>JAWHQI010000007.1:12676250-14137500 GCA_033032865.1 Dactylorhiza incarnata
TTCCGGCGGGGCAGTGGGTTCAGTTGGCATCTTTCCACCTGGAAGAGGACGCCTATCAGTGGACAAAATGGTTTCTGAGGGGACGCGACTATGCACCCTGGGAGGAGTTTGTGGAGTCCTTCTCTGCTCGCTTCGGTCCTTTGGAGTACGAAGATGTTGAAGCCATGTTGCAGAAATTGCGGCAAAGCGGGACCATCACGGAGTACCGGACAGAGTTTGAACGGTTGGCCAATCGGGTCAATTGGGAGGAAAAAACGATGCTGAGCTGCTTTGTATCAGGATTGAAGGATCACCTGAGAGACGAGGTCCACGCCTACATGCCACGCAGTTTGAGTCATGCCATCAGCCTGGCCAGGATACAGGAGGAGCGATACAATCGGCAGAGGACTCGGACGACAGGTCGGGCACCTATGGGTGCAGATGTACCCAAGCAAGAACCACCTACCGGGGGCCGCCCTACGGTGACGAGGTTGACGTGGCAGGAGCTTCAGGCCAGAAAGGACAAAGGGTTATGCTTCAACTGCGATGAGAAGTATACCCGCGGGCACGCTTGCCAGAAGGTCCAGGTATTCATGCTACAGGAGGAAGCGGAAGATGTTACTCACACTACAGCGGAGGGAGAGTTGGTTTTTGACGACTTTGTCGTATCCCTCCAGGCCCTGAAGGGGGGTACCCCATCTCCGACCTTACACTTGACTGGGAGGGTCGGCAGGGAGACGGTGACGATCTTGATGGACAGCGGGAGCACTCACAACTTCATCCAACCCGGTGTGGCCCGGAAGACGGGGGGTGTCATAGATCGCAGCGCAGCGTTCCACGTCAGGGTGGCGGATGGACGTACACTGCAATGCGAGGGGGTGATGAAAGGGGTGGAGCTCCAGATACAGGGATACATCGAGCATATTGATGTTTACTTATTGCCAATCCGGGGTTCTGACATGGTGTTGGGCGCACCGTGGCTGCAGCAACTTAAGCGGGTGACCTTCGATTGGGTCCAGATGACTATGGAGTTCAGCCAGCACGGGAAGGGGTACTGCTTGGAAGGCCTCCAATCGTCTCAGGTCAAGGATATCTCCCTCCGCAGCGTGGCACCGGTTAGTACGATGAGTGGAGCAGCGCCTGCGGCTCCAACAGAGGTATCGTCTCAGATGCACGCCAGAGCCGGCTTGTTCCAGGAGCCTCACACTCCCCGCCTCCAGCTTGAGGACAAGCTGGTCCTTGATGGGGGAGGGAATGTTACGCCCGGCGTCATTACCAGGTTATTCGGCTATTGGGCACGTCGACCAAAGGAGAAGGTAGAGGAAGACCGGGCTGAACCATCTGGTTCAGCCCGCCAATATTAATATAAGGAGCACCGGGGCTGAACCGCACCGGTTCAGCCCCTATGGGGCCCGACCGGCCCTAGGGGTTGGGTGGGCATAAATACCCAACCCCTCCTCCTTAGTTGGGGATGAAGATTATTATTCAGGTATTTTCCCCTCTCTTCTTCCTCAAACCCTAGCCTCCAGCCCTAGTTTCCTCTAATTTCCTCTAGTTTCCCCCCTTCCTCTAGTAAGATCGTAACAGATTGGAAACAGACCTAACCTTTGACACTATGCACAAAGTGGCTTCTCTCAGTGCTCACAAAGTACCACTGAAATAGTGGCCCCATATACCGTCGCGTTTGTTGCGGAATCATGCCCTCAAATCAAAGCCAAAGACATCAGAGAGGGCATACTCAAGAATCCATTTTGATTTATGTGCACATAACCATGCTTCCTTCATTCAACATCCAGAGCATTAGTGGCCCCATATACCTTAAGTTTTTCTTTTAAAATAATAAAATTCTTTAATTCAATAATCACGCATGCCACTTAGAAGATAGTGTCACCGATCTTAGTGCACAATTAAAAATTTAATTAAAATAATTGAAGCGTTGACTACGGATGTTAATACAAATATGAGAGATTCGAGACAAGTGATAACTGGATTATGCGCGAGTATTAATGCAGTCGAGGCAAACCAACATTTAGGGCTTAACCCACACCAAATCGAGAATCATCCTAATCATAGGCAACCAGAGTTAGAAAACCCTTTTCCACGAAATTTTGAACAAGGGCACCATAACATAAGGGATCAACTATGCTGGGATTTAGGAGTCAAGTTAGATATCAATGATTTCGAAGGATGATTAGAACCCGATGGTTGCTTAGATTGGTTTGATAGGATTGATCATTTTATGGATTGGAAGCAATTTCCCCAGGCTAGACAGGTTGAGTACGCGATGCACGGGTAGGTTGATAATAATGAATGATCTAAAATGCAATTCTAAGTGAGATGCGGTGCAACTACTGACAAGCCCTATTGTGGGTGCAAATGTGATTGGCAGTCAAAGTAAAATTACCGATAATTAATTAAATAGAATATAATCAGTAGCACAATTGCTCACAAAAATTGATTAAGGAAAGCAAAAGTTCTTTTAATAAACAATTGTGGCGCAATTGCTTTTAAGCGCGCACCGAATATAAGCCCCACAAATCACTTGATTTCACAATAATTAAAACATATAATATTACATCCATCCAAATATAGTCCAAGTACAATAATAGAAGACAAGTGTACCAAACTAAGACTTACACGCGCATGCAGGAGGTGGAGAAAAGTAGTGACGATAGAGATACGGAGTGGCGGCTCTAACTTGATTGGGATACGATCAAAAGGGGGTTGGTGGAAATGGCGCGGGGGGGGGGGGGGGGGGGGGGGGGGGGGCTGGAAACAGAGGAGGGAATATTAGAATTTGACTGGAGGGGAAGTTATAGGGTTTTGTGGAAGAAGGACTCGAGGGATATGAGTGGGGATGTTGTAGGATGTGGCGAGAGGGTCGACATGGGCTGGAACTAGGCTTGACGTGATGAGTGGTGGTGGAATGGGGGTGGGGGGGTCAAGGATGGCCGACGAGAGGTGGGGAAGGGATTCCTTGGGTCGAAACATGGTGGTCACTGATGTCGGAGGGGAATCGGCCTGCATGGTTTACTGAACTAGGTGAGAGACTAGGAATGGGTGGTCGACAGGAATGGAGGAGTCGGAGGAAGACAATGACCTTGGAGTCGCACCGTGAGGGGGAAGATCGGCAGTTCCTGTAACTGGAATGAGAGAACCATCGATGATCCCATAATCGGTGCCCACATGCATAAATAGAACAATATCTGACATAGGGCGTCCGAATCGGACTGCTCATATCGCTCGAGTTGATCGGATGTCAAATACAACTTGAAATAAATAAAGTTATATATAAAAATGACCTGGAATGACCATCCTGCGCATCCATGGGCTCGGATCGTTCGAACGGGCAGCAGATCACTCGCTCTTGCTGAAATACACGTGCGTGGGCCAGTGATCTCCATCGGTACGCTACCCTTAGGTTGAAAGGGTTCGCTCTAGTTAGGTTGAAAGGGTCCGATAACGCAACTTATGTCACAACCCTAAATATAAATCGTCAATCAAATATCACCAATTTGGGCCCACGACCACGAATAGACTTCAACGACGATGCCTAATCCGGGATAGAGGATCAGATCTCTAATGCAAATCATGTCAATGTCGCAATCCCACGCTCCGGGGTTCTAGCGAACCAAAGGTGGTCGTTCCTCCACTAATTAGTGAGCGGGGAACACATCCATATGCATGAAATCAAAGCATGAAACACACACAACGATCCTAGGCCGGAGGAAGGAATTGTTACACTTGAATTCCTCCGCGGCGCCATGAATCCTTGTATGACTTGGTGCAGAATGACAGGAGGAGGGATCTCTTCGATTCTATGGCGCTTCGGATCGTCAGGCGGAGCTTAGGAACTCTTTTGCAAGATCTCCTCAAGCCGTAGATCTCCCTCCCTTTCTCCTCTCTTCTTCTCTCCCTCACCGAAATCAATCGAAATGAACCCTCCGGCCTCCCAATTGCGATATTAGGTCGAGGCAAAAGATCTGGGCCGGTTGATCGAGATCTACAGCTTAGATTAGAAGTTTCAAATGTCATCTTACATCGATCGCACGAGCGTGCGCTGTATGTAGATATCTGCAGCTCAAAGCACGCATAGGACGCACACACGGTCATGTGTTAGGACGCACAAGCATTTTCAAAACTTTGAAAATGTGTACATTAACAGCTACTTTAATGCACATTATGTCACAAGTTCATGGATGAGGCACACGATCAACTTCAGGAGCCTAGCATCTTACACTATTGACTTCACAAAAACCCATAATCGTGCGTTTTTGCAGCACACGGTCGTGCATGGAGGAAAAATAGGTCCATGATCCGTGATCGTCTCGAAGGTCCCTCCACACGCGTATCAAGTTTGTAACTTCATCAACAAGGTTTTGAGGATAAAATTTGGGGCGTTACACTGCAGATCTCCACCATTGCCTCATTTCGCCACCGCCTGCACACGCATGTCGTATTTTGATGTCCTATTTTCTATTGTTGTATACTCATACTATATTTCGTTAGGTGCAATTATTATATGCATGGTTATTTTGGAATCACTTGACTTGCAAGGTTTATTTCTTGTGTGCCTGAGATATTTGCACCTCAATTGCATATGAATTAATGTGTGCTTTCCAATTCATTTTATGTGAACGAATCTGCTCTTGAATAGTTTTTTTTTCAATCAATAGGTCACGGGTTCGAGTCCTGGAAGCAGCCTCTTGCAAAAATGCATGGTAAGGTTTGCCTACATTTCACCCTTTTGGTGGGTCCCTTCCCCGGACCCTAACTGCGCGGGGATGCCTTTGTGCACCAGGCTGCCATTTTTTAATTACTTGTTAATTTCAACGGGCTGTTTCAATTGCATCTACATCTATATTAAGGTTTTTTTCAGTAATCGCACTGCATTCTACTTAGGGTTGCATCTTAAAGAGTCCACACTCACAACCTACCTTGCGTCATTGTATTATGTGCATGCTTTTTCGGCATTCTAGGGTTGATCATTGCATTTGTCGTGTGCTTGCTTGCATTGCAATCAGGGTTAGGGTATTCACGCGTTCGTCACCTGGAGATTCATCCAACATCAGATTTGAAGGATTGAGATTTAGAGGGGCTGATTGGAGCCTCTAGATGGTTTTGATTGAAATAAAAGACTAGATCAAGACCGGGCGTAAAGGTTGACTAGATCAAATAAGTTGGATTAGGGTTATTAAATAGTTACATCTTGATTAAAGGGCTAAAATGTAATCTAATTCAAAAAAATTGTTTCAAATTCAAGATTAATTTGGGATTAATAAGAATGCTTTATGTAATAATATTGAAAATTAAGTCTCCCTTATAGAGCAAGGGTGCTCCAATTGTATTACTTCACAATTACATTTAGTTACGTAAGATTACATAACTAATTCAGAGCGTTAATATTCAATTTGAGATCCTATAAATTGTTACTGCATATGTTCTCAAAATTAATATTAGCCACTGACCATAACTTTGGGATAAGTTTACCAGCTCCGTGATGCGTTTGAGGAAGTCCAGTTGTTCCTCAACAACATTTCAACAGTCTAGAGCATAGTTCTTAGCTTAGGTGAATAAGCATAGTGCATGGATTCTTCTTCAGTCCTTAAATCATGGGTCACTATACTTGTGATTTAGTGTATCGTGCATACATGATCATTATTTGGTATTTCATTATTTGGTTGGGGTTAGATGGTCATTTATTTGGACCTGCATCATTATCAACAAATTTATGACAACTATTTTGAATATTAGAACTGGGGTTGTAATTAAGATGGTTGATGATAGCCTTAAAGAGTTTTCTCATGCAGCTTGTTTAATGAGAATGAGATGCAAGATGAAACGAGAATCACATACACGGTTCAATTGTGTTTACGTTGAACAACTAAGCAAATCGAATACAAGGAGTTTCACAAGAAAACTGGAAATAAAATCATCAACAAATTGGTGGCATGTGGGAAGTGGTTAACCGACAATGTGTAGACTTAACAAATATAGGGAAACAATAATAGTAAATTCAAATTCAGAATGTATTGTTGCCTTAATAACTTGTATTTTGTTGATAGGGTAACTCGAGTTTGTGGCTATCAGACAGTCCTTCGCCAAGGTCGCTACCTTCTCCTTTCTTGAGCGGGTACCCTCACACTTACAGTAACCTGTCAATGCGAGGGGCAAGTGTGCAAAGTAGATAAGAGTAGCAAAAAAATTGATGTAAATTTTCATTCATTCAAAAGTGATTACAACATGGAGATTTTCTTACATTTTATGTATTTTTAGAGCTAATAAGGGGAATCTACGTGTGTAATAATATGGGGAAGTCAAGGTAGCCAATGGAGAAGTCAAAGAAGTAATGAAGTAATCAATGAGACAATGCATGCAGCTTGGACGAAAAGGGAATGCATGTGGTTGTCAACTTTAAGTGAGAAAATGAAATTTAAGAGGCCATGTATGGAGGTGGGAGCATGGTGTGCTTGAATGTGGGCTCATTTGATGGGTTTAGACTTTGGACCCGTAAGTTTTTGTGCTTTTGCCTTCTGTATGTTTTGGTCTTTGGCTAGCCAAAAATCTAAGATAAAAAGACGTAAAAGTAAAAACACATGAAACATAAGCCGATTGTACATATGCTCAAAAATAAAATATAAGTGAGCATATAACATTCTTGGCATAAGTAAAAATCAAGTCATTTTTGGTGGCACAAATGTTTATTTTGCCTATGCTTATGATGCCCCACATCAATTTCATTTGACATGCGCTTCCATTTGAGATTAATTTTTCGCTCTTTCATTGCCCCTCTGTCACTCGGCGTTACAGATATCTGCAGTGATTAATATTTTAGGATTGTTGATTATTTTGTAGACTTTAGGATGACACTGGCAAACCTCTAATTTTATTGTTGATTCTTATTGTCATGGCAGTTATAATAAAGCAAACTACTCAGTTGGGCAAAGGACCTTAAAACGTTTATTGATTAGAGGGTAGAACCCTTAACATACTTCGACAAATGATTATCATATGGTCATTTTGATTGCACATCTTCCATCAGGATTTATTGCATGTTTGGAACTAGTTCTTTTGATTTTTCCTTCACCTATCAGATTATAATTGGATTATTGCTCGTGTCACTTAACATTCTATAGTCATAATTTTAAGCTAATGTCAAATATTTGTTAGTTAATTGCATGTATTGGGAAAATAGATTCCTTCGTTTGCTTACTACACAGCAAATGCAAGAGCTAGCGAAGAAAGGGTGCCCTCTTGTCGGAATTTCAGACATAACTTGTGACATTGGGGGCTCTATAGAATTTGTCAACCAATGCACAACAATTGAGAAGCCTTTCTTCAGGTAATCACCTATTCTGGTAACAACTGCAACATAATAGTTTTTTCTTTGTTCTACGTGGGCTGAAGTGTTCTTGTTCTATTCCTCTTGAGTACTTGGTTTATTTCCACGAAATGACATCTCTTTCAACCTTTGATATCCTGCATAAATTATTTGTGGTATCATTTTCTTTTAAGCATTTTTATGACCTTTCTATTGGAAGTATCGGATCACTAACTAATAATGAGGGCTTTAAGTCATACATATCTTGTAAATCCATCTATTATAAGTACTAAGCTTGACTAAATGAATTTTCTTTTTATAAACCTATTTAGTTATCCAATGATAATCAATGAAACAATTAGACCGTTTGGACTAGCTATTACCAGGTATAAATAAGTTGCCCTTCATAGTTTATCAAAGCAATTGACACCTCATCCTGTCTTCAATTTTGAAGGTGTCAAATAGTTAAATGGGTGTGGTAATGAAACTTCAATCAAGTACACATATTCTATGATAATATTAGATAAATCACATATTAATATATTGAAACAATTATTTTTTTGGTGCTTGCTAAACACCACAGCCAATACTTAGTGTCCCCTTTAATCTATTTTAAATCACCCCACGATGGTTCATACTGTTGAAAATGTAAGTCATGGATGATCTAGGTGATCTTACTCAGCTTTTTATGCTTGTTTTATTTGAAAAGAAAAATTTATATATGCCTTTGATATGTTTTAATTGGGCGATGTGGGAGTAGGCTTTTGAGTCTAGCCTAGTCCGAGGCCTTATTAGAATGTATGCATCAATCTAAAATCATTTGGTTGTAGGCGGAGGGGCCTAGGATCTATATTTAACTGCATAGAGGCTATATGATTTTCTTGTACTAGACTATTCTCAACACACCCACTACATGCATGATATTTGACTTCTAACATATGAAATGCTTTAAATGAGTGCATAGGAGTGGGCCGGTTGGCCTAGCCTGCATAGAACAGAGCTTAAAGCAGGCATTACATCGATCCAATCCTTACGGGACAGAGTGACAGCAGAAAAGGTGTCAAGTGTCACCATTGACTGAGCTGGACCAGGAACATCAATGAGAACTCTGCTACGCACCTCGCGAAGAAAGATCCCCCGTGGAAGAGCCATAGCGAGAGAGACCTTCATGTGGAAAAGTAGGTCTATGCCTCTAGAGCTCAATCTAAATGGAATGGAAAAAAGACGTCGGTGGCTGCTTCGCGAGACACTTACTCACAGAGCAGATCTTCTGAGAGCTCCTTTCTTCTTTCCTTTCCAAGAAAAGAAGAAGATCGTCACCGATCTATAGAAAAGGACGAGCCAAGAGGCAGATCTTGTGCCACTCCACCAGGTCGTATGAAACTGGCATGCATCCTGGCTCCCGGGACTCTTTCATAGAATTCCAACAATTTCTCCCGCTCCTCAAAAGCCCAAAGGAACGGAGTTGATGCTCCCACATCCGTAGCATGAGTAGTTGAAGCAAGTGAATGATTTGAAATTCGAGTTATTTCACGGAATAACACTCGTATATATTGAGCTCGTAAGGGTACCTCGCAATTCAAAAGTCTCTCTACGGCTGAAGAATGAGCGTGTTCTTGGGCCATCGTAGAAACATAGATAGGGTCGACGACGGAACGAACAACGAAACTTGACGACAGCTTTTTCGTACACGTTCACTTGCATCACATACACAAGTGCTCTCTGAACCGTGCAATAAGGTCACCCATCACACGGCTCTCCCACTGGAGTGACCTTAGCCCCGGGCCATGCTATTACCATGTTAGAACCTACACATAATGTCTTTAAGCTATTTGAATCAAATAACCTTAGGTATTCCTCAGGGATGTAAGGACATTCCCCTCCTCTCTCTGCCTCTAGATCTCTTCACACTCTTTAATCTCGGCTATCCAACTTAGGCAGTCACAAGAATCAACCATGCAAGAAAGTGGATGAGCCATCTTCTATGACCGATCTTTCACCGACCCATAAAGCGATCCATTTCTATGGTACACATCATGGTATTAATGCTGATCATCATAAACAATGAGGTAGATAAACTTCTGGACCTCAAGGAGATGTTGGCCAAGGTCTTGATGAATCACCAGCAATGTACGTCACAGTGCAACCCTAGTTACCATCCATGCCCATTTGAACAACCTCACGGTAACGACTATCCCTGTACGTCGTTTCCATCGGCTTAGTTGCTCTCCATCGGGTGCATACAACCCCACATAATTAGGTGGACCCCCCAGTTGACTGGTGTGGCTTGCCCAAGCCACCACACTCAGTGCCCAACACTCTCTTCCCCCATTTGACTTCCCAATTAATCCTCCATGCCCAGAGACTTGAATCATGGACCGACACCTACGTTTCTTCAATAGTGGAACGACAATCGCTGGAGCATCAAACTGCCTTGGAAGGACACCACTCCATCATCTGTGGACTTAATTCTAGTTTGAGTGGAAGGAGGAAGCATACTCGCTATGTAAAATTGGACTATTATTCAAAGTTGTTAGATTAATATTATTTTAAGTACATTTGTTGTGTTTGTTATTTTGTTCTCTCATATGCATATATAGTGAGTCATTATTATTGTAAGTTTATGATCGTTCTATTCTATATTTGCAACATAGTATCAGAGCACGTTGTTAGATCGTAACCTTTTCCTTTCGTTCTCCTCCGGCGCTCGATCTGCCTCTGCCGTCTGTGCTTGATTTGATCCAACTTCTTGTTTTGCTGACTGGATTGTGTTCCACATCACATTTGTCCTCGCATGTTAACGCTTCTTCTCCGGCGTGTTTAACATCAACATGCTCAACTCTTGTTTCTTCTGTTGTTTGTAGCGTTGCACCTCTTCCACTGCCAACCCCTGCTGCCGAGTTTTCGATTAACGAGTGGCTTTAGGGTTCTTAGTGTCAATGGGCCAGCTCCCGTTTCTTTCGTTTTTTTTCGTCGACACTTTTGGCTCTATCAACTCTTCTTCCTCGTGCTTCAACAGGTTTCGATCAAAGAGTGACTCTTTCGCAAACTGGAAACTCTTTCGATCATCATGTCGTCGTCTACTAACTCTCCGTCTGTTGCTTGAGCTTCCACGCCCTTGCTCCGCGTTTAGCTTTCTGTCCCACAATGGCTGAATTTTCGAATGAGAAGAATCGGTTAATTAATAATACAATTACTCCAAATGGGATGAAATTGAATTCCAGGGGCTGTCACTTGGTCAAGTTATGTTCATCGCTTCATTATCGGATGGGGTAAGATTAGCTATCTCACTGGCGAAATTCTATTCCCCACCGATACTACCTCTACCAAATTCAGGGAAGACTGTCGAACCTGGGAAATTGCTAATGCCCAACTAGAACCTTGGCTCATCAATTCCATGGAACGTAATATTCGCAAAGACATATGTTTTGTAATTCTCTTGGGTAGATTTGAAAATCCCTTCAGACCTTATATGAAACATATACAAATGTTATGGGATCTTATCAAATTTCAACTTGCTACCATTTCTTAAGGAGATCAATCTATGACCGAGTATTACAATAAATTAATCTATGACTGAGTATTACAATACACTCTTAGCTACATGGGCAAAATTAGATACCTTCCAGCAATATCCCAAAGATTTTATTTCCAACATGCTTTCATATTTTGTTGCACAAAAGGAGATAACTCAATCTTATTAGTTCTTGGGTGGACTTCGTGATGAATACAACATGCTCACACAATGTCTGGGTTATTAGCGTCTTTTATGCTCATCTTACTCAAGTATATGTATGAGTAAACGGTCTCTTTCATAATTTAATTTTTATCACTTTGTTCAACTTAGTATCAGAGCAATGCCCTAATTCCACGCCGCTCTCTCACCATGTTCGCCTCCTTCCTGCATATGTATGAGTAAACGGTCTCTTTCATAATTTAATTTTTTTCACTTTGTTCAACTTAGTATCAGAGCAATGCCCTAATTCCGCGCCGCTCTCTCACCATGTTCGCCTCCTTCTCGCACTGCTCGTAGCGTCCGCTTCCACCTCCTCTCATCCCACGTCACTCGTCTTCCTTTTTACGATGTTTTGCGGGCTGCTCACATGTCGAGCCCGTGTGGTTAATAATCGGGTCTGCTGCTGCTGCGTTCGCTGAAGGAGTCAACTGCCTCTCCTTGTGATGTTGACTGCCTCGCCGCGGACGCCTCCCATTTCTCCATGCTAGCTCCGTCGTCCCTTCGTCGTTCCCGCCTGGCGATTCAGTCAACGACATCAACGACCTCTTCTAATCGACAACAGCTCCCACCCGACGACATCAACTTCGGCTGGCCTCGTCGCTGCCTGTTGCCGTTGCAACAGAAGCTGGTTCCGTTACTGCTGATGTTGCCTGAAACTGCAGCTGTTGCCATTGCCTGAGCTGCAGCTGTTGCTACCTTTGTTTTGCCGTTGCTATTTCTTTCGCTGAATCCGCTGTCTTCCTGGAGTTCTTGCCGATAAAGATCTTGTTCCCTATATTATTTTTCCGTAAGATATTGACTTAGGGTGGTCCTCTCTGTTTCCTTTTCATTGTGTCTGCATGGCTGATTCTTCTGCCTCCTTGCCAAGTGTGGTGACGCCCAGATGAGTGACCCTCAGAGGACTCATGACCACACTGACTCATTGAAGATCATCACTGTTCCTCTAGATGGAACATAAGCTTGAATGATCCCGTGCTACTCAGCATGTGATTCACAATCATCAGATGTTTGGATACATAGATGGGACGGTTGTGGAGCCACATAAGGACGATTCTTCTTGGATGTGTTGGCTTTCTGAAAATTCCCTTGTCGTCTCTTGGCTTTTGCATTCTATGTCCCCTAAGTTATACCAGAGCTATATGCTGACGAACTCTGCTCATGAGATATGGACTCGGGCACGTGAAATCTACTCTCAGATTGAGAATTCCACCTAGATTTACGAGCTTACTCGCCGTATTTTGGAGTAGAGACATGAATCTATGAATGTGTACATATTTCTCAAAGTTCGAGCGACTACCAGGAATTTGATTACTTTGAGCAATTTACTCTTACTTGTATTGTCGATGCGGTTCAGTTGCAGAAAAAGGAAGAACGTTACCGTCTTCATGTCTTCCTGATGGGTTTGAACATGGAGTTGGATACGGTTCGAACTCATATTCTCCACCGCTCTCCTCTCCCATCCCTTTGGGAGGCATTCAGTGTGGTACTTGGTGATGAAAACCATCGCATGTCTCTCAACATGATTTTTCCTCCTGATCGCTCTGCCTTGACTAGTGTTGGACGGGGCAACGCCACACCCCCAACAGTACTGTCCCTACTTATAATTATTGTGGACGCAGAGGATATACTCGGGAATGTGTGCTTCAAACTCCATCCTCATCTTGCTCCACCAGGACGTGGTCGTGAACATGGTCATGGACCCGAATGTGGGGGATCTCGACAGGGTGGTTCAAGATCTCATGATGTTTCCTATTTTACAGAAGTCTATGAAGAGCATACCTGTCCTTCTCCAGGACATTCTACAGAAGTCTATGAAGAGCCCCGTGAACTCACTCCAAGTTGGCGACCAAGTTCTACAGTCCTTTTGAGGTCCTAGCCCGGGTGGGCACTCAGGCGTACCGCCTTCTCCTACCTCTAGAGAGCCACGTTCATTCAGTGTTCCATGTCTCGCAGCTCAAGCGTGTGATTGGTGATCACCCAGTCGAGGAGACGCTTCCACCGCCAGTATCCGATGTCATCCCACCAGTGTTCCTTCCCCAATGCATTACAGACACGCACACGATTCGCCGCGCGGAGCAGTCGGTAGAGCAGGTTTTGGTGGCGTGGCAAGATCGCCCACTCTCGGAGGCGACACGGGTAGACCGAGCGGATATGCGCCACCAGTTCCCAGACTTCTGCCTTGAGGACAAGGCAAATTTTCTAGGGGGCAGAATTGTTACGGACGCCGACGAAGGGGACGAGGGCGAGGAGCACCCGCCGGTGTGGCGGTACACCCGATGTCGGTAGCGTGGCACGCACAACATACCAGACTAGCCGTCTTACGCCGAGAAGGCGTTGCATCCATTTATTCTGCGCATCGTTTATGTTATTTCCGTTATGAGCCCGACACGTAAATAAGCCGGTGAACTATTGTATTTTGGATGCTTGAAGTATTTGGAAATTTGGATTCTCTCTCCTCATTCTGAATTCTCTCTCTCTCTCCCCTTCTCCCTCAAACTCCCGAACCCTAACAATTTATTTGAGTTTAGTGATTGATACAATTACATCACATAATCACAGTAATGAGATATATAACGTACCAGGAAAGATCAAAATTTCTATACATACTCGGCCAAGAAAATTGAACAAATAAAGTAATTATATCAGTAAAATATGAGCAAGTTGGTTGTTAAGAAAACCAGAACCATTCACATCTTGAAGACATTAAGAGCATGAACTCATGAAGTTGACCAGATGTTCGAGAGAGTTGTAGAGGAGGAAGATGCAGAATAGCCATGTGCAGAACAATCAATAAAAGTACCAAGTTACCAAATGTTTATTGTTGAAAAAGAATCATAGATGAGAGATGGACAATGAAGAGCTGGTAAACCATTCAGAGAAGCAATACTTTCATTAGCAATCATTCACGAAGAAGAAAAGAACATGGTGAAAACAAATTGAAGAGGACATCGGAGAGAGCTACATATTCACATCTTGAAGAAGAATGGCGATGCTACTCTATCATGTGCTTACCTTGCAGGAAATGACAGAACGACGCAAAAACGGACCGCGGAACAGTGGAGTGGGCCGAATGATTACAGTAAATCGCTGACCAACCTGCAGGAAATCCAAGCGTCGCCGGAGAGAGCAGGAACGAACGGTAGGAGAGCGCAAAGAAGAAGAATAAGGTTTGGCGTTTCAGAACTTGAGACGCGAGAGGGCTTAAATGTCGGGAAATAAAGAAGCACTCAGATCGTTAGGATCGCCCATGGATCGCGATCCTAATGATCCCACGATCCCATACGCGATCGCATCTACTCAAAGCCCGATTCCGATCCCGAATGCGATCCTGATCGAAAATCAAATTCCGGATCATAGGATCGTGCGATCCTACGATCCGGATCGCGATCCTGACAACAATGCTTAAAACTATGGCTATGAAGATTTTGAGTCTGACTACTTCATCTTCTGGCCGTGAGAGGAACTGGAGCACCTTTGAGATGGTATGTATTAATTTAGTTATTTAGCTAAACATAAATATCTTATTGTATGATTATATGCATTATTTAGCATTTTTTAAAATTTTATAGATACATTCTAAGAAGAGGAATAAACTCGACAACAAAAGATTGAACGATCTTGTTTTTGTAAAGTTCAATGCTTTGTTGAAGTCGAATTATTTAGACACATCTCGAGATCCATTGGCAGCTAAGAACTTAGATTCAGGGAAGGTACAAGAGTGGATGGTGAATGTTGATCCTGATGAGGATGAAAATGATGATGACGATGATGAAGTCTTTCCCGGAGAAGGGTTGACGTGGGTGCAACTTGGAGATATAGTCGACGTTGATCATGATGCAATGAGGCCTCCTAGACTAACTATAAGCAAAGGTGTGACAATTTGTTATCGAAGAAAGGGAAAAAGGAAAATATCTGAGGTGGACGAGACAGATCTAGAGGGTTCACCAGATGACCATATTTTATCTAATCTGCCGAGCATAGATGAGTCAGAAAGCGATAAGGTATATTTGAAATTTAATTTTTAAAATTTTGATGTCATAAAAACAATATGTATTTGCCGTAGAAATACACCAAAAAGGGAGAGAAATTAAAAAGTAATTTTATTAATCTCTATTTCTCATATCATACATACATGTATTTGTTCGCTTATATAAGAAGAGAGAGAGGAGGGGAATTTCCATTCTAAGATGCGGGACTAAACATAAGGAACAAGATGAGCCTTATTTTGGGTCTTTACCTATTTTCTTCAACACTCCCCCACAAGCTGGAGCATACGGATCGTAAGCACCAAGCTTAGACAAAAACTGATAGTCTAACTGTCGTGGTAAGGCCTTGGTGAGATTGTCAGCAACTTGCTCGGCAGCAGGAACATGTTTTAATTCCAACCTCTTTAATTGAACCTTCTCCCGAATGAAGTGACAATAAACTTCAATGTGTTTGGTTCTTTCATGGAATATATGATTCTTGGCAATGTGTATAGCAGCTTGACTGTCACAAAATAAAGTGTCTGGTGAGGAAAGTTTGACTCCCCAATCACCTAGGAGACTTCCAAGCCACGTAAGTTCAGACACAACAGCTGTCATTGAACGATACTCGGCTTCAACAGATGAGCGAGCAACAACAGATTGCTCTTGCTACGCCAGGTAATAAGATGTCCTTCGAAGTAAGTACAAAAACCACATGTTGAGCGTCGATCTTCCAGAGAGCCAGCATAGTCAGTATCACAGTAGACAATCAGAGATAGAAAAGAAGGTTTATATACAAGCCCTTATCCAGGAGCAATCTTCAAATATCTGAGGATGCGCTCGATGGCCTGTAGATGAGAGGTTCATGGAGCATGTATAAATCGACTGACAACTCCAACAACAAAGAAAATTTAAGGTCTTGTAACAATGAGGTAAATCAGCTTCCCTACATGACGACGATAATACTCTGAGTTTGGAAGAAGTATATAAAATTCATAGTCTTGAGCGCAAAGCTTGTGGTTGACATCCATAGGAGTGTCAGCAGACTTGCATCCAGAATAACCAGTATCATGAAGAAGGTCAAGACAATACTTCCGTTGAGATATGATGAGACCATCAGAACGTCTCGCAACCTCAAGACCAAGGAAATACCGAAGATTTCCCAGATCTTTAGTTTGAAAGAGCGAGTCTAAGTGCTGCTTGATCATTTGTATTCCTTTGGAGTCATTACTAGTAATCAGAATATCATCGATGTAAACTAAGAGAATCACTGTGTCGAATGTCGATGACGAGTAAATAGAGAGAAATCAACTGAGCTTCGAGTGAATCCAAGTGAATCCAACATGTCAAACCATGCTCGAGGAGACTGTTTGAGAACATAAATTGATTTCTTGTGGTGACAAACACGAGACTCCCCGTGGTCTCAAACCCGGGAGGTTGGTGCATGCAGACAGTCTCTTGAAGATCATCATTGAGAAATGCATTCTTGATATCCAATTGATGTAAGGTCTACTGTCGATGAACAACTAAGGAGGTCAGGACACAAACAATATTCAACTTGGCGACTGGTGAGAAGGTCTCATCATAATCGAGGCTTTGTTGCTGAGTAAACCCTCGAGCCATAAGATGAGCCTTTAGGCGTTCAATTGTCCAGTTTGGAGCATGTTTGATTGCAAAGCCCACTTACATCCCACACAAGTCTGTCCGGGAGGAAGAGGGACAAGATCCCAAGTTTTGTTAGCCCATAAGACAGTCATTTCCTCATCCATGACCGCACTCCACCCCGGATGTTGGAGAGCTTCCTGCAAAGAGTTAAGTATAGAAATGGAGGATAAAGAAAGCGCAACTTTGAGAAGAATGCTGGGTAAAGGAGAGATGAATCTATTTGTTGGAAATGGAGCAAGAGTTGTTGTTGTAGGATTTTACCGTCTTTTTTTGCCCACTGGGCTTGTAATTGAACTTGATAATTACTATTATGTTCCAGCCATAACTAGAAACATTATATCAGTTTCATGTCTTGACATGAAAAGTTTTCATTTATAATTAAGAAAAAATGTTTTTCAATTTTTATGAATGATGTTTGTTATGGTGTAGCTCAATTGTTTGATGGTTTATATATTTTGAACTTAGGCCAGCCAACTTATAAATTAGGAAATACTAAGAGACTAAAAATGAATGACTCGAATCCTTACCTTTGTCATTGTCGTTTAGGCCTTATAAACGAGAAGCGCATATCCAAGCTCCATAAAGATGGACTACTGGACTCATTTGATTGTGAATCATTTGAGAGATGTGAGTCATGCTTATTAGTCAAAATGACTAAAGCTCATTTCACTGGTCATTCTGAGAGGGTTGATGATCTTTTGAGTGTCGTACATAGTGATGTATGCAGACCCATGAGTTCTATGGCTAGAGATGGGTTCCACTACTTCATTACGTTTAGTGATAATTTCAGTAGATATGGATATGTGTATCTTGGACACGAACAATATTCAACTTGGAGACATCAGAAGGTCTCATCATAATCGAGGCCTTGTTGCTGAGTAAACCCTCGAACCATAAGATGAGCCTTTAGGCGCTCAACTGGCCCGTCTGGAGCATGTTTGATCGCAAAGACCCACTTACATCCCACACAAGTCTGTCAGGGAGGAAGAGGGACAAGATCCCAAGTCTTGTTAGCCCATTGGGCAGTCATTTCCTCATCCATGGCCGCACGCCACCCCAGATGCTGGAGAGCTTCCTGCAACGAGTTAAGTATAGAAATGGAGGATAAAGGAAGTTCAAATTTGAGAAGTGGCGAGGAGAGGCGATATAAGGATACATAATTCATCAAGGGACGAGCTGTAGATGCTGGCGCCGGATCGTCCGACCTCGAGGTATCACTGGTAGAGGGTAACTGTTGTAGGGCATCGGATCTTGGAGGACGACAGGTATACACACGAAGAAGTGGTTTGGGGGTCTTGGAGGCGAGTTTGGAAGAAGTGGTGGAAGATGAGACATAACATGGCCGATTGGACGTGGTAAAAGAGGAGATGTAGAAAGCGCTGGATGAGGAGAGTGAAAAGGTTGGTCCTCGAGGAAAGTTCCATCTGCAGAAACGACAACTTTGTGGTCATTGGGAGAGTAGAACACATACCCTTTCTGAGTGCGGGAGTAACCAACGAACATATCTTTTGTAGCACGAGGAGCAAGCTTGTCAGTGGAAGGGCCAAGATAATGTACATAATAGGTACATCCAAAAACGCGAGGTGTGGCGGAAAAAGGGGGTGAAAGAAAAAAGAAGACTAAAAGGAGTTGCAAAGTTGAGAATGGACATGCGATTGATGAGATGACAAACAATAAAAATCGCGAAATTCCAGTAAAGTTTGGGTACCTGCATTTGAAACATTAGTGAGCGTGCGACGTCAAGAAGGTGTCGATTTTTCTGCTCGGCCACACTATTTTGTTAGGGTTTATAAGCACATGAAGTTTGATGGATTATCCCGAACTCAGTACAAAGATTAGTAAAACATGACTTGTATATTCACGTGCTTTGTCGGTGCGAAGTATCTTCAGAGTACTGGAAAACTGAGTACAAGTTTCAGTAAGAAAAGCGTGAAAGATAGAGGTGATTTCAGTACGATCACGAAGTAAATACAACCAGGTCATGCGTGAGTAATCATCAATAAATGTAACAAAATAACGATAACCATAAACATTAGATGTTTTATATGGTCCCCAAATATCAGAGTGAACTAGAACAAATGGAGCATTGCTCCGAGTACAATTATGGAGCAAAGACGAACGATGTTGTTTGCCAAAGATACATGATTCACAAGTAAAATCATGGAGGGAGATATCGGGGAGAGTTTTCTTGAGGATCTGGAGGGGAGCATGCCCAAGACGTTGATGCCAATCAACAGAACTGACAGAGGAGAGAATATAGGTGGAACATCCAAGATATAAAGCCCATTAGACAGCCGCCCCTTACCAATTATACTCTGCGCCCGTCGATCCTGCCCAATAAAGGAGGAAGGAGAGAAGGTTATACAACAATCAAGGTCCTGAGTAAGATGGCAAACAGAAAGAAGGTTAAAAGGTGATCCTGGGACATGAAGGACCGAGCATAAAGAGATTTGGAGTGAGGGCAAATCAGTAGCGCCAGAAACCGGGGTGGTGTCACCATTAGCCATGGTAATGAACTTTGGATATGCAAATTGTAAGCACTGAGGCGGTTTCTGCGGAGTAATATGGTGTGTGACACCCGAGTCCATAATCCAGTTGGAGCTATGAGAGAGACAGGAGATACCTTCATTAGAGATCGACGCAACAGAGCTAGATAAACGATTGATCATCCCTTGGAGATGCTGGAGCTGGGTGCGCAAGGCATCAATGTCGTTGCAGGTAGTGGAAGTAGGATCGATCGCGATGGAAGCATTTTGTTGTGGGGGAAGACCATGCTTCCGATAGCAGGTGGCCTCAATTTGACCGTCCTGACCGCAATAAGAACACTTAAGGCGGGGTCTTCCATTATGTCCCCTTTCCTGAGAAGTTGTGCGACCTCCACGAGCCAAAGGAGCAGGAGGAGAGGCGAAAGGTTGTTGGAGGAGAGTCGGAGATAGGGTCCCAGGAGCATCAGGTGGCGGTGTAACCTTCAAGAGCATGGATCACACATCCGATAGAGAGGGAAGTGTAGAGGAAGAGAGAATTTGAGCCCGAACGCTATGAAGATGAGGAGGAACACTTGTCATCATCATTGCGATCCCGACTGCTTTTTTCTGTGCCCGTTGTGCTGCAAGGTCCGTTGTGGGAGGATGATGTTGTATCCATGCCTCAACAAGAGTCTTAGATCTTGCAACAAAGGAGGTTAAGTCTCCTGACGCTCCTGAGTCAAGGGTCTGAAGATCAGTGATGATATCGAACAAATGTTGAAGATGGTCCTGCCCAGAATAAAGGGAGTGAAGTTCCTCCCACATGGCCTTGGCCGTCTCATGATACATTGCCATCCAATATGGTTCACCGTCCATAGAGTTGAGGATCCACGATTGGACACGATCGTCATCACAAAGCCATTCCTCGGTGAGTGTGGTGGGGGTTGCCTTTGTCAGATGATGGAGACCTTTGGTCTGCAGAACACGACGAACGGAGTGCACCCACTCAACAAAGTTCTTCCCACTAAGAGAGATAGTGGTGATCCAATGCTCATCATGGACTTCGGGGAGAGGAGTAGCAGCACGGGCCTGAAGGGAGGGAGCATTAGTCAAATCTGTTGGAGTTTATGAGTCGTATATTATTATGTCGGTCTTTAATAGTAGTTGGGTTTAGTCCCACACCGTCTATCAGTGTTTTGTATCGTGTTGTAACTCCTATATAATACCCCATAAGTGGATGAATATATCGAATCAAGCATTTCTCTTTTTCTTTTCCAACATGGTATCAAAGCGAGGTTAATAATTTCCTGCTCGTAGAAACCTAAGTTCTTCCCATCGTATGTAGCGGTTGCTGGTCTGGCCGGCTGATTCTGTAAATGTAGCCCTGTTCCGTCGTTCTTCTGCTGCTAATTGACGGAGGTTTCCGTTTCTTCTTCTCTCGCGTGCATCGTCATCTATCTTCGTTCTCCCGCTGCTCACCGACGATGACTTCCGCTCCTTTCGTCAATCCTGCTTGACGTTCCCATCGCAGCTTCTGATGCTACTTTCGCTGGCCCTTTTCGACGCTCCTGCTCCTTCTCACTGCGACTCTGCTTCCAGCCGAAGATCTCCTTGAGGTCATGCCGGCCTGCTGTCTCTGGATCTCCATGAAGAATCTCTCCTCCTCTGATCTCGTCGGTCCCCTCGCTGGAGTCTTCGATGCTAGTTGCAGACCACCTCGGGAGTTTTGATCTCGCCTCTTCTTCCTGCTGCCGAAGATGGCCCTGTCTACTGTTTCCCGCGACTGTTCCTTGCTCGCATCTGTCGACTCTTGCTGCTTTGGTGACCGCAACAACTGCTGCTTACTGTCGAGATCCCTCGATATACTTTGGATTGACTCCAACCGCATCCAGCTATCTTCTTCCACTTACCGCTGCTTTCCGACGACTCCAACTACCTCCAGTCGTAGTTCCCCCTTTTTTGTGTGGTAGTATCCTGTCAACGATGATGAATCTATTTGGTAGTTCTTTTTGTTGTTTGTTATGTGTCTTTATTTGGTTGCTAGTTTTTGTTTTCTGTATGTTTATTCATGCTTGAGCCTTCATGCACGTGTGTCCCACGTGTGGGGGAGTGTTTGGGATGAGGGTGACTCAGATGATCTTTCCCGACTTTTCGCTTTCGTTTCACACGGCTTCCAGACTCATGTCATATGTGTCTCCTCATATTTTCTTTCGATTGGTCGTGTGTCCGGGTAGCGATTGATGTTGGTGTTTGAAATCTCACCGGGTTGTGTCGCGTAGGGACCGTGTCGTGTGGGGCTGTGACGTGTGGACCGCTCTTGTGCGGATGTATCCCTGACAGATTATCCCCGACCGATTATTCCCGGTTGCCCGTTTGATGATTTGCTCCTCATTTTTTCGTTCTCTTTCGCATGTTGTGTGTGTAGGTGATGTTGGTTGACTGGTTTCCAGCGAGTCCACGCCGTGTGTGGCTCCTGCGTCGTGTGTGGGCCAGCGTTGTGTGTGGCTATGTCCCCGACTTGATTCCCTGTTTGGAATTTCCTCCGGTGGCTCGTCTGATATTTTGTCCCACATCCCCTACCTTCTTTGCCGTTATTTGATGTGTTCAAGCTAAAGGGTCCCCCCTTCAGCTTGAGGGGGAGTGTTGGAGTTTATAAGTCGTATATTATTATGTCGGTCTTTAATAGTAGTTGGGTTTAGTCCCACACCGTCTATCAGTGTTTTGTATCGTCTTGTAACTCCTATATAATTCCCTTAAGTAGATGAATATATCGAATCAAACATTTCTCTTTTCTTTTCCAACAAAATCCATGGGAAATAATTCGGCGAGCACTTCCGCGAAGAGAAACAGGCGGCCTGGCGACCAACCCCTGCGGCTAGGGGAGCAATACGTGCGGTCTGGTGAGGAGGAGATCGTGCGGTCTCGCAATCAACCCTTGCGACTAGGGGAGCAACCCGTGCGGCTAGGAGAACAAAAACAACTGGCGATCAACACTTCCAATGAGCACCACACGCGGCTAGGAGAGCAACAACGGTATGGCGAGCAGGAGATCGCGCGAGAACGGCGAGTTCGGTTGAAGACGGAGAGGAGGTTTCGCGAGAACAGCGAGTAGGCACAACAAGCAGACGATCTGGGCGAGTAGACGACTAAACGACACACGCGGCTAGACAGAGATACCGTGGAGGTCGGCAGAGAGGCGGGACCCAGAGTGTCAGAGGAGAAATTCTATAAAAGCAGAGGGGGGTGGGGTGGGGTGGGGGGGGGGGGGGGGGGGGGGGGAGCATGGGCCAGCAGAAGGAGAGGGGAGGTTGCGGTTAGAAAAGTTCTAACCGCCCAGACAGGCTATTTTCCCGAGCGAGAGCACGAAAAAAAAACTATTTAGGATCGTTGTTCTGATACCATGTAGAAATACACCAAAAAGGGAGAGAAATTAAAAAGTAATTTTATTAATCTCTATTTCTCATATCATACATACATGTATTTGTACACTTATATAAGAAGAGTGAGAGGAGGAGAATTTCCATCCTAAGATTTGGGACTAAACATAAGGAACACGATGTGCCTTATTTTGGGCCTTTACATATTTTCTTCAGCAGTTGCAAACTTGTTTAAAATTACTAGTTTTACAAATTTTCTATCATTGAAGTATTGTATGTTAAATGTTTCATATAACTTTTAATATTTAGAAGTTCAATATGTTGTAAAATAGTTAGTATTGTGGCATGTATAAAAAAATAACATTTAATTATATATATGTTACACTCGCGCGCGTATTTTGTACCTTGTTTTAGTTTATTGCTTTTGGTTATTATTATGTGAGCCCCCCTCCCTATATAAGGAGGTGGTATGGGAGTATGTTGGCATCTTGAATGTATTAGGGTTTTGGGCTCTCTTTGGAGAGAAGGATTATAGGAGGACCCAACCTCCATAATCTTGGCCGGAGCTTGCTCCGGATTTGTATCCGTGTGTTTCCTTCCGGTTATTGCAATTGAATCGAAGTTTCATTCTGTTCGTAACATTGGTCCGACCTAATTAATTAAATTTTAAAACTCGATATATCTCCCGATATATAAAAAACCGACATGCAAATCCAAACCGACATGTCCCCGACATCCGACATTAGCAAGCTTGTGTGTATCCACCTTGTCATCTTTGAGGAAGTAATGAATGATAAGAAGTGTTTTATTATCTTGTCAAGTTATTTTTGTCTTAATTTAATTAAATGTGCATGCAATGATTTGTTGCCCGAAATGGAGAAATATCTTTGTTCAGTACTTCAGTATACTACTCGGAGAAGAGAATTCTTGTGGATGTCGGTGAATATTAGTTGTCATTGTGAAGGAGAGCTGTGTTAGTTATATTATTTAGGCCTGTAAATACTTTTATAATTGACCTCCCTGAGAATTTGATTTTTCTCCAACTTCATATGTGGAGATCTCATACATACTGAATTCTTGGGGCCTAGTTCTTTCTGTTGATGGCTTATCATCACGTCTTTTTTTGCATTATATTTGGTTTTTCGGTAAATGTCTCATGGTTTACACCTGGAGGATGTTGACTCGTTTGAGCTTCTGCATTTGCTGTTTATAGACATAAGAGAGGCTGCTTATGGTTTCCTTTCCTTGGCTTCACTTTCTCTACTTGCTTCCTCTTCTCCTTCTTTCTCAAATTTTTACTTGCATCAAAATCTTCTGCGAGCGATTAGTAAACAATACTCCCTTATTGATTAAGAGAGAGTGATAAAATTGTGTAGGGACCACGGAATCTTTATTTGGTTTCTGTTGAGTTCGCTGACCTCGAGGACAGGCCAAATTTGGCAGGAAGTCATGATTTCGAATTTGAATATTAAGAATTTTACTCCAGTCACCTAATCTACTAGCCAACCTCAATTATGCTACTGATCAATTTTGTGCTTAATTCTTGTATACTTTATTTTAAATGTTAGCTGGTTCAAAAAATTTATTTTGGTTGTTAGGTATAATCCCTTCGCTGATTCATACCATGATGATATGGATGGTGATGGTTTAGTATGTCTAGCTGTTGAAAATCTCCCAACTGAGTTCTCCAGGGAGGTAAGGCATTGCAGCTTCTTATTTTGACACAGAATTTGGGATACTGTGTAGTATAGTAACGTATGAGTCCTTTTTTTGTAGTCTACCAAACACTTTGGAGATATATTATCACAATTCGTAGGTAGCTTGGCTTGGGCAAAGAACTTGAGAGAGCTTCCTTCCCACTTACAAAGAGCTTGCATAACTCATGGAGGAGCACTTACCCCCTTATATGAGTATATTCCGAGAATGAGAAACTCTTCCACAGTGTAAGGATTTGTTGCACTATTCACTCCCTTGATACGTATATACCATGGTAATCCTTGAAAAATTATTATAATATTCTTCTAGCATGTTTTTATTTTTATTTTTTCTATTTATGAAGATCTCTTGAAAATAATTGTCAATGATGGTCTGAAAGAAAATAATAAAGTAAATAGAATAAGGATTGATAATCTGGACAATATTATCATACCATAATTATTAGAGTCGTTTACCGGGAACTCCCCTCTAAGTTTACAAAATTACATGTTGCACCCCTTGATCTTTTGAAATTACAAAAACCTCCCCTGTAAGTTTACATTTTATAATCATGCATGCACAAAAAACCTCTCTGCAGGAAAGTGCTAGAGCAGAATTTTGTGCATGCATGCTATGAAATGTAACTTACAGGGAGGTTTTGTTAGAATAAATAAACAAAATGTAATTTCCCTCTATATATAAGGGGATTCTACTATTGAATAATACAACGTATTATTATTTTCCTACACTCAACATGGTATCAGAGCCCTAACCTAGGCGCTCTCGTCTCCCGCAAGCTGCCCGTTTCCCACTCGTCTTAGGTTCGTCTTCCTCCTCTCCCGCTGGGCTCTAGCCGCCCCCCCCCCCCCCCCCCCCCCCCCCCCCCCCCTCTCTCTCTCTCTTTCTCTCCGAGTGCCCTTCTCTGCATCGTCGCTCGACTCACCCGTCGGCCGATTGGCGTTAGGCCGCCTGGATGTTTTTTCCGGCGGCCTTCCGACAGTCCGATTGACTTCAAACTTTGGAAAAAGTTTTGCTTTGTCCCTCTTATCCTCCACCTAAATTTTCTCGTGATTCCAACAGTTGGATGCTTCCCTATCTCAGATCTCGTGCTTCCTTTGTTCAAGAGGAGGAAGTCTCCTAATTCTCCAATGATGCTCTTTCTCCCTTCCATTCTTTGAAGGGGTGTTCTTCTCTACTCCTCACCATTCTCTTGACGAAGTTTGGTTGAAATTTGTTCTTATGTCGGACGTTGTTGATTCCTGTAGCTCCATGACCCCCGTTGGATCTACCTGGGCTGGTCAAGATCACCACTACTCTCAGATTACAACGATCCGACTTGATGACACCAACTATTTGTCTTGGTTCCGCTCCATTACTCTAGCCTTAAAGAGTCGGCGTCTCATTGGCATATCAGTGCCACCGCCGCCGCTCCAACGGTTGCAAGAGACATGCTACTCCAATGGTTGGTCCCACTTTATATCGGTCATTTACCACCGCTCCAAGAGACATGTTATGGAAACCCAAACAACAACCAGTAACTCAGCAGATTAAGGGCGCGTGTCGCGGATTTTCTTACGCAAGGATTTCATCCACGCCGCGCAATTGCGGTTCCCGCGGCGCGAATGAAAACCGGGTGAAACCCGCAGTTTATAGGGGGAGGGGTTGATCCCCGCGGCCCGGCCGCAGCCGGGCGGTGCCGTCTGCCTGACCGCGGCGGATCACCCCCGCCAAACACAGCCTAAGGGTCTGTTTGGCACGGCGGTGACGGTCGTGCATGCAGTGGTTATGAACCGACGTTCGTGAACGCCAGACCTCACTTAAAAAACTACATCTACTTTTATGTTCAAAATTAATTTTTTTAATTGGTGGTCATAACCATTGTCATGCCAAACATATTTTACGACGGTGGCGTTTTTGTCCAAACTCACCAGAGCAAAAACGCCACGTCAAGCGGACCCTAAGTCGAAAGAAGCCCCAAACAATAGCTAGATTCACAGCCTACTTCAACAGCAATCAGTGTCTCCCAAACAACACGGGGCTGCCAAAATTTGCAAGATTGGGGCCAGACCAGAGCCAATTTTAGAACCAGAATGCTATAGTATAATTAGGGTCAAAAACCCGAGCCAGAGAAGAGAAAGGAGGAGGAGGAGGAAGAGTAAGATTGTTGGATACCAAATGGCAAGGAAACCTATTATATTCAAATTTCACGGAGGTTTCCCAAGGCAAAAGCCATAAAATATCCTTCGTACTCTTTAATCCAAGCCTTAGATTTCCTTGCAATAGATCTTAGGAAGCTACACAAGCTTCCACTATGAAAACTAGGGTCTTTTAGCCCCTCCACAAACACATCACTTTCAAGACAATGTGATACGAACCAAATTAGTTTGTATGAAAAAGGGGGCAAGGATTCTCAGCGGCGCACCACTGATGGCAGAAAAACAGGGGATAAAGAAGAAGAACAACACACATAAGACTTCATTTTATTCATACATGGTTTTCATGGTACAACCAGGCTTTTATAAAGCCTTTTACATTCAGTTACAACAATTGAAATACAAGCGGGAATGGTTACACGGGGGCAACAGTTCGATTTGAACACCGATTACGACATTCAAATATTGGGACGTATCAATACACTGCCCTTTTGAAATCCTTGACCTCAAGGATTAAAGGGCGGCGCTCTGCGCAGGTCCGTCAGAGCCTTCCAATTGCCACGACCACCAACGCAAATGATGTTGTCTTCAATGCCCACCCGGGTCGAACACCCACCTTGTCGATTGGGCTGCCATGAGAAAGGCCAAGGATGATCCCCGTTGGCCTAGAGCAATAACCTCGTGCGTCTGGTTGACGCTCACTCTAGAAGAACGCCGATCAATTCCTTAATGGATTCCACATCAACTATTTGGTGTGGCTTAACCACGATTGCTATTTGCGGATAGGCTACTGTATGAGCGATGAGTGTGAGATGGCAACCTCTTGCGGCTGCGGCGACGACGATGTTGGCGGCGGTGGAAGCGACGACGTCGACATTATATCGAGCAGGAGCGCATCGAGCCTATTGGATAGGTGGTCGATTTGCTCGTCTTATGGAGAAGAACCATGGATTCCCGGAATTTAGCATCGAGACGCTCGAGAGCCTCCAGGAAGAGGGCATAGCGTCGGTCCTCTGGTATCGTTATCGCAACGACGATGACCTGATGAGCGAACTGCTCTGATACTATTTGATACGAACCAAATCAGTTCGTATGGAAAATGGGGGAAGGATCCTCAGCGGCGCACCACTGGTGGCAGAAAAACAGGGGATAAAGAAGAACACACATAAGGCTTCATTTAATGCGTCATTTTATTCATACATGGTTTTCACGGTACAACCAGGCCTTTATAAAGCCTTTTACATTCAGTTATAACAATTGAAATACAGGCAGGAACGGTTACACGGGGACAACAGTTCGATTTGAACACAATAGCGGCAACGGTTACGACATTCAAATATTGGTACGTATCACATTATTTAATATTTGTATCCCTCATATGCCATAGTATTAGGATGAGAACAGACACCCTTAAAGCCCAAAGCGAAGGGGAATATAAGGCATGAAAGGGAATTTAAGGCATACAATAAGATGCAATATTGAACAAAATTAAACTACTAAATGAAGCCCAAATCATTAAACCAAAACTTCTAATCAAGGCCCAAATCAGAAATAATCAAATACTAAGTCAACCTTCATATAGGCTTCCAATACCACAAAGCAAATGCATACAAATTTGGAAAAACTCAAAATTAAAAGCAAATCAAATTAGTTCAAAATTAAAAGCAAAGCAAATTATGTATGATCTATTATTTAGAGTCTGCTTGCACTTCTGCACCAATCTTCTTAATGCAATTAGTCTTTTATTTACCTCAAGTTTTGTTCAACTGTGAACTCTGATCTGACTACGTAAACTGCATATTATGGACTATTTACACCTTATCAGCATATTATGGACTATTTACACCTTATCAGCATATTATGGACTATTTACACCTTATCAGAGTCACTATTTTTCGCTTCATTCTTATAGCTTGCGAATAGTGTTTCCTTTTCCCTGGTCAGAACATTTCTGATATCTCATACTTAGCAAACACGAAATGATGGTTTGTTTAAAGAACTTTAGCATAAGTTTTGAGATTGTTTGTTGACCTAACATTGATTTCGATTTTTCTCATTATTGTTTCAGTGATTACAAAATTTGAAGTTATAATGAAATAAAAAGTTAAAGTTTTATTTTGAACCTTTAAACAAAGACCGATATTATGCACTTAAATTACTTAAACTAATACTAAAGGCAAAACTTCCTTGCTGGGTCTAAAAAATGATTATCCTAGCTTCTTAGCTTAATGATCTTCCTAGTTATTTGTTATGAACCTCCTTGCGAGATTCGAAGTCATGGTTGAGGAGCCAGTTGAGTATAGAGTCTCAACCCTAGAGGGGAGCACATCTGTTGGTGTGTATTTAGTAATAGTGAACCCTTTGGGGTATATATATGTATATGTGTAATAGATTGATTGAGATAATAGAAAGCCCTAATCTTTCCACGGACAACATGGTATCAGAGCAACGTCCGTGACTGCGCGTCGAGAGGGAGCCGTCCTCCGCTGATCGTCGCTGGAGAGGGAGCCGCCGATCGTCGCTGGAGAGAGAGCATCGATCGCTGGAGAGGGAACCGCCGATCGTCGCTGGAGAAGGAGCCGTCATCGCTGGATAGAGAGCATCGATCGCTGGAGAGGGAAAAACCAATCGTCGCTGGAGAAGGAGCCGTCGTCGCTGGAGAGGGAGCGTCGATCTTGGAAGGTCGCCAGATCCAAAGTCTGAAGTGCCGATTCGTCGATGCGAGGCACTTTCGCCGATTCGATATTCACCGATAGAATTCGCGGAAATTCGACGATAGTTCCCATTTCACGAATCCTGCAGCTCTCGACTCAACAGCTCTCGACGAGCTGTGGACATGTGTTCGCTCGATTGATGTGGACTTTGGTAAGTGTCGACGACGAACGGATGGAGGCCATCCTCGAGAAGCTGGACCCGGCGGAGGTGGTTACCTTGTTGAAGTTGTTGGGTTCATCACCCCGACCGGTGAAGTTGGACCTTCCACCAGTTGACCTGAAGCTTGAAGGACCGACCACCTATCTAGGTTGGTCACGCCGCGTGAGGAAGACTCTTACAGCGCAGAATGTTGGAGGTTTCTTGACAGGGGAGTTGAAGAAGCCAGAGAACCCAACTATAGGAGATGAGTGGGAATCAACCCACATGACGGTGTTCATGTGACTTCTCAGCTCGGTCGTCCCATCGATTGCTGCCACGGTTGATGGCCTGGAGACAATCGCTGAGGTGTGGGATAGGCTGTGATGCACATATGATGGAGTGGGAAACACTCTCAGGGTCTTCCAGGTGAAGGGCGAAGTTGATGACATGGTTCAAGGTGAGAAGACCGCACATGAATACACATCAGAGTTAGAACGGCTATGAGTGGACTATGACCACGCTTCTGGTGGTATGAGTTGTAGTGACTCACAATGTAAGGCCTCCAAGCTTATACTAGAAAAGAGGACCATGAGGTTCCTGAAGGGGTTAAATGAACGATTCGATCAGAGGAGAGCCTTACTTCTGTCAGGTACAAAGATTCCAACTCTGTCAGAGGCCATCTCGACCATGATTCAGGAGGAGACCCGATTCAAACTCCAGGCGGGGACGGGAGATTCAGCTTTTATAAAGTCCGCGCTAGCGTCTACTGACTCAGGTATTTCACAACCTCGGGAGGACACACGACGGTGCTACAACTGCGGTGAGACAGGTCACCTAGCGAGTGCTTGCCCCAGACTACCCAAGGCAGGGGATTTTGGTGGTCGTGGACGTGGTTGTGGATGGTGCCAGGGTCGTGGTGGCAGAGGTGGCTATCGTGCCAACCTTGGCATTAGTGGATGTGATGAGTAGGCTGGTGTTATTTACACTGAGGAGGAACAAAATCTTCTGAGTCTGATGAATAAGATGGGAGGGTCTCAAGAGGAGGCAAGCTGGAGTTGCCATTGAGGGGCCATCTCATGCTATGTATGCTCATCCTTCTGGAACGACGAAGTGGATTGTTGACTCGGGTGCATCCCGACATGTGACTGGGGACTCGAGGAAGTTCACTTCCTACTCACGCCTTGCATCTCCAGATGGCATCCAGACAGCAGATGGGACCTTTCAGCTAGTGGTCGGTAAGGGTACGGTCGATTGCACAGGTTCGGTAAAACTATCCATTGTCTTGCATGCTCCCTCATTCCCTGTTAGCCTTTTGTCTATCAGCTCTATTATACTCCAACTAAAATGTACTGTCTCCTTTGATATTCCCAAGGTGACCTTCCAGGAGAAAGGGACGAGGCGTATACTTGGGACTGGGACCTGACGTGATGGGTTGTGGTACCTGGATCAGCAGGGATTGGACACTGCACTTGTATCTGCGACGGAAAAGATAAAGGAAGGGAACCTGGAGACAAGTATAGATGAGGCACTTTTGCTCCACCATCAACGTTTAGGCCATTCTTCTTTTGGTGTTCTAGAACGATTGTTTCCTACTATTTTTGCAAAAACATGTAAAAGTAAACTTGTGTGTGATGCTTGCGACTTAGGTAAGCTCACAAGAAACTCTTATGCTAGTTCTAGTCATAGAAGCTCTTCTGTGTTTGATGTTGTGCATTCAGATGTTTGGGGGCCGTGTGCGGTAAATTTCTCTAATGGCTATAGATATTTTGTGACCTTTATTGATTGTGCTTCCCGTGTCACGTGGGTATATTTAATGAAAGCTAAGAGTGAGGTCCCCACTTGTTTCCAGAATTTTCACAAGCATGTCCAAACTCAATACGGTGCAGTACTCAAGGTACTTAGGTCGGATAATGGGACGGAATATACCAATAAGACCCTTGCAGAGTACTTATCATCTTACGGGATACTGCACCAAACCACTTGCGCATACACTCCTGAACAGAATGACGTCGCTGAGAGGAAGAACAGACATCTGATGGAAGTGGCAAGAAGCATGATGCTGCACATGAAGGTTCCCCAACACTTGTGGGGGTATGCAGTGTTAACAGCAAGCACAGTTAATCAATAGAATGCTATCGAAGATCTTAGGGTGAAGATCCCCGTGTCAGGAGTTGCAAGGGCATAACGGAGGTATACTTCCCCTTAAGGTTTTTGGGTGTGTCTGCTTTGTGAAGGATAATAGGACAAGTGTTGGCAAACTTGATGCCAGGGCAATTAAATGTATCTTTGTGGGGTATTCTGGTACGCAGAAGGGATATGTATGTTGGAGTCCAGTTGAGAAAAAGTGTTTCGTGAGCATGGATGTCCACTTTCGAGAGCAAGAGCTGTACTACCCACAGAAGGAGATTCTAACCTGAAAAGCCCAATCTGAGGAATGGAGGCCGAGAATGGGAGAGCCTGGTGACAGATTTAGGTAAAGACAGTGGACCACCCGTTGAGGAGCAAGGGACGAATGAAGAGCAGGAGGAGGTGAGAGGTGTGATACCCACAACTTCAGGGGAGCTCGTCACATATCAGAGGAGAGAAAAGAGAAACCTTGTACCTGCACCCACAACGACAGTGCCTAGTCCCTCGTCTATGCCCGTCTCAATCCCGGAAGCACCTCCAGTTGAACCACTGTCACCTCCCGGTGAGTCTATCTCTCCCACACCCCGACTACCTCTGTCAGGAGGAGCACTCGCTTCAATGCGGGTAATCCTCCTGATCGCTATGGTTGGGATCTTGCTTTTTTTGTCTCCTACGACGTTATTTCTTCTTCTCACGGAGCATTCATTGCATCCTTGGATAGTATTACTGTACATAACAGTTGACAGGTAGCTAAAGCCGACCACAACTGGCAAGCATCAATGAAGGAGGAGATGCACGCTCTGGAGAAGAATAGACGTGGAAACTAGCACAACTCCCGACTGGGAAGAAGGCTGTTGGGTGCAAGTGGATTTTTATCGTAAAGCAGAACCCGGATGGCAAAATCGAGCGCTACAAGGCTCGATTGGTTGCGAAAGGGTACAACCAGACGTACGACATCGATTATGATGAGATGTTTGGTTGTACCCTTTCGCAACCAATCGAGCCTTGTAGCGCTCGATTTTGCCATCCGGGTTCTGCTTTACGGTAAAGACCCACTTGCACCCAACAACCTTCTTCCCCGTCGGGAGCTGTGCTAGTTCCCACGTCTTATTCTTCTCCAGAGCGTGCATCTCCTCCTTCTTTGCTGCTTGCCAGTTGTGGTCGGCTTTAGCTAAATGCCAACTGTTAGGTACAGTAATACTATCTAAGGATGCAATGAATGCTCCGTGAGAAGAAGAGATAGCGTCGTAGGAGACAAAAGAAGCAAGATCCCAACCATAGCAATCAGGAGGATTACCCGCATTGCTGCGAGTGCTCCTCCTGACAGAGGTAGTCGGGGGTGTGGGAGAGATAGACTCACCGGGAGGTGACAGTGGTTCAACTGGAGGTGCTTCCGGGATTGAGACGGGCATAGACGAGGGACTAGGCACTGTCGCTGTGGGTTCAACTGGAGGTGACAGTGGTTCAAATGAATGCTCCTTCTCCAGCGACGATGGCTCCTTCTCCAGCGACGATCGACGAATCGACACTTCAGACTTTGGATCTGGCGACCTTCCAAGATCGACGCTCCCTCTCCAGCGACGATGGCTCCTTCTCCAGCGACGATCGGCTGTTGGGTGCAAGTGGGTCTTTACCGTAAAGCAGAACCTGGATGGCAAAATCGAGCGCTACAAGGCTCGATTGGTTGCGAAAGGGTACAACCAGACGTACGACATCGATTATGATGAGACGTTCGCACCTGTTGCAAAGATGAGTACAGTTCGAACCCTGATTAGCGTAGCGGCCATTGGTGGATGGATGATGCACCAACTGGATGTGAAAAACGCTTTTCTGCACGTCGATCTTGCTGAGGAAGTATATATGGAGGTCCCACCTGGATTTGGTACAACCATGACGGAAGACAGAGTGTGTAGGTTGAAGAAGGCACTGTATGGACTGAAGCAGTCCCCTCGTGCATGGTTTGATCGCTTTAGAAGGACCATGGTCGGGATGGGATATCAACAAACCAACGCCGACCACACTGTGTTTTTCAGACATAATGAGAAATATCACATCACCATACTTGCTGTGTATGTGGATGACATGATCATTACGGGAGATGACGAGAAGGAAATTACGCGCCTTAAGTGTGACTTGGGGAAGATGTTCGAGGTGAAGGACTTGGGTTCCCTTAAGTACTTTCTTGGGATAGGGATTGCATATGGTGCGAAGAGAATTGTTCTGTCTCAACGAAAGTATGCCCTAGATCTCCTCACCGAGACAGGGATGCTTGGATGCAAGCCAGCTGCAATGCCTATCGACACTAAAGAGAAAGTGAGTGCTGAGGCAGGGGAACCAGTTGATCGGGAGAGATATCAAAGACTTATCGGGCGATTGATCTATCTGAGCCACACGCGTCCAGACATCTCCTTCGCTGTGAGCGTGGTGAGTCGTTACATGCATGATCCCAGGAAGGGTCACATGAATGTTGTGTACCAAATTCTTCGATACGTGAAATCTGCTCCAGGAAAAGGGCTACTCTTTAGACGGAATGAACATGTAAAGATCGAAGGATACTGCGACTCAGATTGGGCAAGCTGTATTGATGATAGGAGATCAACCTCAGGTTATTGCGTCTTTGTGGGAGGTAACCTGATTTCATGGAGAAGCAAGAAGCAATCGGTTGTAGCCCGATCAAAGGCTGAAGCTGAGTATAGGGCTATGGCTCTGGGGGTCGCTGAACTACTTTGGTTGAAAGGAATGCTAATCGAGCTAAAGTTGGATCGAGGAGACGGGATGAAGCTATGGTGTGATAGTCAAGCAGCAATCAGCATCGCTAACAACCTAGTTCACCATGACAGGACCAAGCATATCGAGATTGATAGGTTCTTTATAAAAGAGAAACTGGATAGTGGACTCTTGGAGCTTAGCTATGTCACCACCAAGGATCAAGCTGCTGATTGTTTGACAAAGGGGCTCAACTCAAACGACATGATGAGGAATTGTGACAAGATGAACTTAGTTAACATCTTTCGCCCACCTTGAGGAGGAGCGTTGATGTGTATTTAGTAATAGTGAACCCTTTGGGGTATATATATGTATATGTGTAATAGATTGATTGAGATAATAGAAAGCCCTAATCTTTCCACGGACAACAACATCTTCACTCTATCCGTGCGGCCGGAACCGTAGGCGAAGATAAACAGAGTCTTGTCGTGGCTACCGGAGATGGAGTGCTCGAGGGGGGAGCTCCAAAACCCTTGAACCTTACTATGGGAACTAGAAGAACTAGAGAGCAAGAGGAACTCAGGATACTTTTTGCCTCTCTTCATTCATGACCCAAGGGGTCAGAGTTACATAATGACATGGACCGTAAATAAGCCTAAATATAAAAACTAACCAAAATGTTAAAATACACTGAACGGCGACTGAAATTAAAATACACTCTTAATAAAAGATGCCTAAAATACGACTCCTAATAACACATGAAAACCGACTCGTAAAATACGACTGTTGTAATATTGTGGCTTGACATAACGATACGTAACATTATCATGAATGTTCATATTTTTCTTTCTTAGCATTTGTTGTTAGTGTCTTCTTGTTTTGATACTCTAATCTTCTGTGTCTACTTTTTATTTTCTTCAATTGCAGTGATTTGATAACAGAAACTGCTAATGGCTCCTCTGGCAAGAGGAAGTACAGTACTCTGGTATATTGTTTTCTTAGTTTGTGTTAATATTTATTTGCATCCAACTATCTATTCAGTTCATTACTCATGAAAGTTAAACGGATCTTTATATATATGCATGCACGTAGTTTGGATGAATGGAAAGATCCACTGCGTGCCAACCACATGTTATTACTTGCATGCATGTTTACAGCTTACATGGACAACTCCCCTGAATCTCATTACTTCCAAAAGTAATGATAATGAATAATTGGATATAGTTTTGGGACAACCATGAACATCACTTCCATTGCTCAACAGGTATCTCTAAGTGGTCATTTGTTTGATCAACTGTTAATTAATGAAGCTTTGGATATTGTTGAAGCTGCCGGTGGATCTTTTTGCATGGTCAAATGTGAAGTTGGGCAAAGTTCAAATGCCATGTCCTACTCAGAACTAGAAGTAAGTTGAATATTGCAAATCGTACTTGTTAATTTCCAGCAGAGTTGTTATAATTGTTAACTGTCCTCTAAATCTGTAAAGTTAATGGTTTTAAAAAAATATGTGATGTACTTTAATGCTGTTGATTTCTCTTGTTTGTTTTTCACAGCAATGCTGCAAAAAATGATGTAATACTGTAGGGGGTATTGACCTGCACAAGGTTTTCTTATTTAACTTGGAAATATTTCTGGATCTTTTTGATTCATCAACCAGAGATGAACCAAATCTTGATAGTTAATAATGCGCTTGGACATACAAGATGGGTAATATTAAATTGAATTACATCTTGGATTATCCATAAATGGTTGAACATACCACAATTTTCTGGAAGCAGAAAATAAGTTCGATATCATCCAGACAAACGCAGCCTTACAGAGAGATATCCATGGCCTTTTCATTTTAACTTATTTTTAAATAATGTTTAAATACCATTTTAGGTTTCTTTATATACCCCATTGTGAGATGAATACTTCATTCTTTTATTATTCCTCTATTCTAATACGGTATGAGAGCATCCCTAAACCTAACCACTTGTTTCAATTTCACCAAGTTGACGTCCCACTTCGCTTTACTCGCTTGATCAATTGGCACACATAATTATGGATTTGCTTGGGATAGATGTGGTGTTTGGGCCGTATCAGTTTGAAATTGTGGTAATAAACTGTTAGGGCAAAGCTACTAGAGAGACTGAAGAAGAAGATCTAGAGAAAGAGAGGGAAGATTAGGGTTTGAGAGAGAGGGAAAAGACTAACCAAATACTTCTTGCCTAACCCCAACAAGGGGGCTGCCCGGGTATATAAACACCCGGGCAAGGAGGGGGCCGGCCGGCCCCTCCAAGGAGGGCTGAACCCGTCCGGTTCAGCCCTCGGCCGGCCGGTTCACTGAGTGGGGGCTGAACCGGAAGGTTCAGCCCCGTTGTTTAGCGCGCTTTTGTTCCTCCGTACGTAATGACGCCCCGTAAAGCGTAAAGGAGGCGTAACATTCTCCTCCCCATCAAGAACCAACTTGTCCCCAAGGTGGTAGTCGGGGTAGAGCTCCTTGAAGTCGAAGAAGTCCACCCATGAATTGTGTGCCGGCGACAGGTTCTTCCATTTGACCAAGAGCTCGGGCCGGTATTCCGCGCCCCGTTTCTTCCACTTGAGCATCACAATATCTTCAGGAAGCGGCCGCAGCTCACCTGCCGAAGTAACCTCAGGTAATAAAGTGCTAGGTTGGACATGTGGTCCGACCTTCCGCTTGAGCAACGAGACATGGAATGTAGGATGGATGCGCGAACCCTCCGGTAATGCCAGGGTATAAGCTACCGGTCCCACCCTGCTGACAACCTGAAAGGGACCGTAGTAGCGTGGGGACAGCTTCTGGTTGCCTCGACGAGCAACGGACAATTGCCGGTACGGCTGGAGCTTGAGGAACACATCGTCACCAACATCGAACACCCGCTCACTGCGGTGCTTGTCCGCCTGAGTCTTCATGCGATCCTGGGCTAGACGGAGATTCTCCCGAAGTGTGACTAACATGCGATCCCGGTCCAGCAGAGCGCGATCCACGGCCGGAAGAGCGCTGCTCCCGGGCTCGTAGCTGCCCAAGGTAGGAGGAGGTCGTCCGTAAACCACCTCAAATGGTGTCATCCTGCTGGCGGAGTGGTATGCCGTGTTGTAACAGTACTCGGCCCAATGCAACCAGTCCGGCCAGCTCCGCGGTTCATCCATCACAAAGCAACGCAGATAAGTCTCAACCCCACGATTAAGCACCTCCGTCTGACCATCCGACTGCGGGTGATTGGCCGTGCTGAAGTGTAAGCGAGTGCCCTGCAGCCGGAACAGCTCCTTCCAGAACCCACTGACGAAGGTAGGGTCCCGATCCGAGATAATGGCGCGCGGGAGGCCATGCAAGCGAACGATCTCTCGAGCAAAGAGTGCGGCCACAGACTCCCCGGTGTACGGATGGCTGAGTGCCAGGAAATGGCCATACTTGGACAGTTTGTCCACCACCACTAGAATGACAGACTTCCCTTTAGACTTGGGCAGTCCATCAATGAAGTCCATGGACACCGTGTCCCAAATCTGCTGTGGAATCTCCAACGGAACAAGCAGCCCTGCCGGAGAAGAGGTCTCATATTTCTGCCGTTGGCAGATCTCACAGTGGCGAACGAACTGCTGAATGTCCCGTCGCATGCCTGTCCAAAAAACGTTTGCTCGTGCCCTCTGAAGGGTCCGGAGCACCCCCGCATGCCCTCCTGTAGGCGAAGAATGGAACTCATGCATCAACACGGTCTTCCAGGCTGACTCGGCAGGCACGACCACCCGGCCCCGATAGTAAAGCCGGCCATTACACAAGTGGTAGCCGGCTGCGACGGTCTCTCCCCGCTGTAAAGCCTCCACCAACGGACGCAGCGTGTCGGATCGCCGGACCTCTTCCTGAATATCCTCCACAGAATCGACCAACGGCCCCGAAATATGAGCGATAGCAGCCTCTGGAAGACGAGAGAGAGCATCGACGACCACATTCTCCTTGCCACGGCGATACACAATCTCGTAGTCGTACCCGAGAAGCTTAGTTACCCACTTCTGCTGTAGCGGCGAGGAGACCCGTTGGTCCAGGAAATGCTTCAAACTCTGGTGATCCGTCCGGATCTTAAAGTGTCGGACCAACAGATATGGCCGCCAGACAGCCACCGCGTGAATAATTGCCAACATCTCCTTCTCGTAGGCCGAGAGGCCCAAAGTACGATGGGCCAAGGCCTTGCTATAAAAGGCTATCGGCCGGCCTGCCTGCATCAAAACCGCCCCGATGCCGACACCTGAGGCGTCCGTCTCCAGAACGAACTCCTGTGTGAAATCCGGTAATGCCAAGACTGGCGTGGTGGTTATGGCGCGTTTGAGGGCCTGAAATGCCTCCTCCGCCTCCTCACTCCAAGAAAAGGAGTCCTTCTGCAGTAGCTGGGTCAGTGGTCGAGCTATCTTTCCATAATCCTGGACAAACCGCCGGTAATACCCGGTGAGCCCCAAAAAACCCCGCAAGGCGCGGACTGTAACCGGTCGCGGCCAAGACTGCATACTCTGAATCTTCCGTGGGTCAGCCTTGACGCCCTGACCGGAAACCAAGTGGCCCAAATACTCCACCTCCTCCTGACCGAAGGAGCACTTGGAACGGTTGGCATAAAGGTTGCGCTGACGCAGTCTGGCAAGGACCTGCTCCACGTGGCCCACGTGGTCCTCCCAGTTCGCGCTGTAGATGAGTATATCATCGAAGAAGATCAACACAAATACCCGCAGAAAATCTCTGAACATCTCGTTCATGTTGGCCTGGAACGTAGAGGGCCCGCCGGTCAGCCCATTGGCCATAACCAAGAACTCGTAGTGGCCGTCGTGTGTCCGGAAAGCCGTCTTGTGGATGTCCTCCTATGCCATCAAGATTTGGTAATAGCCGGAGCGAAGATCCAGCTTGGTGAAACGCCGGGCCCCATGCAGCTCATCCAGCAACTCTTCGATATGGGGAATCGGGAAGTTATCCTTGACCGTAACGCCATTCAAGGCACGGTAGTCCACACAGAATCGCCAGGATCCGTCCTTCTTCTTGACCAGAATAATGGGAGCCGAGAAAGAGCTCGTACTTGGCCGAATGATACCGACCTCCAGCATCTCGCGGACACTGCGCTCGATTTCCGCCTTCTGAACGTGCGGGTAACGGTACAGACGAACATTTGTAGGCTCAGCACCCGCCTTGAGCGGGATACGGTGATCACGGAACCTCGGCGGAGGCAGAGTGCGTGGTTCCTGAAAAACATCAGCATAATCTGTCAGAAGTAACTGTAACTGAACCGGTACCTCCAAAGGCGTTGGCGCGCCGGTCGGGACCTCCCGAAGGACGGCCATCATCTGGCCGTCTCCGCTCAACCGCTGCATGCTGCGAAGAGAAACCTCCTTAATAGGAGATGACATGAGACCCTGCAAGCAAAACTGTCTGTCGCCATGCACAAACTCCATCGTCATGTGCTCCCAGTCGAAAGTCACCTGCTGCAACTGGCGCAACCACTGAACGCCCAGCACCATGTCGGAGCCCCGAATAGGCAACAAGTAGACGTCAGTCCGCCCCACATAGCCGTGTAGCCGCAGCTCCACGCCCTTCAGCACCCCTTCGCATCGAAGCTTGCTGCCATCCGCCACCATAACATGAAAGGCCGCCCCCTTGTCAACCACGTGCCCAACTCGCCGGGCCACGTCGGGATGTATGAAATTGTGGGTGCTTCCACTGTCCACCAGAATAGTAACCTTCTCTTGGGCGACCCGGCCCGCCAGCCGCATAGTAAGCGGGGGAGTGCAACCCTCAAGAGCATGAAGAAAAACCCCGAACTCCGTCTTGTCCAAGTCCACCTCCAACTCCTCATCTGGAGCCGGCTCGTCGTCCCCATCCTGATGCAACATGAAGACCTGTATCTTCTGGCATTTATGGCCAGGTACAAACTTCTCATCGCAATTAAAGCAGAGTCCCTTCTCCTTACGAGCGGCCAACTCACCCCACGATAACCGAGTCACCGTCGGTTTGCTACCCGGAGGCTGCTCCCTTCGTGCTGCTGTGGTAGGAGCCAAAGGCGGTCTACTTGTGATGCGTGCTCGCTGCCTGTTGAACCGCTCCTCCTGGATGCGCGCCAAAGTAATGGCGTGGTTCAAGGACCGAGGCATGAGTGCCTGCACCTCGTCACGAATGTGCTCCTTGAGGCCAGAGATGAAACAGCTGTAGAGTGTCCTCTCCGGCCACTGAACCCGATTAGCCAGCTTTTCGAACTCGGTGCGATACTCCAGCACCGACCCTTTCTGACGAAGCTTCTGAAGGAGGGCCTCAAAGTTCTCGTACTCAAGTGGCCCAAATCTGGCCGTAAATCCATCCACAAACTCTCCCCAAGGCACGTACTCCCGTCCCCGTAGGAACCACTGCGTCCACTGGAAAGCGTCCTCTTTCAAGTGGAAAGACGCTAACTGCACCCACTGTCCTTCAGGCACCTCTTGGTACTGGAAAAAAAGTTCAGCTTTTTGAATTCATTCCAGTGCGTCGCCGCCCTCGAACTCCGGAAAGTACATGCGAGTTTATCCGGGCGTCAAGCGTTGTCCCCCGTGACCTCCTTCCCGTCTTGCAGGCTCACCTTGCTCGAATCCGCCGTAGCCTTGATGCGGACCGTTTCCCCAAGGAGGAGGTTGCTGCTGTCCGGCCCATGCTTGGCCAAATCCGGCCATGCCCGGCGGCCCAAACCCACGGGGAGGAGGAAGAAGCCCCCCTTTGGTATCCCGCTGGATCGGGAGGTCGCCGGAGTCCAGCCGGATCCTCCCAGCCTCGACGAAGCCCTGCCGGCTCCCCCCAGCCCTGCCGGCCCTGTCCCCAGGCCGCGCCGGGGTCGGCGAACCCCGCCGCTGCAGCTCCAGGCGGAATCAGCCCCGCCGGACCCCCAAAAACTGCTCCCGAGCCACCCCCTGCCATGCCATAAGCCGACGCACTTCCCTGCCAGCCCGTGCCAGGCGGAAACCCGCCGCCCCTTACGCGATCGTCGTCCGCTAGTCGCGCGGAGTCGGCCCCTTGCGCGATCGTCGCACGCCGCCGATCGTCTTCCGCGACCCGTGCGTCCGCAGCGCCCAAATCGGCGCCCGATCCCGCCGAATCCTCACTCACCGATGCCTTCCCTTTCAGCAAGGCCTTCAATTCCTCCATCCGAGCGTCGATCCGTCCTTCCATGGCCGCCATAGAGTCGGTAAGGCCAACCATGTTCTCCTCTAGGGCTTCCATCCGTGAGGACTCTTCTTTTTCTTGAATGCGAGTGGTCACCATGGCAGAGGATATCCTCTGATACCAAATGTTAGGGCAAAGCTACTAGAGAGACTGAAGAAGAAGATCTAGAGAAAGAGAGGGAAGATTAGGGTTTGAGAGAGAGGGAAAAGACTAACCAAATACTTCTTGCCTAACCCCAACAAGGGGGCTGCCCGGGTATATAAACACCCGGGCAAGGAGGGGGCTGCTCATTATTCAGTGAGAATAGGATACCACTCCCAGGATGACCATTCCAACTGCATACGAGATATTCGGGCTTGTATGTGACAGGTAAATTAGCTTCTCATTAACCTATGAAAACAAGGGATGTCCTCGACATTTTCTATCATCTCTCTGCAACGATTATAATTTTAAAATTTCAGAGTCAGATCAGAATTAATACCGACGTCACAGTCAACATTCAAGGTAATCGTGTGTTTTAACCCCATATTGGTTATTTGATTAATAAAATAAATTGTGAACTTTAATTTGGTGTAATTTAGTAGTCCGCGAGAGTACTCATTGATGAGGTAATAAGATAAGTGTTAAATGGCACATCCTCTTAAGTATAAGGACCGGTTCACACGTTTTGTTCATAATTGATGCCTAACATTCATGCGCCTCTTAATTTCTCTCCCAGTCAAGTGCACGACAAAAGAAAAAAAATTGTCGCTCCTCTTCCTCTCGCAGACGCTCCAGTCGAGCACGATCAAAAACCGTCGCTACTCCCTTTCTCGCAGATGACTCCAACGGCGAGTTCTTCGACCCTACAACCGACAACGCCTCCCTATGACAACATTAGCCTCATCGAGCCCTCCTCTCTCTGTAGGTGGTCGCAGAAGTGTAACGCCCCGGTTGACTGTGGGTGCTCTACAGGTCTTCAGACCAGTGACCCCAACCCATCTCCACGGATCTGATTGGCCGTAGCCGCTAATTCCAGTGGCGGGTTGTTGAGGCCGAGATTTGAACCCCAAACTTCTTGGATAAGGGAGCTCTAAACTGGTCCTCATCACCAACTGAGCTGTACTTTTTATGTAACGCCCTAGTCTACTGTGGGTGCGCTACAGGTCTGCTGACCAGTGACCGCAACCCCTCTCCACGGATCTAAATGGCTACAGTCGCTAATTCCAGTGGCAGGTTATTGAGGTTGGGGTTTGAACCCCAGACCTCCTAGATAAAGCTCAGTTGGTGATGAGGACCAATTTAGAGCTCCCTTATCTAGGAGGTTTGGGGTTCAAACCTTAACCTTAATAACCCGCCATTGGAATTAGTGGTTGCGGTCATTTAGATCCGTGGAGTGGGGTTGGGGTCACTGGTCTGCACACCTGTAGCGCACCCACAGTAGACCAGGGCGTTACAAGAAGGGGGGTTCCCTCAACCCCAGCCGACGAGTACAACACGAAACCGCATGTCTCTCTCTTTGGTGAGTCCTTTTCACTTCCTCACTTTCTTTCATTCAGAAGTTGTTTGTTCCGCCTTCCTTAAGTATTAGTTCGATTTCAGGAATGTAGAATCCCGATTTCTCCAGTTAGAGGACTTGAATCTGTTGGAGAAAGGGGTATGTTCTTTATTCCATCATTTCTAATGCGAATTAATCCTACCAAACCCTAAAATTAAGAGGTGATCCCTAGATCTGTGTGGTTGTACCTATTATTTTTTATTTAAGAGTTCCCTTTTATTTTAGGTATCGATTAATTGTTGGTGCTTGGTGTTAGATTGGAGAAGGATTAAGCGTTTTTCCAAATAACCTAGACAAAATCATGCCGCCGCGCTGCGTATACAAGCGCCAGATTACTGAGGTAAGAAATTCGACTTCTCTTGGCTAGACATATCACCGATTATAAATCCATTGTCTAGTTAGCTCAAGAAAATCATGTAAAATAGAAGTATTTGTATTTCTTTAAAATGCATGTCATAAATGAATACAATATACATATGAAATCATATTACCCACAACCTATAGATGAATATTAAATGTCAATTAAATTAATGTAATTCAACATTCAAAGATGTTGAATGCAACTAGGCTAAATGCAAAAGCTCAACACACGTAATAAGTCTTAGATTAATGACCTCAAGTGTGCGACATACTGTAATGATTGTAACAACAACTAGGTTAATTCATAAGAGGGCATGAGAGGTATTTTCCTTATGATTGATGAATGGATACCATCATACTCATATGTCCAGCAGTCTATATGAGTCCCAAACATGGGGTCGACGTGTAAGACACCCCTCAGAAATTAGGCACGATAAGGGGATTTTATCGCACACCACCACCAATTCACAACAAAGAAGAGAATAATGGAAGAGTAGAGGTGTGAACGTCTCAACCCTCTTCCGTCATTCTCTCATAAACCGATGATGATGCTAAGCGAAACACTATCACACCACAAACAGAGTACACTATAAGCAGTAGTGGAAGAAGTACTAGCGGAATACTAACTGCCACGTAGTAGACCACAAAAATATACGAGTAATATGATAAGACAAAAAGTAACCACAACAACGACACGATGACCCCACAAGTACAACAGTCTATAGAAAATCTGGGGGCTCACAAGCAAACATGCCAAGCCGAATAAAAACTAATATATAACATAATATACAACTATAAACCTACTGAGCTAACTATAAGACTGATGAAATTTCTAAGGGTAGCAACAATCATCAGCATGTCTTCTATCTCCACGTCAAGTCCACTTCGAGTTCATGTCATAGCGTTGGGAACACCTAGGGCTTCGACTGCGTTGCCATCGACGAAGTTCTCTGCCTAAAATGTTTCAACGAGAGTGTGTCAGTCAATTTAGACAGAGTGGACTTCCCCCTCCCCCCAAGACTTAACGCTTAAAGGAAGAGAAATACCACGCCGCAGAAAGTGACAGGCAGTATGTATGTAATAATAACAGACGGTAATATTAATAATCATAGTAAGGAAATGAAAGTATGACTAGCATGCTATCAATATATATGCATATCAATTAAACAGTATTTATATCATACTGTTTCGAACCTAGCGGTGTCCGCACTCACGCACCTTACGATGCTAACTGCTAACAATAACAAAGAGCTATCATATATCACCTTATAATGCTAGTAGTACGCTATGTTATTAAGGTGCGTGCTTGAGGAGCCAGGCCCACCAGGTGCATCGGGCCTTCGCCTCTGCAAGGCAGAGGCGGGCGAGGTGTCCAGGCGCGCCTAATCGCGCGCCTTACCAACTCTAGGCGCACCAAAGACGTGCCTAAGCACGCGTCTTACCAGCTCTCGCACCAAAGGCACGCCTGAGCCTTTCAAGGCCTTTTCTTCAACCTGATTAATGAAATATTTTTGGGAGGTGGGCAAAAACATGATCTCAGACTTAGATTACATTATTTCTTATATGTATGCACCATTAAGTGAGGGAAGTTACATTTATTTAATTTATATATTTATCATCTGGAGTGTACATGTTCTAAAAATACAAGAGAAGAGAGTAAATGGTTGAGATCAAGCGAGGATTGAGAAAGAGAATTATGGGTAAGAGACTTGGAAGAATTAGGTTAAGAGACTTGGAAGAATTAAGAGGCACCGTATTGGTGAAATTACATAATTAAACCCAAACAAAAATTATATTCAATTATAAATCATTATCCTTACTTATAACCTTCATACACAGTGCAAAATCTCTAAGCATGACTTAATTACCATCTAATTACAAATATACCCTAATATAGATACGAATCCATAACATTCCTCGTGCACCAATCAATCTTTCATCACAAAAAAATTTTTAGTCATGTCTAGTTCAATTTTATATCATCAAGTGAACTCCACTGATGAAGAAGAACAATGCAAATTCTATATGATTGCAGCAAGTTGCAACACTTGCACCTATAGCAGTAAATATTTGTAAAACACAATCTAAAAGTAGCCTTTGGAGTTGTGATATATGCAATTCTAGTGTGTTGATATGGTGGTAGATTTATTTTATGTGTTTTTTTGTATTTAATAAACTTATTTTTTCTTTTTTTACATTATTGCACCTAACGTGCCTCAGGCGCGCGCATAGGCTCTAGGACCCCTTTGCGCATTGGTGTGTCTTGTGTCTTTATTAACTTAGGTAGTAAGAAAAACACCAAACTATACACTACTCATCATCATCATCACAATAATCAGTGTACATAACTACTATGTCGACATAGATTTAACAAACGCACAGTGTCGAGGCGCAAGTTCCCGATCAAAATCAAGTACAAACTAATGACTGAGATCACTTATTCGTGGGGTAGCTAAGCCCACATGCACCACCGCCGTGACCAAACTGTGGCAGTGACATGTTTTGACCACTTCTAGGGTATTTAAGTACAATCATCCCTAGGCCTTACGTACGGTTGTTCGAGCCCGTACTCGTTCTCCACCCATACTGGTGGCATAACCAAAGGAACTGAGGCTTAACTCAGGTCGAACTCCATGTGGCTAACACCTACTCAAACTACAAACTAGGCTAGGGCACACATTGTCGTTCAACCATGACGCTATCCTTGAGTCGCTGTCCTAACCCTCCAGAGTGTGCCACCGGCAGGGTCAGTCGACCCACCACATACATTCACGCACATTATTATTTCATACATGCAGAGTTACCAACAATTTAATGTACCAACTAGGATAGGCGAACAACCTACAACTCTACCCAACCAAGAGGACCAACCAATCCTCACCTCTGCCAAAATCATAAAATTACTAAATTGTTATGTATAAATATATGATTTAAGTGCGATAGACACGGTAGATTAGGGATCTTAATCACTTCTCAGACCTAGAGTAGGATTTGGGCTATCCGCCTCATATGGTTGGCGTGCACGACCATGATTGGTCGGATTTCATGTCTTTGATTAATTATCATGAAGTGGGTGATGTTAATGATGTTTGTTCAGTTATTCTATCTCAAGTAGACTAAACATTTCACAGACTGGGAATCTTCACCGTCTCTGTCGCAAGCTTCATGATTACCTCCAATGCGTGATCGTCGTTGATTTCGTCACACGATCACCGTCGATTTTACCGCGCGATTTAATATCATTTATCGTTGCACGATCATTATTATTTCGATCACGCGCATCAATATAATTATTCATCGCGCGATCACAGTTATTTTGATTGCACACACCAATGTAATTTATCGAAAAATGTCGCACCTCGAGACTCGCAGAGAGGGGGTCGCACGGACCCACTCTACATGATCCACAGCCAACCCGAACACGACTACACTCGGGTGTTCGCGGGTCGCCGAAAAGATGAGGTTTTTGCGAGAAAACGTCTATAAAAAGAAACCTTAAGATCTTGGCTCGGAAGAAGTCGAGGAAGCACTCACCAAAGTCTATGCATGCTTCCAAATCGCCGCGAAGGCAACATTTGTCCGTTGCTTCCATCCATGACCGGATCTCATCGGATTAGTTGTCGGATTTCGTCGGTCGTTGCCAAGGAAGCTCAACTTGGAGTTGTGGTGGTCGTCTGAGGAGAAGTTGCCGAAGCTAGGGCTACGACATGCACTGCTACCGAACAAGCCTTGGAAGTTGTACAGTGGAGATTTTGAGGCTGCCTTGGAGAAAGAGGTTGAAGCTCGGCCATGGAGATAAAGAAGGGTTGCTCTGCTGGGGCTAGAGAGGTTGCCAGAATTGGAAGGTTTTGGCCTTGTCGAGCTGCTCCGAGGAGGAGACGGGTTGGAGGTCGCCGGAGCTAGCTTCGCCGGCCTTGAAGAAGACAACTCCGCTCTACATCTCATCAGAGAGATAAGTTGCTACTGTAAGAGTTTTGGTCTGCCAGATCTAGGAGGAGAAGGAGGTTGCTGCTCGGTTTGGTTGTGTGAGTCGCCGGCCGGAGCTAGAAGGAAGGGAGAGCTCGGGATTTGCCAAAGGAAGGAGGTGGTCACCGGCCATGGAAGGGATGTTGGCGTCGGAGGAAGGACTTACCGGCCGAAGAAGTGGCTATAGAGAAGAAGCTCTCGTTTCCGTCGACTGCAATGACTTACCGGCCGAAGAAGTTGCTAGAGAGAAGAAGCTCTCGTTTCCGTCGACTGCAAAGATGGAGGCGTGAAGATGTCGATTTGATGGAGGCGGCTGGCAGCGTGAAAAGGAGGAGATGCGAATCCTAAACTAATGCAAAATGTATATATATATATAAATATATTATTATTATTTCATTAGGAAGAGGGACTCAAAATCTTCAATCTCGCTTGAAAATTCATTTATTGCTCTAAGAGCCTCAAAATCTCTACCGAATGGGCTTATTACGACCGTCTCCAATGAAACGATCTGAGGTCAATTCCGAGCCTGTTTGCTCATTTTACGCTTCCCGGAGCGTTTGCGGTCTAATTTGCATAAACACTGAAACCCCTCCTAACGATGTCAGAATTGCAAACGGACAACCCCGTTGGACTCGTATTATCATTACGAGGCTAACGAAACTGACTGAGGTCAATTCTGAATTCATTTGCTCGATTTCACCGTTTTGAATAATTACGTTACTTAAACTCGCGTCAGCACGATAATTTCTCTGATACTCATCGAAATTGAGCGCAGACAGTTCCGTTGAACTCGTATTGGCTTCACGAGTCTAGCAACGCTAACCGAGATCGATTCTAAGGTCATTTACTCAAATTCCACTTTTTGGGTGAAAACGTTACTTAAAGTTGGGTCGATACGTCAAATTCTCTGATACTCATCAAAATTGAGCGCAGTCGACTTTGTTGGACTCGTATGGACTTCACGAGTATAGCGACACTAACTGAATTCGATTTTGAGGTCATTTACTCAATTTTCACTTTTTGGGTGAAAACGCTAATTAAGGTTCGGTCGACACGCCAAATTCTACGATACTCATCGAAATTGAGCGTGGTCGACTTTGTTGGACTCGTATAGGTTTCACGAGTCTAACGACGCTAATTGAATTTTATTCTGAGGTCATTTGCTTGGCTCGGGTCAATTGAACCAACTAGACTCCTATATGGTTAAATTGAAAAGTAGAATGTTACATGACGACCCACATTTCCAGGCCGGGAAGTAATCTGATGAGAGTTCGTGGTCCACCCAGTGGACACAATAGGTCATGACACCTTCGAGTCGTCATTAGGTTTCCGTAATCAGGATGTGCTCAGTAAGCCATACGATATAAAGCTAATAAGGGGAACATGAAATTTAATTGCTCCAACTTTAGAAAGAATTCAGAACATAAAAATCATTGTATACAAGAATTAAAGATAATGAGTCAGAATTCATAATGCGACAAATAAAGAAACAAAACTTATGATACTGCAGTTCGTTTATTTAGAGGCATGCATAATTACTCCAAATGTTCATATTTTTATATACAAACAAATTATTAAATTATGTATTTTTAGTGTGACTGGGGGAGTAGTCTTTCTTACTCACAAATTGGGCTGACCTCGTCTTCAGACATTTTCTTTCAGGGTCACATGTCAGGGGATTCACATAGAATATGTGTTTGCGGTTCTCCACCCTTGTTTGCTTTCCATTCAGATTTATTTCATTCCAGTTGTTGACTACTTATTTATGAACTCAATGTAACTGAATTATCTAAAAAATCAATGTATCAGAACAATGTTGTAAGTTTTCAGTGTTTCTGATTTATGGTGTTTTTACACTCTATAGTTGGGTCTGTGAATCAAAATTTGAGATTCCTTTTTACCAATAGTTTCACTCTTTGCTTCCGCTGTAAATTTTTAGATGTTACTTTCTTTTATTCTTGATATGTACCAATTTTATTATTGTTGCTTAGTTTACTTTTTATCACGAGTATCGACCGGGTTTTTTATTATTGCTAAACTAGATAGGGGTGTTACACTTGAACTAACTCTGCGACCTTCAGACGAAGTTGGTACAATAATAGTTTCCCTGATGGGAATAAGTGGTCTTGTCCTGACCGTCTGTTGTAATGTCTTGAAGAACATAATTTTGTTAGGAGTTACTTGTCCATGGAATTGGGAAACCCTGAGAAAACCATTGATTCGTTCACATCCCATTTTTCCAAAGTGAGATCAATGCATTGAGGTTCCAAAATTGTGTCATCAGTGTCACCAAGCATTCATCGTTGTCAAAAGTCCAAGAGAATGGAGCGCGCCCATGTTAAATAATCATAATCATCGAGTTTCATGATAGTAATTGTGACTTGGTTGGAAAATAATCATAATCATCGAGTTTCATGATAGTAATTGTGACTTGGTTAAATAATCATAATCATCGAGTTTCATGATAGTAATTGTGACTTGGTTGGAAAATTGACGATTATAGTTAGGCTCAACTCTAAACCCAAGATGTCGCATGTAGTTAATGATGGAATTTGACATTTAAGCAGAGATAATCAGAACCTTGACTTGTAAGGAATTACAGATTAGAGTTAGGCTCAATTCTCGGAGAATTGAAGAGGAGAACAATCCTTCACTCTTTCACAGTTGATAGAAAATGCACCTTTCATTCACGATAGATTTCTATGGTATTCTGATATCTGTGTGTGTGCGTGCGCCGGATGCAGATTTTTTTCTGTGGGTGAAACTCTAAACTATTAAAAAAATTAATAGATAAATATAACAAAAATCTTAACTTATTATTTAATTAATTTTTATGATCTATTATAAGCACTTATGATTTTTTCTTTAAATTCTTTTATTTATCATATCACAATTAAAACGTCTATATTTCATATTCATTATAATTAATTTCACAATTTTTAAAACTTCTTTATAAAAAATCTCAACTACTCATTTTTATTAAGTATAATTAAAAAATGTAATATAGAAATCTCAGTAATTTATTTTTAAAAATTCTAATTATTTATTTTAAAATAGTAAGATTATTATTTTAATTAATGATCTTAACTTTTTGTTTAATTAATTCGGCCCTAGAACCTATTAGTAGAAGCACACTTAAATTATTTCTACATATCATGATTAAAACTCCTATATTTTATATTCATTATGTGACACCCAAACCTAATTTTACCACAAATTAGCAGTCCGGACGGTCCCCGTGATAGGAAGCAAACCAAGTAGCGGTAATAAAATTGGTACATAGTAGACATAAATGAAAAGTGCTAAATGAAAACTTATAGCGGAAGCAGCAAAAGAAGCTAAGGGTAAAAATGTACCTCAAATATTGAATTCACAAAGCCACTATAATAGAAAATGAACCGTACATCTGAATTTTCAAAATATTATATAATGTCTGATACATAGAAAATCTTAAACATTAAAATTACACTGAGTTTTTGAAGAAAAATAATGCAACAACTGAAAGGAAAACAACTGAACAAGAAACAAACTATATATATGGAGTTCCGCAAACGCTTATCCTAAGCGCAACACCCCACATGTGACCCCTATAATATTAAGCCCAAAAATGGGTCAGCCCAATTGGAGATAAGAAAAATCATTCCCCCCCAGTGACACTAAAATAATTTGAAAGAACATGAGTGCATGTTTTTTGAAATAATATTTTATACTGAGGAAAAATATACTGATATACTATGCATGCTTTTCTATCAAGATACTGTAAACATAAATGTCAGTTCTAGATTAATCACATTACGTATTTTTATTCAAGTTCCGAAAATGTTCGACTATCGGGGTTTCTAAACTTCGGCATATATGCATGCTTTTCTATCAAGATACTGTAAACATAAATGTCAGTTCTAGATTAATCACATTATGTATTTTTATTCAAGTTCCGAAAATGTTCGACTATCGGGGTTTCTAAACTTCGGCATATACTTGAATTCTATGCGAATTATGCTTGTTCTTCTTCGTATTCTAGGTTGAGTAGCTTTTTATGTGCAATTCTAACGATCTGAGCCCCAACTAGTGAACGCAAGGGTTCTAGTGTCTCATGGACATGAACTCACATCTACTAATCTTCTAAATGGAGAGTCGTCTCTCTAACCTTGAGTCTCATACAGTCTACTACGCCATATGAGTAAGATAGTGCACCTCTATCTATCACGAGAGAAAGTTTCGATCATGCCTCCCAATAATTTTTCCATTCAATGTTGTATTACATAAATTATGCATAGTGCCAAAGGTTAGGTCTGTTTCCAATCTTCCCCCGCCCATAGCCCCAATGATTGGGGACTATATGAGTTTTGTTGTTGTTGTTGTTGTTGTATGAAGGTCTAATCGATAGGAAAATATCATATTTATGATTTACTTATGTCGACTGAACGTTGGTTGGGTATATAACTTCCTATTGTTAAAATATTAACGCATAGAAATAATTGCGGGTTTCTATAATCATTGGAATTTTCTTATCTACAAAAAAATATATTTTTATGCAATACTATCTGGTATGTCTAGCCAAAAGTAATAAGAATTTCTTACCGCGATATTGCGGCGCTCGTATACAAGACGCGACGGCATAGTTGTCTAGGTTATTCTGGAGGACACGTAAAGATATCCTCTGATTTGCCACAAAGCTCTCTTTCCTTAATTCACCTCGCAGACCCTAAAGTGAAAAACGTTAAACGTTCAATTAACTTTCTTAAATATACATATGAACACAATTTCAAGACGAAGGGGACTTAACACTCCTCTAACAGTGGAGGGTTAGGATTTCTGAAATGGGAGAGGCCTCGTAAAATTGGAGGTTGTCGAATAATCAACGACTGCATAGGAAATCCACTAATTTGATGGAGCTCAATTGGATACTCGAAACAATAACGGTATAAGAATAAGCTAACATATCAAAAAGAAATCGTCATTACCTGAAGAGGTGTTGCTGGATGCAAGAAATTGTGAACAGAAGAGTCGGCCTCATCTAGGGCTAAAGGAACAATCCCCTGTAGCAGTGAACGAAACATCACCGGAAGGAGTCGACAGGTGACGGCGCACCATGACCGACGCGCGTGTACACCCGCAGGAGGCGGTGATCCGCTCTCCGGACGGGCGATCGGAGTCCATGGTCGCGTCCGGATGCATGTTTCTAGTCAGTTTTATGTTTTATATTTTTTATTTCGAGTAGTATTTTATCCCCGATCGAACCGAACATTGTGAGCCGTTCGATTTGGGAGTTTTATTAGGGTGCAGTTACTGTGCGGTTATTAGGGGGTTTATTTAGGGCTGCAGGCGTGCGCTGAAGGGGGGCATCGTGAGTTAGCAGTGCGCCTAACCGTCGGTCACAAGGAGGTGCGATACTTCCTTCTCTTCCTCTCTCGCTGGTGCGACGCCAGCCTGCCTCCATCTCCAGCCCCGACGCCAGCCCCTCCTCCCTTGCCGACAAGCCCTCCGCCCCATCTCCACCTCCAGTCCCCCCGCCTCCATCTCCAGCCCCGACGCCAGCCCCTCCTCCCTCGCCGGCAAGCCCTCCGCCCCATCTCCACCTCCGGTCAGCCCGCCTCCATCTCCAGCCCCGACGCCAGCCCCTCCTCCCTCTCCGGCAAGCCCTCCGCCCCATCTCTATCTCCGTTCAGCCCGCCTCCATCCCCAGCCCCGACGCCAGCCCCTTCCTCCTTCTCCAGCAACCCTCCGCTCCGTCGCCATCTCCGTCCAGCCCGCTCTCCGATAGCCGCTACAACAGTCCCCCTTCCCTACCCCTCTGTGAACCTGCAACCTTCCCTTCCTGAAACCCCCCCTTCCTCTTCCAGCCCTGCTACCGACCACCCTCCTCCTCCTTGCCCCGTCAAACCCCCAACAGCCTCCTAACACCCGCAACAGCCATCCAACATCTACAACAACCCTCCAACACCCGCCACTGCCCCTGCTATTATGTGTGAGTTGTGGTAAAATGTCATTTCCCTTTGGTTGTTTATTTTGGCAAACTTGTACTGTGCTGGATTGTTATTTGATTATGCTATTAGTTCGTTCGTCGTAAAATTTGCAGGACTTATTCTGCGGTTGCTTAAAATATTGGCGCGCCTCTTTCGTTTGCAACAATTAAAACTTTGTTCTCTCTAAATAAATTATTGTGACTGCATGTGCCCCTGCTGTTAATATTATAAACGTTAATTATTTGTTGTAATCTTTGAGCGGACCACTTTTGCACTTTCATTACACCTCATCACATTTAGGGCTGCATCTAGAGCATCCACCTCGAGTCAGTCGTCCTACCACTGCATCAAATTGGTATCAGAGGCAGGTTAGGATCATTTGCATGCTACGTAGTGGTAGGGAGTATCGTCAGTCCATGTCAATTCACAATCACACCGACGATAGGACCGCTAGTTCTCAAACGGACATGACACCCGCCGAGTTTCAACGTTTAGTTCTCGACCGATTTGATCGGATGGGAACCCAATTCAAAACTCTTAGGGGTGATATTGCGAGGGTTAGTACCAGGGTTGATCAATTAGAGATGCCTAGAGGACGAGCGGTTCCTCTCCCTGACGAGGAGCCTCAAGAGGATCCTCGAGATGCCACACCACCTCCCGATAGACGTGGTAGAGACGGTCCTCGCTGAGATCCCCCACCCCCACCAAGGGCAAATTATCATCGTGGTTACGGGTTTCGGCAAGATCCAGGCAGGGATCATCGTCCTCCGGATGAACCTCGTCCTCCCCCACTTCATCGTAGAGAGCGACCACGATATGATTATGACGATGATGATGAGTACGGTGACTTTCGTGAGCCACGTCGGGGGATGACCCCAGAGGAGGATGACATCACCCGACGGATCCGTATTGATGCTCCCACCTTCGATGGTCACCTGGACCCGAGGGCGTTTAGTGATTGGCTCATGGATATGGATCACTATTTTGACTGGTTTGACATGAATGATGAGTGACGCGTACGATTTGCGAAAATGAAATTAATTGGCCAAGCAAAAATTTATTGGTCAAGTTTAGAGAGGTCTCTTGAGCGGGATGGTTACTACCTCATCACCCGATGGGACGAGATGAAACAACGCTTACAGGATAAATACCTCCCCGCATCATATCGAAATCAACTCTTAGATCAGTTGCACGCGCTACGCCAGGGGACTCTCTCTGTTGCTGATTACATGTCACGATTCAACGAACTCGTAGTTCGTAGCGACATTTGGGAGGAGCCCATCGCCATTGCTTCACGTTTTCGTGCGGGTCTTAGAGCAGATATCCGAAGGGAGTTGATTCCTCATAGGATGGAGTCGGTAGAGCAGGTTTTTCAGCTCGCACTAGAGTACGAGCAGTATTTACGCTCCGCCGGCCAGAGGCAGGTCACTACACGACCCGATGCCATCACAGCTAGGAGACCCCCTCCTGCCACGTCCACTGCCACCCCTCGCGCTCCCGCAGACGCGACAGGGAAAGCTATTGTTCCTGGAGGTCCCAAGCCTGGGGGCGTCCAATGTTATCGTTGTTCTGGCAGGGAGCATTTCGCAGCGCAATGCCCTATTAGAAATTTGCTGATTGAGGATTCGGGCGAGCCCATCACTGAGGCTGAGGACATCGCCATTGAGGAGGTTACTGCCGTTGTAGAGGATGGATGGGAGAGCGATGCAGAGAGATCGCTAGAGGTCGGAGTTCTCCGACGCATCCTCCACACACCTCGTGCTGAGGAGGATTGGCGCCGCACCACGATTTTCTTTACATATTTCCTTAGCGCAGGAGGCCCCTGCAAGATCGCTATTGATAGTGGGAGTTGTGTCCACATTATTGCCAAGAAAGGACTTGAGGATGCAGCTGACACCCGAGCCCCATCCCCATCCCTACCGAGTCTTGTGGGTGGATAAATCCACCATTCATGTCACGCATCGGTGCCTGGTTCCGATACGTCTAGCGCCCACTGATGACCAGGTTTGGTGCGATGTCCCTATGGACGTCGCTCATGTTCTTCTTGGGAGACCCTGGCTTTATGATCGTAATGCCACGTGCTATGGGCGGTCCAACACGTGCGTATTCTTCGACAAGGGTCGAAAGGTTACCCTTACTCCGACTCAGCCCAGGGACCCTCCCAAGGGCAAGGTTGACTCGTCAGTTAGTGCGGGGTCGACGAGACCCCTACATGTCCTGAGAAGGGGTGATTTCTTGAGGGAGAGCCTAGAGAATGGGGTCATGTTTATTGTTACAGCCACAATGGCGGTTGAGATCCCTAGCGAGACTGAGTTTACTGATCCAGATGTTCGGCAGTTGATGGATGACTTTGTAGACATTATGCCCGAGGAGCTCCCCGATGAGCTTCCCCCACTGCGGGACATCCAACATGCGATTGATTTGATTCCTGGCGCATTATCGCTTAAATCCGACTGAGCATGCCGAACTAAAAAGGCAAGTTGATGACCTTTTGCGGAAGAATTTTATACGAGAGAGTTTGAGTCCATGTGCCGTATCAGCCCTTCTTACCCCGAAGAAGGACGGGAGCTGCGCTTGTGCATTGATAGCCGTGCCATTAATAAGATCATGGTGAAATACCGTTTTCCAATTCCCCGCCTCGATGATCTCTTGGATTCGATGACTGGTGCCCAGATCTTTTCGAAGATCGATCTTCGCAGTAGGTACCACCAGATTAGAGTTAGAGAGGGGGATGAGTGGAAGACGGCCTTCAAGACGAAGGAAGGCTTGTATGAGTGGATGGTGATGCCGTTTGGATTGTCGAACGCACCCAGCACATTTATGAGGGTGATGACACAGGTCTTGCGGCCCTACATGGGCAAATTCTTGGTCGTATATTTTGATGATATATTGATCTACAGCCAGGGCCGCACCGAGCACTTACGTCACATCCGCTTGGTGTTTGAGCTCCTCCGAAAGGAGCATCTGTACATCAACCTGAAGAAATGCTCATTCCTGTCCACATCCGTTCATTTCTTGGGATATGTTGTATCGGCCTCTGGTATTTCTGTTGACCCTGACAAGGTCAAGGCGATTCGAGAGTGGCCTATCCCTACGAGTATCCATGAGGCCCGTAGTTTTCATGGACTCGCCACCTTCTATAGGAGGTTTGTCCGAGCCTTCAGCTCGATCATGACGCCCATTACGAGCTGTCTCCGTAAGGGTGAATTCGTTTGGACGAAGGCTGCTACTCGAGCCTTCGAGGAGATCAAGGAGAGCCTGTCTACCGCTCCCGTCTTACGCCTACCAGATTTCTCCAAATCCTTTGAGGTAGCTTGTGATGCATCAGGGGTCTGTATCGGCGCAGTACTTAGCCAGGAAGGCCACCCAGTGGCCTACTTTAGCAAGAAATTGAACGAGGCCCGACAGAAATATTCGAATTATGATCTGGAGTTCTATGCCATTGTGCAGGCACTGCGATACTGGTGACATTATCTCCTGCACAAGGAGTTCATTTTATATTCAGACCATCAGGCCCTGAGATATCTCGATTCCCAGAAGAAATTGGGTCACCGTCATGCCAAATGGGTGGAGTATATGCAGGAGTTTCAATATGTTCTTAAGCACCGAGCAGGTGTTGAGAACAAACCGGCAGACGCCTTGAGTCGCCGAGTTAGCATCCTTCACACCATGAGCACCCGAGTAGTGGGATTTGTGTCACGACCCGTCTCGACAAGAGTCAGAGCGCACTTCGGGCGGGCCGTGATGCCACATGCATGAGCGAACAGGAAACCATGCCTGCTAAGGCGAAAACAGAAATGCTACAAAAGTTTTGAATTTATTACTTTTGAAAAGAATTTAGTATATTTTATAAGTATGCGGAAGCCACAATGAAAGATTAAAACTCATGCATTTTCATTAAAAACAAAAGTCACACATTATACTGAAATGATGAACATGCAATGAGTCACAATAGTAAAATGCTACAAGTAAAATGATCTGATACAAGCAAAAACACCCTAAGAGTTGTCCACAATACCAGAGAAAATGGCTGACAATAACTAATACAAGAAAAGTAGATCCAACAGTACTGAAACAAAATACATAGAACCTGCTGACGCAGTAATCATAATAGAACCTCCAAGCAAAACTGCAGCTGAACGAAGAAAACTCAGGGAGCAGACGGCGCGGTCACGAACCCTAAGGCAAATCCAAACAGAAGGAAAATGCCTCAGAACAAGAAAATAATAGAAAACAAGCTGTAATTTTAAGTACGTGCAGAAATAATTCTAAAGTACCAATTAACTCTTGAAACAGGCTAGTGAAACAGGCAAGTACAGAAACAAGCAGAAACTATCTAGAAATATTAGCCTACTCCGGAGTATAGCCTAAACATGTATTTGCAACGACATAAGCTGTAATCTATGAAATGCGTAGGTGTTTATAGTGGGCGCACATGGTTCACACTCAAGTCCGGGTGTAAGGCTTACCAGAATAGGAGTATTCCCTGCTTACCGTGACCATGCAATCAAGACGTTGCACCACCTAAACCCTAATTTCCACGATTTGCTTATGACACTCAAGACCTAAGTGATTCATGTCTTTTCCGAGGAGACTCCTATCACAACGCGACATGCTCACGAGCGATAATTCTTGTATTATCAGAGACTGGTAATAAATTAGATACATGAAAGAAAGAACTTAAATTCTTGTTTGCAAGCGAGAGGGAATTTCTCCACTTGCCTTAAGGTGAAGCCGCAACTACCAGCAACTGCTATGCGGCGCAAGCAAGGACAAGGCTCTATTGAACCTGTTCAGGGATAATCGCAGACGATATTTGATATTTGACAAGCAACAAACCACAGGCTAACACAGACAGTTTAATTCGCGAAAACATAATCAGCAGCGGATTAGCAATTTACCTCCCTCAAGTATGAGGGGAGATGAGTTACCACGAACAAATCGGAGATTTGGCGGCGCTTAGGCGACGGAGGCCCTAAATCAGAGAGAGTTTTGGAGAGGTTCCGCCACTAGATCCGGCGAGCGGCACCGGAAACACAAACAAAGTCGGGATTAGACGATCATACGACGAACGCAAGGTGGACCGACGAAATTACGTCGATCGGGGAGCGAAAATCACCACTAAAAATTAGGGCAAATATGAAAACAGAACTTTTGGCGGAGATCCTTACCGAAGGAGACCAGATTTGGGCTCAGGAATGCACGAGGAGGGGTTTCGAGCGAAACCCTAGGAGTCCCCTTGAAAACCGCTGGCCGAAACGGAGAGGGAGAGGGCTGTCGACTTCTTTGGAGGAGGAGGAGCCACTGCCGGCCCTCAAGAAGGAGGAGGCACAGCTGGCCGGAGGAAACGAGGAGGAAGGGCTGCAACCCTTGCCGCTGTCGTCGGCCTGGAGAGGGAAAGAAGGAGCGGCCCTTGCTGCTGCCGTCGGCCAGGAGAAGGGAAGGAGGCACAAGCGGCGGCGCCGGCGGGAGGAGGCGCAGGCGTCGGCAGGAGGAGGAGGCGTCGGCGCTGGAGCGGGAGCGGCACGGGAGCGGAAGACCTAGCGGGTTTGGAATTTATCGGGAACGGGGGGGGGGGGGTCCGATCGGCTGGGCTTATAAAAGATATAGCGGGGAATTCTTTTTTTGTATATTATTATTGTTATTACTATTATTATTATTATTATTATTATTATTATTATTATTAAGTCCGATTTAAGGGTTGTTACATACTCCCCTACTTAGAAAGTTTCGTCCCGAAACTTCTGAGAATTCTCTTATGGCGAAAAATTAGATTGACATTCATCCCAACAAGGTTTGCAATTTAAGTCAAGAGAACTAACTGAAAAAGGCACTTAAAAAGAGAGAGGAACAAGAGCGGAGACATACCGGGATCAAGAGAAAAGATGCGAATACTTGCTACGCATGTCAGCTTCGAGCTCCCAAGTGAACTCCTCAGACTTGCCATGCATCCAAAGTACCTTCACCATAGGAATGGTCCTCTTTCGAAGCTTGCGCTCTTGATATTCCACTATCTTGGCGGGCTCAATCGGATAAGACAGATTAGCTTCAGGAACCACCGGAATTTCCTCAAGAACACGAGTAGGATCATGGATGTATTTCCGGAGCTGACTGACATGGAAAACATCATGAACACCGGACAACGAATCTGGCAACTCCAAACGATAAGCAGATCCTCCAACACACTCTGAGATGGTGTACGGCCCCACAAATCTCGGGCTGAGCTTATGATGGCGACCAAACCGTTTCACCCCAGGAGTAGGAGAAACCTTCAAGAACACCTGATCGCCTACTGCAAACTCCAACGGACGGCGGCGGTGATTAACATACTTCCTCTGTCTTTCAATGACACGATTGAGCTGAAGACGAGTCTTCTTGGTGGCCTCTTCCATTTCCTGAAGTAACTCAGGGCCCAACACCACCTTCTCACCAACTTCTGACCAATAGAGAGGAGTTCTACAACGACGCCCATACAATGCTTCGAAGGGGGCCATCTTGAGGCTTTCCTGATAGCTATTGTTGTAGGCGAACTCAACCAACGGTAGGTGCTCATCCCATGCTCTTTTGAAGTCCAGAATATAACACCGAAGCATGTCTTCAAGAATCTGATTAACCCTTTCGGTCTGCCCATCGGTAGTTGGATGATAAGCGGTGCTCAGGTTGAGCTCGGTACCCAAGGCTTGCTGAAAACCCTTCCAAAAGTGCGAAACGAACCTCTAGTCACGATCAGAGACAATCCTCAGAGGAATCCCATGAAGTCTATCTCAGAGACATAGATCCGGGCCATCTTTTCAGTAGAGTGACCTTCCTTGTACGGGATGAAATGAGCCACTTTCGTCATGCGATCCACTATGACCCAAATCGCATCATGCCCTCTCGGTGTACGGGGCAAACCCGTGATGAAGTCCATAGAGACATCTTCCCACTTCCATTCAGGGATAGGCAGAGGCTGCAAAAGACCACCAGGACGCTGACGCTGAGCTTTCACCTTCTGGCACGTCAGACATCGAGAGATGAAACGAGCTATATAATTCTTCATACCAGACCACCAAACGATTTGCTTCAAGTCATGATACATTTTATTATTGCCTGGATGACCAGATGTGCGAGACTCGTGAGCTTCCCGGCAAATACTATCGAGCAATTCAGGAACATCAGGAATGCAGAGGCGGCCTTGAAAACGCAGAACATCGTCAGAGATAGAGAAATCCGGAAGAGTCCTAAGTTCAACCTGTCGGCGGATGCGCTGGAGTGCGGGATCAGATGACTGCAAATCCTTCACCTGCTATACCCACAACAGAACAGAAACCTCTCCATGACCCTCAGGTGCGATGGATATATCCATCCGATCGAGGTCATCAATCAAGGCTGCTAGAATAGCTGACATGGGCGCACAAGCGGCCACGGAGGCATGCCGGCTCAACGCATCTGCAACTGAATTGGCTTTACCAGGAACATACGTGAGCTGCAAGTCATAATCTGTCACGAACTCGAGCCAACGCCTCTGACGAAGATTGAGGTCCTTCTGAACAAAGATGTACTTTAAACTCTGGTGGTCGGTGAAAAAGTGACACTTCACGCCATAGAGATAATGACGCCAAAGCTTCAGAGCAAACACCACCGCAGCGAACTCCAGATCATGAGTGGGGTAGTTGCGTTCGTGAACCTTCGACTGCCTCGACCCATAAGCAATAACGCGATCATCCTGCATCAGGACACAACCCAACCCAACTCCGGAAGCGTCGGTGTAAACTGAAAAGTCCAACGCTTCTGACGGGAGGGCTAAAACAGGCGCTGATCACAGACGTTGCTTCAACTCAGAAAATGACTGCTCGCACTGATCCGTCCACTCGAATCTGGCATGCTTTTGAGTTAGTCGAGTCAGGGGGGCAGCAAGAGAGGAAAAGCCCTTGACGAAGCGTCGGTAATAGCCAGCCAAACCAAGGAAACTGCGGATCTCGGTAGGGGTAGAAGGTCGCTTCCAGTTCATAACTGCGGAAATCTTGGCAGAATCAACGGAAAGTCCATCTCCTGAAATGACGTGGCCTAAGAAGGCAACACGATCCAGCCAGAACTCACATTTTGCCAACTTTGCATAAAGCTGATGCTGACGAAGGGTGGAGAGAGTGAGTCTAAGATGCGTTGCATGCTCCTCGCGGGTCTTGGAGTAGACCAAGATATCATCAATGAAGACGATGATAAACTTGTCCAGGTACTCACGAAAGACACGGTTCATCATGTCCATGAATGCAGAAGGGGCGTTAGTCAACCCGAAAGACATCACCAAAAATTCGAAATGCCCATACCGAGTTCGGAAGGCCGTCCTGGGGACGTCGGAGTCCCTGATCTTCAGCTGATGGTAACCCGATCTGAGATCTATCTTTGAAAAGACTGTGCTGCCCTTAAGCTGATCGAATAAATCATCCACACGCGGAAGAGGGTACTTATTCTTGATGGTCACCTTATTAAGATCTCGGTAGTCGATGCACAATCTCATGGATCCATCCTTCTTTTTCACGAAGAGTACAGGGGCTCCCCAAGGTGACGAGCTAGGGCGAATGTACCCACGCTCAAGCAATTCGTCTGACTGCGATCTGAGTTCTTCTAGCTCACGCGGTGCCATACGGTAAGGAGCTTTAGATATGGGGCGCGTCCCAGGCTCTACCTCAATACAGAACTCTACATCTCGATCAGGAGGCATCCCAGGCAATTCGGCGGGGAACACGTCAGGAAACTCCGAAGCAACAGAAATAGACTCGAGTTGGGGAGAGATAGCATCCGAGTGCGAAGCATAAACGAAGCAGAAAGAACATCCTTGGCTAAGAAGTCGAGTGGCGCGTACAACAGAGATTACCTTCAGGTGACTGCGGGTCTGAACATGAACGCTGTATTCTTTGCCATTAATGCTGAGATTGACCCTCTTCGCCACACAGTCCAGCTTTGCTCGATACGCGACCAACCAATTCATTCCCAGGATTACGTCGAACTCTGTCATATCCAGAACTATGAGGTCAGCGACGACTTGCAATTCTCCAAGCAGGATCGGGCAATTGAGAACGCCTCTGGTTGAGAAATGCAGATGACCGGGTACAGAAATCTCAAAAGGAACCTCAAGTGGCGAAGTATGCCAACTATAAAGGTCCACGATGCGACGGACGATAAAAGAGTGCGATGCACCGGAGTCAAATAAGATTTGCATCCACTTATTCTTGACCCTAAAACTTCCTAAAAAGGAAAACATAAAGCATAACAAGTTTGTTCGACTAAGGCAAGTCAGATTTAAAAATGCAGAAAAATTTAAAATTCTACACAAAACATACCAGAGATGACGTCGGTAGATGCGAGCACTTCGCCCCGAGTGACGACGTTCAGCACAGCTCTGCCCTGAGCTCCGGGGATAACTTGCAGAGGTTGAGCGGGGATCGGGCTATCCTTTATGGGGCAGTCGAGCATGAGGTGCCCAACCTGCCCACATTTGAAACAGGCCTTCTGCTTGCGGCGGCAGTCCTTTGCCAAGTGGCCCGCCTTTTGCAGAAAGTACAGATGGAGGCAGCAGAGGCAAGCGTCATCTGAGGTTGCTGCGCAGGAGTAACCATCTGCTGTTTCTTCAGGAGGGAGCGACAGACTTGGGCGACGTGGCCCACCTTGTGACAGAAGGCACACACCTCTTTGGACCTGGGGCTTTGCTGCTGAGATGGAGCATCCTTGCGCTTGAGGTCAGAAGCGGCGACATTGCTTGTTCCATGCTGGGCTTTCTTGGCAGAACGATCCAGCTCAATAGCTTCCACCCGCAAGGCGGCTCCCACGGTCTCCGCGTAGGTGGTGGCGCCATGAGCTACCACAAGCTGGCGGAAGTCATGACGGAGCCCCTTCACGAAACGGCTGATCTTTTTCTCTTCATCTGGCACGAACTCCGCAGCAAGGAGAGAAAGGCGGGAGAACTCTCTTGCGTACTCGGTCACTGTCCTACCAGTCTGCTGAAGGGACAGGAACTTCTCAGTTAACTTGTCCCGTTCCACGAAGAGAGGAAGTTCTCCATAAGAGCATCCTTGAACTGTCTCCAAGATAAGGTGGCAGAATCGGGGAGGTTGCGGCGCTGGAGCCACCAAGTATAAGCATCCTCAGACAATTGATAGGTCGCAAGGAGGACCTTCTGGGTCTCGGGAACTCCAGCATACTCAAAATGCTTCTCCATCTGGGAGATCCATTCAGTGATCACGAAGTAGTCTCGATTGCCATCGAAAGACGGCGGATTCAGCCTCTTGAATGCAAGAGTATCTGCCATTGCTACGGGCGGGGCAGTCAAGCTTGACACGAGCGGGGGCACCAAGGTGACGGCAGGCGAGCCGGTCCCAGAATCAGTTGCAGGAGGGGTGGCTCCAGGAAGGGCAGTAGTGTTGGTAACTCCAGCTGTCCCTGCACTGCCGGAACCAAGGGCCGGGTCAGGAGTTTGGCGATCCTCTTCCAGACGGGTGAGACGTTCCAGAATCTGCCTCATCAGCTGGGCAGTGGTATCTCCAGATGTTCCTCCCGCTGAAGAGGTAGCCCGCTTGCGTTGCGATCGCTTCGAAGCCATCTAGAAAGAAACGCAAAAGAGTCAAGTAAGAGAAACAGTCAGACTAAGCTTAGAGGATTGAGACTACAGGTTCTAGCATTCTAATACTGTTGAATACGTAAATCATGTAATAGTTACAACATTTTCATTGGACAACTCTAGGTGATAGCCATGCAAGTGTAAATGCGACGAAAAGATCGCGTGCGATAGAAAAATGATTTGAAAAATCCATGTGTGTACAATCGTCATCTGTTGTTCTTAGCTTAACACTCGTGCAATGAGTTATGTCATGCATGCAATGTATTTATGCCTACAATGGATCCTTAAGAATGTTCATGAATGGATACGCATGCCATGTTAAGCGCCCATATCACTTAACATGTCACGCACATGATGATTCTAATGTCAGCGCACTTGAAAATATTAAACCGCCCATACAATTTAATATTCGCAAGCGGTGTATATCCTAGTGGAAATTCATATGCATATAAATGTTAAGTTTGCCCATACTCCCTTAACATTTGTACGCATACTACTCATGCTTATGAGTGAGTGTGTGCGTGTTTCAACCTCGAACAACAGACAACGACAAACTGAGTGAAGAAATGATGCATGCACGTATATTTACATAATAGATTTCAAAATATATGAAAATTTTAAAATATTTTATCTTTAGATGTTCAACCTCCTTCTGATACCAACTGTCACGACCCGTCTCGACAAGCGTCAGAGCGCACTTCGGGCGGGCCGTGATGCCACAGGCATGAGCGAACAGGAAACCATGCCTGCTAAGACGAAAACAGAAATGCTACAAAAGTTTTGAATTTATTACTTTTGAAAAGAATTTAGTATATTTTATAAGTATGCGGAAGCCACAATGAAAGATTAAAACTCATGCATTTTCATTAAAAACAAAAGTCCACAATACCAGAGAAAATGGCTAATAATAACTAATACAAGAAAAGTAGATCCAACAGTACTGAAACAAAATACATAGAACCTGCTGACGCAGTAATCATAATAGAACCTCCAAGCAAAACTGCAGCTGAACGAAGAAAACTCAGGGAGCAGACGGCGCGGTCACGAACCCTAAGGCAAATCCAAACAGAAGGAAAATGCCTCAGAACAAGAAAATAATAGAAAACAAACTGTAATTTTAAGTACGTGCAGAAATAATTCTAAAGTACCAATTAACTCTTGAAACAGGCTAGTGAAACAGGCAAGTACAGAAACAAGCAGAAACTATCTAGAAATATTAACCTACTCCGGAGTATAGCCTAAACATGTATTTGCAACGACATAAGCTGTAATCTATGGAATGCGTAGGTGTTTATAGTGGGCGCACATGGTTCACACTCAAGTCCGGGTGTAAGGCTTACCAGAATAGGAGTATTCCCTGCTTATCGTGACCATGCAATCAAGACGTTGCACCACCTAAACCCTAGTTTCCACGATTTGCTTATTACACTGAAGACCTAAGTGATTCATGTCTTTTCCGAGGAGACTCCTATCACAACGCGACATGCTCACGAGCGATAATTCTTGTATTATCAGAGACTGGTAATAAATTAGATACATGAAAGAAAGAACTTAAATTCTTGTTTGCAAGCGAGAGGGAATTTCTCCACTTGCCTTAAGGTGAAGCCGCAACTACCAACAACTGCTATGCGGCACAAACAAGGACAAGGCTCTATTGAACCTGTTCAGGGATAATCGCAGACGATATTTGATATTTGACAAGCAACAAACCACAGGCTAACACAGGCAGTTTAATTCGCGAAAACATAATCAGCAGCGGATTAGCAATTTACCTCCCTCAAGTATGAGGGGAGAGGAGTTACCACGAACAAATCGGAGATTTGGCGGCGCTTAGGCGACGGAGGCACTAAATCAGAGAGAGTTTTGGAGAGGTTCCGCCACTAGATCCGGCGAGCGGCACCGGAAACACAAACAAAGTCAGGATTAGACGATCATACGACGAACGCAAGGTGGACCGACGAAATTACGTCGATCGGGGAGCGAAAATCACCACTAAAAATTAGGGCAAATATGAAAACAGAACTTTTGGCGGAGATCCTTACCGAAGGAGACCAGATTTGGGCTCAGGAATGCACGAGGAGGGGTTTCGAGCGAAACCCTAGGAGTCCCCTTGAAAACCGCCGGCCGAAACGGAGAGGGAGAGGGCTGTCGACTTCTTTGGAGGAGGAGGAGCCACTGCCGGCCCTCAAGAAGGAGGAGGCACAGCTGGCCGGAGGAAACGAGGAGGAAGGGCTGCAACCCTTGCCGCTGTCGTCGGCCTGGAGAGGGAAAGAAGGAGCGGCCCTTGCTGCTGCCGTCGGCCAGGAGAAGGGAAGGAGGCGCAGGCGGCGGCGCCGGCGGGAGGAGGCGCAGGCGTCGGCGTCGGCAGGAGGAGGAGGCGTCGGCGCTGGAGCGGGAGCGGCACGGGAGCTGAAGACCTAGCGGGTTTGGAATTTATCGGGAACGGGGGGGCGGGGGGGGGGGGGGGGGGGGGGTCCGATCGACTGGGCTTATAAAAGATAAAGGGGGGAATTCTTTTTTTTATATTATTATTGTTATTACTATTATTATTATTATTAAGTCCGATTTAAGGGTTGTTACAATTTGAGTAGCTAGTTCATGCTTACCCAGAGTGCTCTGATTTTGGGGATGTTTATACAACTCTTTCGAAGGCCTCACCCTATCTTCGGGAGGGTTACTCGATATCCGATGGGTATTTATTTATGGGTTCTCGCCTCTGCATTCCTCAGTCATCCCTCCGAGATTTCCTTATCTGGGAGTTACACGCAGACGGAGCTGCGGGGCATTTTGGTATAGATAAGACGATCGCATTGGTTGAGGATCGTTTCTTCTGGCCTGGCCTAAAGAAAGACGACACCCGGGTAGTTAAGCATTGTGGGGTTTGCCAGACGACAAAGGGGTCTCGCCAGCCCACGAGATTGTACACTCCACTACCGGTCCCTGAGCGACCCTGGTCTGATATTAGTATGGATTTCGTTCTCGGGTTCCCTCGTACTCTGAGGAAGCTCGACTCTATATTTGTTGTTGTGGATCGTTTTTCCAAGATGACACATTTCATTCCTTGCCGAAAGACCGCTGACGCCTCCCACGTGGCAGCATTATTCTTTAGAGAAGTATTTAAGTATCATGGTCTCCCCTCCTCCATAGTCTCTGATCGTGACGTGCGATTTATGAGCTATTTCTGGAAGACTTTATGGAGGAAGACGGGTACGACTCTGAGGTTTTCCTCCGCCTACCATCCACAGACGGACGGACAAACTGAAGTGGTTAACCATAGTCTTGGGACTCTACTTCGTTGCCTAGTTGGGGATAGCCCAGCGACCTGGGATTCTGTCCTCCCTGTAGCTGAATTTGCATACAATAGCTCGGTCAATAGGACCACAGGCTTGAGTCCACTTCATATCATATTAGGGTATGAGCCTAGGAAACCAGTTGACTTGGTAAATGTTCCCTTAGGGTCCAGACCAAGTGAGTCTGCCGAGTCTTTCATTCAGCACGTACATGCACTACACGAGTCGGTCCGTAAGAAGATTGCATCCAGTAATGATTATTATAAGAATCAAGCAGATCGACACAGGCGGGAATAAATATTTGAGACGGGAGAACAGGTATTAATTCGCATTCGATCTGAGAGGGTCCCACAAGGACCAGCAAAAAAATTAAGCACACGCAGAATGGGCCCCTATACAGTTGTACGACGGATTGGTACGAACGCATATGAGATAAACATCCCTCATGGTATGGGCATCAACCAGGTATTCAACGTTGAGGATTTGACCCCTTACTACGAGGAGCATGTGTACGTGGACCCACTCACCACACCTCTACCCGAGCCTCCATATCCTATAGCCCCACCACCTGAGCCTTCTTCTCATATTGCCTCTGCTAGCCCCTCTGTGTTGCCACCTGCGGCGTCGCATCATGCGGATCGAGTTGCACCATCGACGGTTCCACTGACACTATCGCCAGACGGAGATATATCTTTACCAGACGGAGATACTTCAGCATCAGACGGAGATACATTGGTACCATCTGCTTCTACCGGCGACGTGCACCAGATCGTCGGACACGACTTCTACGCCGCGGGCGGACGAGATACCCTACGTTACCTTGTCCGTTGGAGCGGCCGACCCTTACACGATGCTACTTGGATTTCCTCGGGGGAGCTTCAGAGACTCGCCCCACGGCTGCTCAGCGAGTACAACCATCTAGACTCATCGGAGTTGAGTGCCTTCAAGCCGGGGGGAGTTGACGGCGCGCCACGACCGACGCGCGTGCACCCGCAAGAGGCGGTGATCCGCTCTCCGGACGGGCGATCGGAGTCCATGGTCGCGTCCGGATGCATGTTTCTAGTCAGTTTTATGTTTTATATTTTTTATTTCGAGTTGTATTTTATCCCCGATCGAACCGAACATTGTGAGCCGTTCGATTTGGGAGTTTTATTAGGGTGCAGTTACTGTGTGGTTATTAGGGGGTTTATTTAGGGCTGCAGGCGTGCGCTGAAGGGGGGCATTGTGAGTTAGCAGTGCGCCTAACCGTCGGTCACAAGGAGGTGCGATACTTCCTTCTCTTCCTCTCTCGCTGGTGCGACGCCAGCCCGCCTCCATCTCCAGCCCCGACGCCAGCCCCTCCTCCCTCGCCGGCAAGCCCTCCACCCCATCTCCACCTCTGGTCCGCCCGCCTCCATTTCCAGCCCCGACGCCAGCCTTCCTCCCTCGCCGGCAAGCCCTCCGCCCCATCTCCACCTCCGGCAGCCCGCCTCCATCTCCAGCCCCGACGCCATCCCCTCCTCCTTCTCCGGCAAGCCCTCCGCCCCATCTTTATCTCCGTTCAGCCCGCCTCCATCCCCAGCCCCGACGCCAGCCCCTTCCTCCCTCTCCAGCAACCCTCCGCTCCGTCGCCATCTCCGTCTAGCCCGCTCTCCGATAGCCGCTACAACAGCCCCCTTCCCTACCCCTCTGTGAACCTGCAACCTTCCCTTCCTGAACCCCCCCCCCCCCCCCCCCCCCCCCCCCCCCCTCCTCTTCCAGCCCTGCTACCGACCACCCTCCTCCTCCTTGCCCCGTCAAACCCCCAACAGCCTCCTAACACCTGCAGCAGCCATCCAACATCTACAGCAGCCCTCCAACACCCTCCACTGCCCCTGCTATTATGTGTGAGTTGTGGTAAAATGTCATTTCCCTTTGGTTGTTTATTTTGGCAAACTTGTACTGTGCTGGATTGTTATTTGATTATGCTATTAGTTCGTTCGTCGTAAAACAACAGGCCTCCTCAAACAACAGGGAATCAATGCTTAGGGCTTTTAGAGGGGGGGGGGGGGGGACCAATCCCTTCCGTCGACCAGTCGGGCTGTCTGCAAGAGGAGCAGCGTGCGGCGGTTTTAACGATCGGCTAAGAGGGAGAAATAGGGTTACGCGAGGGGATTGCGTGGATTTTAACTGAGCAGAAACGCGTAGCGGTGCGGTTATGGAAACCGTGGGGGAGAGAAAGGAAAATACGGGCCTGTTTTTAACGAGGGGAAAACTAGGATTAAAACTTAATTTTGATAAATTCATACCTCTCTAATACAAATAAATTTGCGCACTATGTTCTCGGACAAGTACTAAAATGCGTCGAATAAATTATAGTAACTGCAATTTATTTATTTATTAACGCGCGACAGTCAATTATAATGAAAGTCGTACCTCGGTAAGCCACTGGTTCGATCAATCTTACTCGCGATTGGACCATGAAATTAAAATTTGTTATTGCATTATATTACGGATGTTACTTATTATAGATAATTTTACAATTCCTAGAAAATTTAATATAGAAATCTCAACAATTTATTTTGTAAATATTTATAATTCTTTATTTCAAAATACTAGTATTATTGTTTTAATCAATGATTTTAATTTATTATTTAATTAATCTCAGAACCTATGATTAGAAGCACACTTAAACTTTTCTTTAATTTTTTTTAACTTATCATATTTTAGGGGTTAATAAATGTCATTGCATTATAAAAATTAATGAAATACCCGCATATTTAAAAAATGTTGGCAGTAGGGTTTGAACCCACGCCATCTCACAAAAATGAGAACTTTAATATTGCACCTTGGACCACTCAGCCATGCTGCAATATATTAGAATTTTTTTATTTTATACTATTAATTAATATAATAATTTTAAATTCCCTTGATATTAATATTAAATAAATGTCAGAAATGGGATTTTTCAGTGTGGTTGGCTGCCACACTAGGCCTAGTATAGATCCGCCTCTGGGCTTATCTAATGATCATGGTTACAATTTCTTGCCTGACAATTCAGCATAAAGTTCTGAAACTCTGAATCATTTCTTTCCTTTTAAATCTAAGCCTTTTTTTATTGTTTTCCTAAGTTAATGTACTTTAATTTGAGCATCGATTGGCTAAGTTACTGATTATATGTATGTCGCTTTCTGTGGTTTCAACAGATCAGTGCTGATGACATGGCCATCCTAGACCAAATATGCGATGCTCTATCATCGCTTGCAAACCCAAGTCATAAAGATAGTGGAACTTCCATTAAAGATAAAGAGCTCTCTTTAACGGTTAACAAAGTTAGTGAAAGAATGGGGAGAGAAATAAATGGTTCTATTAAAAAGCCCGCAGTCTTGATATTGGGTGCTGGCCGTGTTTGCCAACCAGCTGCTGAATTTTTGGCATCAGCTGGGGATCTCTATTCCAATTCTTTCAAAAGATTTGAGAATGATGATGCTCAAGTAGACAAGGAATTTGAAGTTATCGTGGCATCTCTTTACCAAAAGGACGCAGAGGAGGTATGATTTTAACATATGCTGTATTCAATATATAGATGTTTATTGTTGATTGAGATTCTTTAACATTAGTGTTGGAAGTTATTGTCATTCCTTTCTCAGGCCATTCATTTGTCGGAAATAGGGTGGATCACTTTAGTAAATACCCCAAACACCTACATTGTTTTTTTACATGTTTTTATCTATTGCATTATGTGGGCGGCCACAAACAAGTTTCTTCACCACTAAGCACCGCTAAATTTTGTTTCATCCTTCTCTTCATTCTCTTTCCACTTCTCCCTTGAGAACCGTTAGAAGATTGTTGAATCAGTTTCAAATATCAATATGGTTATCATTTAGTACAATATCACAGATAACAAACAACCTTTTTTTTATTACTTAATTTTTCTGTATTTTTCTTCTTGCCTAGACAATTGAAGGTATACCGAATGCAAAAGCTGTTCAGCTTGATGTAATGGATGATGAAAGCCTTTCTATGTGTATATCCCAGGTAATCTTTTTCAAGCAACATTTACGCTTATTTCTTCTTCTTCTTTTTGTCTCCTACACATTATGCTAGCTGTTTACCCATTTCATTTTCCATTAGTTATCATTTGTAATTTTATTCAAAGATTTGGAAGTTACTGTGAACGCCAAGAGGTTTCCCTGAAGTACTACTAGGATCCATTAGTTTTGATGGATTTAAATGTATCAGAAGCTTCTATGCTGTGAAAGTGTAGAAGTTCATTTGTCATATTTTTATTATCTATGTAGTAAATGAAAAAAAATGTCCTTGTTCGATAAGTGCTGGGATTAAAGAGGGATGTGTTATGGAACACCCTCTTTTTATTGCCTGAGAAGAGCTGTTTCTGCCTGCCACCCTATCCACCTTTTGTCCCTCTCCTTTATTTCCGCCTCTCCCTCGACAGGTATTTTTAATCACTTGGTACTTTGATTTAGGAAGAGGTGGTGGAATGAGCGTGTATGTCTGAAAGAAAGTTTTAGATTTGCTTGAACACTTCCCAAAGTCAACAACTTATTTTATGCAAATTGCCTGAAGACAAGCTATTTATCTTTTAAATGCTGGCGTTCAATTATTATTTTTGTTGCTTTGAATTTATTTCACCAATGGTTAGGTGCACCATTTCATCGGCCGATGCTTTGGATGAGACTTCTCAAATTAGCACTGATATCTAGCTAATCAGCTTTCCTGTGAAAATGTTCTACATTCTAATAATGGAACTTGATAAATCTTGCATTTTTCTCTTTTATTACAATAGTGGTTTCCACTGCTTTATAGTGCTAACTAATCAACCAGTGCTTTATAGTGGCTTCTTAATTTAGATTCCTTATCAGGTTTATCGCTTTTTATGTTAACCTTGAAATAATTATGCTTGACTTGAATAATAATAATAGCCCTCTATATATATAGAGGGTAATACAAGAGGAGAAATAAACACAAAATATTCAAATAGTTCTAACACTCCCTTAAGTTGGGCATGTAATGTTCTTCATGCCCAACTTGCTAATAATAGACGCAAATTTTTTTTCCCTCAATGTCTTGGTGAGAAAATCTGCAAGTTGTCCCTCTGAGTGAACGAAAGGGGTACATACAATCCCTTTCATAATATTTTCTTTAATGAAGTGTCAGTCAACTTCAACGAGCTTGGTCCGATCATGCTGGACAGGGTTCTGAACAATGCTTATTGCAGCCTTGTTGTCACAATACAAATTGAAGGGTCTGGTTTCCAATAAACCAAGATCATTCAAGAGGGAACGAAGCCACATCCTCTCACATATACCATGAGCCATAGCTCTAAACTCAGCCTCCGCACTCGAGCGAGCCATTACATGTTGTTTCATGCTTCTCCAAGTGACCAGATTAGCCCTAACAATAGAACAATATCCTGTAGTAGATCTCCTATCACCAACTGATCCAGCCCAGTCTGCATAAGTATATATTTCAATTTTTAAGCGATCACTAGGAGAGAATAGAATTTCCCTACCAGGCGAGGTATTCAAATACCTCAAAATTCTATGCACAACATCAAGATGTCTGACCTTATGGGAATGCATGTATTGACTTACCACTCCTACTGCATATGAAATGTCAGGACAGGTATGAGATAGGTAGATCAGTTTACCTACCAGCTTCTGATAACCAGAAATATCTTCCACTAACTCCCCATCATCACGTCCAAGTTTGTGGTTCACTTCAATAGGAGTATCAGCAGGCTTGCAACCACTAATTCCTGTCTGTTTTAATAAATCAAGGACATACTTCCGCTGTGAAATATGAATACCATATTTTGATTTTGCTATCTCAATCCCTAGAAAATATCTCAACTTACCCAAGTCTTTCACTTCAAATTCACTAGCAAGTTTCAGTTTCAGGCCACAAATCTCATCCATGTCATCACCTGTAATAACCATATCATCAACATATACAATCAGGAGAGCCACCTTCATCTCTTTTCATCTGATAAATAGAGTGTGATCGACATGACTTGGGTATAGCCTAATGAGATCATGACTTTGTGAAGTCTCCCAAACCAAGCTCTGGAAATTGTTTTAACTCATATAGAGCTTTCTTCAATTTACACACTTTCCCTTTAGAGTCGATAGGGACAAGACCTGGAGGCATCAACATATAGACTTCCTCTTCCAACTCCCCGTGAAGGAAAACATTCTTTACATGTAGCCGTTGAAGGTCTACCCTTTACAGGCGGCACAGGATAATAAGACCTGTATTGTATTCATTTTTGCCACGGGAGCAAATGTCTCTTGGTAGTCAATACCATGAGTTTGGGTGTAACCTCTTGCCACCAATCGTGCCTTGAATCTCTTCACAATACCTTCAGAGTTATGCTTTGCTGAAAAAAGCCATCGACTTCCTCTCCAACTCGCCGTGAAGGAAAACATTCTTTACATCTAGCTGTTGAAGGTTCCACCCTTTACAGGCGGCACAGGATAATAAGACCTGTATTGTATTCATTTTTGCCACGGGAGCAAATGTCTCTTGGTAGTCAATACCATGAGTTTGGGTGTAGCCTCTTGCCACCAATCGTGCCTTGAATCTCTTCACAATACCTTTAGAGTTATGCTTTGCTGAAAAAAGCCATCGACAACCAACCGTCCTCTTGCCAGGAGGGAGATCGACCAGGTCCCATGCATGGTTCTTTTCTAGAGCCTGCATTTCCTCCATCGTCTTTGCCCATTTTGGGTGACCAAGTGCCTCCTGCCATGTACCGGGAACAAACACAGAAGAAAGAGAAGCGACGAAGGATTTATGGGAAGAGGTTTGTCACGACCCGTCTAAAAGCTAAAATCAGAGTGCGTTTCGGGCGGGTTGTGATGCCACAGACATGGGGGAAAGAAACTCCATGTCTGTTTAAACGGGAGCTGAATTAACATTATTAGATTTAAAATAAATAATTTGAAAAAAATACATTATTTTATGTGGAAGCTGTATAGTGTGCTAGTGAAAAGTTAAATACACCTGTATTTTACTAAAACCCATGATGCAAAGTGCGAGTACAAATTTCATGCAATAAAAATCCCAAAGGAAATGACCATGCACTAATATCAAATTTCATTACATAATTTATTCAGCCTAGCAGTTGTCCATGATACACGGGGAAAATGACTGATCATAACTACTACATAATAAGCCGAAACCGACAGTGAAGGAAATACAACATAGAACCTGACACAACAACGAATGATAAACCTCCAAAAGCAGGAGCTTGATGCAGATCAGGCTCAGGTAGCAGACGTCGCAGTCACGGACGCTAAGGGAAATTCCAAAACAAGAAGGAAAAAGCCCAAGTACATTGAAACACAAAGTGAGCAAGGTAAAATATAATACGAGCAGGGGAATCAGAAATATGTGTACTGATTTTCATGAAACAAATCTAGCAAAACAATCAAGTAAATGAGTCAAACAGAAACTACTAAAATTATTAGTCTACTCCAGAGTATAGCAGATGCTCGTTCATGTAATGACATAAGCTGTAACAAATGAAAGGTGTAAGTGTATTTAGTTGATGCATATGATTCATGATTCAAAAGGATTCAAATTCAGATTCAAGATTTGTCGGTGATTCAGAGTTGTTGCCCGTGATCTCTAAGGGGTGGCTCTTGCGAACCCTCACCCCTGAGCCAGGGAGTTCATGCTCGTTATGACCGGTCCTTTGTTCCTTTTAAGGATTCAAGAGGGAACCCAAGTCAAGGAGTTGCATTAATTAAACACCACCTTTCATTGTTTGCTTATGTTATTAATGAATTAAATGATTCATAGTTTAGAGGCTTCTAACGTATTATGACATGCTATTAATTTTGACGATTTATGTGTTTCGGGATAAAATTTATAGACATAAGAAAATGTGCAAGGAACTAAATTCAGTGTTTGCAAGCGAGAGAGATTTCTCTCCTTGCCTTAAGTAAGGCAAAAACTAGCGGCGGCGGCGGCTAAGTGACGCAAGCAAAATTAGCAATTTTATTTGAACCTGTTCAAAGCCAAGCATTAATGATGATTGATATAACGAGATTCCTACGCTAGCACAAACATTTTTCATCGCATAACTTAAACAAGAACAAATTTAAAAATTTACCTCCCTCAAAAGTGAGGGGAGAGGAGACTACCACGAGGAATCGGAGATTTGGCGGCGCTTAGGTTGCGGAAACCCTAAATCGGAGAGGGCTTTGGAGAGATCCCACCAATGGATTCGATGAGCGGCGCCGAAAATCAAAATTACAAGGGGGGGTTAGACGATTATAAGAGAGCATAAATCTTGAATCACAAAATACATGCAATTTGGGGCACAAAAATTTGCAAAAGAATTCAAGAACATCTGAATAAATGAGGGAAAGAGGAGATCCTTACCCAAGGAAGCCAAATCCGAGTCCATGAAGGAGAGGGAAGGAAATCGAGTAAACCCTAGGTGTCCCTCTTGAAATCCACCGGCGGGTGAGGGATAAAGGTGGTTGCCGGCCCTTGAAGAGGAGAGAAGAGGGCTGCTTGCCTCAAGAAATGGAGAGAAGTGGGATGTCGGCCTCAAGAAATCGAGAGGAGATGTCGGCCCTTTGGAGGAGAAGAGCTGAAGCTGCTGGCTTGGGGAGGGAGAGAGCTGCCGGCCAGAGCAGGAGGAAGAGCAGGAGAAGTCGTCCACGTGAGCAAAGGGCGAGCGGGAGAAAGGCGCGATCGGGAGGCGCCGCGTGCAGAAGACGGGATCGGGAGACCTAGCGCCGAATGATTCTTAATCAGGGGAGAGGGGGTTGCGGCTAGGTATTAGAGGGGAACACCTAATACTCTAATTACAGAAATGCCCTTACACTAATATTATTATTATTATTATTATTATTTTGATGTTTTTTAAAAAATACATGGGTTGTTACAAGGTTAAAGAGGTATATGACACATAGTTAGATAACAGATGTTGAGGGGATGAGCGTATACCTTTTCAGGGGACAATAGGTAACTCCAGGGGTGGTGTAGACGAATCCGGTGGCGGCTCTGGTATTATGTGATGCGATTGAGTGTTTTATCTTTTGCTTTTCCGAGTGTACACTTGCAACTCCTTTTCTTTGGGGATATCTTTGGGAATATCTGCACTCTCCCCCTGAGTGGTAATGTATAGAGGAGGAATAGGAAGTGGAAGAGTAGGAGCACTCACTTTCAAGTATGTAGACTCCCCCTGAAGTGAGGACTCATAATAGGAGGTACTTTCATGAAAAGTGACATCCATAGCGACAAATATTTTCCTGCTAGGAGGATGATAACATTTGTACCATTTCTGTGTATGGGAATAACCAATGAACACACAACGAAGGGCATGAAGATCAAGTTTTGTTCGAGTAATGTTATGTATGTGAACAAAATATAAACACCCAAATACACGGGGTACAAAAGTAATAGGAGGGATACCTAGGGTATGAAGAGGTGTGCGAGTGTCTAGATTACGGGACGACATACGATTGATGAGTTAAGTCGCAGTAAGAAGGGCATCACCCCAATAGTATTTTGGAAGAGACATCGTAAATAACAAGCATCGTGTCACTTCAGGAAGATGATGATTTTTTCGTTCAACAAGACCATTTTGTGCAGGAGAATGTACACAAGTGGTTTGATGAACGATGTCACGATCACTCAAATAGTTTTCAAGTTTGGTATCCATATATTCACGACCGTTATCAATACGAAGAATTTTAATGGTTGCACCAAATTGAGTAGAAATCATTTTATGGAATTTTTGGGAAAGAGAGAATACTTCACTTTTACTGCGCATCAAATAAACTCACGTAGTGCAAAAAAAAACAATCAATGGAAGTAACAAACCAATGATAACCAGAGATCGAAGCAACAGGGCAAGGGCCCCATACATCACTATGAATAGTATGAAATGGTACAACAGAAGGCTTACACACGTGATTGAAAGAGACACGCTTAGGCTTAGCAAGTTCACAAACATCACACATAAAAGTTTTAAAAGCAGAAGATGAAAAACTGGGAATATCGACTGCATAGTAGTAATAGAGGGATGTCCCAAGCGACGATGCCAGGTAGCCAACTGAGGAAGCTGGTGAGCATGAAAGACATGAGGAACAACGACATCAAACACGTACAATCCATCACGCATCCTACCACAGCCAATCACCTTCTTCGTCTGCAGGTCCTGAAAAACACAGTAAGAAGGAAAGAAAGTGACAGAGCAGTTCATGGAGTTTGTAATATGACTAACAGATAAGAGGTTGCGAGTAAAAGAAGGGACGTGAAGGGCAGGAGCCAAGGTAAGAGAAGAGCAATTGATAGTCTTTTCCTGCAATAGAAGGAAGGGTTCCATCAGCAATGCTTACCTTGTCTCTGCCAGACAATGGTGAATAGGAAACAAAACCTGACGATGACCCAGTCATATGATTTGTGGCTCCAGAATCAATGATCCAATGAGTGACAGGCGGTACAGCAGCAGAGTGAGCACTTGGAGTACCTAAATGAGCAAAGGACGAGGATGGACCCGAAGTGGGCTCCGAGGATAGCCCATGCATCATGCGATGGAGAGTCATCATCTCATCAGTAGAAATTACCCCAGGTAGAGACAGGTGCTCAGAGATCTGGCCACTTGAGGTACTATCATCAATGAACTCTGTCAGGTGAGCAGAGCGAGGAAAGTTGAAATTGGAGCGGCCACGACCACGTCCACCACGGCCCCCACGAGGAACCATTCCACCTCTCGATGGAGGGAGCCCATGTTATTTGAAGCAAGTGTCGCGAGTATGCCGACTCCGACCACAATAATCACACATCAAGTGGTCTTTGTCCGTGGGCCTGGGCTTAAAGTCCCGAGGATTGGTGCCTTTTGAATGAGAAGCAGCAAGAGCAGAACCACTAGAGAGAACCTCTGAACTCCAAGACTGACGGCGATCATATTCCTGCTGGACAATACTATAGGTCTTTGACAACGAAGGGACAGGAATGCGACCAAGGATCCGAACAATAATCTGATCAAAGTCCCGGTGTAAACCATTCAGAAACTCAAACACCCTGTTCTGATCTTCATGCGCACGAAGAAGGATTGCATCAGCAGTGCAGACAAGGTTGAGGGCGGCAAAATGGTCATACCCTTAATATAGCTGAGTGAACTCCAAATAATAGGCGGACGGTGGTCGATCACCCTGTCGAAGGAGAAAGATCTTCCTTCGTAGCTGAAAGATCTTAGCAGTATTTCCTTTCTGGGAGTTTGTAGATTCGGCACGACTCCAAATATCCGCAGCGGTATCCAAGAATAGGTAATTCCGTGCAATAGCCTCTTGCATGGAATTAATCAACCATGACAACCAAAGAGTTCTCTGATTCCCATTGTGCCCGCGTAGATGCAGTCTTCTTTAGCTCCTTAATAGTCCCGTTAACATAGTCAAACAAACGACAACTCTTGAGGGCCAAGGAAATAGATCGAAACCAAGATAAGTACTTTGTTGTATCAAGATGAATCGTGGTAATCTGAGACGTTGTATGATCGTTCCCAACCCGGGTAGGTCCAGCGGGTTGTGATACGTCGGGAGAATCAACCACGTCAGACATAATTAAATCAGAGAACAAAGAAACGTCGAATAATTTCGGATTAGGTCAAAACAACCACCAGAAGATTGTCGGAAAAGGGTCGATGCCGGAAAATATGTCGGACACCACCAATAGGGCTGTCTGGGATTCTAGAGTAAAAGATCCTTGAGTGCTGAAGTCAAAGGAGGCTTGAAGGAGGTGGTAGGGCCATTTTCATGGGAGAAAGCAAATGGAGAGGTAGATCCCTAGATCAACGATATATGGAGATCTAGTTGAGCGATTAATTGATCCCCTTAGTAGGAGGTAGAGGAAGGAAAAGCGAAATTTTTCTGGAAAAAATGAGGCACATCAGACGCTTGCCGGAGGAGCAGCCATCCGGGGCGCGCCGATCGGCAGACTACAACACTGTCAGCGCCGCTGATGGCGGTGGAGGGATGTGAGGCTGTGGGGAGAGAAGAGAGGTGGAGGGAATAAAAGTGGGAGGCCGACGACGGGGCTGCAGAGCTGCGGGATTGAGCGGAGGGGACGGACGGGCGAGCGGCTAGGGCGTACCACGGGCTTGCTCTGATACCATGTTAACCGTGAAATAATTATGCTTGACTTGAATAATAATAGCCCTCTATATATATAGAGAGTAATACAAGAGAAATAAACACAAAATATTCAAATAGTTCTAATGTCACGACCCGTCTCGACAGAAGTCAGAGTGCACTTGGGGGCGGGCCGTGATGCCGCAGGCATGGGCGAAAAGGAAAGCATGTCTGCTAAGGCGGAGACAGAGATACTACAAATAGTTTTAAAAATAGTTACTTTTAAGTAAAACAGATTGATTTATTGCGGAAGCTTTAAAATATGATAGTTGAAACCGGTGCACATTCATTTTGCAAAAACAACTTATGATACAAGTAGTGATCATCGCAGATGAATGAGCATGCAAATCATATCAAATTCTAGTACATATAATATTTAGCCTAGCAGTTGTCCATGAAATAGGAGGAAATGACTGATCGTAATTACTACATAACAGAAATATCTGACAGTAAAAGAAATGAAACATAAACACAAAACTTGAAGCTTGACGCAGACTGGCTCTGGACGCAGGCGGCGCAGGCACGGACGCTAAGGAAAATTCCAAAACAAGAAGGAAAAGCCTCAGAACATTGAAATACATAAGAGCAAAGCAAAATAAAATACGAGCAGGGGAAACATGATATTTGTGTACCGCTTTTCATGAAGCAGAGCTAACAAGACAGACAAGCAAGTGAGGCAAACAGAAATATTTAAAATTGTTTGACTACTCTGAAGTAAAGCATACAAAGATGATCATGTAATAACATAAGTTGTAACAAGTGAAAGTGTAAGTGTTTTTGTTTGACGCGCAAGATTCATGATTCAGACAGATTCAAGTACGAATTCAGGAGATTCAGAAATTTATGCTCGCTATGACCGATCCTTTGTTCCCATTAGGGATTCAAGAGGGAACCCAAGTCAAGGAGTTGCGTCAATTAAACTCTATCTTTCAATGTTAAATTACGTTATTAATGACTTAGTGCAGGATTTTGTGGATTCTATCATATCAAGACATGTCACCAACCACTGATTCAAATATATAATAACAGAGTTTACAAACGTGGACAGAGGTGCACTACATTAGATAATTTAAAAGATTCATAAATTGGTGATTCTAACTGGAACGGACTCTCGTTAAGGAAAAACATCAGATCAAGAAATAAACGTTGACTTCATCCAAGTCTTTTAACCAAACAGGCATAAGGAACAAGATTCGATGACTCAGAGAACTCGATAGAGAGTTTTGAAACTTGCGGGTTCAAGTATTCACGAGTAATAAGATTACTATAGATCATTATCTAGGATACCAAGTATTCCCTTAGATTTAAGCCATTCCAAAACACGAATATCTTTTAAGTAAACATGTGTACGACCCCAACATTTCATATCAAACACAATTCATCTATTTGCTAGCAAGAAATCTTAACCTTTGTCAATATACCAATTAATGTTCATGCTCAAAAGATCTACTAATCCTCCAAGTAAAATCATCATTTCACATTTCAAATTCATGCTATCCCAAACGCGTGAAACCTCAAACTAGTAATCAAGTCAATTCAAGCAATCAAAAACTAAACTTATTTGATGAAACACGTATTCAAAGCGAAGTAGAAAAATCGTAAGAACAGACATGCTAAATAAATTCAAAGTTTGCAAGAGAGAGGGATCTCTACTTGCCTTAAATGAGGCTGAATCTGACGACGGCTAAGCGGCGCAAGCAAAAATAGAAATCCTAATTCGAACCTGTTCAGGAACAACGAAAGCGACATAACATAATTTACTACGCGAAAACATGCTTTTTACGACGCAGAAATTAACAAAAGAGGGCTTAACAAAATTACCTCTCTCGAAAGTGAGGGGAGAAGGAATTCCAACGCGGGAGCCGGAGATTTGGCGGCGCTTAAGGCTAGGGAAACCCTATTTCGGAGAGGGCTTTGGAGAGATCCCACTAATTAGGGCGACGAATGGCGTCGGGGAGCACGAAAACCTAGAAATTAGACGGTTATAATGGGGGCAAAAATGTTGGATCACAAATATCTGCAACTTAGGACACGAAAATTGCAAAAGATTCGAGAGAAATCTGAATAAAGGGGGAAGGATAGAGATTCTTACCCAAGGGAATCGAATCAGGCCTCAAGGAGGCGAGGGAAGGAAAACCCTAGATGTCCCTCTCGCAAAAACCCGGCCAAGACGAAGAAGAGGAGGAGTGGGGATTAGGGCTGCCGACCTCTGAGGAAGTCGGAGGATGGAGAGGCTGCTGCAGCCGGCTAGGGAGGAGAAGCTGCTTCTGTCGTTGGCCTGGGTAGGAGGTGAGGAAATGCCAGCCACGAGTGTAGAGGAGGAGCGAGCGAGAGATTCTTACTACAGCCGGCCCTTTGGAGGAGGTCGGACGACCTCTTAGAAATGAAGAGGAGGGCTGCTGCTGACCACGAGAAGGATGAGGAAGCAGTTGGCCACATCAGGGGTGGCGTCGGCCCTTGAGGACAGGCGGAACGGCCGCCGGTCAGAGGAGAGGCAGGAGGCGGCGGCGCCTGGAGCAGGAGGAGCGGGCGGCGGGATCGGCGCTGAGTGCGGGAGATGGGAGCGGGATTTGCGAACCCTAGCCGCACGCGAGAAGTATCAGGAGAGGGGGCTCGGCTGAGAAAATAAAGAGGGGGGAGGCTGGGGTGCGGATAGAATTTTTTTTTTATCTATTTAATTTATTTTCGGGTTGTTACATCTAACAGATTCCTTATCAGGTTTATCGCTTTCTATGGGAAGAAAGGTGCATGATGGCTACTAATTCCATTATTAGTTGAAATATTTGCTATTTAAATCATTAATACAGCCAGTAGAGACAATCAATATCTTCGGAGGATAGCAAATTTTCAAAAAATCTGTGACATCAATAAATTTTCTGAATTTTCAAAAATGTCAGTTGTATTATGCACCCTATGAGAACCTAAGGATTTAGCTTTGCCGTTCTATAGTTGTTTATTATCTTTTCATGTGGAATCTTTTCCATTAGAAAAGTGCAGATATGCCAGCAGAACTCATCTATTCTGAATAATTTCACACGTACAGGTTGAGATCGTACTAAGTCTATTACCTCCCAGTTTTCATACCAGAATAGCAAAGTGCTGCATAGAGGTACTTCACAAGAATTCAAATGAAGTGTTTATTTCTCTGCCTTCTGAATTGGTATTTATGTTTTCTCAGTGCTACATCAGGTTCTGCTGATTTTTGTGGACATTTCATGTATTACTCTATTATTATTCTATCTGCATATAAACTTTCCTCTTTTAGTAGTCTTCACATGGTTTTATACAGTTCTCAATTGCATGCTAATATAGCCCTTTTGAAAGACATCGGAACTTGGGTGGAAATGGTCTTCATCGTGAACGCGGTGAAGTACTTCTTATGATTCTTTTATTTTTTGTTATCATGACATTAGTTTTCCATTCAAGTACCTTAATTCATGACAGAATTGAATAATATTACATTAAAATTGTTGTTACTTGTTTGTATAATCATGATAGGTAGATGTCATTCAAATATTTAAGTTATTTTACCCCTGCTTTTTTAGAAAGTAAGATGTCTATCATCACGTCAATGAATTTTTTTGTTTGTTGAAACTCATTTGTAAAATGCCCAAAGGGGGTCATTGTACCTTTTTCTAGCTTTTGTTGTATTTAGTCCCACATTTTCGATTATATATTTTTCTCATCCTCCTCTACTCTATATAAAAAGGGGAATCCCGATGTAATAAATTAGTGATTCTGTAATAATAATATTTTATTCTCACATGACATTAGAGCAGGATGAAATTTTTCTTTGCTCTCTCTCTCATCTCGTATGTTTTTCCCGGTCTCACCAAAACTTATCCGGTTTCATTTGAATCTCCCGGCCTATGAGTTCTTCCTATCGAGTTCGCCAAATGCAAACAGTCTTCCCGCGTGCTCTCTAAGGATCTCGCCAGTTGCTCGCCGATCTCGCCCTCTGCCGATCTCGTCGATTGCTTGCCGATCTCACTCTCTATCGATATCGTCGATCCTCCTCCCCCCTCTTCTTTTATAGAGGTTCGTCGGGTGATCTTGGCCTGGGTCCATTCCGGCGAGCGCGTTGATACGAAACACCTCCTGCGAGCTATGACTTCTTGCACACGACCTACATGCAGTTGCTACCTTCCTACGAGCTCCATGTGATCTCGCTGCAACCATGTTGCGATCTCGATGCAACCATGTTGCGATCTCGATGCAACTATGTTGCAATCTCGTTGATACGACCTTGCTGTGATCTCACTGCTACGACCTTGCTGCGATCTCGTTGTTACGAGCTTGCTGCGATCTCGTTGTTACGACCTTGCTGCGATCACACTGTTACGGCCTTGCTGCGATCTCGCCGATACGACCTTGCTATGAGTTCTTTGATACGACTCTTCCTTCGACATTTTCTGCACTTGCGACCTTCCTGCGAGCTTGCTGATACGAAACAACTTTGCGCTTTCTGAGCCCGCCGACTCTTTCCATCTAACTGACTGCCATGCTCTCCAGTAGTCGAGCATGATTTAGCCACCGTACTTTTCGCATCTCTCGCTTGCACCGAATTATAGCCACTCCACCGCTCCCTCATGCTCCCACTGCAATGCTCCTACCTACACACTCCTTACCAGTGCGTTTGGCAATCTCGGAACGACTTCCAAATTAATTAGACCAAATTACCCCGATTAGACTCTCTCTTTTACCTTTCTTTTGCGCTTTCAGCGCAAAAGACATTATCTATTAACACCCCTCCAGACCCTACATCCCCCTCCTATACTAACTGGGATGCCAATGATGCTCTTATTCGAACTTGGATTGCAAACAATCTCTCTGATAAGTGTCCGTCTATCATCCGTAAATATGAAACTGTGAAGGCTGCCTGAGACCTTCTTACCCCCTTTACTCTAAGGTAGTGTTTGGGAGAGCTGATAGCCTCCGGTGCGGCAGCTCCAAAACTCAGGTTTTGACAAAAGCTGTGTTTGGTTGGGCGGATGAATAAAGCCGCGTTTTTAAAATAAGCTGGTTATAGGCATATCTCCAACCGCGGCTTCCTCCTCCAGTCCGGCCGCAGAGTCGCGCATCTGCACTAGGTGTAACGACCCAAAATGATAATGAAAAAGAAATAAATGAAATCCCGATGAAATCATTTCCACGCAATTGTGTCGATGTTACGCAATTGTGTCGATGTTACGCAATTGCGTCGTTGTAACGAATATATTGTTGAAGATCGATTTATTGAGATGCTCATATCACATAAAATTGTTCATTGTGTGAACCAAGGACATGTAAATAGTGAATACTAAAATTCTGAAATTGGTGTGCCAATAATAATTGTAATGATGAAATTTGGTGTGGAGAAGTTGGTGTGCTAATAGCAATTGGTGTGCCAATAAAGAAATTGAGTGTATTAAGTGGATAGATTTCATGAGATGAAAATATAAAATAAAATAAAATTAGTGAACTTGGTGTGCCAATAGGAGATTTGAGGTATTAAGAGAAATTTGAAGTAATGGAACCTAATTGAAACCCAATTAAGTTAGGCGGTGTGTATTGGACCGGTTCAAGACGTAATAAAAGGAAACGAGCCTCTCCCCATTCTCAAAACCCGCACCTGGCACTTCCCGCAACTCGCCGCTCGCGCAGATCAGGAATCGACGACATCTTCCTCTTCGCTAGGGCTTGCCGCCGATGCGTGCTGCCGCTGCCTACTCCTGCCGTATGCTAGGGCTGATGATTCCCCCTATTCGAGCCGACGATCGAAGCGATTCCTCCTCTTCCCGTCGACTGTGCTGGGAGAGCTAGGGTTTGATCTCCTTTCCGTCTTCCGTCTTCTTCTTTCTCGTCGCAGTTGGGGGGGGGGGGGGGAGATCGTGCGCAGAGCTGCGGCCTCTCTGTGGTGGTGTTACTGCCGCTTTTCGGAGCTGAATTTCTGTCTTGGTTCTTTGTTGGTGAGCTCTCCTTCTCTAATTATTTCTGAAATAGAACGTCTTACTTTTGGCCATGTTAAGGCTGACCGACTACTGTTTGGAATTCCTATTCTATGGTGAAGTTTTGTTTTGGTGTTGGTGTTGGTGGTAGATATCTTGATTGGGCTTTGAGTTAAGGGGTATTAACATAAACTATTACGAATATATGTTCTTTTCTTCTTGTTGGGGGTGATGTTCTGATGTTGGGGAATGGCCGGTTAGAAGCTAGCTATATGTGTAGAGAGATTGTTATAACCTATGATAATAAGTTATTGGTATGATTGATGGTCTTGGTAGGTGATTTGAATGTGTTGGCCGGCTGTTTCCTGTGGGTTCCTATTTTGTTTGGCTGCCATTTGCTAAATTGGTAGCGGGTTCGGTGAGTGTTTCCCTTTGTAGTAACTTAATATGTATGAATTCATTTAGTGGATGAAAATTGGGATACTTAGAGTTGACTTATGTGTTACATAATAAGTTAAGTGGCTGATTTGAGGAGTTCGTTCGTAGTGGATGGCGTCCAGAGATAAACCCGATGAAAATACGAGTACGGTTAAAGGAAAAAGAGGAAATCTAAGTGAGTACTTATTTCTTTAATTATGCTTAGTTTTAAATATTTTGAATATACACATGCTTATATTTCATACTGAACATATTTTAGAGAACGTGCATGAACATGAAATTGAAATTGTTTGCATTTATGGCTCACGAATAATTATGAGATTTACTAGAATAAAAAGAATAACCCAGTGCTGTGGGGGTATGAATACCCACGGTGGAATAAAAACAAGACTGATCATGAATATTGAATAGGAATATTGAATATAAAGATCGACATTGACTATGAATACGTGAAGAAGAACAGAACGAAAAGAAAATAAGCATCGATGCATAAGAATAATGGAAATGATAAGGGTTAACCCAGTAGCCGTAGTGGGGGTGTGAATACGCTACGGCGGAATGTGCTTTTGATATTGATTGAGGCCGTTGAAGGCCGGAGGCCGTTGAAGGCCAAGAGGTCGTTGAAGACCAAGAAGGAATCTACAGCAACCCTTATGATTTCCTAATATAATAAAGCGAAAGATAAACAAGGAATCTGATTCAGAAACTGATTATGAGAACATTTGATGATTGACGATAGAAAATGAATTGAATGAACTACACTCGAAAGAATCTGAAATTGATGAAAAGATGTTGAATAACAGAACTGAAACGACGTGAACGAATAAAGACAGAATGTGAATAGAAGTTTCGAAGAAATGAACTGAATAGAAAAAGGAAATAGATTGTTACTTTATTGATATTTCATTCCTTAATTCAATGCATTTATCTTCTGCAAATTGAATTCGATAATGAAAAGTGACTAAAATTTCTGATAATTGAAAGTGACGCATAAAAGATAAGAACGAAGAAGAAATATAAGAATGAACGATTATGAACGCGAATGAATAAGACTAGAACATTCGACGAAATGAACTTGAAAGAAGGTAAGAAGATAAAGAACTGTATGCATATTGATACCGATTTTCCTTGGTTGCATGTACAGCAGTTAAAGAAGCATGTTATTCACTTAGTCATATTCGTTATGACTAAGCCCGTTGACTTCATTTTTTTAGGAAGATGCGCGTTTCCTGAAGACTCTTAAGAAATCAAAGTGGTTCAGAGAGGAAAAGAAAACTAAAAATCAGGCTAAGGTATGAAGTTTTTATTATGTGTTTTATTTTGTATTCACTATGCTTACTTCTAGAACATCCTGACAAATGAAATGAAAATAAGTTTTGATACAGAATTTATGTGGGGTCTGGATAGGGGCCTCACACTAGGCTTCTCCTTCGCGCGTCTGCACAGTGTTACCCCTGAAATCCCCGAGCCATCTCCTTCCCCTCTTCCTCGATTTTCTTCCTTCCCCACACTGCCATCTCCTTCCAGTTCCAGACGCAGCAGATGGTGGAGGAGTTCAGGGCTGCCCTTATCCAGTTCGACCTCGGTTTCCTTTCCGCCCTAATTTCGCCAACCCGTCTCCCGATCAAGAGTAGCACAGCAGCGATCTCACACCTCTCGTCGACCTCTAGAAGGAGCAGTGAACTCCCTCTAGGCACATTCAAGAGACGTCTCCCAGCACTAGCAACGACAGACCTGGCAACGACGACTTCTCCCCGCCGAAGACATGTTCCACGTGAAGTTGTGTGATTTTCATCATTGTACGCAACCTTCGGCCTTCTTCGCAAACCTGATCTATAAGCTCTCAATTTCTGCCCTTCCATCTTCTTCCCAATGAAGGTGCATTTAGATTTTCATTTTCCGGATCATTTTCCCTTTGTCCCTCTCTCCCTCTGTTTCAGCAATTATAATAATGATGCATTTGAGAGAGATGCAGCTGAACAGGGAATCGTCTTTGCCGTGAAGCATTTGGCTGGGTCTGTAAGCTCGTTCAAGATCTGAATTGAATTGTCTTTCTTCCCAAAGTCATAACTTTCAGACCAATTTCCCATAATTGATATATTGACATGATGCTGTTTTTTACTTCATGTTACTCCTTATCTTTCTATTTTTTTCCTTATCTATGTATAATTTTGCCGACACCCTTCGCGTGCGGATATTGATTTCAGTGAGTGCGAGCAGGGGGGTCGAGATGATGGGGTATTGAACAAAAATGTTAAATTAATTAGAAAAAATTAACCTAAAACTCCATTTTTGGCAAACAGTTTTTACAAAACAGCTTATAAAAAGCTCTGCAAACTCCATTTCACACAAACAGTTTTTTAACAAAACTCTATTTTTCAGAAACCCCATTTTTACTATCAGCAGCTATTTATCAGCAACTTTTCATCAGCAACAGCTCACCCAAACTGACCCTAAGGGTCCAAAAACCTCCTGCATATACACTATCTACTCGGATTTCTTCATTCTTCCTTCACTCTCCTGATGTTGCATACTAGGAAGTTTAATCCCTTATGCAGAACTTCGCCAACATCGATCTTTCTTTATTGGCCATGCAACCCAACATAAACATTTCAGGAACTCCTTGTGATATGCTATCTAACCATCTTCCGTAGTTCTACGAGTTGACACGCCAACAAATCTTGGGAGAACCTGACACTCCCACTTTGGATTCCACGGCCACTCGCATCTCTGCAGTTACCACCCTTCTGCGTTGACCTCCAATAGTACACATCCACCCTCAGACAATTATGCTCATGCAACTAGTCATGAAGCACAATGCCATCATGGGGAGCGCACTTGAGGTCGTGAGGGGAATCACCGTCTTTGCCACATTATGGGCGGCTCATGTCAGTATTATTGATTCTGAGCCTTCTCCGCCCCCATCCTCTCTGTCGCCAAAGTCTGGCCGATTGTTTTCTTTCAGTGGATATTAAGGATTTGATCAGTGCTTCCAATTAATCTGCCTTTGCTACTTCTTTAGGGAGCTTGCATGTTGCTACACATGGTAAGTGGATCATCGACTCGGGCGCCACCAATCATATCATTGAGAAATCTCTTGTCTTCTCTCACCTCGAGAAGCATAACCGGTTACCACCAGTATTTGTGGTTGAGGACTCTCTTGCTCCAGTTTGTGGAACCAGAGTTGCTACTACCACCTCTCTTCTTGAGCCGAACGACACTCTATACGTTCCAAATTTTCATTACAGTTATTTATCTATCAATGCCCTCTACAAACAATTACAAAGTTCTATCTCATTTTCTCCTACTATGTTATTTCCAGGACATTTGATTGAAGAAGATGATTGGCACTGGGACTGAACACGGCGTCCTCTATTGCCTGGACGATCTTCCCACTTTCTCTACATCTGCCATCTCTACCTCTCTACTTTAGTGGCATCAACGTCTTGGTCATCCTTTGCTATGTCTCCTCGACCAGTTCCTGTCGGCCTTTCAGTCGTCCTCTATTCTAGGTATGAAGCTATCCAATATGACAAACATCATCGTACTACTTTCTCTGCCAAACTTTGTAAGAGTTCTGTTTGTCAGTTTGACCTTTTGTTCATTATGACATCTGAGGCTCTAGTCCCACCAAGTCTGTTGGTGGCGGAAGTCTGTATTGGGGTATCTTTTAAAGGAATGATCTGAACTCTTCTATGTTTCCTATGAATTTTTTAATAAAATTCTCACTTAGTTTGGTTTACCCCTAAAACTTATTTAGACAAATAATGTGAAGGAATATGTGAGCCAACAGTTCTCCTCTTTTCGTATCTCCAATGGTATCATTCATCAGACCAGCTATGTGCATACATCCCAACAAAATGGAGTTGCAGAAAGGAAAAATCGTCATCTCCTCGATGTTGCTCAAATGCTCCTATGTCAAATGAATGTTCCCCGCTTCTATTAGGGTCATGTGATTCTCATTTCTTGTTTTGTTAGGGCAAGACACTTGTTTCTCTTCTTCATTCGGATGGTACTCAATTTTCCCTCACTCGTGTGTTTGGTGATATACTACTTTTGTCCACATTCTCACCTCTGATTGGGACAAACTCTCCACTCGCCCCGCCCGGTGTATCTTCTTGCGGTACTCACTTAGAAGGAATATCATTGTTTTCCTTATCTCCAAATGTCAATGTCTATGCTGATGTTAACTTCTTTGAGTCTGCCCATTATTTCTCCAAGGACTGTGGATCTCTTACTCTCGAGATCAATCCTCCTCTCTCTACCATCTCTCCTCCTGCATTTGTTTTATCCTTTCATATCATCCATGCTTCTCCATCGAATATCCCACAATTGACACTACCTCCTGCAAATCTACCTCATATTTTCCATTTTCCTTATCATTTTTTCAATGTTCTGCATCCCTCCCTCTCTTTCCTTCTTCCACTCCAGAGACCCGACATCAGCTCCCAGGTCAACTCTCTCCTCTTCGGACGATTCCTTCACCTCAACAGATTCGAACATGGATGTTCTCATTGCTCTGTGGAAGGGGGTAAGGGGGAGTACGCACCATCATATTACTAATGTTGTATCTATGTCAATCTCAGTCCTTTATGCAACAAGTTTTTCGGGGAACCCTCTACCACAACTGTATCAACTACATATCATGAATCTCTTCGTATACCTTGCTAGAAAGCAACTATGGATGAGGAAATCTCTGTCTTAGCATCGCAGTGTACTTGAACTCTTGTTTTTACTCCATCTGGTAGAGATATTGTTGGTTGTCGTTGAGTCTATGCCATCAAGTTTCTCTCTGACGGCTCTGTGGATAGATACAAGGCTCGTTTGGTTGCCAAGGGGTTTAACTGAATATATGGTGTTGATTTCTTTGGCACCTCTCTTATTTCCCGTATTAGTACTATGTGGGTACTCTTCTCTGTTATAGTCAACAAAAAGTGGTAAATGTCTTAGCTTGATGTCAAAAATGCCTTTATATATGGTGGCTTGCATGGATAAGTCTATATGTTGGAGCAACCTCTTAGTTATGTTGTGTGTTGGGGGGGGGGGGGGGTCTCAAGTGTGTAAGCTGAGGATGGTTTGACAAATTCAACCAAGTCATCTCTACCATTAGTTTCCTCAGAAACAATGTCTCGATCACTCTTTATATGGAAGACCGAGCAAAGATGACTTATTCTTGTTGTCTACGTAAATGATATTCTTCTTATCTAAGATGATTCCTCTGGAATAAAGATAAAAAGAGACATCTTTGGGCACATTTTATTATCAAAGATATGGGTCCTCTCATATACTTCTTGGTAATCAAAATTGTGAAATGCAATAACTCCATTATTCTCTCCCAAGGAGAGTATGCCCTAGATCTACTCAACGAAATAAGTCACCTTGGCACAAAACTTGCTCGAAATCCTATGTCTATGGGCGCTAACAGATTATGGGATGGGACATCTTTTCTACAAGATATTACTCGTTCCAGGCGTCTAATCGGTAAACTCATTTATCTTACCAAACCATACCTGCATCTCCTATGTTGTTGGAAAAATCAGTCATAAAGAGTGTCATTTGGAAGTTGCCTTAAAAATATTAAAATACATCAAGGTATCTATTATGGGTAACAAAATCTCTGGGAAAAGGACTAATATTTCGAAGAAACATTCATTTACGCATTCAAACATATTCTGATGCAGGCTATGCAGATGATAAAAGAGGGAAAATCCACCTTTGGAAACTGCACATATGTCGGAGGAAATTGTCACTTAGAAAAGCAAGAAACAAGCAGTGGTGTCTAGGTTAAGTGCGGAAATTGAATACATAAGTTTGACTCAGACTACTTATGAGTTAAAGTAGTTGAGAACATTTCTAAACGATGTTGGTGAAACTTACCATTATCTTCTAACAATGTTTTGTCATAATAAAATTGTCATTATATATCTAAAAAATCAGTGTTTCATGAAATAACATAACATATTGAAGTTGATTGTCACTTCATCTCATATGCACTTTATTTGGTACGTTATAAAAAGTTGGCCAACATTTTCACAAAACCGATTTCATCTTTTTCAGATAATTTTTTCAAGTTGGGAACGATTGATATATATGCTCTAGCTTGTGGGGGAGTGTTGAAGCTCATTTGTAAGAAGTCCAAAAGGGGGCCCATTGTATTTTTTTGTTACCTTTTGTTGTATTTAGTCACTCATCTCCAATTGTATATTTCTCCTCTTCCTCCTCTACTATATATAAAGTCCAGAGTTCTCATGTAATAAATTAGTGATTCTATAATAATTATTATTTTATTCGCACACTGTTGCTAAATATCCTCATTGTTCCCTTTAACTTAACCCTAGAAATTTGCAAATTTCACTCTCTATTAGGATGCCAGCCTGCACCGCCCGGAGAGAAGCGGTAAGCATTGACCGTCATCCTCCAACCCTTTGTCAGTGTCCACCCCCTCACACTGCTAACACTTCTGCCGATGTTTTCTTCAACCGCCCCCCTCTTGTGTCGAGCAATTTTTTGAACTAAAAGACACCCCAGAGATTCAGAAGGTCCCTCTTTCCACCATATACATGGGGGGCTCGCTCTTTATTGGCTTATACGATATGATAACTGTGAAGCAAGCAACACTTTCGAGCGACTTGGGACATCTGTGCACCTCATTTTCAATGTGATTTCTTAAGAAAATCTGGCACTTTTTTGTAGTATGTTTGCATTAGCTTTGTCAGACACTTATTCATTTGTTGTGTAGGGAAGCATGACCATCTGTTGTTGGAAGGAAGCCATGGATGCTGAGATGTTTGTTCTCCTATCTCGTGACACTTGGACTCTTGATCCTCAAACCTCCTGGCCTGACCATCTATAGAAGTTAAATTTTTAAATCTCCAAGTTCTTAAGATTTGCAAATGGATTCTATTGAAGCGCTGGAGCTTCATAATGAAATAAGAAGTTTCTAGTTAGAAAAGGCACCCCATTTATATAGCATCTTACAATGTTAACATTTTTTTATTGCGCCAAATGTAATCAATAGAGTCTGGTATGTGGCCATTATGTTAGAGATTGTATATGTCTTTCACTGTGTATGTAGTTGTTTGTTTATTCATTTGCATGTTCACATGATTAAGCATACATGTCCGTATTTTTGTGCTGTTTTTTCTGCATAATCCACATTGTAATTTCTAACCTTTTATACATATTTATGCAGCATGAGAAGCACCTTGTCACTGCAAGTTATGTCGACAATTCTATGTCAGCATATCACGAGAAGGCGAGAGATGCAGGTGTTACAATTCTTTGTGAAATGGGATTAGATCCTGGCATAGGTATGTGAATTTTTGTGGTGGTGGATTGTCAGAATGTATGAATTGATGGGTTTGTGCACATTTTCATTAGTGTTTTTTTATATACAATATCATGGCATAGCCTATTGAAAACATTAACAAGGAACCTTTTAAGATCACCTGCTTTTAGTGAGGGACATCGGCTTACATTGATGCAAGTCTAAATGAAGCGTAATATTTCAATTTGGGGTATATAAAAAAAGTAATTACATTGTTAAGCATGGAAGAAAACACAATAGAATCACTAAATAAAGGGTCTCATATAGACTCCCTCTTCTGTTGATATCCAGTTCTGATTTGGAAGAAAGAGATTTAGGTTTTTAGTGGTGAGGTTGTGGCGGAATGGATTTTCTTATGGACTTCTCCATGGAGTGCTTCTTTAATTTCCAAAGTAGAGATCAAATCATAGGCTACATTGAAGTACTGAGTCGATTAACTTATATATGTAATCTTTGACAATACAGATCATATGATGGCAATGCGAATGATCAACCAAGCACATGTAAGAAAAGGGAAAATAAGGTCATTCACCTCCTACTGCGGCGGGCTACCGTCTCCAGCTGCTGCTAACAATCCTCTGGCCTACAAGTTCAGGTATTGCCTCAAAGCTGATCTTGAAATCCAAAGGCAATTCTCTTTTGGTATGCTTTACCCCACTAAATTCTTTAAACTTTTGAGTTAATCCTATTGTTATTTCAATTCTTGAACCATAGAATAGAACACTCATTTATCCTTGGTAATAAAAGTCTTTATTCTCATTAATGGATGGATTACTACATGCTTTTGTTGTTGTCACTTATTGACAGAAGAAATAATTGATTGTTGTCATCTTTTTCATCCATGTTCTACTTGTACTGGTTTATAGTTCTCTTTTCAATACATTTAGTTTTACAACTTTAAGGCCTCATAAGCTACATAAATTTCAACCACGTGATCATTTTTATACATATGAGTGTATTTTTTGGATTAGTTGTTGTGAGAATTTGGAGTGAAAGGAGCACAAATAAGTGGGGACTCTGGAGTGAAAGGAGCACAAATAAGTGGGGAGGCAGGATGTCGACAATAATGAGATGGAATTGGTGAAATGGGAGGGACATGTACGGGAGTTGGTATCTGCTGCGGGATATCAGGGGAAGGAGCATGAATGATGGGGAACAATGAAACAATGGTGGGAGGAGGAGAGGTTGTAGAGAAAGGAGAGATCTTAAGAGGAAGGGTCCCTCCCTTCTTGGAAAATTAAGGGGTAGACTCAAAAAAGGTGAGTGAACAGATACATTATTGTTTGGAGATAGGGTCAAAACAACAATATCCCCTGATGTGGAGAGTACCCTACGAAGATAGATTTGGCGGCACGAGTGAAGAGTTTATCGCAACCAGATGCTAGAGTGTGGACGAAAGCAGTACAATCAAACACACGCAGGGTGAGGGGAAAAGGTGTATCGATCGGATATTGAAGAGTGAAAGGGGTCTTACCCCGAGGGATAGAAGAAGGTAAACGGTTAATTAGAAAACAAGATATGAGAACCTCATGACCCCAATAGGAGCAGGGAACATTCATCTGGCATAGGTGCGTTCGAGTAACATTGAGGAGATGATGATTTTTTCGTTCAACCACCCCTTTTTGTTGGGACGTATGCACACAACTGGTCTGATGAGCAATATCGTTGGAGATGCAGAAAGATAAGAACTGTTGACTCATGTATTCTTTTGCATTATCAGTTCGATTAATTTTGAGCGGCATACCAAAGTGAGTGTGAATTTTAGTATAAAATGTTGTGAATACAGAAAAGTTCAAAACGTTCATTTTTTAAAGATACACTCAAATGCATCTAGAGAAATTATTAATAAAAGTTACAAAGTGCAGACTACCTCGACCAACAAACTTGGTGGGACTAGGACTCCAGATGTCTGAATGAACAAGGTCAAATGGATGAACAGAACTTTTACATAGTTTGGCAGGAAAAGAAGTGATGATGCTTATCATATTGACAAGACTCGCATTCTAAAGTGGAGTCGATCTTGTAAGAGGTCATGAGCTGGTGGAGGAGACGCAACGGCGAATGACCAAAATGACGATGCCACTGGAGTAGAGAAGTGAAGACGACAAATGCAAAGAAAGTGGGAAGATCACCATGGTAGTAGAGACCGCCGCATTCCGTCTCAGTAGTAATCATCCTCTACGAGTGAAGGTCCTGAAAATAACAAGCAGTGAGAGAAAATGAGAGAGCATTGCAGTTGTCGTGAGAGAGCATTGACGGACAACAAATTACAAGGAAAATTGTGGACGAATAGAGTGCAGTCCAATTGGAGAAGAGAGGTTGTCACGGCCCGTCTTGACAAAAGTTAGAGTGCGCTTCGGGGCGGGCCGTGATGCCACAGACATGGGCGAAAAAGAATCCATGCATGTTAAGGCGGAAACATAAATACTACAAATAGTTTAAAAAATAGTTACTTTTGAGTAAAATAGATTGTTTTATTGCGGAAGCGTTAAAATATGGCAGTGAGAAATTAATGCACATGTATTTTAGTAAAAATCCATGATACAAGTTCTGATACAGATCGATACGCAATGACAACTCAGAGAAATGAACATGCAAATCATGTCAAATTCTAGTACATGTATGATTTAGCCTAACAGTTGTCCATGCAAACAGAGAAAATGGCTGATTGTAATTATTACATAAAAGAAATATCTGACAGTAAAAGAAATGAAATATAAATATAGAACCTGAAGCTTGACGCAGATCGGCTCAGGAAGCGGGCGGCGCAGACACGAATGCTAAGGCAAATTGAAAAAAATAAGAGGGAAAAGCCTCAGAACATTGAAATAAACAGGAGCAAAGCAAAATAAAATACGAGCAGGGGAAACAAAATATTTGTGTACCGTTTTTCATGAAGCAAAACTAACAAGACAGACAAGCAAGTGAGACAAACAGAAAATATCCATAATTATTAAACTACTTCGAAGTATAGCATACATAGATGATCATGTAATAACAAAAGTTGTAACAAGTAAAAGTGTAGGTGTTTTTGTTTGACGCACATGATTCATGATTCAGACAGATTCAAATTAAGATGCAAGTCTTACCAGAGATTCAGGATTTCTGCCCGTGATCTCTAAGAGGCAGCTCTTTCGAACCCTCATCCTTGAGCCAGGGAATTCATGCTAGCTATGAACGATCCTTTGTTCCCGTTAGGGATTCAAGAGGGAACCCAAGTCGAGGAGTTGCATCAATTAAAACTCTACGGTTTATTGTTTACTTGTGTTATTAATGAAATAATTCATGATTGAGTGATTTTAGCATATCAAGACATGTTACTAATTAATCGACTCAGATGCACAAGAGTAGAGTTCATAGACACAGAAAAAGGGGGAATCGAGCTAAGGAATAGAATAACCTCAGTCTTAGAACCAGACAAACGTAAGAAACGTGATTCGATGGCATAAAAGAAGCAAGATAGAGAGCTTACATAACTTTGCGGGTCTAGGAATTTGCGAGTTGTACGATTACTATGCATCGATTTTGGTTTAATAGATACTCATCTAGATTAAAATCATTTTGGACACAAGTATCGTTCAAGTAAAAATTTATGCGTTACGAGCATGATATATCAAAACACCAGTCATATACTTGCTAACCCGAATTCGGCGTAATTGTTATCGTGACAATGTTGCTCGTGATTAACGTTCTACGATTCTTCAAATTATTCATCAAATGAGATGCAAATCATCTAATTGAAAATCCAATTAACTATCATTCACTAACTCGTCTTTCAATTATCCAAATATCATCATTTACCTTCACAACTCGTGTTATTCCAATCGCGTGAACCTCAAACTAATAACAAGTCTATTTAGGGGTTCGGGGTCTAAATTTATTTGACGAAATAAGCATTTAAGGTTGAATTCATATAAACATAAGAACAAACATGACAATTAAGTTCAATGTTTGCAAGAGAGGATGATCTCTACTTGCCTTAAATAAGCTGAAGCTGACGGAGGCGGACAAATAGCGCGAGCACAGAGATTTATTTTTAAAACCTAAAGCACGAGAGGGATAGCGAATTACCTCCCTCAAGAGTGAGGGGAGAAGAGATTCCACGCGGAGACGGAGGCTTGGCGACGCTTGGGCTAGGAGAAACCCTAATTCGGAGAGGGATTTTGCGCGATCCCGTCAATTAGGTCGAGGAGCAATGTCGGAGATTAAAAACACAACGCGATTAGACAAAAACGAGGGGGGGCTCATAAATCATAAGTTGTGCGCAAACGGGAACGAATAATTCATTAGGGAGTATCAAAAATCTGAATATGGGTGGCGGAGGAGGAATATTACCACAATGAAGTCAAAACCGGGCTCAAGGAGGAGAGGGGAGGAAACCCTAGTTGTCCCTCTCACAAACACCGACCCAAACGAAGAGGTAGAGGGTTGCCGAGGGAAGGGGAGGCGACTGTCGACCTCCTTGGAGGAAAAGGAGCCACTGTCGGCCTTTGCTGCTGGAAGAAGAAAGGAGGAGCTGAGGACGGCTCCTTGGGGGAAGAAGGAAGCACTCGACCATGGAAGAGAGGCCACCAGCCAGAGGAGGAGGAGGCGACGTCGGCCATGGCAGGAGGAGGAGGCGTCGGCGAGCAGGGAGGCAGAAGCAGCGGCAGAAATCGGGAGCGGGAGGTACACGCGGGAGGAGCACCGAACGGGAGACGGGAACGGCTTGCGGGATCGGGAAACCTAGCGGAGCGGGTTGCGGCTTGCGGGGGTCCTGGACCGGGAGTTTTAAATCGGGGGAGGGGGGCTGGGCTGCGGATAGCAATAATAACCCTCTCCTTATTATTTTATTTTATGATTGTTACAATGGTGATAGTCACAACTCCAGAGCCAGAAATTGGAGCAGAAGAGCCATCATTCACGACCGGAGGAAACCAGTTATGAATCTCGAGGTGCGAGAAGACAAGAGGGTTTCCAGTCATATGATTAGTGGCACCTGAGTCAATGAGCCTCTTACCCTGAGTAGCAACATGCGTGCTACCTGAGGAAGTAGCAATTGAGGCAGAGGGCTTGGGGATATTGATGAGAGCCTCAATATCTGTTAAAGAGAACCAACAGACGAACTTTGGTGGCGGGGTGAATGATGAGGCAGAAGGCTCGGGCGCAATAATGCTGACATGTGCCTAAATACGGAGGTGAGGATGCTTGATAAAGAGTTTTTCGACAAGATGGCCAAGCTGTCCAAAATAAGAGCAAAGAGGGAGTGGCACCCCACGACAGCTAGTGCGACCTCCACGATCACGTTGAGCTTCAGGACCGGGCGCATGAACAAAATTGTCGGAGGGCGGATGGGGCACGATCGAAGGCTGTTGCAGAAGGTTATTAACCGCAGAGATGCGAGCGACAGTAGCATCCAAGGTGGTTCTCCCAAGATTTATTGGTGGATCATCTCATATGAATCTGGAAGACGAAGAAGATAGCAGACCACCAAGGCTTCTTGAAAATGTTTACTGAGTGGCTAAGTCAGCAGAGAAAGGGCGATGCTGGAGAAGTTCTTCACCGAGAGATTGAACTTCATGATACGCAACATCGGGAGAGAGAGTTGGTCGAGCGAAGAGATTAGAATACAGGGTGTAAATGCGAGAGGTTTTGGCACCCTTGTACTAAAGGGCAGCAAGATGGTCACATGTGGACTTAATAATGTCGTCATGACTAATGATAGTAAATAGGCATCAGAAACAGAAAGGTTGTTCGCAAGCCATGCGTGAACAAGAGCATCACTGGCGTCTTAGTCAACATAGGCCTGAGACTTGGGGTCAGAAGGAGCGTCAGTGAGATGATGTCTTTTGCGTTGAGAGTGAAAAAGGAAGGTGAAAGAGACTCCAATCGGGATAATTCAGTCCAGTTAATTTTGGCGTCGTCCCGAGATTGCCTGAAGCACTGGAAATAATTGTTGGTGGAACTGTGTTGGTAGTTGTAGGAGGGTGCGGTGGATTAACCATAGTTCAAGATAAGCAAGTCCGACGAGCTCGTCGAAAGAGCCAGCGAGTCTACAGGAAGATCTCGTAAATGCAGTTCACTGGAGGTTGCGGGAGTTCGCAGTAATTCCTGACCGCAGAGGTGCAACTCCCTTTAGACGGCGAGTCCACGGGGAGAACTCTTAAAAGCAGCTTATTGGAGGGCGCGAGAAGTTCGCAGGAATTTCGGATGGCACGTAACTCCCTTCAAATGCTGGCAAGAAGAACTCGCGGGCGCTGGAAGAGTTCACGAGTGTGGCGGGTGTTCGCAGGAAGGGCTCAAGGGAGCTTGTTGGGTGAGATCGCAGTAATAGTGTATTGGCGTGAGCTTGAATGGAGATTGCAGGACACGTTGACAAGAAGAACTCGTTGAACTCGCTGGGAGAGCTCACTGGACTGAACTTGAGGACGTCGAGTCGAGCGGATCGCAGAACCTACTACGTCGGATGAGCGATGCCGCAGAGAAGTGCTTCGGCGTGCGGATCGCAGGCGACAATCGAATGACTCGCGGGAGCAGAAATCGCGAGAAGTGGCTGAGGCTTGCATGGTAGCGGCGAGCCCGATGGCTTTAAAAAACTATAAATATCCCATGGAGTGGGTATTTTGGTCAGGGTTGCTTCGTGGAGGATGACGCCAGAGTTGGCGAACTCGCAACAGAAGGTGTCGAGCTCTGCTTTGTGGTCTGAGTGAGTCTTCACAGGAGGTCGCTGCTGGGAGCGGGTGTTTTTGTGTGAGGCCGGGAGTGTCCACACGAGACCGAAAAGATTTTGTGTGAAGTCTAGGACTATTCACGCGAGAGGAGAGCTGCGAGGAAATACGTCCTACTCTGATACCATGTGAGAATTTGAAATATTAAACGATATTATTTCAAATTGTTCTTATTAATTACTTGAGAGCTCCCCTCTTCATATAGAGTAGTAGTGGAAGAGGTATGTACATTTGAAGATGTGGGAGTAACTACAAGAAGAAGAAAACTACAATGGAACCCTATGTGGGCTTTTGATCTTGGGTTTTAACAGTTGCCATTTGAACACATGCCGAATAGTACATAAAAGAACTTATCATGACAGTTACAATCCCTGAACTTCGTGTACATGCAATAATATCTGTCTTATTTATAACACTAAATGCATAGTTTTAACACACCACAATGATAGTATGACTTTCATAAGGCTTACTCTTTTCATTGATAGAGTAGATGGAACTTAGATTGTACTTTATACTGTACAAAGATTGACTCTCATACGCAAGATAGAAGGTACGTCTACTATTTTCATGTCATACCAGGGCCATGTTTGGCACTCAATGGTTTTATAAAAATCACATTGTTTTCATGACTTCTAATGGTACCCAAGCCAAAGCTGGGATATGCACAATGATAGTATATAAAGTTGTATTGTCATGCATAAGATAGATGGTAACATCTTTTTTTTTATTCTGACAAGCCGCTTTACTCATGGCCACTATCAGTATCCGGATTCATTTATAAATTTCTCATTCTCTTCTTCCTTAATACACTTTTACTACCAATTCCTTTGTTTTTATGTACGTCCCATATTCATTTATTTATTGAAAGGTTTAATACCCTTCAATGTTGTATAAAATGGAATTGACTGTAATAATTTGATGTTTGTGCTTCTTAGTTGGAGCCCAGCTGGTGCAATCAGAGCAGGGAGAAATCCAGCTTGTTATAAGTATCTTGGGAACGTCATAAATGTTGATGGTAGGTTGTTTACTTTTTTTATTTAACTATACAAGATACTATATATTTACTCTTCTTTTGTTTGTTAATATCCTAATTCTACTAGTTGCAGCTTCTTAATGTTTCATTATTGCAAATTTTGAGAACCATAGTTGTATTGATATCCGTTCTTAAGGCTTGCATTGTTTGATTGTGGTATGGTCCGTCGTTTGGGATTGCGTATGCGGTCGATCGGGGTATAAGTCCCGTGGCGCGACCCTTCTTGGGTCCTCTTGATCCTATCTCGTTGGAGAGGTGAAACTCCGAAGGAAGCTCGCGAGGGAGAGGAGCGAGCGGCGGAGTTGGCAATCGGCTAGGGCGCGAGCTGGGCGGTAAAGAGAGAAGGAAAGAGAGAATAGAGAGAATTAGAGAGAGAGAGAATTGAGGATAATACCTTTCATAAAAACCACACCACACCACCCCCACCCAACCCTATAACCGGTTGGGTCAAACCAAGTCCAAGAGTTCAAATACTACTTAATACAACTTAAAGAGCGAAAACATAAAATAAAACATAGCATGACTACGCGTTGACTCCTTGCGCGACGACGTGCGACGCTTGTAAGTTATCCCCCATCGTGGGTCCGTAATATCTCCGCCTGCATAGCTTGTTCTCAAGCTTATCGTGTAGATGTGGGTGTAAGTGTATCAAGGGCTCTGGAGGTGGAGCCCCCACGAACGGCTTTAGCAGTGAGACGTGGAACACGTCGTGGATCCCGGCGTCAGTCGGTAGTTGGAGACGGTAAGCCACCTCGCCGATGCGCTGTAAAATCTAAAACGGCCTGTAGAACTTGGGGCCCAACTTGTAGTATGTGCTCTTTGCGATAGTCGACTGGCGGTAAGGGCGATGTTTAAACCACACCAATCCCTGGGGCAAAGAAAAGCTCGCGGTGTCCCCGGTTGTAAGTTGACTACATGCGTGTCTGGGCCTAAAGAAGGTGCTCACGTGCTAAGCTGAGGATCTGATTGCGAGTCTGCAACTCGCTGTCAACGGTGGTCGATCAAGCTGAGGCGCTGATGTATGTAAGGAGGCGTGGCTGTTCCCGGCCGTAAACGAGGTGGAAGGGAGTGTTCTACATGGTCGTATGATAGGATGTGTTGTAGCAGTGTTCCACCCATGGAAGCCATCTTGCCCAGTCCTTCGGGCGGTCCCCTATAATGCAGCGGAGGTACATCTCGAGTGTCTGGTTGGACACCTCGGCCTGCCCATCCGATTGTGGATGGTATGCTGACGAAAGTGCAAGCTTGGTACCACATAATGCGAACAACTCCTGCCAAAATAGCAAAGTAATAATCTTGTCCCTGTCGGACACAATGCTCTCTGGGATGCTGTGCAGACGGAATACCTGGTCAAAAAAGGTGCGTGCTATCCCATCCCCCATAATAGGGCGGCTCATGACGATGAAATGTGCGCCCTTGGAGAATTTGTCCACCACCACGAAAATGACGGACCAGCCCCTCGATGTGGGTAGCCCCTTGATGAAATCCATAGAAATGTCGGCCCATATTTGTGTGGGTATGGAAAGAGGCTGGATGTGTTGGGAAAAACCCCTTTTGATTTAACTTAACAAATTACTTAAAAGTGATTTTATCTACTAGGATTTAAATTACCCATTATATAGTGAGGGTAATATGATCATTAGATGTCTTAGGATGTCACACTCAATATAGCGTGCCAGGACCAGATCAAGGGAAGCAAAATTGGGTTAAGTTAACATTTACGTCGAATAGAATTCGACGTAACATCGAGTCCATATCGACGCTACTTTGACTAGAAGTCCAAGTGGTTCAACCTTCTGTCGAAGTAACTTAAATCGACGCTACGTCAAATAGATATCGACTTAGAGGCAAGGGATCTGTTAAAGTAATTGGAGAAATCGACGCAGCTCCTATTTTAACTCGACGCAGAAGAGAATATATGTCGAAGCCATTTAAAGTCGATGCAACGTCGACTACTTCTCGACGCAGAAGATATAGTTCAGAGCCAGGCAGATCAACTCGACGTACACGTCGATACGATGTCGACGCAACGTCTACTTGCAGAGCTCAATCAAAGCAGAGATGAAATCGAAGCTGCTTCTATAAGAACTCGAAGTTGTGCCGATAAGAGAAGAAATGAATTCGATGCTACGTCGAATACAGTCTGTAAAAGTATATATTTTCAGGTGTCTTTCTGATCCTTCTTTCATGGCCCACATCCTTCAAGACCGTTCCCCAACGGCTCAATAATTGCCTAAAATGGAAAGGAGCATTAAAGAAGAAGATAAAAAGGTTTCTTGGAAACATATTCTTTCCAGGTGGACGGGCCGGGAATTAAAGAGGAAAGAAAGAGAAAGTGATAAGCAGATTACCTTATCAAGGCATATCAGAAAGGGAAAGAAATTTGAATTGGAAGAAGAAAGGATAAAAAGAGAAGAGAAGACAGAGGCAGACAGGGGCATTAATCACTATCAGCCGTCTCCTTCATTTTCTAGGGCTTCTTCTTCTTCTTCTCCCTCTCTCAGAAACTCTAACACAGAAAACAAAAAGGAAAGGAAGGCTCTGTTGTTCTTCATAAAATAGAACAGATGATCTGAAAGCTGCTCTTCATCACAATCTCATAGCAGCCAGATCATAATCTAAAGAAGAAGAAAGGATCTGACAATACAAAGCTTCTGCAAATCATCACTATCAAAAACAGGGGCTCATCAAGAGCAGATCCTTTGGAACAACTCATAGGCTGATCTTCATACACCCATCTTCAAGAATTCTGAGAACAGAATTCCTTCAACCTTCTCCCTTCTTCTTTCTCATTCTGTAAAAGAGTTTTATTAATCCCTCTTCAAAGGATTCAGTGGTTCAAGATCTCCTTATCAAAAGATCTGGTGGTTCAAGATCTCCTTATCAAAAGATCTGGTGGTTCATGATCTCCCTATCAAAAGATCATTGGTTCTAAGAGTCTCCTTATCAAAAGACTCAGGTACAGTGGTGCATTCCCTACCAGATGGTAGAAGAGAGGACTACCCACATTTTGAGGAACCTCTATAAAATTCATTGTGTCTGTGCTGTGATTTTCTGTGCTGTCCAGTCTTTTATTCTACACTTTATTTCCTACATTCTTTATTCTGCCTGGATTGTTAAGCATAACTCCTTAGAGTAATTTATTGTTAAACACAGTTGGGATAGAAATATTTTAAAACTCTATTCACCCCCCCCCCCTCTAGAGGAATCTCAGAGGCACACTGTGCACTTTCAGGATGCCCTGCCGGTAGTAGGTGGTCTGCCTTACTGCGCTAACAGGTCGGGCAAAGGGTGTGAAGTCCTGGACGCCGCGTTTGAGTCCCTTCCAAAAGAAATCTGCCCAAATCCGATGAAGGGTCTTGTGAACCCCTTCATGAGTGGTGTCATGGGTGCCCGTCAGAATATCCAAAATTTAAGGAGAGATAGCCGATATGTAAAGCCGGTCCTTGTATAAGATGTGGTCGTTCCGTACGGCCCAAGACAAGGGTAATTGCCCCTCCTCAATGCGGTGGAGAAGCTCTAGGAGGACTGGGGTGTCCTGAATCTCCTAGCGAAGGCGGTGTACAACGGAAGTGGTCGGTTGGGAAATGGCCAATGGAAGTGCCTCCTGGTGGTCGCTGCGGGAGAGGGCATCAGTGGCCCGGGTCAAGGCACCCACCTTGTACTCCACCTGAAAATCAAAGCCCAAAATTTGTTGATTCAACACTGTTGTGGGGCTGTGGTGAGGTGTTGTTCCGAGAGATATTTGAGGTTAAAGTGATCAGTGCAAATCATGAAGGAACGTCCCCACAAGTACAGCCGCCAATGTTGGACTTCCTTGTCGAGCCCAATGAGCTTCTATTCGTAAGCCTGTAGTTTTTGATGATGAAGCGTCGTCCGACTGCTGAAATATGCGATCAGATGACCCCCATGTTGGAACGCGGTGTCGTAGCCCTACCCTGATGTGTCGCACTCAACCTGGAACTCTTGGCCAAAGTTTAGTAGGCGAAGTACGGGAGCCGACACCAAGGCCTACTGCAGAGCTCGAAAAGCAGTCGTCACAGTGCCCCCCCCCCCCCCCCCCCCCATGTGAAGGATCGCCTCTTCAAGAGGGCAAACAATGGTGCTGCAGTCACGTTGTACCCTTGGATGAAATGCCGATAATAGCCTGCCAAAGCTCCCGTTGGGACTGAAGAAGGGTCCACTAGATCACCATTTGAATCTCGAGGGGGTCGGCGGAAACACCCATACTATCGACGACGCGGCCCAAGTAGCAGACTCGGTCAGTCCCAAAAGAACATTTGGCCAGCTTCAAGAAAAGGCGGTGGACACGAACCAACTTAAGTATTGTGCGGTGATGGACTAGGTGGGTCTCCCAAGTAGTGTTGTATTTCAGGATATCGTCAAAAAAATAAGCACACAACAACCCAGTAAGTTGTGGAATACTTCATTCATGAGAGCCTAGAAGGTGGACTGAGTGTTGGTGAGCTCGAAGGGCATCACGAGAAACTCGAAGTGTCCATAGTGGGTGCTGAAGGCGGTCTTCTCCACTTTTGATGGAGCCATGCGTACCTGATGGTACCCCGAGCAAAGGTCCAATTTGGAGACGTATCGGGCGCCGTGCAACTCGTCGAGCAACTCCTCAACTATTGGAATTAGGAACTTGTCCTTCACTGTCCGCGCATTCAGCTTGTCGTAACCACGCTGAATCTCCACGAGTCAGCCTTCTTGTGGACCAACAAGACTGGAGAAGAGAACGGCGAGACGCTGTGGCGGGTGATGCCCTGCCGCATCATGGCGGAGCATTGTCGTTCAATCTCGTCCTTTTGCAAAAAAGGATAGCGGTAAGGACAGGCAACCACGGGAGCCGTGTTCGGTAAGAGGCAGATGCGGTGGTCCTGGCGCCGTGGAGGTGGGAGTCCCGTTGGGGCAGTCGTAGTGTCACTATACTCTTCTATAAGTGCATCGAGGTTGGAGGGCTCGGCCGGTTCAGCCCGGGCATGGAAGACCTGTCGATCGGTGGTCGGCGAGCGAGCTTGCCAAACGGTCTGCTGCGGATCACGGCCCATGTCATCGTAAGCGCGTCAAAGTCCCACAGAAGGGGTCCCAAGGTGCGGAGCCACCTGACACCTAACACCTAACACGACCTCAAATCCTTGAAGGGCAATCACAAAGAAATCCACGTTGGAATGGTAACCCTCCACAACAATAAGGACAACACGAAGAACCCCCGTGCAAGCCATAGTCATGTTGTTGTCCACAGACACGCAGAGGTTCTGTCAGGGTGTCACTTGGAGGCGAAGCTGCTGAGCAGTGAGGTCACTATGAAAACTTTGTGCGGCCCGAGTCCATGAGAGCGGCCCGCCACGGAGATCGGCAACTGGATTGTATCCCTGAAATGGGGGCCCGTCATAGCATGTGTAGAGTTCTCAGAGTATCCAGGATCCTCTTCCTCCACATCCTCATCCGAGGGGTCCTCCACCTCAAGCCAGAAGAGGCGCTTGCACTGATGCCCACAACTGAAAGGTTCATCACATTTATAACAGAGGCCCTTGGCCGTACGGTCGGACATCTCTTGTGTTGGCAACGGGCGGTCCCCTTCCTTGACCTTGCCGACTCCACTGTTAGCCGGAGGAGGGGACGGGCCCAAACCCCGGGAAATTCCTTCGCCAGAGCGACGCCACAAAGACGTGCGGTCCATCAACGGGCATTTCTCACAAACGCGCGCTAAACTCATGGGCATCGTGAGGTCCAGAGGAGACTGGAACTCGACATCCAAACGTAGTCCCTCGTGGAGACCCGCAGTAAAGGACACCTAATGTGCCGCTGGGACGGAGGGGAAACAGGCAAGGATCACCTGAAATTGCTCGAGATAGTTATCGATGGACCCGGTTTGTCGGAGGGAGATGAGATCGCCAATGGGGTTACCACGAAGGGAGGCCCGAAGGGAGGTTGCAATGAGTCTTAAACTCTTCCCACGGAGGTGAGGCTTCTCCCGCTGTAATCGGGAGAGCCATAACTGTGTGGAACCCATAAGATGGAAGGAAGTAACACCAATCCAAACTTCCAACGGCGTATGCTGGTTAGCAAAGAACTGTTCGCAACGGGTGAGCCAAGTAAAGGGGTCCTCGCGACCGTCAAAAATCGGGAAGTTCATCTTCACAAAGTGAGGGATTCCACTGCCATCAGAACGAGGAGTAGGAAAATCGTGTCCCGCCTGGGAGGAACCCGAAGCGGCGCATGGTGGAGGTGGGGGCCGTCCAGGCGAAGGGCCTGATTAGGGCCCTATTGTTGGCGACCATCATGAGGTCGCCGAAATTTTCATCATCCATCAATGTCGCCCGAGAGGACGGAGATGCGCGAGGGGGAGTGGGCAAGAGGCTCGTGTTGTCCGCGATGAGGGGAACACCGGCAATGGAAGCCCCCAAAATGACCTGCTGGGTCACGCGAGGAGCTGTCGGATCAACTGTAGGCGGAAATCACGCGATGGACACTAACGACAACCTTGAGCGGTCAGGGCTTGCAGATGGAGATCGCGGCTGGCGCACGGGGTCTGCTAAGGCGTCAACGGCGAGGGACTTGCGCAGTGGAGAAGCGGCGGAGGAAGAAAGCTCTGATATCAAGTTGGTATGATCGTCGTTTGGGATTACGTGTGCGGTCGTTCGAGGGAGAAGTCCCGTAGGAGTTCGACGTGACCCTTATTGGGTCCTCTTGAACCTATTTCGTCGGAGAGGTGAAACACCGAAGGAAGCTAACGAGGGAGAGGAGTGAGCGGCGGAGTTGGCATTCGGCTAGTGTGCAGGCTGTGCTATAACGAGAGAAGGAGAGTGAGAGAGACAGAGAATTAGAGAGAGAGAGAGAGAGAGAATTGAGGATAATACTTTTCATAAAAACCACACCACCCCCATCCAACACTAATAACCGGTTGGATCAAACCAAGTCCAAGAGTTCAAATACTACTTAATACAACTTAAAGAGCATAAACATAAAATAAAACATAGCATGACTACGCGTTGGACTCCTTCGCGACGTCGTGTGGCGCTTGTAAGTTATCCCCCATCGTGCGTCCGTAACATATTGATTTGATTTCCTGGTAATAGGATCTCATCGTAATTATAATTAATGTCGAGTCAAAGTATTTGTCCAATGAACTGCACCTTTTATGCCGAACCGTACATTATCATGAATTGAAAAACGGTTGAGATTTCATTTTTTTAATCATAATTAGTTATTATATCTCCTTTATGAAGCACGGATACTTTCAACGGCCTTATGTATCGTATTTGAAATTTTTTGGAGTCGAAAAACTTTCAGAAACTCGTCCTTGTAACTCTCAATTTTTTTGTATATATTAGATAAAATAATCTGGTATTCACAAATACTTTCAGATACTACCGAATACACCTGAGTATGCTCAAAAATGCCCAAAAATTGTGTTTTGCAACGGTGACACGAAGGAAGACTTGAAAGGAAAAGTGTTGAATGATAAGTGATGAGATTCAATTGGTTACATACTTTTATGTATGATATGATACACTTGTGTAACACACGGTGATCATAATAGATCACCGCGCGGGAGAAAATAGAACCGTAAGATCCGTGATTTCAACAGTGAAGATTTTTTGCGAAAATATACGACCATATTTGTGTAATTCCGTCGTATTGAAAAGTGATCGTATTTTAGATCATTCATGCTCAAAAATTCGTGTCGGCGGAAATATACGGCGGGATCGGGGGTCGTGCATGGTGATCTAAGGTGCGTTACACGCACCAACATTTTTTTGGTCTCATAAGCCTTGTTTTCATTTAATATATGATATGTGAAATATAACGATGAAAAGAATGAAGAAAATGTGAGTATCACACGTACTTGCGTTTAAATAATTAAAGTTTTCAAAAACATGTCTCGTATCTTCGATTTTTGAAAATCATGTTTCTCATGTCGTATCGGGGTACTCCCTAAAATGAATTAATTAAAAGAAAATTTAAGTAAGAAAATTAAAATTTAAAACTTTATAATGTTAGTTGCTTCAAAACCTAGCGAACTCGTACCCAAACTTTATAAAAATAGTTGCTTCTGAACCTAGCAATATTTAAAATCACATTTCTCATGTCCATATCTTATCATGTATCCTTCATAGATCACCATATGACCATTTGCCAATGATTTACACCTTTTAAGTTACAAAAGTCTCATTACTTAAGTTTAATAAACATCATATTAATAAAATATTCTGCAGTTATTATGCTATTTAAGTTCGATTACTTCATTCTATTCCTGCATGATAACACCTATTGATGTAGTGTTTCTTGACTACTTCATCCTATTCATCCACCTCCCTGACCTAGTAGTCGCTGTCTCATTTGCGTATATTTGTAACTTTTGAGTTATTTGCATTTTATATTTTTACTATTTGTCTGGCTTGTTGTGCAAGCCCAATTCTTTTGGGGATTTCTTTGCAGATTTTCACTTTTCCTTTTTTTAAAGAGGGCCTTGGCTCCTCATGTATCTTGGCCTCAAATATTGAATAGAATTATGCCCTTGGGGTTTGAGAGTTTTTCTCATCTTCTGCAGATTTAGAATGTTACAGAATTGACAAGTTGTGGCTTCGGCAAATTCAGCAACCAACAGTGCTTTGTAGTGTTCGGTAGTTATTGTCAGATTGGCACTCATATCAGCTTGTATTAGAGCCTAACCACTCGGCGACTTAGTTGCAAGGTCGTATGTAACGAGACAGTCCACAATAACAGAGGTATTGTCCGCTTTGGTTTAGCCAAGACCCTACTAAGTTGAATCGTACGATTTTATCCCTTTTCCCACAAGTGACCTGCAAGCACTTCCATGGAGGTCACCTATCTCAGGATTACTCTCGCCTGAGCATGCTTAACTATGAAATTCTAACGCAACTCCACTTGCTCTAAAAAGACGTTTTTTTTTATTTTAGTGTTCAAATTATTACGCAAGTCTAATAACTTTCTCTTTGATTCCGATGCGTGATTCACTAAGTCTGTCATAAAAATTTGTCAGGAGCTATCTTTCTCTAGGCCCTCTCTACCCCAAAGACACTCCCTACTGATGGGGAATCAGAACAGTTCATCTTATGTGGATCGACAATCGTAGCATTATTTGTTCTTTTCATTTTTTTTATTTCGAGTTGTATTTGTATTTATTTTCGAGTTGGAACGATCGGTCAATCATAGCTGTCCGTTGCCCCCTAGAGTCTAGATATTAAGGGCGAGGGCTCTCATTTTGGGTATTGAAGAATGGAGTATTGAAGCTCATTCATTGGTTAATTCGGTGCCGAAGCCGACCCCAGGTGCGAAGCCTGGGACTACCCCCTCCTCCCCTTGGCCGGCCATCCTTCCTCCTCCATTTTCCCCTTGGCCGACCACCACCTCCCCATTCTGGCCCCTTCCACAAGCAACCGACCACCCTTCCTCCCCCATTTCCCTTTTGCCGACCTCCCACCATTCCCCCTTCTTCCCATAGAACTACTTCCCTAACGCCCTCCAACCGAAAGCTCCAAAACAGCCCTTAGAATTCATCTCCGGCGATCACCGGAAAATTTTTCCAGCTTCCCTACCACCGCCATCTCCATCAAGTTTCCTTCATTTTCATTTTTCCGGCGATCGGCGGAAAAACACCTTCGGCGACCACCACCACCGGCCGCCTCTCCGGCGACCACCTCCGGTCAAATCCACCCACCTCTGGCCATCCACCACCCCACCTACGCAACCACCACAAACACCTCATAACTACCTTCCTCCAGTACCGCACTCCCCCATAATCTCCATCTCCTAAATTTTAGTCCTTCCTAAAATCACTCCCCTCCTCTCATCTCCCACTACTCCCTAAAATTCAGCACCTCCTCTCCCCACTCCCCCATAACAGACGTTCCTCCTAATCCCCCACTATTCTCTTAAATTCCCTTCATAGCCCTCCATTTTCCCCACATCCTAAAATTCAGGAACTACTTCCTAAATCTCAGCCACTACTCACCCCACTCCTCATAACAGACGCCCCCCCCCCCCCCCCCCCCCCCCCTAACACCCCACTTTTCTCTCACAGGTGAAGCCCAGCCCCCTTCTTTTGCTGCAGCCAAACCACCCCATTCCTCTCGCTCCACTCACCCACTACTTCATTTCCTGCACAGCCGAACCACCTATGTTGCTGTCCAGGAAGAAAAATCATTGCATTCCTGTTGCTGGAATTGCCAAACAGCAAGCCATTTGCTTCCCCCACACCCCTCTCGATTGCTGCTAGGACTACATACCTGTCTACCAGCAGTTTTTCCCTGCAGCCTTGAGGTATTCCAGAGCTTCCAGCCTCCTGTCGACATTCATACAGCAGTAGGAAGTCATCTCCAGCCATCAGACAAGCCCATTCCAGCACCCATCTTTGCTGGCCAGCAGTTTTCAACCCTCAAACTCCTCCCAGCAGCTGTCCAGGCCACATATTCACCTTCCAGCCAGCCCCGTGCAGCCCGGCCAGCCGTTGCCACTTCAGCGGGATCTGAATTCAACCCCGGGAGGCTCTCTTGGCTACTAGAAAGCTCTATGAAAACACCCCAGCCCTCCCCCTTCAGTATTGTGCAAGTCCAAGATGTATTTGTTATTTTTTTACAGTTGAGTCTTGTGTTTATTCTCAACTTGAGGAGATAATAGTTTGTAAGTCTTGTTTCAGTCAGTTTGTAAGTCTTGTTTCAGTCAGTTTAAACTTGCCTAACTAGTTATTGCAAGTTTAAACTCGTCGGATATGTATGATTACATGTCGTAGATCACCCATTATTTTCTTGTTATATAGGATCATCCTGCGTCACCTACCCCCATCGGAATCAGGATGTTACGAGTCTATCAACTTCTGATGTGTCACGACCCGTCTAATATCAAATATCAGAGTGCGCTACGGGCTGGTCGTGATGCCACAAATATGGGGGAAAGAATCTCCATGTCAGTTAGGCGGAAGCTGAGATACTGATAATTAGTTTTAGAATAATTATTTTAGAGTAGAATAGATTGTTTGTATGCGGAAGCTTTAGAAATATGGCAGTGAGTTTATTAGATGCACATGTATTTTTAATAAAATTCATGATACAAGTTTAGGTACAGATTTTTATATAATGACAAATCCAGATAAATGAACATGCAGATCATGTCAAATTTATATATATATATATATTATTTAGCCTAGCAGTTGTCCATGATAACAGAGAAAATGGTTGATCGTAATTATTACATAAAAGAAATATCTAACAGTTAAATGAAATGAAACATAAACATAGAACCTGTCACGGCAATAAGATAATCATCGAGAAGCTGGAGCTTGACACAAATCGGCTCAGGTGGCATGCGGCGCAGTCACGGACACACAAGGCAAATTCTAAAACAGAGGAAAAAACCTCAGAACATTGAAATGAACAGGAGCAAGGTAAAATAAAGTACGAGCAGGAGAAACAGAAATATTTGTGTACCAGTTTTCATGAAGCAAAACTAACAAGACAGACAAGTAAATGAGTAAAGAAGAAATATCTAGAATTATTAGACTACTCCGAAGTAAAACATAGATTCGATCACGACAATGACATAAGCTATAACAAATGAAAGGTGTAGGTGTCTTTAGTTGATGCACATGATTCATGATTCATAAGGATTCTAATTCAGATACAAGTCTTATCAGAGATTCAGGATTTCTATCTGTGATCTCTAAGGGGGCGGCTCTTTCGAACCCTCACCCTTGAGTCAGGGAGTTCATGCTAGCTAAGATCGGTCCTTTGTTCCCGTTAGGGATTCAAGAGGGAACCCAAGTCGAGGTGTTGCATCAATTAAAAACCACATTTCATTGTTCGCTTATGTTATTAATAGATCTAAATGGTTCATAGTTTGGTGATTCCTAGCGTATCAAGATATGTTACCAATTACTGATTAGGATATACAAGAGTAGAATTTACAAACATGAAATGGGGGGATCAAGTCATAGAACAATAATTACACAAGTCTTAGAGTCAGACGGACATAAGAAACAAGATTCGATACCACAAAAGAAATTAGATAGAGAGTTTTGAAACTTGCGGGTTCAAGTATTCACGAGTGATAAGATTTCTATGCATCATTTTTGGGATAACAAGTACCCATCAAGATTAGAACATTCTAAGGCACGATTATCTTCCAAGTAAAAATGTGTACGATTCGAACATTATATAAAACACAAATCATTTGATTGCTAAAATGAAACCTTATCAATTATCATTATGACCCTCGTTCCTCAGGACCAAAAATTCTACCATTCTTCCATTTATACATCGAATGAGAAAATTAATCATCTAAGTGATTTCCAAATAAAATCATTCAGGATCACAAACCCATGTCATTCCAAATATATTAAACCCTAAACTACTAACTTGACAGATTAGGCATTCAAGATTTAAATTCATTTGGCAGATCATAAGAACAGACGAAATAATTTAAACTCAATGTTTGCAAGAGAGAGGGATCTCTACTTGCCTTAAAGTGCGACTGAAACTGACGGCGGCGGCTAAGCGGCGCAAGTAAAATTTCAAGAACCTTATTTTAAACCTGATCAAGCGCAATTATGAATGACATTGCAATCAAAAATCTCTACCCTAGCACATGCAATTAACGTGACCAAAACTTAAACAAGGAGGGTTTAACCAATTACCTCCCTCAAAAGTGAGGGGAGAGGAGACTACCACGCGGGAACGGGGATTTGGAGACGCTTGCCTAGGAGAAACCCTAAATCGGAGATGGCTTTGCGTGTTCCCGCCAATTAGAGCGACAAATAGCGTCGGGGAGCACGAAAACCTAGAGATTGGACGATTATAAGATGAGCAAAAATTTGAAATGCAATTATACGCAACTTGGAGCACAAATTTGCAAAATAACTCAAGCAAAAATCTGAAAAGAGGAGGTAAAAGCGAGATCCTTACCCAAGGAAGTCGAACCCGGCCTCAAGGAGGCGAGAGAAGGAAAACTCTAGCTGCTCCCCTCGAAAACACCGGCCAAGACGAAGAAGACGAAGAGGAATTAGGGATGTCGGCTCATGGAGGAGAGAGGGGTTGTTGGCCTGAGGAAGAGGAGGATGGTTGCCGTCCTGAGGAAGAGAAGGCCGCTGCTGCCGGGCCCTTGGAGGAAGAGGGAGGCTGCTGGCTTGGGGAGGAGGAGGAAGAAAAGGCGTCGGTGGGAGGAGCAGGAGGCGGCGCCGACAGGAAGAGCAAGAGCAGCAGGCGGCGTCGACACTGCGCGCGGGAGACGAGAGAGGGAGGCGGGATCGGGAGACCTGCGGGAGATTAAATTGGGGGGTTGGGGACTGCTGATAGATATTAAATGGGAGATTTGAGGTAAATTACAAAATTGCCATTACAAATTAAAATTTTAATTTAAGCCCATTTTTTTGTTTTTAAGGGTTGTTACATGATGTATTCGTCTTCGAACTACACGTCGTACTACAGGAGGTCCTATTTTAATACCATTTGTAAGGACCAAACCCTCAGTATCAGTGATATTGTCCTCTTTTGTTCATCCTAGCCCTTATAAAGTTGAACTGTATGGTTTTATCCTTTTCCACAAGTGGTCTACGATCACTTCCCAAGAGACCGTTGTGATGACCCGTCTCGACAAAAGTCAGAGTGCGCTTCGGGGTGGGCCGTGATGCGACAGACATGGGCGGAAGGAGAATCCATGCCTATTAGGCAGGAGCGGAGATACTGATAATCCATTTTAAAATAATACTTGAGTAAAAATATGTTGTTTTTATGCGGAAGCTTTGAAGTTGAATTGATGCAACTTTTCATACAATGAAGATCTCAAGAAATGAACATGCAAATAATATCAGATTTCAGTATATAATTTATCTAGCCTAACAGTTGTCCATGATAACAGAGAAAATGACTGATCATAATTATTACATAAAAAGAATATCCGACAGTAAAAGAAATGAAACATAAACACAAAACCTGAAGCTTGACGCAGATCGGCTCAGGAAGCAGGCGGCGCAGGTACGAACGCTAAGGCAAATTCCAAAACAAGAAGGAAAAACCTCATAACATTGAAATAAACAGGAGCAAAGCAAAATAAAATACGGGCAGGGGAAGCAGAATATTGTGTACCATTTTTCAAAAAGCAAAGCTAACAGGACGGACAAGCAAGTGAGACAAATAATAATATCTATAATTATTAAACTACTCCGTAGTAAAGCATATAATTGATCATGTAATAACATAAGTTGTAACAAGTGAAAGTGTAGGTGTTTTTGGTTGACGCACATGATTCATGATTCAGACAGATTCAAGTACGGATTCAAGAGATTCAGAAATTTGTGCTCGATATGACCGGTCCTTTGTTCCCATTAGGGATTCAAGAGGGAACCAAAGTCAAAGAGTTGCGTCAATTAAAACTATACCGTTCAATTGTTTACTTGTGTTATTAATGAAATAATTCATGATTGAGTGATTCTAGCATATCAAGTCATGTAACCAAATATTGATTCAGATATACAAGAGAAGATTTTATAAACATGAAAAGAGGTGCATAAAATTAGATAATTTAAAGGATTCATAGATTGGTGATTCTAACTGGAACAGACTCACGCTAAAAAAAACATCAGATCAAAAAATAAACTTTATCCAAGTCTTTCAACCAAACAGGCATAAGAAACAGGATTCGATGACTCAAAGAACTCGAAAGAGAATTTTGAAACTTGCGGGCTCAAGTATTCACGGGTAATAAGATTACTATCTATCATTTTCTAGGATACCAAGTATTCCTTCAGATTAAGCCATTTCAAAACACGAATATCTCTAAAGTAAACATGTGTACGATCCAAACATTTCATATCAAACATAATTCATCCAAGTGAAAATCCAATTAAAATCATCACTCACATTCACAACTCGTGTTATTTCAAACGCGTGATACCTCAATCTATTAACCAGTCATTTTAGGCATTCAAGATCTAAATTTATTTGACGAAACATGCATTCAAAAGTAAATCATAAAAGTATAGTAACAGACACTTGAATTGAAGCTCAATGTTTGCAAGAGAGGAGGATCTATACTTGCCTTAAATGAGGCTGAATCTGACGGCGGCGGCTAAGCGGCGCAAGAAAAAATAGAAATCATATTTTTAACCTGTTAAGAACGATGAAATTGATATTGTACAATTCACTAAGCTAACACAAACACTTCTATTTTCACAAAAATCTAAAACACGAGAGGGTTAGCAGGTTACCTCCCTCAAAAGTGAGGGGATATGAGAAACCCTAAACCGGAGAGGGCTCTGCGTGTTCCCGTCAATTAGTGCGACGAACGGTGTCGGGGATCACAGACCTAGAGACCAGACGATTATAAAGAGTGACAAAAATCTGAAACGCAATTTAAACGTAACTTGGAGCAAAATAATTTAGGGAAAATCTGCATTTCGGAGGAAAAAGGGAGATCCTTACCCAAGGAAGTCAAATCGGGCTTCAAGGAGGAGAGAGGATGAATTCCTAGAAGTTCCTCTTGCAAGCACCGGCCAAAACGATGAAGGAGAAGAGGGATTAGGGCGCAAAACCCTAGAAGAAGGGGAACTGCTCGGCTGGGGAAATAAAAAAGGGGGGAGGCTGGGGTGCGGATAGAAATTTTTGTAAATTACTTTAGGGTTGTTGCATTCTTCCCTATTTAGGAAGTTTCGTCCTGAAACTTTCGAGGATTTACCGGATGGGGTCTCTTATGGCGATGATTCAGATGACATTCATTCCAACAAGGTTTGTGGATCAAGACATGAAAGCTAACTATGAATATGCTGAAACAGAAAAGATAACAAGCGCGGAGACTTACCAAGATCAAGAGAAAAATTACAAATATTTGCTACGCATATCAGATTCATGTTCTCGAGAGAATTATTCAGACTTTTCATGCATTCAAAACACAGTTATCATAAGGATGATTTTCTTTCAAAGCTTGCGTACTTGATACTCTACGATCTTAGCGGGTATGTCCAGATACGAAGGATTGGATTCAGGGAACTTAGCTCAGAATTGAGAAAGAAGACTCAAGAATTCGGGAGCAAAAAATCTTTGCACGAAGGGGTAACTTACTTGCGATGTTGACGCTTAAGAGCTATTAGAAGGGGATACTGGAGAATCAAATGAGATCGATAGTCGAGCAGAACAGGAAGACTGAATACGAATATCGGAGATTTGAAACTAGAGATTCTAACACATTTTCTACTGTCACGTACATAAATTATGTAATAATTACAGCATTTTCATTAGACAACTCTAGGTAATAATCATGCAAGTGCAACCATGAGATCATGTGCGATGTCAAGCAAATAGTAAAATCATGCGTGTACAATCATTATTGTTGTTCTTAGTTGGACACTTGTGCAATGCTTATGATATGAATGCAAATGAATGGATACACATGTCACGTTAAGCGCCCATATCACTTAACATGTCATGCATATTATGATTTTAATGTCAACACTTGAAAATATTAAACTGCCCATAACCATTTAATATTCGCAAGCGGTGTATATCCTAGTGGAAATTCATATGCACAAAAATGTTAAGTTTGTCCATAACCCCTTAACATTCGTGTACATACTACTCATGCTTATGAGTGTAGTGTGTACGTGTTTCATCCGCGAACAACAAATAACGATAAGGTGCGTGAAGTAATGATGCATGCATATATATTTATATAACAAGATTTAAAATATTTGGTAATTGTGAAATACTTTATCTTTAGAAACAAACCTGGCTCATATACCAACTGTCACGACCCGTCTCGACAAAAGTCAGAGTGCGCTTTGGGGTGGGCCGTGATGCCACAGACATGGGCGGAAGGAGAATCCATGTCTGTTAGGCGGGAGCGGAGATACTGATAATCCATTTTAAAATAATACTTTTGAGTAAAAATATGTTGTTTTTATGCGGAAGCTTTGGAGTTGAATTGATGCAACTTTTAATGCAATGAAGATCTCAAGAAATGAACATGCAAATAATATCAGATTTCAGTATATAATTTTTCTAGCCTAACAGTTGTCCATGATAACAGAGAAAATTACTGATCATAACCAATGTTGTGGATATCGGACGACATGTCCGACATGTCGGCCGACATAACGTTTTGTGAGGTAAAACGTTTCATAACCGTTTTAAATTTTGATTGTGGCGTTTTGAAAAAAACGGACCGATATATCGGTTTGGACCGATATATCGGTCCATTAAAACGGATATATATCGGTTTTTTATATGTTCAGCGTCGACGTCGGTGGTTTTATTTTCTATTAAGGCTTCCCAACCCCGCGGTTCATTACGCTGCTCCTGAGTCCTGCCCTAACTCTCCCTCGCGCTCTCCGCTGCCGCTCTCCCTCGCGCTCTCCGCTGCTGCTCTCGTTCGCGCTCTCCAGTGGTGCTCTCCCTCGCCTCTCTCGCGCTAGCTGGTTGCTATCTCTCTCGCGCGCTATCGGTACTCTACCTCTCTGGTTGTTATCTCTCTCGCGCGCTCTCCGCTGGTGATCTCACTCGCTGCTCCTGCCCTAGCTCTCACTCTGGTTGTTAGTCTCGACACTCTAGCTCGCTGGTGCTCTCACTCTGGTCGTTCTCTTTTCTCTCTGGTGCTTTCAATCTCACGGGCTCTCGACTCTATCTGCTGGTTCTCTCACTCTCTCGGCTGGTGCATTCTTCTCCCTACTTCCCCCTCTCATTATCCCTCTCTCGACACTCTAGCTCGCTGGTTGCCCTGCTGCCAGCCGGCCGGCCCTGCTGTCTTGCTCTTTGCTGCCTTATTGACCGTGACCTTACTGATTGTGGGTTCTGTAGCATGGTGGCTGCTTGCTGCTTGCTGCCCTGCTGCCTTGTTGTGGCTTGCTTGGTGACTGTAGCTTGCTTGGTGACTGTAGCACGTGCACCCTCTAAATGTAGGGTTGCTTGGTGACTGTAGCACTCTAGCTTGCTTGGTGACTTGATGTAGGGTAGGCTGTGTAGTGGCGCTTAGGATGCAAACTAGTGACGTGAGGGGATCGACTCAACCAAACCGATGATTAAATGCAAGACACTATTGACAGGCGAATTTATCAACGTAAGCAACCAAAATCATTATAATAAAACATCGCATTCATTCGAGGCAAGATAAGCAATTTTCTTTCGGCGGTTAGGCAATAGCTTTCCTCCGCACGGAGGGCTAGAATAAGCGCGCGGCGAATTAGGCAACCTGCAGGGCAAGAGATTCACAGGCAAATACAACAAGCTAAAATTCCTTAAAACAAAGCATCACAACGCGCACAATATATTATACCCAACAAAAGCTTGTCACAAATAACTTGTACAAAATCTGAAATAATCTAAGGGCGGCCGCAATCCAACACGGATCTGAAATTTGGAGGTGGTATGGGACTTCCGGGTGGTGAAACGACTAGATCGAGTACGGGGGAGAGTGGATCCACGACTGGGGAAGGTAGGATTGCGGGTACGGGTAAGTTGGGGCTGAATCGGGGGAGAGGAGCTTGGACTGGACGGATCTGTCCTGGACTGGACAGATCCGGCCGGCAGAGGGGGTTGGAGGAGGGTGCTGTAGCAGGAAGGGGCGGCAGCGGCGTGGGGTAGCTGTGAGCAAGAAGGGGCGGCGGCAAGGTGGTTGCGGGCTAGGAGGGGAGGCAGCGGGGTGGATGCGGGTTAGGAGGGGTGGCGGCGGGATGGTAGCAGCGTGGGGGCTGTGAGCAGGAAGGGGCGGCGACGGCAGGGTGGTTGCGGCTAGGAGGGAGGTCGGCGGCTGTGTAGGAGGGGCCGGCGGCTTGGATGAAGACAGGGAGGGGCGGCGGATGATAGCAGGGGAGGGTTTTAGGAGAAAAGAAGAGAACTTACCCAATGGAGTCGGCACCACGGGCTCCACGGCGTCGGCACCGCGGAAGGATCACCGGAAGCAAGAAAGAAGACCTCTCCAAACTTCAGCAATAATAATTCAGCCACCCTAAGACTCTTATTTATAAAAAAACAAAACTAGGGCACCCGGAATCGACGGCTATGATTGGCCGACGGTTCCGTTCCCAAAATTAGATGAAATAATATCCGAAATACATAAAGCTATATATGAAAGTGACTCGAAACGACGAGCCGGACGCATCCGTGGTAACGGATCGCCGGTTCGATCAAGTCCGTCGGCGCGAATATACGAAGGTGGGGCCCGCCTTGCGCCGAGTTGCGCTCGATGGTCCCCCATCAACTCCCCCCGACTGAAAAGCTTTCATCTCCGATGAATGGAGACGATCGTACTGTAGTCGAAGTCCGGGGGCGAGCTGATCAAGCTCAGCAGCAACAATCCAAGTGTCGTCGGAAGAAGAACGTCCCATCCAGCGAACCAAGTAGCGGCACACGAGTCCATCCGCGGCGGGGATGAACTCATGCGTAATGATCTCAGTAATCTGCTCGACCCTCTGCTCTCGGGGAAAGTGGTCCGGCGATGGTGGTGGTGCCGCCGGTGAAGCCAATGGTGGTGAACTCCTGGGGAAGTAGGAATCAAGTGGAGACTGGGTAGTGGGGACAAGGGGTGGTGGTGGAAGGGCAGAAGGGCCGCCAAGGTAGGGGTCGGAATACTCGTGAGGTGGGAAGTACGGTGTTAGGTCCTCAACATTGAACACGGGGTGGATACCCATGCTCGAAGGAATGTCTAGCTCGTAGGCATTCAACCCGATCCGCCTCAAAACACTGTAGGGCCCAATTCGCCTGGCGCTTAATTTCTTAGCAGGCCCCTGAGGGAGCCGTTCCGCACGAACTCGAACCATCACCTGTTCGCCAACCAGAAAATGTTTCTCCCGCCTATGTCTGTCCGCCTGTTCTTTATAATGTTCGTTGCTTAAATTGATTTTTCGCCTGACAGACTCATGCAACTCATGCAAATGACGCGTGAAGGACTCAGCAGACTCACTAGGACGTGACTCAGTCGGGATAGGTACAAGATCAATAGGCTTCCTAGGGTCATAACCGGATACTACCTGGAACGGACTCAGACCAGTCGACCTATTGATGGAACTGTTATACGCAAACTCCGCTATAGGGAGTATCGAGTCCCAACTAGACGCGTGCTCACCAACGAGACACCTCAACAGGTTACCCAGACTTCTATTCACCACCTCAGTCTGGCCGTCAGTCTGAGGGTGGTAAGCGGAAGAGAACTTAAGCGTAGTCCCGGTCTTGCGCCATAACGTCTTCCAAAAATAACTAACGAACCGCACATCTCGATCGGACACGATGGACTTCGGGAAACCGTGTAATCTAAAGACCTCACTCATAAATAGAGCTGCGACGTGGGGCACGTCGAAAGTCTTCCTACATGCGATAAAATGTGCCATCTTAGAGAACCGGTCGACCACTACAAAGATAGAATCATGCTTCCGCAGAGTGCGCGGAAGCCCAAGCACGAAGTCCATACTAATGTCCTCCCAAGGACGATGTGGAACGGGTAAAGGAGTGTATAAACCCGTGTTCTGCTTCGTTCCCTTGGCCGTTTGGCATACGCGACAGTGTCGGACTATACGAGTCACATCTTTCTTCAGGCTCGGCCAATAGAAACGATCCTCTACCATAGCAATCGACTTATCTCGCCCAAAATGGCCGGCGGCACCCCCGGCGTGTAGTTCCCATACTAAATAATCACGATATGAGGTATTGGGCACACACAAGCGGGAGCCCCGGAATAGGTATTTGTCGATGATCTGAAATCCCTCAACAGGATCAGGAGGGTCCCTCGATAGCGCAGCATAAGCCTCAGCAAAATCAGGACAAGTAGGGTAGTCCAGGATCAATCTCTCGAAGCCATCCACCTGGGCCCGCAGTGTGTGAAGTAGAGAGACTCGACGACTGAGAGCGTCGGCGGGCTTGTTCTCAACACCAGCACGATGTTTGAGAACATAGTGGAAATCCTGAAGGTACTCTACCCATTTCGCATGGCGGTGACTCAGCTTCCTCTGAGAGTCGAGGTAGCGTAGGGCCTGGTGGTCCGAATACAGCACAAACTCCCGGGGAAGGAGGTAGTGTCTCCAATATCGCAGTGACTGGACGATAGCATAAAATTCCCGATCATAATTCGAGTATTTCTGCTTGGCTTCGTTCAGTTTCTCACTAAAGTAAGAAACTGGGTGTCCCTCTTGACTCAACACTCCCCCAATGCCCATGCCTGACGCGTCGCACGCAACCTCGAAGGCTCTACTAAAATCGGGGAGTCGTAGAACGGGGGCGGACGTCAGCTTATCCTTGATCTCTTCGAATGCTCGAGTGGCTGCAGGGGTCCACTGAAAATCCCCCTTGCGCAGGCAACTAGTGAATGGGGCCATAATCGAGCTAAAATCCCTAACGAATCTCCTATAAAAGGTCGCAAGCCCATGAAAGCTACGGGCTTCATGAATGGTCGAGGGTATGGGCCACTCACGGATGGACTGGACCTTCTCAGGGTCAACTGACACGCTTGAGGAGGAGATAATAAATCCCAGAAAATGGACGGACTCAGATAGGAAGGAGCACTTCTTTAGGTTGATAAACAGTTTCTCCTTTCGGAGAATATCGAATAAGAGTCTCAAGTGCTCGAGATGATCTGGCTCAGTGTGGCTATAGATCAGAATGTCGTCAAAGTAGACGACGAGGAATTTGCCCATATAGGGCCGTAGGACCTGGGTCATGACTCGCATAAACGTGCTCGGGGCGTTCGAGAGCCCAAATGGCATGACCAGCCACTCGTACAGACCGTCTTTCGTCTTAAACGCCGTCTTCCACTCGTCGCCCTCTCGCACCCTAATTTGGTGATACCCACTTCGGAGATCGATCTTCGAGAAGATCTGAGCCCCGGACATCGTGTCTAGTAGGTCGTCCAGACGAGGGATCGGGAAACGATACTTTACCGTAATTTTATTAATAGCGCGACTATCAATACACATACGCCAACTGCCGTCCTTCTTAGGGGTAAGAAGGGCGGGGACGGCGCACGGACTCAAACTCTCACGGATAAACTGCTTCCGAAGAAGCTCATCGACCTGCCTCTTGAGCTCAGCGTGCTCAACAGGATTCATGCGATAGTGTGGCAGGTTGAGGAGCGAGGCCCCCGGGACTAAGTCGATGGCATGCTGAATGTCCCGCAGAGGGGGTAACTCATCCGGAAGCTCCTCTGGCATAATATCCGCAAACTCACCCAGTAAGGGTCGCACGGCGGGATGAACCTCGGGTGTAGGGCAATCAGATGCCATAGTGGCTGCCACTACATACATGATTCCAGCATCCGTGCTATCTCTCAGAAACTCACTACGCCTCAGAATGTGCACGGGTCTCGAAGCAATCGTGCTAGTAGACGGCTCGACCCGGCCCTTGGACCTCTCCCTGGGCTGGGTGGGAGATAACGTGATCTTCCGCCCCTTATCATAGAAGACACACGTGTTTGACCGACCGAAGCACGTGACATCGCGATCAAATAGCCAAGGGCGGCCCAGCAGGACGTGAGCGACATCCATAGGGATGACGTCGCACCACACTCGGTCCTCAAAGGATGCGATGGTGATCGGAACAAGACAGCGCTGGGTAACCTGGATAGCTGTCTTGTCGACCCAGATGACACGATAAGGGTGGGGGTGGGGCTCTGCCTTCACCTGCATGCGGTCTAGACCCTTCTGGGCCACGATATTCACACAGCTCCCACTATCGATAGCTAATTTGCAGGGTCCGCCTGCACTCGGGAAATATGTGTAGAAAATGGTAGTGCGGCGCCAATCCTCATCAGCACGTGGGGTATGCAGGAAGCGCCTGACTACTCCTACCTCTAACGAACGCTCAGCGTCGCTCTCCCATCCCTCCTCAACGGTGGCAGTGATCTCCTCAGTAATCTCCACATCTCCCTCTAAAGCGGTCTCCTCCTCCTCAATCAACAGACTACGTGTGGGGCAGTGGGCCGCTACGTGTCCTCTGCCCCCGCACCTAAAACACTGAATACCCCCAGGCCTCTGGCCCTCGGTAGCGACAGCCTTCCCCCTCAAATCAGGAGTGACTCGGGGGGGTGGAGTGGCTGCAGCAGTCTGGGCTGGAGCGGGCTTCCTAAACGTCGACGAATCCGTCCGGGAAGGGAACTGCTTCGTGCTAGGGGCACGAAGGTACTGCTCATACTCAAGAGCGAGCTGGAATATCTGATCTACAGTCTCCAAGCGGTGGGGAATCAGCTCTCTCCGGAGATCCGCACGGAGGCCAGCCTTGAATCGAGAGGCAGTGGCAATAGGCTCCTCCGAAATATCGCTCCTAACAACTAGCTCGTCGAATCGAGCCATATACTCAGCTACGGGAAGCGTCCCCTGACGTAAGCTCTGCAACTGATCAAGTAGCTGGTCACGGTAGGAAGCAGGGAGGTATTTATCCTTAAGCCTCTCCTTCATGTCATCCCAACGGGTGATGGGGTAGTAACCGTCACGATCTAAGGCTCGCTCAACACTAATCCAATACACCTTAGCCTGCCCGACTAACTTCATCTTGGCAAACCGAACACAACGATCATCACTCATATCGTACCAATCAAAATAGTGATCCATGTCTAGGAGCCAGTCACTAAAGGCCTTCGGATCTAGGCGACCATCGAATGTTGGGGCATCGAGGCGAATCCTACGGGTGATGTCTAGGGCGCGATCTCCTCTCCGCGGGTCAGGATAATCATCAGGATCGTCGTCACGGTCATAATCGTGCCGAGCGGGTGGGGGTCCGCGCTCACGTCGTCCCGGTGGATAATACTCGTCTCGACGCTGGTCATGACGACCGTGTGGAGGGACACGGTCCCTGGTGCCAGGCTGACGTAGCATGCGGTAATCTTCCCGCGGGGGCGGGGGTCGGCCACGTGCTGGCTCAGGATTCCGCCTTGCTAGCGGAGTGGGGGCTCTCACAGGAATCTCACGACGGTAGCGGTCAGCCGGCGGTGGATCATCTCTGACCCGCTGACCGCGGCGGGGAGAGTAGGCCGGGTCATTCGCTACCTCATCGTCATGTAGGGAAGGAGTATCCCTAGCGTTCTCTATCCTATCTAGGCGACGGTTCACCGCGGCAATATCATGTTGCACGGTCTCGAACTGGGCGCCTAAGGCATCGAAACGGTCCAACATCAGACGTTCAAAATCCGTGGTGGCAGCGCTCGAATTCGAGTCTGCCGCTCGATCGTTGGTAACCTGTGGATCTACCATGCTTCTAAATGACCTACCACTACGGAGCATGCAAAACAGCCCAACCTGGCTCTGATACCAACTGATGTAGGGTAGGCTGTGTAGTGGCGCTTAGGATGCAAACTAGTGACGTGAGGGGATCGACTCAACCAAACCGATGATTAAATGCAAGACACTATTGACAGGCGAATTTATCAACGTAAGCAACCAAAATCATTATAATAAAACATCGCATTCATTCGAGGCAAGATAAGCAATTTTCTTTCGGCGGTTAGGCAATAGCTTTCCTCCGCACGGAGGGCTAGAATAAGCGCGCGGCGAATTAGGCAACCTGCAGGGCAAGAGATTCACAGGCAAATACAACAAGCTAAAATTCCTTAAAACAAAGCATCACAACGCGCACAATATATTATACCCAACAAAAGCTTGTCACAAATAACTTGTACAAAATCTGAAATAATCTAAGGGCGGCCGCAATCCAACACGGATCTGAAATTTGGAGGTGGTATGGGACTTCCGGGTGGTGAAACGACTAGATCGAGTACGGGGGAGAGTGGATCCACGACTGGGGAAGGTAGGATTGCGGGTACGGGTAAGTTGGGGCTGAATCGGGGGAGAGGAGCTTGGACTGGACGGATCTGTCCTGGACTGGACAGATCCGGCCGGCAGAGGGGGTTGGAGGAGGGTGCTGTAGCAGGAAGGGGCGGCAGCGGCGTGGGGTAGCTGTGAGCAAGAAGGGGCGGCGGCAAGGTGGTTGCGGGCTAGGAGGGGAGGCAGCGGGGTGGATGCGGGTTAGGAGGGGTGGCGGCGGGATGGTAGCAGCGTGGGGGCTGTGAGCAGGAAGGGGCGGCGACGGCAGGGTGGTTGCGGCTAGGAGGGAGGTCGGCGGCTGTGTAGGAGGGGCCGGCGGCTTGGATGAAGACGGGGAGGGGCGGCGGATGATAGCAGGGGAGGGTTTTAGGAGAAAAGAAGAGAACTTACCCAATGGAGTCGGCACCACGGGCTCCACGGCGTCGGCACCGCGGAAGGATCACCGGAAGCAAGGAAGAAGACCTCTCCAAACTTCAGCAGTAATAATTCAGCCACCCTAAGACTCTTATTTATAAAAAAACAAAACTAGGGCACCCGGAATCGACGGCTATGATTGGCCGACGGTTCCGTTCCCAAAATTAGATGAAATAATATCCGAAATACATAAAGCTATATATGAAAGTGACTCGAAACGACGAGCCGGACGCATCCGTGGTAACGGATCGCCGGTTCGATCAAGTCCGTCGGCGCGAATATACGAAGGTGGGGCCCGCCTTGCGCCGAGTTGCGCTCGATGGTCCCCCATCATGACTGTAGCACGTGCACCCTCTAAATGTAGGGTTTTGGCACTTTGCACCCGAAATTGTTAAATATTGAAAAATGCACCCCCTAATTACAAAAAGCTTGGCATTTTGCACCCTGGAGGGGGGTGCAAAGTGCCAGCCTTTTTGTAATTGGGGGTGCATCTTGCAATATTTAACAATTTCGGGTGCAAAGTGCCAAAACCCTTTTTATTTGGCTCATTTATAATTTTGTTAGTCAACAAATGATTTGAAATACCCCTATTATTAATTATTTATCCAACTTCATTTTGCAATCGATGGTGCATGTATATCCAACTTCATTTTCTAGTTGTCTTGCTGCTTTGTGCCTTCTGATAAATAAAATGTTGGATGCTTTGTTTTATACCAGTACTGATAATTGGGTAATAGTCTATGTGGATGCTTTGTTGGATACTTTGAATGATAATTGGGTAATAGTCTACTTATGATGCAAAATATTATTGGATAAATAAAATGTTGCGTGGATAATTTGAAAGATGACTGAAGATCTTACGATCTAATGAAGTTATGGGGCTTTTCTGATGTTGATTTTTTTCAACTAATCAATTAATTTTGTATTTATTCCATTTAATATAACTAATATTTCTTTCATTTCATATTTCATAGAATGGCTTCTTCTGTTGGATCTAGTGAGGTACCCATCTCATTGGTACCAACCGGTAGAGATTTGTTCTGGGCATTTAGGGAGAAGTTGGTTGCAAACAATACCAACCGAATCAAATGCAACTACTGCAAGCAAACATTGAATGGTGGAATTACACGTTTCAAGCATCACTTGGCTGGGTGGAAGGGTAATGTTAAGCCATGCCCTCAGGTTCCCACCGACGTTAGGGCGAAGGCGGAGTCGGCCCTAAACTCAAATTTGGAGAGTAAGAGAGCTAAGAGTGCAAAGTTACAAGCCACCTTGAATGAGTTGATAGTTGGAGGGGTACATGAAGATGAAGTAGAGGAGACTGTCATGCGTTGCAGCACAGGTTCCAAGGGTCCAATGGACCAATTTGTCCATGCATCTGCAGAGTCTAGCATGGGAAAAGATTCCCAACAAAGCACGATAAAGAGCAAGTACAAAAAGAAAGCCAGAGATGATGTTGCCGTGTACATAGGTAGATGGGCATATGAAAACGGTATCCCGTTTAATGCCATATGTAATTCCTCCTTCCAGCAGATGGCTCATGCTATTGGGCTATGCGGACCTAGGATGAAGATCCCGACATTTTATGAGTTGAGGGGGAAAATTTTGCGAACAGAGGTAGAGAGGACGAAGGAGATGTTGGGCACATTCACGCAGACCTGCATATTGAATGGTTGCACTATCATGACCGATGCTTGGACAGATCGGAAGGGTAGAAGCGTGATGAACATCATGATACATTGTAGTTCTGGAGTGGCATTCTGGCTTTCGAAGAACGTCTCCTCCTCCACACATGATGGAAAGTTCATCTTTGACTTCTTGGATGAGGCGATTGATAGCCCTGGGAGCCCTGGCAGCTAAGAATGTAGATTCTGGGAAGGTACAAGAGTGGATGGTAAATGCTGATCCTGAGGACGATGAAAATGAAGATGACGATGATGAAGTCTTTCCTGGAGAGGGGTTGACATGGGCACAGATTGGCGATATAGTCGACGCTGATCATGATGAAAGGAGGCCTCCAAGATTACCCACAAGCAAAGAAGTGGCAATTAGTTATCACAGAAGGGGAAAGAGAAAAACATTGGAGGTGGACGAGGCAGATCTAGAGGGTTCATCAGATGAAGATCATATTCTATCTACTCTGCCGACTATAGATGAGTCCGTAAGTGATGAAGAATGAGGTATGTTTGAAATATAATTTTTAAAATTATGATCTCATAAAAATAATATGTAGTTGCAAGTTGCTTAAAATTACTAGTTTTACAAATTTTCTATCATTAAAGTATTGTATATTAAATGTTATATATAGCTTTTAATATTTAAAAGTTTAATAGGTTATAAAATAGGTAGTACTGTGACATGTATAAAAAAATACTATTTAATTACATATATAATTAATTAAATATTAAAATCCGATATATGAAATATCCCCGATATATCCCCCGATATATAAAAAACCGACACGAAAACCCAAACCGACGTGTCCCCGACATCCGACATCTGCAAGCTTGATCATAACTATTACATAAAAAGAATATCCGACAGTAAAAGAAATGAAACATAAACACAAAACTTGAAGTTTGACACAGATCGGCTCAGGAAGCAGGCGGCGCAGGCACGAACGCTAAGGCAAATTCCAAAACAAGAAGGAAACGCCTCAGAACATTGAAATAAACAGGAGCAAAGCAAAATAAAATACGAGCAAGGGAAGCAGAATATTGTGTACCGTTTTTCAAAAAGCAAAGTTAACAGGACAGACAAGCAAGTGAGACAAGCAGAAATATCTATAATTATTAAACTACTCCAGAGTAAAGCATATAATTGATCATGTAATAACATAAGTTGTAACAAGTGAAAGTGTATGTGTTTTTGGTTTACGCACATGATTCATGATTCAGACAGATTAAAGTACGAATTCAAGAGATTCAGAAATTTATGCTTGCTATGACCGGTCCTTTGCTCCCATTAGAGATTCAAGAGGGAACCCAAGTCAAGGAGTTGCATCATTTAAACACCATCTTTCATTGTTCACTTATGTTATTAATAGAACCAAATGATTCATAATTTGGCGGTTCAAACATGTACGAATTTATGTTGTTACAGCCGCCCATCCCAGGACTCCTTCGGTCAAGCACGCTTTAATACAGAGTTTCAAATCCAACTCCACTACTTGCTCCAAAAGAGGGATGCGGTTGTGACTGCCTAAAAGAGGGATGCGGTTGTTTCTAATCTAAGATCTACCAGAAAGACGGATGTGGTTGTGACGGCCTCCTCTTGTATGTCGTGCCTAACAGCGAGCTTATCTAAATGATACATATACTCAGCTACAAAGAGAGTCCATTGTCAGAGGACATACAGTTGTTCCAAGGGTTGGTTCCTATAAGATGCGTAGAGATACTTGTCCTTGAGTCTCTGCTTCATATCTGCCCATCAGGTGATGGATAATATCCCTCTCTCTAATGTCCTCTTTAAACTCATCTAATAAATCTTTGCTTACCCATGAAGCTTCATCCTGACAAACCGGACACATTGCTCACCAGTCATCTCATACTAAATAGTAGTCCAGGAGCCAATCGCCAAAAACCTTCGGGTCCAGCTGATTGTCGAAGGAAGGGGCATCGATAAGATTGTGATTAGTGATGTCGTCCTCAACAGGAGGAACTTAACGAGGCTACCAATGATCGTCATAGAATCATCTCGACCATAGTCATATTGTGCTGGCTCGGGAGCATGATCTCTATGGAGAGGTTGCAGTGGGTGACAAAACTCTTCCTCAGAGCGGAGGGGTCTATCAAGGATATGTCAAATCTCAGGGTCCCATCTCAAGGGTGGGATGGGATCCCAAGGGGGGAAATCTTTAGCACAACGCTCTGGGAAGCCTCTTCAGGGTGATCATCATGATTTTTAGGGGACTCCCTAAAGCGAGAATTGGTCGGACCTAAACCTCTTGGGTTCTCTAAGGTGTCTATCCCGATATTAATCATAGTGACCTCATGTCTGATCATTGCAATCTAGGATAAGACGTTGGAAATATACAAGCATCATGTCCGTGTTTGAGCTAGTCGTCAATCGTCGATGACGTTAGAATCCGAAATAAAAATGTTATATGACCTGCTACTACGTAGCCTAAACATGGCACAACCTTTGGGCTTTGATACCAAATCTGACGCATGGTACCTTGTGAGAGTTGAACAAAAGCAAGTCAAATTGATACGATTACGACTCCTCGGGCATTCCACATGTCCTTCTATCTACATATGTAGCCTTATGATATTTCAGTAATTATATGTATGTTACTCCCACTTATATAAGAGGTTGGTGGTGAATCTTTAAAGGTAGTTTGAATAATTGTCTTGTTTTTGGCTCTCTCAGTAATTATATGTATGTTACTCCCTGAAGAACCAGTGACAGGTCTCGATGACTCATTTCCTTCACCTTATGTTGTTAAAGGCGTGCATCATGTGTGCCTCAGGCTCAAAGCTCACCAGGCTCAGAGGTTTGCGCCTTCGTGCGCCTTTGGAGCATAAAAGACGCGTCTGAGTGTGATTTCTGTTGTAAACTTTTTTCGAAATAATGTAAGAACTCAATAATTTTTGCATGATTTAGTGTTTGTGAAACATAATCGAGCGTTTAGACTTAGATATGATGCAAGTGACTACATTGATTCTATTTTTAAGAGATATAAGTGACATTAATGAATGATTAACGAGTATAATAGATGAAAAATCTGATCAAGAAGATGAAGTGATGTTTTATGCTGATATTTAAAATGAATGTGGTTGCGACTTGCCCTTGTCAGGCGCTCGCCTGCGCCTCGAGCCTTGCGCCTAGGCTCCAAACCATTTTGCGCGTTGGTGCACCGCCTTTAATAACTAAGCCTTCACCGCTCGACGATAACGTTCAACAGAGTTGCCTTAGGTTGGGCTCCCTTGGGCTCGATTGCAGTCTCTCGACGATGCACCCAGTTGTCGACAATACTCGCCAATTTCTCAGGATGTGCGCGACCCCAGCAGGTCCACAATCCAAGTTCCAGCCCTTTCGATGACACACGCTCGATCCAGGCTCGATGTCGTGCGATATTACTTTGACCGCAAGGGACCTGCTGCCATCTTGTTGTAAATTGCAGTCTGGTATCTCGACTCTACTTTCAGGTGCATTTCTTCAGCATCCAGCAACCAACCGTTCCAGCGACTTGCTCTTGTCGTTCCTGCGCGCTCAACTCTTCCAACATCTGGAAATCCTCCACCCCCTTCTCACAATTCGTCAGCTTCTTCGATTTATGTATATGTCTCGCTCACTTACCCTACGTGCCGATGAGGACGCCTTCACTTTGGCTTCCACTGAGTCCACTCACTTGGATTGCCTAGAAGCTCGATTAGAAGATCTCACGCTTCTCCTCCGCGAGCTTGCGGCCACTGCAGTCAACAGCCCACTAGCACCAACACCGCCACCCCCATCCGGCCCACCATTGACAACATGGGGTTCCTACACCCCTTGAGGGCATCCACCTGGCCCACCTCCATAGGATTGAGATTTTGGTGTTTGACGACACCGACTCTATTTGTTGGATCGCCCGCGCCGAACAATTTTTCGACCTCTAGTCCACTTCCGTTAACCAGAATGTTCGCATGGATACTGTCTATATGGAGCACCCTGTTCTTCATTGAGTGTGTTGGATGCGTCAACATATCCCTGATCTTTCTTGGCCCACCTTAAAGGAGGAACTCCTCCGCCAATATGACACGCGCCAAGTAATTCTTACCATCGCCTCGGCTTTGTTCGCTAGTTTGACACTGTCGCCGCCTACATCACCGAGTTTATTGAGGTTGTCACGCACGTCATCAGACTATCCTCTAACCATTATCTAGGTTATTTTCTCATGTGCTTGCAGTCACACATCTGGGCGCACCTTCGTATCCTTGACCCATGTACTCTCCCTCGCTCCATGGAGCAAGCTCATTGCCTTGACGATGAACTCTATGCATCCCAACCGGCCTCTACTCGACAACCCAACTAACTACTGCCAACGTCGAAACCTCATTCGCCTCTCCATCGCCTGGATCACCCACCACTAGCTGAACCTCCGTTGATCGGCCCACTGCTGACGCTGGCAGTTCCTCCAAACCAACCTCCATCGGTACCCACAACACCCCAGCACTTATCTCACCAGTAGTACATCGAGCTTCACTTAAAGGGCCTCTGTTTTTGTTACCACCAGCTATACACCCACCATAAATGTCCTCTGAAGGACTTGTGCTTGCAACTCAGCATTAAAGTCGACGATCCGTATTTGCTTACTTGAATAAAGTTGATTTTTTGGAGGGGAGTGTTGATGCAATTACGACTACCCGGTGAATCTACACATCCTCTTATCTTTATATGTAATCTTAGGGCATTTCAGTAATTATGTGTATGCAACTCCCGCCTATATAAGAGAGTGGTAGTGAGTCATTTAGGGTATTTCTAATCATTTTCTTGTTTTGGGCTCTCTCAGCAGAGAGGAACTCTTAGAAGGATAATGCCTTCAATAATGGTTATTGAGCATACCTCGATATATTGTATCGTGATTGGAATTAATCTATTGGATCGATAGCGAGCATCTATCACAAACTCTAGATGTAGTATCATGAAAATAATCCTACCTAAGCCTGAGATGATGCATAAAGGTTCCGAAAGCCAAGATTAGTCATGGACTGAAAACTACTAGAGAAAAGCATCCATAATAATATAAATATCCAAATTCATACAACAATAAACACGAACAATGAAACTGAACAATAAACACTCACAAATACGGGAGTTTTAGGCCATGGTGTGGAGATCCGATGATTGGTGAAGCGACAGTGGTGATCCAAGGGCGATGTGTTGTGCGGATACTAGCCAAGTGTAGAACTGCCAGAGTGGGGTCTGGATATGGTGGGGGTGAGGATATGGAGGTACGGGTGCAAGCAGTTCGGTTTGGACCCAAAACCAAAATAAAATTGATGTGTATCGGTTTGGTTTGGTTTTTTGGTCGGTTACTTGGTTCGGTTTTCCATTTTTCAGTTTTATTATTTATAAATTATAATAATTTTAAAACATTATATTAATTGAACAAAGAAATGTTATTAAACTTTGTTTTTGTCAATATATTGTAGTTAACGGCTCATATTGCATGAAAAGTATATGGTTGAATATTTTATTGCGGAGCAAGTAAAAAAATATAAAATGATATAAGAAAATCAACTCAATACGCCACTTCTTCTCGGTGCATAAAATATATATTTGAAAATTTTATTTAAATCAAAATAATGGTGAAACTATTCTGATGATATAACTTGCATACATTGTTTAGTTATTAGCAACACATGAAAGGTGATTATTTGTAATATTTTTACCTATATTATTAGTCTGTACAATTTGTTTTTTGGACTAGAAAACTGAAACCAAACGCAACCGTTAGTGTCAGTGTAGAATCTGTTCGTTTGGGGCGGTTCGATCATATTTTGGTTTTTTATGTAAACCTCTACATAGAGGGATGGGATACCATTCAAAGAGATTGAGGTTGGCGGTTTGAGAGAGGGCTTGGTGGGAATGGAACCAGAGGGGTGGCAGCAGGATGATGGGTTTATAGGGCTGGAGGTGGGGAATAGGGCTGGAGGTGGGGAGTAGGAGGGCCGCTGCTGAGTAGGAAGGGAATAGGGTTGGAGGTGGGGGAGGCAACAACTGCTGTCTGGGAAGGGGAGACTAGGGCTTGGCGGTTGTTGTCCTACAACCGCTTGGTTCAATATGAACTGGTATGGAAGGGGCTACATGTGGAGATTTGTGATGGCTATTAGTTGGAGAACAGGGCTACGACTGATGTTGGAAGGGTTGGTGGGGGCGTCAGCAAGCTAGTAAGCAAGGAAACAAGATACAAACCCAATGAGTTGGCAGCTTAGGGTTTTGTGGAGTCGCCCCCACAAGAGATCTCCGAATTCTGAGGAAGAAAGTCTCCAAAATCTGTAATGAATCTAAAATCAGCACCATCCATATTTATACTAATCCTACTTAGGGAAACTATCATGCACGGCCATAATTGACTATACGCGATAATTACTCATCCACGTCCTGGGTGCTTACCTTCACCCGAAGGCAGAGGAACTCAACGTCTACCCCAAGCCACTTAGTCAAGGCGTTACCTGAAACCTCTTCATTCATCATCGAGGAGCTACCTGCTTATTACAACGCGCCCCTCTGGGCCTACTTGGTCACATGCACCTTGATCATCTCCTTCATTACTTCCTCAATCTTCTTCGTCTTCTTATTCCTTTTCTTTCCCCTGGTCCTTCCTGCTTCGCTTGTCAGCCCGGAGGCGGAGGACTTGTTCCTGAAACTGATCTGCGTAGCTCCCCTGTGTCTCCCCGTGCTTCTGTTGAATCAGGAACAGGGACTCCGCCGCCTTCCTGGTGAGACGGAGGCATCCTCCCTGCCCCCTCACTCAGGGCAGCTGGCCCCAGGAGAGCTGTTGAAGAGCGCTTGTGCTTGGAGGCTCAAACCTTCCTCCGAGGCTGGCCCCTTCCCATGCCAACACGCTTGCTCTATCTCCATCAAAGACGACGAGGCGAGCACAGGTGTTGGCGATGTCGAGCACTCGCCCTAAGGGGGGATTGCAAACCGCAAGACTTCCTGGATTGATTTCCTGAGCTCCTTGAAGTCCTTTCTTCATGCTCTTGCCAGCGGGGGTGAGTCCCCCAGCTCATCGCTTCCAGCCATGTGACTTGCCCAGAGCTTTCCGAACTAGCTGCTTCCACGCTCACCGCACCATAATGTTGAAACCAGAGAACTGGTCTCGACGTTCGCAAGAAGGATGCAGCTAACCCTTACTTGACCTGAGCGAGACCCTTAGACCAGTCACTAAGAACCAAAGAACCTTGCCCTTGGAAAACTTCTAAGCTCACAAACGAACCCCTTAAGCTGCAGCGTGAAGGTCCCACCACATACCCGGAAGCTCACATGGAACTTCCCCTCTCAAGCCAATGTTGAGCCTGGGCACCTTGGAGGGCACTAAGAACCACCTCACCGTCAACCTTCGATGACAAGGGGAGGGGGTGCTTGCTCACAAGACCACGCGAGGGAGGGGGTAGGAACCAACCCTTCCCAAGGTGCCCATGGGGGTCTATTTATAGACTTTCCCAAAAACGGACTGCGAATTGCCAAAATCGGACTGCGGATAGCCAAAATCCTGCTATCCGCAGCCTGAACCTGATTGCGATCGGAAAACACAGGAGGGGGGGCGAGTGGGACTCGAGGTGCCCACTCGTCCCCTTGCCGGGGGTCGAGAGAGTAGGGGGGGGGGGGGGGGGGGGGGGCTATCCCCACTCGTTCTCCCAAAAGAGAGGGGACGGGCGAGTGGCGGGCGGCCCCCACTCGCCCCCTCTAAGGAGGGGACGGGCGAGTGGGGGGCTGTCCCCACTCGCCCCCCTAAGGAGGGGACGGGCGAGTGGGGGGCTGCCCCCACTCGCCTCCTCTGAGGGGACGGGCGAGGGGGGGGGTTGCCCCCACTTGCCCCCTCTAAGGAGGGGACGGGCGAGTGGGGGGCTGCCCCCACTCGCCCCCCTAAGGAGGTGACGGGCGAGTGGGGGGCTGCCCCCACTCGCCCCCTCTAAGGAGGGGACGGGCGAGTGGGGGGCTGCCCCCACTCGCCCCCCTAAGGAGGGGACGGGCGAGTGGGGGGCTGCCCCCACTCGCTCAAAAGATGACGCGAGTGGGGGAACTTCCCCCACTTGCCTTGCTAAGTCATTTTCCCTCCCTCGAGTCATTCCCTAGCTTTGCTCGGTCTTGGTCGCCTCCGAGAGGTCGACCTGCTTCTCTCGGTCATCTTAACTTCCGACTTGTTCTCGACGAATTACGGGTAAACCAACGACCCTACTCACATTGGGTCACACCGGCTCGAAAAATATGAGGGTTGTACACAATCCCCGCTCTTTTCGAGCTTGTCTCAAGCTCGGAAAGAAAGTCCAACCCACCTATTTGACGAGTAGGTGGGACTTGAGGGGGATCCACGAAGGGACCTGCCAACGAGATACCCCTGCCGAGTCCTTCGGCTGAACCTGACTTGAGGCGGAAGGCGAACCTTTCTCCACTAAACACCCCTCCTGTGAGCCGAGCTCAACAGGAGGTGGAGAAAGCTCAACACCTTTAGGTCGAGCTAAACTCGACCGAAGGTGGAGGGAGACTCAACACCTCTAGTCGAGCTGAACTTGACATGAGGTGAGGAACGGACCTTTCTCCACTAGACACCCCTCCTGTGAGCCGAGCGCAACAGGAGGTGGAGAAAGCTCAACACCTTTAGGTCGAGCGAAACTCGACCGAAGGTGGAGGGAGACTCAACACCTCCAGTCGAGCTGAACTTGATATGAGGTGAGGAACGAACCTTTCTCCACTAGACACCCCTCCTGTGAGCCGAGCTCAACAGGAGGTGGAGAAAGCTCAACACCTTTAGGTCGAGCTAAACTCGACCGAAGGTGGAGGGAGTCTCAACACCTCTAGTCGAGCTGAACTTGACATGAGGTGGGGAACGAACCTTTCTCCACTAGACACCCCTCCTGTGAGCCGAGCGCAACATGAGGTGGAGAAAGCTCAACACCTTTAGGTCGAGCTAAACTCGACCGAAGGTGGAGGGAGACTCAACACCTCCAGTCGAGCTGAACTTGACATGAGGTGAGGAACGGACTTTTCTCCACTAGACACCCCTCCTGTGAGTCGAGCTCAACAGGAGGTGGAGAAAGCTCAACACCTTTAGGTCGAGCTAAACTCGACCGAAGGTGGAGGGAGACTCAACACCTCTCAGTCGAGCCAAGCTTGACCTGAGGTGGAAGGCGAGAACTCCACACCTACCAGGGAGTCGAGCTCACCTGGTGGGGGAGGGAACTCCACACCTACCAGGGAGCCGAGCTCACCTGGAGGGGGAGGGAACTCCACACCTACCAGGGAGCCGAGCTCACCTGGAGGGGGAGGGAACTAACAATTTCCGGAACTATCCGGGGGCGGAGAACCAGTCCACGTCCCAGGTACTTACCCTCATCGAGGGACGGAGGGATTCAGCCATCTTTCCAAAGCAACTGGGGGCAGAGATCCAGTCCGCGTCCTTGGTGCTTACCTTCACCTGGAGACAGAGGAACTCAACCACCTTATCAAACCAATTACCCTTTCTGGACTGCCCATCGAGTAGCTAGTCGATCTGACGAGTCCCCCATCTGCGGACGCGATTGAGACCGACGAACGGTCCCTAGCTAAGGACCTTAACGATTTGAGGCGGAGTATCCATCCACGTACTGGGAGCTTTGCTTACCTGGAGACAGGGCAACTCAACGCCCTCCCAATCCCATTGGAGGCGGAAGTACCCACCCGCGTCCTAGGAGATCAGCTCGCCTGGAGACAGAGGAACTCAACGCCCTCCCAAATCCGTTACTGAATAGCGAGTCGACCTGACGAGCCCCCATCTGCCGGCATGACTGAGCCCGGCGAATGGTCTCCAGTCAGGGATCCTACCAACTGGGGGCGGAGTACCCATCCACGTCCTGGGTGCTTACCTTCACCCGGAGGCAGAGGAACTCAACGCCCTCCCAAGTCGGTTACCAAATAGCGAGTCGACCTGACGAGCCTCCCCATCCGCTGGCATGACTGGGCCCAGCAAATGGTCTCCAGTCAGGGATCCTACCAACTGGGGGCGGAGTACCCATCCACGTCCTGGGTGCTTACCTTCACCCGGAGGCAGAGGAACTCAACGCCCTCCCAAGTCGGTTACCAAATAGCGAGTCGACCTGACGAGCCTCCCCATCCGCTGGCATGACTGAGCCCAGCAAATGGTCTCCAGTCAGGGATCCTACCAACTGGGGGCGGAGTACCCATCCACGTCCTGGGTGCTTACCTTCACCCGGAGGCAGAGGAACTCAACGCCCTCCCAAGTCGGTTTCCAAATAGTGAGTCGACCTGACGAGCCTCCCCATCCACTGGCATGACTGAGCCCAGCAAATGGTCTCCAGTCAGGGATCCTACCAACTGGGGGCGGAGTACCCATCCACGTCCTGGGTGCTTACCTTCACCCGAAGGCAGAGGAACTCAACACCTACCCCAAGCCACTTAGTCAAAGCGTTACCTGAAACCTCTTCATTCATCATCGAGGAGCTACCTTCTTATTACAACGCGCCCCTCTGGGCCTACTTGGTCACATGCACCTTGACCATCTCCTTCATTACTTCCTCAATCTTCTTCGTCTTCTTATTCCTTTTCTTTCCCCTGGTCCTTCCTGCTTCGCTTGTCAGCCCAGAGGCGGAGGACTTGTTCCTGAAACTGATCTGCGTAGCTCCCCTGTGTCTCCCCGTGCTTCTGTTGAATCAGGAACAGGGACTCCGCCGCCTTCCTGGTGAGACGGAGGCATCCTCCCTGCCCCCTCACTCGGGGCAGCTGGCCTCAGGAGAGCTGTTGAAGAGCGCTTGCGCTTGGAGTCTCAAACCTTCCTTCGAGGCTGGCCCCTTCCCATGCCAACACGCTTCCTCTATCTCCATCAAAGACGACGAGGCGAGCACAGGTGTTGGCGATGCCGAGCACTCGCCCTAAGGGGAGAGTGCAAACCGCAAGACTTCCTGGATTGATTTCCTGAGCTCCTTGAAGTCACCTTTCTTCAGGCTCTTGCCGGCGGGGGTGAGTCCCCCAGCTCATCGCTTCCAGCCATGAGACTTGCCCAGAGCTTTCCGAACTAGCTGCTTCCACGCTCACCGCACCATAATGTTGAAACCAGAGAACTGGTCTCGACGTTCGCAAGGGGGATGTAGCTAACCCTTACTTGACCTGAGCGAGACCCTTGACCAGTCACTAAGAACCAAAGAACCTTGCGCTTGGAAAACATCTAAGTCCACAAACGAACCCCTTAAGATGCAGCGTGGAGGTCCCACCACATACCCGGAAGCTCACATGGAACTTCCCCTCCCAAGCCAATGCTGAGCCTGGGCACCTTGGAGGGCACTAAGAACCACCTCACCGTCAACCTTCGATGACAAGGGGAGGGGGGTGCTTGCTCACAAGACCACGCGAGGGAGGGGGTAGGAACCAACCCTTCCCAAGGTGCCCATGGGGGTCTATTTATTGACTTTCCCAAAAACGAACTGCGAATAGCCAAAATCGGACTGCGGATAGCCAAAATCCTGCTATCCGCAGCCTGAACCTGATTGCGATCGGACAACACAGGAGGGGGGGCGAGTGGGACTCGAGGTGCCCACTCCTCCCCTTGCCGGGGGTCGAGAGAGTAGAGGAGGGGGGGGGGGGGGGGGGGGGGGGGGGGGGGGGGGCTATCCCCACTCGTCCCTCCAAAAGAGAGGGGACGGGCGAGTGGGGGGCGTCCCCCACTCGCCCCCTCTAAGGAGGGGACGGGCGAGTGGGGGGCCGTCCCCACTCGCCCCCCTAAGGAGGGGACGGGCGAGTGGGGGGGCTGCCCCCACTCGCCCCCTCTAAGGAAGGGACGGGCGAGTGGGGGGATGCCCCCACTCGCCCCCTCTAAGGAGGGGACAGGCGAGTGGGGGCTGCCCCCACTCGCCCCCCTAAGGAGGGGACGGGCGAGTGGGGGGGCTGCCCCCACTTGCCCCCTCTAAGGAGGGGACGGGCGAGTGGGGGGCTGCCCCCACTCGCCCCCCTAAGGAGGGGACGGGCGAGTGGGGGGCTGCCCCCACTCGCCCCCTCTAAGGAGGGGACGGGCGAGTGGGGGGCTGCCCCCACTCGCCCCCCTAAGGAGGGGACGGGCGAGTGGGGGGCTGCCCCCACTCGCCCAAAAGATGGCGCGAGTGGGGGAACTTCCCCCACTTGCCTTGCTAAGTCATTTTCCCTCCCTCGGGTCATTCCCTAGCTTTGCTCGGTATTGGTCGCCTCCGAGAGGTCGACCTGCTTCTCTCGGTCATCTTAACTTCCGACTTGGTCTCGACGAATTACGGGTAAACCAACGACCCTACTCACGTTGGGTCACACCGGCTCGAAAAATATGAGGGTTGTACAGTGAGGATGAAGACAGAAACAAAATTCACAAACATGTCCTCTCTTACCACAGTAATCGCACAAAAGAATGTAAGTGGCAAGTGTTCGACGATCAAAAGTAGTCAAGACAACAATCAGTAGTCATGTTTGAAGTTAGGGATCTCCTTCGGTCTGCATCACCTTGTATCATATTGAATTTGTTTTTGAGAGAAGTGGAGAGCAATGGAGGATGTGGATACGCAAAGTATCAAACTTCATGTTCAGACCCATCAAGAATACATGAACTCCGTAGCGCTCTTCTTTCTTCTCCAACTGGATAACATCGACAGTGCATGCAGGAGTGAAATGCTCGAAGCAATCCCATTCTTGATATAATCTTTCAAACTCAAAGAAATAAGCGGAGACATTCATCAATCTCTGGCGAATGAGTTCATACACCTAGGTAGAGCTGCAATCAGGGAGTATGTCTAATGAGTACAAGTCCATATCTCATAAGTTAAATCCATAAGCATATTGCTCCGCAAAAACTTCGGTGACAGAGTGAAAGAGCAACGAGACAATGAGGAGTTATTAGAATTCCACGTCTTCCAAAAGGGATCACACTTGCGTGGCCCAACCACTGGCCCATCAATGTAACCATATAACTGATGGCTATGTATAGCATGTTGAGCGGCATGAGACCATTCGAGATAATTGGTCATGTCTAGTGGCATGGTAGTGATTTTCAACGAGCCAGAGTGGTCATGAGTCTTCTGATGGTCACCCAATTGTGGCATCTGAACACTGGAAGAGGAAACCGAAGAGTCCACCATAGAAACACGGCCCGGGCTGGAACAAGGACAAGCAAATTAATCAATCACCTCGTCGTCTTTTATTGCCCTAAATCTTCATTATCGAATAGGGAAGCATGTTGAGGATGTCATGCGACGGCTCCGGCAGTCGTCAATGACGAGGAAACAAACAAAGAAGCTTACCTAGGTCAGAATTTGGAAGTGAAACTGGTATAATAGCTGAATGAGAACTGCGGTGGTTACAGTGAGCCACCAGAGATCAGCAAGGTCTGGCAGAAAAAACTGATAGTGAGACGACACTGATCTGGAGGAGGTCGAGAGGGATTAGGCCGAGCAATTGGCATTGATCTGGCGTGACAGGCGGCATTGTTCTGGCAAATCGTGATCGATGACGATGTCAGGGAAGCTTGATTGTGATCGTCGACGATGGTAGAGAAGCTTGCGTTGAAGTCGGGGCTGACGGAGATGTCGTTGAAGCCTGAGATTGTCGAAGGTGTTTTCCTTCGCCGAAGCTTGACGGTGTTGAGAAGCCAGAGATGGGCAATGATGATGGGACGATGGATAGCTGCACAATAGCAAATCGGCGGTGCGCGATAGAGAGCCCTATGTCACGGATCAGCATCTGAGACAAGTCCGTGACACCTAGCTCTAATGCCATGTGGAGAAATACAATCATATTAATTCATTAACTTAACTCCTACCCATGCATATACATGGGATAAGAGAACCAGAAATATTATAGAAATACCATTACATAATAAGGCAGATGCAGTTGTTCAAAAACATAATGAGAGTCTATTGCGACTGGAAGTGATGATGAACAAATTAGAAATTGGTGCCAACATGGCTAGGGCTCTCTGAAGCTGATGAAGGATGGACAGGAAGTGCAAAGGAGGAAGAAGAGATGCTTCTGATGCCTCTAAGGGTAGCTACTCCCTTATGTAATCATTTATGCACCAGGCTAACTAGTATAACATAAGTGTATTATTAGCGTTTACTTTATAATACATTAAATCAACCATATGTGTCATATTGTTCTGCATCGTACTATCAAATTTTCATATTGTTACTCTAATCTTAATTTTAAACATAATCAACCTACCATTTTTTTTATTATTTAGTCTCACGTTAAGAATCACGTGACTTGTGTATTGTATAAACCATGGGCCTCTCCATATGCGTATTTGTCTGCAACATTTTGTTCAGTCGGATATCCATTGTGTATTTTGTATCATTGATTGTAAAACATCTTACATGAAATATTTAAATATATATTATATATATTCCTGCATGGTCACATATTTCATAGCATCCCTGGAACAGCTGCCTGTGGAAGCCAGAGAGTAGTGGTATGAGGCAATCCAACCATTGACATCCATGGGGTTCTTTCACTTGCCCTAAATATTTGGTTGCTAATTTTGTGTATTACCTTATCTTAATGAACGAGATATTGAGACTGATTTCATATAAACTCTCCTAATTCTTTTTCTACTTAATTAAATGCAGGTCAGGCTCTATATGACTCAGCTGTTAGCTTTCGCTTCCCAGATCTGCCAGCTTTCGCTCTGGAATATCTCCCAAATCGTAATTCTTTGGTATTTGGAGATTTGTATGGGATCAGTGACGAAGCATCTACAATCTTTAGGGCTACTCTTCGTTATGAAGGTTTTTTTCTCCTCTTTAATCTCTCTATGTTTGCTCGCCATCGCCATTACCATCACTCTTTGTGCAAAAGCATAGAATTGATTTATTTAATTTTAGATTCCATCATTATATCATACTGCTGTTCTATTTTGGCAATCTAATGGATTGATACATTGTTGAGGGTAAGCTGCTAAATGTGTCACCAATTTGTACCCTTTCCAGACCCATTTCTTTGTGTATGTTAGGACACTTGAACGATGCTAGAAGTAAAATTCGATGGCTCCGTTCAAGCAAATAACAATGCCGGTCTGGGCTGTCATCCGCAACCACCTTGGCGTTTTAATTGCTGCAAAAGGATCCAGAAGCTACAGTAGATCGGTGAACATGACTGAATTCAGAAGTGCTAGTGCTGGGCTGGCACTTGCTAAGCGCTGTTACAACGTCGCTATGGGAATTGTTCTTGAGGGAGACTCAGTTGATACTTGTTCAAAGCTTAACCACATCCTAGCGGGCATCTACACCGGTGATGCTGAGACAAGTTTTGCTCTTCTTCTAAAGGATACTCCAAGGATTGTATATCACTCATAGACCGAAACGCAAACTCCGCCATGGACCATATTTTGAAGCTTGCATGTATGAATGATTTTGAATGGGAAAGAGGAATGCCTCTAACCCAAGCTCTCTCAGATCATCCTGAATTATTTAGACTCTCTGTAGCTTATTTTTATCATAATATCTATAGGCTAATACCGCCTTCAAAAGAAGGATGAATCACATAGGAACGAATTGAATTTTGTGCCGTGCGTGACAAGGTCTGGCAGAGCATGGGAGTAGCAGCTGATGGTTTTAGTTGAGTGGATGAATGACGCTGGCATTCTAGGTGGCATCACCTTTCATCCTGATGTCGTGTACAATTTGAAATTGTAAATCCAATAGCAAATTGAAAGGACCAAATAAAACAAATGATGTTGAATTCTCAAACCATCTGAACTACTGAATCCTTAAAACAGAAAACTAGGAAGCCTGACATAATTTGAAGAATTATTTTAGAATTATTTGATTGAAATAAATGAGTATACATTTGCAATAATTATTTTTAGCTTGCACTTTTATTTTAAATAACATATTCTTTGGATAAATTTCAGTTTAGATAGGATTGAATTTGTTTATTATATTTTATTTTCTTATTGAGGAAGGGATAATTAGGTTGTTAGTCTTGTCAGGTTATTCCTATAAATAGCACATGTACTCCAACACTTGGAATGAAGTTAATGGATATTGTAAAAATGGGGAAAAAATCTCATCTTTTATTTCTTGGGCAATACGCTGATATATATACACTAGAGAGTAAGAGTTAACACCTACATACAAAATCCCTTGTACCCCTAATGATATAGATATATGTATTTACATCTAACACCCCCCTTAAGTATGTGATTATACATCATCAAAACCAATCTCGCTACACATATAGTCGATTTTGGGGCTCCTCCACATTGTAGTCATGAAATTTTTTAGCTGATTCTCTGTGTTCACAAAGGACTCAACTTTTTGTCTAAGAAAGTGGCAATCGATCTAATTGAATATCCATTTGCAATATGCATCACAGTCTGTTTATCACACAAAAGTTTCATGGGCTCATGTTGTTCGAACCCCAACTCAGTCAACTTTTTAGCCATATTAGCTCATATAAGCCAACCCGACCGAGTGAGCCGCGCGAGCAAACAGCGCTTGCTCGAAGGGTCCCGAAGCCTCCCAAAAGAGTGCACGGACAAGACACACGGATCCGCAAGGTCGCGCAGCCTCCCCGCGCGTGCGCGCGACCTCTCACCCCGGGCGCGTGTCGTCGTCTCCGGTCGTCGCCTCCGACCGCCGTCGCTGACGAACCTGCCCGGGCCGCTCAGTTCTCCCGGGAGGCAATTTCGTCATTTTCGAAAAATTAGTGATCCAGGTGACTGGAACAGAGCAGCGTCATTCGTTAACTCAAGATCCAGCCAGACGCAATTACCAACAGCCCCTCCAAAAATACTATAAAAAGGCCCCCAGAACTTCATTTGAAGGGAAACAATCCAAAAGACAAGGGAGAGCTCTGAGATTTTCCGGCGCGGACTTAGCACTCTGCTCGCTCCTTCGCTTCAAGCCTCCAAATCCGCTCCGCTCGCTCTCAAGTCTGCTCGCGCTCAAGGCTCCAGTGGACGCTCTCGCAAGCACCAACAAAGGAACTGAAGAACGCTCTAATGGATGCTCTGGGACTTGGTCATTTTTTCCTCCTTTCTTTGCCTTCAAGGCTTATAAACGGAGAGGTGGTCTGTCACCCTCCTGTAAGCTCAAACTCTTGTGACCTCAAAGAAACTAGTGGAATTTAGCCGGCACAAATCCGGACACGTGGTTTTTCACCCTTTCCGGGTTTTCCACGCTAAAATGTCTTGTTGTCATTGCTGCTTGGATTTCATTTGACTGTTTGTGCGCTCGGCTCACTCTCGAGCTACGGCGGTCCGATTCTCCGGACTGGGGGAAAACCTAGTGACCTGCAACAACAACAAACATTGAAAATAAGCAGATTCCAATCCAAGAGATTAAATTTTGGCTTGCTCACAAGTACAGGCAACTAATTTAAAAGCAAAGCGAATAAGGCTCTACAAATCAATTTGTAATCAAGGAACAAGTACATATATCATCAACACGGTCCAGACATACAATGATAAAATGTAAAACATCCAAAATAATGACTTATGTGCGCGTACATAGAGGCAGGGATTTGCGGCAAGAAAATCCTGGTGAAGATACGACTAGGCTAGATTGTGGAGGAAGGTTGTGGGGAATAGCGTCCAGATTCAGGATGAGGGGCAGTAGTGGCTTGGGACTGGAAGAACGGGGTAAGGCTACTACTGGCTGAGGAAGGGGAGTGTGGTAGGGTTCGGCTAGGGCAAGGCTAATGGGATGGTAAAAGTGGGGAAACGGGGCTCTGTGGAAGAAGGGGGAGGGGAACGCACGATCGTCCTACGGGATTATAGAAGGGAGATGCAGGTAGGTCCGTCGACGATGGAGCACAGGGAGGAGAGACTATCAGCTTGGTCGGCGGTGTTCTTGGAGGCGAAACGAAAGTGCGATAGCGGCTATCAAGTGAAGTCGTATGCATGGAGGGGGAGTTGATCGTGGGTCGTTAGGTTACTTACGTGAACAGAAAGGAAGAACTGTGGTGAGAAACTGAATACAGAGGAGTGAATGTGGGTGGTCTAATTGTAAGATTTAGGGGGAAGGCATAGAGCAGAAGGCAGAAGGAGGTAGACCTAGGAGTTGTCACTTTGGGGCTCACAGAATCAGCACTATGAGGAGGACCAACATCTTTGGAAAATCCTTCTCTATGTTTTCTTTGATGAAATGTCGGTCAGCTTCAATGTGTTTTGTGAGATCATACTAGACGGGGTTGTGAGTGATGCTGATAGCAACCTTGTTGTCACAATAAAGTCTGATGGGTTCGGTTTCAGTAAAGCCTAGGCCACTCATCAAGGAACGTAATCATGGACCTTAACAGACTCCATGAGTCGTGGCCCTAAAATCGGCTTTTGTGCTTGATCTTGCCACAACTTGTTTCTTCCTCCTTCAGGTAACAAGATTTTCGCTTACCGGTGAACAATATCCTGAAGTGGATCGACGATCAGTTGACCCAGCCCAGTCTGTATTTGTGTAGACTTCAATCTTCAGGCAAGTATTGGGAACAAATAATATCCCACTTCCAGGTGAGGACTTGAGATGCCTAAGGATTTTGTGGTAGTATCCACAGGGCAGTCTTCGATAAATACATGAACTGACTGATAACACCCACAATATAAGAGATGTCAGGTCGTGTATGAGACAGATAGATCATCCTTCCTACCAACCTCTGAAATTCTGAGATATATTCAATTGTATCCCCGTTATCTCTCCCTAATTTTTGGTTTGCTTCGATTGGAGTGTCAACAGGTCTACACCCACTCATCCTTGTCTTCTCAAGGAGCTCCATAGAGAAAAAATGAAGATCCCATGTTTAGACCTTGCAACTTTTATACCCAAGAAGTATCTGAGTTTTCCCGGGCACTCTCTACCACATTGTTCCCGCCACACATGAGGAAGCTCTTTGTATACCGTGCTGGAAAGCAACCGTGGATGAGGAAATTTTCAGTTTAAATTCACGGGGTACCTAGACCCTTGTCCCTACCCCTTCTGAAGGAGATGTTGTCGGGTGTCGCTGGGCGAAGATGTTGTTGGGTCGCTTGTCGGAGATGTTGTCGGGTGTCGCTACTTTGTCATCAAGTTTCCCCCAGACGGCACTATGGATCGGTACAAGGCTTAGCTTGTTACTAAGGGATTCACCCATACATAAGGTGTTGATTTCCTTCACACATTTCTCTGGTTGCCCGAGTACTATGTGGGTCCTCTTCTCTGTTGATGTCAATCGGAATTGGCAAATGTCTCAGCTTGATGTAAAAAATGTCTTCCTTTATGGTGACTTACACGTAGAAGTCTATATGGAGCAACCTCCTAGTTATGTTGCTCAGGGGGAGTCTCAGGTGTGTAAGCTTCGGAAGGCCATCTATCATCTCAAACAAAGCCCTCGTGCATGGTTTGACAAATTCAGTCATGTTGTCTCTACTATTGGTTTCTCCAAAAGCAATGTTGGTTACTGTCTTTTTATACAAAAACCAACCACAGCCTATTTATTCTCGATGCCTACGTTGACGACATTTTTCTTGTCGGAAATGACTCCTATGGAATAGAGAAAACTAAGAAACATCTTCGGGAGCATTTTGTTACCGAAGATATGGGCCCTTCGGGATATTTCTTGGGAATTGAAATTGCACGACGCAATAACTCTCTAGTTCTTTCTCAACGCAATTATGCTCTAGATCTACTCAATGAAGCCGGTCTCCTTGGAACGAAATCGGCTCTGAATTCCATGCATATGGGCACTAACAAACTTTGGGACGAGACATCCCCTCTCCTACAGGACGTTACTCGATACAGACGACTAGTCGGTATACTCATCTATCCTACAGTAGCCAGACCTGACATCTCCTATGTTGTTGGAAGGGTCAGTCAATTCATGCAGGCTCCCAGAGAGTATCACTTGCAAGCTGCTCTAAAAATAATAGAATATATAAAAGTGTCTCCAGAAAAGCCCTCCCAAGGCGTGGCCTGAAGGGAGGATTGAGGGCATCTTCGATTTAAGAGAAGCCAAGACAGCTAAACGAGGGGATTGGCAAACAAACAATCACAATTTTTCATATCCTTTTTCTCTAACATTTCAAGCTTTTATACTAGTTTTACAGGAGGGACATCGACGGTTGGTTAGTTATACTAACCGGCCACTTACACATGCGCGAGACACGACTAAACATGGTTGGACACGGCACGGTTTGAACAATTCAAATGACTATTGCCGCCAACTGGAATTTAAAAAAAAATACAATTTGGGTTGTATCACAGTAGCTGTCGATTTTTTAGAATTGAACTTTTGAATACAAATTAGGGTACCAAAATATGGACTAGAAAAAAATATTTCATTCTACTAATCATAACTTGTTTTATAAGGAGCTATTTATTAGAGTAGCATTTCAATTGGATGTGCATACTAAAGTTGTGGTTTACCTGAAAAATCAAAGAATTCTACAAAGTTGGATAGACTTTTTTCTGTTTTCATGTTGCAATTTAATTATTCTTATGTTTTATTATTTCAGGATTTAGTGCAATAATGTCTTGTCTGGGAAAACTTGGCTTCTTTGATGAAAGTGTCCATCCGAAGTTGAAGGGATTACAGAGACCAACTTTCAGAGCATTTCTAAATGAACTTCTAAATGTCGGAAGTGAGTATCCTGAAGACTATGAGGAGCTGCAAGGATCATTTAATGAGAAAAAATTTATTGAGATGGCAATGATGAATAGATACTGCGGAGATTCTGCTGCAGCAACAAAGGCGGCCAAAACCATCAAGTAACGTTGTCATATCTAACACTTTTAAATGATACTTTCTCAAACTAAATAGTACTTTTTCTTATTTGAATTTTCTCCCACTTTTACTTCTGTAAGCTCACTCATTTCCTTCAAAATTATGAATTTAAATGCTCTTCTGTTGCGGGCTTCTGATTGAAAGTGGGTTTGCAAGTCCTCTTGTAGTCCTATAAATTAGCCCATTGTGGAAGAATAAATTGTATCAGTTATTATCCTTTCTACTTTTCAACAGATAAAATTCAAGAGGAAGATACCCACCATTCTCGGTCACGCGTCATCACCCCTACGTGGGTCCATAACATCACCTTCCTTGTGCGGATCAAGCTTGTCCTCAAGGTTGTGGTACGGGGGTTTCGTCATCCTAGTATCTTCGTCGTCGTCGTTCGAGGATCATCCACCTCTAGCCAAAAAAGACGCTTGCACTTGTGTACGGAAGAATATGGTTCGTCGCAGTTTAAACAAAGCTCTTGTGCACGTCGTTCTGCTATCTCTGGTCGTGATAGGATCTTGACGGTTGGTTTACCGCTGAATTCCTTACCCTTGAATGGTGCGGACAGACTGTTGAAATGGGGATTGGGGGTGTCCTCTCGCCGACTGTCCTCGTTCCCGCAGTGGCGGCTGTCATATGGGTTGTCCATGAGGAGATATTTCTCACAGATATGATATAGGCTCATTGTTGTGCTAAGGTTCTGCAGGGCTTGGAATTCGACATTTAGTCGCAGACGATCATGCAGGCTGACAGTGAAGATAGGTACCTGATGTTCTAGCAAAATAGAAGGGACACAAGCAAGTATCATCTGGAATCTCTCCAAGTGATCATCCACGGGTCCGGATTGCTTGAGATTGACAGGGTTGCCCAAGGAATTGCTACAGAGAGGTGGGTCAAAAGGAAAATTGTAGGAGTGTTTGAAGGTTTCCCAATTTAAATTAGATATCTCTCGAGCCAGTTGGTCGTACCATAGCTATGTCGAACCCAAGAAGTGGAAGGAAGCCAACATGGTCCAAGCTTCCAACGGTGTGAGCTGGTTGGCGAAGAAATGCTCACAGTGCGTGAGTTCGTCAAACAGGGGAAAATCCAATTTCATGTAACGGGGAACGCTGCCTCTTGTGGACTGAGGCATGTGGGAATTGAAGAGCATGACGAACGACGGCTTGCCCTAATTAGAACTCATCGCAGGGTGGAGTTATGGCCTTGGGGCAAGGTATAGGCAAGCCATCTGTGCGGGCATCCAGCGCCGCGAGCAAGGCTTGTTGTTGCACTTAAACGGCCATCAGTTTTTGGATGTCCTCCAAAATCTGAGCGAGAGTAAGACCGCTCTCTTCCATGATCGCAGAAGGTGTGTGAGGGCTGGCCGGAGGTGGTGGAAGTGGAGGTAGAGGATAGAAGGTCCAATGTTGATGTTAGGCACTCGGGTAGCCGTGGTAGAAACGGAGCAGCGGCATGGGATGGAAGGCTCGGCGGGATTAGGTGTAGGTCGGCCGGCTGGTTGGAGAAGGGAAAACAGCCGTTGGAGTCAAGCAGGTAGGATCTGATGCGGTCGGTGGCCAATTGGCCGGCAGATTCATCGCTGCCAGGGTTGCCCAAGGAATTACTACAGAGAGGTGGGTCAAAAGGAAAATTGTAGGAGTGTTTGAAGGTTTCCCAATTTAAATTAGATATCTCTCGAGCCAGTTGGTCGTACCATAGCTATGTCGAACCCAAGAAGTGGAAGGAAGCCAACATGGTCCAATCTTCCAACGGTGTGAGCTGGTTGGCGAAGAAATGCTCACAGTGCGTGAGTTCGTCAAACAGGGGAAAATCCAATTTCATGTAACGCGGAACGCTGCCTCTCGTGGACTGAGGCATGTGGGAATTGAAGGGCATGACGAACGACGGCTTGCCCTAATTAGAACTCGTCGCAGGGTGGAGTTATGGCCTGGGGGCAAGGTATAGGCAAGCCATCTATGCGGGCATCCAGAGCCGCGAGCAAGGCTTGTTGTTGCACTTAAACGGCCATCAGTTTTTGGATGTCCTCCAAAATCTGAGCGAGAGTAAGACCGCTCTCTTCCATGATCGCAGATGGTGCGCGAGGGCTGGCCGGAGGTGGTGGAAGTGGAGGTAGAGGATAGAAGGTCCAATGTTGATTGCTAGGCACTCGGGTAGCCGTGGTAGCAATGGAGCAGCGGCATGGGATGGATGGAAGGCTCGGCGGGATTAGGTGTAGGTCGGCCTGCTGGTTGGAGAAGCGAAAACAGCCGTTGGAGTCAAGCAGGTAGGATCTGATGCGGTCGGTAGGGGTGTGCAAAAATAACCGAAGAACCGAGAACCGGAACCGAACCGAACCGAATGATTTGGGTCGGTTCCAAATAGGCTCGGTTCGGGTCCAGTTCTCATAATACCAGAACCGACAATTTGGTTCGGTTCCTGGTTCCAAGGGTTGGGTACCCAGAACCGACCCGAGAGCCGAATATCAATGCTAAAAAAATATTTTGAAACAACTATTATAGTCATATCACTTGATACGAGAAAATAATTGAGAATATAGTCGTATGGCTAAAAAGAGTAGGTATTGTACTCATGTAGTTGTATGTCTTCAATATTATAGAGAATCATGTTACAATTATTTTGAGACATTGGTAGTTGTATTACAAATAATCATGAGTTGAAAGAGACATTTTTTAATTTTTTTGAGACATAGGTAGAACCGAACCGGAACCGAACCGAAGCAAGCAGTTCGGATCCGGTTCTATACTTTAGGACCGACCCCGGTTCCGGCTCCAAAAGTTTGGAACCGAACATACATGGGTCGGTTCTTGGTTTTGGGTGGAACCGAACCGATCCGAGTTGCACCCCTAGCGGTCGGTGGCCAATTGGTCGGCAGATTCATCGTTGTCAGGGTGGAGTTTACCGGCGCTGAATTCGTGGTCTCTCAGGAGGTGTCGCAGGCTATCAGGGAATGCACGGTTCGGCGGTCGTTGTTGCTAGAGTCATAAGAGAAGGACTAGGTGTAACGGCCCGAAGTCCGCCACAATTTAAATCTTTCTTTCTTCTGGGCAGGTTTTGCACAATTAAATAATGCAGCTAAGCGGATCACAAGAGTGGTACCAGAAGAAGACATAAAAGCACTTTTTATTCATTTCATTAATATATATCATGTCCAGAGTACATGGAAAACCAAAACTACTGAAGTACACACTACGACATATATGTATACATACCCGAGCTCAAGCCACGTTTTCCCTCTGTTTCCTTTCTGCCTCTGTTGGTATCCTCTTAGCAGGGCCTAGCACGTTGGCGGTCTGATTCCAAAGAAATAAGATTGACAACCAGATAGTTTAGAAAACTAAGTGAGTTCTTTACCTCTTCGACCGCACTACAGACAAACACGAAGAGTCATCGCTCGGGAGAAGCTGTCGAAGGTTCCATTTAACACGTTGATGCAGCAGCCGAAGAAAACACATATCTCTGATACCAAGATGTTGCTGGTTTTCGATTGAGAGCTGGTGCGCGGTCTTGAGAGGGAGAAGTCTCGGAGAGGATCGTCTCGACCCTTCCTACACCTAGCCTTCCCAACGGCGGAAGATACAACGAGAGCCGAGCTCTACCGAGAGAGGAGGAGGGAGCTTTGCTCAACTCTAATCCCAACTTATGAAGATGAGAGGAGAAGGAGAAAATTCGGTTTCATTTATGATGCCTCTAAATCCACCCTCCTCACATATATATGGTGAAGGGGGAAAAGTTCCACAAAATTATATAGTGAGGGGCATTTTGTAATTTTGTGGAACTTTTTCCCTTTCACTCTATATGTGAGCTCCATGATGTGTGAGTAATTGAAAAAATGTGAAAAGATAACAATGCAGAAAAGTAAAGATGTAATTCAAGAGAAAGATACACGTTGTCGGTTACTGTTGATATTTGGAGTGCAAATAGCGCAAAATGGTGTGCCGATAGCGGTCTCCTCCTTTTGTATTTAGTCCCACGCCGCTAGTACGGTGTTGTAGTTATCATTGTATGTGTATATATAGAGGCAAGATGTAAAGGTTTAATGTGAAGAAATTACAATTCCTTATTTTCTACTTGGTATCAGAGCCAGGTTGGAAAGAAATAAAATTGATTCGAAGATTCCTGTAATCCCGCTTCGGTGATCTCAGCTCTCTCCCGCGATATTTTATTATTTTATTTCCTTTCCAGGTAGGGTGTGGAAGGAATTATAAGGCACTTGCACGACACTTGGAGGTGCGGCAGCGCGCGGCAGGTGAGACACTTGCGTGGCACTTGCGCGGCGCTGGAGGTGCGGCAGCGCGCGGCTTGCGCAGAAGGCGCCACAGCGCAGGAGGTGCGCCGCACTGCTTGCGCATAAGGTAGGACGTGCGGCACTTGTGCGGCGCACTACTTGTCGCGCGCGCCTTGTGCGACATCAACGCAACAGAGCACTGCGGCATTTGCGCGGCATCAGCGCAGCAGAGCACTGCGTCTTCTGCGCGGCAGATCGTGTGCCTTGTGTGGCATCAGCGCAGCAGAGCACTGCACGGCAGGGGAACGCGTGGAGCGCGCGACATCAACGTGAGTTCTCAGCGCAACAGGTATCCCGCACGGCAGAGGAGCACTTACGATTGAGCGGCAGGGAGCAGGCACTGCACGACAGGTGAATGCACAGAGCTGCGGCGGAAGCAGAGCACGCGGAGGCACGCGTTGCAAAGGCAGAGGAGGGCGCGCTCTCTAAGCGACAGAAGAGCGCGGAACTGCGGCAGCACCACACTGCCTCAGGCAGAGCCGCGCGCGACAGACACGTACGGAGAGGAACCGCGTTGAAGTAGAGACAAGAGGCGGTGCGATAAAATTTGCATGATAATGTGCGCTCATGGAGAAATTAGTGGCCAAATTGGAGGAAGCAGACCTCAAGGTGTTCTTCGACTTCTTACGGATGTCCAAAGGTAAAGGATCCGCTCAGTCGCAACTGCCTTCGATGAAGCTCAATCTCCCTCTTGTGGAGTTGAAGCTCGATGGACCAGCCACATACTTGAGCTGGTCGAGTCGGGTAAAGAGGGCTCTATCTGGAAGGAACCTGGAGGGTTATCTGACTGGCGAGAAGGGGGAGCTAGAGAAGGACTCAGATGGGTACAATGAGTGGAAAACTATGCATAGTCTATTATACACTTGGCTCCTAAATTCGATGATCGCATCTATCGCTATCACGGTGGATGGCATAGAGACGGTAAGCGATGTTTGGGGGAAGTTACAGAGGCTCTGCGCAGGAGTCGACAACAACATGCGCGTATTTCAAATCGAGCGGGAGACAGATTTTAACCCAGGGAGATCGCTCGATACAGGAGTGTCGCGGATCTAGAGCAACTATGGGCAGACTATGATTATTTCTCACCAGCCGCATGCTGCAAAGACCCTGAATGCACGAAAGGGGGGCGAGATGCTCAACGGAGGACTATGCACTTTATGATGGGGGTTGAACCCGACGTTTGAGCAAAGGAGTGCGATTTTGCTCGCTCAGCCAAAGATTCCCTCCCTGGATGAGACAATCTCAGTCATGATGCAGGAGGAGATCAGGATTAGGCTCCAGTCCGGAGGAACCACTCTTCCAAGAGAGAAATCGGCTCTAGCGGTCACCAATCAAGGGCACGAGGGATACATGTATGAGGCACGACAATGTTACAATTGTGGTGAAATAGGTCATCTCCGACTAACAAGCCCCAAGCCACCAAAAAAGCGGGATGCAGGTGGATAGGGAAAGTTTGGAAGTCGTGTGCGCGGTCGTGGAGGTTGTAGAGGTGGTGGACGAGGAGGCTATCGGGCAAATCTCGTGATAAGCGAGGAGGTGGCAGAAGAAGGTATTGTTGATATAGGTCACCCAAAAGAGCAGGAGATTTTGGATGCATACCACCAGCTGATGCAAAGGAAGCTGAAAGGTGTGATGGATGGCACACCCACTCCAGTTGTGTCTATGGGTAATATGGTTTCTTTTGCACACTCCGCCACAGGTACATGTGATACACGTGCCCTCTCATCTATATCCATCACTAGATCACCAGAATGGATAGTCGATTCAGGCACCTCCCAATTGTGCAAGGCCAATGCTCTGGATGCTAAATGAAGGAAGCATGGTTATGTGCACATAAATCAAAATGGATTCTTTGGTCTGCCCTCTCTGATGTCTTTGGCTTTGATTTGAGGGCATGATTCCGCAGCAAACGTGACAGTATAGGGGGCCACTATTTCAGTGGTAATCTGTGAGCAGCCACTTTGTGCATTTATTGTCAAAGGTTCGGTCTTTCTCCTTTGAGAGAAGCCACTTTGTGCATAGGGCCAAAGGTTAGGTCTGTTTCCAATCTTTCCCCGCCCATACCCCCAATGATTGGGGACTATATGGGTTCTGTTGTTGTTGTTGTTGTTGTACTCCCCTAGTAGTCCCAGAACATATTCAAACTGCCGATGGCATAGCCCAACCTGTGGTTGGTAAGGGTATCGTACAATATACCAACACTTTGACTATGTCCAATATTTTGCATGCCCCTTCCTTTCCCGTAAATCTTTTATCTATTAGTGTCATTATATCTCAGTTAAAGTGTGTTGTCTTGTTTGATATCCCAAAGGTGATCTTTCACGAGAAGGAGACTGGCAGGAAACTTGGGACGAGTACATGGTGTAAGGGCTTGTGGTACCTGGATAGGGAAAGCTTGGACTCGGCCCTTTCCGCACTGATAGAAGATACTATCGGAGTAGGAAGGAGCGTGGAGGGGGTCAACTCGTACTTTATCATAGGCGTTTGGGTCATCCTTCATTTTCTGTTTTGAGTCAAATGTATCCGTCTTTGTTTAAAAAGGTCAATCAAGAAAAACTTGTATGCGATGCGTGTGAATTGGGAAAGCATTCCAGAAACTCCTACTCAAATTCCGGTAGGAGTTCTAATTTATTTGATCTAGTTCATTCTGATGTATGGGGACCATGTCCACGCCTACTGTAAATGGATTTCGGTATTTCGTATCTTTTATTGATTATTTTTCACATATGACTTGGCTATACCTAATGAAAAAACAAAAGTGATATGTTTACCTGCTTTAAGGATTTTCATCAATGGGTTCAAACGCAATACGGTGCAGTGTTGAAGGTGTTGAGGTCGGACAATGGGACAGAATACACCAACTGGGCTTTTGAGGAGTACTTGTCCTCACATGGGATCCAACACCAAACCACTTGTCCATACACACCAGAGCAGAATGGTGTAGCTGAACGGAAGAACCGACACCTTCTTGAAGTAACCCGGAGTATGATGGAAATTACATCAGCTTGACGTAAAAAATATCTTTCTTCATGGAGATCTGTTGGAAAAGGTGTACATGGAAGTACCGTCGGGCTTTGGCACAAAACAAACGACAGGGAAGGTGTGTAGACTCAAGAAGTTACTATATGGGCTGAAGCAGTCTCCTCGAACTTGGTTTGACAGGCTCAGGAGAGCCATGATAGCCACAGGATATCAACAGACCAATGTTGATCACACCCTGTTCTTTAGGAGGCATGGAGCTCACATCACAGTTTTGTTGTATATGTGGATGATATGATCATCACAGAAAATGATGAGAATGAAATTGCTCAGCTTAAGAAAAGATTGGGCAAGGAATTTGAGGTGAAGAACTTGGGTCAGCTACGTTACTTCCTTGGGATTGAGGTAGCCTGCGGCGCACGAGGAATTGTTCTCTCCCAACGGAAATATGTGTTGGACCTACTCAAAGAGACAGGTATGATGGGTTGCAGACCTGTCGTCTCTCCTATTGATCAGAAGACTAAGCTCGGTGTGAAGACGGGAGAGCCGATTGATAGAGAAAGGTACCAGAGGCTGGTAGGCCGGCTAATTTATCTGGGTCACACCCGTCCCAACATATCTTTCGTTGTGAGCGTGATAGCTTGTTATATGCATGATCCTAGGGAGGGTCACTTGGATGTCGTATATCAGATTCTTCGATACCTGACGAGTGCACCCAGGAAGGGACTGATCTTCCAGAAGAATGGACATCTAAACATCGAGGGCTAATGCGACTCTGGCTGGGCTAGCTGTGCAGATGACAGAAGATCAACATCAGGATATTGTATGTTTGTAGGAGGCAACCTCGTCTCCTGGAAAAGAAAGAAGCAGACTGTAGTTGTGAGATCTACAGCCGAGGCAGAATATAGGGTCATGGCCTTAAGCGTAGGAGAGATGTTATGGCTGAAAGTCTTACTGGTTGAACTCAAGATAGATCAAGGAGAACAGATGACACTGTGGTGTGATAACAAGTCAGCTATTAGCATTGCAAATAACTCTGTCCAACATGATAGGACCAAGCATATAGAGATCAACAGATACTTTATCAAAGAAAAGCTGGATAGTGAAACATTAAAGTTGGGACATGTTGCTACAAAAGAGCAAGTGGCTGATTGTCTAACCAAAAGACTTAGCTCACTGGACTTTTGCAGATTGAGTGACAAGATGGGTTTAGTGGATATCTTTCGCCCACCTTGAGGGGCAGTGTTGGTATTTGGAGTGCAAATAGCGCAAATTGGTGTGCCGATAGCGGGTCTCCTCCTTTTGTATTTAGTCCCATACCGCTAGTACGGTGTTATAGTTATCGTTGTATGTGTATATATAGAGGCAAGATGTAAAGGTTTAATGTGAAGAAATTATAATTCCTTATTTTCTACTGTTACGCGTCGTCATCCCCTATGTGGGTCCATAACATCTGCTAACTTACTTTTTATTTCGACTCAGATTCTTGGGACTTCATGAGGATGAGGAAATCCCCGAAGAATGTTCCAGTGCATTTGATGTTGTTTGTTTACGCATGCAACAGAGATTGAACTATTCTGGCAAAGAACAGGTAATTACTCCCAAATCCTTCAAAAAAAAATGATATAGTATTTGCTTTCATATTGATCGAATCTGCTAGGATTTTTTCAATTATATTGCTTACATGAATGTCAATATTCTTTCCAAGTTAAATGAATAATTTAGCTTGAATTTTTTCTTTGGTTCATATTCCGTAGAATTTATTGAGCTAACCAATTGCCACTAAACAGTAGAAATAAGTAAAAAGTAAAAGTGTCGAAACATACTGTAAGTGAATCACAGCTATCTAAAAGTAGTTTCATATATTACATTACTTATAACTATCAAATTTGCGGACAAGTAGTATTCATTTACATTAATTCTTAGTATTCTTTATAATATTTAACATAATTTGAGCTTCTACTTCGTACCTCCTAAAAAAATGTTCTTAAAATTGAATCAATTCACTAATGAGAGAAAATTTATTCTTCTAAGAATATTTGATTACTAAAATAAAAACATTAGTTAATGCTGAGATTAAAAAAAAGAAAAATATACATACCGCAAGTTTGTACTTTAACCTGTAAAATAAATACACTTAGCTATTTCTGCATGTAATCAACTCCAATAGAACATCTGGATATGCAATGGTTTTTATTTTTTATTTATTTCTATTGATTTCTGAGCAGGTGCGCTGAGAATGGTAACTAATCTATTTTTTGAACCACAATCATGATTTAAGGAACTGAAATTCCCTATTAGGATCCCACCTGGTTTTATATAGTGTGGTATGATGATGTGCTTCCATCAAAGTCGGGTTTGCTAACCCACAACCTTTTAATATAAGTTTTAATATATATTCTATTGTCTATTATTCAATACAAATCTGTATGCTTAAACCTACATTCCAAAATACCTTATAATTTCTTTCTGATAATTTTTGACATGAGTCATATTTATACAAAAAAAATATCTGATTTCTGATCTTAAAAAAATAAAGATTCAAAAATTGTCCCCTCGAGTAAACACGTCGCGGTGGCATAATGCTCTTTATAACTGAAAAATATTCCCATTAGAATTAAAATCTTTCTTGCAAAAAGTTTTCCCCACTTGCCCAAAATCCTAGCTAAGAAAGCATAGGATTAACTGATAAAGGAGAGGGATTCAGCGCACCTATTACAAATCGAAGGAAAACCAATTTGCCATCATACAAAAAAAAAACTAACTGCAACAGAGATTTATCAAAATGAAAATATGAATTTTACTGAATGAGATCTATATATCGATCTCAAAATCGATACATTTGATTCACTGTTGGAGAGGGAATACTGATCAAAAGCACAGCGTTCAACAGGGACTGGAGAAAAAATCTATCCGTTTTTTTTACATTAAGAACATCGATGCTTAACTGGGCATAGCACGACAATTCGATTTTTTCTTATGGTGATACACTCGAATCGTAGGAATTAAGAACGTCAACCTCCTATTCTCAGTATTCTGTAGATTTTCGATTTGAAGAATTGAGTGTGTCGTTACCTTTCCACGAAAGATCGTGAAGACGAGAGGTGAACGCACGGGAGAGGAAGGAGCCGGTACTTCTGCCTTTGACAGAACACCAATGCACGAAGACAAACCGCCAATGTTGCCTTACGATCATCGAGGACAAATTGAGGACATGGATCGAAACTCCTGTCACGCGCGCACGCCTGAGCATAGGGCAAAGGAGAATGAAGCTCCTCACATGCGTATCGCGTGGAGGGAGAATGAGAGGAAATTTATCGGGAAGGGTCAGTTTTCTGTACTACTGAATCCAATTAAAATTCGTGAAAACCAAAGAAGGCCACCACTTAACTGCTAACTAGTTCCTATTATTATGAAAATGCTATTCCTTATTAAAATTGTGTGATTAGGCTATGCAATGGGATTCTTAATTTCTGAAATTTAAGCCTAACATCAAAAATCTAAAATGTTTATAATAAAACTAAGTTCTTTGAGTCAATAAACTGAGGTGAACGAAAGAATTACGTCACTCAAAGAGGAACTTTGTCAACTTGAGTCCCGATCGGATCCTGAAATTTATCAAATAAATTTCATCAAAACTTCTGATTAAAATTTTGAGATGTTACATTCATTGTTTTACAATACATGTTTTTCTAACTTTGTACTATCAAATAGTCGACTGTGGGTCCCTGATAGTTTTTATCTGCATTCAGTGTTGCTAAAAAGGTAACATAAAGGGAAAAAGGTGTAACCATGGTTCGGTGTACACCTTACCCCTGCATTTGCAAAGTGTTTATGTTGTTCATACATGAGATCTCCAAGACATATTGACGAAGCCAATCTTGCATTGAGATAGTTTATAAATCAATATGATTTCATCTCCCTCTAAATATAAAATCTTAAATGAAGATAACAAGGAATGTTGTATAAGCACAAGAGCGCACTGTTACGGTCGTAACCCCCGAACCGGGCTGGACCCCAAGCAGGCCAACAACCTCCCGGGCGATTCCCACGATTCCTGGCCCGGGTACCGTAACAGGGCCGCGGCCCATACACCCCAACCAATTCTCCGCCCCCATTTAATCAGGCGGTAGGTTGTTGAGGCCAGGGATCGAACCCCCGACCCCCTTGATAAGAATTCCTTCCATGGACTCTCATCACCAACTGAGTCGCGGCCTCAACAACCTACCGCCATGGAAGGACTTCTTATCAAGGACTTCTTATCAAGGGAGTCGGGGGTTCGATACCCGGCCTCAACAACCTACCGCCTGATTAAATGGGGGCGGAGATTTGGTTGGGGTGTATGGGTTGCGGCCCTGTTACGGTACCCGGGCCAGGAATCGTGGGAATCGCCCGGGAGGTTGTTGGCCTGCCTGGGGCCCAGCCCGGTTCGGGGGTTAGGATCGTAACACGCACGAAAATAAATAGCTAAGTAAATAGAAAATTACAAAGTCTTCAAAGCTTTGGAAACAAGGATTACAAACTAATATTCTCAGAATATGAAATTGCAAACTATTCAATAAATAGAAGTAGAATAAACTTTGAACCCACACAATGCATAAAGGGTGAGGGCTGGAGATGTCTTTGGAAGGTGTTGTTTGACCGCTTGTATCCCCTTTGAGTCATTTCTAGTGATCAAATGTCATCAACATATACCAACAAAAGAACTGTTCTTGTTGTTCGACGTCGAGTGAATAGGGAGAAGTCTGCCGAGCTGCGAGTAAAACCAACCTCCCGAACAGCCTTACTGAACTTGTCAAACCATGCCCGAGGGGATTGTTTGAGACCATAGATTGACTTCTTAAGATGACAAACTCGGGACTCCCCCGTGGTCTCAAACCCGGGAGGTTGTTGCATGTAGACTGTTTCCTGTAGATCACCATTTAAAAAGGCATTCTTGATATCCAGTTGGTGTAAGGGTCATCGGCGATGCACAACTACGGAAAGGAGGACACGAACTGTGTTGAGTTTGGCCACAGGAGAGAATGTTTTCTCATAATCGAGGCCGTGTTGTTGGGTAAAGCCACGTGCCACCAGTCGGGCTTGCAGCCGATCAATGGTCCCATCAGGAGCATGCTTAATGACAAAGACTCATTTACACCCGAGACATTCTCATAGCAATACACACAGCCTCTTTTTGAGCACGCCGAGCTGCTAGATCTGTAGTAGAGGGCTGATGTTATATCCAGGCTTCAGCAAGAGTCTTGGCCTGAGCAACAAATGAGGTTAAGTCAGCCGCCCCGCCAGTGTCAAGAGTTTGAAGCTCGGTAATGATGTCATACAAGTGTTGAAGGCTGTCCTTGCCAGAGTACAAGGAGTGGAGTTCCTCCCACATTTCCTTGGTCGTCTCATGATACATGGTCATGCGGTAAGGTTCACCATCAAGGGAGTTGAGAAGCCACGTCTGAACATGACCATCGTTACGCAGCCAGTCATCAATAGGATCAGATGGGGGGTCCTTAGTGAGATGAGACAGAATCCCCTTGGACTGAAGGATCCTTCTGACAGAGTGCACCCACTCGATGAAGTTTTTCTTCCCAGTCAGGTAGATGGTGGTGATTCTTAGTTCGTCGTGCAGTTCAGGAGTGGGAAGCAAGCGGGCTGCAGGAGAGGTAGAGGTCTGCCCATCGGAATGCACGAAGGGATCACTGGAGGAACCCATTGCAGAGAGGTCGGCACGGCTGCTAGAGAAGAGCTCGCTGCTGGAGATCGTTGATAGGGAGGAGACCGCTGCTAGAGTAGCTCCTAGAGAGGAGGCGGCTGCTGAGGAGATCGCAGGGAGGAAGCCGCACGACCGCAGGGAGGCGGCTGCTGAGGAGATCGATGTGGAGATCGCAGGGAGGAGGCCCGCACGACCGCAGGGAACTCGGCAGAGGAAGCTCGGCACGATCTCACTGAGAGGAGACCACTGGGAGGAGGCGCGGCAGAGGAAGCTCGGCAGATGGAGATCGTGGGAGGATCGTTGAGCTCGGCAGGGAGACCGCTGGAAGGATCGTTGAGCTCGGCGTGGATCGCAGGGAGACCGTGCAGGGAGCTGCGAGCAGGAGGTGAGGCCGCAGAGCAAAGGGAGAAGGCCAGGAGGGGCGGGGCCCACTTGTCAGAAAGGAGAAGGCTATAAGAGAGCCGAAGAGAAGGAGAAGCTGGAAGAAGCAGAGCTGGTAGGGGGTTGCGGTCACCGAAAAGGGAGACCGCGAAGAGCTCGCAGGGGGAGCTCGTAGGGGGGGCAAAAAAATGGGAGACCGCAATTTTGGACCGAAAGCTCTGATACGATGTAAGAAAGAGCAAAAGCTTGTATATACCTTTCTGTATTTCAAATACAATGTATGAATACAAATATATAGGAGGGAGAAAGAGAGGAAATTCTTATACATGATGTGGGACTAAAGAGAAGAAAGAGAAACAAACGAATAAAAGGACTCCAATATGGGCCTTTACATGGGCTTTTTTATCAAACCTAAAATTATCTCATTTCATTTTATTTCCCTAAAATAAGGCAAACAATTCTACATCTCATATTTATCAAAGGAACAAATCAAAATCTTGTGTTCTTATACTTCTAAAAAAAATTTGAGAGAATAAAGTGAGGAGAAACTTTCATATTTTCATTACTCAAAACAATGGATTCTTTTACGTAAAAGTAAGAAATCACTAGATTTAGGTTTCATATGAGTTCCTAAAATATTTAGAAATTGGGGCAAGAAGAGAATCTCACCTCATTAGCCATAGGACATTTTCCCTTCCTTGCATAAGTCCTAGAATCCATGTAAGAACTTCTCCAGTCCAAAGGAACACCAAAGATCCCAGAACAAAGTTAGGGCAAGAGGGGAACTCACGGTTTTGGAAGGAAAACTTGTTGGACTAAGTGGCGGAGGCTTTAAAACGATATGGAGATGCTTGGAGAAGCTCGGCCGCCGCTCGTAAGGGCGATCCCAGGCGTCGTCGAGCGAAGAAGGGAGCGGGGAGATGCTTCCACGCACACGTCGAGTCGATAGCAGGGCGTCGGGCTTCCTCCACGCTTGAACCGAAAGGAGAGGGGTTTGGATATAACGTGGATCGGCTGAGTTTTATAAGGGAGGAAGTTATTAAATCTTGTTTTATTAATTCTTTAATGAAATGTATAAATCATTTAATGAAATATGATAAATTATTTAATGAAATTGAAACTCATTATATATATTAGTCTTCTCTTTAGCATTTAATCTAATCTTTATGTGTAACTCTAAATTTTTGTAATCGCCGATTAATAAAGTACAAATTTATTAATTCATAAAGATTTCTTTATTACATTGAATATCTATACAGAAATTTAGTTACGTACAATTTTTCAATAAAGTACATAGTGCTTACTTGGTGTGACGACATTTTCAGGATGTCACAAGCAATCTACGTCCTGATCTCTTCGTGCTCGTCAGGGTTCATCTGGTAGTGGAAAATTTAGAATAGATGACCCCGGTATGGGATCGATCGAGTGTTGTATATTCCGTAGTGGGGGTAACTCATCAGGGAGTTCCTCTGGCATGATGTCATTATACTCATCTAGGAGGTGTCGAACATCAGGGTGGATGGACTCTAAGTCCACAATGTCCTCTGTAGTCTGAGAAACGACAACAACATAAATGATGTCACACCAACTCTACCTCGAAGGAGTCTAGCCGAATATGTACCTGACACCTTTGGGTGACCTGGATCATTGTCTTATCTACCCAGAAGACTCGATGCAGGTGCGGATGGAGCTCTGCCTTAACTTTCATTCGCTCAAGCCCCTTTTGGGCAATGATGTTCACACAGCATTCACTATCGATAGCGAGCTTGCAGGCTCCGCCTGCACTCGGGAAATAAGTGTAGAAGATAGTGGTCCGCTTCCAATCCTCATCTGCACGAGGAGTGTGCAGTAAGCAGCGGATAACACCCATCTCAAGTGATCGGTCTGCCTCGTCTTCCCAACCTTCTTCTACGGTCACGATGATCTCTTCCTCAGGTGGGTCTACGAGATCAGCTATATGGTCAGGATCCTCCTCAATAAGTATATTCTGTGTGGGGCATTGTGTCGTCACATGGCCTCTGCCCTGACAACGATAACACTGGATCCCGGGCTTCGGGGGCCCGGTGGAAGTGAGGGTGTCCCTCGTATCTGTAGGAGCACGAGGAAGCATGAATGAGGTGGATCCCTGCTGAGGGGGCCTCCTAGGGGCAGAGCTATCCGACTGTGAAGTAGGTCGCTTATGTCCTGTGGTGCGCAAGCACTACTCGTATTCTAATGCGAGCTAGAAGATCTGCTCGACTGTCTCAAAGTGGTGGGGAATGAGCTCCCTACATATGTCCGCCTGTTGTCCGGCCCTAAAGCGGGAGGTCGTGATGATATGATCCTCAATACATCACTCCTCGCGACAAGCTCATCAAAGCGAGTCATGTACTCGGCTACGGAAAGGGTGTCTTGTCGTAGAGCTAGGAGCTGATCCAGGAGCTAACTATGGTACGAAATGGGAAATATTTGTCCTTAAGCTTTTGTTTCATGTCGGCCCATCAGGTGATGGGGCCGTGGCCCTCTCTGTCTAAAGAGCTCTCCAAACTAGTCCAATAAATCTTGACTTGCCCAACTAACTTCGTCTTGGCAAACCTCACTCGTCTCTCATCAATCCTCTCATACCAATTGAAGTAATTATTCATATCCAATAACCAATCACTAAACACCTTAGGATCTAATTACCCATAATAGGATGGAGCATTGATTCGAATACGACAGGTAAAGTCATACTCACCCCCATAACCTCTAATGCACTCCTATCTGCTGAATTTGAAGTGAAATACTTGGGAAGTTTATGACACTTCCTGGGTATCGAGGTGGCTAGATCTGAGCAGGGTATCTCCATATCCCAACGGAAGTATATATTGGATCGTCTAAAGGAGACGGGTATGCTTGGTTGTGTTCCTGTGAACACCCCTATGGAGGAAAATCACAGGATTGAGAAAGATGGTGATCACACTGATGTATCACGTTATCAAAGATTGGTTGGGAAACTTATATATCTATCTCACACACGTCCTGACATTATGTTTGCAGCCGGTATCCTGAGCAGATATATGCATTCTCCTTGGATCAGACATCACGAAGCTGCATATCGCGTGCTACGATATTTGAAGAAAGCCACTGGTTGTGGTCTCCTATTCTCCAAAAACAATAACTTAAAGATTGATGTTTTTATTGAAGTTGATTGGGATGGATGTCGTGATGACAGAAAGTCCACAACATGATATTGTTCCTTCGTTGGTGGAAATCTTGTGACATGGCGTAGCAAGAAGCAGAATGTGGTGGCTAGATCAAGTGCAGAGGCAGGATATCGTGCTATGTCTCAAGGCCTATGTGAGGGCCTATGGCTGCATACTGTGTTACAAGATCTGGGTTTCTCTGAGACAACCCCTTTCTCCTTGTTCTGTGAATAAGGTTGTTATTAGTATTGCTCATAACTCAGTCCAACATGACAAGACAAAGCTGTTGAGGTTGATCGACACTTTATCAAAGATCACTTGGATAAAAAAAAGGCGGTCACTCCTTTTGTTCATTTCAAAGATCAACTGGCCGATGTGTTTACCAAAAGCTTGGGGTGTGATGTGTTTACCGATGATATTCAAAATCTTGGGATAACCGACATCTTCCATCCGACTTGAGGGGGAGAGTGGTAATTTATATTTAGTTCTTTTCAAGTCGTCTTTATTGTATTAATCCCGGATCGGGATAGTTTGGTCATTTTTCGTTTTTAGGTTTCCCCCTTACTCAAGTATATGTATGAGTAAGATCTCTATTGAATGATTAACAAAGTATTCTTCCTCTCTACTCCATTCGCTTTGATCTTTTTTCTTTTCCTTGTAAATTTTCTCTATTAAACAACTTCATCCTACTTGAATTTAACCTTATCAGTTATTACCGTTCTTTGTGGATCCATTAGGACATGGTGCTCTTGCACCATGAGATCCAAGTAGAATTTCCTGACGGCAGACCAATGGAGACACACAAGGCCACACTTTTGGAATTTGGCAAGACCGAAAATGGAAGAAGCACTACAGCAATGGCTCTTACAGTTGGCATCCCTGCGGCCATTGGAACCCTGGTAATTCTTCTTTCCTTCTCATCTATTTTCTTAACAAACGTCAATCCAGACTCTCAGCCTTAACTATTAATTTTGCCGTATTTTCCAGCTTTTACTTCAGAACAAAATTCAAAGTAAGGGCGTGATCAGGCCGACCGAACCCGAAGTTTACGTACCCGGTAAGTTGATCTATTTTTTATTTGAAATCCGTAGAAGAAGAAGAAGAAGAAAGGTTCATCATTTTTTCCTGAATTGGCTTGGTTTTTGGCAGCCTTGGAATTGCTAGAAGCCTATGAAATTAAGCTTATGGAGAAAATTGAGATTTCGTGAGCTTCTAAAAGTCATTGGAATGTTCAGAAACTTATAAACGAAGCTCTGTTGGAGATGGGTTGCAGAATAAATTAAGTAGATCAAATTGCAGAATAAATTAAGTTCATACTTTTCCTTTAAATTAATGCATGAATTTTCTAGCTCTCAATAAGGATTGAAGCAGAATAAAGAGCTGCTAGTAGATGTGTTTGTATATATATACACACAAAAAGAATGTATTGAAGAGTGCTATCTACACTTTATTATTACTAGGAATTAATATTTCTTCAGTTTGTTGAATGAATCACATAATATCTGCGTTTGTTAAATAATTTAACTTCAAAATTGAGCTTCACAGAAAACGCTGGACCAGCCTCTGAATTTGAGGCGAACTAGAATTTATTGCCTACTTTTATATTCTTAAAATTATGAAAATACTTAAAAATTTCCATTCACCTCTTTTATTACAAAATTACTTTATATTAATTTTTAGATGAATTTCCACCATATTTATACTTAGTGCAATCCCTTTTTTTTAATCTCTCATCTGAAGTGGAATATTATTTATTTATTTGAGTATTCTAATATCAGTTTCAAATATAAATTGGGGTGCAAAGCGCCAAATTAAAAAATTTGGGGTGCAAAACGCCAATTTAAAGAATTGGGACTCCCCTGAATTGAAATACCCCTTGAATTTCAGCCTGAGGGCAAAACATTGAATTTATCATAATATGGAGGGTGCAAAGTGTCATATTTAAAAATTTGGGGTGCAAAGTGACAATCATAAGTAATTGAGACACAGGGATGCGGCTTGATGTAAACAACGGGAGAATGACGACTGGAATGTGGCTAGAGCATGCGACTAGAATGTGGCTTGGAGCAAGGATGAAGACGATCCCATGCGAGCAGCAGTTTCCTTTGATCTGACGGAGGGTATTTGTGATGGAGTAGGGGATCAACTGCTATTTTCTGGCGAGGGAGGAGGATGATGAACATGAGGAAAGTGCTGTTTCAGAGTCGTGCAGGTGGGAGATTACGTGGAAACCGAATAATGAATGGCTTGTATGAAATGAATCGTGAGAAAACTTAATAAGTGGAGGGGTTTTCACAGGAAAAAAAAAACAGAATAGCTGAAAAGATAATCGGGTCGTCGCACCCCCGAGTCTCGCAGCGTCGCACCGCGAATGATTATTGTCGGATATGGATTCACACACAAATTCAACAATGATTGTAAACTGCAGCATCCTCCCCTATTTATAACAAGAGGGGGTGGTTAGTTGGGCATCGGGTGTGAATGACTATGATTGGTTGTTACGCCCGATGTCCTAAAACACCAAAAATAAATTTAAAAAATTAAAATAAAATACATATATATACTAGAACGATGAGCCGGACGCGCTCGCGGTCTTGGATCGCCGATCCGATCATTGTCTCCTGTGCGAATATATGAAAGTTGGCTCCGCCGACTGGCGACCCATACTCCAATGCTCCAATGCTGATCTCTATCAGTATTGGAGCTAGTTCACTGTAGGATTCAATGTCTTGATGAGATTAATCCATGGAATATAAATAAGAAGATTCCATGCAGGAAAAAAACAAACAACTCAAGCCTGTTTTGGGAGATAATGATAAAATTATCCATGTCATCTCGAAAGAAGATGCCTAACAAACAAATCAGATATTCGATAGCCATGATGTTCATAATTAAAGAAGAACAATTTTATTGACAAACCTGTTTATGCTAATGGCAGTCCACTGAAAATACAAGTGCAAATCATTTTGTTAATGACAGACCAAGAGAAAAAAATTAATTCAAAACTACCTAAATTTTACAATGTTTGCAATAATTAGAACTTCTAAAATTGGTCAAATATGATATAAATAGTACATGAGCAATAATTAGTCACAACTAGTTGCTCCATATGAATTAGTATTTTGTGTCCTTGTAAAATGAAATCATAGCGAGTACCTAGGCAAAAATGAAGATATGATGATGTTAGTTTCAATATGTATTTAAAGAACAGAGAAAGTGGTTGTGCGTGATAGAGCAAGCGACTAGGCGAGCGGCCAGGGCGAGGGCTGGCATTTAGGTATGGCAAAAATGATCGGGAGGGATTTCGATGGGGGTAGTTTAGGGTTGGGCTGCCAATAGGTCTAAGTTTGGAGAAATAAAAGAGAAGTTTTCTAAAAATAATTTGTTTGCCAATAACAAGACTTGGGCTGCAAATAAAATTCTTCTTAAAGAATTGGCTGCATCAAATATGTTGTCTCTCGTACAAACTTTGTCGAATCATTAAATTGATGTTGGTAAGAATCCTTTAAAAAGGAGATCAATATGAAAGAGGCCATAAAGGGCATTAAAAGAAGAGACTCTTAGATTAGGGAAAATTAGAGTTATCTTATTATGATGAAACCTTGATGGTTGTGGTAACTAATAAGTCATTTGAGTTCTTAGAAAAAAAAAAGTTTCATAGTTTACAATTATTTTGATTAAAACAAATTTGTCTTTTCTCATTTAAAATTATCATCACACACTTTAGTGAGGTGAAATTAGCAATGAAAGGGATACGATTTGTCAATTTTGGTAGGGTCAAAATCATATTGCTTGATCCTCATCATCAATCTTCACCTCGATGTTCTTAAAATCCATAATTATTTGATTTAACTCGTCTAAGTGGGTCTTAATGAACGTAACTTCCTTCATATTGAAGGTGTAGAGTCGTCATAGCTTTAAGTACAGTTGATTCGTGAGAGACTTCTTCAAATAAAACATCTTGTGCTTCTTCCATAATTTTGACGCAGTATCCTCATCAACAACTTCACGGAGAACCTCATCGGTGAGAGAAAGTTGAATAGTACTATGATCCTTCATCTCGAATTCTTCCTTCATATTCGCTACCATCTCCTTCGGTAGTTTCTTCGGCTCGAACAAGACCTTGTAGGCACCATATTGCTTCAATAGAGCGATCATCTTGATCCTCCATAGGTTGAAGCTATATTTCCCAACAAAATTTTCCACCTTGAAATTTGTTGAAGTCATATATGTCCAAGGTCAGAACCTAGCTCGGATACCAGTTGTTAGGGTGAAGAAGAGAGAAGAGCGGGAGAGAATGAACAAAATAAGATGAACACAAGAGAAAAAGTAACTCAAGAAATGTTTCCGAACTGGATACCTTATAGATGAAGACTCCATCCTCTGTTATAGACGTCCAAGGCTAATATTTTATTTACAAGTTTGTGTCAGCGCTAATCTCATTCTACTATTTACATCAAAACTGACATCATCATATCATTTACATCATTGATAACATCATCCTACCATTTACATCATCGATGACATCATTCAATTATTACATTTTGAGGAGGTAATATCTTGGAGTCTTAATGTTCAAGTCTAATTAAATTTATGAGGTTCTCAAATTAAGAAACGAGTTCTTACTAGTGAGACCTACTTATTGGAGTTTCGAGTTCTGGGATTTGTTTGATTTTATAGGGACTGAGCCCGATATTTTCATATTTTTAATACAACCTTGTTATGAACACTTTTCTTAGGGTGTTACGAGTTTATTAGGCGTCGTTTAGTTATTTGAATTATTTGGAGAAAAGGGCAAATTATAAGCAACCAGAGGAGTTCAATTTTTTTGCAATCTAAGCCCGATAATTTTTATATAATTAATATAGAATCGTCATGCAAAATACATAATTTCTTCGGAGGGAGCAAGAGGCTGAAAATGTTATTTGAACTCCTATAATTATTCTAAGCAAAACTGTTAATTATTTTGAACTAATAATTACTATTTTGATTATTTAAAATAGTAGATAATTTAATAAAAAATTATTAAAAATATATTACACAGTTTTTATATTAAGCACTTTCGGATTTGAGGTCACTAAGATCTTCAAAAAAATTATTTAAGATTTCTGTTTTAAAAAGCTTGCACGAATCTTAACGAGGGCCCTCGGTTGAGATCAAATAGGACAGCTCCTTACAACGCTCCACAACGAATCTGGAGCTGATAATCATGGCCGTCAGATCTCTAAATTGGGATCGGATGACACCTGCAGGTCGACAGAGGTGGAGTTTATCGGGCCTCCACCTCCATCGGCGACCATTCATTGGCCGAGCCACTGCCACCGGTGGGTTCTACGGAGGCAGGTGCTTCCCCTGGCGGCGATCCAGCGACCTGGTGTCATCGGCGACCTCCGGGAGAAGATAAACAGAGCTTTAGAATAAATAGCCACCGTTGGAGCTCTGTTCTCTGGCGTTGCCTCTGCCTTTAGGCTCTTCGAAGAGGGTCATCAGGACCTCTCCGGCCAAGAGGAGCTCCCCTAAGAGCTTGGGAGGGCATGTGGATCTTCTGAACTGTCTGTCATCTGAGACTCAAAATAGAGCTCAGGTGGGGCAGCGGCGGTGCTCCGACGGCCGGAGGCTGCATGCAGATCATCTAGAAGATTATGGAGGAGGGGAGGGGCGAGAAAACCACCTCATGTTGGGCCATCATGAAAGGTCTAGGTCATGGTGGCATCGCCAGAGATGGGATGTGGCGGGGCTCTCTGCTTTCTCTTCTCCTGCGCCGGCAAGGCTTCAATCTGGCAAGAAGTTTTTTCGAAAAGGGTAGGAGTGAGGTGTGAGGGCTATTCAGGGGGGTTGTTGTGTTTATATAAGCTAGTTGAGGACCCCCCCCCCCCATCTTCTTCTTCACTCTTGGGTTGGGTTCTCCGACTACCCTAGTCAGCTGAGGGAGGGGCAGGTGACACTTCCAGAGCGAGCTTCTGTACTTGAGGGAGTTAGTAGTTGTAGTGTTAAAGGGATCAAGGTCAGGTTAGGGTTACACCTTGGTTTTGGAAAAGTGAGGTCTATATGGGTTAGTCTTAGGGTTAAGCTTATCGGAATGAAATGAAATCCATTACCCTAATGCCTTGGGAAGTGCGTTATCAGAGAAAGAGGGTTAGGAGTGGGTTATGAGGGCAAAGTGGGGAGGGGGGGTGATTGTTAAACTTCTTAGAAAATCCCCTTTTAAGCGGGATTTGACTAAAGTCAACCCTACTGTGAGGCCCCCATATGTGTTAAAGTCAATGTTAGTCATTATTGTCATGCAATGAGTCTATGTTGATATGACAGTGTTCAATCTAAAATGTTTATGTTTATCGAGTTGTCGCATAGCTTGATGTGATCCATTTTGGTCAACTTGTCAAAATTTTGCCGGATTTGAACGAAATGAGTTGCATTGTATTTGTATCGGTTATACGAGTTCAATGCAACTGGATGGGGTCCATTCTGAGATTGTTTGCTCAAAAAGTGATTTTAGGTGGTTGCATCGAACAACGTGACCTAGTTTGATCAACTTCTCAAAACTTTGTCGAATCTGAATGAAATGAGTTGCATTGCATTTGTATCGGTCATAAGAGTTCAATGCAACAAACTGGGATTCATTCTAAGCCTGTTTTCTCAAAAAGTAACTTCGGAGTGGTTGCGTCGAACAACGTGACCTAGTTTGTGCAACTTCTCGAAACTTCGTCGGATTTGAACGAAACGAGTTGTATTGCATTCATATAGGTCATACGAGTTTAATGCAGCTGAATGTGGTTTATTCTGCGCTCGTTTGCTCAAAGAGTGATTTTGGGGTGGTCACATAGCTTCTAGGGTACCCTGGGGGTGATCGAGTTGCCTTAATTGGGTCAACTTGAATCCTAGTGGCCCAATTTAAAAGTTAGAATGTTACATAAGTTCCATCTCACTTTATTCATCTTATGAGCCAAAGCTTGCTCTTGCTCTCTTTGTCCTATGAGCCCAAGTGCACTCTCGCTCTTCTCAGCCTAAGAATCTAAGTGGATTATTCAATCTTTGGAAAAGGAATCAAGAATAATTAAGAGCTCATAGACAAATTCATGCCCAAAAATCAATATTTTTTCTGTCAATGATTTGTGCTTACATTATATAAGAAAGAACAAAAAATTAAAGGACCTCGACTAGTCTCTTTACCTCGTCTACTAGCCACACCTAGAATACCAACCTCGCCTCGCCAACCTCCTTTGCCTCGCCTCGCCGGGCACTCAATCTGTAATATCCCCCAAACAACTAGACCCCTAGGTTAGTTTTGTCATGACTAGGTCGTGACAAAACCCTAGGATGCGCAAAGAGACCATAAGACCTTAGGGAAATGGATGAAGGCCACATTGGTCTGCAGACAGTAATTTTCAGTTACCAAGCCTAGGGTTGCCTTTAGGGCATCACCATGACTCAAGATCCCACCATAACATGCCTAACCCATTAAGGGGTCCCTTCGTAACACCTCAATTGTCCAATCATAGAAAGAAAGGGTAATTTGAATTTAGAGCTAGCGCCGGCGGTAGGGGCTAGCTCTGGCGGTAGTGGGAAATTTGACGTACCGTCGGGACGAGTTCTATACCGTCGAAACGAACTCTATGTCGTCGAAACGCTAGCGCTAGCACCGGTGGTAGCCGAACCGATGGGATGCGGACGGAATCGGTTTTGGTGGTGTAATTCATGGCCAAGGGAGACCAAAATTCTTCCAAATTGATGGGGATTCATCCCCCTATCAATTAGGAGAAGTTTAAGGGGTTTTCCAACTCTTATGTGGGATGAATTTGATGGTTTTTAGGGATGACCGAAATTCTCACCATGAATAGTGTTAATGGTGGAATCTCAAGTTTTGTCTCTTCACCTCCCTGAATTGGTTCTTTAAAAAGCCTCAAGTGGTGAAGGGAAGGAGTTTCCCCCACTTTCCAGAAGAAATCGACCATCTAAGCACATATCGGCATGGCACCCAAGAGCTCACGACCAATCATGGCGGACCGGCGATCGGCACGGCTACAAGCCACCACTCAGGTCCTCCCCTCCTCTCTCTTAGTGGATAGATCTTATCTTGTTGGCCGCAAGATTTGAGGCCAATTGGTCTTGGATCGGCATGGCCAAAAGCTTAGGTTCAAGCTTTACTTTTCTTGCTTAAATCCCCGATTCCGGCCGCCTTCGGCCGGCCAACCACCGTCCGTTTGCATTGGCCGACCGGGAGAGAGTTTAGGTGGCCGGGAAATCACCTCCCAAGTCAGTACAGGTCGGGCAGATCGTGGTCGTTGGCTGATTGGAGAAGATGAACCGATGCCCTCCATTTAGACAGATTATTAATTTTATGATTAATTAACGTCATATTTTCCCCTAGAAATGCATGTTTTTGAAACTGAAATTAGAACACCTTGGAGGTTGTTTCAGGAAAAATGGCCATAGACAAAAGTTTTAGATCTTTATGTCTAGTTAATTTTAAAATTGATTTAAGCCGATTTGACCCACTGGTTTGACTGCAGCACTTAAAATGGTGCAAGCTATACATATGGTCGATCAAAGATTGATTTGAGTGCCCCCACTAATCCAGACATCCAAATGTTTTGAAATTTGTAGCATATGCTAGATTTGCCCTTACACTCAAGATATCTAAAAATAGGAATTTTTGGAGGACATTTTCCTATAGTTCTTGCAAACATTTTATAATTCATGTACAAATTTATTTTAGGGTCTAGAGACCTCCAAACCCTATCAAATTTTGGTGGGTAGTCCTTAGGGTCATGACATGACTCTGGTAAAAATTTCATCCCATTTGGGATTGATTTCGTTGGGTAAATAGGTAACCCAAAATTGGTCAAATTATGATATATTAGATCAAAAGAGCACTTGTTGGATTTGAGGGGTCAAACCTCATCCAAATATTGTGAAACCTTGACCACTGATTTAACATCATATATAACACCCCCACAAGTAGTTTTGGGTGGTTAGGGGTGGATGTGACCTAGAACCCTAGTTCAAACCATAGAGTTGTATATTGAACCTATTGAAGGACATAAGGTCGTAAATCATCGGATTGACTTGAAACTTGGTAAAGAGGTTCATATGGGGTATTATGCAATTTTGCTAGCTCCAAAAAGAGCGAACTAAAGGTCTGTGCGCATAGAGTTGGGTGCGTGAGCTGCACTTGTGTGATCATAACATTAATCAGCATAACTCTGCATGTCATAGCATAAGCATTGCATTTCAACCCCTACCTTTATCGTATAAATTGGTTATGGGACTTTTTATACGATAAGTCTTTCTAAACGACCCCTTGGTCTATAGGTTTGTATGGGCATTCCTATAAATCAATGGTTACTTTTATATTATGTACTTGTCTTTACTTGCTAACTTTACTTGTTCTTCACCCTGCTTTACTTACTATTTTCTATATACATATAAACACATGCGCAATGATAGATACTCCTGTGGCTAAGACATGTCATCTGCTTTGTTTTATACCCCTTGTTGTCCTCCGCTTCATCCTTCCGCACGGTGTCTAGGGACACTGGGGGATGGGTGGTGGGAAATGAGGTTTAGTCTTTTTAACTAACGGTCGGTGGACCATATCATTTTAGGGGACTGAGGAGGCGCCGCACCACAGAGGCCGATGCGGGTGGAGGCGGGCCAGTCTAGCACGGGAGCACCAGTTTCAGGATCTGTGAGTGTTTGTCAGTAGATTTGCTTCCGCGAGTGACCTTGTAGTGAGGACATGATGTACTGGGCATGAGCCCTTTTTATTGCTACCTTGTATTCAGTTTATTATCTGTGGACATCTATCATTATGATATATATGTATTATGTGATGTTGACTTGAACTCCTTTTTGGTTCAATTGTACTTTTCTTCTGTGATCGATATGGCCGGCAGGATCGGCATTTGGTAGTAGTGACCTTCCCGAGTGTTGGTGTCACTGCAAAACGGCGGTTCTGGGCATAAGACCCAGTTTTGTAGCAAAAAAATGGGATCTCACCACGGGCAATTTATCTTTAGTGCGTCGTCAGCTGCAGTAGTCGCCATTTGATTCAGAGGCTGAGCCCGCATGGCGAGAGGGCTCGCCCTTCGATCTGCAGTAGTGAGAGGATGAGGAAGAGTCTAAATCTGAGAAGTCCTCATTGTACATGGTCTCTTCAAGCTCAACATCAAATATCTCCGGGATGAGAGGCTCAACCATCATGGGAACATCCCTGTCAGCCCGCAGTCCCATGTTACGCAGGCAAGTTAGTATTAGCTCGCCAACATCATGCACATACATGCGCTGGATTGACATCAGGTCAGGTCGCGAGTAGCTCAGGTGGTCCTTCTTCGACAAGGTCTCTAGATATCCTCGTTCTTATTTTCCAAGAGAGAAATCTCCTGCGCGGCGATGACTTCGACTTTCTAAAAACAAGATGCAAGATCAGAACGTAACCTCGTATACGAGGAGGAGAAGGAACCGCAGTAGGAATCTACTTCGGCGACATCTCAGGTTGATTGTGCCTCCTGGAGCTCAGCAAGCTCGGCCTCGGCCAACTTCTCCGTTGATTCTACGATGCTCTTCTCTGCAACGTCAAGGGACACTTTGATGTGGTGTATGTAGCGCTTCACCAAGGAGTGAGTCATCTCGACCATCCTCGGGATAGAATGTGAGGCTTGATTAATAAGATACCTTGACCTCACCTGGGTGAGCTCCTCGGCATCATCACGCCCATAGATAGTGTACAACACATTGAACGTGTCGTCATTGGGCTCGTCGTCCCCTGTCCAGGATGGAAAAAAGGTGCTTAAGGACTCCCTATTCTGCTAGGCGTCCCACGCGAGCAATGACTCGTCGGTGATATCCTCATCCTCACTAACACGCCTTTAGATGAAATTGGCCCCGAGGACAGTCATGGTTGTTTTGTCCTCGACAAGGTTGCAATGCGCAACCATCTTCTTTTATGTTGTTGGCGGCTCAGCAGAGCTCGTCGCCGGGACCGTGGGCCTCTTTCCCTTAGTTTTGAGGGGCTCGTCTTCGTCCACCGAGATGAGCTCAGTATTCATAGGAGGGGGAGCTCGCTTCGCGTGTGAAGGACCGACCTCCCTGAGCTTCACATCGGTAGGTAGGGTGCGAAGTCCTGCGAGAAGTGAAATAAATCAGTAAAGTTGTGGGTCAGGTCACCAATGCATACGCGAGGTGGAAAGAGCTCACCAGTACCTTTATTCAGGTCAAAGAACGGGAGCTCGTGCATGCATCGTCGCTGCTAGACGACGTCCAGCTTCTTCTGGAAAATGAAAGGTAGAGAGGCATCGACGCCTCGGGAATGCAAGCTGACTTGTAGAATGTTGTGTCTATCGAAACAGACTAGATGGGTAACGTACCGAAAAAACCTCACACAATGACGAATTTTTGGGCCCATTTATGGACCTTGTTCTGCGTCTCTTTAATTTTTACTGACTGAGCACTGAAGTAGAAGACCTCGTCGGAGTTCGCCTTCATGGTTAGCAACTTGCGGAAGACGGTGAAATCAAAAACCACCAGCATTGTGCAGGAATCATTAGAGAGCCATGAAGACAAACATCGTGTCGAAGTGGGCCAGGGGGAAGAAGAGCTCGGCCGAGAAGAAAGTGTTGAGGTGCTCTTCTGGCTCTCCTCGGTGGGTTGTGAACTCATGGGAAGATGATTTGTCCTAAATAGGGCGATCTCATCTAAGGTCATCGTCGACTCTGGGTTGACGTATGCGACGAAGTTGGCCACACAATGAAGACGACCCTCCATCTCTCCACCAGAAGAACCCATCTCGGTGGTTAATAGAAATAGCGAACTAACCACGACCTCGCACACTTACTTCTCCAAAGAGAGCTCGGCAGATGAAAGAGAGCATTTAATTCGGTCAGTGGGTACCATCGTCATAGCTCGACCGGGCTCAAAGGCCTACCCAGCGACTCGAGACATATCACGTGAGGGAGGCCTCGCGAGCTCACGAATAGCACAAGGTGCTCTGTTTTTATGAAATTTTATCCCTTGAGCCACGTAACCTAGCAAGGAGACATAAGAGATGCGAGCACATTTAGAATAACTATAGAAGCAACCTCGTCAAATGACGAGGTGATTGTGCGAACTAAAAATAAAGCATTTCAGAAGACTTGATGACGCGAGGCCGAGGCATAATTGATAAAGTTATACAAAAATATATTACAATACAATTTCACAAGTTAGAAATTCAAAGATAAGGCCCTCGGGCGCAAAGAAGGGGTCACGGCGCTGCGAGGACGAGGCTTGGGTGTACCGCCAGCTGAGTTCGCACGTGGCCCAGAGTTCCTCTCGGGCATTGTACAAGCGCTCTATGTGGTCATGGATGAGGTCCTCAGTCCGCTGAATGTTGTCGGTCATCCTTGCCAAGTCTCCGGAGAGGCCCACGCTCCTGGAAAGATTGTGGAGATCGTCCTCTAGGTGCTTCTAGCGATTGCCCATCTTGTCCACCCACCTCACCGGGCTTTGGATGTCGTAATATTTTCCCTCAGCATGCTCAAGTTGAGGCTCGAACACCTCCACTACAGTCACCCGAACTCAACTGAGATAAAGCGGTGGTTCAGCTCACTCGTAGCCAAAGTCTTCAACTGCATATCGTATGAGGCAAGCATAGCTATGAGGTGAGCCCTGAACTCGCCAAAAGAATCACCTAGATTGGCAAAGAACTCACTAGATGGCGAGGTGGGACGACGATGAGGTGGCTCCTCCTGAAGAGGTGCACATGTGAGAAGTTTGAGAGGTTAGTACTCTTTGCGCAGACTGTCTACTCGACATGAGTGTCGAAAGACAGGTCACTTACCACGGCGGCGGTCTGGGACCTTGCATTCAAGCGAGGAGAATTAGGGCGAGGTATGGTATCCTCGCGGTCTGAGCGCGATGACCTCGGGAACCATGTTGGTAGCGAGATGGGAATCTGAAGTTACCTTGTTGATCGATTATGGGCGGCGATCCAATAGCGAATCAGGAGTGATGGGGCAATCTTCTTCGATGGAGGCTCATCTCCTTCCCTGTACAACCCTATATTTGGCGAGTCGACCCATAGGTATCGGCGAGTGCACCTGAGTTGGAGCGAGTGTGGCTCCCTGCGAAATGCATCACTCGCTCGGGTGCTGGGACAGAGGGGCAAGTCCCGTGACTCATAAGGGGATCGCCAGTCCTAGGAAATGAGGCAGGAACCATGCACCATAGAGAGAATATTTAGCCCTTGGCAATAAGGGCGAGCGAGTGCGTGTGCCCATCTCGGTAAGAGCATTCGACTCCCTGGGCGAGTGCACCAATGGGAAGCACTCGCCAAGTATTTTTTTGGTCTGCCTCTAATAATTTTTAATAACAGGTTTTTGCTATCTGCAGACCATTTTGGGTTTCGGTTAGGAGAAACCAAAAGTCGGAGGCCGTTATCCGCATGTCATTCTTAGAATCCTATAAATAGACCCCCATATGCACCTTAGAAAAGGATCCGATTTCTGGTTTATAGAGAGAGCTTCTTATTTCCTGCTCTTTAGTTTTCTGAGGTGCCGAACTCAGTCTTGGTTTGGGAGGGGAAGATCCTTAGATCTTTTGGGTTCGTGGCGGGACCTCCTCGCTGCGGCTCAGGGGTTTGTTTAGAGGACAAGGTTGTCTAGCGAGAGTCCTCAGTTCCAAGTGCCCGGTCATTAGTTCTCACTCACTAGAAGTAAGGGTGAGCAACACCCATTTTGGGGTCCGAACTCCATGAATTGAGTTCTCGGTTCCAACATTTCTGGTGCGGTGAGCGTGGACAACAACTCACTCGGAAAATACTAGGCGAGAGCTATGACTGGAAGTGAGGACCTGGGGAACTCACCCCCTCCCGACGACTACATGAGAAAGAGCGACTTCGATGAGTTCAAGAAGTCAATCATGGATACCATGCGCTTTGCGCTCACCCCCGCGAGCAAGTGCTCGAATCCATCGGTGCATGTTCTCTCTTCGCCTACTTTGGGCGAGGCAGCGCCAACCGGGCTACCCGGCAAGGAAGTGCAGGTGGAAGATGATCGAACCCTTCATGCGTGGGTGCTATTTCCTAGCCCGGCGAGTGCTCAGCATCTTGGCGAGGAGGTCGGGCTAGTGTTGTCGACTCGTCAGATAGGAAGAGGGAGCCCTTTCTGCGAGCTGATCTTGTCTGCTGCAGTTCCGGAAGGGTTCAGGGAGCCAGCTATATCCCACTACACAGGAAAAGTTGACCCCCTCAAACACCTCCAATGGTTCGAGGACATCATGTCCATCAGGCAGATGACCGACGCCATCAAGTGCAAGCTATTCATCGTCTCCTTCAAACGAAAGACGAGGGACTGGTTTCATCAACTCCCGTCGGGATTCATTTATAACTTTGAATATTTGAGGCGAAGCTTTCTGCTGAGGTTCTCTACATTGAAGAAGAGTAGGAAAGGGGCAGAGGTCCTTTTCGAGATTAAGCAAGGAGCAGAGGAGTCGTTGGGAAGTTTTGTGGATCGGTTCCAAGAAGAGGTCCTTCTCATCAATGAGGTGCCAGGGCACACCTTGCAGCTTCCGCTTACCATCGAGCTGCGACAAGGGTTGTTCCGAATTGGGTTGGCTCGGGACCCTCCTCTGTCTTTCGAGGAGTTGATAGAGCGAGAAGGGCGAGAGATCGAGTGCGAGGCGACGAACCAAGAGTTCGTGGCCAAGCTAACCAAATGGACAGAAGGTGGGAGAAGTCGGGAGAAGTTCGGCAGCCGGAGCCGAAGAAGAGGGAGGAGCCAGGAAGGCAAAGTTTCTGAGGACCTCCGGGGGAAAGAGCCAGGGTGGAGATTCCAACCACCGGCCAACCAACCGGTTTGGAGGCCAGCAGGAGGCCCCCTCAGGGCCAAGGAAGAGATTATTTTCAGGGAGGTGGAAACTTCCATGGAGGGCAAGGGCGTTTCAACCCTCTAGGATGGTGTCCGGGCCCGAGGCAGGCACAACCTCAGCCTCAGCATGCGATGGCGGTTGGCCAAGGAAGGAAAGGGAGAAGGAATCGTGTTGGTGGTGGCAGTGACAGAGTAAGAGGAGACAGGAGGGTGTTGCTTTTTTGCGATTTCCATCAGGTGGAAGGTCACGCGATAACCACCTGCCCTGAATTCTTGGAAGTTGGGGAAGGGAGAATGGCCCCTATAGGGGCAGAGTAGTTGCTGGTAGGAGATAGGAGAGAAGGAAGAGGAGAAGGAGGAGAGGAAGAAGATCGGTGCGAGGATCGCGTAGACTCGGGGGCATGCACTAGGCAGGATCAAGGTGATTCATGGAGGGGTAGGGATCGAGGCCACCCGCAAGGGGAGCCTCCATGCTATCTACCATCGAAGCGTTGCTTAAACCTCCCGAACCCCACCCCCAGAGGATAGGACCACGTCTCATCAAAGGATATGACGACGCACGAAGATCCCTTACGCGACTCGCATATGATCGAGGTGCAGTTGAGAATCTCACGGTCTCTCGAATCCTGGTATATAATTAGAGTTTCTTAAACATGGTTTTCTAGAAGGACTTCGATGAAATGAAGGTGGAAGCAAGGAGGGTGGTTGCGTTGGATGGACTACTCTTCGGTTTTTCAGGAGAAAGGAAGGAAGTTGAGGGAGGAGTCGAGCTTCTTGTCACCCTAGAGGGGACGTCGAAGAACTGCCAGTTCATCATCGTAGATGCACCAAGCAGTTACAATGCGATCTTCGGGCGCACCTCATCAACACCTTCAAGTGTGTGCCCTCCTCCTACCATCAATGCTTGAAATACAGCATAGTAGGGCTGCAAGTCCGGGTCCGTAGAGACCCCCAAGGTGGCCCGCCAATGCTATGTCACGGCGGTCAACGCTATCTCTTGGAAAGAGGAAGCATGGGAGGTGGACAATGTGATGGAGAGCCTGAACAGGTTAGAGGTGGCATAAGAGGTGGAGATGAAAGACGTCATCGACGGCGGGGGAAGGCAGGAGAAGGTGCGGATCAACGGGGAGCTGGGCAAGGAAGATCCGGAGAAGGTCCGGAGGTGCATCCAACAAAATGTGGACATCCTCGCCAGGAGTGCGACGGAAATGCCAGGCATCGATGCGGATGTGGCATGCCACTGCCTCAACCTTGATCCAAGCGTCTGCTCCATCCGCCAGAAGAAGAGAGTCGTATCAACCACCCTCACCAACCAATTAGGGGGGAAGTAGGGAAGCTACTTGAGGCATGCTTCGTAGAGGAGATTCAGTACCCAGGCTGTGTCTCCAACATTGTAATGGTGAAGAAGAGTGGTGGGAAGTGGAGTGTGTATTGACTTTTCCCTATTAAATAAAGCATGTCCTAAAGATTGTTACCCCTTGACTCAAATCGACGCGCTGGTGAATTAAGCCGTTGGTTTTCCTGTGATGAGTTTTTTGGATGCATTCTCTGGGTACCATCATATCTGAATGTCATCACAGATGATGGGTGTTACTGCTATAAGATGATGCCCTTTGGGTTAAGAAACACGGGAGCAACTTACCAAAGAATGATGGACCGAGTCTTCATGGAGCAGAAGGGGAGGAATCTAGAAGTATATGTAGATGATCTCATGGTGAAGAGTAAAGATGTAGAGTCCCACCTGCGAGACCTAGCAGATACTTTCGCAACGCTCCTAAGATAAAAGATGAGACTTAACCCTTCCAAATGTGTGTTCGATGTTAGTAAGGGGAATTTTCTTGGCCATCTACTTACCCCGGTCGGGGTCGAGCCTAATCCAGATAAGGTCAAAGTCATCTTGGATCTGGAATCGCCAAAGAATGTCAAAGAAGTTCAAAGGCTGACGGGTAAACTGACAGGGTTGAGCAGGTTCCTCTCCCAGGCCGGAGTGAAGTGCTTACCTTTCTTCAAAGCTCTAAGGGTAAATCAGAAGTTTGAATGGTCGTAGGAGTGCGAGGCAACATTCGAAGTCCTGAAAAGGCAGTTGACGCAAGCTCTGTTACTACATGAGCCGAGAGAAGGAGAAGACTTGTTCCTTTATCTAGGGGTGGGCACCGAGGCAGTGAGCTCAGTCCTGGTCCGAGAGAGGGAAAGAGGCAGCTTACAATCTACTATGTCAGCCAGGTCCTGAAGAAGGCGGAGCTCAGATGCCCTATTTTGGAGAAGTTGGCGTTCGCCTTAATCATTTCGGACAGGAAGCTCTGTCCATACTTCCAGGCGCATTCAGTCAAGGTAGTGACCGACCACCCCCTTCGCAATATCATGGAAGGGGTGGAGCACTCAGGTCGACTAATGAAGTGGGCAGTGGAGCTCAGCGAGTTCGATGTCTCCTTTCCTTCGTGGATGTCCATGAAGGCGCAAGTAGTGGCAGATTTCCTGGCAGAGTACGTGGTTAAAGCGGTAGACTCAGAGTTCCCCGAGGTGGAAGCCTGGGAGTTATTTGCAGATGGGGTGTCAGGAAAATACTCCCTAGGAGGGGAGATGGTTCTGGTAAGCCCGCAAAGGACGAGAATCGAACAGACGCTTGATATCCGCATCCTTGTTACCAACAATCAGGTCAAATATAAAGTAGTAGTGGCCGGCCTTCGCCTGACATGTGAGCTAGGGATCCGAGATGTTAAAGTATTCACATATTCGATGGTGGTGGCCTCCCAGTTTCGAGAGGAGTTCGAGACTAGAGAGCCAACCCTCCAAAGGTACTTGGTGAAAGTCAAGGGTCTCGTCAGCCAGTTCCGCACTTTCTCAATCTAACACGTGCCGAGAAAGGAGAACACTCAGGCGAACTCTCTTTAGAAAGTATGGACCCTGGGCTGGGGGGATAGTGACAGAGTTGTTCTGCCCATCCATTGAGGAAGGCGAGCTGATAGAGATCAACCAGAAGGCCTCATAGATGGATCCATTTGTCACCTTCTTGTCCTCATGCAAGTTTCCGGAGGGGATTTCAGATAAAAGGAGATTCAGACATAAGTCAGATAAGAGGCGATTCAGATAAGATCAGGTGATTTCAGATAAGAGGGGATTTCAGATAAGAGGGGATTTCAGATAAGAGGAGATCGACCTAATGCGAGAAGGGAGTTTGTACCGAAAACCCCTCACCAGTCTGTTGGCGAGATGCGTGGAGGAAGACGAAGTCTCAAAGGTCCTGGAAGAAATCCACTCAGGGGAGGGGGGACAGTCGCTCCGGGAGCCAGACTTTGGAAAAGAGGGTGCTGAGGCAGGGGTACTTCTGGTCGACCATCCGGAAAGATACCACGTAATTTGCAAAAAAGTGCCTGAAGTGCCAGCTCTTTGCACCACTTCAGCTTCAGCCTGCATAGAGGCTTAGTACCATCACGACACCATGGACTTTCGCCATCTGGGTAATGGAGTAGGTCAGCATGTTCCCTCAGGCCAGCGGGCAAAGAATATTTCTCCTAGTCATGATAGACTATTTCTCAAAGTGGATGGAGGTCAAGGCTCTGGCAAAAACAACATCACAGGTAATAAGGAAATTCATATGAGGGAATAATTTGCATGTATGGGCTCTCCTCGCCATTGTGACCGATAATGGGCTGTTGTTTGCCAGCGAGGAACTCACCAGCTTCTGCGATCAGTTGGATATAGATCTCCGCTTTGCCTCAGTTCACCATCCCCGAAGTAACAGGTAGGTAGAGGCGACGAACAAAGTTAAAGTCAACCTATTAAAGAAGAAGGTGGAAAATTTGAAGGGGAACTGGGTAGAACAGCTCCCCTCGGTCCTATAGGCCTTAAGAACAACACCCAAATCAGCAACCAGAGAGACCCCGTTTAGGATCTCTCATGGATCCGAGGCAGTATTGTCCGTAGAGTTCGAGGTCAAGACCCCCCGGGTTACAGCGGCAGAGGAAGGGGATGAAGAGTGGAGGATGGACAATGAGGAACCAGATCGGCTCTCCCTAGACATGGTTGAGGAACTTCGTGACCTGGCAGCGATTCAGCAAGAGGAAGTGAAGCGTCGAATGGCCAGGTACTTTGATAGAAACATAAGAGTTAAACAATTCACCCTGGGAGAGCTAGTCTTAAAGAAGGTCAACGTCGCGGGAAGATCAACAAATGTATGAAAGTTCCATCCCAATTGGGAAGGACCTTAAGTAATCTTGGAAGCCCTGAAGTCAGGGGGTACCTCCTTTAAAACCCCGAGGGGACTCCCCTCGGTAATACTTGGAGTGACGATGACCTCAAACGTTTTTATCCTTAATAAATTTCGAGCATACTTTTGGATAGGCTTTGCACTTATGTTTTAGTCTTACGGCTAGGACTCTTAGAAAATAAGTTTATTGTATTTTTTTACTTTCCCCGAGAGAGAAGCCATCACACGGACTCTCACAAGCCGGCGAGCCAGGTGCCCATGTGGAAAGAGTGCATTGATTGGCAGGCCCCGAGAAGAGACCATTGATCAGACTCCTTGATGTCGACATGGCTGATGCACTCACTCGAGAGACAGAAAGTATGCTTTTGATAAGGCCACGAGAAGAGACCGCTGACCAGGCTCTTTGATGCCGTCAGGGCTCACTCGAGAGGCAGGAAGTATATTTTTGATAAGGCCGCGAGAAGAAACCGCTGACCGGGCTACTTGATGTCGGCAGGGCTGATGCACTCACTCGAGAGGCAGAAAGCACCTTTTTCATAAGGCCCCGAGAAGAGACCGCTGACTGGGCTCCTTGATGCTGACAGGGCTGATGCACTCACTCGAGAGGCAGAAAGTACATTTTTGATAAGGCCCCAAGAAGAGACCACTGACTGGGCTCATTGATGATGGCAGGGCTGATGCACTCACTCGAGAGGCAGAAAGTATATTTTTGATAAGGCCCCGAGAAGAGACTGCTGACCGGGCTCCTTGATGCCGGCAAGGCTGATGCACTCGCTCGAGAGGCAGGAAGTATGTTTTTGATAAGGCCCCGAGAAGAGACCGCTGGCCGGGCTCCTTGATGTCGGTAGGGCTGATGCACTCACTCGAGAGGTGGGAAGTCTATTTTTGATAGGGCCCTAAGAAGAGACCGGTGAATGGGCTCTTTGATGCCGACAGGGCTGATGCACTCACTCGAGAGGCAGGAAGTATATTTTTGGTAAGGCCCCAAGAAGAGACTGCTAACCGTGCTCCTTGATGTTGGCATGGCTGATGCATTCGCTCGGGAGGAAGATCATGTATTCACAAAGGACAGAGGCCAACAGGGCCGGCGCACTCGCCTCGGAGGCGAGGAAGCATCTTTTGTCTCTACTTGTAGTTTAAATTAAGATTTAGGCACTATAGCTCCTTGGCGAGTGACCAAGGCAAGCGAGTGCTCGCAGCTGTCAGACATGACCTACATTTCTCTATCGTTTCTCGGCGAGCGGCCGAGGCAAGGAAGCATCCTTTGTTTTTTACTTATAATTTAAATTAAGATTTAAGCACTATAACTCCTTGGCGAGTGGCCAAGGCAAGCGAGTGCTCGCAGTAGTAAGACATGACCTACGTTTCCCTATCGTTTCTCGGCGAGCGGCCGAGGAGAGGAAGCGTCCTTTGTTTTAACTTATAGTTTAAATTAGGATTTATGCACTATAGATCCTTGGCGAGTGGCCAAGGCAAGCGAGTGCTCGCAGTAGTTAGGCATGACCTACATTTCCCTATCATTTCTCGGCGAGCGGTCGCGGCGAGGAAGCGTCCTTTGTTTTACTTATAGTTTAAATTGAGATTTATGCACTATAGCCCCTTGGCGAGTGGCCAAGGCAAGCGAGTGCTCGCAGCAGTCAAGTATGACATATGTTTCCCTATCATTTCTCGGCGAACATCCGAGGCGAGGAAGTGTCTTTTGTTTTTAATTATAATTTGAATTATGATTTAGACACCATAGCTCCTCGGCGAGCGACCAAGTTGAGCAAGTGCTCGGCGGGCGGAGGAGTAAGATCGACTTTTACTTAGAATCTAAATATTCCTAAATATTCCTAGCATATCTCGGCGAGCGACCGAAGCGATCGCATATCCATATCGCATCCTAAAGCCTAGCGAGGCGAGAATACAAGAAAAAGAAAATAGAAGGTTGGTAAAAATTCCAAAAATATCCTTTCATGGATCAATACAGAGGGGGGGGGGGGACTCGGCCCTTACAAAAATTGTCAAGAAAAAGAAAAGGAAAAAAAGAAGAATCCTTCAGGCATGGGCCGAGTCCCCAGGCTTCTGCGAAGTCTCTTCCTCCTCGCTGCCCCGGGAAGGCGAATAACCCTCCCCACTCAAAGATGAGCCCAAAGCTGGAAGGAAGACGTGAGGGATGAGGGAGTCGGCTCTGATGGTGTCCTAGGTATCGGTGAGAGCATTCGCCTCGCGGAGGAAATCCACGACGAACACCGTTGTCGCCACGACCAACTCCCGACAAATCCTCGCCATCTTGCGAGGCGTAACATGCAGGGTCTTCGTGCATGTGGAGGATGACTTGCCTCGCCTAGTTACCTGATCTCGCTCACAAGACGAGTCGAGCCGCGCCATCAAATGAGTGTTCTCCAACTCCAGCTCCGTGATCCTGCTGGTTAGCTGTTCAAGGGTCTCGAACTCCTGAAAAAGAAAGACGCGAGGTCAGGAAAGCGGGCAGCCGAGGTCGGCAGGAAAGAAAAGTGTGGAGAAAATCTTACCGATTTGCGGACGGACCTTTCTGAAGCAAACTCGGCAGACTGGAGGCGAGCCTCAGCCTATTTGACCCTCTTCTAGGTCTGCTCGAGCTTCTCGCCGCATTTCACGTGCTGTCGGCTGAGGATGAGACCCTGCCTCTCTGCCACGTGCGAGAGCTCAAGGGAGTGAAGCGAAGCCGCAGCGCTCCGTCGGGCGAGGTTTTGAAGGGGAAGGTCCTGGTAGACCGCGACGTCATTTCGTCCATAGAGCTTGTATATCAAGTCGAAGGCCCGCACGCCGGTCTCCTCGCCCTCCTCCTACGAGGGTTGGAGGGTGGAAAGGGAGACCCAGTGTAACATCTCATTTCCTACTAGACCCCTTGACTTCAACTAGGGTAGGTCATGTGGTGAGAAAAGTGAGTTTGAGATAGGTAGTGACCTTAGGTCACCTTGAATTGAGAGAACTCAAGTGTGAGCCACTATAGGGGTAAGTCATTTTAGACCAAATTAGCTCAAATTGAACTTATTGATGTGAATTAACACCACAAACATGTCCCTAACCCTAAAGGATGCATAATTGACCAAAAGTCTCATCAATTGGTCAACCAATTTAGCCAAGTGGAACAAAGTCAAATCTAGGTCAATATAGCCCAATTCAACTCAATAGGGTTCGATTCATACTCATATGACCAAATTGACCATACCACAACATGCTAAACCTTCTAAGGAGTGCTCTGGACCCAAATGCCCCATCATGGGGTCACCAATTGGTCCAATTTGACCAAAGTCAAACTTAGGTCAACATAAGTCAATTCTTCCCCAATAGACTCAATTCACCCCCAAAACATGAAATTGACTTCACCCCTTGTCTTAGAACATCGTGGGGACCCAATTGACTCAAAGCGTCATCATGGGATCATCAATTTGATCAAATTGACCAAAGTCAACTTTTCTCCAATTTTGGTAAAAATCACATATATTGGTTAAATTAGCCCAATTGGGGCATCACCATGACCCAATTAACATTGGGTGGTGTCAAGGGACTCAAGACCAACACATTGGACCAGTCAACTCACCAATTGACTAAGTCAACCCCAAAAGTCAACATAGGTCAAAATTGGGCTAAAATGACCATTTGAATCAATTAAGCCAAGCCATATGGGCTAAGGCCACAATAGGAAGCCCAACTTGCAGCCCATGACCAAATTATCATGCATGCCATCAAAAATTAGGAGGAGATGACATGCAAGAGGCTAATTTGGACTTCCCCCAAATTCAAGAGAGGACAAAGGAGGAAATCATGGATTGAAAGCCACTTGTCCCTCCTCTCCTCTTCCCAAGCCTCCCACTGAGCTCCAGTAGTGATTCCCAGCCTAATTCCAGCTGTGGGGAGGGGGGACAAATGGCAACAAGGAGAAGCATCCTATGCTTGGCCGAAATCACCTTAATGGTTGCCATGAATTAAGCCACCCTCATCCCAAATTGACTTCACCATTAGCTTCAGAAGGTGGAGAGCATATGAAATCGAGCCTGGGATCATTGCAAATGGTGGAGGATTGAGGTTTTGAGCAAGCTCGCCGGAGAGGAGAAGATTCATGGCCAACCACCGCCGCCGCCGTCAAGCTCCATTAAGGTCCGGTTTCTCCTCCCCTCCCTCTGTGCTAGCCTCTTAGATCAAATAGGAGAGATATCCATCTCAATTGAGTCGGATCCAAGTGAAGAAAAGGGGAGAAATTCCATGGATTTGCACATGCCCTAACTTACTGTACACGTCGCCGCCGGCCGAGTGGTCACCGAAAAATCGAAGCCCCCACCTCCATGATGGAGGTGGTGTTGGTGGCCGGCCCAGCCGTGGTGGCCACCAGTGGCTGGGAAAACGCCGTCGAAAACAGCCCTGCAACTAGAATTTTCGGGTTGTTGGAGAAGATGAACAGCAGAATCATTTTAAGTTATTAATAATTGATTGTTTTATCAAAATACTTGTCCGATCTTAATAATTTTGAAAAAAAAATACTTAGAGCCTTTATCACAAAATATGTCCAACATCAAAGTTGTAGTCCTATGTCTCAACAAAATTTGGAAATTAATTTCACTCCAATTGGAGCCTTGTAACTCCCTCGGCACCATTTTTTGTGAGGCTGGTCCAACTAGAGGCCAGAAATTATTTTATGTAAATATTTTAAATGGTAACTCCAATGAAGCTGAAATTTGGACCATGCATGCATATACCCTATGACTATCTTGTGTCAAAAATTCAGATTTTAGGGGAAGACTTTTCTATAGTTTTATCCATTATTTGATTTACCAAATTAATGTGATTTAGGGATCTAGACACCTCAAGTTGACCCCAAATTTTGGTGGCACACTTGTCTTATCATCATTTAGCCCTGGTAAAAATTTGGGAGCAAATAGACTAATGCATGTTGGGTATTTACACTTGCATGTCTCTACCCAAGAGGTATTATAGGGTGTCAATAGCCAAAAGTATTATTTTGTGTATTCAGCACATATGGTTAAGTCTTGGCTCCTGAGATTTTGACCACACCCTCTCCATGGTATAACAAATTACCTCAGAGAAATTTAGGATTTTGGGGATCAAAATTCTTGGGTATATGACTAAAATAAATTATGTCGCACTTCTTATTTTATGAAATGTTTATGGTGAAAAATGCTTGGAAAATTAAAAAACTCTGGGTATGGAGTTTTTAGATCATTATTGTGCTATAGTAATTTTCTCAGAATTTTTAGAAGTCATAAACAAGTACTTGATGTGTAAAGTTCTAATTTCACATTCTTTATATTAAATGAAAATTTGGGTTATAGATTCTCTGGAAAATTATGAAATTTAAGATTTGATGTTTTTAGGTTATTAAGGTGTCATTGTAATTTTCTCAGAATTTTTAGGAGTCATAAACAAGTACTTGATGTGTAAAGTCCTAGTTTCACATTCTTTATATTAAATGAAAATTTGGGTTATAGAATCCCTAGAAAATTTTGAAATTCTGGAATTGATGTTTTTATGTCATTATAGTGTCACTGTAATTTTCTCAAAATCTTTGGAAGCCTTGAACAAGTACTTGATGAGTAAAGTCTTATTTTCACATTCTTTATATTAAATGAAAATTTGGGTTATAGATTCTCTGGAAAATTATGAAATTTAACATTTGATTATTTTAGGTCATTAAGGTGCCATAGTAATTTTCTCAGAATTTTTAGGAGTCATAAAAAAGTACTTGATGTGTAAAGTCTTATTTTCACATTCTTTATATTAAATAAAAATTTGGGTTATAGAGTCCCTGGAAAATTATGAAATTCTGGAATTAATGTTTTATGCCATTATAGTGCCACTGTAATTTTCTCAGAATTTTTGAAAGTCTTGAACAAGTACTGATGTGTAAAGTCCTATTTTCACATTCATTATATTAAATGAAAATTTGGGTTTTAGAATCCCTGGAAATTATGATCATAAATCTTCTGAAAATTTATGAAATTTTGGAATCCATGTTTTTATGTCATTTGTCACCTCTGGAAATTTATTTGGCAAGATTAAAACTACTTACATGGTACTTCCTTCACATTTTGGAAGATGTCAATTGATTAATAAATTTTAAATAGAGGCCAAACCTATATGAAATATATCAAATTTCTGGTCAACCTTATTTATCAATAATGAGCCTATGGTAAAAATTAGAACTCATTTGGACATGATATGGTCAAGATTGCATCATAGGACTCAAATTTAGTTCAATCTCATTGTTGGTCTAGGAATTGTAAAAACTTAGTGTGATGATTTGACCAGCAGGATCACTTAGAAAATTAGTGGAATTTGAATTATGGCAGTAACATATCATTTATATTAGCCCCTAGAAGTTGTGGAATTTTTTGAGAACGTTAGCACTATGGTTTAGAGAATAATTTAGACTCGTGTCGCACTATGCATAAAGGGGCAGGGATCGCATTGAGAGCATAGTAATCACACAGCAAGTTGAGGTATTCATGTCATATCTTTAGAGTGTGATTAGGGATATTGTGAGTTACATAAGGCCCGCGCCATTTAGAGGATGAGAGATCTTAAGTGTTGAGCATTGTTCAAGAGAACGTTTGCTTAAAAACAGGGTGAAGGATAAGTCATAAAATATTTAAGTTATAAAGAGTAATAAGGAGAGTGGGGCTTTAGAAAATGGTAGCCACCAATAAAAGTAAATGTCTTGGAAAGGGGAATTTGGGTTTCAGCCCATCGTATTCCCTAGTACCGCTGCGAGCCCTTCACCGGGTAAACCTCGGGAAGTCTAGGATTCACCCTAAATTTCTAGTATAACAATAATTAGACAAGAATTGTCTAACTAAATGAACTAAGAGATACGGTGTACTCCATCCCTAGATAGAGGATGGGAAATTGTATATCAGGACGGGATGATCCTGCGAGCTGGAGGCTCGGGAGGTTGTATATAAGGACGAGTTGATCCTGCGAGCTGGAGGCTCTGGAGGTTGTATATCAAGACGAGTTGGTCCTACGAGCTGGAGGCTCGGGAGGTTGTATATCAGGATGAGATGGTCTTGCGAGTTGAAGGCTCGAGTGGTGATAACTTGCATGTGCATAAGAACAAATTATTGGAGGGTCTTCGATACTGGACCGGTCGTCACACCGATGATAGTACGTTGACTTAGGCGGGTGTGAGGGTTTGAGGGGCTAGTAGGTTGTTTATACTGCGGTCTGGAGGACGATCCCCGAAAATGCACACCTGACCTCAAAGACTGGTGGATACCAGCAAAGAGTACGTAAGACTCTAGAGTGCACCTAGGACGTGTACAGAGGCGTACGAAGGGTTTAGGCCTGGTAGTGTGTATACCCTCCTAGGAAGTGGAGTTGCCTGCTCCACTGCTGTCGTAGCCACAACGGTGGTACCAGATAGTGAAGCTAGCTCCAAAAATCGAGAACTAAAGGTCTGTGATCACAGAGTCATGTGAGTGAGTTGCACTTGTATGAATTATATCATAGCATGCATATCATATCATACGTAAACATTAGAACATAATTTGCAGACCCTTATCATATAAATTAGTATGGACTCTTTTATATGATAAGTTATAATTCCGGAAATCTTAACTTATAAGTTTGTATGGGCATTCATATAAGTTAAGATACTCATGTGATGGTAGTATATTTTACTTGTTTACTTTACTTGCGATGTATTACCTTACTTACTGTTTTACTTACAGCTTTACTTACTGTCTTACTTCCTGCTCATATATATTGCTAGTTAGGTATTTTACGTGTTTTACTTTATATACCTGCTAGCGTAGAATTCATGTCACCTGCTTGTTATATTACCCCATATTGTCCTCCACTTCCTCCCGCACGGTGCCTAGGAGTCGTGGGTGGAGGAGGGGACAAAATGGCTTAGTCTTTATGACTAATGGTCAGTTGTGACCGTAGGAGTTCGAGGAGCTAGAGCAGCCGCAGTGCCGCACGACCAGCAGGACATGATGGCAAGACTTGAGGAGCAGATGCCGCGCATTACTTCTACCACAAGACAGGTGCCAGATGATGAGAGTGTTTAGCTTCCGCGTAGATATGTAGAGAGAGAGTTTATTTTGTTGTCTTTTCATTCGGACATGTACTGGGCATAAGCCCTTACTCTTTCTTTTGTACTCATTGATGGACTTGTATACTATTTTGGCATATGTATATGTGTGTTCTTGTGGACTTGGTTTATTTCACTTAGTTTTCTTCTTATCTCATTGTTGGCCTGGTTGATCGTTCTTACCGACAGGATCGGCGTCTTGCGGAGGTGGATAACTGGTGCGTTAGCATATCCGTAAGGCGGCGGTTCTGGGCATAAGATCCGGGAACTCTCATGGTGCGGGAGAGGGATCTTACACCCAGCACGCCGAGGACCCCCAGTGCAATACATGGTTGCCCAAGAGGTCCATCGCCTTCAACCCATGTCATGGTAGGGATGCATCTTGGGAGCACTCGGAGGCCCCGACTTGACGCCCTTACCCTTCTCTCGCGAGGGCCTGGTCCTTTTAAGGGAAGGAGGTAGCTCGGAGGATTCAATCTCGATGGTCCCCCGCTTTTGCGTAGACATGCTCGCAGGAGGCAACCTCAGCGCAGGATCAGCAGCCGCCTAGGCCGCCGCATTCGCCCTATCCAGGGCACTCGGCTCGCCCCTGGGAAAGTAAGGGGGTGGGCCGGTACGGTTTGCTCGCATGCAAAGCGCAAGTAGTTAGTTTCAAAAGGAAAGAAGGGTAAAGAAAAGCTAGTGCACCAATGATTTAGCTTCACCCGAGGGTACAGTGGGAAGTTGACCGAGGTTCCGCCTCAAGTGGGCGACCTCGAAGTCCTTTTCACAGAAGAACACGTGAAGGAGGGCCACCTCACAGTTCACCAGCGGAGCTTTGTAGATCTTCTCTCTCTTCTGAATCGGCGAGTAGGGGAAGCTGCCGAGATCACCCTTGATGAAGACGAATTTATCCGTTTAGTGGTGAACCTTATTGGAGGTCTCGAGCACCCGTATGTGCGAGCCAATCAAGAAGGTTACCCCATCCGCGGTTTCTCGGAATATGAATAGCTCCCGGAAGACAGTGAGGTCAAATTTGATTCTCTCCTCGCACAAGAAGCATGTGAATGTGATCAGCATCACAATCGCATTCGAATTCACGTGGGCAGGGACGACCCAAAAGTATTTGAAGAACTGTCTCACCTCAGGCCAGAGAGGTAGGTGAAGTCCCATCTCAAAATGAGCGAGTGGGAACGCGAGTTCATCGGCGAAGAAGGTGTTGATGCACTTGCCTGGCTTTGGGCGCCAAAGTTCAAACCCAGGCGCCAGGTAAGCGTCCTGGAAATCCGCGAGTTACGCCAGCGTCACCCAACCATCCGAGAAGGAGTGATCCCTTAAGTTTTTCTCACAGTTTGATCGGCCATCGTCGGACTCGCCTGTCTTCCTCGGCATGAATTCAGAGAGGTGAATCGAAGAGGCGAGTACGATGAAGAGGAGGAAGATGACGGTCAGAGAAGTTAAGACAGTGGGTGATGGTGGGGGGTATTAATAGGTGCTGGGAAAATGGAGCCCGCTCTTCCTAAAGTGGGCCTTACCCACATCCCATTACAAGTGGCCCACCACTCACTCGCGCCATTACGATACTGGGTCCACTCGGCGAGTAGACTGGATCGAGGATTATGCAGGAACATGCTACTAAAATCGTCGAGTGCCGAGAATCCTAAACGAATAAACCAGCAGACGCGAGCGGAATGATTAATATACAATAAAACTAGCGAATACAATTCTTATTAATTGTCGATAGAGTACATGCGAGTGCACCAAAAAAGAGAGGAGGGAGAAAAAGAGGGAAGACACTTAGAGGGGAACCACTTCCACTGCCCGTGACCTCGTGTGTGAGGCCTTTGGCCCCACATCGTACAAGCATGCTCACGCACTTACGCGAGCTCTTGATGGGCCGCTAGGATCATATCCCTCCACCCGCACCATGTTCTCCTTTAGCTCCGTCGTTTCGCTCCCACAACTTTGCAGCTCCTTGGAAAGCCGGGTGACGCTTCCTTCGAGTATGCGGATTTGCTCCTCCAGGCCTATAATGTGAGGGAATGGGTCAAATTCCTCCGCGAGCCGATCTTCGTTTATGGCGACCAGGAGGCGCTCATGCCTCTCAAGGAGAGTGGCGATGTGATCAGTCAACTCGGCCATGCTGGCGGGCTGACCAAGCATCTCATGAATCTGGCTGGGGGCGACGTGGGAGGCCCGCTCGACCGGCTAGACTCGCTAGAGGCAAGGGAATTTGGACCTGTCATAAAGCGATTCAAAACCGATCAAGGTCAAAAATCAATCTTTCATAAAGAACTTACTGCGCGAGATCTCGACGTCCAGCGCTCAACGAGAAGGCGAGTGGTCAGAACCCCTCCATCCCTTAAAGGAGGTAAGTCGCCCACCCGAAGCGGTATGGGAGACGGTGATCGGGGGCTTGCCATCCCCCGACCCCAAGGGAACCAGTCTGGAGGAGCGAGTCGGATGATCAGTGATAGGAGGGTCTGTCTCCACCAGGGCGAGAGCGGTGACGGACATTTCCACAGGAGGACCTGAGGGCGACGACCTCCTTGGCGATGCGGCGTGTGACCTCAGGAGCAGTCGAGTGAAGGGGAACTGCGAGAATCAGAAGATTAAACATCTATGATAAGCCACTCACATCCCCAAGGTTCAAGAGATACATACCGGAGATCTGGGGGCGAGTGTCCAAGTCCATGGGTACATTTGCCTCATCTTGCTTGGCGATTTCAGGAGCAGGGGAGTTCCTCTCGGCTGCAAGCTGCAAAGGATTAAACTCCCCCATTAGTTTTTCCCGGTAATAGGAAAAGGGCCACTGAAAAATAAGGGCTAAAACCTGATTGGCGGCATCTTGGCCCCCGTCGAGCGGGGACGAAATCTGGGTCTCGAGCGAGGGAACTGTGGCCTCGTTCATTTCGGGGCGATGTTTCTTGATACTGGATCACCCACCATGTTTTTTGGAGCGGGGCGAGTGCTCCCTGACTAGAGCCATCAGCTTAGCCGCGCCTTCGCGGGATCTCTCCTTTTGGGCGGCGAGGAGGGCCGAAAGGTCTGTAGGCGAGGCCATGGATGGTGACTCGCAAAAGGTTGCCGGCAGGAAGGAAGAAGAAGAGAGAAGGAAACTCCGGTGAAAGGGTCTGGCTCCATCCCGGCCAATTTATAGCCTGTTGGTGGGGACACCGAAAGATTCTTCGAGCGAGCTCAGACTCACCAAAAACATGGTTGGACGGTCTTTCCGAGCCCAGGATGAACTCGCAAAGAGCGGGGATTGTGTACAACCCTGTATTTGGCGAGTCAACCCATAGGTATCTACGAGTGCACCTGAGTTGGAGTGAGTGTGGCTCCCTGCGAAATGCAGCACTCGCTCGGGTGCTGGGATTGAGGGGCAAGTCTCGTGACTCATAAGGGGATCGTCGGTCCTAGGAAAGGAGCTGGCAAGAACCATGCACTATGGAGAGAATATTTATCCCCTAACAGTAAGGGCGAGCGAGTGCGAGTGCCCAGCTCAGTAAGAGCATTCGACTCCCTGGGTGAATGCACCAAGGGGAAACAATCGACAAGTACTATTCTGGTCTGCCTCTAGTAATTTCTAATAGCAGGTTTTGCTATTCGTAGACCATTTTGGGCTGCGGTTAGGCGAAACCAAAAGGCGGAGGTCGTTATCTGCATGCCATTCTTAGAATCCTATAAATAGACCCATATATGCACCTTAGAAAAGGATCTGATTTCTGGTTTCTAGAGAGAGCTTCTTCTTTCCATCTCTCTGGTTTTCTGAGGTGCCGAGCTCAGTCTTGGTTTGGGTGGGTAAGATCCTTAGATCTTGTGGGTTTGTGGTGGGACCTCCTCGCTGCGGCTCAGGGGTCTGTTTAGAGTATAAGGTTGCCTAGCGAGAGTCCTCGGTTCCGAGTGCCCGGTCGTTAGTTCTCACTCGCTAGAAGTAAGGGCGAACAACGCCCATTTTGGGGTCCGTACTCCGTGAATCGAGTTCTCGGTTCCAACATTCCCCAGATGGATCGTCCTTGCCTAGGCATTGTCCTGCTTAAGCCATGATCTCGGCCATCTTTTTCCTCTTTTTTCTTTCCTTCCTGTCACATCAGAGTACCTCGTGAGAGGGAGCCCCCACGAATTTGGTTCAGAAATTGTTCGTGCCTAAGGCTTCGACAGCCAACGTCGTGCCCGCCCCCGATAAGCAGGTTGCATCTCATCACTGCAGGCGTCGAGGCAACCTTCTTTTTTGTGGGCGGGTGGTTTTCTTCTCGACATCCATAATCTATGGTGTATGTTTCAGGGGTCTCACCCCTATTTATAGGGGAGGATCATCTGAAACCTTCTTGCTCCGCAGATTACATCTCGTCGAATAAGGGTTGGATGATTCTTTCCGAACCTATGTGAGACCGCAAAGAGCGGAGATTGTGTACAATTCGTATTCAATGAGCGGGCCAAATCCTACTGGTAGGCTCTAGCACCTCAGAAGGTTGATCATTGTCCAAGAGGAACAACGTCATCGAAGACAATTGAAGTCCATCAAAAGCTCGCCTTTTTAGCTTGATCAGCTCGCTAGCAAGCTCCTCTAGGGCTCGCCCGAGCTCTCTTCTCGGGCGCGCGAACACATACAACCCGCTCGCGAGCTACTTCCGTGCTCTCCAATAAGCTCGCTCAAGTGAATCTCAGCTCGCCAGCGTGCTCTCTCCTCAAGCGACCTCAGCCAAGCAGCCTCGCCAAATGGAGCCCTGCTCAGCGACCTTGCCCAAATCACTCTCAATCAGCTTGCCCTACTCAGAGGCGCCCAGGAGTATGGACACCCAGGAAATCAGGTATCTGGTATCTTGTGAAGACGCGGCTATTCGCAGACTACGTACCCTTGGATTGCCTATAAATAAGGCCTGAGGCACAAGTAGAGGGCATATTGACCCCCACCCTGGAAATCACTCTCAATCATGTTCCCCTAACTTAAGTGCTCTCTTCTCTTGTGCCTAGCTCAACATTGACTTTAAGAGGGGAAGTTTATATAAACTTTTGGGTGTGTGACAGGACCTCCTCGTTGTAGCACGCTGGTCTTATTTTAAAGGTCGTCTAGGAACTGCTCTTATTAGTAGTTTTTTTTTCTCGTCGGGTTTTGCCCAAGGTCGACCGCTAGGCCAATAACCTTGGGTTCCCCTTGATTCGAACTTTGTGAACCGAATTTTACTGATTCCAACATATATATATATATACATATATATTTACACACACACATATATCTTATTTGACTTCTTCCAAAGTCATTATTTCTTATTTTATTCGGATTACTAGTTTTTCTTATGTTTCCCCATGTGTGTATATGTAGGGATGTCATATGAATAAAAACTACTGTTTGTGAAAGACTCGCACTTGCAAAATAATTAACATGAATTTGAATTAGCTATAGTCTATGCATCGATCTCGATGCCCAAGCAAGCCCGGTCTGAACTGCCCGGACCCGACCCAAGTCCATTTATATGGAAATGAATTGCTAATTTTGACCAAAGTATATACACCTCTTGATCAGTACATGCCACTCATGCGTCCCGTTTATAATATCCATGAGGGCCCGTTCGTTTGGACGAAATTGAAGACTTGGAATTGAAATTCGACGTTGAATTTCAATTACGTCGTTCGCTTGTTAGGTAGCTTTAATAATTGGAATTTGAGTTGAATATCATGGAATTGATTTTAGTCTAAGCACAAAATCTAGTTGTACATATCGGAATTGGACGAGTCTGGCACGCTCGATTTATTGCGTTTTTCGCCCGGGAGCGCAATTTTTTTCCCGGGCGCGAGTTTTTTCCCCGGACGTGCGTTTTTTCGCCCAGACGTGCAAATTTCGCCCCGACGGAAGTTTTCCGCCCTAGCACTCGTATTTCGCCCAAGGGCGCGTTTTTCGCCGGGGCGCATATTTTGTCGCCCGGGCGCGAGTTTTTCGCCCGTGCACGCGTTTTTTCGCCCGCGGGTGCGTTTTTTTTGCCCGAGCGCACGTTTTTTTTGCCCGAGCGCGCAATGATTCTCCTAGGCGCGGGTTTTTAACTCTTGCGCGTTTTTTGCCTGGGCGCGCGTTTTGTCGCCCGGGAGCACAATTTTTCGCCCGGGGACGGAATTTTCTCCCGGGCATTTTTTCGCCTGGGAGCGCGTTTTTCGCACACGGGCTCGTTTTCGCCCGGGGGCGCGTTTTGTCGCCCGGGCGCTCGTTTTTTTGCCCGGGCGCGCATTTTTCGCACGGGCGCACGTTTTTTTGCCCGGGCGCGCGTTTTTCGGCCGGGATCTCGTTTTTTGCTCGGGGGCGCATTTTTCTCCCGGGCGCGCATTTTTTGCTCGGGCGCGCGTTTTTCGCGCGAGCACGTGTTTTTTGTCCGGGCACGCATTTTTCGTCCGTGCGCACAATTTTCGCTCAGGCGCGAGTTTTTCATCAGGGCGCGTGTTTTTCGCCCGGGTGCGAGTTTTTCGCTTGGGCGCGCGTTTTTTGCCCGGGCACGCGTTTCTCGCTCGGGAGAGCGTTTTTCGCCTTGGCGCGCGTTTTGTCGCCCGGGCGCCCAATTTTTCTTTCGGGCGCGAATTTTTCGCTCGGGCCCGCATTTTTTGCCATGACGCGCATTTTTTATTATATATGTAAAAAAAATATTAGTTTCTTTATAATATTTTTCAATTCTTAGATTGAATTTTATTTAATAAATGAACAAAAAAATTGATCAATTGCACAATATTCAACAATATTGTTTATTAGGCAAACGATTGAATTGGAATTAGATCAATTTCAATTCTGAATATCGAATCTTAATATCGAATTCCAATATCAAATTTGAATTCTGTTCAAACGAACGGACCCCGAAGGAAGATGTTACAATTTTCATCAAAGGGCATGATCATATATTCACAGCTTCAGTATTAAATATGATTTTTGATTGCCCAAGTATTTGAATGTCAATTGGGAATAGCTGGCCACAAATATCCACACATCTCGAATATGCAAAACAACATTATTATTATTACTATTATTGTTAGGGCAATGTTATAAGCAGTGCTATAACGGCCAAATGCAGTCCATTCATATTCGCAGCCTAATGAATTCAAGTGTTTTAGGACTGTGAATAGCAATTTTAAGTATTTTTAGGATTGTAAATAGCCGTCGTAGGACTGCTAATAACATTGCCATATTGTTACTAGGAATTAAAAAGACTTCTCATGCATGCATATATGCATGCATAGAAGTCGGAATAAAAGCACGATATCCATGCAGAAACATACACTACGAGCTGCATGCAGGCAAGCTAAGCAGCTAGCATAATGCTTCTCCAATCGCATAAACAAGTTAAAGTAAACCTCCATCCTTGGGACTTGCCCGGAATGCCCCTAAATGGCAGTTGGTCTTAGGTGCATAATAAGGCTCGTGAGAATCGCAAATCAGACATTTGCACCTGTAACTGCGATAGCAAGTGGCATCGGCAACGAAGCAGCCTGCAGTTATTGCCAGTCTTGACATCAGATGATTGCACACGATCGGACAGTAGTTATGCACATTACAAGGCATGTAGTACCGACGGGGCAATATTTCTTCGAAGCATCCATTAGGAAGTTTTGGTATCTTCGACGACATCACTCCAATAAACAACATCAGCAATACATAATTAGTTAATTGTTAATGTGCGAAATTCATACCCAACACTAGCTATTAACACACTTGTATGAAGTAGTATTCCGAGAAAGTAATGTTATATATATTCTTTCTCTTTTTTATTGAGCACCGCAAACTATATTATTAACCCATATAAATTTTTTATATTGTACAATTAAACAACAATTTGTTCGTATAATTAACTAAATTTGGGAGGAACACTGAAAGAGAGAGAGAGAGAGAGAGGAACTGATACAAGAACATTCATGCATTTGTTGTGGTGAATAAATTTCTTATAGCATGTCCTTTTTTTTTGGAATTGGCATTGGACATTAGAAATTCATTCTAATGTTCGGCGCAACGGAATTTAAGTGAATATTGGTTTTCATGTGAAAACTCATGGCTTTGAGTCTTTGACTATGAACTAAAAAAGCAAATAGCCAATTCTTACCTCCACTCATGGGTTTTCCGCATTATCGAATGTTTTCACTAGAGTTTTTCGACCTACGCGCGCGTTTTTCGCCCGGGCGTGCATTTTCCTGCAGGGTGAGTTTTTCGATCGGGCGGGTGCTTTTCGACCGGACGTTCATTTTTCTCCCAGGCGGGCGTATTTCGCCCGGGAGCGCGATTTTTCGCTCGAGGGCGCATTTTTCACCCTGGCGCGTATTTTTCTCCCGGGCGGGCATTTTTCGGCCAACCGGGTGTTTTTCGGCCTGCCGGGCATTTTTCGCCCAGGCGCCCTTTTTCGCTCGGGAGCGCATTTTTCAGCCGGGCGCGCGTTTTTTGACCCGGGCACATTTTTTGACCAGCGCGAATTTTTTTCGTTCGGGTGCACGTTTTCCGCCCGGGCGCGCATAATTCAGCTTGGCGCGAATTTTTCCATCCAGCCGCACGTTTTTCGCCCAAGCGCGCATTTTTCGCCCGGGCGCGTATTTTTCACCCGGACGCGCTTTTTTCGCCGGGCGCGCGTTTTTTGCCTTGGCGCTCGTTTTTCACCCGGGCACGCGTTTTTCGCCTTGGCGCTCGTTTTTCGCCCAGGAAAAAAATGCGCACCTGGGAGAAAAAATTGTGCTTGGGCGAAAAACGCGCGTCTTAAAACATATTATGTAATTTAATGCGTTCGGCACTAACGCCTATTATGAGTTTTATAAAATTATTGAATGAATGTCAATTCCAATATAAATTCCATTATTCAGCCGAACAACTTTTGTGCCTCAATTCCAATTCTGTTGATTGAATTCAATCTTATAGCCGCACAACAAGATTGGAATTATGTACAAAGTCAATTCATGTAGATATTGGTTTTCGTCAAAAAAGTCAATTCCGTCCAAACGAACGGACCCTTAATAAACTTATTAGTAACAAAATATATTTCTTGCAACAGTTCTTGTTTAATAAGTCTCTAGCAAGAACTTCTGCATACTAACAATTTTTTTGTTGGTTATAAGAACATTACTTTTGTTTAGATTGCGATTTTATAATAAAATAATGATTAGTAATTAATTCATGGTATTGATTAAGTAAAAATAATATTATTTAATATTTAATTTTATTTGATCGACAATTTATATTTTATCTATAATAATAATTCTATATTGCAATCATGAATTTATTATAGATATTAACGCATTCCATTCTTCTGTGCGTAAATCTTAAAAATTATGACTCCCATGAAATTTTAAGTCTTTTGCAAATAATCTTAGATTTTAAATTATTAATAAAAAAATCTGAATTATTAATCATAGAGTTTCTTCTTAAATTATTTTCAAGTAAGAGTGTGTGAGAGGGGAGATTCTTGCGTCCGGGTCTCGGACGCCAGTTGGCGTCCTCGCGCACGCATTTGTGGCCTCTCATTTGCCCCGGATGGCGTCCGGAACCCGGAAACAAAAATTTCACGTGTGGGAGACGGAGAGAGAAACAACTCACCTAAGCTCGGGACAAGAATTACGAGTGCCGCTATTGAAATCATTCTTCGGGAAAACTTCATGAGTGCTAATTGCTATCCAGAAATACAGTGATATATTGTAGTTGAAGAAGCACAATTAGGAAGCACAATTAGGAATGCCAGAGATATGCTGTATTTGAAGAAGCACAATTAAGAATGAATGATTCAATCAGCTAACTTCATTTATATATAGTTGAAGCTCTAAAGCATAGAAAGACTTGTTCTATGCTCACCACATTTACAGCTTGATTGTACTTTTTTTATTCAAATTAATTTGACCTTTTATAAGGGATGCATGACTAAATCAACCTAACATCATTTATATATAGTTGAAACTCTAAAGCATATATAGTAAGACTGTTCTATGCTTATCACATCCACAACTTGATTGTACTTTTTTTTCAAATTATTTTGGTCTCACACACGCACCCGAATAACGTCCATACACAAAATACCCTCCTGAAATGTACTCCAAGGGGAATATTTTTGTGCAGGGATGTTATGAAATATGAACCTCAGGGGAGGTAAATATTATGTTTTGTAATATTGATGGGAGGTTTTTGTAATTTCAATAATAAGAGGGGTAAGGTGAGGTAAATATTATGTTTTGTATGTATGTATGTATCTATATATGTACACTTGGCTGCCGCTCGCACGGCCCCGCGCGGGCGCGGGAGTGTGTGGCTCCGCGCGGGCACTACCGTGTATGGGTGTGTGCAGGCGCGTGCGTCGCCAAGTGCGGGCATGTGTGCCCTTCTAGGGTGCAAGCTTAATAGTGTTGGTTGCGGTGGGACCTCAGTTTTTGTAATTTCAACGAATAGAAAAAGAATTACACAAATTTAAAAAATGTGCATTATATTTTATTATTTTTATTTGTATAATTCTTTTTCTATTCGTTGACATTTGTGGGAGAGTCGGGATTCGGCATGTACAAGAAAATCATCGAATTATGTTAAAGAGTAAATTTGAAAGTCCACCTCTATTTTTGTTCTGTTATTGCTAATTGTCCTGAACAAGAAAATCATCAATGATGTTAAAGAGTAAATTTGAAAGTCCGATTTCTCATATTACTAATTCTTCTATCCGTTGCCATTTGTGGGTGAGTGGGGATGCCGCCTGAACAAGAAAATCATCGAATGATTTTAAAGAGTAAGTAAAAAATATATAAATTTTTGTATATATTGATTGGGTTGCGTGACAGCATGCAGTTTGGTTTAACAGAGTTTTTGTCGCGCCGGTCGTGCGGCCATGTAGGCCGCATGGCCGGAGGCCGCCGTGGTCGTCGCCCGCAACCACGCTCGTCGCCTCCCGATCGTAGGGTGCGCATAGTAAAATCTCCCACCATGGGGTGCGCATTGAAAAATCCCACATCATGAGTTTGCGCATAGTTAAACCCTCCATTATAGGGTGTGCATAGTAAAATCCCTCAGCATGATTCTGCGCATAGTAAAATCTTCTATCATGGGGGTGCGCATAGTAAAATCCAACACGATGGGGTGTGCATAGTAAAATCCCCTCATCATGAATCTGCGCATAGTAAAATCCTACACCATAGGAAGCGCATAGTAAAATCCCTTATCATGGTTCTGTGCATAGTCAAATCCTTCATCTTGGGGGTGCGCGTAGTTAAATCATCCATTATGGGGGTGTGAATAGGAAAACCTTCTATCATGGGTGTGCAGATAGTCACACCCTTGCAGCATAATTACCAAAACGCCCCTCAGAATCTATAAAAGGGACCGAGAGCCCTCATTGAAAGGACCTGGCCTACTACGCCTAAAAGAGCTCTAGAATCTTCCTTCGAAGATCTCTCTGAGTTCTCCTTCGGCGCTTGAAAGACCTTCAAAGATCTCCTTCGGCACTCGAAGATCTCCTTCGGTGCTTGAAGATCTTCTTCGGTGCTTGAAGATCTATTCGAAGATCTCCTTTGACGCATGAAGATCTGCTTCGGAGCATGAAGATCCATTCGAAGATCTCCTTTGGCGCTTGAAGATCTCCTTCGGAGTTTGAAAAAAAAGTGTTAGGGCAAAAATTGTGCGCCCGGGCGAAAAATGCGCTCCCGGGCGAAACATGCACGCCGGGGAAGAAAATGCGCGCCCGTGCGAGAAAATGCGACTCCGGGCGAAAAATGCGCGCTCAGGAGAAAAATGCACGCCTGCGCGAAAAAGATGAGCGCCCGCGCGAAAAATGCGCGATCGCATAGAAAATGCGCGCCCGTGCGTTAAATGTGCGCCCGGAAGAAAATGCGCGCCCGAGCGAAAAAATACGCGCCCAAGCGAAAAATGCGTGCCCGGGCGAAAAATGCTCGCCAGGGCGAAAAGTACGAGTCCTGGCGAAAAATGCGCGCCGGGGCGAAAAATGTGCGCCCGAGCGAAAAATGTGTGCCCGCGCAAAAATATGTGCTCCCGCGTGAAAAATGCGCATCCGGCCGAAAAATCCGCACCCGGGCGTTAAGTTCACGCACGGGCGAAAAGTTCACGCCCGGGCGAAAAATGCGTGCCCGACCAAAAAATACGCACCCGGGCGGTAAATGCGCGCCCAGGCAGTAAATGCGCGCCCAGGCAGTAAATGTACACCCGGGCGGTAAATGCGCGCCCGGGCGGTAAATGCTCGCCCGGGCAAAAAATGCGTTCCCGGGCAAAAAATACGCTTCCGGCGAAAAAATGCGGCCCGGGCGAAAAATGCGCAACCGGGGCAAAAAATGTGCGGCCTAGCGAAAAATTTGCGTCTGGGCTTAAAATGCGCTCATCGGCGAAGAAATGCTCGCCCGGGCAGAAAAATGTACGCACGGGTGGAAAAATTTGTGCTCGGACGAAAAATGCGCTAACCTTGTATCGAAGTGAAGAAGTGCTTTTCGAAAAGGTTGAAAAGTATGACAAATGACTTTTCAAAAAGAGGAGAAAAAAGAGTTTTCCGCGGTAGCTTTTCCCACCGGTAGACAATCAAAACGATTTGTTAGGTGCTGTGACATTTTCCAGAAAACGAAAAGGAGCTAAAAAGCCTTTCTCGCTGATCTTGTCGTAGGATAAAATTAGGGAATTTATATAAGCAGCCCTTATTTGGCTATTGGCAACCCGAAGATAACAGCAGCCCGACAAATCGCTATTTACAGCCTCATTGTCACTGCCGCTATTGGCAGCCCAAAAAAAAAATCATTAAACATGTTTGTGGTCCATAGTTGTTATACAAAATAAACAGTTCATTAATAAGGACTAGTATTTAACACAAAATAAGCAGTCAATTAACCCAAAAAACTATCCATTAAAAATAAGCAGTTCATTGTTCTTACACAAACATTGAACTTGCCAGTGATTTCAAATGACGATCTAAGAATTTCAAATCTCAACTCTGAAGAAAATATGTCATGGGTTGTTAACATTAAGAAATAATGTTGTTAAATATTATTCGTAGTGAAGAGTCTATGGTTGTTGTTGTTAAATATTATTGTACATATAGTTAAATTTTAATTGTACATATTGGGGTATTACCATGAACAGGTTGTTTGCAGTTCCAAGGAGCAGGATTTTCTCTGCCTGACAGTTGGCGTCCATCCCCGCAACAACATCTAGCTGAGTCTGAGTCATGTTAACATCATCATTATGCTAGAACGAAACATAGTTACCTGAGAGGAGGCCCCCAGAAGTCGCCCGATCCATGCCAAAATCTGGGTTTCTTGTCGTGCTTTGCTGAACGCCACCAACGTCATCCGTCCTTGCCGCCCAGACATCAAGACCCTTGAAATGTTTTTCTTCAGCAGATTCAGGCGGCGGAAGGCGGAGGAGGGCAAAACCAAAATGAGCAAAGGCTGGAGTGACTAGATCCCTAGCCGACCACTAAGGAACCTTCGCCGACTATCTTCACCAGTGGCGGCGGAGTGGGGGGAGGTGCGGGTTTCATTCGGCTCCAATGAAATGGAAAAAGACCCAGCGGGAATATAAAAGGGGGCTTCTATTAGCAGGGAGAAAATGAGATTTTTAATTTTTATTTTCAAAAAGCGGGGGCTGCTGATAGCCATACGCGGGCTGCTTATATAAAGTGCATTGAGGATTTGAGGGTCTGTATATATAATTTCCTTTTTTTTATAGTGGCGGGCCCAAAAAAAAAACGGAAAAACCTGACCAGTTTTGGCAAATCCAGACAGCCAGGATTGGAGAATTACCCGCCACTCTCCCCCTTTCGCTCCCCATCGATCGTCCTCACTGTCCCGGTTTTCGCCTTCACCACCCCCATTTCCATTTTAACGGGAGAAGGAGAACGAGCGACGAAGAGGGACGCAGACGCCGAAACGCGGCCTCCGATGAGAAGGACGGCGAGCTTATCGGAGCTCTCGCCGGCGGGCACTCAGCAGCCGATCTTCCCGACTAGGCCAAATGCTAGCAGGACGGAAGCGAATCCGCCGGTGCAAGAGAGGAAAAGGGTGAAAAGAAGGCACTCAACGGATCTGTCGTGGGTGGATGCCTCCCACTTCCTCAATTGCTGCGGCCTCTGCAAACGCGCCATCGGCCCCGGCTGCGATACATTCATGTACAGGTATTACTCGAAGAATTTGAAATTATGTGTAAATCCTTGAGATATGGAACTCGTAATCTTAATGGAAACAACCTCTCCTCTTTTTCAGATTTTTTTCTCTTCATTTGTACGTGTCTAATAGATTAATTTTATGTGCGATTGAAGCTTATCGTAATTTATATCTTTCCTTGCAAATGTTATGGTATTCAGAGGGGCATTTGATTTTTGAGATTTGACTTAAAATTTAATCATGGCGTTGTACTCGAAGATCGAGCAAGATTCATAATTGTTCGGTCGATTCTATCAAGCGCATTGTATACGGCACCGTCCATGTTATAGATGATGGATTGATTATACAATTATCAATAGAAAAGGAAGAAATTAGATCAGATGCAATGGCTATTTATATTCATAGCAAAATACAAATATATCTTTATGCACCAATGATCAAATGCTTCACCATCAACAATTCGAATTCGCCTGGGTGAATAGCTGAAGATCTGGGTAGAGGAAGAACCTGGAGTAGCCATATGATGAAGATTACTTGATGATTAGACTGATCTAAAGAAAATCTTTGGTGGCTTACTGACCTCCAGGCTCTAATACCACAGCGAATTGGATGATCCGAAAAGGAAGTAATTGTTGGAGATATGAATCCAGCATCAATTAAAGCACCGCAGAATACAAAGCATCAAGAGGAGGAGGAGTAATGGAGCAATTACTCACCGGGGAAGACGAAGCAAATATTGGGAATTCGAAGCACCAAAAATACCTTTCTTTTATTTCTGTCTTGAATGTACTCCCGGTTCAATCTCTATATATATTGATGTATTCCCTGCATGAAGATTGTAAGAAATAAAATGAATGAATGAGAAGAACCTTCACTTATCTTGCACGTTTATCCCTTCCACTTTTTGCATCCTTTTTCTTTATGTTTCCATCAGTGGTATCAGAGCCGATGGATGTCTTTGTATCCATATGCCATCAGGTGGAGGATGTTATGAGCATTTGAAGTAAACTTTCATATTGTTCATCCATTCCTACTCATCATATGGCAGCCCCTAGTTCCAACAATTCCGTCCACATGTTCCAATTCACCCAAACGGGTACTCCCATCTTTGAAGGGGAGCACTACGATTTTTGGGCCACCCACGTAAGGTTGCTCTTCCAGTCACAGGGATTATGGCAACTGGTACAAAATGGGAAAGAAAAACAGGCAGCAGAATCATCCAAATCAGCAGCAGATTCATCCAAATCAGCAGCAGATTCATCCAAAGGTAAGGAGGCAGAGACAGATGCAGCTACACTCAAGGCAATAGCGGAAGAAGCAAAGCAAGATGCAAAAGCTCTCCTCATATTGCACCAAGGTGTAAGCAGAGACATCTACCCACGCATCATGGGAGCAACATCATCCAAAGAAGCCTGGGACACTTTATTCAATGAGTTCCAAGGCTCGGAGAAGGTAATATCATCAAACTCCAACGCCAATGGAAGTTATGGGAAAACATAGCCATGAGAGAAACTGAATCAGTAAAAGAATTTGTGTCTCGAATCATGAGTATTGTAAACCAAATCAGGAGTTTAGGAGATAAACTCAAAGATAAGAAAATTGCTCCCAAAATATTAAGATGCCTTCCTTCCAAATTTGATCCTATAGTAACAACCATAGAAGAAACTAAGGACCTTAAGACCCTCTCTATCCCTGAGCTTATGGGTTCTCTCCAAGCCCATGAGGAGAGGTTAAAAAGATCCAGTGGAGAGCTTGAGCAGGCTTTTCAAACCAAAACAAAGCTTTCCTCAACTGAAAAACCTTTTCAAAAGAACTCTAGACCAAATCTGAGAGGAAGAGGGAGAGGGAGGCACAATGAAACAAGGCCAAGTGAGTATAGAAATTCTGATTTCAGAAATCCCCAAAACTCCCAACCCTTTTGCACTCTTTGTAAAAGAAGTAATCACAATGCTGTGGACTGCTTTTACAAATGTAAGAGGTGTAAAAAGCCCACACATATGCAAAAGGACTGTTGGTCCAAAGATAAAGAAGAAAAGCAGGAGGAAGCTAAGTTCATAAACACCACAGAAAAGCTTTTGATAACAGGAATCAATGATGAAGCTGAAAACAACATTCAAGAGACATGGTTTATAGATAGTGGGTGCTCTAACCATATGTCATCTTGTAAAAAAACCTTTATCTCAATTGCCAACACTACAAAAACTCATGTAATACTTGGGGATGGGAAGAAGCTACCAATAGAGGGCACTGGAGTAGTTGCAGTCAGGTCCAAGGATGGACATATTAGACACATTGAAGATGTTCATTATGTCCCTCTCCTCACTCAAAGCTTATTGAGTGTAGGACAACTCATGAATAATGGGTACACAATCACCTTTGAGGGTACCCATTGTCATATCTGGCAACAGGAGAAGAGCATATGTATTGCATCTGTGAGAATGACAGGGAATAGGTTATTCCCCTTAAACCTTGAATCACCACAGGAACATGCCCTGAACTGCAAAATCAACACAGACTTATGGCACAATAGGTTGGGTCATCTTAGTCATAAGAGCATGTGTCTACTAAAACAAAAAGATATGGTGTTTGGTCTGCCAGAAATCAAGGAGGACAACACAATTTGTGAAGAATGTACACTGGCCAAGAGTCATCGTCTACCTTTTCCAACATCCACAACTTGGAGAGCAAAGGAGCCACTGGAGCTAGTGCATGCAGATCTGTGGGGACCTGCCCCCACACCATCTCTTGGAGGAATGAGGTACTATATGTGTATTATTGATGACTATTCCAGGTATGCCTGGGTGTTTTTCCTTGAACAGAAGTCAGAAGCATTCAGCAAATTCAAAGAATACAAAGCACTAGCTGAGGCAGAAGCTGGGAAGAAGATAAGGAGGCTCAGGACAGATCGTGGAGGTGAGTTTACAAGCACAGAATTCCTGAACTACTGCAAGGATATGGGCATCACCCGGGAACTCACAGCTCCACAAACTCCTGAGCAAAATGGCTTGGTAGAAAGGAAGAACAGAAGTATTGCAGAGAGAATGAGGGCTATGCTCCAGCATTTCAAACTTCCACAGAACCTATGGGCAGAGGCAGTTCACACTGCTATATACCTGCTCAACAGAAGTCCCACAAAGAGTATTGAAGCTGCCACTCCCTATGAACTGTGGAAAGGGAGAAAGCCAAATGTACACCATCTGAGGATATTTGGTTGTGTAGCCTACAAGCACATCCCAAAGGAGAAGAGAAACAAGTTAGAGATGTGGGCAGAAAAAGGAATTTTCATTGGATACAGCCATCAGTCAAAGGCCTACAGGATCTACAACCCAGAAACACAGCAGCTGAGCATCTCCCGTGATGTTGTTTTTGATGAAAACAATACCTGGAACTGGGATCAGGCACACCTCACCACTCCATATGAAGTGGTTACTGCAGAAGTGCAGCCATCCAACCCAGATGAAGTTACTCCCGCTGCAGAGGTGGTTGCTGATGATCAGCCATCCAATCCTGCTGCAGAAGACATAGCCAGTGAAGCTGACTCAGAGGAGGAGGATTCATCATTTCCCCAAAGGTACAAATCTCTAACTGAAATCTACCAATATGCTAATGTTGCTGCCCTTGTGAATGAAGAACCAGAAAATTACATAACTGCTGCCAAAGATCCCAACTGGGTAAAAGCCATGAAGACAGAATTAGAAATGATCGAGAAGAATAACACCTGGGAGCTGGTTTCTAAACCAGCACACAAGAAAGTTATCCACCTCAAGTGGGTATATAAGATAAAACAAGATGAAGAGGGAAAAGTGGTCAAGTACAAGGCAAGGATTGTTGCCAAAGGGTACTCCCAACAACATGGAATCGACTACACAGAGAAATTTGCCACAGTAGTTCGAATGGAGACTATAAGAGCTCTCCTTGCTGTTGCTGCTCAGGATGGCCAAATGGTGCACCAGCTAGATGTAAAGTCTGCTTTTTTAAATTGTAGCATAGAGGAAGAAGTTTATGTTAGCCAGCCAGAAGGCTTCATAAGAAGAGGGGAAGAGGAGAAAGTATATAGACTGAACAAAGCCCTCTACGGCCTCAAGCAAGCATCAAGGGCCTGGAACCACAAGATTGATGCATATCTGTGTGCCAATGGTTTCAACAAAAGCAAAAATGAACCATCACTCTATACCAAGGTATATCCCAATGGCCATTACATTCTCCTGTGCTTATATGTAGATGACTTGATTTTCATTGGGACCACACCTGAAATTGTAAACAACTTCAAGAAAATTATGAGGGAGGAGTATGAAATGAGTGATTTGGGGTTAATGAAATACTTCCTTGGTTTTCAAGTAAGAAAAAAATCAGGGATGATATTTCTTAACCAAGAAGCATATATAAATAAATTGCTGGATAGGTTTGGCCTGACTGCCTCAAATCCAGTCTCAACTCCCATGACAACCTCAACTGCTGTTATCTCATCACCACAGAAGGGCATTTCAGAAGAAGATTATAGGAGCCTTATAGGCTCTCTTATTTATCTCACCAATACAAGGCCTGACTTAGAAAATGCAGTCAGCATCCTTTCCCGGCATTTATCTAGACCCAGCTCAGATGATCTCATCACAGCCAAGAGAGCTCTCCGATATTTGAAGGGCACAAAACATTTAGGCCTGCTGTATGAGAAAGAAGAAAGTGCAGAGCTATCAGGTTATACAGACAGTGATTGGGGGGAGATAAGGAGGATAGAAAGAGCACAAGTGGTTTCATTTTCATGATAGGCAGCAAGGTGGTCTCCTGGGCATCCAGGAAACAAAAAATTGTAGCTCTCTCGACGGCAGAAGCAGAATATGTCGCCGCCTGTGCAGCCGCCTATGAAGGAATTTGGTTACAAAGGCTGATGAAGGATCTCAGACCCCAGTGGAAGGACACCCCGATCAGGATTTGGTGTGATAACATTGCTGCAATTGGGATTGGGAAAAATCCCATATTCCATAGTCGAACCAAACACATAGACCTGAAGTATCACTTCCTAAAAGACCTTGTTGAGACAAATCAAGTGGAGCTGAGCTACTGTCCAACGAGCAAACAGCTGGCAGACATAATGACGAAGCCTCTACCCAGACATTCCTTCTTGGCAATTCGTCGCATAATTGTTTCAGGATTCAGGGGGGATGTTGGAGATATGAATCCAGCATCAATTAAAGCACCGCAGAATACAAAGCATCAAGAGGAGGAGGAGTAATGGAGCAATTACTCACCGGGGAAGACGAAGCAAATATTGGGAATTCGAAGCACCAAAAATATCTTTCTTTTATTTCTGTCTTGAATGTACTCCCGGTTCAATCTCTATATATATTGATGTATTCCCTGCATGAAGATTGTAAGAAATAAAATGAATGAATGAGAAGAACCTTCACTTATCTTGTACGTTTATCCCTTCCACTTTTTGCATCCTTTTTCTTTACGTTTCCATCAGTAATTAGATCAGATATCGGATTTCATTTTCTCTGATTTTTTTTCGTATTATTGATTTGGGTTTAGAATTAAAAGACATCTAAACATGTTGAAAAGGAAGAAAATTATTTCTAATAAGGAAATCTCGCCTGGAGCAAACTCGGCAGATCATAGGAATTTTTTGAGAAATATATTTCTTTGACTCTTCCGGATCCGCCATTGATGAGCTGCTATATACTTTGTGCAGGGGCGAAGTTGCGTTCTGCAGCCAGGAGTGCAGGGAGCGGCAGATCATAGAAGAAGTGAGGAAGGTGAGGAAGAAGCGGTCATTGCCATTGATGAAGAAACCAAACCTGCTCCCGCCGCTCCGGCGATCTGGATCTTCTGTCAAGGCCGACTCGGTGGTGGCTTGTTAGGCCGATGACTTCACCTCTTCGAACCATGCCTACAGTTTTATTATTTATATATATATATATGGACTGTTGCCCCCTTCTTCTTTTCTTGAATCTCTACTTCTAAAGAAACTATGTTCTGGATGAATAGGAGATAATTAGGGTGTGATTGGCAAATTAGGACCCTCTCCATTTTTGACAAAATTGTGACGAAATGGAGATGATTCAGATCGAATGTCTCTTGATCCGACGGGTTCATCTTTTCTCATTCTTTTATAATTTTTTTAATCCAAAAAATCTGTTAAAGTTATTTTGTCCATTAGATGATGAAATGAATCCCCTCCATTTCGTCAGAAATGGATCATCCGGATCAATGTTTGGCACGGTTGTCAACTCGGTGTTCCCGAACTACCTTTGGGAAATATATGTTTGACATGACAATTATTACGGTTAACAAAAAAAGTACTTTTGAACATAAAAAATGAAGTTCCATAGGTGAGATCAAACGTTCGCGAACGATGATTAGTAAACTTTGTGCTCACGACCGCCATCACTGTGGCAAGCAAACCCTTGGTTCTTTATGATATTCTATTATTTTCATATTTAAGTGTATTTAATTTTTATTATGCGGGTGGTCTGGCACGGGGAAACCTCTTGCCCTGCACTAGTAATTGTGTCGTTGGCCTTCTCTAGTGGGCAGCATATGTCGATGACCGGGCCTCAGCCTCACCCGAGGGAATTGTTGTCGTTGGTGTGCACTGGAGTAGGTGAGCGACACAAGTTCTGTCGCGCGGGGCACAGGGATTTCTCGTGTCAGATTGCTCGTTTAGTTATAAATTTTACGATCTCAAGTGCACAAATATTTTGTTCACCATGCATCGAATTGTTTTTCGAAAAATACATAACTAAATTTATATAAAAACATGAATCTAAACACTAAATTTAAGTTGTCAAAAAATATCTTTGGAGCACATAAGATCCCACAACATTTACCGTGACTAGTGATCACCGATCGGGAATAGTTGTGTGCTGGGACTTGGCAATTGGCGATCGCCAATCGAGAGATGCGATAACAGATCACCTATCGGGAGGAGCAATCGTCGATCGTTGACCCAGAATAAGAGTGCATCTATATCATAGAAGTGATTAGAAGGGCAAAAAGGTGAATTCATGTTGCATACACACACACACACGCACACATGTGGCAGTGCACGGGAGCCCCCAGTGCGACGAACATTTGGCGGGTGGCTCCCGCATCCAAGCGGGTTTTGCCACACTCGTGCACTATTATTACTCATATGTTTATTATAATTTATATTTTAATTTTGTAAATACGCTATAAACGCACACACACACACACATATATATATATATATATTGTTAGGGTTTGGTTCCGCTCAAAGTATTCTACTAAGGACCATCAGATTTGGAATGATCTTATATAGTACCTTCAGCGTAGAGCCTAGCCTTAAGATGACACGAAACCCATTAGTCATTACCCAGTCAGTCTCGACACGCGCGTGCATATACTAAATTATTCAACAATCTTCTTCTATGTCTGTCGCAAACCCGACGTCAGAATGGGTGGTTTTTGCAATGTTCATCCAAACATTAATCATTCAGAATCGTGTCTCACACATGTTAAAAAAGATTAGACTTAAGAAAAAAAATATGCAAGCATAAGAAAACATAAATTTCAGCAGCATCACATGATAGTCTCAAGTATGATCCTAGCACAAGTTCAGCACGCCTAGTGGCAAAAGATCAACAAAAGAGTTAAATAGTCCAAAACCAACAATTGCATGAAAGAAAGCTAAACAATGCTCTAAGTATAAAAGAAAACAAATAACACTCAAACTATCATCATCATCAAATGTATAGCATGTCATCCTAATCAGGAACCCATTCAACAAATGCTCCATCTCCAACATCTCATGTAATTTTCAACATACTTAGAGTATTGTAGGTTCTATCTCAGAATACATTATTTGTATCCAACGAAACGATCTTATGGGCTTCTGGACACCACATCTATATCTGTGTTCCAAAATGGAATGTCAAGGTTACTGTTCTTCTAAAGTTAACTGGAAAACATCAAGTTTGGAATGAAGCCAATTAACAGAAAAAGAGTCAAACCAAGTCAGATTGTGCTATCAGATTAGGAATAACACTCTCCTCCAAGGTAAGAAAGATGAATTAAGGTAAACTTATTAACATCAGATTTGAAATGAAACAACTTACCAGATTCGTGCTCAGCAATCAAGACCATCAATGGAGCACAACATCCTTGCTTTGATAAAGGAAATCTAAAGAAAATCAAAATATTGACTTGGACTAGACTGATCTAAATCGTCTTTAGTCTCATTTCCCTCATTATTTTGATTAGTCGATCTTTGACATTCCTTTCGTCAATGGATCAGCCAGGTTATCCTTCGATCACACATCGATCAAAGTGATAATTTTTTGTTCTTTCAGATAATTCAGCAAAGCATGTCTTAGTCGTACATGTCTTCTCTTAGTATTATAGAGATCATTTTTAACAACTTGAACTGCTGCTTGATTATCACAATACAAGTTCAACGAATTGACTTGTAACCTAGACAAGGGAAAATCTAGAATCAAGTTCCTCATCCAGTCTGTCTCTTCACCAGCCGAAGCTAAGACAAATAACTCGACTTCCATAGATGATAAAGCTATGTAAGTCTGTCTTTTGGATTTTCAAGTAATATCAGCTCCACCCAAAGCGAATATATATCCACTGGGAGACTTATTGTTACTATCTTCTGAACACCACGAGGCATCAGAGTTTCCATCCACAGTTGGAGGGTGACCAGTGTAGCTTAGAGCATAATCTTTAGCACCTCTCAGGTGTACAACCCTCATTCTCCGAGGGTGGACCCCCCCAAGGCCACGTAGGCAGAAGACAAAGTCAAAGAAGTCAACACAGAGCCCGACAGTTCAAGGCAGAGAAGAGAAGGCCTCGGCGAGTATGCAGGCAATACTCGCCAGATTGGCGAGTATGGGACAGAAGATCTGGCGACTATTGGTCCGGCGTGTGCGAGCAGCACCCAATACTCGCCAGTGGGCGACTATGGCAGGATACTCGCCGAGTAACCCATAGTCGCCAGGTTGGGGGCTGGGCTATAAAAACCCCCCCTACCCCTTGGTTTTCCTATAAATAGGACCCCAGGGGTACTTGGATTGGCACCTGGACTTGAGCTTTCGAAACCCGGCTCTTGCATTCTAGAACCTGTCGCACTTGGTCGCTACTCTCGGTACTAGTCAAGTCGGTGCCTTCCTCGTACCTTGCTCGGCCATTCTTTGGTTTTGGAGGGGAAGTCTCTTCGGAGCTTCTGGGTACGTGGTGGGACCTCCCTGCCGCAGCACCTGGGGTCCTGTTTGTTGCTCTTCTTGCTCTTCAGTAGTCGCCAGCTTAGTCGTCTCGTCGGACTGTTGGCCGAGTAGCCTCCGGCTGCATCGGTCCGAATCTTGAGGTCAGGATTTTCCTGGCGTCAACACTTTGGTGCGGTGAGCGTGGACCGTAGTCGTTGGAAGAAAGTTCGGCAAGAAGGCGAGATGGTCGTAGGTGGCGACCATGAGGAGGAGGTCGGCAACTCGACGGGAACTGGCAGGTTCGTGACGCTGGAGGTTTTCGAAGCCTTCGCGCAGCGCATGGAGGGAGCCATGCGAGCAGCGCTTCAGCCGCGCGCCGAGGTCACTGCGACCTCGCCGCATCGCCCAGTTCCGTCCGAGGGAGGGAGTCCCCCTCGGCGAGCAGGAAAAGAGCACATGGAAGATGAAACCGAGCGACCAAGGAGGTCGCAATTCTACCAGCCAACCTCGCAAGGTATTCGCTTCCGCGAGCCGTGCGAGCAGGGGAGGTACCCGGATACTCGCCCATATGGCGAGTATGGAGGTGATACTCGCCAGGTTGAGGATCGTCGCCGGGCAGGAGGGAGGAGCCCCTTCTGCGAGGAGATCATTGTCGCACCGGTGCCAGTCATAGATCCCGCGATGAATTATTGCTCGGGGAGAGACGACTCTATCCGTCGAGGGAAGAGACGTAACCGGAGGAATAGCTGGAGGAGGTATAGGGATCGGGTCAGCCAAGGATGTCAAGGAAGTATCAAGGTCGGGGAGGTAGGAGTGAGTTTTGGAGAAGCGGAGCTCGGATCTTTCCGCAAAGTGAATTTCCACCAGGCCTACCGCCATGACTTCGCTCCAACCTCTCAAGCGCCATCCCCGCTAGAAGAAATCACTTTCTCAGAGGAGGGCATGTTAAGGGATGAGAATCCCTTCCATGAGGCCCATGTGATTGATGCGATCGTCGAAGACTTCACCGTCAACCGAATCCTGGAGTGCAACGGGGGATCTGTCCGTGTCATCTTTACGTCATTCTCACGCACACGTTTGACGACCTGGAGATCAAGGAGAGAAGAATGACGATCTTGGATGACTCCCCTTTTTGATTTCTCAGGTAAGCGAAAGAAGGCGGACGCGACAGGAAAAGCAGCCGTCGTCGGGAAGCTCATTCCAAGACGGGAAGAACCCTTCATCGTGAAGGGGAGCTGTTAAGAAACACCCGGAAAGGCGATAACCTGAAAAGGCGGGAGTATGTACACATCTCACCTCTGTAAATGTATTATCCATAAATAAAATAATCACCTCCCTGAAATATGGGAAATGGTGAGTCTTTTGTCACTTCCAGATACGTGTTTTCACGAAAAAGAAGAAAAGCAGGCAAAGTCAATCTCCACGCTAGGTTGGAAAATGAGCCTCCGACTTAACCCTCGTAAAAACTCAGAACGGATGATGGGACAATGCCTCGGGTGTGCGTTCCCTTAAGACCAAGCCTCTGCAATGACGGCCGAGATCAGCTCCCCCCTTGCATGTTGGCCGCGGTTCCCACCGACTGCATTTCTCGTCCGACTGTAGAGATTACCAGGAAGAAGTCTGGACGCCGACCTTCCGATTCGGCGAAGGGATGATCGATTTCACTAGCTCAGGGAACCCTTGAAAAAAGGCGTCGTGTACCCTCGAGAGCTAAAAAGCTCGCAGCAAAGCATTTCATTTTCTAAATTATTGTGTTAGATCATATGAGTTATTTTGCCTAAAGTGTGCTTAACTCCCTGCTAAACTCATTGAGCAACAGGAAGCAGGTCCGATCCACATCCAGCATCCAAGTAGGATGGAGGCCTCGGTATGGTGTATCCCCTTGGATCTCCCCGACTGCCACTCCCTGCTTGACGTCATCCTACATCAACATTCGCCGCCGCAGGTTGGAAGACGAGCCTCCGACTAGACCCTTGTAAAAACTCAGAACGGATGATGGGACAGTGCCTCGGATATGCGTTCCCTTAAGACCAAGCCTCTGCAATGACGGCCGAGATCAACTCCCCCCTCGCATGTTGGCCGCGGTTCCCACCGACTGCATTTCTCGTCCGGCTGTAGAGATTACTAGGGTAAAGTCTGGAAGCCGATACTCCAACTTGAGAAGGGGAGCGATCGATTCGACCGGCCAGAGGATGGAGACGTTCCAGCACCCAAGTAGGATGGAGACCTCGGGATGGTGTATCCCCTTGGATCTCCCCGACTGCCACTCCCTGCTTGACGTCATCCTACATCAACATTCGCCGCCGCAGGTTGGAAGACGAGCCTCCGACTAGACCCTTGTAAAAACTCAGAACGGATGATGGGACAGTGCCTCGGATATGCGTTCCCTTAAGACCAAGCCTCTGCGATGACGGCCGAGATCAGCTCCCCCCTCGCATGTTGGTCGCAGTTCCCACCGACCGCACTTCTCGTCCGGCTGTAGAGATTACTAGGGTAAAGTCTGGAAGTCGATACTCCAACTTGAGAAGGGGAGCGATCGATTCGACCGGCCAGAGGATGGAGACGTTCCAGCACCCAAGTAGGATGGAGACCTCGGGAGGGTGTATCCCCTTGGATCTCCCCGACCGTCATTCCCTACTTAACGTCACTCTTCGTCGACGTTCCAGCACCCAAGTAGGATGGAGGCCTCGGGAAGATATGTCCCGCAAGGCCTCCCCGACTGCCGTTCCCTATCTCTTTCCCCTTCAAAATTTATTGAACGAGTCTAATGAACTCTTCACCAGGTGCAGAGTGAGGCCTTGAGAGCATGTGTCCTTCGGAACCCTCCAAGTACCCTCCACAACTCGACCCCACCAAGGGAAATATTGAAGAAGGCGAGTATGCATGCGCGAGTATCTCGGCGAGTATGCATGCGCGAGTATCTCGGCGAGTATACAGGTGCGAGCATGAAGAAGCACTCAATCTCGTCTTGATCCTAAGAGCCTCGCGAGCACTCAAACTCGCCCCGAGCCTAGGAGCCTAAGCGACATTCAAAAAAGAAAGCAAGCACCAAAGAAATAGGCGAGCAAAAGCTTTGATTTTACATTTATAAATAATTAAATGAATTACATAAATTTTCAGAAGCTTTACAAAAGGTCGTCGGGCGAGCAAAAAAGGGCGCCCAGGCGACTAAGCGACATTCTCGCCATCAATATCTACGTCTGGCTCGTCGCCACCATCGTCGCCGCCATCATCATCAACATCATCGTCATCATCGTCATCCTCATCCTCGGAATCGTCATCCTCAGCATCACTGGACGGCGGCGAGGATGCTCGCAAGGGGGAGGTGGACTCCTCGGCGAGCAGCGCCGGGATGATGTCCTCCACCGTCAACTCCATGGCCGCCGGCTTCAGGAGATCGTCCGCCTTCAGCTGACTCAGGATGACGGTCCCAGTGGCTCGCGCGATCTCTCGACGAACACGTGGCATATTGTCGCCATGCATCCGGATCTGCTTGCCGACCCTAGAGGGGCCCGCCACCGCTGGCTGTTGCTCGGCAGGCCGAGTTTTCAGCTCAGCGATGCGAACTTGGGCGGCCTCCAAGGCCAGCCGAGTGTCATCCAGCTCCTTCTCCAGCTGAGACACCTTTGTCGCCATCTCCACCTCGGCGACCTACAAAAGCAAGAGAAGACATAAAGTCAGCAAGTTATTCGGCAAAAGTGGCGACTATCCCGAAGGCGAGTAGCATGGAGAAGCGAGTACCTCATGCTCCTTAGCCTTGAGCCCCATGGCGATCATTTTCTTAGTACTGATCCGGATCACCTCCTCGTACTCCAGCAACCTCCTCGCCGTCATGTGCGCCAGCTCGGCGGAGCGCAGCAGAGATCGCGAGGTCTGGTGTGCCAAGTACTCGGCAGGCTCCTCCCGCAGCCTCTCAGCATCCTCGCGACCATAGACGGCATGCAGCACGTCAAAGGCCTCGCCCTGATCCTCCCAGTCCTCTGACCAGGGGGGAAGGTTGGAGCTCAGAGATACCACATGATCGTCCTCCGACCAGGCGACTAGGAGGCGACCATAGGCGTCCTCACCACGAACACCCAAGTTGAAATTCGGGTGGGTATAGGGCTCGCCGGCCTCAGAAGGGTCCGCCTTCTTGCCAAGGTCTCGATGAGCGACCTCCTTCTTCTTCCTCGAGGGCTCGGAGGGCTCGCCCCTCTCCTTCCGCTTCTTTGAAGGCCCAGATCCTTCGCCGATGATCAAAGGCTCATCGCCTCCTGACGACAAGTCTATGGGCGAGTAGACCCCTTCCCCGCGAGCAGAAGTCCCCGCACCTCCTTGTGTGGAAGCCGTCGCCTTCACCACCGCAGGAAGAAACTCGCGCGGCAGGACATGGACTGCTGCAGCAAGAGGAGTAAGAAGTCCGGTTAGTCGCCAAGATAAAGACGAAGAGCGAGTATTGCGAATACTCGCGCGGTGGGTTACCTTCGCCTGCGAAAACCTCAGCGAGTTCATCTACTCGCCTTCTCCAGTGCACCACATCAAGGCGGCGACCTTTGAAAGCCTCGAGCAGCTTCTCGCCACCCGCGCTTAGGAAGGAAACCCCGAAGACGCTCTCCGGTGGCTGGAAGGACTTGTTAGGGATCGCTTGGAAGTCGCCAGCGATGACGACTAGTCGCTCTCCCCAGCGGTGGTTCTTCTTCGCCGTGCCGACCAGTGTGCAGACGTGGCTGCACAAGAAGACAACGCCCTCGCCTGTCGCCATAAAATGGAATACTCGCCTAAAGACCGACAGGTCGAAGGCTATTCCCTGGTCGCGCAGGTAGCAGAGGAAGCCCACGATCATCGCCACCCCATTGGGGTTGATCTGGGCAGGGACTATCCCAAAGTAACGGAGTATCTGGGAGAACTCCGTCCACAATGGTAGTCGCAAGCCCACCTCGAAGTGGCGGATAGGGATCACCCGCTCATTAGTCAAAACGGTGTTTAGTCGCTCGCTCTGGCGAGGAAGCCTCGCGACATACCCTGGCGGGAGGTACTTCGCCCTGATGACCTCCAACTCTTTCTCGGTCGTAACTGTCTTCTTGAAGATGGTCGCCGCAAAGTTCTTGGCGTGATTGGCACGCCGGATGGTCGCCTCGTCAGTCATCTTTTGAAAGGACGGAAAGAAAGGCGAGTATCAAAGAGGAGAAGGGGAAAGTGAGACGGAGTATACTCGCGCAAAAGTTCGGAACTCGCCAAAGCGTAATTAAGACTCACCCACCCCCCCCCCCCCTATTTATAGTGGTCGGGTAACTTGGCGTATCGAGCACGACGACGCGATCAGGAATAAGGGGGTGGCGAGTATCAGTTTATAATCGCCAATAGCAACAAACTCGCCATGCTTAAGGCGACGCGCAGACAATACTAGCCAAAGTAAAAGAAGATAGAAACAATCAAGAAAACCATCGCAGAAGAGTAAAGCAAAAGCAAGTAATAAAAGGCGAGTTTCTAATACTCGCCGAATAAATATAAAAAAAAAATAATAGTTCAGCAGTACAGGGATACTCGCCAAAAGGCGACATAACCTAAGAGGAAGAAAAATAAAGAAAAAGCAACATCTACGGAGGAGCTTGAAGGTTCGCCTGAGTGTCTGGCTGTTGAGGTTGTCGCCCGACCCATCCCAAGCCGCGAGCTCGCCTGAAGTGCTCGGAGGCCACAGACATCGCGTCCTCGCCCTGACGTAGCTGGTCTTCGATCCTCGCCAACCGAGCCCATGCTCGCGCGCATCCCCACCAGCTCGTCGTGGTGCAGTTGTTGGCGATGTTCGAGCCTCCCAAGTCTGCGCTCAAGATCGTTGACCGACTGCAGGCGAGATTCGGTAGCGACCAGCCGAGTATCGAACTCTTCCAGTCGAGAAACCCGCGCCTCCAACTCAGCCAGGCGACGATGAGCATCGGTGCTCGCCAGACGCTCAATGCGCGACTCCACGGCAGTCAAACGACGGTGAGTATCAATGCTCGCCAAGCGCTCAACCCGCGATTCGACATCAGTCAGGCGGCGATAAGGCTCGCAGATCGCCAAGCGCTCCAGCTTGGACTCCAGCTCTAGGATGGCGCGAGTAGCCCTCTCCTGGTACTCGCGAGAAGGAAGCCCGACCGCGTCGATCAAGGCTCCTATGGGAGTATGAGCGCGAGCTGCAAAGAGGGCAAAAATATCAGAGCTTTGACAACTGAAGGAACCAAGTGAAGATAGTGGCGACTATCATGAATGGCGACCTAATACCTGGCCGAGGACTACGAGAACGATGGCGAGGAGAGCTCCTGCCTCGCTGAGGAGACGTGCTAAGATGATGATCGCCTCGCCGAGCAGGATGGGATCCAGCCGTCTGATCCCGGCTAGGAGGCGCGTTCTCACGACCGCGACCATCGCCTGGTCGTCCTCCTCCCCTTGGAGGAAAGAAGCCCGAGGATCCCCCAGTCCCGCCACGGCGCGAGGATTCGCCCTGATGGGTAGAAGGCGCAGTAGAAGTCGAAGGGCGCTGATCGCCCTGAGGAGTAGCAGAAGGAGGGAACGGAGGAGGTGGCGGAAGCCCGCCTACAGGCAGCTGCGAGCTACTCGCTGTCCCCACAGACTGAAGAGGCGGTGGCGGTGGAGGCGGAAGCACGATGCCCGCCAAAGGAGCACGTTGCTCGCTCATCGGCCTCCTCTCCAGCAAGGAGCTGTGAAGAACTCGCCCTGAGCGACCTCCACCCCTAGGCGAGATCATGGGCGACGATCTCAGAGGAGGTGCGGCTAAAGGCTCCTCCTGCACACCGATGGTGGAAGAATCTGCGAGCATAGAAGAAATATTCAGCAAACCCGGACCAAGTCAAGGTCAGTTAAAAAAAGGTGGCGAGTAGATTACTCGCACCTCACACGGAAGCGAGATTCTCCAACGGATTCTGGGCCGAGGTCTCGGGCATACTCGCTTCCTCGGCAACATTTGGAGCAGGAGGATCAGCGGCCGGCGAGTCGCCCTCATTGGAGAGCCCCAGGTCATCCAGCAGCTGCTGGTGTTGGTCGCCCAAAGGAGCAGCGACCTCTTCCTCGGCGGCTTTCTTCTTCTCCTTCTTCTTCTTCTTCTTCTGGGCGAGCCTCTTCCTCTTCCTGGAAGATGGAAGGTCGCCAGATGCGGGATCCAGGTGAGGAGGAAGCGAAGAACCCTCAAAAAGGCCGACAAGACCAGCCATGGCCGCCTTAGCCTCGGCAGCATAGTCGCGCACCATCTTGAGCGAGTTCAGAAAAGACGTGCCATCAGAGACCCCTGCCCCTCTATTTATAGAGCTCGAGCGTCGGCCAGTGAGATGGCGAGTATAGGCCAATACTCGCCAAACAGGAAAGCTCGTCGAATGAAGGGTTGGATGATTCTTTCCGAGCAACTACGTTACTCGCAAAGAGCGGGGATTGTGTACAACCCTCATTCTCCGAGGGTGGACCCCCCCAAGGCCACGTAGGCAGAAGACAAAGTCAAAGAAGTCAACACAGAGCCCGGCAGTTCAAGGCAGAGAAGAGAAGGCCTCGGCGAGTATGCATGCAATACTCGCCAGATTGGCGAGTATGGGACAGAAGATCTGGCGACTATTGGTCCGGCGTGTGCGAGCAGCACCCAATACTCGCCAGTGGGCGACTATGGCAGGATACTCGCCGAGTAACCCATAGTCGCCAGGTTGGGGGCTGGGCTATAAACCCCCCCCCCCCCCTACCCCTTGGTTTTCCTATAAATAGGACCCCAGGGGTACTTGGATTGGCACCTGGACTTGAGCTTTCGAAACCCGGCTCTTGCATTCTAGAACCTGTCGCACTTGGTCGCTACTCTCGGTACTAGTCAAGTCGGTGCCTTCCTCGTACCTTGATCGGCCATTCTTTGGTCTTGGAGGGGAAGTCTCTTCGGAGCTTCTGGGTACGTGGTGGGACCTCCCTGCCGCAGCACCTGGGGTCATGTTTGTTGCTCTTCTTGCTCTTCAGTAGTCGCCAGCTTAGTCGTCTCGTCGGACTGTTGGGCGAGTAGCCTCCGGCTGCATCGGTCCGAATCTTGAGGTCAGGATTTTCCTGGCGTCAACATCAGGTATCTCATCAGCCCATCTAGGGCATCACAATGCTCTTTGCCTGGACTATTAGTAAAGTGGCTCAGCATGCCAACAGAAAATGCATTGTCTGGTCTTGTACAACTTGTGACATACATGAGACTATCAATTATCCTTGAGTATTTCACTTGATCAATGTTGGCCACTACATTAGGGCTCAACTTTACATTGTGATTAAAAGGTATTTCCACTGGCCTACAATCTTTGTACCACTAGGTAGAAAGAAGTTGCTCTATATAATGAGCTTGACTAAGAGTAACTCGACCCTTGTCCATTTTGACTTTCATACCTAACATGGTATCAACAGGACAAAAGTCCTTTATGTCAAATTCTTTTGCGAGAGTGGATTTAATATCCATCACTGCAACAAGATCCGACCCCAGAATCAATATGTCATCCACATATAGACATACGATGACTGTCTTATTTGACATTGAGCGATGATAAATGCATTTATCAGAGAGACTGGACTAAAATCCAAAGCTCTTTACCACTTAGTCAAATTTCATGTGCCACATCTTAGGCGCTTATTTAAGCTTATAAATTAATTTGTCTAATTTGCACATTTTATCTTTTAGATCTTTATATAAATATAACATTCGGGTTGTGTCATGCAGATCTCTTCATCAAGCTCTTCATTTAAGAAAGTTGTATTTACATCTATCTAATTAAGTATAAGTTCTCGATAGACGCTAAACCGAGAAGAATTCTTATAGTCGATAGGTGACACACAGATGAATAAACATCAAAATAGTCTGTTTCCTCTACTATTTATAACTTTTAGCTACTATTTGTGTTTTGTATCTAGCTATAGACTCATCACTATGTAATTTCTTCTTCAATATTCACTTGCATCCTAGGACTTTAGCTCCTTTCAGCAGGTCAACTAGATGTCAAGTGTTATTCTGTAGCAGCGAGTTCATCTCATCATCAATGGCTTCTGCCCACATCAACGAATCTCTAGATCTCATTGCTTTCTGATAGGAGAATGCATCATCCTCTAAGTGATAGGTGATAAAATTTTCACAAAAGTTCTTAGATATTTTATCTCTTATAGACACTATAACTAGAACAGGTTCAACCTCTAAAGGTTAAAGAGCGATGTCAGAGGAGCCAGCTTCAGGATAGAGTAGATTCCGAAATAATATTAGTAGACCCAAAGACGGTTAAATCATGATCTTTGACAAACCTATTTTCAAAGAATACGACATCTCTAGACTCTATCACTGAATTAGTGGACAGATCTAGAAACCTAACAGCCACACTAACTTTTGCACTACCTAGATAAACATAGGTTATTGTTATAGGTCCCACCTTAGGTCTCTTAAAGTCATGTATTCCAACATAAGCAATAGAACCCAAGTCTTTAGAGTATCAAATCTACAAGGATGATTGTATCACATCTCATAAGGAGTAGAAATGAGCTTAGAATAAGACAATCTATTTAGAATGTGATTTGCAGTAAGCACTGCTTCTCCCCAAAAGAATTAGGCATGCCAGCTGTAAGTAACATAGAATTCAACATTTTTGTTAAAGTTCTATTCTTCCGCTCAACAACACCATTGGACTGGGGTGAGTAAGGAGTTGTGGTCTCAATGATTATACCCCCAGAGGCACAAAATTCCTTGAACCCGTTTGTAGTGTATTCTCCTCCTCGATCACTTTCAAATCTCTTGATCTTTAAGTTTAACTGGTTTTCAACACGAGATTTGAAGATTGTAAAAGTCTCAAATGCTTCATCTTTCAATTTCATAAGATACACATGACAATATTTGGAATAATCGTCTATGAATATAATAAGATACTTCCTCGCTCTTCTAGTGACATGACTTCTGAAATCACAAAGGTCGGAATGTATCAATTCAAGAAGTTGTGTGCTTCTAAAAACCGACTTGAAAGATTTTCTTGTGATCTTAGTTTTTGCACACACCTCACACTTGTCAATCGAATAGATGGATCTAAAGAAATGTTATGACTCTTAGCTAAATCTCGTATTTTCCTTTAGTTCACATGACCAAGTCTGTTGTGTAACGGCTTTGGATCAATTTGAGTTGAACTCACTTGGTTAATGCTATCATTATTAGGCTTAGTCTATACATTCAATTGATCAAGTATGCACAACCAAAGTAGTGATAATTAACCGTTACGTTATTCTACCGTTGAATGTTGTGAAAGTCATTTCAGTCTTATCTAACAAATTCATTGAAATTAAATTCTTAGTTAAACTAGAAACTACTCTAACATGCTTCAGAGTTAAAGATTTACCTGAAGAGAGAACCAGCTCCGTTATCCCAGCATGAGTAACCTCGGTCTCTCCTCCATTATAGTTCTTCACTTTGTCTTTGACCTCTGTGATCTCAGTTAGAAGACATCTATCATTTGTCACATGACATATAACATCGTTGTCTCACAATCATAGCCACAATGTACTTGAGATCGGAGTTGTACAACCCATATTCTCCGATGGTAGGACCCACTCAAAGACACGTAGGCAGAAGTCAAGGTCAAAAGGTCAACACAGAAGTCAACAGTTCGAGACACCAAGACAAAGTCAGCCAGCATGAGTAGTAGATGAGTTCGTCGAACGCAGCCTTCCAGAGTTCGTCGAACGCGGCCTTCCAGAGTTCGTCGAACGCAGCCTTCCAGAGTTCGTCGGACGCAACCTTCCAGAGTCCGTCGATCGCAGCCTCGCAAAGAGCCACGTAAGCAGGAGTCAAAGTCAATGGTCAGCATTAATATCAGACAGAGCAGCAGGATCAGGAGACTTGGTCGTGCGAGTAGGAACCCGGCCGAGCGAGAAGGAAAGGCGCACCGGAGTTCGCAACCCGGCCGAGCGAGAAGGACATAGGACTGGACATTCTCGCCTATGGGCGACTTGCACCAACCAACTAGCCAGGTTAGGCCGAGGTCCTCACCTGCTCGCCTGCCTATGCCTTTACAAAAACCATCTCAGGGGATCAGGGATAGTCGCATGCTTCCTCTCCCTCAAGATTTGTCTATAAATAGACCCCCAGGGGTACCAGGAATGACACTTGTCAAAAATCAGAGCTTCACCCCCTTATAGGCGAGAATCCTCCCTAGCCAGTGCCTTCATAGTACCAAGCTCGGCCATTCGTGGGGTTGGAGGAGAAGACTCCTTTGAGCTTCTGGGTACGTGGTGGGACCTCCCTGCCGCAACACCTGGGGTTGTGTTCCCTCTAGTTCGTTCATCGTAGCTAACCAAGTCTTCTCGTTGGACAATTGGGCAAGTAGCCTCCGGCTGCATTGATCCGAATTTTGGAGCCAGGATTTTTCAGGCTTCAACAGGAGTAATCTACCAAATAGGGGTATTAATAACATACATATGATTTAAATTTTAACCATTTATTACCTCGTACCAATGATTGGTATTAATTTCTGATACACTGCGGTGACTAACATACGTCGCCCAAAATATTCTTATATTCAATAGACATACATAGGATTTAAAGTGCACAAAATGGACAACATTGATAAGCTAGAAATCTTAAAAGATGTTTATCACAGAATAACACGTGGCTATCATCACATGGTGCGCTAACGTAATAACGATCAATTCCGTGATTGATCCATCAAGTCCTAAAATATTGGAGGACGTTTGATATTCCGTGAGTGATTGGAACACCTCGCAATCTCCTCGAAGGATCACTGCTGCGGGATCACCCTGAGGTTATACAAGAGATAAGTGACTGAATGTCTTAGAAATATGTTCTAAACTAGACAAATCATCTCTCTAGGAGATCTCTTATTTTGGACCCTAAGGTACCCAAAGTCAAGTTCAACGTTTATAAAAAGTTCTTTCGCTAGTTATAAAGAAATAGAATTTTTTGTCTTTTTTCAAATAATATTTTAAACACTTTAAGGGATTCTGATTAATTTGGTGTCAACATGAAAGTTGTAGACTAATATAATGTCTAACACTTTTATGTTCAAATCGTCTCCTAATTTGGACCAAAATATGTCCAAATAGGAGCCTAATGTTTCAGAAAAATATACAATTTGTTGTTTTCAGAAAAAACGGACTTTTCAGGATTTTTCAAACAATATTTTGAGGGTCTTAAAGATGTCTGATTAATTTGGTGTCATCATGAAAGTTGTATTCCAATATAATTTCTAAAACTTTGATGTTCAAAACATCTCTTGATTTGAACTCTGTGTCCTAATTGTAGCCTAAAGTTTCAGAAAAAGGTGCAAATTGCGATTTTCAGAAAAATAGAGATTTTTGACTTTTTCAAAGAATGTTTTGAGAGCCTTAAAGGCTTCTGGTTAATTTTGTATCAACATAAAAGTTGTATAATATAGTGTCTAAAACTTTTATGTTCAAAGCGTCTCCTGATTGGGACCCTAAGGTGACCAAATTGGAGTCTAATGTTTCAGAAAAATATTCAATTTGTTGTTTTCAGAAAAATATTCAATGTGTTGTTTTCAGAAAAACAGACTTTTGAGGATTTTTCAAACACTATTTTGAGGGCCTTAAAAGCTTTTGATTAATTTGGTGTCAAAATGAAAGTTGTAGTCTTTTGTGTTGTCTAAAACTTTCATGTTTAGAGCGAGTCTAATTTCGAATTTAAGAACTTCAGAAATTAATTTGAAAAACTGAATAAAAACTTCCAAATCTATAGTTATTACTTATTTGGTCTGAAGATAGTAGGTTGGAGCGAATCAGGAAGAAGTTCAGTGGATGAGATCAAGCCATACCATACTCCTGTCCAGCGGCCCTTATTACCTCCTACCAATCATTGGTACGAGGTAATAAATGGTTAAAATTTAAGTTACATGGGATTGGACCGTGGCTGTGAACCACAGTCGATCCCCTTATATCGGGCCACGCAGCTCGCCGTCAGTGACCCTAATCCGGCTGTCGCCTCCCTGTGAACTCGCCAGAGTTGGGCGCGTCGTCTGACAGTGCACTTGGTGCCACTGTCAGTGGCCGACAAAAGGCCACCCGAGAGGGAGGGGTGCATTCCGCCACCCCCTTCTCGCAGGATGAACTACATGTCTCCGACGGCTCCATTCCGGCCACCGACACCTCTCGTCGGCTCGTCTGAGTGGGGCGCACCGGTGGGTGGTGGTCCGGCGGCTTAGCGCCGCCGCTGGTGGCCAGAAAACGGCCACCCAAGAGGGAGGGCGTTTCTCCACCTCCTTCTCGCGGGCTGAGTTGCACGTCATCGGCGACCCCATTCCGGCAACCTACATCTCCTGCCGGCTCGCCTGAGTGGGGCACGCCGATGGGTGGTGCTCCGACGGTCAGCGATCTCCAAACCGAGGGGAGGGTTTCGCCACCACCCCGCGAACCCCTCCCCTCCAGTTTTTGCAATTTTTCTGCTCTCTTTGGCCATGAGAAGGTTCTTCCGAGCTTCTCCTGTGGTTCCTGCATGTTTGGGGAGTTTAGGAGCTCACCCTTGGGGGAAGGAGGAGGCCAGAATGGTTGGGGGAGGCCATTTAAGTTGGTAGAGGAAGAATTCATCGTCGGGGCTTGTAAGAGAGGGTAGGGCCTGAACTTAGGTTTCGTTTTGAGTTGAGATGGGAGTGTGAAGAGTTCTAGGGGGTTAGATGCTCCATTTATAAGGTTTAAGACTTGTCTCTACCTCCCCCTTTGGTAAATCTGCCCCAATGCATGCATGTCCTTCTCTCTCCTTGCATGGATGCCTCTCATGCCACTTGGTTATTTCAGAGGCTTGGGGGAAGGGAATAATCATTCCCTCCTCCCTATGGGAGGTTATAGACTTAGGACCTGGATCTTCTCCAGTTCACATGAACTGGATAGTATCCAGTTCACAGTCACGATTTCATCTCCCAAATCCGACGGCGAGCACTCGCTGAGTTGGCGAGTGCAGTTGCTGAGTTGGCGAGCTGACTTTTGAGAGATGAATTCGGGACCGTTCAATCATTATCCAGATACTATCCAGTTCATGCGAACTAGAGAGGATCCCGTTCCATAGACTTATGGGCTATGGTTTCTATTTAAAAAGGAATAAAATAAAAGTGGTTGACTATTTTGACCAATGGTGGGCCATGAAAGTATCTAGTCGCAACATAAATCACCTAGAGTGGGGTGAATAGGTGGATGCGGCTTTTTGCAAAATTAAAAACTTAGAAATAAAAGCACACAAAAACCAAAAGAGCATAACACAACACAACGAATTATAGTGGTTCCCCGATCTTGGGTAGTCCACTTTCCACCTCACCTATCTAGCACGACCGACTAGACTAGGCTACTTCACTGATCTCGGATTAAGAATATTCCTACAACTCGGAGTCAAACTCCTACAAGCTCGGAGAACAAACTCTCCTATAACTCGGAGACAAAGCTCCTACAAACTCGGAAGAAGAACTTCCTACAATCTCGGAGACAACGCTCCTACAACTCGGAGTAAAACTCCTACAACTCGGAAGCAAGCTTCCTACAAGAATATTGTAAAGAAATCTTACAAAACTTTAGATTGAGAAACAATCTACTTCAAATCTCTTTGAGACTTAACTTGATCAGATCTGGAAAATATAGATCTTCTTCTTCCTTGAAATAGAAATCTGGATCTTGAAAGAGAAAGAAGAAATCTTGCCTTGAAATTGCCTTGAAAGCTTGATCTGAGCACTTAGGAGACGACTGGATCTGAAAGAGACTTGATGAAATCTAAGATCAGAGATCCAGTTGTCTCTTTTATTCAATAAGAATCGTGAATAGCTTTCTTTATCGGAGATGAAAGATTTGTGCGAGAACAGTCGGCCGACGGGCGAAGTTTTGCGAGAGAATCAATTTCACGATTAGGGTTTTGAGTTAATAACCCTTAGCTATTTATAGATCCTTCTCTAACGGCTAGAATCGAGACTTGCGGGATGGACACCACGTGTACTGTACATGGAGGATGCCCTAAAGGTCGAGCCAGAACGAACTGAACCGGAGATACGCGATCACCGATTCGTCAATATGGAATAGCCGAAAATCAACAGCCGAATTCGTCTAATACCATTAGTCGAACACACTTAGGATTCGACTAAATGAATTAGCCGAAAAACAATAACCGATTTCGTCTAAATACATTAGCCGAATTCGTCTAATTACATTAGCCGAACTCATACTTAAACCATTTTTCCTTCAGCAACAATTAATAATTGTGTTCGACGAAGGTATAAGAATTTGTCGAACGGAGATAGGAGAAAGGCTTTATCTTCAGCAAGAAGGAGATCGGCGAATCATCTTCAATTCGTCGAGCGGAGATAGACGAACTTCGATCGACGAAAAATATATTGCGTTCGACGAACGGCCACTGCTCTGCGTTCGACGAACGGCTCTTCTCTGCGTTCGACGAATTCGATGCTGCGTTCGACGAATTGCAGAGAACTTAGGAAAAAATGTTTCTTCCATCTTAGCAGCAACTTCTCTTGACTTCTCATTTGTGTTTGAATATAAAGTAACCCCAATAAAGAGATTCCACATGAATCAACACCTTGGTTTACACAATGAAGAATTACATTGCATATACTTGTGTTTTATGACTCATTGAAACCTGACATTCGTTTGTACTTAGTCATTTAGAATCTGCAAACACACAACTAAAATGATATATCAAATACAACATCAATTCATCTTAGTTAAAGGGACACTTTTTCAAATCAAGGTAATTGTGGCTACAATACCCAACAGGCCCCATGTTGGTGAGGTGGTGGGAGGGAGGTTCATGGAGTTGATGGGCTTCCATGTTGGGCCTTGGGCATGACCCAAATAATTTTGATGATTTTTCAAGCCAAAAAATATGAGAACTTCATTTTTAAAAATCTATTCAAATAAAATAAAATAAAATTGATTGATGAAAAATAAAGTTAGGGACAATGACACTCATTGGGTCCCGCTTTAATTTTAATGTAATTATGAGTCAAAATTCCATTAAAATAAAGAATATTAGAATTAATCATTTAATGAGTTTTGAAATTATAACGAGGCTCATCGAGTCTTTTAGCGGGAAAAGAGACATCAACCAGTGGTTGTTCGATGTGTGGTTGTTAGTAAAAATATAGGTGTCGCTACGCCTAATTGTGTTATCGAAGAAAATTTAGGACAACACAAAATACTGTATGCAGCGACAATTGAAATATGCAGGATCGTCTTATTCAAAATTCTACTAATCTCTATTGGATTGTAATAATGTATGATTAATATTTCCAATTAATTAATTAAATCAAGAACACGCAAATGAAATGAAGCTTAAGCAAACGGTAAATTTACTGAAGTGCGGAAATTAATTTATACCGTTCTTCACTTTAGCTTGTGCTCCATCGTGGCAGTTATTCTCAAAAGTCCTCGATGTACTCTTCCTTACGTAATCGACGGCTTTAGTAAATACCGTCAACGTACAGTTGTATCTTTAAAGGTTGATCACTACAACTTGAAAATGATTAGCGCAAATACATATTCAATACCAAACATGAAATATGTAGTGAACCAAAATTCCTGTGAAGCAAGTTCTGGATCTGTAATAATTTATCAAAATATGTCCATGTTTTGATTCAGGCAAGATCTGTTATATTGATTAATTTAAACGGATAATAATCATAAGATTACCTCCTTCTCAAGACCAAGATGCCGGCCCAAAATCAAAACCTGAAGGTGCAGCCCAACAAAGAAGAACAAAGCTGGAAATGAGTATTACCTCAACAGAGGTCGGCAGAGGCATGGAGCTTTTCTGTTCTTGAAGCATCCGACCAATCATTCACACCCAAACAGAGAGAAAATGCTTGGCGAGAGGCACAGGCTCCACTTCCAATGATTTGTTTGGATCTACTCCCGATCTCTTCTAGATCTGAATGAGATCTTAATGATTTTCACAGGTCTGGATCGGCTCTTTCTTTCTCTCTTGACGGGAAGACAACCACTCCAACTCCAGCGATGTAGAGATCCAACATTCTCCTGGTGAAGATGATGCACAGTTGCAGATCGGGAAGCCTCCAAATCGCCAAACTATGAAAGTGATGGAGGAGGCGATCTACAGTAAGGTTGATCTGCTGGTGATGAAGATGGATCGCCATCTCTCTTCCTGGACGGAACCTTCTTTCAGCCCTTGTTCATCCGTACAAGGCATGGAAGTTTTTCTAGGCTTTAATAGGAGAGCCTATAGGAGTTACTAAATAATGGGGCTAATAAATCACCATTAACTCCAAAATAAAACCACCAAATAAAATTAAATCCTACAAATTAATTAGAATTTATTTATCATGCCTATTCATATGCCAAGGGTGAGACCGGGTTCGCGACTGAAGTTACGAGACGATCTGGCCCACCTATCACAGGCTTCGACCGTTCGCGCGACTGAATTAACGCACGCTCGTGGGAGTCTGAATAGACTCTAATTTTCGCGTACGACTTTATCGACACGTCTCGATGAATCGAGTCCACCTAACGGAAAATTTCTAACATTCTCCCACTTGGACTTACATTCATCGTAACTTATGACGTTCCGTATAAAATCTTCACTAAACTTAAGGGTACCATTAGCGAACGCAATATTAAGAGCCTACTCCCACGTCAATCCGGTCCAACCAAATCTTTCACTCCGAATCATGGCGGCAACCGCATCATTGAGCGACACGGGACCTTCCTGTTGGAGCATGCGTTTCGCACTCCTCCGGTTTGATAATAACAAAGTCCCGTTTGTATTTGATCCTATTTTTGTTAATGGTGTGCAGATAACAGGTATGCAATGTTCACAATTCTCTTGGAGCAAAAATTGATTGTGGGAAATTTTCACTGTCGGAAAATTCCGACACCCACTGTCGCCCAGGCGACAGCTCAGCGGTTAGAACAGCAATCGGCAGTATTGAGCTGTCGGAAATCCGACAGCGATGTCGCCCAGGCGACAGCTCAGCGGTTACATCAACTGCCCACGACTTCACCCACGACCGACGGTTTTGCGCTATCGGAAATCCGACATTGATGTCGCCCAGGCGACAGCTCCACGATTCCAGCAACTGCCCACACGACGGCACGACCGAGGCAGTTTAGCGCTGTCGGAAAATTCCGACAGTCACTGTCGCCCAGGCGACAGTGATTTTCTATAAAATGGTGCCTTTGGTTCGTGGATTCTAAGCTTTTGAGATTTCTAGTCCCTACCTGAGTGCATACGAACCAGAGAGCTCCAGAACCTCCTCAACTCCTAATTGTGCAAAGAAGGATTGAAGATTGAAGACGAGATCGGGCGCGCTACTCCATCAACGATCATCTCGAGGCTTCAACAATCCATTCAGAGATCTGAATTTCTAGGGAGTTGACTTTTTCATATTGTATTTCATTTACTCATATTTCATTTTGTATTGGGGAAGAAATCGTCGTCTTGCGTGCGGCGTCTAAGTCCTTGCGCGGCTTAGGGGAAAAGCGCTTCCTTGTGCGGAGCGTCCAAGTCCTTGCGTGGCTTGGTGGGAAATCGTGGCCTTGTGTGCTACGTCTAGATCTTGGGAAGATCTAGAGGATAGGCTTGGGCTTTGTCTTGGGAAAGACAAGCGATAGCCTTCCGATCCTTGTGAGAAGGATTGGTAAATCAAAAATATTGTATTTACATATTATCATTGTGCCTTGATCTTAAGCATTGTTAAGATCATTTTTATTTGTATGCAAATTTCATGATAAATAAAATGATGATCTTCTCACTAATCGCAAATTGGTTTGCTTAAAGTTTTATCTTAGAAATTTGTGCTTGGTGTTATACAAAAATTGCTTTGTTTTTAAAATTAATTTTTAAGAAACTTTTTATTAAAGTAAAATTGTCTTAAAATTATTAAGTAAAAATTACAAATTTAAACACACCCTTATTCACCCCCCCTCTAAGGGCGCCACAGGATCCAACAAGTGGTATCAGAGGTAGGTTACTCCAAAACGGTCTTACCACCGGGAGTAATGGCGCACAACGATCACGCGTTCGTTGAGGGGCAAGGAATTAGTAGGCCACCACTTTTCACGGGCACAGACTACAATTATTGGAAAACACGTATGCGCTGTTTTCTAATTGCTTTAGATATAGAAGTCTGGAATATGGTAGAAACTAGTTACACTTCTCCAACATTTGTTGTAGGAGATGTAACTATGGAAAAACCCAAAGACAAGTGGGATGAAAATGATAAATTAAAATGCAAAAACAATGCAAAGGCCATGAATGCCTTATTTTGCGCACTAGATCGCACCGAGTTTAATAGAGTCTGTGCTTGCGATACTGCTTTTGATATTTGGAATCTTTTGGAAATTACTCATGAAGGTACTTCGCAGGTAAAGGATTCAAAGCTATTTCAATTGGAGTCAGAGTTCGAAAGATTCAAAATGGAGGTGGATGAAGAAATTGACACAATGTACACACGATTCACTAAAATCGTGAACGATTCAAAGGTGTTGGGTAAGGTCTTTTCAAATGGAGATTTAGTTAGAAAAATCTTAAGATCACTTCCCCCGAAGTTCAATCCAAAAGTGACTGCAATTTCTGAGTCACATGATCTTAAGACATTAAAATTGGAGAGTCTCATTGGGAATCTAAAAACCCATGAAGTGGAGTTGAAGATTCAAAGCCAAGAATATAATTTGGAGCCCAAAAAGAAGAGCTTGGCGTTGAAATCTAAAAAGGAATTTGAGAGTGAGACTGAAGAAAGTGATGAAGATGAAGAAGGATTGTTTGTAAGAAATTTTAAGAAGTTTATGAGAAATCCAGAGAGGAGAAACTCATTTAAAAAGTTTTTCAAAAAGAAGGATTTTGCCTACCAAAAAGGCAAAGGAAAAATAGAGAATGAAGAGGAGCGTCCGCCACCGGAGTGTTACCATTGCAAGAAGATTGGTCATATCAGAAGCAAGTGCCCAAAGTATCTGAAAGAGCAAAAAGCAAAGAGGCACGATAAAAAGAAGAAAGTGTTAAAGGCAGAGACTTGGGATGATTCTTCGTCTGGTGAAGAAAGTGATCCCTCAACACAGGAAGAAGAGGAGGCTAATCTATGCTTGATGGCAAAAGACAGCATTACATCTGAAGACGACTGCAGTGTCCAAAGCGACACTGAGGTAACGCCTCCATCTTTTGATGAGTTATATTCTGAATTTATGAAAACATGCAAATTTTTAGATAAAAGCTTAAAGGAAATTGATTTTCTAAAATCTGAAAATAAAGGTCTTTCAAAAGCAAATAAAAAACTATCAAAAGAGTTGGAATCTATTAGGAAAGAGAAGATATTTTGTCAAGAGTGTGATCATTCTTCGACAAGGATAAAAGAACTTGAAACTACTATTTCTAAGTCCGATCAAAAATTTGATCTACTTGTAAAAGAAAAAAGGGACTTAGAAAAAGTTGTTAAAACTTCTCATTCTCAATTAGATAATTATAAGAAAATTTTTGCAAATAGATGTGGCATGATAGTAAAAGAAAATTCAATTCTAAAATCCAAAGTAAATGAGTTGAACATGGCAATTGGAAAATTTGGTGTTTGAAAAAAATCACTGGATATGCTATTAGCCAACCAATGCCATGGTACAGCAAAATATGGACTAGGATACATTTCTGGAAGCTCTGGAGGCTGTCGGAAATTTCCGACAGCTACTGTCGGAACCGGCGACAGCTCCAGGTTCAGAAATCTTATTTCTAAAAATACAATCTTTTCTAAGTCCATACATAAAGATGCTTCCACCAGCAAGAGTCCAGAGAAACCATTGAAAAATGGTTCCTCACCATTCATTGTGTGTGCCAAATGTCATCGATTTGGTCACATCTCGAGCTCATGTTGGAAGAAGGGAAAAGCTATTGTTAAACAAATCTGGGTACCTAAGGCGTCCACCTATACAATGGGATCGACCACTTGGGTAACCAGATCTTTACTCTCATCATCTTTTTAGGTATGCGTGCAGGCTAGGAACAAAGAAGACGTGTGGTATTTGGACTCTGGATGTTCAAAACACATGACGGGCGATAAATCAAAGTTCCTTAGCCTGGAGATGAAGAAAGGTGGAACAGTGACATTTGGAGATAATGGAAAGGGTAAAGTCAAAGGCATTGGAGTAGTAGGTAACGAAGAATTTAAAATTTCAAATGTTTTATATGTTAAAGGTTTGAAACATAATTTAATTTCTATTAGTCAACTATGTGATAAAAATCTAAATGTTTTATTTGACTCTAGCTCAAACCTTTGCAAAATTATTAATTCTAAAACAAACGAAATCGTACTTACTGCACCAAGAATAAACAATGTCTATACGATCACTTTTCATGATTTATCTCATTCTACACTTAAATGTTTCATTTCAAAGAATGATGAACTTGAATTATGGCATAGGAGACTAGGACATTCTAGTGCTAAACGCATAGTAAAGCTTTCTAAAAATAAAATAATAAAAGGATTACCAAATTTGAATGGAAAGCTATCCTCATTATGTTCACCATGCCAAAAGGGAAAATTTACAAAATCATCTTTTAAAAGCAAAAATGTCATATCTACCACTAGACCTTTGAATTTATTACATATGGACTTGTTTGGTCCAATTTCTACACAAAGTCTAGGAGGTAGAAAATATACGTTTGTTATTATTGATGATTATTCTAGATTTTGTTGGACTTTGTTTTTATATTCAAAATCTGATGCTTTTGATGAATTTGTAAAACTAATTTCACGTATTCAAAATGAAGTTGATCTAAAGGTAAAATGCATTAGATCAGATCATGGAGGAGAGTTCGATAATGAAAAATTTATTTCATATTGTAATGATTTTGGGATAAAACATGAATTTTCCGCTCCACGCACACCACAGCAAAATGGTGTAGTGGAGAGGAAAAATAGAACACTCCAAGAATTAGGACGTACTATGCTTTGTGAATTTAAATTGCCAAAATATTTTTGGGCCGAAGCAGTTAGTACGGCATGTTATATTATTAATCGTGTCATGATTCGTCCCACATTACAATTAACTCCTTATGAAATCTATTTTCAAAGAAAACCAAATGTATCTTACTTTAAAGTGTTTGGTTGTAAATGCTTTATTTTGAATACAAAAGATAACTTAGGCAAATTTGATGAAAAATGTGATGAAGGAATTTTCATTGGTTATTCTTCAACTAGCAAGGCCTATAGAGTTTATAATAAGAGAACAAAAATAGTTGAAGAATCTATTCATGTTAGGTTTGATGAGTTTGCTTCATGTGTAGAAAGGAAAATTACAGGAAAAGAAGAAGAACTCCTTCCCACGGTGGAGAATGATGAAGAAGAACTTGGAGAAAATGAAGAAGAAAAAGGAGAAGAAAGAGAAGAAGAAAGAGGAGAAGAAGATAGAGAAGAAGAAGAAAGAGAAGGGTATGTACCTCCAACCGAGCTACAATTCTCAAAAGATCATCCGCAAGAACTTGTTATTGGAGAACCATTATGTGGGGTACGTACGCGTTCTAGTTTAAATGAAACCTTTTCAAACTTATGTTTTGTCTCAAATACCGAACCAAAAGATGTTGCCACCGCTTTAAATGATGAATCTTGGTTTCTAGCTATGAATGAAGAACTTAATCAATTTGAAAGAAATAAAGTTTGGATTCTTGTTGATAGACCTAGTGATCATCCAGTGGTAGGAGTCAAATGGATTTTCAAAAACAAATTAGATAGTGACTCTAGGGTCACTAGAAACAAAGCTAGGCTTGTAGCGAAAGGATATAATCAAATTGAAGGGGTAGATTTTGATGAAACTTTTGCACCCGTAGCACGATTGGAAGCAGTTAGAATTTTTGTTGCATTTGCTAGCCATAAAAGATTTAAATTATTGCAAATGGATATTAAAACTGCATTCTTAAACGGGTTGATTAAAGAAGAAGTTTATGTTGAACAACCCCCAGGATTTATAAATGAAAAATTTCCTAATCGCGTATATAGATTGCTAAAAGCTTTGTATGGTTTAAAACAAGCACCACGAGCATGGTATGATAGATTAACCATATATTTATTACAAAATGGTTTTAAAATGGGTGGTGTTGATTGTACACTCTTCATTAAGCAAGTAAATGATGATTTAATTGTTTTACAAATTTATGTTGATGATATTATTTTTGGAGCCACTAATGAAGAGTTGTGTAACTATGTTGTAAAAATGATGGAAAGTGAATTTGAGATGAGTATGGTAGGGGAATTAAAATATTTCTTAGGATTTCAAATTGTTCAAAAACATGATGGAGTTTTTATTAACCAATCAAAATATATTCATGATGTCTTAAAACGATTTGGATTTGAAAATCTCAAACAAGCAAATACTCCTATGAGTGTATCTTTAAAATTAGGAAAAGATGAAACTGGAATATCAATAGATCAAACTTTATATAGAGGCATGATAGGTTCACTTTTATATTTAACTGCTTCTAGACCGGATATTATGTTTTCAGTTTGTTTATGTGCTAGATTTCAAGCCGATCCCAAAGAATCACATTTAAAAGCGGTAAAAAGAATTTTTAGATATTTAATTGGCACATCTAAACTTGGTTTGTGGTATCCTCATAGCGATGATTTTACACTTTTTGGTTATTCTGATTCTGATTACGCCGGTTGTTCACTAGATAGGAAAAGCACTAGTGGCACTTGTCACTTTTTAGGCCCTTCACTCATTTCATGGTCGAGTCGGAAACAGAATTCTGTTGCCCTCTCAACCACCGAAGCCGAATACATCGCACTGGGTAGTTGTTGTGCACAAGCCCTTTGGATGAAACAAACCTTAGAAGACTTTAATATTAAACAACAAACTATTGAATTATGGTGTGATAATAAAAGTGCAATTGATTTAACACACAACCCGGTCCATCATACAAGGTCTAAGCATATTGATGTGAGACATCATTTTATTAGAGATCATATTAAAAATAACCACATAAAAATTTCATTTATAGGCACGGATAATCAACTAGCGGATATATTCACTAAACCTTTACCGGATTCCCGTTTTTCTATGCTTAGGCTAGAATTGGGAATTCTAGACATTTCACAATGAATATATCACTTTTTAAAGCCTATAACAAAAAAAAAAAAATTTTTTATCACAAAACATAAATAATGTAAATACAAAAATGCCAAAAATATAAAAACCAAAACATCAAAAACTTTAACAAAATTCATCATCATTCATATTACATCAATATTGTTCAAATAAAAACAGTAGAAACAACTTAAGGATCAAGTTCATTAAACAAAAACAGAAATTTAAAAGAAGTTCACTGTCGCCCAGGCGACAGTGGATGTCGGAATTTTCCGACATCTCCCAGCAGCAGCAGCAACACAAACCTACTCTGAATCTTCATAACCAGCCCCGCTGCTCTCTGGACAATCTTCTGGAGGTCCTCGTCTCACGGCTTTGCCACGGCGAGTCTGCCTCACCGATTGGCGTGGCGGCTCCTCGTCCGGAACTTGCCATTCTGCCTCCTCCTCCGGCGTTGGCTTCAACTTCAGACCTTTGACAAGAAACTTCATAAATTTCTGCATTCGACTACGATCCTTTTTCACTTCCTTTTTGTGATCCTCTAACGACTCACGCAAATCATCAATGGATTCCCTTAGTGATCCTGCCCTAGAAATGCTCGGCTCTCTAATCTCAATTCCCGGTTGAGCTTTTCTAAGCGGCTTCTTCCCTTTCATTGAACCCGTGAAATAAATTTCCGGATAACAATCATCAAAATACGAGTCTTGCACAATCCATCCATACTTCTTATAAAGTACACGCTGAATTACCAACCCCATTGGCAGCGTATGCACCTTCACCCATCTTGGATGTTTCAATCTGTACGTATACCTAATCTGGGATAGTATGAAGTCTGCCATATCAAAAGGCTCATCCTCCATAATATAGTACGTAAAGAGGGTCAACTGCGCAGTAATGCTTCTTGTGTCTCCACTCTTCAACATCACCGAATTCCTTAATATATCTTGGACTAAGTAAGCATCCGGTGTAAGTGAGGTAACTTCAGTGGTAAGAGTTTTCTTCTGATTCCCATGTAAACTCATGTTTACTAGGGTCCAATCTCTATCCTTCCGATAATTCTCCACTATATCAGGCATATTCTCACTCATCACTAGTCCAAATTCCTCTCGTAGATCAACATGTGTTATTTCCACATGTTGACCTTGGATCCTTGATCTCACACCTCCATCCAATTCCGTAACATTTGGGTCTTCCAAATGGTTATAAAATTCACGAATTAAAAAGGATGAAAACCCCTCTGGTGAGATTATTGAGAGAATACCTGCCTTCGCAAGACGATCATAAATATGATCATGTTTTGGCAAATCAAATTCGATGTATTTGGCCACCCCAACAATAGCCTTCTCCACTCCAGAATAAACTTGATATGAAGTATGTGCGTCCTCCGACGTACTCTTTCGGGCTTTAGAGCTGGAAGCCATTCTGCAAATAAAATACAAAAATTTTTGATTAAAACAGATTTTCTCATTGTGCACTGGAACACTGTCGCCCAGGCGACAGTGGCTGTCGGAAATTTCCGACAGCCCTCCAAGTGAATTTTTCTCGAAAATTTTTTACTTTCACTTCCAGATCTACTCAAAATAACTATTATTTCAACATCAAGTTTATACAAAAAAAAAAATTTTAACATATTTTTCAAATCACAATATTCTCAAAATCCTTTACTATTCATCATCTTCAACCCTCTTCCCTAACCTAAATCTACAAAAATACTTAAGAAAATGAACAAATGAAACCTTCATCACCAAATCACAAAGAAATTTAACAAAAAAAAATATAATATATATTTTTGGCAAAGATCCACCAAGATCATCTTGTTTTCAAACTAGATCTACATTTTTTTCAAATCAAAACTTTCAAAACCTACACCATTCATCTACAATCAACATGAAAACTTCATTTTCCTTCTTCTCTACTATCAAAATAACAAAGCCCTAAAAAATTTGGAGTTAAAAACATCAAAATCAAAAACCCATACCTTGGATCTAGGGTTGTCGCCGACTTCCGACAGCCTTCCTCTTGTTTTTCACTCCAGGAAATGATGCACAATATGTTTTGACTCGGTCCTGAGCCCTATTTAAATTTTTCACTGTCGCCCAGGCGACAGTGGCTGTCGGAAATTTCCGACAGCTACAATTTTCACAAAACTCCAATTTTAGGCCTCTTTTATGATCTACAATAGTTATATGTCATTATTAATGCTTCATCTCATGACTTAATGACAAACCATGTGAAATTTATTTTAAATAAAATGACTTACATGTTTATATGATTTCATTTTCAAGCTATCATCGTAATGACATTTCTACTAAGTTGTTTAGACCATTGGAAATTGTTTCGCATGCCTCTAAGTATGAGAAATTGTTTATCTATCATAATGAGCCATCACGTTCACCTCTTTTGATCAATACACTGATTTTATTTAATATATACATGGATCATATTTGCTTTAACATAATCAAATAGCACTTCTTAAAAACAACTTTCACCCTTGATTTGTTAGCACAACAAAATATTCACCATCTTTTGCGATTCAAGTGAATTCGGAGATCCTCACAAAAAAAAATATTATCAATATATCAAAATTACGATATCACATCTGTGATCTCAAAAAAATTATAAAATAAAGACAAGGATACTCCACCAAGCACTACTTACCCTCCTGATAAGTCTTAATGAGCATTGTGAGGTTAAGCACCTTGGAAAGAATTGCAAAGTGACTTGAGCAAAAGAAAATGGTTTTTCTATTCAGCTTGTGCTATATCTTCAAAGTCGAAGTTGCCTTTATAAGCTTTTATTATGTTCAACATTTTAATGATCATGTAAATTAAATGACTTCATATGTTTGATCTAAGTATCACATGTACACATCATTATGTTATATAAACATTCCTCTCATGAGAATTGACCGAAAATATTCCATATATCTATATACTATTGTGTCTTTCTATGATACTTTCTAATGATCTTACTCATGTTCAAGTTATTTTCTTTCATTACTTCATATGGCTATACCGTCCCTTCATGAGCTTGTTCATACTATGGCATATTCCTATTATTTAAAGGACTTCTATCCTTCCCAAAAATTGCTTCTGCTTACTCTATCTTTCTATAACCTATGTATCTTCCCTTTCGAACTATTATCTACTCTAATATTCACTTTTGCTAATACCAAAAGGGGGAGAATTCACAAGTATAAAAAGAAAAATCAACCATCTATTCCACCTACACAATACATCATATACTTAGGGGGAGCATATCTTTAGGGGGAGCATATATGTAGGGGGAGCATTCAATTAGAAGGAGCTTTCATCTTGAGATAGATTATTTATTTTTCAAGGAATATATATAATGTTAATTTTGTGTACACACCAAAGGTTAAAATCAACAATCTAAACAGACATGATTTACTTTTTATACGGATTTGTTATTATCAAAAGGGGGAGATTGTTGGAGCATGCGTTTCGCACTCCTCCGGTTTGATAATAACAAAGTCCCGTTTGTATTTGATCCTATTTTTGTTAATGGTGTGCAGATAACAGGTATGCAATGTTCACAATTCTCTTGGAGCAAAAATTGATTGTGGGAAATTTTCACTGTCGGAAAATTCCGACACCCACTGTCGCCCAGGCGACAGCTCAGCGGTTAGAACAGCAATCGGCAGTATTGAGCTGTCGGAAATCCGACAGCGATGTCGCCCAGGCGACAGCTCAGCGGTTACATCAACTGCCCACGACTTCACCCACGACCGACGGTTTTGCGCTATCGGAAATCCGACATTGATGTCGCCCAGGCGACAGCTCCACGATTCCAGCAACTGCCCACACGACGGCACGACCGAGGCAGTTTAGCGCTGTCGGAAAATTCCGACAGTCACTGTCGCCCAGGCGACAGTGATTTTCTATAAAATGGTGCCTTTGGTTCGTGGATTCTAAGCTTTTGAGATTTCCAGTCCCTACCTGAGTGCATACGAACCAGAGAGCTCCAGAACCTCCTCAACTCCTAATTGTGCAAAGAAGGATTGAAGATTGAAGACGAGATCGGGCGCGCTACTCCATCAACGATCATCTCGAGGCTTCAACAATCCATTCAGAGATCTGAATTTCTAGGGAGTTGACTTTTTCATATTGTATTTCATTTACTCATATTTCATTTTGTATTGGGGAAGAAATCGTCGTCTTGCGTGCGGCGTCTAAGTCCTTGCGCGGCTTAGGGGAAAAGCGCTTCCTTGTGCGGAGCGTCCAAGTCCTTGCGTGGCTTGGTGGGAAATCGTGGCCTTGTGTGCTACGTCTAGATCTTGGGAAGATCTAGAGGATAGGCTTGGGCTTTGTCTTGGGAAAGACAAGCGATAGCCTTCCGATCCTTGTGAGAAGGATTGGTAAATCAAAAATATTGTATTTACATATTATCATTGTGCCTTGATCTTAAGCATTGTTAAGATCATTTTTATTTGTATGCAAATTTCATGATAAATAAAATGATGATCTTCTCACTAATCGCAAATTGGTTTGCTTAAAGTTTTATCTTAGAAATTTGTGCTTGGTGTTATACAAAAATTGCTTTGTTTTTAAAATTAATTTTTAAGAAACTTTTTATTAAAGTAAAATTGTCTTAAAATTATTAAGTAAAAATTACAAATTTAAACACACCCTTATTCACCCCCCCTCTAAGGGCGCCACAGGATCCAACACTTCCATGGTCACAGTAGCTTACAGATTCAATCGACATGGACAAAGCGCGGTTAGAGTTTTTAGAACAACATAATGAAGAGTGTATACACATGTAGTTGTTGTCCTAATGTGGTGGTCAACTGATTTCTCTAATGAATGCACTAAACCATGCTTTGAGAAATTCTTAAGTGTTCGAAAGAACATGTATGTCATCATCTTAAGATTTTCAATTAATGTGTCAAATAGACATACCAAGGCTTCACGAAATGAAATGAAGTGCCCAAAGCCTTATGCTCAAACTGACACTCGTCTGAGTCTTTTATATGAAGTGCGATATATCACAAACTTTATGAATATCTAAACTTAATGATATTCAATTTATGAATATTCTCTTAATGTTTGATTTCAAACAATTATTCATGAATTTAAAAAAAATGCAAAAATGAATAACAGATGAATAAATTGGAGCTTTATGTAGCCTCCCACTAATCTAGTATATCAATCGACTCCATAAGCCCCATACTGCAGGCATGCTTTTGAAATATATTGGGGCGAAGTCCTTTAGTGAGGGGATCGGCTACCATATCATCTGTTCTTATATGCTCCACTGTAATGTCACCTTTATTAACCAATTCCTTAACGGTTAAGAACTTAATTGCCATGTGTTTGGACCATGTGATACTTTTATTGTTCATGGAGAACATAACTGCAGAAATATTATCACAGTACAACCGAATGGGTCCAGCTATAAAATCGACGACCATCAACTCTGTAATGAAGTTCTTAAGCCACACTGTGTGAGTAGAAGCTCCAAAGAGAGCTACAAACTCTGTGTGCATAGTGGATGAAGTAATAAGTGTCTGTTTGACACTCTTCCACGAAACGGCCCCACCAGCAAACTTAAATATGTATCCTGAAGTAGACTTTCTATCATCCTCACACCCGGCAAAGTCAGAGTCTGTATAACCCACCAATTCAAGATTTTGAACTTTATGGTAGACCAACTTAAAATCTTTTGTTCCTTTTAAGTACTTTAAGACCTTCTTAGCAGCAACCCAATGAGCTGGTCCTGGGTTCGACTGATATCTGCCTAGAAGTCCTACTGCGAAGACAATGTCCTGTCTGGTACAGGCTTGGGCATACATTAAGTTGCCTACCGCACTAGCATAAGGTATATCCTTCATGTACTCTCTCTCTGTATCGTTCCTGGGACATTGTGACAAGCTCAGCTTACCACCCTTAATCACAGGTACATCTCCAGGCTTACATTCGAGCATGCTAAAACTCTCAAGTACACGCTCTATATAGGCTTTCTGAGAGAGTGCTAATGTATGATGAGATCGATCCCTAATGATCTCGATCCCTAGAACAAAAGACGCTTCTCCAAGATCTTTCATATCAAAATGCTTTGACAAAAATTGCTTAGATTCATGCAATAGCGTCAAATCACTACTCGCAAGCAGAATGTCATCTACATATAAAATTAAGAAGATGAATTTGCTCCCACTGATCTTGAGATATATGCAACGGTCTACCTTATTTTCTTCGAAACCAAATGAAGTGATCACCTCATCGAATTTTAAATACCACTGTCTAGAAGCTTGCTTCAGACCATATAGGGATTTGTTAAGCTTACATACAAGTTGGTCAGTATGACCGAACTTGAATCCTTCGGGATGTACCATATAGACTTCTTCGGCAAGATCGTCATTCAAGAATGCAGTCTTAACATCCATCTGATGTAACTCCAAATCATAATGAGCTACAAGCGCCATTACTACTCTGAAAGAGTCTTTAGAGGAAACAGGAGAGAACGCCTCGTTATAATCGATACCTTCTCTCTATGTAGATCCCTTGGCTACCAGTCTTGCTTTAAACCACTCGATCTTCCCTTTGGAGTCCTTTTAGTCTTAAACACCCATTTAGAACCAATGAGTTTGCAACCCTTAGGTAACTCAACTAACTCTCAAACTTTATTCAACTTCATAGACTCCATCTCGTCTTTCATTGCCTCCCACCACAGATCAGTTTGAGGTCCAGAAACAGCCTCCTCAAATGTCACTGGGTCAACTATATGACCAATGTCAAAATCACTCTCGCTTAAGTAAACTTCATAGTTTGAGGAAATCGCTGGCCTCCTCTGCCTAATAGATCTCCTAGTGGGCGGACGATCCTCCTGAATCTGTGGAGGAATCTCAATTGGAATCGGTGGCCAAACCGGTTCCACTTCCTCTACAGGTTCTATCATAGGTTTAGACACCACGTGGTTCTCCAATAAGGGCACAGTCAAATTAATAGGCGCAATCTCCTCGACTTCACTAATAGAGCGAGAGCAACTTGGTTTGTCAGCAACATCTAACTCTAAGAACTTAGCTGTTTGTGATTCCACTATTCTGGGTCCTCCTAAAGGGGAATAGAACTTAAATCCCTTAGAATGATCTGGGTAGCCTATGAAATAGCAACGACAAGATCTAGGGGCAATTTTACTCTCCGATGGGTTATATAAACGGACTTCTGCAGGGCAACCCCAAACGCGTAAATGATTAAGGCTGGGTCGTCTACCAGTCCACAACTCGAAAGGTGTTTTGGGTACTGACTTTGAAGGTACTCTATTAAGGATGTATACCGCAGTCTTAAGTGCTTCACCCCGTAAAAACTCAGGAAGATTAGTCCTACTCATCATACTCCTCATCATTTCCTTAAGGGTGCGATTACGCCTTTCGGCCACACCATTTTGCTCAGGACTACCCGGCATGGAGTATTGGGCAACAATGCCACAACTCTCCAAGTATCTGGCAAACAGACCTTTATGTTGCCCAGAGGCATCATGTCTACCAAAATACTCACCACCTCTGTCAGACCTAACAATCTTAATGACTTTCCCTATTTGTTTCTCAATTTCAGTCTTGAAAATCTTGAATTTGTCAAGAGATTCAAACTTTTCCTTAATTAAGTGCAAATACCCGAAACGGGAGTAGTCATCAATGAAAGTAATGAAGTAAGTGCTCTTACAGAGGGTAGTGGAATAAGGACCACTAATGTCTGTATGAATAATCTCTAATAAATCAAGACTACGTGTGGAGCCCTTCTTCTTGATCTTGGACATCTTGCCTCTACAACAATCGACGCATGTCTCTAGGTCGCTGAAGTCAAGAGTAGGGAGAATATTCTCCTTTATTAATCTCTCTACTCTCTCCCTAGAAATGTGGCCCAAACGTTTATGCCACAACATGAACGATTTTTCCTTAAGTAATGGCCTTTTACTGGCAACGCGCTCTACATTAAAGGAGGTTGCATAAATGTTTGTAGGAGCTAGACATAAACTATACAATCAGCCAAATAATGAACATTGGCCTATAACTTGTGATTCAAAAGAGATATTAACTGAACCACCCAGAATGTTAAAGCCATAATTAAGTTTATCTAATGCGGAGACTGAAATCAAGTTCCTTCTAAATGAAGGAATATAGAAAATGTCTCTTAAATATAGTTCATGACCAGAGGCTAGAACTAAACATACGTCTCCTATAAACTACACCTCTTAATACAGCGTTGGTGCCTACCGTGAGTCTACACTCACCCTTATTTGGCCTCCTTCTTCTAATGAATCCATGCAATGTGAAAGCAACGTGATTCGTTGCTCCACTATCAAGCCACCAGGAACTGGACGGGGCTTCAATTAAATTGGACTCACAAAGGACTAATGCCAAAGGGCTAACTTTAGGAGTGAAAACACGCCGCTCAATCCAAGCTCCAAACTTTATGCACTTCATCTTCACGTGTCCCTTCTTCTTACAGAAGAAGCAAGTGAGAGGCTTCTTTTCAGTAGTGTCCCTAGTATCTGAAGCGTGTCCCTCATGAGCTCTATAGGGAGTTTTGGACTTCTTCTTAAATGAGGGCTGTGAAAATTTCTCGAATCTTGTGAGAGCAAGCAGGAATAACAACTAGAGATTCAAGCCAAAACAACCAGAAACAATCTTAGGCAAACAAACGATCTTTATTGATAGCAAACTTCAATTATAGGGCAAGACATGCTTGACGAGACATGATTTTGTCAGCACAAAACTCCAAAGAGAAATACAAAAAACTGAGGATAACTGGAGACCGCCCAAACCGCGCGACCTCCCCTGCGATCTCTGCCACAAGACCGCAACTCTCTGCCGACCACAGAACACCACCAGACCGCTGCACAGACCGCTCCCTTCTTCCGACCTCCTGATTCTCCCGAACTCCAGCACCACAACTCCAAGCCGCAGACCGCCCGAACACTTTCAGAGGAAGAGGTGATCGCTGCTGCCCACACTATCCGCAGAAGCTGCACAATAAGAGTTCAATCAGAGACCGCCCGGTCAGAAATAAACAGACCGCAAGAACAAGAGCGAACTCAGCTTACACTTGGTGTGTCAATATGTTTGCTGCAACAGTGGCTCCTATTTATAGGCGTGAGACCTGATCTGGTCACCACCCTAGAGATAGGATCACCACCCCCCATACCGCGCGACCTGACCGGTCACACTGCGCGATTAGCAACATTACTTCTGCTTCATTTTTTGGTGAACCCGCCAGCTTCAATGTCGCCATGAGAGACCGCCACTCTCACAGCAGACCGCGACTCCACAAGGAGCTCGCCAGACCGCCCGAAGCTATTCACCACCTGTGTTCGCACGAGACCGCGAACACAGTCAGTTCGCCATCAGATCGCGAACTCCTATCCGCATGCGGATCTCCTTCTGAGACCGCGAACAGCAACAAGCTCGCATACCAGTCTCCTCCTGAGACCGCGAACTGAGACCGCGCGACTAAGACCCTTAGTCCGCGAATACCCCCAGAAAGCCCGGTCAGCTACCAGACCGCATTCCAGAGAGAACCTGGATCAAACTGTGCGGTCACACCAGACCACCACAGCCTTGTAGAGGATAGCGCGCCACGCGGTCACGCACAGACCGCGCAACCTCCATCTTCAGCCGCCTTGAACCCATACCAGCGATCAAGCCAGGAGACCGCAGCTAGGCTTAGATCAGCCAGACCGCAGATGCAGACCGCCAGGTCGTGCGGTCACGTCAGACCGCCCGACCTCCTCCCAGACCGCCCAAGTCCAAAAGCCTCCTTCACTTCCACTTCAACAATTTCAACACTCCCCCTTGAAGTGGGAAGTGGAAACCAGCCCAAGTAGCTCCCTTAGCCGTGTGAACGGCCCCTTTGCCAGCGCCTTTGTGAAGATGTCTGCGACATTGTCCGCACTCCGCACATGCCCGACCGAACGAGATCCCTCCAGCACCTTCTCCCTTATGAAGTGATGCTCGATCTCGATATGCTTGGTCCTCGCGTGACAAACTGGATTGGTTACCAGTTTGAGAGCACTCTCGTTGTCACCGCGTAGCAAAGTCGGCTCCCGAACCTCCTTGTGGACGTCTCCCACCAACCTCCTAAGCCAGATGGCTTCCTGAGCTGCCAAGGCCGAAGCCTTGTATTCCGCTTCTGTGGTGGAGACCGATACGGAATCCTGCTTCTTGCTGCACCATGATATAGCCGTAGGGGCCGCCATGAAGACGAATCCAGATGTCGACTTCCGATCATCCGAGTCTCCCCCGTAATCAGCATCCATGTATCCATGCACTTCGAAGCCCGCATCCCTACTGTATAAGAGACCCATGTCCGAGGTCGCCTTGACATACTTCAGAATATTCTTGGCCGCTAGCAGATGAGGTACCCGTGGCTCCGCCATATACCGACTCACTCTGCCTACTGCATATGCAATATCCGGCCTCGTGATCGTCAAATATATCAAGCTCCCAACCAGAGCTCGGAACACCAACGGATCTTGCATAATCCTCCCCTCATCCTTCTGAAGCTTCATAGCCTTCTCCAGAGGTGTAGAGATGCACTTCCCTTCCTTCATGCCGAATCGCTCCACGATTCGCTCCGCATATCCAGCCTGGGACACCAACACTCCACTCTCCTTCCTCTGCACCTCGAGTCCAAGGAAATGGTGAAGCTCACCTAAGTCCTTCATCTCGAACCTGATAGACAACTCGGCCCGTAACTGTGCTACTTCCTCCTTCGAGTTCCCCGTCACGATCATATCGTCGACGTAAAGCAGCACGATGACTTGAAGCTCCCCGCTCTTCTTGACGAACAAGCTTGAGTCTAAGTTTGAAGCACAAAACCCACAGAATAGGAGATATTCTGCGATCTTCCCGTACCACACCCTCGGCGCTTGCTTCAACCCATACAGGGCCTTCTTCAGCTTGCAGACATGCTCCGGAAAATCCTCAGACACAAAGCCTGACGGCTGGACCATGAAGATATCCTTGTCGATCTCGCCGTACAAGAAGGCGTTCTTGACGTCGAGCTGCCAAATCTTCCATCCATTGAATGCTGCCAAGGCAATGATAAACCGAACTGAAGTCATTTTTGCCACCGAACTGAATGTCTCCTCATAGTCCTCACCGTATTTCTGCGAGAACCCCCGAGCCACAAGGCGAGCCTTGTACCGCTTGATACTGCCGTCAGCCGTCTTCTTGAGCTTGTAGACCCACTTGCATGTCACCGGAGTGGTGCCCTTTGGCTTGGGCACTAGAGACCAGGTCTCATTTTTCTCGAGAGCTTCCATCTCCTCTTGCATCGCAATATCCCACTCCTTCACGCCTCTGGCCTTCTCAAAGCTCGACGGCTCCCTCTCATCCAAGGGACCAGCGAAGAAACATGAGACAAAGCTCACTGCGTTTCCTCCTGTATAGCGATCAGGGGCGGTGATCGCTCGCTTCGACCTCCTCATCTCATTCCCCTGAAACGCATTGTCTCCAGCTGCTTCTTCTCTAGCTCCCCTTCCAGACGTGCTAGGAGCACCACTCCCCCTACTCCTTGAACCAGAAGCCTCCGTCTCAGAACTAGAAACTGATGGACCACCTGGTGACACAGGTAGCTCCACCTGAAGATCCTCCACAGCTTTCTCTGGCATTTCCATCCTGCTTTCTGGTAGCTCCACATCAGAAGACCCATTGTAAGATGTCACCTCATCGAACACGACGTCGCGAGATACAACAAACCTTCGCGTCTCCGGGTCCATGCACTTCCACCCCTTTTTGCGCTCATCGTATCCCACGAAGACTAGCTTCCTTGCTTTCGCATCTAGCTTCGTACGAAGTGCATCTGGAACGTGCACATAGCAGGTGGATCCAAACACCCGAAGGTGTGCCACGCTTGGCTTCTCCTTGAACATCATCTCATGCGGGGTCAACATGTTGATGGGGCTCAGAGGCATCCGGTTGATGACGTAGGCAGCACAAGACATTCCCTCCGCCCAGAAGGACTTTGGGATACTCTTGGCATGCAGCCAACACTTGCAGGTTTCCGTCAGATGACGGATCTTCCGTTCTGCAACTCCGTTCTGTTGTGGAGTATGAGCACTGTTGACGCCAGGAAAATCCTGACCTCAAGATTCGGATCAATGCAGCCCGAGGTTACTGATCCTGCGGCCCAACTCCACGGCTCTGATAGCTAAAATAGGAGAGAGAAAATGACTAAGCACACCCCAGGTGCTCCAGCAGGGAGGTCCCACCACATACCCGGAAGTTTGGGAGAAACTTCCCCTCCGCAACCAAAAGCTGGGCGAGGTACTAGACGGGCATGGATTTGGCGAGTATCCAACTTGGGGGGACCTCAACCACTTCCAAAAGTGCCATTTCTAGTACCCCTGGGGATCTATTTATAGAGAAATCCTAGGGGGGTACAGGCGAGTATACTGCCTCTGCTCGCGAGTTACAAGGGCTACTCGCCCATACTCGTGAGATACTCGCCCATACTCGCGAGATACTCGCCCATACTCGCGAGATACTCGCCCAAGCTCGCGAGATACTCGCCCAAGCTCGCCTCTGCTCGCCCCTTGCTCGCCATACTCGCCCCTTGCTCGCCCAGCTCGCCTCTTGCTCGCCCAGCTCGCCTCTTGCTCCTGCTGGCTGAGTTGCCTTGTGTCTTGGACTGCCGGCTCCTGTGCTGACCCTTTGACCTTGACTTCAGCCTACGTGGCTTTGAATGGGCCTACCTCGGAGAATGAGGGTTGTACACAATCCCCGCTCTTTGCGAGTAACGTAGTTGCTCGGAAAGAATCATCCAACCCTTATTCGACGAGCTGTCTTTCTGGCGAGAAAAGGTCGACACCTCACAGGAGCCGAGCTCAACAGGAGGCGGATACAAGGTCGACACCTCGCAGGAGCCGAGCTCAACTGGGGGTGGATACAAGGTCGACACCTTCTAGGAGCCGAGCTCAACTAGAGGTGCAGAGAAGGTCGACACCTTCTAGGAGCCGAGCTCAACTAGAGGTGAAGAGAAGGTCGACACCTCGCAGGAGCCGAGCTCAACTGGGGGTGGATACAAGGTCGACACCTTCTAGGAGCCGAGCTCAACTAGAGGCGGAAAGAAGGTCGACACCTTCTAGGAGCCGAGCTCAACTAGAGGTGCAGAGAAGGTCGACACCTTCTAGGAGTCGAGCTCAACTAGAGGTGGATACAAGGTCGACACCTCGCAGGAGCCGAGCTCAACTGGGGGTGGATACAAGGTCGACACCTTCTAGGAGCCGAGCTCAACTAGAGGCGGAAAGAAGGTCGACACCTTCTAGGAGCCGAGCTCAACTAGAGGTGAAGAGAAGGTCGACACCTCGCAGGAGCCGAGCTCAACCGGGGGTGGATACAAGGTCGACACCTTCTAGGAGCCGAGCTCAACTAGAGGCGGAAAGAAGGTCGACACCTTCTAGGAGCCGTGCTCAACTAGAGGTGGAGAGAAGGTCGACACCTTCTAGGAGCCGAGCTCAACTAGAGGTGGAGAGAAGGTCGACACCTTCTAGGAGCCGAGCTCAACTAGAGGTGAAGAGAAGGTCGACACCTCGCAGGAGCCGAGCTCAACTGGGGGTGGATACAAGGTCGACACCTTCTAGGAGCCGAGCTCAACTAGAGGCGGAAAGAAGGTCGACACCTTCTAGGAGCCGAGCTCAACTAGAGGTGAAGAGAAGGTCGACACCTCGCAGGAGCCGAGCTCAACTGGGGGTGGATACAAGGTCGACACCTTCTAGGAGCCGAGCTCAACTAGAGGCGGAAAGAAGGTCGACACCTTCTAGGAGCCGAGCTCAACTAGAGGTGAAGAGAAGGTCGACACCTCGCAGGAGCCGAGCTCAACCGGGGGTGGATACAAGGTCGACACCTTCTAGGAGCCGAGCTCAACTAGAGGCGGAAAGAAGGTCGACACCTTCTAGGAGCCGAGCTCAACTAGAGGTGCAGAGAAGGTCGACACCTTCTAGGAGCCGAGCTCAACTAGAGGTGAAGAGAAGGTCGACACCTCGCAGGAGCCGAGCTCAACTGGGGGTGGATACAAGGTCGACACCTTCTAGGAGCCGAGCTCAACTAGAGGCGGAAAGAAGGTCGACACCTTCTAGGAGCCGAGCTCAACTAGAGGTGCAGAGAAGGTCGACACCTTCTAGGAGCCGAGCTCAACTAGAGGTGGATACAAGGTCGACACCTCGCAGGAGCCGAGCTCAACTGGGGGTGGATACAAGGTCGACACCTTCTAGGAGCCGAGCTCAACTAGAGGCGGAAAGAAGGTCGACACCTTCTAGGAGCCGAGCTCAACTAGAGGTGAAGAGAAGGTCGACACCTCGCAGGAGCCGAGCTCAACCGGGGGTGGATACAAGGTCGACACCTTCTAGGAGCCGAGCTCAACTAGAGGCGGAAAGAAGGTCGACACCTTCTAGGAGCCGAGCTCAACTAGAGGTGCAGAGAAGGTCGACACCTTCTAGGAGCCGAGCTCAACTAGAGGTGGATACAAGGTCGACACCTTCTAGGAGCCGAGCTCAACTAGAGGTGGAGAGATGGTCGACACTTCACAGGAGCCGAGCTCAACTGGAGGTGGATACAAGGTCGACACCTTCTAGGAGCCGAGCTCAACTAGAGGCGGAGAGAAGGTCGACACCTTCTAGGAGCCGAGCTCAACTAGAGGTGCAGAGAAGGTCGACACCTTCTAGGAGCCGAGCTCAACTAGAGGTGGATACAAGGTCGACACCTTCTAGGAGCCGAGCTCAACTAGAGGTGCAGAGAAGGTCGACACCTTCTAGGAGCCGAGCTCAACTAGAGGTGGATACAAGGTCGACACCTTCTAGGAGCCGAGCTCAACTAGAGGTGGAGAGATGGTCGACACTTCACAGGAGCCTAGCTCAACTGGAGGTGGATACAAGGTCGACACCTTCTAGGAGCCGAGCTCAACTAGAGGCGGAGAGAAGGTCGACACCTTCTAGGAGCCAAGCTCAACTCGAGGTGGAGAGGTCCAAGGGGACAAACCATCCCGAGGCCTCCATCCTATTGCGTTTGCTAAATGCTGATCGGTCAAATCGATCATCTCTTCGTCAAGCTGGGGGGTTGGCGTCCGGACTCTCCTCTGATAACCTCTCCAGCCGGATGGGAAGTGCAGTCGGGGGGTAACTCGGCCAACGTGCAAGGGGGGAGCTGATCTCGACCGTCAATGCAGAGGCTTGGTCTTAGGAGGACTCTCTCCCGAGGCGCTATCCCACCACCCGACTTGGGTTTTTACGAGAGTCGAGTCGGAGACCTGTCCCCCAATCGGTCGCCAGGTTGCAGAAGAGTCTTCATACTATCACTCAACAATCAGAGGGGATTAACCGCACCAACCCATATGATTGGAATAAAATACAAGAGATATTAGGCTTTGTTGCAAGAGGTCAAATGACACCTTTATACAAGGGTCCCTCAGTCAGGTAAATCGATCATCGCTTCGACGAGTTGGGAGGTCGGCGTCCAGACTTTCTCCTGATAATCTCACCAGTCGGATGAGAAATGCAGTCGGTGGGAACCGCGGCCAACGTGCAAGGGGCGAGCTGATCTCGGCCATCATTGCAGAGGCTTGGACTTAGGGGGACGTATACCGAGGCATTGTCCCATCACCCATTCTGGGTTTTACGAGAATCAAGTCGGAGGCTCGTTTCCCAACCTGTCGTGGAGATCGGTTTCACCTACTTCAAAAAGCTCTTGCCAGAAGAGAAAAACAACTCTCGCGGCCCATGTTTCAGGGGGCGAGGAATTTTTATTTAAATGGAATAAACACAAGGAGGGGGAGAATGGACCTTCCCGCTCAGGGATAGAACCTTTTCAGGTCATTGCCGCTTCAGGTATTCCCAAGCGATTCCCTTTCATGATTCTACAGGCGGTCTCTGCCAGTCTCGAATGCCTCTTGAATGATGAAAGATCCCTCCTAGTTCAGTTCGAGCTTCTCGATGACAAGTGATCTCCTTGTTGAGTCTTTAGGTACTTCTGAGCAGTTCTTCATCTCATAGAACACACCATGAAGGGGACTGACAGTCGGGGAGGTTCCAAAGGAACACACCATCCCCAGGTCTCCATCCCACTTGGGTGTTGAATGCCGACCAAACCTGTTTCACCTTATGAGTAAGACCCCTCATGGATCATAGCCGACGGAAGGAGATCATCGGTGATAAGAAGCTTGCAGAATACCAAGCTTGGAGACATCATGAGTAAGCATTCTCATGGAATATACGCCCTTGATGAAGATCATCGCGAGTAGGAACTCGCGGAACATCAGCTTTGAGACGTCACGAGTCAGCATCCTCGTGGAATGTAAGCCCTTGATGAAGATCATCGCGAGTAGGAACTCGCGGGACGTCACGAGTCAGCATCCTCGTGGAATGTAAGCCCTTGATGAAGATCATCGCGACTAGGAGCTCGCCGAGCATCAACTTGGAGACCTCGCGAGTAGCTTTATGTGCTTTCCCTTGGTGGCGAACTCGTCATGAATCATCCTGTTTGTTAGTCAGACAAAAGCACTCACGGGCTTTACCAAAGCACCCGTCAGTATGATCATGTGTGGAAATCATTGACATTGAAGAAGGAGGAAACTGATCTAGGTACCACGTTCTCACAACCTTGCGAGTAGAGAACTCACCCTCGCGAGTAGAGAACTCGCTTATGGGCGAGTATAGAAGAATCTTGCTCGCCTGCATGAAGTCGCCTCATTTGATGCTGCTCGCCTATGGGCGAGTAAGGAAGAAGCTCGCCTATGGGCGAGTATAGAAGAATCTTGCTCGCCTGCATGAAGTCACCTCATTTGATGCTGCTCGCCTATGGGCGAGTAAGGAAGAAGCTCGCCTATGGCCGAGTATTGAAGAAGCTCGCCTGCCTGCACGAAGTCGCCTATGCCGAGTAACAAGGAAGCTCGCCTATAGGCGAGTAGGGATGGCGAGTAAGGAAGGATCTCGCCACTACCCAGGAAGCTCGCCTCTCTTCCGAGTAAAGTCGTTGGTCTGAACTTATCTCTGGATCTCGCCTGTAGGAACTCGCCTATGGCGAGTAGGGATCTCGCCATCTGGAACTCGGCTCTGGATCTCGCCATCTGGAACTCGCCTGCATGAAGTTGCCTCTGGAACTCGCCCAACTTGTCGAATGCTCGCGAGTTGCTGCCTTTGGCCTCCATCTCGCCACTTTAAGCCATGAAGCCTTCTCGCAAAAATTTCTTCCTCCGACTACGATCCACGCTCACCGCACCAAAGTGTTGACGCCAGGAAAATCCTGACCTCAAGATTCGGACCGATGCAGCCGGAGGCTACTCGCCCAGCAGCCCGACGAGATGGCTTGGCTGGCAACGACGAAGAAGCTAGAAGAGCAACAAACAGGACCCCAGGTGCTGTTTCTAGTACCCCTGGGGGTCTATTTATAGAGAAATCCTAGGGGGGTACAGGCGAGTATACTGCCTCTGCTCGCGAGTTACAAGGGCTACTCGCCCATACTCGTGAGATACTCGCCCATACTCGCGAGATACTCGCCCATACTCGCGAGATACTCGCCCAAGCTCGCGAGATACTCGCCCAAGCTCGCATCTGCTCGCCCCTTGCTCGCCATACTCGCCCCTTGCTCGCCCAGCTCGCCTCTTGCTCGCCCAGCTCGCCTCTTGCTCCTGCTGGCTGAGTTGCCTTGTGTCTTGGACTGCCGGCTCCTGTGCTGACCCTTTGACCTTGACTTCAGCCTACGTGGCTTTGAATGGGCCTACCTCGGAGAATGAGGGTTGTACAAGCACAAGTGAGCTCCCTCTGGATGCCTGCCTTCCTGCAAAAACTGGAGAACTCAGCAGAGGTGAACTCCCCTCCGTTGTCCGTCCTCAGCTTCTTGATCCGCAGATTCAGCCGACCCTCCACGAGCTCCTTGAACTCCACAAACTTGGCAAACGCCTCCGCCTTCTCCTTTAGAAAATAAACCCAGACATATCTAGTGTAATCATCGATCAACACCAGCATATACCTGCTGCCTCCGAGGCTTGGGGTAGCAGTTGGTCCCATCAAGTCACCGTGGATGCACTCCAACGACACACTACACCTTGTCTGCGACTTATCAAACGGCAGTCGATGAGACTTGCCGAACTGACATCCCTCGCAAACATGATCTTCACCGTAGGAGGATAGATTTGGCAGGCCCTTGACCAGACCTCTCACCGCCATAGCTTTCAGCTTATCCATCCCTACGTGCCCCAACCTCTCATGCCATATCACGGCACCATCATTCGTCTTCATCTTGTCGACATAAGAACTTGTCGATAAAACGAACAAGTCTTTCGCTCTCCTCCCGACATGTACGACCTCGGCCTTCACGGCCTCTACATTACGTAGAAATTTCACTTCTGTTGGGCTGAACAGAACGTGATACTCAGCGTCAACAGCGTTGGTCACAGAGAAGAGGTTTTTCCTCATACCGGGCACATGATAGACACTCTTCAAGGTTAATGGCCCTCTATCACTGCCCAAGGAAACAACCCCCACCTTCTCGACTGCATGCACAGTATTATCTGCAGTAATAATAGCATTGTTACCTGTGTAGGGCTCCGCTGAAGAAAGCTTTGACCCATCCCCGGTGAGGTGATGACCACACCCCGAGTCCACGATCCAGTCCTCCTGATATTTGATAGGAACCGAGGCTCCAATAGAAGCCGAGAAGGCTCCTCCCCATCCTCCATCAATATGACTGGCCGGTGCTTCCTCCTTCTCAGCAGCATGCCCTGGCTGAGTATTCAGCCTGCAGTCCTTCTTGAAGTGCCCAACCTTCCCGCATTTGTAGCATTTGGGACCTTCCTTCTTCTTCTTCTCCTCAGCCTTAGGAGGATAGCCCCTCTCCTGCTGTCCAGAAGTTGAAGACCCATAGCCTCCAGCGGTCTTCTTCTTCTTCCCTGAGAAAAGAACCTCGCCATCTCCCCCAGACACGGACACCCCCGCCATCTGCCTTGCCAGACTTTCCTGCGACGCTAGCAGGTTCTCCAGCTCTATCAGAGACGGCTGATTAGCCCAACCCTGCACCGACGTCACAAAAGCCACGTATTCCTTCCGCAGGCCGCGGATGATGTGCCTCTTCAGCTTCGCCTCAGAAATTGGCTCATCAGGATCCAGTGCTGATATCTCAGCGCAGAGGTTCTTCATCTTCAGAAAGAAATTTGAGATAGAAAGATCACCCTGAGCCGACCTTGCCAGCTCATTCTCTAAGAACTGTAGCCTCGCTATATTCTTCTTGTTAAACAACCCATCCAGGGCTCTCCAGATCTCGGCAGCTGATCCACACCCTAAAATGTGATCAAATAGATCAGGTGAAATGGCACGCTTCAAAGTGAACTCGGCCTTAGCATTGGTCTTTCTCCACGCCCTCACGGCCGGACCATTGTCACCCGCTTCTGTTGCCTTCACCTCTTCTATCGCATCTCCTCCAACAACCTCCCAGAGGTCCTCCCCTAGAAGATAGCTCTGCATACACGACTTCCACTTCTTTAAGTTAGTCGATGTAAGCATCTCAATCCCAAGACCTCTTGCAAATCCACCTTCCATTGTTCTTCCTCTGGTTCCTTATTCACAAAGGCGATGGCTACTCTAAGTTATTCACTGCTCTATCCACTCCAACCTGCCTCTGATACCATGTGAAAATTTCTCGAATCTTGTGAGAGCAAGCAGGAATAACAACTAGAGATTCAAGCCAAAACAACCAGAAACAATCTTAGGCAAACAAACGATCTTTATTGATAGCAAACTTCAATTACAGGGCAAGACATGCTTGACGAGACATGATTTCGTCAGCACAAAACTCCAAAGAGAAATACAAAAAACCGAGGATAACTGGAGACCGCCCAAACCGCGCGACCTCCCCTGCGATCTCTGCCAGTTGCAAGACCGCAACTCTCTGCCGACCACAGAACACCACCAGACCGCTGCACAGACCGCTCCCTTCTTCCGACCTCCTGATTCTCCCGAACTCCAGCACCACAACTCCAAGCCGCAGACCGCCCGAACACTTTCAGAGGAAGAGGTGATCGCTGCTGCCCACACTATCCGCAGAAGCTGCACAATAAGAGTTCAATCAGAGACCGCCCAGTCAGAAAGAAACAGACCGCAAAAACAAGAGCGAACTCAGCTTACACTTGGTGTGTCAATATGTTTGCTGCAACAGTGGCTCCTATTTATAGGCGTGAGACCTGATCTGGTCACCACCCTAGAGATAGGATCACCACCCCCCCAGACCGCGCGACCTGACCGGTCACACTGCGCGATCAGCAACATTACTTCTGCTTTATTTTTTGGTGAACCCGCCAGCTTCAATGTCGCCATGAGAGACCGCCACTCTCACAGCAGACCGCGACTCCACAAGGAGCTCGCCAGACCGCCCGAAGCTATTCACCACCTGTGTTCGCACGAGACCGCGAACACAGTCAGTTCGCCATCAGATCGCGAACTCCTATCCGCATGCCGATCTCCTTCTGAGACCGCGAACAGCAACCAGCTCGCATACCAGTCTCCTCCTGAGACCGCGAACTGAGACCGCGCGACTAAGACCCTTAGTCCGCGAATACCCCCAGAAAGCCCGGTCAGCTACCAGACCGCATTCCGGAGAGAACCTGGATCAAACTGTGCGGTCACACCAGACCACCACAGCCTTGTAGAGGACAGCGCGCCACGCGGTCATGCACAGACCGCGCAACCTCCATCTTCAGCCGCCTTGAACCCATACCAGCGATCAAGCCAGGAGACCGCAGCTAGGCTTAGATCAGCCAGACCGCAGATGCAGACCGCCAGGTCGTGCAGTCACGTCAGACCGCCCGACCTCCTCCCAGACCGCCCAGGTCCAAAAGCCTCCTTCACTTCCACTTCAACAATTTCAACAAGGGCTTGATTGTATGTATTGCGGTGTGAGTCTCATTGTTTTTTAATTTCTCTTCATTAGCAATACATCGGGCAATGAGATCATTTCGATCTCTATCAACTTTAGTGACGGTCGCTGTAAGAGCTGCATGCTGGTTGGTATTCATGGCCATTTCTGTATCTACCTTATGTGGTGCAGACTTAATGTCGAACATAGAATTTTCGAAGTTCGACTTAATGAATCATTTGATGGTCGTCTAATATTTTTATGGACGATGAAGGTGACTACAAAGAGAGAAAATAAAAATGGATTTGACAAATAGAGCAACAGTGGCTAAAAACCCTAAATAGCACACTAAACGGATAATCCAGGCGCGTCAGCGGGCAACACCTTTGGGCAGACTACGCGCCACGCAATTAGTAATTCTCCACACACGAACGAGCAACAATTATGCTTGAGCTTTTCGTAGATCTACCACCTTTGGGCGAATAGATTACTAGAGCCCCGCACTACCGTCCAAATGTCCGAGTGTATCCCTCTGAACCTATTGCGCAAGCACCACCTTTGGGTGAATGATTGCGCACTAGTCTCAGAGAAATCCCTAAAATATGTGAAACAGTAATCTCACAAGCTGACTCGAAACGGCCACTTTGGCGGCTACAGATCTTATCAACCTATAAGACTCTTTCACACCGGGATATCTGAATATTGCTCTAAGATGAATGTCGTGTTCTTTTATTAATGGCGTGTGGGCACTTAATCGCCTTAAAGAGACACGACAACTGTCTTGGACTGTTTCAATGAATGCACTTTTAGAAAACAGCTCCTTATTTTATTTCTCTCAAATAAAATGGGTTTTCTAATTTGGTGTTCTTTATGAAATTAATTAGAAATTAATCGCACTCCAAATAATTAATGAGACTAATAGAATTGAAATAAGTTCGCTCTGATACCAACTGTTAGTAAAAATATAGGTGTCGCTACGCCTAATTGTGTTATCGAAGAAAATTTAGGACAACACAAAATACTGTATGCAGCGACAATTGAAATATGCAGGATCGTCTTATTCAAAATTCTACTAATCTCTATTGGATTGTAATAATGTATGATTAATATTTCCAATTAATTAATTAAATCAAGAACACGCAAATGAAATGAAGCTTAAGCAAACGGTAAATTTACTGAAGTGCGGAAATTAATTTATACCATTCTTCACTTTAGCTTGTGCTCCATCGTGGCAGTTATTCTCAAAAGGCCTCGATGTACTCTTCCTTATGTAATCGATGGCTTTAGTAAATACCGCCAACGTACAGTTGTATCTTTAAAGGTTGATCACTACAACTTGAAAATGATTAGCGCAAATACATATTCAATACCAAACATGAAATATGTAGTGAACCAAAATTCCTGTGAAGCAAGTTCTGGATCTGTAATAATTTATCAAAATATGTCCATGTTTTGATTCAGGCAAGATCTATTATATTGATTAATTTAAACGGATAATAATCATAAGATTACCTCCTTCTCAAGACCAAGATGCCGGCCCAAAATCAAAACCTGAAGGTGCAGCCCAACAAAGAAGAACAAAGCTGGAAATGAGTATTACCTCAACAGAGGTCGGCAGAGGCATGGAGCTTTTCTATTCTTGAAGCATCCGACCAATCATTCACACCCAAACAGAGAGAAAATGCTTGGCGAGAGGCACAGGCTCCACTTCCAATGATTTGTTTGGATCTACTCCCGATCTCTTCTAGATCTGAATGAGATCTTAATGATTTTCACAGGTCTGGATCGGCTCTTTCTTTCTCTCTTGATGGGAAGACAACCACTCCAACTCCAGCGATGTAGAGATCCAACATTCTCCTGGTGAAGATGATGCACAGTTGCAGATCGGGAAGCCTCCAAATCGCCAAACTATGAAAGTGATGGAGGAGGCGATCTACAGTAAGGTTGATCTGCTGGTGATGAAGATGGATCGCCATCTCTCTTCCTGGACGGAACCTTCTTTCAGCCCTTGTTCATCCGTACAAGGCATGGAAGTTTTTCTAGGCTTTAATAGGAGAGCCTATAGGAGTTACTAAATAATGGGGCTAATAAATCACCATTAACTCCAAAATAAAACCACCAAATAAAATTAAATCCTACAAATTAATTAGGATTTATTTATCATGCCTATTCATATGCCAAGGGTGAGGCCGGGTTCGCGACTGAAGTTACGAGACGATCTGGCCCACCTATCACAGGCTTCGACCGTTCGCGCGACTGAATTAACGCACGCTCGTGGGAGTCTGAATAGACTCTAATTTTCGCGTACGACTTTATCGATACGTCTCGATGAATCGAGTCCACCTAACGGAAAATTTCTAACAGTGGCGACCTGTGTGCATTGGGTTTCTATCGAACCCTAGTCGTGTTAGACCAAGCTCATGGTGCACTCTTAGACCTAAGTTAACCTCAAAGGTGGTAGCTGTGTGTTGATTGGGACCAACCATCCATGATGGGGTCCAGTTAACATACAAGGGTCTAGCAGTGATTCAGAGGATGTTACATCTGGCAAGACTTCGTCTTCGGGAGAAGGCTCTGACTGCCTCTTCGGAGTCGAGGAAGTTTGATCGTCGGCTTCGGACAAGGCTCCAGTCGTCGTCGGAGATGCAGATGGAGGGTGGGGTAAGATATGCAAAGGAGTCAATGCCGCCTATTTGCAGTCGAGGAAGAAGAAGGAGCTCACAGTAGAGAGCGTGACCTAGGATATCAGGATGAGTAATGACTTTAAATAAAAGGTTTGCCTACGAGATAGGAGTTGTTGTGAAAGGACCATCTTGAATAAAGATATTTTATATTATATCGTTATATGTTTTAATGTTTATGTATGGTACCAAATTGCAATGCAATGTTGAACCAGATCAACCTCTCGGTTCTGACTTCTAAGTGAAACAATGTTATATTATAATAAAATATAATAATAAATGGGTTGTGTTTTGATTCCGCTTTGGTCAGGTTCGGATCGGGTCCAGAAATTCTGAAACTCGATGAAAGCAGCAACGACGTAATGTTTCTTCTTCCTCCCAATGTTGATCCTTCTTCCTCCTCTCCAGCGACGTACTATTCCTTCCTCCTTCCTCGATATGAATATTACCGCTTGAAGGATCTGTCAAATTCTTCTCTCCGCACGGTGATTATTCTCGCCATGTATTTCTTTTTTCCGGTCATTTCTCCTCATCAATCGAACATGAGTAAATTTGTTTTTCTTTGGTCGTAAGGCATCGATCGGGTTATTAGGTATGGTCTGTATCTATGGCGCATGATGTCTCTAGGTCTCCTTCAAGCATACGGTGGCTCTCGCGCTCACCGGTCATCCATAGGTACAGCAACAGTAGAAGAAGCAGATGATCAAGTCCATATGTAGATCTCCATATATATGAGAGTTAACTAGAAGTTCGGATTGTGATTACTATTTTGAACTAACTCATGAAACCATGCTCGATTTAATGCAGATAATATTCATAATTTTAGCTAATTTATGCCTTCATTGCTATTTGGGTTGCTAAATTTTGATTATATGGTTTAGGGTTGCTGTTTGTTTAAGGACAAGTCCATATTTTTGCACTTGACTACTTGATCTCTGGTTTGAGGAAGCAAGAAAATGTGTTGGATTCTTGCTCATAATAATAGTTGTCTAAAAGATAATGGAGAGACTTGCAAAATGTTGTGTTTTAATGTTTGGTTTCTCCTTTTTTTTTATATAATATGTTTTGGTAATGTGAGACCTATATGGCACTTTTATCGTCTTTTGCAAATAATCTCAAGCTTAAATATCTATTCTTGCATTTGAATTCTATCATAAAGTCGAATAAAATAATTGACAGATTCAATTTCTATATCTCAAAACCTTTCTATAGACGAACAATGGAATTAGTTTTGCCCAATTCCAAAACCTGTGAGTTTTTTATTTTTGACCAAAACTAATTCCTTTCTCCGAATTCCTGCGAAACAAGCGGGGTCTTACGATTTTCACTTATAAGCGACGTGTCATGGATACAACGCTGGACATGCGCCCAAACCTTGATATGTGCAGTCTAATTAGCTCTTTTTTGCGTCATTCACAATAGCTAAGTCAGCCTTCACCTCTTCTCTTGCAGTAGAATTATATGCACACACACACACACACACACTTATATGATGGAAAGGGGAGAACACTCAAACTTCTATACACAACATTGAAACTTTACAACTCTCGAAACTTAGTACTTGCATACATTGCTCGGATTGATTCAAGCATTGTTTGACTCAAATGAACACACATCTCATTTTTATAGCTTCCAACAGAACTTTCCTCCAACTAAGGAAAGACTCTAGAAACTATCTACTCTACACTTCTAAACTACTCTACACTTCTCTCATGACAATGTACAAGCATCCACACAATCCTACAACATTCAAGAGCAATCTAGACTATTCTAGATTACTCTCAACTTCTACAAATTTTCACACCATTCTAGATACCTCTACACACACCTAGAGTTCTCTATAAGGTTCCACACCCTTCTAGAATATTCTACATTATTATACATTCTTCTAGAATATTCTAGAAATTTTTACACAATTCAATAATAAGCTAGAGTATTCTACATGACTCTAGAATCTTCTAGAAGACTCCATATTATTCTAGAATTTTTCATCATCTTCAAGATTTCTCTCCAGTGTTTGGGGGAATTTCGTATCCTTTTGCGTCATAGAATATCATGAATGCACTTAAGTCATATTCTCAGCATGCTCCCCTTGTGTATGATCATATTGAATATGAAGCCATATTTATGTCAGAGGCTCTCACACCAAAGTCTTCGACCTCTTTGAAGCCTTGCCGCCTCAACATGTGACTTATTGTGTCATGTATGCATGTATTGACAGTCACGGTTGTGTCATGGTGATGTAGATTGAAACCTAGGGCTGTAGTTTTGAAATAAAATAATTGTGATCTTTAAATAATTATGGCGCGAAAAGACTTGGTGGGCTATTTTAATGACTAAAGCGACCTAGGCGTCACAAGCGAACGTAAACGCTACCTCACGAACATACAAACGCTATGAATCACAATTCCACAGGCGCAGAAATTAATTGGTGGCACGCACATGTTTGAAAATAACGATAAAATAGGAGACACAATTAATTAAGGGCAAGCTCATAATAACTAACTATTTATTTAAAGTTCAAGCATAAAATAACTAGTGGTGGAGAGCTGGAGGAGATCGAGTGGTATACCAAGGGATAAATTTCCAATATAGCCTTCAAATAAAACTAAAGTATAGAAATAACCTCACTTTAATAAGCATTCCCAATCTAGCCCCCTTTAGCAGATTTGTCAGACAGTGGCAGGCAGCTGGTGGGCCCGGTGGCAGATTTGGCAGACATTTTAAGGATAAAATATTGTTGCGGGTCGCTTAGGGCTCTTGGTAGACCGGTTTACTTGAACTACCTTAGATCGAGAGCGAACCAAGCGCGCAAACAGTCAAATTGAGATTCGTTGATTACACTGGGACTTTTTAGCGTGGAAAACCCAGAAAGGGTAAAAAACCACGTGGTCGGAGCTGTGCCGACCAAACTTCCACTATCTTCTGGGGGATTACAATTTGAGACTTAGAAGTCGAGCGCGACAGGCCGCTGCTCATTACAATAATAGAGAGAAAGAGAGAGAGAGAGAGAGAGAGAATTCCGAAGGTGACAGACCACCTCCAGAAAAAGTAAGTCCTTTCTCCTTCTGAGAAAGGTAGAGAACAAAAGTGAGAACGTCATAGAGAACAAAAGTGAGAACGCTGAGTCGCCTTTCGGGAAAAATGAAATCTTCGAGTCCGTAGGAGAATTCCGCGAAAGTCTGCAAGAAGCTCTCCCGGGTCCAGAAGGCAAGGTCCTTTGAGATGAAGCCCTGAGGCTCCTTTTATAGCTTTGGTCGGGGGTAGCCCGGTAATTTCGCCGTTGTAACCACCGTAACCACCTGGCGGACGAATCATATTTTCCGGTTCAGAGCACACGGATCGCCATTTTTCGCAATTGACCATCTTGCCCCTCGGGCAGTTCGGGCAGTTCGGGCAGTTTTGTTGGAGGCGAAAAAGGCGACAAGCTGTTCCTGAAATGTGAGAAACTGGAAAGACGAAAAGTGAGCATGCTAGAAAGACAAAATGTGAGAAGTCAGAAAAGATAGAAAGTGAGCTGAGCGCGCTCAGAAGCGTTTTGAGCGCGTAACGAGCGGGGAATTGCTCCGAACGGAGTCCGGAGCCCGAAAAGCGGGCGGCGAGCCGGAAGAGGGGGGACTCACCCCCAACCTTGCTTCGGGGGAGGGCGGTTCGACCGCCCCTAAAGGCGGGCGCGGCGCGGCCGCGCCCGAGGGAGGGTGTGCCCGGGCCGTACCCCAAGAGGGATGCGGCCTGGCCGCACCCTAAGAGGGGGGTGCGGCCTGGCTGCAGCCCGCACCCCAAGAAGGGGGTGCGGCCTGGACGCACCCCAAGAGGGGTACGGTTAGGCCGCACCCCTCAAGGGAGGCTCGGCGCTACCGCGCGGTAGCGCCGGGCGGTAGCGCCGCGCTTGCCGCGGGTGCTACCGCGCGCGGTCCTGCTTGCGCGGTGTTGTAGTGTTCGGATGCGGCGATCGCATGCGGTCTTGCACTGGCGGTTGGTGGCGGAGATAATGGGCTTGCCCACTCTCCCACTTCCCTCTTATCATCTTAGTGGGCCTTTGGAATAACCACCTCCTTGACTTGTATAAATGAAAATCTTGTATGAGTACGCATCATGAGCCCCTCAAACCTTCAGAGTCCGAGTTACTGTGCAGAGGAGTTCGAAGGTTTTGATTTTTTTCTGCGGCGGCTTCGATCATTGCTATCTTCGTGGCGCCTTGGGTAGGAATTGTTGTTGTAGGATGAGTGTGCAGTTTTTCACATAATAGAAGATAAGTTTGCGCGAGTCTGAGCTTACGACTTTTTACATAGTAAAAGATAAGTTTGCGCGAGTCTGAGCTCGCGGCTTTTTACATAGTAGAAGATAGATTTGCGCGAGTCTGAGCTCGCGACTTTTTACATAGTAGAAGATAGATTTGCGTGAGTATGAGCTCGCGGCTTTTTACATAGTAAAAGATAAAGTTTGCGCGAGTCTGAGCTCGCGGCTTTGTACATAATAGAAGATAGGTTTGGTCGGTGAAGAGCGTATGTATTCAAACTGTGTACGAACGTAGGAGGGGAAAACACTTATGATGTCGGGATCTTACTGCGGTGGAGAAGGGCGAACCTTCAATCGACGACAATGAGAGATTGTTGTGAGCGCGCTGCACGGAGGCAGTTGTTATTCATTAGCGCACTGCCTGAAGGCAGGTGTTGTTCATTAGCGCACTGCCTGTAGGCAGGTGGTGTTCATTAGCGCACTGCCTGTAGGCAGGTGCTGTTCATTAGCGCACTGCTTGTAGGCAGGTGCTGTTCATTAGCGCACTGCATGTAGGCAGGTGTTGTTCATTAGTGCACTGCCTTGAGACAGGTGTTGTTCATTAGCGCACTGCCTGGAGGCAGGTGCTGTTCATTAGCGCACTGCCTGGAGGCAAGTGATGTTCATTAGCGCACTGCTTGGAGGCAGGTGCTATTTATGCAAATGGACGTCTTTACGTAGTTTCGATAGCGCAGGATATGACATGTCTGGAATGATTAACTTTAAAAACAATTAGTAGTGGCAATTTACACAAAGTTTTTACAGAAACAAAGTTGATAGAAACAAAGTTGACAGAATATTTCAGCGGCGCTGGTAGAGCCCTGCTGATGGGTATGAAACTTTCTCCTGGGATGACTGCCTTAAGGGTTGCTCCCGGTCCTTCCTGGCAGGCCGCTAGCTAATCTCCTGCTAGCCGAATAGTCGCCTAGTCTCGTATAAATTTCCCCAGTAGGCCTTGTTTGACGAGTTGCTCGATTTCATCCTTAAGCTTGGAGCAATTTTCCGTGCCATGTCCTTGTCCACGATGGAACTCACAATATTTTGTCTGGTCCCCTGAGTTTTTAGCGAGGGGTATGGGCGTGCAGAGCGTCTGGTTGTCTTTGATTGCGTACAGTACGTTAGTCCTGGTAGTGTTCAGGGGAGTGTAGTCCTGATGTTGGCGAGATCCGCGGTCTCGGCTGGGGTTGTCGTAATGGTTGTTTTTCTTATTGGAAACTGTCTGCGATAACGACTCCTCTTTATTCCTCTTCGAGCTCCCCTCGAACTGCCGGCGGTGCGCTTCAATTGCTTCATCTGCTGCTATCTGGGCCTCGACTCGCTGAACGAGATCAGGATAGCTTGGTACGGTTTCCCTCATTAAAGCTGAGTAGAAGCCACTTGGGCGGAGACCTCCAAGGAAGACTCCTCGCAAGAGCTCGGGGTCGACCCCTGGGATCTGTCGAGCCTCCGTAGTGAAGCGTCGGAAAAAATCTTTGAGTGTTTCTCCGTCGTTTTGGCGGATCCCTGAGAGATGGGAGGGATCTTGGACAATTCTGCGGTTGACTATGAATTGGTCCACGAACTGCTGCGCCATTTCTGTGAAGTTGTTGATGGCCCCATTCCGCAGAGAGTGGAACCAAGTGCGCGCTTGTCCCTTCAAGGTTGACGGGAACACCTGACAGAGGAGCTGATCAGGGGCGCTGCAAATCCTCATGACGGTGGTGAAGTGATTGACATGTTCCAACGGATCATCCGTCCCGTCGAATGTCTCGATGTTGGGAAGCTTAAATCCATTCGGAATTGGATGGGCCAAGACTTGAGGCGATAGTGGGGAGCCGTGGTGTGCGGGACGGAGGGCGAGAGTTGGGCGTCGCCATGCTTGGACGTACTCTTCTTCTATCATATTGCGTATTTCTTCTCGCATGGTTCTTTCGATTGCTTGATCAGGGACAGCTCTTCCTGGGTGATGGTGACGGTGGTCAGCTTCTTGGTTTCTAGCTGGCGGGGCAGGGTGAGCGGATCCTGCTGCGCTGGAGGATCCTTCTGAAGCTTCTTCCTCCCGAATGGCCTCTTCGTTCGGGGCATGACTTGGGGCTGGGGGCGGCGGCACGTTCAATGCCGGCGGCTGAATTGGAACTTGAGGAGCCCCGAGATTCCTTGCGAGAGTCAACATCTCGGCTTGTTGTTCTTCAATATGTTGCATGCGCCCTTCCACCCCTGCTGCGAGCGCAGGCACTGCATCTTCTCCAGGAGGCGTATTGATGAGCGAGTGGGAGGGAGCTGGGTCAACGCGTCCCTCCGGCATTGATCCTTCGGTAGTGCGAGCACTCTTCCTTGCCATTGCAGTTGGCCTTTAAAGAATTTTGGGATAGTTCCCACAGACGGCACCAAACTGTTGCGGGTCGCTTAGGGCTCTTGGTAGAACGGTTTACTTGAACCACCTTAGCTCGGGAGCGAACCAAGCGCGCAAACAGTCAAATTGAGATTCATTGATTACACTGGGACTTTTTAGCGTGGAAAACCCGAAAAGGGTAAAAAACCACATGGCCGGAGCTGTGTCGACCAAACTTCCACTATCTTCTGGGGGATTACAATTTGAGACTTAGAAGTCGAGCGCGACAGGCCGCGGCTCGTTACAATAATAGAGAGAAAGAGAGAGAGAGAGAGAGAGAGAGAGAGAGAGAGAGAGAGAGAGAGAGAGAGAATTCCGAAGGTGACAGACCACCTCTAGAAAAACTAAGTCCTTTCTCCTTCTGAGAAAGGTAGAGAGCAAAGGTGAGAACGCCATAGAGAACAAAAGTGTGAACGCTGAGTCGCCTTTCGGGAAAAAGGAAATCTTCGAGTCCGTAGGAGAATTCCGCGAAAGTCTGCAAGAAGCTCTCCCGGGTCCAGAAGGCAAGGTCCTTTGAAATGAAGCCCTGAGGCTCCTTTTATAGCTTTGGTCGGGGGTAGCCCGGTAATTTCGCAGTTGTAACCACCGTAACCACCTGGCGGACGAATCATATTTTCCGGTTCAGAGCACACGGATCGCCATTTTTCGTAATTGACCATCTTGCCCCTCTGGCAGTTTGGGCAGTTCGGGCAGTTTTGTTGGAGGCGAAAAAGGCGACAAACTGTTCCTGAAATGTGAGAAACTGCAAAGACGAAAAGTGAGCATGCTAGAAAGACAAAATGTGAGAAGTCAGAAAAGACAGAAAGTGAGCTGAGCGCGCTCAGAAGCGTTCTGAGCGCGTAACGAGCGGGGAATTGCTCCGAACGGAGTTCGGAGCCCGAAAAGCGGGCGACGAGCCGGAAGAGGGGGGACTCACCCCAACCTTGCTTCGGGGGAGGGCGGTTCGACTGCCCCTAAAGGCGGGCGCGGCGCGGCCGCGCCCGAGGGAGGGTGTGCCCGGTCGTACCCCAAGAGGGATGCGGCCTGGCCGCACCCTAAGAGGGGGGTGAGGCCTGGCTGCAGCCCGCACCCCAAGAAGGGGGTGCGGCCTGGCCGCACCCCAAGAGGGGGGTGCGGGCTGGCCGCACCCCAAGAGGGGGGTGCGGGCTGGCCGCACCCCAAGAGGGGTGCGGGCTGGCCGCACCCCAAGAGGGGTGCGGGCTGCCGCACCCCAAGAGGGGTGCGGGCTGGCCGCACCCCAAGAGGTGGGTGCGGCCTAGCCGCACCCCAATTAGGGGTGCGGGCTGGCCGCACCCCTCAAGGGAGGCTCAGCGCTACCGCGCGGTAGCGCCGGGCGGTAGCACCGCGCTTGCCGCGGGCGCTATCGCGCGCGGTCCTGCTTTGCGCGGTGCTGTAGTGTTCGGATGCGACGATCGCACGCGGTCTTGCACGGGCGGTTGGTGGCGGAGAAAGTGGGCTTGCCCACTCTCCCACTTCCCTCTTATCATCTTAGTGGGCCTTTGGAATAACCACCTCCTTGACTTGTATGAATGAGAATCTTGTATGAGTACGCATCAAATATTATTTAGGATTGATAGGAATAATAATTCATGCAGCGTTTGTTTCCGGTTTCAATATATGTTATTAACATTCTGATTAACATTATTGCAAGAAAATTCTGATTAACATTCCAAAATATCAGTGAGCAATCTCATTAAATTTCTGAGTAACATTCCAGAATTGTGCAGGCTCAACTTATGATACACAATATTATCTAATTAACATTTCAAAAGTAAATCTCATTAACATTCTCAAAATAAACTAAATACACATCTAGTGCATCCTCATAACATCAGATAACGTCAAAATTAAAACAAAATAACTGAGAAACAAATCATCCAAAATGTCTGAAAACTGCCCGCGATTTTTTCCTTGCTATATCTAGTGCATCCCTCCATAAAATCTGCAAAAAATTAAATGATACATTATTGCAAAAAATTAAAAGAAACTTTTTTTTAAAATCAAATACATTCTTACCTTCGTTTTTCTGGATTTGTGGGGCATGTTGCCCGATTGTGTCCCAATTGTTTACAAATACCACATTTTCTATTACTACGATCAATGTGTTCATCCATTGTATTATGCTGTCGGCGAGTTTGAGGGCGGCTAGTCCTTCTTATTAAAGTGTGCGGCTGAAGCTCAATAATATCTTGTGCTGCGTCTAATGGTTGCCACCCTATAATATCTGGAATACCATAAAAATTTCTGTTGTACGTATTTTTGTAACAAGATATTGTATAAAAGTCTGATATCATCTGCTCAGGTGAACAACGTATAGACGCAAGTGAAGCAATTATATGAGCACAAGGGACATGATATAAGACCATACTATGACAACTGCAGGAACATCCATCATCAGTGAGCAGTACACGATGTGCTATATTTTTGTCATCGTAGCATGAAAATTCAGTGCGATTTATCTGGACTGGCCTACATAAATTTCTTGCAGCTGCTTCTCGGTTACCTAACATTGTCAATACTTTAGGCACAAATCTAGACACTGCATTACTTTCCCATTTTAGCGCATCTTCACCTCTTTTAAGAAATAATGCAATATAGTGATAAAATGTAGCTGATACATACTATTGCTTGTATGGGCAACCCTCTCGCTCGTTTAAGTACTCCATTGAAACTTTCGCTCGCATTTGTCGTCATAGTGCCATATCTAGCGCCACCATCATATAATGAAGTCCATTTTTCAACATCCCTAGCCACCAACCAATCATATGCTATTTGATCAACAATTTTAATGTGTTTCATATTTTGTGTAAATGTTGCAAAATCTGATGCATTGCCCGCCCAATACATTTTATCACACAACACGTACGTCAATTCCATTCAAATCAAAACCTCTAACAACTTTTTTAAAATTTTCACTCAAGTGTCGCAAACAGTGTCTATGTTTTGCATATGGAAGCTCATATGCAACCCCACGAATTAAGCTGCATGTTGGTCACTGATAATACAAAGATTTGGACGACTATGCGAGCCAGATATTTTGGAAATCAACCATGCACCTCTGTGTTTTTTGGAAACAATAGCCCTTAGTTTCCATGGACATGGTCGACTAGAATGCATGTTCTCTAAGCAAACTAAGAATAATCTGCACTGATTTGACTGAAATATTTTAAATTGTACATGATTATGTATAGACCATGCACTTATAGTGTAGTGCATCTCCCATTTTGTTCTGAAAAAAGTTCCAACTTGTAAATCGTGAGGTATTAAAAAGTCCATGATTTAGTTATATTGTGAATGTTCTCCATCAAAATCTTCTTCAACCACCAAATCTTTTATAATTCTAGCAAATTGAATGAATGAATTATCAACGATTATACGATCGACTCAACTACGATCAACTGAAATTGATCGTTCAAAGATTTCTTTAACTCTACTTTGAGTTTCAAATATATTTTCATCATCATTATCAAACGAGTCGTCACTGCTGTTATCGTCCATTTCATTTAGATCAATATTTAATTCTTGTTGCTGATACACTTTACACTCATAAAGTTCAAATTCAACACCATCCGGCATGATTATGACACCTCAAAATAACTGAATTAAAACAAATTATTAGCATCAAAAAATAAACTAAACATCTAAATTATTATAGAAATAAAACAAAAAAATTAAACATTAAAGAATTAACTATATATTATTAAAAAAATAAAACAATTATTAATAATTAATAACTCATATCTATTAAAAAAAAAACTACACATTTAAAATATTAAATAACTAACTTGCAGACAGGTTGTAGAGGGAGCAAATCCTTTGGTAAAGAAATGCAATTGTATTTTGTGTGATTTGTTTTAAGGACATGTGATTTATTTTATAGGCTCTCACACAAGTAAAAAAAAATGCAAGTAGTGTGGGACTAAATTTTGTTATACTGTGCAAACAAAACCCACACAAAACATAATTAACCAACAAAAAACCCCATAAAAACCCATGTTTAGAAATAGCCTGCACAATTATTCTCCACAAACGCTGCATGGATTATTATTCCTATCAATCCTAAATAACATTTTATCCTTAAAATGTCTTCCAAATCTGCCACCGGGCCCACCAACTGTCTGCCACTGTCTGCCAAATCTGCTAAAGGGGGCTAGATTGGGAATGCTTATTAAAGTGAGGCTATTTCTATACTTTAGTTTTATTTGAAGGCTATATTGGAAATTTGGAGGTGGCAGCCAATGAGAGTTCTTCTGGTAAGATGTAGGAGGAAATTGCAGATAGCTGTTGTACTCGGGACGGCCTGGAGGACGGGAGACTGTGGGCTGGCAGATGGATTGACTGGAGCTTGGGATATGTTCTGGCGGTAGAGGCGGACACAGTAACCAAGTACATGGCCGACTGGAAGCAGGGAGGCGCTGGAGGTTCACCGAATCCACCGACGGATGGTGCAGGGAAGGTCGTCGGAAACATGGAGGAGCTATGGCGCCCTCGTCGGTGGCAGGCGAGGCTTCATGAGGTAGCTTCGTCGATGGGGAAGAAACTAGACTGCGTGGGGCCTGTCGGTGTCGTCGTCGAGCAGGGAGGAGAAGATGAGTGCCGGCAGTGAATGGGGAGGGAGACGAAGGAGGTGCGGCTGGGGCGTCAGCGGCGCTGACTGGAAAGGGAGGACGAGGCAGCGACGTCGAGCAAAATGAACGCGAGTGGCGGCGCTGGAAAGAACCGATCGAAACCAAATTGGTTCGTCCGTTCTTTTTCCAGCCCCCATAAAAGGGAGGGGAGGGTTCACCTTTATAGGAATAATATTAGAGTTTTTTTTTAATTCAGGATTTAAGAAAATACCCTAAACCCTAATAGTTAATTCATTTAAATCTTGCCCTAACTAATCTACCCCATAAAATATCGGACATATGCATTTAAGGTCTCGTTGGCCAGTCACACCAACGCGCCAAAAAGAAAAGCGCGAGCAACATGCGCGAAACAAAATAACATCCGAGCGCTTATAACACGTGCAATACAACTCGACGCTACATTAATAATTAAAAAAATGCGCGAAGGCATGCGCTATAAAAATAAACGACAAGTGCAATAAAAATAATAAAAGGAAGCGACGCGGGTTGCATCACAAGGACTAGCAGCCCTCGACATTATCCTATATGCAAACTTGCGACGCCCTTATTGCAACCTTGCATCAAGTAGTAGTATTGTTTGTACCTTTACCCTTCTCCACTTGTGAGAATTGAGCATCTCTTCTTTAATTTGACACCCAAGCGAGCCCTCTTCTTGGTGGTTTGTAACATATATCGCCACCGGGTCTTACCTCATATCACTGAGTAGATCTTGCCTCCAACAATCCTCCGTTGATTGGTGGTCTTCAACTCCATCAAGTAATGTCACCAAATCAACGTCCTGCTTTTTCTTACTCTCAAGCCAATCATCAATGTGATCTTTGCTCCCTTGGATATCGAACTCTGTGTCCTCTGCTTTCTCGACATTGACCTCTTTACATGGTGCATTAACCTCTTTACATGGTGCATTTGTGCGAGTATTACCTCCATGACACATGGCAATCTCTTCCACTGATTGCTCCCCTTTGAACTCCTCAACTAGATCCCCTTTGTCAGCCTCTCCCCCCTTGGCGTTTGGACTCTGCGTATTCAACTGACTGCACCTTAAATCCCATGATTTGTTCCTCCTTGTGAGCTTCACCCTCTCGACACTTAGAGTCTTCATCCATATCTTGCTCCACATCGCTTAACACCACTTCTTCCTCCGCGGAAGTATTGCCCTCTTGGCAACTCAACTCCACATCTTCCTTAGACTTCATTTAGTGTTCTTCTGATAGAACCACTCCTTTGCTTCCCAAGTCATTGTCATCATCAAGAACACGAGTCACCTCTTCTTGGCCAATGGATTCCTCAATTTCAGTAACATTAACTGCGACACAATGATTGTTGTGTGTCATCTTTAGTTGCCCTGAACCATTGCGTGATTGGACAACTTTCCATATCATGGTATCCTTTGCAAAATATGCATGTATGCTTTCGAGGAATCCACATTGGGCAATCCATTGATCTATGACTCTCATAGCATCTGAAGTTACGTCGTTTTGGCGTCACCATCGTCTTTTCATTTGAGAACTTGTGATCAAATTGATGTCTAAGTTTTCTCTTGAAATCCTCCCAAATCTTGATGGTTTCCCTCTTTCGCACAACAAGCCACCATCGTAAAGCTTCTCTCACCAAGTGAAATCGAGCGACTATCCGTGTTGCCTCATCGGTGATCATATTTACGTGAAAGTATCACTCTAAGTTCTCCACAAAATCATCAACTTCTTTTGTTGTTCCAAGACCCTTTAACCACTTGGGGTAGATAATTTTACATTTACGATGAAATGTTGTGCTCCACCCATCGCTTTCACATGTCTCTCGGTTTCTAGCTTCCAACATGTCTAGGAATTCCCTCCTCTTCAAGAGTTTGCTAGCCTCAGCATCTCTCTTTGGACCTCCTCCTCCTTGAATTTTGGCTCCATCATGCACTTGGATGCTTCCTCGCCCCTCGCTTGGACTATCGGCATGGCAAACTTCATACTGCTCATGCAACTCTGTGATGTTGTCTTATGACCCCCTAAAACTCCAACAGAACTCTTCCCTCATATGTTTTGTTGATGGATGCGACTCTTGTGTAACCTCGCTTTGATACCAAATGGCACGCACACAATGATGAAACCACGCTAAAACCTTGATCTGTGCGGCCTTAACTCCTTTTTGCGCCCTTCGCAATACTAAATCAACATTCACCTCTTTTATAGCAGCAAAATTATATGCACGCACGCCCGCACGCCCGCCCGCCCGCCCGCCCGCCCGCACGCACGCACACAAGTATATGGTTGAAATGAGAGCACTCAAGAACACTCAAATTTCTATTCACAACTTTAAAGCTTTACAACTCTTGACTCTTTGGCGGCTCACACGCATTGCTTGAATTAATTCTAATATTGCTTGGCTCAAATGAACACACATCCCTTTTTTATAGCCTCCAGTGAGTTTTTCCTCTAACCAAGGGAAGACTCTAGAAATTATATACTATAGACTCTTCTAAACTATTATACACTTCTCTCGTGACTATGTACAAATCTTCACATAATTCTACAATATTCAAGAGTACTCTAGACTATTCTAGATTACTCTCAACTTTGACAAATTTTCACACAATTCTAGATACTTCCGCACATACCTAGAGTTCTCTAGAAGGTTATACACCCTTCTATAATATTTTAGATTATTCTAGAAATCTCTACACACTTCCATAATATTTAGTGCATTCTACATGACTCTATAATTTTCCGAAAGACTACATATCATTCTAGAATCTTCGACATCTTCAAGATTTATCTTCAGTATTTTGGAGATTTTCGTATTCTTTTGCACCATAGAATGTCATGACTGCACTTAAGTCTTATTCTCGGCATGCTCCCCTTATGTATGAACACCTTGAGTATGAAATCATATTGGTGTCAAATGCTCTCACATCCAAAGTCTTTAACCTCTTTGAAGCTTTATCGTCTAAACTTGTGATTCATTGTGTCATCTATACCTGCATTGACAATCATTGTTGTGTCATGGACTAACAACTGAGTAATTTTTATGTACATTTACGCACTGCATTGTTCATATGCGGGTGAAAATCGAGCCTTCAAATACACATAAAAAATAATGCTTACAAGATATAATATCCATCAAAAAACATGCATGAATGATTTGAGAGGAAATGGACGGATGGATTCTCAGACTGCAAAAAAAATTTCGCTAACAGCTCCCATCTCTACTTACCGAGTGTGTTTCGGGACTCGTGATCTTTCCGGCTGCTGCGTTTGTTTCTCGTCGCATGTTTCTCTATCCACGGTCCACCACCTTCGTTGATGGCGGAGATCCCCTTCGTGACCATATACTCTCCCGCCTTCAAGCTCCCAACGACACCAGCAGTCGCCCCAATTTACCGGCTCGCCTCCCTCTCTTCGCTGCGGAGACGGCGAAGTGATCCCCAAGCCTTCTCTGCTACTAAGAGGCATACGGCTTCTCCGTCCAACGATATCCTCTCCACAACCGGTACTGCCGTCCCCCTCCGTTTTACTTGCTGTGCTACGGTTCGCCCTTCGCTGCGCCTCTTCTTATCGTGCGTATTATTATTGACTGGGCTGACTTTGATGGCTTCGGCAGAATACTCTGATGGAAGCTTTGTCTTCCGCTTTGGAGACGACGAGGAGATGACGAGGAACGTTTCGGCAGAGGACATGGAATCGAGGGAGTCTGCTAATTGTGGAGTGTTGGAAGAAAGGGGGGAATGTTCTTTTCTTGAGAGGAGGTCGCGGGAGTCTTGCCCCACGGTTGATCATGGGGCCGACATGAATCCTGATTTCGAAGTCTTGGATGTTGGGGATGGATTCAGGAGAAGTCCCGTAGGCATCTGCACGTCAGCGAAGAAAGATCAAACCAATGTCGGGACGAATGTTTTTGTTTCTGGGGAGAAGATGACAGAAGGAGCCATTTCTCTCTTATTGAATGCATCAATGGAATCGGATGGCTCTCTTTGTGAGGAAAATTTGATTGCTGTTGAATACTGCGTAACTTCCCAATCTGAAGAGCTGCGATCTCAATCTCACGATGGTGAGAGGGAGATCGATGTGCAGTCTGATGAAGTTCTACAGGATGTTGAATGGGAGCAGAATGAACGCTTGCCTAGTGATCTTCCCCTTCCTTCAGAGCTTCTATTGCATAATGAAGGTGAATTTCTACCAGTAAGTGACATTGTGATTGCAGAAAGATCAAATCATGATATCCTTATCACCAGTGAAAGTTTTGGGGAAATTAGTAGTGCTTTGGAGGATTCTATTTCACATGAATGTGGACCAGATGTAAATGACAATTTTAGCTCCATTGACAAAGAGGAGGAGGAGGAGCAAATAATTATAGCAGCATCATCAGAGGTGCATTTATCTTTATTATTTCTTCACCATGGTGGTGTTTGTATGCCTTTATTTATTTTTCATCATTAAAATTTTTTTTCTGATGCTCCTATGCAGTAGAGACATAAAAGTGTTGTATGTGGATAGATTTCTGTGTTTGTCACTGAGTTTTATTTTTATTTTTACGCATTTTCTATTTCGTAGAGAATGATTCAAAAATTTCATCTGATGCACATTCACACACACTGCAAAACATTTATTATAATTAAATGGGTTATTGTAACATTTTCGCCGGTAGACACTGTGAACTCTGGATAATGCGCCTCGATGCTAGTCTAACTATAATCAGTATTTGTTTGATAGAAGTCCAATACTTTCCTTGTTCTAACAATAATGTCTTTCAGATTTTGAATACTGAAGAAACTAAGCGGATTGATGAGAAACCAACAACTGAAGAAACCAAACAGATTAATGGGATTCTTATTTCTGAAGAAACCAAGCAGATTGATGGGACATATATTTATGAAGAAATTAAGAATATTGATGAGATTGCTGAACTGGACCAACCTTCTTTAATCAAATCAAGGTGATGTGATTTTTTTCCGATTAAACTAATAGATTACCAGCAGCCCAAATTGATAATAATGCCAACATTCTAAGTTGTAACTTATTGCAAGCTTATACTTTATGGTACTGCTTATCTCAATTCTCAAGTTATATTTGGTTTTCTGCAATTATTTTATTTATCCTTGTAAGCGATTCAGGCATATAAATTTGCTCTTCGCTCTTTATCGTTGCAATTCTATTGGAATCTATACTTCTATTGAAAGAGAAATATTCGGGATGCACAAAGCATCCCCGTGCAACGAGGGTCCGGGGTATGGTCCCACCACAAGGGTGAAATGTAGGTAAATCTCACCCTATATTTTTGCAAGAGGCTTTTTAATGTTACTAAAACATTTAAAGTGTACCATAATTTCTATAATTATATGAGATATGGAGTTAATAACTTAAAAAAAACGTTATGGGATTTTAACTTCATGATGGGGGCACACACTCTCACACGTGCGCGTACTTACAAACGTGAACTTGCGCACACATCGACACATGCACACGTGCTGCCTGACATAAATTCAGAAATGTCGATTGACCAGCACATTTAGCTCTTGACTGTAGCTGACATTCTTACGCATAGATATTACAGACACCTACTTAATAAAGTAAATTCCAATGATATCAGCCTTTCCTGATTTTGACTAGTTGGAGTTCATAAATATAATCAAGTTTCTATATCTCAGAAAGAGTAATCTCCTTGACGTAAAGAGTGTAGTAGTTCTCAATGCACACTTCAATGTAAGCCTTCACCGCTTGGAATCTTAGCAAGTCATCTCTACATAAGCATCTTTGGGTGCGATATCGATAATAGACTCATGTCTATAGAAATATTGCATAATTTAATCATAATTAAAATTTAATAATTACCAAGAGGATGATTAAATATTGGCTATAAAGATGCAATTTAAAGAAATTGTTTAAAGGCGAATAATCATTTATTAACAAAATAAATCAATTTAATCTAATTCAGTAAAATACTAAAATAATTCTAATCTTGTATATCAACAAGTTCCCTGGTTTTCAAATAGCTATACTACGATGATTTAAAATATTGTTGAAAGAAGAATTTATTATGCTTCATTGCTAATAGTGTATCCTGAGTAGAGACATGAATGGTAAGATCATTCAGAGATAGCGGGGGGAGCTTTCTGTTTGCTGTGGAGTGAGGAGGGAAATGCTTTGAGTTTGGGAATGATCGGCGAGGTGATTAGTGGGTGAGGGAAGGATTGGATAGTGGTCGGATGAGGCTTGGAGACAACAGGAGGTGAAATTAGGAGTTCGTCGTCGTTAGACAATAACTATAAGTATGATGGAGAATGACGTTGCAAAGTTGAGGATGAACGAGGACATGCGATTAATAAAATAACATGCGGTGAAGACTACGAAGTGCCAAAAAATCTTAGGAACCTGCATTTGAAACATAAGGAAACAAGCAACCATTTTGTGGCGGTTCTTCTGCTCGGCTACACCATTTTGTTTTGGTGTATATGCTCAAGAGGTTTGGTGGATAATCCCCAATGTATTGCAAGTTTTCTGGAATTCATGACTCATATTCACGCGCATTATCGGTTCGAAGGATTTTAATTGAGCTCGAAAAGTGAGTTCAAGTCTCAGCGATGAACGAGCGAAAGACACGTTGTGATTCAGAGTGATCACGCAATAAATACAGCCATTATCATATGTTAATGATCATCAATAAAGGTAAAAAAGTAACGGTAGCTAGACAAACTAGCAATTTTATACGGGACCCAAATGTCCGAATGCTAAATCAAAGGGAGCAGAGCTCCTAGTACAATGAGGGGAGAAGGTAAAGCGATGTTGTTTGTCGTAGATACAAGATTCTTATGTAAATTCAGAAAAAGTAAAATCAGGAAGAGCCTTCTGCAGGATAGGAAGAGGGGCATGGCCAAGATGTTGGTGTCAATCAACAACAGTGAGAAAGGAGAGAATCATGGTTGGAAGGTTCAGAGTGTTGAGTCCATTTGACAACCATCCTTTACCAATGATATTCCGCATTCGTCGATCATGCACCACAAAGGAAGAAGAGAGAGAAAATGACAGAGCAGTCATGATCTTGGGTAAGATGACTATCAGAGAGGAGATTAAATTGAGAGCGAGGGACATGAAGTACATAGCGGAGAGAGATAGACGGAGTGAGAAACACATCTCTAGATCCGTAGACCGGGGTGGTTTCGCCTTTGGCAACATTGATAAATTTGGGATGAGCAGTGTCCGTGTGCCGAGAAGCTTTCTGTGGATTAATGCGATTCATGGCCCCATAGTCCGTTATCCAGGAGGGACTATGGGAAAAACATGATATTCCTTCGTTGAAGAGTGAAGCAACGAAGCAAGAAGTCTGAGTTACCATCCCTCACAAATAATGGAGTTCCTCCCGCAGGTTGTCTATGTCAGAGCGGGAGGTGCATGTAGTATGCACCGCTGGAGAGGCGTGGGGAGGAGGGTTCGGTGGCTGTTGTGGGAACCCATGCTTGCGGTAGCATATGACCTCAATATGATTTGGCAGGTCACAATAGGTACATAGATGAGGGTTTGACCCCTTGGACCGATTTAGTCCATCGCACCTACCGCCCCAGGAACCATTGCGACCCCCACAGTGCCCAGTAGATGGAGGGCGAGCCTCAACAAAGTGTTAGAGTAGGGAAGGAACTGGAGGCAATGAGACATCGGTGGGCAGTGTCACCTTCAAAATCATAGAATAAACATCTAAGAGATAGAGAATAGTGGGAGTATAGATGAGAGGGTATCCACGCCATCATCAACACTATGCCAAGAGTTTCCTTCTAAGCTCATTGAGTAGCAAAATCCAAAGTCGAAGGCTGGTGTTGATTCTATGCCTCGACGAGAGTCTTGTACCGCGCCATGAAGGATGTCAACTGTCAAGTCACCGTCCAAACCTGGTTCGACTATTTGGAGGTCCTTAAAGAGATCAAGCAAATGTTGAAGGTTGTCCTTCCCAGAGTATTGAGACTGATGTTCATCCCACATGGCCTTGGCATTCTCGTGGTCCATAGTCATGTGATATGACTCACTCTCCATGAAATTCAGAATCCATGACTGAACCTGTCCATCATCTGGGAGTCATTGCTCAGTAGGCTCAACAAACGGGTTATGAGATGATAAAGTAGTTCAAAGGATTCCGCGCACCGAGTGAACCCACTCAACAATGTTCTACTTTCTAGTGAGGGAGATGGTGGTAAAGCGTAGTTCATCACGAACTTCATAGAGGGAAGGCGAAGCAAGAGTGGTCAGAATTATGGACGAGGCAAATGCGGCATTCGTTACCATGTGATCAGTAAGTGTTGGGAGGAAAGAGGCTGTGAATTCTGGTTATAGGATCGCCGAGCTCTTGAAATGAGGAAGGAGCCGACGAGCGTTGTAAGCAAGAGCGACGAACGCAGGAAGCAAGGGGTTCGGTGAGCTCGGGCAGTGGGCGTCCGCGATCTCGGGAGGCAAAAACCGAAGGGGCATCAAATACTAAAATATGAAGTCGAGAAGCTCTGGAAGGGGGAGGGGTAGCTGCGAGCTCTGTAAGCAGGGATTCGGCGCGAGCTAAAAAAGTGACACGCCTAAGCCGTGAGGGCGGAGAGCACAAGAAGCCAGAACATTGCGAGGAAAGGAAGCAAGGAGCAGAAACGCTAAAATCACGGGCACCCACTAGTGCAGGATGCGCCATGATATGTCGTAGTCGTATCAAGGATGAAGAACACGAATAATTGCATTAAACGAAATAAAAATACATTCAGGAGATAACTCTCGTCAAGCATCTGGAGGCTGGGTCCTCCTCGACACTCCACTCTCCAAGAAAGCCAAAAGACTAATACTCACAGGATGACCATAAAGAGACACTCTGATGCAGTGGAAGGTCGACTCGGGGTGGACCCTCTAATGAAAACCTATGTGCAGTAAAATATGGAAAATGCAGTAAAAGGTCCGCGCTAACAATTCCAGTTAATAATTAATTATTATGAGGTTATCAGCAGGGGCACATGCAATCACAATTACTTGATTAAAGGAGAACAAACTATTAATTTTGCAAACGAAAGAGTCGCAAATAATTTTAAGCGTACACAGAATAGGTCCCGCAAATTGTACGACAAATGAAATACTAGCACAATAAAATTAGAATCCACCACGGCACAAATTGCCAAAATAAATAACAAGAAAAGAAATGACTTTACCACAATTTACGTGTGCAGGCGGCGGTAATAGAGAGTGTGGAGGGCATCTAAGGTCGTAGTAAGCAGACAAGGTGTCGGGAGTGTGGATCTGGGCTGATTGGGACTTGGATGAGCTTAATGGTGGCTGCCTGTGGGGGTTTTGGTCTGGGTGGAGGCCGACGAGAAAGGGAAGAGACAAGGAAGAGGGAGGCGGAGGGGAAGGAGGCTGGTGGTGGGCCGTGGGGGTGTTGGGTTGGGTGGAGGCTGACGGGAAGGGTGAGAGCCAGGGAAGAGGGAGGCGGAGGGGAAGGAGGCTGCTGGTGGGGTTTCAGGTTGGGTGGAGGCCGACGGGAAAGGGGAGAGACGGGGAAGAGGGAGGCGAGGGTATTTGGCGGTGGAGGGCGGGGAAGCCTGGAAGTAGGCGGCTGGCGGTAGGCTGGCTGGAGGTAGGAGGCAGTGAGGGGCTTGAGGGGGGAAGGGCTTACCGGAGCAGGAGGAGGCGGAGGGGAGGCTGCCTAGAGTTGCACCAGGCGCGGGATCGTCTCCGGCGTAACACCGGATAACACATGATCGAGCGGTTCCAAATTTTGGGAAAACCTTTGATGATCGTCGCCCTTGAACCGCTGCACTATAAATAAACCCTAGATAATAACCACTGCCTATATACGCACAATCCACATAAACACCCGAATCGGACGACTCACACTGTTTTGGCCGAACGGGCATCAAATACAACTCAAATCATAAAAAGTAAAATATGAAATTGACTCGGATCGACCATCCAGACGCAACCACGGACTCCGATCGTCCATCGGGCAACGGATCACCGCCTCCTGCGGATATACACGCGCATCGGTCGTGGCGAGCCGTCACACTCCCACTCATATATATAGAGTGGGAAGGATACAAAGTACGACCATGCCCCTGGGACTACATAGAATAATAAAGATATGCGTGACGGCCAGGCCAACGTTGTATCAACACGCTCTGTCCAAAAAAGAGACCTTGTCCTCAATGTCGAGGTCTGTAGCGGTCGTCAGGAAGCATAAGCGGATCCAAGTCCCCGAAATCGGGGCCGTCGTCTTCAGATCCAATCATCATGCACATGTTTTTGAAATGGCAGACTTGGGTGGGCGAGTATGGCTGCTCACAGTGAAAGCAGAGGCCCCTGCGGCGAAGCTCGAGGTGTTGTTGGTGAGACAAGCGCTGGGGTCGCCGGGGTGCCTGTGGAAGCGGGACTGGCCGCTGTGGAGGTGGGCCTAGCAACTGGGGCTCAGGTGGGGGCAAGGGAGCCAAGCAAGGAAGAGGCGACGACTGGTGGGGAGGCCGGATCGAGGAGGATAGTGGAGCTGAGTAGAGTTCCTCGTCGAGGTACCGAGCCTGTTACATGACACGGAAAGAGTAGACGGGTTGTGGATCCGAAAGCGCGCCCGTAGGTGGGGTTGCAGACCCGCCAGAACCCCTGATAGTGGTCGGGAGCTACGTCTGGTACGTGCGTAGTGACCACGATGAACTCGTCGATGTGGGGGGCCACAATGTCGGACTGACGGTTGGAGCTGAGGCGCTCAAAGGCATTACCCGCCTGCCGGGCGTCGTAGTGGCGGAGGAGTTCCTCTTTCAGTGTGGGCCAGGTGAGGTCAGAAACCTGTTGGCGCATCCAAAGCACCCAATGGAGCGCCGAACCCTCCATATAGATAGTGGCTAGGGGGACCTTCTGGTTGGCGGGGGTCGACTGAAGCTCGTAGAACTGCTCGACGCGGGCGAGCCACCCAAGTAGGTCGGTGTCGTCGAACACATGAATCTCGATTCGGCGGAGATTAGCTGGGTGGATGTCCACGATGGGGTGCAAAAACCCCATGTAGTCCGGAACGCGGGCTGAGGTGGTGGCGGAGGAGCCAGAGGGCGGTTTACTGCCGTGGACGTGAGTTCGTGAAGAAGAAGAGTGAGGTCCTCAAGCCGGCTTCGATTTGATCTGTGTGATGAGAGTCAGCTGATGCAGCGACGGAGGTGTCCTCATCTGCGTGGAGGGCCATTGAACGTGTTCGGGTAATGTAATGAAGATTCGGACAGTAGGGATGTAGTTGGCGGGGAGAGGGGCTGCGCCTGAAGGCAGCGAGGGCTGTTGGAACGCTGAAGGAGGGCTAGACGGCCTTCAGAATGCGCCAGAAGTTGTGGGAGGGCCGTTGGAAGGCAGAGAGAAGTGCAGGAGTCCAACAAAATGTCGATGGAGATGTTGCAGGCTGCCCGAAGACAGCAGGCATCGTGGGAGGTGCGGCTGGACGGTGGAAAGGAGGCGACAGGGTGTTGGCGGCGAGGCGAGACGAACATGACCGGAGTCGCGGAAACAAGTGTAATGCCTGTGAGATGATTCGTCGAGCGCGAGATCGGTCAGACGAGAACAGAGGCGCAGAAGATGATGCGGGAGGCTCGTTGGCTGGAAGGAAGACGATCTTGTCGTGCGGAGGAAAGGAGGGAGATCTTGACGTGAGGAAGAGCCTGACGTGTGGTTGGAAGGAGGGAGATCCAAGCGGAAAGCGACATAAACTGCGTGTCGGCTCGAACAGGGTTGAAGTTCCAATTAGGGTTTTGTAGGAAACCATAAATGAGGGGCATATTGGACCAATTGATGCGTCGTAGTCGTATCAAGGATGAAGAACACAAATAATTATTTGCATTACACAAAATAATGATACATTCAGGAAATAATTCCCGCCAAGTATCCGGAGGCTGGGTCCTCCTCGACACTTCACTCTCCAAGAGAGCCAAAAGACTAATACTCACAGGATGACCATAAAGAGACACTCCCATTCATATATATAGAGTGGAAATGATACAAAGTACGACCATGACCTTAGGGCTACATAGAATAATAAAGATATGTGTGGCGGCTAGTGTTGTATCACACCATGTCTGCGAACGCTGAACGTGGAGGCCCGCGAGCCTGGAAGGAGTGAGGAGCGGTGAGTTTAGCACCGAACGGAGGAAGGGAGCGGTTCTGAGAGTTTTGAACGGAAGGGGGTGGTGAGTCATGATGTAAGAACACAAGTGGCGGTGAGTCCTGACCGCGTTCGAGTTATAAAAAGGCGGGGAGCGTGGGTTATTTTGGACGTAGCTGAGCACGGAAGATTGAGAGCCGCGGAGGCAGAGTCTACAAGTACCTTGAAAAACATTCAAGCGGAAGAGAGAGCTCAATTGGCGAGAGCGGGAGCTCAATCGTCGAGAGTTCTACGTTAGGAATCTAGTGGTTCTGATACCATGTACAAAAAAATGAAATACAAAGATAAAATATTTTTATTACGTCATATTAAGTAAAAATACAAGTATTTGCACACATATATAATACGAGGGAGGAGTGTTATCTTAACTTCAAATTAAGATGTGAGATTAATCTTTACATTAGGGGAATCACTAATGGGCCAAGAAAGTGGGCCTATACATTGAGGTTATTTATAGTTCTTTTAAAGGCCTTGATAAATTTTTGTGATGTTTTCTCCACATGCTTCTTTGCCTCTATGAAAGATATTCTCATTTTCTTAGTAAAACTTATGTTGGAGAGGCTGTTTATTAAACATTCTATCTTTGACCTTAATAATTTTTTGCGATGTTTTCCCTACTTGCCCCTCTGCTCCAATGAGAGATATTCTCATTTTCTTAATAAAACTTTAGTTGGAGAGGCTATTTATTTATTTATTTCTCTTATGCTTTTCAAAGACTCGCAGTATCCTATGTGGTTTTCTTGACATTGAATTTGCTATCACTTTTTTTTACAAAGTAGAACTGTGGCTACATCAGCACCGCAACTTACAATTTCATCTGGAGCTGCATTGTTGCCTCATCCTTCTAAGGTATCGATACTCTTTAACATCATTACTTAATAATTTTAAGTAAAAAGTTATTCCGACTCATTTTGAAAGAGATTTTTGCATTGCATAAGCTGACCATATGCTTTCAAGATAGGCAGTAGTTGTTTATTTAGCTTTTGTATGATGTGCCGAGGTGAGCTGTTAATAATATCTAAAACTTGAAAATAGCTCGATTTTTTAGTTAAATTGAAATGATTTCTGGTCAGTGAAGCTGGTTCGAATCAGTTTTCAAGCCAATTATGAGGTATAGGTATACTCGCTCAAAAATTCAATTGAGCTATGTATAATTATAATATATTAAAAAAGGTCTCAATAATAATATCATCATCGGGCACGGTAAAAGGGTCTACCCTACTTTCAACTCGGCTTGGCATCTACCCTACTTTCACACTAGATTTAGACTTCATTTCGGTACATGTTAAGCATTAGAGCTGCCATTACTTTCGGATAGATGGACAAGATTCTTGCAGTATGCTTTCCACTTCCAGAGAAATAAATTGCAAACGTGAAATTTCTTGTTTTCTTGGAAACAAGGGAAAAGCATTTAAAGATAAAGTCTTAGAGGATGCAATTTGTTTTATTTAATCTTAATAGCGATGTATTTGTTTCGTGTATTTAACATCTTTGTGATAATCTAGATTTGTGTTGTTGTTACTGGTATTGTGTATGTTGTTTTTAATCATTAAAATGGACGGATTGTTATTTCTTGGAGGAGAATATAGGCTGCTGATATAACTGTTGGGATCTAGATTCCCTGACGAGTACCTATAAGGATCAAATGTGCGTCATTTGAATTTTAATGTGAAAAACCCAAACCTGGTCAAAAAACATGGGATGAAAAATATAGAAGAGTTCATCTGACCTTCTGCAAACTTTCTCACGTGATTTGAAAATGGATCTCTACACTTTGCAAAGAAAATGGAGAAAAATATAGGTTACGGACACAAAGAAATGCGGAGATGATCCTACACGGATTTCTCCAAATCTTCCTCAAACACCTTGATCTCACGTTGTCTTCCTTCTCCTTCTCATGCAAAGATCTCCCTTTTTGTGAAGATTCACACACTTTGCTACTAATTGCTCCCAGAAACCATTACAGTTTTGGCCCTTTGTGAAATCTCACGCCAATTGCCGTCAAAAATTTTCCTTCCTGAGAACTCATGCCAAACCTTTACGTCTTTCTTTCTCTCCCCCTCGGCCCAATTCGTTCTTCAATGCCGAATGGAGAAGATCAAGAACAACACAAACCTCCAATAGGTGCCTGCTCTCAATCGAAACAGGCAGTTGCTCCCTTGTTCCAAAGGGGCTGCTGCTGTTTGCTTTATTTTGAATGGGTGGCCTGGAGAAAAGTAGCAGGCTCAAACAAACAGCTCCTTAGATTTATATATAATAAAACCTAAAACTATTATCAAATGAAGTGTCAAAGCTTTGACCAAATCGTGAAGCAATTAATTAATGACCATATATTATACTAAATATGTATTATATATGACATTATATATATAACCACAATTCATTTTTTGTACCAAAAAAATCTTCTTGAACCAGACTTGTCGAAATCTCGACCGCATTCGTCGAATAAACTCGACCTCTTTGATCCTGCAGCGCTCAACGCCGTGTAGGGTGCGCCACCTACACGGAAACTAAACCCAACTATAACATTACAATCGAAGCAACCTATTACACAGTTCCAACTTTCCTCTTGTCATTTAATAGCCCCACGATTTCAGAGTGCGAACCTCCCTCTTGATAGCACTTTCGTTTGTAAATCTCATTCAGCTTCTTGCCCATGTAGTTGGTGATTGGGGGTGATTCTTAATATAAACCAATACTCTGCCCCTATGAATTTTGAGCAAATGTGAGATGACGGTTACTGATGTAAGGTGTTAGGATTTAGATTGCCTAAGGATTGCGGGCATTGTCCATAGATGCATCAAATTCACTTTTAAGTATTGTCTAAGACAAACGGTTGTTGTTCTTGAACCAACATAACTATAATATGCTATATAGATGACAATTACGGATGTAAGGTGTAAGGATTTAGATTAGCTTAAGGGTGCAAGTATTATCCATAGATGCATCAAATTCACGTTTAGTGTTGTCTAAGACCAGCAATTGTTGTTCTTGAACCAGCATAACCATATTATGCTACGTGGATCAGCATTCATGACGATTGATTTAATGAAATTATTGATTTAGGTGTCTGTTATGAACGAACTAGAGAACGAGAAGAAATCTAGAAGAAGAAGAAAGAACACGGATAGGGTTTGAAAGAGAAGAGGGAGAGGAAAAATACCTTGGAATAATTCTTGCATAACCATAATAGAGAGGGGTCCGGGTTATATATAACCCCGGACCCAAGGCCAGCCAACCAAGGGGGCCGGCCAGCCCCTATGGGGCTGAACCAAATGTGGTTCAGCCCCCTTGGGCCGAGCTTTTAAGACGAGGGGGCTGAACCAATTGGTTCAGCCCCGTTGTCGCCTTTAATACGCCTTTGCCGCCGCTTGTAATGTTGCCCAAATAGCCTCGCCTCGTCCGGGGGCGTAACATTTCCTTCCCCATCAAAAGTCAGCTTGTCCTCAAGGTGGTAATCGGGGTAAAGCTCCCGAAACTCCAGCAAATCCACCCAAGTATTGTGCTCCGCTGGAGATCCTTCCATTTGACCAACAGCTCTGGACAGTACGCCGTGCCACGACGTTTCCACTTGATCAACAGTATCTCTTCCGGAATAGGGCGCAGTTTGCCTCCACTAGTAGCCTTTGGCAGAACGGGAAAGACTTGAACAACATCACCAAGCTTCCGCTTTAACAAAGAGACATGAAAGGTAGGATGAATCCGTGAACCATCGGGTAACGCCAAAGTATAAGCAACTGGCCCGACCCGCCGCGTGATCCGAAATGGCCCATAGTAGCGGGGTGCCAGCTTCTGATTGGTCCTCTGCGCCACGGACAACTGCCGATAAGGGCGAAGTTTGAGGAAAACCTCATCCCCCACCTGAAACTCTCTCTCAGTCCGATGCCGATCTGCCTGTGCCTTCATACGATCCTGTGCCGCTCGAAGATTCTTGCGCAAGGTGGCGAGGGTTCGGTCACGATCACGGAGTGCTCTATCCACGGTCGCCACTGTGGTGCTGCCTGGTTCATAACTGCTCAAGGAAGGAGGTGGCCGACCATACATGACCTCAAAAGGAGTGAGCTTGCTAGCTGAGTGATACGAAGTGTTGAAGCAGTACTCCGCCCAATGTAGCCAGCTGGTCCACGTCCTCGGCTCATCCATGACAAAGCAACGCAGGTAAGTTTCCACGCCTCGATTTAAGACCTCCGTCTGTCCATCAGTCTGAGGATGGTGAGCCGTGCTGAAACGTAAGGAAGTCCCTTGCAATCGAAAGAGTTCCTTCCAAAATCTACCAACAAATGTAGGGTCCCGATTGGAAATGATCGCCCGGGGAATCCCATGTAATCGAACAATCTCCCGAACAAACAAAGCCGCCACAGACTCGCCGGTGTAAGGGTGGCTCAGAGCAAGAAAGTGCCCATACTTGGACAACTTGTCCACCACTACCATGATAACTGTTTTACCCTTCGACTTTGGCAACCCATCGATGAAGTCCATAGAAACCGTATCCCAGATCTGCTGCGGAATCTCCAAGGGGGTGAGTAGCCCGGCTGGAGAAGTAGTCTCATATTTCTGCCACTGGCACACATCACATTTCTGCACAAAGTCCTGAATGTCGCGGCGCATCCCCTTCCAAAATACATTTGCCCAGGCCCGCTGGAGAGTGCGAAGAATACCGGCGTGACCTCCCGTCGGCGACGAATGGAACTCATGCATCATCACTGTCCTCCAAGCTGACTGAGCAGGAATGACCACGCGTCCCTGATAATATAGCCGGTCATTTTGTAAGTGATAACCTGGGGCTACCTCACGAGCCTGCCGCAGGTTCTCCACAATAACCTGTAACTCGTGATCTCGCTGCACCTCGTCCTGAATCTCATCCAACGACTCCAACTGTGGCATAGAAATATGCGCCAAGGCACCCTCATGTAAGCGGGAGAGGGCGTCAGCCACCCGATTGTCCTTCCCAGGACGATACACAATCTCATAATCATATCCCAACAACTTTGTGACCCACTTCTGTTGAAGGGGAGAAGAGATCTGCTGCTCCAGAAAATGTTTCAAGCTCTGATGATCTTTCCGTATTTAAAATGACGTCCCAGCAGGTATGGGCGCCATAAATCCACCGCATGAACAACGGCCGGCATTTCCTTTTCATACACCGAAAGCCCTAGCGTCCGTGGGGCCAAAGCCTTACTGTAGAAGGCGATCGGACGTCCGTCCTGCATCAAGACCGCACCCAATCCCACTCCTGAGGCATCTGTCTCCACCACAAACTCCTTAGTGAAATCCGGAAGTGTCAGCACTGGAGTCGTCGTCATCGCCCGCTTCAGCGCCTGAAAAGCGGTCTCTGCCTCATCCTGCCACGAGAAAGCATCCTTCTGTAGCAGCTGTGTAAGTGGCCGAGCAATCTTCCCATAATCCCGTACAAAGCGCCGGTAGTAACCAGTGAGACCCAAGAACCCCCTCAGCACCCGAATGGTCTGAGTCCGTGGCCAAGAAACCATGCTCTCGATCTTCCGTGGGTCGGCCTTCACCCCCTCAGCTGAAACCAGATGCCCCAAGTACTCCACTTCCTGTTGTCCAAAAGAACACTTGGACCTCTTAGCATATAGCTTATGGTGTCGAAGAATAGAAAATACCCGAGCCACATGACGTAAATGATCCTCCCACGTGGCGCTGTAGATCAGAATGTCATCAAAGAAGATCAAGACGAAGTGCCGCAGAAGTGGGCGAAAAATCTCGTTCATGTTGGCCTGAAAAGTAGACGGTCCACCCGTCAACCCATTCGCCATCACTAAGAACTCATAGTGGCCGTCATGAGTCCTGAAAGCGGTCTTATGAACGTCCTCCCCCTTCATAAGAATCTGATAATAGCCAGATCGCAAATCCAGCTTCGTGAACCGAGTTGCCCCATTCAACTCGTCCAACAGCTCCTCAATCACGGGAATCAGAAACTTGTCCTTCACGGTAACGCTGTTCAAGGCACGGTAATCCACACAAAATCGCCAGGATCCGTCCTTCTTTTTAACCAGAATAATCGGTGCCGAAAAGGAACTGGTACTAGGGCGTATGACGCCTGCATCAAGCATCTCCTTCACACTGTGCTCGATCTCCGCCTTCTGCGTGTGGGGATATCTGTAGGGACGAATATTGGGCGGTTCCGCCCCGGTCTTTAGCACAATCTGATGATCACGGAATCGTGACGGTGGAAGTGTACTCGGCTCCTGAAAGATGTCATCATACTCCTCGACCAACGCACGCATCTGGACAGGGACCTCAGTTGGTCCTTCCTCATCCGACCTCACTCCCAACAGAACTGCTATCAGACTACTGGACTCCTCAAGCTGCTGTAAGCTGCGAAGGGAAATCTCTTTGACTGGAGAAGATCGGAGCCCTTTCAAACAGAACTGTCGCTCCCCCTGTAAGAACTCCATCGTCATCTGGTCCCAATCAAAAGTAACCCTCCTCAACTGCTGCAACCACTGCACTCCCAGCACCATATCTGAGCCCCGGATCGGTAAGAGATAGACATCCGTGCACCCCACATAGCCCTGCATCCGAAGCTCCACCGCCTTCAGCACGCCCTGACACTGTAATTTGCTGCCGTCCGCGACCATAACCTGGAACGCAACTCCTGTATCAATCACGTGCCCCACCTTCTGTGCCACATCTGGATGAATAAAATTGTGAGTACTCCCGCTGTCTACCAGAATAGTCACCCTCTCCTGCCGAATCCGTCCCGCCAGCCACATAGTGAGCGGAGGGGGATTGCACCCTTCCATGGCATGTAGGGACACACCCAACTCCGTCAAGTCTAATTCCCCCTCAGACTCCAACTCCTCCTCCAGACGCACGTCCTCCTCAAGCTGATCCTCCTGGTGCAACATAAAGACCTGAACCTTTTGGCACTTGTGACCTAGCGTGAATTTCTCGTCACAACTAAAGCAAAGGCCCTTCTCCTTCCTTGCTTGTAACTCGTTCCAAGACAACCGTGTCACCGTCGGTCGGCCGGCCACTGGAGGGTCCCTCCTGGGAGCGGCCGGTGTCGTAATATGCTTCGTTGTACCGCGGGCTCGTTGTCTGTTAAACCGTTCTTCTTGGATGCGCGCCAAACTGATCGCGTGGTTCAGACTACGGGGCATGTAGGCATGAACCTCATCGCGTAAGTGTTCCTTCAGTCCTGATACAAAACAGCTGAGGAGTGTCTTCTCTTCCCACTGCACCCGATTTGCCAACTTCTCAAATTCCGTCCTGTACTCCATCACCGTACCTCTTTGACGTAGCTTCTGCAAAAGAGCCTCAAAGTCCTCAAATTCAAGAGGCCCGAACCGGGCCGTGAACCCTTCAACAAATTCCTCCCACGACACATAATCCCGTCCCTGCAGAAACCACTGTGTCCACTGAAAAGCGTCATCCTCCAGATGGAAGGATGCTAGCTGCACCCACTGAGCTTCCGGCACCTCCTGATAGCTGAAAAACAACTCAGTTTTTTGTACCCATTCCAAAGCGTCGCCCCCATTGTACCGAGGGAAATTCATCCGAGTCAATTTTGGAGGCATGTACGGCCTGTAGCCGGCCTGTCCACGCCACCCGGCCTCTTGTCTTCGTGGATCCGCGCGTTCCCCCGCCACGCCTGGGAACTGTTGGAACTGTCCCGCCATCTGAGCACCGTGGTGGAGAGGTACCCCTTCTTCCCATTGCACCCCTCTCCCCAAGCCCGGTGGCTGCCCTCGTCCTATCGGTGGAGGTAACAACCCATCCCGATCTTGCCTCCAAGGAACGTGCTCGGTAAAAGCCCCACCCCTTCCATCAACACCAATTCCACCCATGCCACCACTTCCCGCGAAGCCACCATTGCCGGCCATCCCCATACTTGCCGACACAAATCCAGCCCTCACCATGCTTGCCGGAAGAGGTTCCGCCATTCCGACGCCACCCCCGACCATGTCGAAGCCACCCGTGCCAAATCCGGCCACCCCGTGGCTCGCCGCTCCAGATCCGAGCCCCACGGAAGCCGCTGCTCCCATTCCGACCCCGCCGTAGCCGCCTGTGAAGGGTCCGCCCCCTCCGTAGCCTGCCGCGCCAGATCCGGCCCCTCCGGTGTTCGCCGCCCCTGATCCGGCCCAGCCGCCGCCGCCAGTGGCCGATCCGGCCCTCACGGTGTTCGCCGCCCCCGATCCGGCCAAGCCGCAGCCGTCAATGGCCGATCCGACCCCTCCAGCACCCGATCCGGCGCTACCCGCACCCGATCCGCCATTCCAGGGTATTTCCGGCCTCATTCCTGTAGATCCGCCCGGATCCTCCTCCGCCACCGCCTTCCCCTTCAAATTTTGCGCCAATAGGGCCATGATATCGTTCAAGCGGCCATCGATTCGCTCTTCCAACCTTTGAGTGGAGGTTTTGACATTTTCTTCGATGGCGGCCACCGAATCGGTAAGCCCCACCACATTCTCCTCTAGGGTTTCCAAACGGCCATTCTCGTCTTGCAAGCGTGTAGTCACCATGATGGAGGAAGGAATCCTTTGATACCAAATGTTATGAACGAACTAGAGAACGAGAAGAAATCTAGAAGAAGAAGAAAGGAGACGGATAGAGTTTGAAAGAGAAGAGGGAGAGGGAAAATACCTTGGAATAATTCTTGCATAACCATAATAGAGAGGGGTCCGGGTTATATATAACCCCGGACCCAAGGCCGGCCAACCAAGGGGGCCGGCCGGCCCCTATGGGGCTGAACCAAATGTGGTTCAGCCCCCTTGGGCCGAGCTTTTAAGACGAGGGGGTTGAACCAATTGGTTCAGCCCCGTTGTCGCCTTTAATATGCCTTTGCCGCCGCTTGTAATGTTGCCCAAATAGCCTCGCCTCGTCCGGGGGCGTAACAGTGTCTTAGGGTCTAAAATTTGCTAATGGATATTAATGATGAAATGCAAATAAAAAAACTGTAAAATGCATAAATTGTAGTCAACGAATCCTTAATTTATACAACTTTTTTGTTTGTTGAAATGAAAATCAGAAAAATAATCAATAAATCTGACTCCATAATGAAAATCTTGATTGTATTTGATCTACAACCGATAAGAAATAAAGATGTAAATACTAAATAAAAGCTTCGTTTGTGAGGAATGAAGATAAATTGTAGTCAACGAATCCTTAATTTAAGGTCCGGTTCATGCGGTCGTAACCGCTTGACCGGTAAAAATAAGTCCCCCCAAACAAAGCCAAAGACAGAGTAGTGATCACTAAAATAATAAAATTAAGGTTTTCGCTTCTACAAGACTACAATTTCTCTAGAAGAGTTGTCTGTGAGGAATGAAGATAATTGAAATGGGATTCAGATCTTAGAACCTCACAACAGAATATTCCATATGAGTTGTCTGCGAGGAATAAATATAATTTAAATAAGACTCACGTGCAATGAAGAACCAAAAGTACCATAGTATTCACACACTAAACAGGTTCCACATGCGGATAATGCAGTTGCATACGAAGATGGGAGGCAATTGAAATAGAAAGGCCACTAGCTACAGACCTTGCAAGAGCAAGCTATTGAAACAAGAGGAAGTTGCATGATTTGATAACCGTAAGGAGTTGCGTTAATTGTATGTTGTGGAGGTGGCAAGGGCCACGGACACAAGCAAGGTAACCAGGTAGATTTACGCTAGGCACACGATGACAGTCAGCTTGGAGCCAGAATACATCATCACCTTGAGGAGAAGACTCCTTATCACATCTCTTTATTTAGTATTGTCTTTATTTATTGTATTGTACCTATGTACTATTTTCCCCCTGGAAGTGTGGGCTATAAGTATCTGAAATGTACTAGGAAAACTTATCTTGGATGGTCAATAGTGAAGAACATATGACCAGCCAAGGAGTTCTTATTGGTATTTCCCTTTATCTCCTTCCCTCCATTCCTGTCCATTGAATTCTAGCTACCGGAAACCATAAGTGGTAACATTGGTTCAACATGCCGCCGCCCGCTGACTTGCATCCCCGAATTCTTTCATCACGGTCCTGCTAGACACTGCATGCTAATAACACCGCATGGCGACATCTTTTGACACCACAATCGGCTCTTCAATCTTTCGCCTCTATTTACTTCGTCGCCATCAGGCCTCCCAATCTCCCAGCTATACCACTTAGCTTTGTTCTTGGTTCGTCCTCATGTTTTTATAGTTTAACGACATCAACAACGCATTCGGATGTGAAATTCCGAAAGAAATCTGTTATGATTGTTAGCATTATTAACGAGTTTTATTCCTTTTATTAGCATGTTTGTACCCTTTATTCCTCCTCTATATATAGAGGAGCCTCTTATTGAATGAATAATTTTTGCCCGTAACCATTCAACATGGTATCAGAGCTGCGAAATCCAGTGCCCTAAATCTTTCGCACCTGCGCTTCCGCCTCGCTTCCGTCTCGCCAGCGCTCGCCTCGCCCGACAGCGCTCGCCAGCGCTCACCTCGCCAGCGCTCCTCTCGCGTCGTCTCGCCAGTGCGTCGTCTCGCCAGCGCTCGCCTCGCCTCGCCCGCCAACGACCAGCGCCCCTCTCCGCTTTCCGCCAGCGACCAGTGCTCCTCCCCGCTTTCCGCCAGCACTCGACAGTCAGCGTCCAGCTCTCCTCTTCTGCTTCGCCCTCTCCTCATGGCGCCGGAATAAGTCCTCCTTCCCGGCGCCACCTTTCTTGTGATGCTTGAATGGCTGAAACCATTCACCTCTTGATGCCCTAAAATTTTTTTTTTGGGCTTTCCTCCTATCCGGATTTCTATTCCGGTTCTATCTTTCTCCCCGGATTTCTATTCCGGTTTGCCATGGGATCTAGTGGAATGGATTCTCCCACTCTTTCTACTGGTGTTACCCCGGATCCTCTCTCTACCGGTGTTGCCCCGGCCCTCTCTAGTGGTCCTTCTTCATCGGTTTTTTACCGTGGAACCACCGATCACAATACCTCTCAGATCACTACTCTCCGACTCGATGAATCCAATTACCTCTCATGGTCCCGTTCCATCACCCTGGCGCTGAAAAGTCGGCGTCTCTTTGGCTATGTCTCCGGCCACATGAAGGAACCTGACAGGACGTCTCCTGAATGGCAGCAGTGGGAGTCCGAGAATTCCTTGGTTATGTCCTGGCTCACCAACTCCATGCAAGAGTCCATTGCCCGCAACTACCTCTTTCTTGATAGTGCTGCTGATATTTGGCGTCGTGCAGAGTCAACCTACTCCCGTCGTGGCAATGCGGCTCAGATCTTTCAGCTACGCCGCCGGATTAGCTTACTCCGACAGGGTGACCGACCTCCTTCAGCATATTACTTGGAGTTCACGCAACTTTACCAGGAGTATGATCACTTTGATCCCCTTGTATTCGTTAGTCCTATTGACGAGGCGATGGTTCGGGCCAGAGATGATCGCAATCGCATATTTGAGTTTCTTCATGGATTGCATCGCGACTTCGATCAGATCAGTGTTCAGATTCTCGGGCGCCCGTTGATTCCTTCCCTTTCTGAGGTCTACAGCATAGTGCAGCAGGAGTTTGATCGTCGTCAGACTCTCCTACCTGACCCTGTGCCAGAGAGCTCTGCTCTGGCTGCTTCTACCCCCTCTCTTCTTGGCACTCGTCCATTCCGTGATCTCAAGTTGAGGAGCTCAGATAAGGATCATCTTGTATGTGATTATTGTGGCAAGAATCGCCATACACGGGATACCTGCTTCAAGCTTCACGGGTTCCCTACCCCAAGAGGGGGTGCTTCGCTTCGTGGCGGTCGTGGTTCTGGACGCTCCTCGGGTCGTCATGTTGCTCCCCGTGCGGCCCATCTTACTGATGCTACTGCTGATGCTTCTCATGGATACTCTGGTACTGATGCCTGTGCTACACCTGGTGGCTTCACGGCGGATGAGATGCTGGCTCTGCGACGCATGATGCAGGGTCTTTCTACGGAGCCTTCTGCCTCTTCCTCCTACGCTCATACAGGACTGCCAGGTGCTCATTCTGCTGTTTCTTCTTCATCCACCCAATGGGTCATTGACTCTGGGGCCACGGATCATATGACCGGGTCCTCTACAGGTTTTGTTTCCTATACTCCTCTTTCTGGGCGTGATAAAGTGAGTATTGCAGATGGTTCTCTTTCCTCCATTGCTGGAAAGGGAACCATCCCCTGCTCCTCCCTCACCTTGTCCTCTGTCCTTCACGTGCCTACCTTTACTCGTAATCTACTTTCCATTAGTCATTTGACCAACTCCATGCATTGCTCTGTGACCTTTCTTCCGTCTTCTTGTGTGTTTCAAGACCTGACGACGGGGAAGGTGATTGGCTCTGGTAGCATGGTGAATGGTCTATATGTGCTTGACTCTGGCGGCGCTGATTCTTCCCCTCTAGCTCTTCATTCCAGCACTGTTCACCCTCTGTACTCCTGGCATTGTCGCCTGGGACACCCATCTCTTTATGTTATGAAATTGTTATTTCCTGCTCTTTCTACTACTATTTTAGAGTCTTTGGTGTGTGATGTCTGTAGTGTCAACAAACATCATCGTACTTCATTTAAACATGTATCTTTGCCAAGTTCTATTCCATTTGCTGTTATTCATACTGATATCTGGGGCCCATGCTTGCTCCCTTCTATTTCCGGTTGTACGTGGTTTATTACTTTCATTGATTGCTTCTCACGCACCACATGGTTATATTTGATACGTCGCAAAAGTGACGCGTTCTCCGTTTTTCGACAATTCCATGCCATGATCGCCACCCAATTTCAGTCCAAAATTCAAATTCTTCGCAGTGACAATGGCCGGGAATACATGGATTCTCAGTTTGAGCGGTACCTGGCTGATCACGGTATCTTACACCAGACTACCTGTGCGTATTCCCCTGCTCAAAATGGCGTTGCTGAGCGAAAAAATCGCCAGTTGTTGGAGGTTGCTCGATGCCTCTTGTCCACAATGCATCTCCCAAAATTCTATTGGGGAGATGCGGTTCTCACTGCTGCTTACCTCATCAATCGTATGCCGACACGTGTCCTCGGGAACTCTACCCCTTTGGACACGCTGGGGGTGACTCCCACCCACCTTCCTCCTAAAGTGTTTGGCTGTGTTTGCTTTGTTCACATCCATCACCCTCGTCCATCCAAGCTTGATCCGCGTGCCCTCAAGTGTGTGTTTATTGGGTACTCTCCTACGCAAAAGGGTTACAAGTGTTTTCATCCACCTACAAGAAAGGTGTTTGTTAGCATGGATGTCACTTTCCGTGAATCCGAATCATATTACCCTTTGTCCTCTTCCTCACCATCGGGTGTTCCCTCAGTTTCTTTGCCCATACCTCCACCGTATCCCTCACTTCAGGGGGAGACTTTATCAACGGAAGTGAGTCCTGCTACTCCAGTGGAGGTGGGCTCTTTTCCTATGTCCCCTCCTGTCTCTCTGGATCCTTCCTCCGCTGTGCCTCCACCTTCGACTCTGCAGGTCTATACTCGGCGTGCAAAGGGGACAAGCACACAAGAGCCTGCTATGTTACCAGAACAGTCAGTGGATCCTGACTCAGGGCCTTCTGATTTACCGATTGCCCTTCGAAAAGGTATTCGGTCTTGTACCCGCTATCCTCTCTCTAATTATGTATCTTATGATTCTCTATCTACCTCCTATAAGGCCTTTGTCTCCTCTCTTGCTACTTCTTCTATACCTGTGTCATGGCAACATGCTCTTGAGGTTCCTGTGTGGCGTGAGGCGATGGTTGAGGAAATGAAGGCTCTGGAGAAGAACCATATATGGGATCTTGTCTCTCTTCCCTATGCAAAGAAACCTGTTGGGTGCAAGTGAGTGTTCTCTGTGAAACAGAATCCACAAGGGATTGTTGAGAGATGCAAGGCACGGTTGGTTGCAAGGGGTTATACCCAAACCCAGGGCATTGATTATCCGGAGACATTTGCCCCTGTTGCTAAAATGAATACCATCAGGGTATTGGTTTCCGCTGCTGTTTGCAAAAATTGGGATCTTCTGCAGCTTGATGTGAAGAATGCCTTTCTCCATGGTGACTTGGAGGAGGTCTATATGTCTATTCCTCCAGGTCTCACTCCGGCTGGTGCTTCAGGGAAAGTTTGTAGATTGTTGAAGGCTCTATACGGACTAAAGCAGTCCCCAAGAGCATGGTTTGGCCGGTTCCACAAGGCGATGGTGTCGTTTGGATATTCTCAGAGCAATGCTGACCATACGCTGTTCATCAAACGTAGGCTTGGGAAAATCACTGTTCTTATTGTGTATGTTGATGACATTGTCATAACTGGTGATGATCATGAAGAAATTCGAAATCTGAAGCTGAAGCTTGCCAAAGAGTTTGAGGTCAAGGATCTAGGAAAACTCAAGTACTTCTTGGGAATTAAAATTGCCAGATCAAAGCAGGGGATCTTTCTCTCTCAGCAGAAATACACGTTAGATCTTCTTGAGAAGATGAGGATGAGCGGATGCAGACCGGCTGATACTCCGATTGAGGCAAATCACCGATTGGGGCGTGATGATGGAGTGGCGATTGAGGATATTTCAGGGTTCCAAAGGTTAGCGGGGAGGCTGATATATCTTTCTCATACTCGTCCGGATATTTCCTATGCAGTGAGTGTTGTGAGTCAGTACATGCATGCTCCAAGGACACGGCACATGGATGCAGCACTCAGAATTCTTCGGTACCTCAAGTCCTCACCAGGAAGGGGAATCCTGTTTTCCCCGAATACTGATCTCAAGATTGAAGTTTATACTGATGTTGATTGGGCCGGGTCAGTGGATGATAGGCGATCCACTTCTGGATACTGCTCTTTTGTTGGAGGTAACCTTGTCACTTGGAGGAGCTAGAAGCAACAGGTTGTGGCACTGTCTAGTGCCGAGGCTGAGTTTAGAGCTATGGCTCATGGGGTCTGTGAAGGCTCATGGCTTCGGGCCTTATTGAGCGACCTTGGACTTGTTGAAGAAGGACCCATCAGTCTATATTGTGATAATAAGTCTGCCATTAGTATCGCTCACAACCCGGTTCAACATGACCGGACAAAACACATTGAGGTGAATCGACACTTCATCAAGGAGAATATTGAAAGGGGAATCATTTGTACTCCTTTTGTGCCCTCCAACGGGCAACTTGCCGACATTCTCACCAAAGGGTTGTGTGTAAATTCCTTTGACCAGATTGTGAACAAGTTGGGCACGTTCAATATCACTCGCCCAACTTGAGGGGGAGTGTTAGCATTATTAGCGAGTTTTATTCCTTTTATTAGCATGTTTGTACCCTTTATTCCTCCTCTATATATAGAGGAGCCTCTTATTGAATGAATAATTTTTGCCCGTAACCATTCAACAATGATCTTGCTAGGGCAAGAGAGAAGAAGGGGGATCTACGGGAGAAATTAACAAGAAGAAGAAGATTAGGGTTTGAGAGGAGAAGAGGGGAGAATACCTTTAGGAAATAACTTGCATAGCCATCATTAGGAGACCCCGGGCCTATTAATACCCGGGGTCAAGGGGGCTGGCCGGCCCCCCATGTAGGGGCTGAACCGGGGTGGTTCAGCCCCTATTCTTCTATTTTACTGGATGGGGGCTGAACCGGATGGTTCAGCCCCGTTGTTTTGAAATTGCTCCTTGCGCCGCCGTGCGTATTGATGCCCTGCGAACCGTAATGATTGCGGGGGCATAACATTCCCTTCCCCATCAAGAGCCACCTAGTCCTCAAGGTGGAAATCAGGAAAACGCTCCCGGAATTCCAATAAGTCAACCCAAGAACTGTGGGCCTCCGTCATCTGCTTTCACTTGATGAGTACCTCAGGTCGGTACTCAGTGTCTCGTTTCTTCCACTTGGTCAGTAAGATAGCCTCCGGTGAAGGCCTCAATTCTCCGTTGCTGGTGGCTTCAGGCAGGATGGGACTGGCTTGAACTGAAGCACCAACTTTTCTCTTTAACAGAGATACATGAAATGTCGGATGAATGCAGGACCCCTCCGGAAGCGCCAGAGTATAAGCGACTGGACCCACACGCCGGATGATTCTTTACGGACCATAGTACTGTTGGATCTTACGGCGCCCTTAGAGGGGGGGGGGGGTGAATAAGGGAATAAAAATTCTTTTTATAATTTTAAGAAAATTACTAAATTGTTTTATAATATGCGAAGGTAAAATAACAATTTAGGTAAATGAATAGAAAATTATGAATTTGCAATTTTAGAAATAAGTACTAAATTGTTTTATGATAAAAGAGATTGAAATAAACAATTTAGATTTAGAGTTGAAAACTTTGAACACAATATAATAGAGATTATGCCAAGTGATAGAAATCAAGTAAACACAAAAGAGACATGATTATATTATATGACAAAGTGTTTACATAAATTTGATTTCTGTATCGCTAGAAATCGGAGGCGTACAAATGTAAATTTCTTTTTGTTTACCAATCTTTCTCCCAAGGATCGGAAGGCTATCACTTGTCTCTCCCTAGACCAAGCCCAAGCCTATCCTCTAGATCTTCCCAAGATCTAGACGTAGCTCACAAGGCCACGATTTCCCACCAAGCCACGCAAGGACTTGGACGCTCCGCACAAGGAAGCGATTTTCCCCTAAGCCACGCAAAGACTTAGACGCTCCGCACAAGGAAGCGATTTTCCCTACCAATACAAAGTAAAATGTATATAAATGAAAATACAAGATAAAATAAGAACTCCCTAGAAATTCAGATCTCTGAAAGGAAGGTTGAAGCCTCGAGATGATCCTTGATGTAGAAGCGCGTCCGATCTCGTCTTCAATTTCAAACCTTCTCAGCATAAATGAGAGTTCATGAGGTTCTGGAGCTCTCTGGATGGAATACACTCAGGAAGGGACTTAGAATCTTCAAAGCTCTTAATGCACGAACACAAGGAGACAATTTATAGAAAATCGCTGTCGCCTGGGCGACAGTGACTGTCGGAATTTTCCGACAGCGTTAAACTGCCGCTGGAGTGGCGTCGTGCGGGCAGTTGCTGTAACCGTTGAGCTGTCGCCTGGGCGACATCGATGTCGGATTTCCGACAGTGCAAAACTGCCGATCGTGGGTGGTGTCGTGGGCAGTTGTTGTAACCTCCGAGCTGTCGCCTGGGCGACATCGCTGTCGGAATTCCGACAGCTCAAAACTGACTTTCGTCGAGCTACCGTGGAGGGAAGTAGTTGTAACTTCTCTGCTGTCGCCTGGGCGACAGCGGCTGTCGGAATTTTCCGACAGTGCAATTTTCCCACATTCAAATTTAGCTCCAGCAGAAATGTGAACATCTCATACCTGTTACCTGCACACCATTAATAAAAATAGAATCAAATACATTCGGGATTTGTTATTCTCAAACCGGACGAGTGCGGAACGCATGCTCCAACAATCTCCCCCTTTTGATAATAACAAATTCTTATACTAAGAAATCGAATAAATCCTATATAGATAGTGACAAGTACATTATGTATGCACAAGTGTGAACTTATGATCTTCATGTTCTCCCCCTTAATATGATCTCCCCCTTAATATGATCTCCCTCTTAATATGATCTCCCTCTTAATATTAGCTCCTTCTAAAATTATTCTCCCCCGACTTATAAACTCCCCCTACATGAAAGCTCACTTAAATTAATTAAGTAATTTAAAATTAATTTAAGTGATTTAAGTGATTTCTTAGTATCTTCTCCCCCTTTGATATTATCAAAAGTAATGAATATATGGATGAGTGTATATCTTTTAAGATAGGTAAGGAACCATTTAGTGAAGGATTTTCATGATCGAGCATATGTTAATGTATGCACCTCCTATATGATTACTCCCCCTACAAATTTACCCCTTTTTTTGGTTTAATATCATTATAATGCACTCCCCCTAAATCTTAGATTTATGCAATTTAATTTCCCCTTTTGGTAGAATCAAAAGAGGGTTTAGGTGAGGGTAGTAAGGAGGCATTTCTTATAAATGATAAAGAGTTTAAGCATAGCATATATAAGAGATTTCAAATAAAAAGATAAGAGTTGTAAGCAAGCGGAAGATTATAATAAACATATTTTTGTAAGCATGAAAAGCATAAGTAAAAATATGAGTTTTAGTTCAAAGTTGAAAGATGTTTAAACCTTGTTGAAATCTCAAAAAAAAAAAAAATTTCATAATCATACTAAGCATGAAATGAACATATCAAAGAAATATTATACTACAATGTTACTTAATTTAAAGTTCAAGAGATACCAAAACATTGTAGAGATCATGCTAGGTTATCTAGTGCATTTTTCTATAAAGAGTAGTATAGATAAAACATTAGAATCCAATACTCATGAGAAGAAGTGTTATAAAAGATAATGATGTGCACATAAGTGTATTTTAGGCAATGTTAACAATTGATTTAAATCATCAAAATACAAGACATATGTAAAGTAAAGTGCACAATAAAACATAAGTAAATTACTTTCACACACTTTTAATGCACATAATTTTTAACAAAGTGGTGTAATAAACAAAGTTTGCACAAGACACTTTACTGTTCTTTCCAAGGTGCTCAACCTCACAATGCTTATGAAGACTTATCAGGAGGTTCAAGTAGTGCTTGGTGGAGGTATATTTGTCTACATATATAATTTTTGTTCACATTTGTGAGACAACATTCTCCGAATACACTTGTTTTGCAAACCAAAATTTTTAACTTAACCACTTTTCTAAATTTCATAAGTGCAATTCAAATGGAGTGTAGGCAATAAACTTATGCAAGTTTTAATTCATTGTACAAATACAATACACAAGCAAACATTTTTAGATTTAGACACACATGTTAATTACCAAAATAAGTGAGTGAAATGTATCATTATCAATCATAAAACATTTACTCATACTTAGAGGCATGCTAAGCTTGTATCTACACATTTTTCAATACAATTGATGCACTTTAAATAGATATATCAAAGCATGATGAGCAAAACAATGTTCATAGTAATTTGAAGAAATAAGGTTTAACATTGTAAATAATTCTAAATTATAGAATTCATACATGCTTGATATTTGACAATAAAGATCATACAGTTTTTTTATTTTATCATTTTTTAAATCAAATAAAAACAGAAAATCACAAAAACATATTTTTGTAATTTTTGAATTTTGAACTTTTGTAGTTGATTTTTCATAATATAAAGAAAATGAAAATAAAATAAACAGAAACACAAAATTAGATTTGTACACATAAACTAACATATTTTTGTGGATTTTTAGAAATTTTAAATTTCTGATTATTGATATTGATTAAGTGTCCTTAAAGTAGTTCCATGCTGAAATTTCAGAATTTTTGGAGATCTCTAGGTGGATCAAAATTGCATGAAACTTTAGCTTTTCAAATTCTTGTGTTTTACAAAACCATTTAAACATGAAGATATAAACTATGAAGACACAAGAGGACATTTTTTTAAACAACCCAAAATATGCATGATTTAAGTGATAAGTAAATAAAATGATCATGCAAAGAGTAATATAAGTACCTCCTAAGATTAAAGATTACCCCGACTAAATGTCTACACCCTAGCCCCGTACTAAGTGACGGATGGGCATGAGGAGCTGCACACATGCCGTAGGTTGGGGTGTTAGTCCCATATGCACACACTAGAGAACACTCAACCTAGCACTCTTTCCCCTCAGTGCCTCGCAAGGCCCCACTGGAACCCTCCCCGGTTAAGGACAAGACATGTCTTATAAGTTAGGTCTCTAATGCATACAACCCTACGCCCCCGCTATTGTGAGATATGAAGTCATAGGTGAAATAATCTTTTGGAAAACCTATGCTTTTAAATCTAAGGGTTGATACATAAACTATGGGTTTTGTTTAATGTGATGAGTTATATAAAGCCGCATAGTTTATCTACTTTTATGAGACGACGATATGAGATAACTAGCACAATTACTAATATTCAATAAGTGATAAAGCTAGTATGATGAGTTTTGGGTTTAAAGTCATGTCATAAGATTAATATTAATATTGCATGTATTCCAAAATAGAATTTCAAATTATAGATCTAGAATGGAGTGATGATTTAGTTTGATTTATACTTTCATTACAAAGTTGATTCTAGAGTCTACAAATATGAGAGATACATGCAATCACTAGCAAAGCAGATCAATACATCAAATAATGTAAAGAAAACATTATTCATAATTTTTATCATAAGATTCATAATTCCTATTATCGATTTGAGATATGTCTTGATAGAACATGAATTATGATTTATGATTAAAGAGAATTTTTGCATAGAATATATGTTAGATCATCATGATGTGTGTAAATTCTAATTCTTCTAGACTTATGACAATATGAATTGGTGATTTTCGTTTGAATGAGCCCGTTTGAATTGTAAGTCTAGAAAATGATGATCAAGCTACCATATATAAGACAAAGATCACAAATATATAGTTTTGAAATAAAATGCCATTCAATAATTGAATTTATTGATCTTTGGTTTTGCATGATAATATATGATTCATGAAACAATATTCATAAATATTCTAATGATTAATTCATAAATTATGTGTTTGTTGGAATTTTAGTATTCTATATAATTTCAAATTACATAGTTATCATGATATTTTAATAACATTGTAAATGTTATACCTAGCATATAAATTTAAGCACAAATTAAGAAGTGATGCTAGAATGATACATTTGAATGTAATGTTATTACATAGAATTAATGGAGATAATGTTGCATGTAATATGAGATGTTTACAAATTAATTTTCTTTAGACCTATAATGAAATGATTAAACTTTTGATTTGATCTTAATGATATAAGATGATTCTAAGGTCTAAATTATATGCAAACATTGGTGACACACATCACACATACTATCTAAATTAATATATGAAACAATTATACATAGGATATCATGTGATGAAGAAAAAAAAAATCCTTAAACACAGAAGTTTCTGAATCAAGAGAACTAATATAGCATTTAAAAACGGAGTTGAAATTGGGCAAATTGACAGCACCAAACAAACTTAAATGGGCAAGTTTAGTTTGCCGATAGATGGAGATTTCTGTGCTCTTTCTGAAAAGATATTAAACGCGAAAAACGGACGAGCGGATCAAAAGATATGGCTATTTGAAGTTTTGATCAAAAACTTGCTTTTTGAAAGATTAAGCATGCGTTTAGATGAATTTTTGTTTTCAATTTTATTTGATAATATTTTTCATAATAAGGACTATCAAATGCAGCAAATAACATAGAAAGTAATCAAACTGTTGCGCATTTTAATTTTTAGCTTAAGCCCTTTTAATAAACCAATTAAATCCATTTTTAAAATTAATTTCATTAGTCCCGAAAAATAGTTTCAATATTCTAATTATAATGTTAATTCAAGACATTGATGGGTAAAGGATTTAAAAGGATATATATAACAGAAAAATGAGAGGTAGGTCTCTTTTAAAAATCATATGACTTAATGTTCAATTTTAATTCAATTTGATTTGATAAACATTAGGCTTAATATGTGAAAGTCATATTTCATAAAATATAGAGAGACCATAAGCATTTTGGATCAATAAATACAAAAACAAACAAAAGAAAAAGAAATAAAGCACATCATGAAGTAGAGTATTGATATTTCATTTTTAATTATTTCTACTTCATGCAAATGAAAGATACTAAATGATAAGAGATTTAGGTATCCAAAATTGACCATGTGTAATGGTTCCTTTCGGCACCCAAATATGTCGTGATGGCTTTTGAGAAGATAATGATGAATGAGCCTTTTTAATTAATGTTGATATGCCATTTTTCTTTATAGGTCTCCATTCATACATTGGTTGTTTATTACTTAAATCCATATAATGATTATGTGAATTGTTTGAAAAATAATTCATTGGAGGTTTATGTTTATTTAAATTATTTTTCAAAATAGCTTGATGTTGATAATCATAATGATTTTTATTATATGGATTGTTTAAAATTTTATAAGAGTGATTGTCTTTCTTTAGAAGTGATTGTTGAAAAAGTGGATTACAATATGTTTTAGAAGATTGATCATTATTTTGATGATTTTCATTTCCACTCTTTCTTATAGACATACTCTTGTAATATAAAGGATAATATTTTATATTTTGATTTTCATGAAAAGGAGTTTTTAAGTTTGAGTCATGATTGAAAATATATTAAGACTTATAATAGTGACTCTTAAGAATTTTGTGAGAGTCATAATTCTTTTTGAAACTTAACTCCTTTTGAGTTGATGTATGAAAATGATCCTTTTTAGAAATGATTTTGTAAGTTAATTTATCCTTGTTATTCAAAAACTTATGATGAGATTCATTAGATGACATTTGAAATTTTTCAACAAAAGATTTTAATTGTATTAACTTACAAGATAAAACATCATTTTCAATTAACAATTTTTCATTATGTCTTTTAGAAATTAAGAGCCCCTTTTCAATTTCTTTGAATTTTTCTTTTAATAAATTGCAATTAAGACAAAGAATAGGAATTTCAACTAAAGAGCATGAAAGAGAATTTAACACATCAATATTTGATTCTACGTTAGCGTTTGCTTTTAAAGATTTATTTTTTAAACGTAATTTGGAATTAGCAATTTTTAATTTTAAAATTTTACGTTTAGCAATTTTAAGCATACGAGATGTAGAAATAGAATTCGTTACAAAAAGAGAAGTTTTTGATTTCCTTACCTTGCAATTATTTCCGTCTTCTCTTTTGCTTGATGTGTTGCCAACAAATGAGTCAAATATTGTGATGTTGTATTCTTCTTCCTCCAAGCATAAGTCCTCATCGATTTCTTCTCTTGGATCCATAAGAAATTCCTCGTCAATTTCTCTCTTAGATTTATCATCCTCCAAGAATGAGTCCTTGTCGATTTCTTCTCTTGGATCCATAAGGAATTCCTCTTGTTCATCATCTGTAGAAGGAAGACTATAAGTATTCTCAAGAAATTTCCAAACTTCATAAGCAGTAGGAAGTGTATAAATAAGTTTAAAAATATTTTGATCTAATGCACAATATAGACTATTCATAGATTTGGCATTTAAAAACATTTCGTTTTTATTTAAAATACTTGGGGGCATTTTAATTGTAGTATTCCATACTTCCATATCCAAAGATTTAAGAAATTTTTCCATTAGAAATTTCCACCCATTATAATTTTTCCCTTCAAATAAAGGTGGTGCTAAAGATTTTTCATTTATAAGAAAATTTCCCTTATTAGTAGAAGCGAGATCATGAGACGCCATTATTCCCGGTTGTGAAGCCGTATTGGAATAACCTGCCCTCTGATACCACTTGTTGGATCTTATGGCGCCCTTAGAGGGGGGGGGGGGGTGAATAAGGGAATAAAAATTCTTTTTATAATTTTAAGAAAATTACTAAATTGTTTTATAATATGCGAAGGTAAAATAACAATTTAGGTAAATGAATAGAAAATTATGAATTTGCAATTTTAGAAATAAGTACTAAATTGTTTTATGATAAAAGAGATTGAAATAAACAATTTAGATTTAGAGTTGAAAACTTTGAACACAATATAATAGAGATTACGCCAAGTGATAGAAATCAAGTAAACACAAAAGAGACATGATTATATTATATGACAAAGTGTTTACATAAATTTGATTTCTGTATCGCTAGAAATCAGAGGCGTACAAATGTAAATTTCTTTTTGTTTACCAATCTTTATCCCTAGGATCGGAAGGCTATCACTTGTCTCTCCCTAGACCAAGCCCAAGCCTATCCTCTAGATCTTCCCAAGATCTAGACGTAGCTCACAAGGCCACGATTTCCCACCAAGCCACGCAAGGACTTGGACGCTCCGCACAAGGAAGCGATTTTCCCCTAAGGCATGCAAGGACTTAGACGCTCCGCACAAGGAAGCGATTTTCCCTACCAATACAAAGTAAAATGTATATAAATGAAAATACAAGATAAAATAAGAACTCCCTAGAAATTCAGATCTCTGAAAGGAAGGTTGAAGCCTCGAGATGATCCTTGATGTAGAAGCGCGTCCGATCTCGTCTTTAATTTCAAACCTTCTCAGCATAAATAGGAGTTCATGAGGTTCTGGAGCTCTCTGGATGGAATGCACTCAGGAAGGGACTTAGAATCTTCAAAGCTCTTAATGCACGAACACAAGGAGGCAATTTATAGAAAATCGCTGTCGCCTGGGCGACAGTGACTGTCGGAATTTTCCGACAGCGTTAAACTGCCGCTGGAGTGGCGTCGTGCGGGCAGTTGCTGTAACCGTTGAGCTGTCGCCTGAGCGACATCGATGTCGGATTTCCGACAGTGCAAAACTGCCGATCGTGGGTGGTGTCGTGGGCAGTTGTTGTAACCTCCGAGCTGTCGCCTGGGCGACATCGCTGTCGGAATTCCGACAGCTCAAAACTGACTTTCGTCGAGCTGCCGTGGAGGGAAGTAGTTGTAACTTCTCTGCTGTCGCCTGGGCGACAACGGCTGTCGGAATTTTCCGACAGTGCAATTTTCCCACATTCAAATTTAGCTCCAGCAGAAATGTGAACATCTCATACCTGTTACCTGCACACCATTAATAAAAATAGAATCAAATACATTCGGGATTTGTTATTCTCAAACCGGACGAGTGCGGAACGCATGCTCCAACAAGTACCGCGGAGCAAGTTTCTGATTGGCCCGCCGAGAAACCGATAGCTGGCGATATGGCTGGAGCCGGAGGAAAACCTCGTCACCCACCGCGAACTCCCGCTCAGTGCGATGTTTGTCTGCCTGGACCTTCATACGCTCTTGAGCCGCCCGTAAGTTGTCCCGAAGTAGTTCTAATGTCTGATCCCGCTCTTGAAGTGTCTGAGCCACAGCTGGAAGAGCGGTGCTGGCCGGCTCATAGGAACTCAACGTGGGGGGTGGTCGGCTGTACACCACCTCAAAAGGAGTGAGCTTGCTGGCCGTGTGGAATGATGTGTTGTAGCAGTACTCTGCCCAGTGTAACCACCGGGTCCACGTGCGCGGCTCATCCATCACAAAGCACCGTAAATAGGTCTCGACCCCTCGGTTAAGCACCTCCGTCTGTCCGTCGGTCTGGGGGTGATTGGCCGTGCTCATGCGCAGTGTGGTCCCCTAAAGACGAAAGAGCTCCTTCCAAAAATTGCTCACGAATACCGGATCTCTGTCTGAGATGATGGACCGAGGAATCCCGTGGAGTCGTACTATCTCCCGGGCGAAAAGCTCTGCAACTGTCTCCCCTGTGTATGGGTGGCTCAATGCAAGAAAATGACCGTACTTGGAGAGTTTGTCGACCACCATTAGGATGATCGTCTTGCCCTGCGATTTGGGTAAGCCATCTATGAAATCCATGGATATGGTATCCCAGATCTGATGTGGGATCTCTAACGGTGTAAGAAGTCCTGCTGGCGATGTCGTCTTGTACTTCTGCCGCTGGCAGATGTCGCACTCCCGGACGAACTGCTGAACATCCTGCCTCATCCCCTTCCAAAACACATTTGCCCTGACCCGCTGTAGGGTCCGAAGAATACCGGCGTGGCCACCGGTCGGGGAAGCATGGAACTCCCGTATCATGATGGTACGCCATGGTGATGTGGCGGGAATAACTAGCCGGCCCTGGTAGTACAACCGCTCTCCCTGTAGGTGATAGCCGGCCTCCGTGGGCCGACCCTGTTGCAATGCCAACAATAATACGGAGTGCTGGGTCCTGGCGAACTTCCGCCTGTATCTCGTCCAAGGATTCGATCACCGGTCCCCAAACGTGGGACAGGGAACTTTCCGGTAGGCGGGATAAAGCATCAGCCACCACATTCTCCTTCCCCTGCTTGTAGACGATCTCGTAGTCGTACCCCATCAGTTTCGTCAGCCATTTCTGTTGTAAGGGGATGCCAATCGCTGCTCTAGGAAGTGCTTCAAGCTCTGATGGTCCGTGCGGACCTGGAAGCGTCGCTCCAGAAGATAAGGTCGCCACATGGCGGCCGCGTGGAGGATGGCGAGCATCTCTTTCTCGTATGTAGACAGCCCCAAGGTCCTTGGTGCTAATGCCTTGCTGAAATAAGCTAACGGACGGCCCTCTTGCATCAAGACTGCGCCGATCCCGACTCCGGATGCATCAGTCTCCACAACAAAATCCTTGGAGAAATCTGGAAGTGCCAACACCGGTGTGGTCGTCATGGTCCGTTTCAGGGCCTGGAACGCTTCTTCCGCATCCGCATGCCACTGAAAGGCATCCTTCTGCAACAGCTCGGTAAGAGGCCGGGCTATCTTCCCGTAGTCCTTCACGAATCGGCGATAATAACCGGTCAGCCCGAGAAAGCCTCGAAGGCCCGGATCATCGTGGGTTGCGGCCAGGTCACCATGCTCTTTATCTTCCTCGGGTCAGCCTGGACCCCTTGAGCCGAAACCAGGTGCCCCAAGTACTCGGCCTCCGCCTGCCCGAAGGAGCATTTGGATCGCTTGGCGTACAACTGGTGCTCCCGCAAGATGGTAAGTCCATGTCGAACGTGCTCCAGATGCTCGTCCCAACTCCTGCTATAGATCAATATGTCATCAAAGAAAACTAAAACATACCGGCGAAGAAGTGGTCGAAATATCTCGTTCATCACTGCCTGGAAGGTAGATGGAGCGTTGGCCAACCCGAACGGCATCACTAAGAACTCGTAATGGCCGTCGTGGGTTCGGAACGCCGTCTTGTGATGTCATCATCTTTCATCCAGATCTGATGGTAGCCAGATCGGAGATCCAGCTTGCTAAATAAGCTCGCTCCATGCAGCTCGTCAAGTAGCTCCTCGATCATCGGAATTGGAAACTTGTCTTTAATAGTAGAGCTATTCAGGCCCCGATAATCGACGCAAAACCTCCAAGAGCCATCCTTCTTCTTCACCAATATGATCGGTGAGGAGAAGGCACTGGTGCTGGGTCGTATGATGCCGGTGGATAGCATCTCTCGAACGCTACGCTCTATCTCCGTCTTCTGTATTTGAGGATAGCGGTAGGGCCGGATATTGGTCGGATCCGCCCCTGCTTTCAACTGGATCTGGTGGTCACGAAACCTCGAGGGGGGAAGAGTGCGCGGCTCCTGGAAAACATCCTCGAACTGCGTCAATAAGGTCTGTATCTGCTCGGGTTCCTTAGGGATGTCGGGCCCGCTGGCCGCCCCTCCTAGCACCATGGCCATCGCGCTGCCCTGCTCCTCCAATCGTTGTAGACTCCGAATAGAAATTTCTTTAAGTGGGGTTGACCGCATGCCGTGCAAGCAATGGTCCGTCCCCTGCTGAGTAAACTCGAGCGTCATCCGATCCCAATACGTGGTCACCCGTCTCAACTGGCGGAGCCACTGCACCCCAAGGACCATATCAGATCCTCTAATCGGCAGGAGGTAGACGTCGGTGTGGCACACGTACCCCTGCATCCGCAACTCGACTCCCTTCAGCACCCCTTCACACTTCAACTTGCTGCCATCGGCCACCATAACCTGAAAAGCGGCTCCCCTGTCAACTGTATACCCAGCCTTCAGTGCCACTGCGGAGTTGATGAAGTTGTGGGTGCTCCCACTATCAATCAAAATGGTCACTCGCTCCTGGCCAATCCTTCCCTTGATGCGCAAAGTAAGAGGCGTCGTGCACCCCTCCATAGCCTGTATGGAAACCCCAAACTCCGCTAAGTCCAACCCGTCCTCCTCCTGAAGGTTGACAGGGCCATCCTCCTCGTCCTTCTCCCTTAGCATGAAAACCTGGACCTTCTGGCAACGATGTCCTGGAGCGAATTTCTCATCACAGTTGAAGCACAGCCCCTTCTCCTTCCTTGCATGTAGCTCAGGCCAGGTAAGCCGCGTCACCGTGGGTTTAACTGTCGGTGGGGGGGCCCTTCGTCCCGCCATTGGGACCATCGGGGCCCTCGCCGTGGTCCGGTTCCTCTGGCGGTTGAAGCGTTCTTCTTGGATCCGGGCTAGGCCGATGGCGTGACTCAAACTACGGGGCATATATGCATGTACCTCATCCCGCAGGAAGTCCTTCAGACCGGAAACAAAACAGCTCAGGAGTGTTCTTTCTTCCCAATTGACCCGATTGTCCAGCCGCTCAAACTCGGTGCGATACTCTGTCACGGTGCCCTTCTGTCGAAGCTTCTGAAGTGTTGCCTCGACGTCTTCGTATTCCAGTGGTCTGAAACGTGCGGAGAAGGCTTCCACGAACTCCGTCCACGGAGCGTATGCTCGGCCACGCTGAAACCATTTGGTCCATTGGTATGCATCATCTTCCAGATGGAAAGCCGCCAACTGGACCCACTGCTCTTCCGGGATCTCTTGATAGTTGAAGAATAATTCTGCTTTTTGCACCCATTCCAGCGCGTCCCACCCCCCCCCCCCCCCCCCCCCCCCCCCCCCCCCCCTCCTCTGAATTTCGGGAAATTCATGTGTGTCCTCTTGGGTTGCATATAAGCTCTTGGATTCATCTGACCATGTCTCTCGACTTCCTGTCCTGGCCCAACTGGTCGGCGGTGTTCCATTGGCAGTCCCTGCGTCCCGGGGTAGTAAGGACCCCCGCGACCTTCTCCCTTGTGTTGCCCCCCTCCAAGATGTAGGGCTGCCGGAGGGCGATCATAGCCCGGGTTTCCATTTCCGGCCCCCGTGGGAGGTCCGTGGGTCCTTGGAAGAGGTAAAATTCTCGTGATTCCTCCAAACGGCCCGTTCGATGCTCCGTTAGGTCGATACCCCCCTCCCATCTGCTCCGGAGGCCTCCAAGGAGTCGCTGCTGGCTGTCCTGCCCCGTTCCAGGCTTGCGGCGCTGCCCCCTGCCAAGCCGCCCCCGTCGGTTGAGGCGCAGCCCTCCAGGGCCCTTGCCGGCTGTCGCCAGCCCCATCCCGACCGCCCGGCGGTGCGTCGGCCTCCAGGTGATGTGCCGCCCCTTCTTTCGTCGCCCACGCATGCGTACCGGCGATGCCGTAGGAATCGGGTCCCGTCCAAAGCCCGATCGGCTGTCTGCCAGTGTGAATCCCGCTTCCCGTCGGGTTGCTACTCCCGGCTGCTGTCCAGGGCGGGGAGGCCGCTGATTTCCGCCCGTCCCGGTCGCCGGAAACTGCACGGATGGTAGATCCGACGCTTCGACGTCCGACCCTTCGACGTCCGACCCTTCGTTGACTGTCGATTTCCCTTTCAGATTATGAGTAAGGAGAGTCTTAATCTCCTCCATGCGGGCATCGAAACGCTCCTCCAGATTTTTGGTTGACGATCTCATTTGTTCTTCGATTGCCGCCACCGAATCCACCAACCCCACATAATTTTCCTCTAGGGTTGCCAGTCGCGCGACTTCCGCCTCCGTGCGTGTCACCATGGTCACAGGAAGGATGCTCTGATACCAATTGTTATGATCTTGCTAAGGCAAGAGAGAAGAAGGGGGATCTACGGGAGAAATTAACAAGAAGAAGAAGATTAGGGTTTGAGAGGAGAAGATGGGAGAATACCTTTAGGAAATAACTTGCATAGCCATCATTAGGAGACCCCGGGCCTATTAATACCCGGGGTCAAGTGGGCTGGCCGGCCCCCCCATGTAGGGGCTGAACCGGGGTGGTTCAGCCCCTATTCTTCTATTTTACTGGATGGATGGTTCAGACCCGTTGTTTTGAAATTGCTCCTTGCGCCGCCATGCGTATTGATGCCCTGCGAACCGTAATGATTGCGGGGGCATAACAAAATCTAGCCCTTGATGAAGGCTTTCAAACTCAAAAAATAGGTTGATACACTTGGTGGTAGACAGTAGGAGATATTGAGTGGAGTAACCATGAGATCATCAACATGTAATTTGAATCCCACAACTTCCAAAGGATCAGTGCGCGGAGGCTTATCCATAGTCAATCAATGTATCCGAACAATTGATGGCTACTGATTCACTGATTGCATGTTGTGCAATTCTCGACCATTCCCGATAATTTGGTCAATCCAAATGTAGAACCCTGATATTCAAAGAACTAGAATAATTGTGTACCCGTAAGGTTTCACCAACAGAGGCCCATGTAAGCACCCAAGACTGAGAACTGATTGAGGAGTTTGGTGAATCCCCCCAGCTAGACCAAGAGACAAAGCACATCAACAACAATTGGAAAAGGGAAGTAGCAATGGGTCACCAGACATTTCTGACCATCTCAACACATTATTTACAAAAACAACACTCAAGCCTTTATCTCAACACATTGCTTGTTGGAATAAATTGGTTGGAGGTGAACCCACGTGATAGGTGGCTCTAGCAGCCACTGGAAGAATAAATTGAACCCCTTGGAGGGGTTGACACAAGGAAACAATGGTATGGTAGCTTAGGAGGCTACTTCTGCACTCGGTGGACGCTTTGGCTACATCGCGGAAGTCATGTGAGAAGGCAAGGAGCGGAGGCTGCTGTGGAAGATTCAACGGGCGAAGCCTATAACTGGCTGCAAGAGATTGCGATCAATTGCGAGACGTGAGAAATCACATGATTCGGGCGTGTAGTATATTCTGATACCAAGTTAGAAGAAAGATATAATCTTTTTTTTATCTCAATGTAGGCACAAGGATAAGTTGTCGGTGTATATATTGGTGAGATATAAGAGGGAATAAATAAGTTCAAAATAATATGTTAATATTGAATAATAACATTCAACCAGTCTCCTCTTGGGTTCGGTTAGAGAACCACATAAGTTTGAAACAAATAAAGGTTTAGGTTAAAGAAACATAAAAGTTGGAAATAAATGGAGAAATAGGAAGAAGAGAAAAGAAAAATTCTGTGACTGCTGTTCTATCTAAAACAGCGGTAGCATGATGGTAGAAATTTTGTAACAATTTCGTACACTTGCTTGAAGACACCATATTGAGGAACTATGAACTGGATTATTTCTGGACTAAATAATCTATGTTTATCATCTCTCTTGTATGAATTTTTTTTTTCTTTGAGAGATTTAGCTCTTTCTCCATGAGATTGAGTATCTATACTTGGCTTGTGTTTGTGTGTTTTCTCGTGCTCCTTTTATTTGTGCATATATGCGACTTCTCTAATGTGAATCAGATTATTTTACCTCTCTAATGGACTTGAAACTTATTTTAGCTGAATCATATAAATCTTGGTGTCTTCCCTTGGCCTCTTTGATTACTTTGTGCGTTTATCATTTCCATAAATGTTAGGTGTTTTACGTACGACTGATAAGTTGCAGAATATGGATATCTATTTTGAATAATAATTTCTTCCAGGCATTGACAGGTGGGGAAGATGCTTTCTTTGTGTCATGCAACAATTGGTTTGGTGTAGCTGATGGAGTGGGCCAATGGTCACTAGAAGGCAGATCCCTAATAAATCCACCCTCTTTACATTTCAAGAACGGTTTCTCGTAATATTTCAATACTTCTCTCTGATCATAGCAAATCCCCATATTGAACCAGGAATTAATGCGGGATTGTATGCGAGGGAACTCATGGAGAACTGCGAGAAGATTTTATCAGAATGCGCACGAAATTCTGAATATACGCCCAGCCAAGTCCTAATTCAAAGTGCTTCAAAAGCACATTCTCCGGGCTCTTCTACTATTTTGGTTTGTTTCTTTGATGGCCAGGTTTGTATAGGAATAGACTTGATATAAGCATTGATGCATTTTTGCTTTCTGAATCCTTGGACAATTTGAATGTAATTTTTACAGGTACTTCATGCTGCGAACATTGGAGACTCGGGATTTATAGTGATAAGGGGCGCGCGTGTTATCAAAAGATCCTCCCCAATGGTGTATGGCTTTAACTTTCCCTTGCAGATTGAAAAGGGAGATGATCCCTCAAAGTATATAGAGGTGAATATTCAGTTTTCCTGGCCCTGTTTGGTACTCCATTTTTTGTTCTAGTGGTGTTTTTGATTCACCACATCAGAGAAATTAAGGTTCTTGGGTAACTCCATTTTTGAGCTCCGGTGCGGTGGAAAAAGCCAAAATTCTCATTTTGAGCTTAATTTTCCACCGAAGAGTATCAGCTCCATTTTTCGCCAGATCCATCGACACCGGTCTCCCAAACGGGGCCCAATTTTTCTTCATTGCTGACAAGTCATGAGGATATATCATCCCCGCACAGGTTTATGAGGTCGAGTTAGATGAAGACGATGTGATTGTAACTGGCACAGATGGCCTGTTTGACAACTTATATGATCAGGAAATAGCCGACGCCGTGTCAAAATCATTGCAGGCCAATCTCAATCCGGCGGTAAGTCTCTCTAATCTTATTACTGAAACATTTGCTCGGTCATTTCTGATACAATTTCTGCGGATATCTGCAGCAAATTGCGGAGATTTTGGCCTTGCGGGCACAGAGGATGGGGAGATCCTCGACTGCAAGAAGCCCATTCGCCGACGCTGCTCATGCTGCTGGTTATCCATCTTTCACCGGCGGAAAGCTTGATGATGTTACTGTCATCGTTTCCATCGTTAAGAAATTGAACTGATTTCTAGCAGCCCATAGTTTAAACAAAGGTATGGGAGGACTATATATCTGTATTATATAAGATGATCCACTGCAATATCATATTTTAGACTTTCCCATGCTCTTTCCTCTACTATTTTTTTTTTATTTTATGTTGAAGTTAGTTGCCTGCAGCCGCAGGCTGATCTACAGAGCCCCGCCCCACAGGTGTTTCTTATAATAAAGCAGCCATATTTTTTGGGAACTTTGACAATAGGAAATAGATTTTCTTCAGCAAGGGCTGCTGAGAATGTGGAAGGAAAACAAAAATGCACTAATTTCCATAGTTTTATGCATTAAAATACATATTTGAATGATAATTTGCTATATGATTACTGTATTATTTGTATTTGTAAATATTGTAAATGTGATGGATGCATATTTATTTATTTAAGATCAGATTTTTGGTTGTTAAACACACAAGTCATATAGAAATTGGAAGGATATAATTTATACTTTTCTTACATTTGACTTGTGCCAATATATCTAGATTAAGCACTTGTAATCATGTTAACACTGCACTTTGGGGAAAAAAAGAAAAGGTCAGTTTGGCACGGGGGTGGTGGTCGTGAATGCGGCGGTTACGAAATGTTATCCATTTGACTCGGTATTTTTGCTCCGGTGAATTTGGATCAAAATATCAGTGTCATGAAATATGTGTTTAACATAACGATAATGACTGGCACCAAGGAAAAAACTAGTTTTGAACATAAAAATGGATGAAGTTTCACAAACAATGGTTCGTAACTGCGGCATTTACGACCGAATGCACGTAGAAGGGACTTGGGTTAGCAAAAAATGGATTGGCTTTCAACAGAATTGGTGAATTAGCACAAGACAGTATTTTGAAATGTTGGTGCAGGGTTATATCCGGGATGCAAGAAATATTTGAAGTTATTATTTATGATTCATTATTATAAAATTAAGTGTTTAGGGTTTGGTGAACAATACTTTTGATGTGCTAATAAATTAATTAGCATGTTTGGTGTTTGATGTGCTAAGGTCTGATATTCAATAGAAATGAAAGAAGTTTTATTTATTACAGCAGTTCCAGGATATATGCAAAATATTATGACTATTCGCTCCCCAAATATATCTCATTGTAATCGCAGTCCATAATGAAAAAAATCTGAAAACGCGAAAATTGATTCAGTTGTAGGAACCCTTCTTGGCGGAGCTGCAGCACAATGTATCTCCTGATGTTGTCCGCCCTGCCGGTCACCAAGATTTTCATCTCTCTTCCAGCCCAATGCGCCGGCGACTGAAGTACAGGTGGATGCTTAGATGAAAGTTGTGTGTTGACGGTGTCGGCGACAGAGGTACAAGTGAATGCCTACATGGAAGTTGTTGGCGAAGATGGAAACGCTGACGCCCGAGGATGTGTAAAATGAAAAAAATGTACGAAGCTTCGTTTGCACAACCCCGTATTCAATTCGTCGAGTGGGTCCCCTGGTCCCAAAGGGTCAAAGAGCATGCAAGGTAGGTCAAGAAGAGCACTCGCCCAGGTCAGGAGAGGCGGGGAAGCCTCAGGGCGAGTGCGAGCCTCATCCGCAAAGCACTCGCTCGCTTAGGAGTGCACGGGAGGGCAAGGCGAGTGAGGGTGGAACCCCACTCGTCAAGCAAGCCAAGTATCGGGCGAGTGGTGCTCCTACAGACCACCCGCCCAGTGGAACCTAGCGCGCGAGAAGTCGGACGAGTTGTGCCTTCACGGACCACTCGCCCGGAAGGCTTTAGTGAGGAAATTACCCAGATACCCTTTTGTGAATTGTCAATAGCCCTTCAGAACAACGGAGTTAGGCTGTTAGCAGACCAATTTGGGGTGCGATTAGTAAAACTAAAATGCGGATTTACGCTATTCGCAGACCAAACTAGAAAAAACTATAAATAGACCCTTAATGGTACCTTGGAGGAGATCCGATCTTTTGGGCTCTCTCTCCTCCTAGCTAGCTAGTTTTGGTTGGCTCGTATTGCCCTCCAAGGTGCCCAGTTGAGCATTGGTTTGGGAGGGGTAGCTCTCTAAAATCTTTCGGGTGTGTAGCGGGACCTCCTCGATACAGCTTTGAGTCTATTCATTTTTCTTCATCCACGATCAAGAGTATCAGTGAGGGAGAAGTAGGTGTGGACTACAACCCTCAGTGGGTCCGAACTCAAAAGACCGATTGACGGTTTCAACATCGTTGCTCTGCTATATGAAAACGACCGGGATGAACTCCAAAGAAGGAAGAGAAATGCAAATATAAGGTGCATATATAATATGATCAGTTTCCAAAAAAAAAATTAGAACTGGGACTGACCAATAATATACCAAAGGTCTAGAAGCAAATCCAAATATAAAATTTAAGTTTGATTCTCGGTTCTACTCTAGCATCATAAAAGCCTTCAAATAATATATAAATTTTAAGCTTCATAAGTCATACATGCAGCAAAAAATACAAATTATATATTATGTGATGAAATAATTAAATATATTTTTATTTATCCTCTAAGTGAAGAGGTGTGCTTTTAAAATAAAAGAGTGTCTTGTAATGAAGAGACATGACTCAAATGAAGATACAATTTTAGTTGAGAATATCAATCTACATTATTATATGATAAAGAGACGTCTAGAGACTATATATTTAAGTATCTTGGATCTGTATGACTTATATTCGTCGAGATCAGAAATACATATGAAAGACATGAACAATAGATCAGCTTGCCGACCTCGGCAATTTCGGCAGATCACTTCGGCGACCTCAACAAATCACCTCAGTAGATCAATCGGTTGACCTCACCTCGACGAGCTCGCATTGATCCCGCATGGGGTGGAGTCCATCTTCTGACATTAAATTACTCGTCTTTGCCTATAAATATGGTCACATTGTAATGGGTGGGAGACAATTCACACCCCGCAAATGTCACCAATTTGAAGATTTGACAATCTCGTTTACCTTTTCCCGAACTTGCACAACACTTGATTAGAGAGCGAGAGTTCATATACACTCCTGGGTATCAAGCATGACCTCCACAATGTAACACAAATACCTCATCAAGCAATAAAATAGTCTTTTGTTTTTTCTTTGACTCTTGCTTTCGCGGTCACTCACGAGCTAGTAGCCCTTCAGTAATACTATAATCCGAACTTTGTGAGCTGAGTCTATAGCTATTTGCGGGGCCAAGGTATTGGCTCCAAAAGGATCTACACAAATAATAGACATATAATTGGTTTATGTTATAATTGAATTCTATTAGGGTCCGTTCGTTTGGACGTAATTGCTTTCTGAAATTGGCATTGGCGATTAGAAATCCAATTCTAATGTTTGGCGCAACGAAATTTACGAGGATATTGACTTTTATATGAAAACCCATGACTTTGACTTTGAACTAAAAAATCAAATCTCCAATTCTTACCCCAACCCATGAGTTTTCCGCATAATCGAGTGTTTTTGCCAGAATATTTCGGCCTACGCGCGAGTTTTTCTGCCGGGAGTGGGGTTTTCCTCCGGGAGCGTGTTTTTCGATCAGCGCGTGTTTTTCGGCCGGGCATTGATTTTTTGCCCAGGCTGGCGTTTTTCGCCCAGACGCGCATTTTTCAGCCGACCGTGGGTTTTTTCGGCCGGCCGGGCAATTTTCACCAAGGAGCGCGTTTGTTTTGCTCGCGCGCACTTTTTTTGCCTGGGCGCGCTTTTTTGCCCCGAACGCGATTTTTCCGGCCGAACGCGGTTTTTCCGGTCGGAAGCGAATTTTCTGGTTGGGCGGGATATATTTTGCCCGGACACGATATTTTTTGCCGGACGCGGTTTATTCTCCCGAGCGCGTTTTTTCGCACGTGCGCTTTTTTTGCCGGGCGCGATTTTATCGCCTGGGCGCAGTATTTTCCACCCGGTCGAGATTTTTTCCCCCAGGCGCGTTTTTTTCGCGCGGTCGCGTTTTTTTCGCCCAGGTGAAAAAATGCGCCCGGGAGAAAAAATCGCGGTCGGGCGAAAAAAATACGCCAGGGCGAAAAAAACGAGCCCCGATGAAAAAACGTGACCGAGCGAAAAAAAAAGCTCCCGGGCGAAAAAACGCGCCCCGGCGAAAAAACGCAACCGGGCGAAAAAATCGCGCCGGGGAGAAAAAAACGAGTCTGGGCGAAAAAATCGCGCCCGGGCGAAATAATCTCGCCCGAGCAAAAAAAACGCGCCCGGGCAAAAAAATCTCGCCCGGGCAAAAAAACCCAGGGCGAAAAAAACACGCCCTGACGAAAAAATGCGACCGGGCGAAAAAACCGCGCCTGAGCGATAAAAGCGCCCGGGTGAAAAAAAGCGCACGGGAGAAAAAATAGCGTCCGGGCGAAAAAATTGCGCCCGAGCGAAATCAACGCGGTCGGGCGAAAAAATCGCGCCCGGGCGAGGGTTTTTTCGCCCGTGCGCGGGTTTTTCGGCCGGGCGCGCATTTTTCGGCCGCGCGCGCGCATTTTTCGCCCGGGCACGCGTTTTTCGCCCGGGGGCGCGTTTTTCGCCCGGGCTTGCGTTTTTCGCCCGGGCGCGCGTTTTTCGCCCGGGCGCGCGTTTTTCGCCCGGGCGCTTTCTCCCAGGCACAAGTTTTTCGCCCGGGTGCGGGTTTTTCGCCCGGGCATGGGTTTTTCCCCCGGGCGCGGGTTTTCGCCCGGGCGCGCGTTTTTCGCCCCGACGTGTTTTTCGCCCTGGAAAAAAATGCGCACCTGAGCGAAAATATTGCGCTTGGGCGAAAAACGCGCGTCGTAAAACATATTATGCAATTTAATGTCTTCGGCGCTAACGTCTATTTTGAGTTTTATAAAATTATTGTATAATGTCAATTCCAATACTAATTTCATTATTTAGCCGAACAACTTTTGTGCCTCAATTTCAATTCTGTTGATTGAATTCAATCTTAAAGCCGAACAACAAAATTGGAATTTTGTACAAAGCCAATTCATGTAGTTATTGATTTTCGTCGAAAAGCTAATTTCAGAAAGCCAATTCTGTTCAAACGAACGGACGCTTAGTGTTGTTTCATTTTAAATTTCATGACTTTTTTACACGCATGAATTCCATAATTGCTTATATTAATATTTAATAACAATTTATTCTCATATAAGTTGTTTAATTCATGAAACCCCCAAAAAGGGCACCCCGGTGCACAAAGCATCCCTGTGCAGCGAGGGTTTGAGGAAGGGTCCCACCACAATGGTGAAATGTAGCAAATCTTACCCTTTTATTTTTGCAAGATGCTGCTTCCAGGATTCAAACCCGTGACCTCAAGGTCACACGACAATACCTTAACCTGTGCGCCAAGGCTCCCCTTCTTAATTCAAGAAACCCAAATGAAAAAAAATTCTAAGTTGAGAAATTTAATAGATAACTGACACATGTGGTGCTCTAAAGTTTGTACTATTCATTGTACATCTTATGCCTATCTAAAGTTTGTACTATTCATTGTACATCTTATGTACTACTTTTATATAAAAAGCATTTCCTTTGCATAGGGCACCTCTTCGCATATGATCTCTGCTCTATATATATTGTTATACACCCGTAAAGGCCTCGGGCTGCGTCTAAAGGAAGCCCCGCCGAAGAGAGGTCAAAGCACGCACAAGCCGGTCAAAGCACGCAAGCCGCAGGTACGTGCTCTATCGCGCGCGCGGGAGCGCACGGTAGCGCGCGGGCAACACCCCCCATCGCGGGGGAGCGACCCGCTCGCGCCCCGACCGCACCCCTCCCAGGGTGCGGTCAGGCCGCACCCCCCTTTGGGAGGTGCGGTCAGGCCGCACCCCCCTTTGGGAGGTGCGGCCCAGCCGCACCCCCCAAGGGGGTGCGACCAAGCCCCCCCCCCCCCCCCCCCCCCCGGGGGTGCGGCCAAGCCGCCCCCCACCCCCCGGGGTGCGGCCAAGCCGCCCCTCCCCCCCCCCGGGGGTGCGGCCAAGCCGCCCCCCCGGGGGTGCGACTCGGTCGCACCGCCCGTGGGATGCGGTCTGTCCCCCTCCCCTCCCCTTTTTCCGTAGGGGGGCTCGAGGGGGCCCCCGCCGCGTTCACGCCCTCTCGACGGGTGCGTCGGATTTCATTTCCTACTTGGGGGCAACTCCCCGTTCCGCCGTCCGCCCGGGGCATCCCCGCGGTCCGCGGCACGTTCGGAGCACCTCGGCACTCACGCGCGCTCAGAACGCTTCTAAGCACGCTCAGAAGCGTTCTCACTTTTTGTTTTTTCGACCTTCTCACTTTTTGTCTTTCCGACCTGCTCACTTTTTCTCTTTCCAGTTTCTCAGATTTCAGGAACAGCCTGTCGCCTTTTTCGCCTCCGACAGAACTGCCCGAACTGCCCGAACTGCCCGAACTACCCGAAGGGTAAGGTGGTCATTTACGAAAAATGGCGATCCGTGTGCCCCGAACCGGAAAATATGATTCGTCCGCCGAGCATTTATGGAAACTGCAAACGGCGAAATTACCGGATCGCCCTCGGCCAAACCTATAAGAGGAGCCCCAAGACTTCATTTGAAAGGACCTTGACTTCTGGACCCGGGAGAGCTCCTTGCAGACTTTTGCGGAACTCTCCTTCGCCGCTTGAAGATCTTCTTCGCGGACTTGAAGATTTTCTACGTCACGAAAGGCGACTCAGCTTCTCACTTTCGTTCCGGAAAGGCGACTCAGCTTCTCACTTTCGTTCCGGAAAGGCGACTCGGCTTCTCACTTTCGCTTCGGAAAGGCGACTCAACTTCTCACTTTCGCTCCGGAAAGGCGACTCAGCTTCTCACTTTCGCTCCGGAAAGGCGACTCAGCTTCTCACTTTCGTTCCGGAAAGGCGACTCAGCTTCTCACTTTCGCTTCAGAAAGGCGACTCAGCTTCTCACTTTCGCTCCCGAAAGGCGACGCAGCTTCTCACTTTTGTTCTCCAGAATGCTCAGAAGGGAAAAAGACTTAGTTTTTCAAAGGGGTGGCCTGTCACCCTCGGAGCTCTTTCTCTCTCTTGTTGTAACGAGTGGCGGCCTGTCGCACTCGAGTTCTAACTCCCAAACTGTAACCCCCAGAAGATAGTGAAGTTTGGTGGGCACAGCTCCGGCCGCGTGGTTTTTTACCTTTTCCGGGTTTTCCACGTTAAAAAGTCTCAGCGTACTCAGCAAATCTCGAATTGACTGTTTGCGCGCTTAGACCGCTCACGAGCTAAGACGGTTCAATTGGACCGGTCTACCAAGAGCCCTAAGCGTTCCGCAACATATATATAGAGTGATGTTAAACGTAGATCAGTTTTGGCTATATGTAGGTCACATTTTTTTAAAAAGAGCGATGTTAAACGCAGGCTGACTTTAGCTATATGCAGGCCACATTTAAAAAAAATATCATTTTTCATTTTAAAACTTTAGGAAAAATGATTCGAGTAGTTTAATACTTCATGTATAATGTGTTTTTTCCTTCCATGCAACCATGTCCCCATGGAGTTTACTCGTTTGTCCGAGTCCGATGTGTTTTTAAATTACAACTGGCCTAAAGCTATTCATGGGTATTTGCTACGGCGATGGCGACGGCGGCGATGGCAACGATCGCGGCGGCGGCGGCGATGGAGGCGATGGCGGCGATGGCGGCGACGGCGACGATGGTTATACTTCAGATAGTTACGTCGCTCGTGGGGGTTCTTTGGATAACCGCACCCCATGGATGGGGTGCGGTTAGCGCCTTTAGGGATACTCCATCAATAGATCTTCCAGATTTACTGACGAAACAGTGACATTCAACGTAACCTCGCACACATGATATTTTACTTACTTATTTTATGAATGCTATTTTGCTTAGTGATTTATTTAGGAAATTATTAATTTGATTTTTGAATATGGTATGTAAATATGAAATTTGGCCTACATGAATAATTTTTTGGCCTGCATATATCTGCGGCCTGCATATAACCAAAACCGGCCTGCATTTAACATCACTCTATATATAGACTTCTCAATTTACCTTTTAAAAAAATATTTAATTTCAACAGAAATCCAGAGAGAGAGGAGCGAGCGAGCCCAGGGGTAGACCCACATAGGGGCGAGCGTGGGCGGCCGCTCACACTGAATTCTAAAAAAAACATTTTCAATAAGAGTGAGCAGGTTATTTACCATGACAGATAAGTTACAGAATAATACATATTGTATCATGGTTTAGTTAGTGGAGATAGTAATTTTTATTCAAGTGGTCATGGGTTCAAATCCTACCCACAACAAAATTTAATGTTTTTTATTTTGTAAATAATTTTGTTATTATGTTAATTATAAAAAATTTTTATAAACAAGTTCTTTGTTATATTGTTGTTTTTTTTTTTTGCAAAAAAAGTTTATTGTTATGTCGTATAAATTTTTGTATATAAATTAATTAATTGTTATATATGTTGTTGTTTAATTTTTTTTATAAATAAGTTAGGTGTTTAAAGTGTTTTTATAAATAAGTTCATGATTATGTTATTATGTGAAAAATATCAAAAATATTTAAAATGAAAGGTGGTATTCAAATAGTTCATAAACGATAATGAATTGAGATTTTAATCTATACTTTAAATTATATTTACAGACAATAGCCTGCAAGTTTGCCGAGGAATGTGAAAACCCAAGGGACCGAGTTTTTTTCCGAATATGTCCCAGTAAAAATATGCGACCTTTCAATACTTGTGGATCGAGATAAAACAATGGCTTTCACGTTTCGTCTCTTGAACTTTCTACTTATAACTCATGAAATCTCGCTGCATAAATATATCTTTCTACTATTGTATGCGCAACTTTTGTATATTTTTTGTCATATTAATGTGCTTGTTTCATATTTTTCGATTTATTCTTTTTTGCAATTTTTAAGTCCGCCCATACTGGAAAAAAATCCTGCATCCGCCAGCGAGGAAAGAGGGGAGCTTAATGCGCCACGGTAGAAGAGAGAGAGGGTCGGTTTATTTACCTTTATTTATATATTTACCCGCCACCGTGGGAGAGAGAGTGTGAGTGGAGAGAGAGGGTGGGAGGAGAGAGAGGTTCGGTTTATTTATTTATATATTAAAATGAGGGTTGAAGAAAGAGAAAGGAGGGGAGTGCATTTATGCGTGCACCACTTAAATTTTATATTAATTTTTTGGAAAAAGATATATTAATATAAATATTTCAATTTATATAGATATAAATATTTACAAAATGAGTACGTATTCTTAAGCATCCTCAGAAAAAATTGTGAGCGGCGGGTGCGGCGTGGGTTTGTGAGCGGTGGGAGCGTCGTCGCTCCGGGCAATGCGGTGACCGAAGTACTGTAGATCCGGCACTGGGGCCCCCTATGCACTATCACGGTTAAGGTACTGTCACTCGTATGTGTGTGTGTGTGTGCACACACGTACACTTACACACGAGTCGAATGACACATAGGCCATATGTTAGTGCAACGGCGGGCTTCACCCGCACTTGCAGCGGGCTACACCCGCTCCCAGCCGAGAGCCCGACCTCCGCAGGCTATGCTCACCATCGGGCGGTCTGCATAGCGGGCAACACAACTTTTTGGCTATTCGCAGACCATTATTTTGGATTATATTGACAGCTCATATCAATTACTTCTAATATTATTTAATGACAGTCCACCTCTATTAATTATTTAATGACAGCCTATCATAATAGGTGTAGGAGATCTACAAAAAACATTTTGGATTATATGAATTTCCATCATTAATTTTAATATTGGGATATTGTGTAATTACTTGTATAGAGATTGTATTTTAAATTTGACAATTTTGAATGTATTAAAAATCTAAAGATATATTTGAATTTCTTAAATGTTTAGCCAAATACAATTTTTTCCTTTATATATAATAAATATATATATCTTTACAATATTAAAAAGTAAAAGTTGTCTTTGATGAAACATTCAAAATTGTCAAATATAGTCTTATTGTTTTCATCTAATGACTTAAAATATATTATAATTTATTAAAAAAATACGCGTCTTTTTGATTAAAAAAAGATGTATAATTATTTTTCGTGTTAATTAATTGAGACACTACAGTTTTGGCTATCCGCACTCTTTTTGTATGAGTTATAACGCGTCTTTTAGAAATATGTCTTGTACCTGCAATTTTAGGAAAAGTGATCAACACGAAAGTTGTAGATCTCATCAAGATCTACAACTTTCGTCTTGAACACTTTTCCTAAAAATGCACGCACAAGACGTATTGCCGCACTGATTGAAACATATGCGTAACTATAGCGAATTTTTGGAAATACGGTTTGTACATGCATTCTTAGGAAGTGTTCAACACGAAAGTTGTAGTTCTCGTCGAGATCTACAACTTTCGTGTTAAACATTTTTTTCTAAAAATGCATGTACAAGGCGTATTTCCAAAAGACGTGTAATAACTCATACAAAAAGAGTGCGGATAACAATCGCATTAATTAATCAAGTGTTAATTTTAAACACTATTAATTAATTGATATGGGCGGAGCCCCAAGCCTTTCGGGGTACTGTCGCGATTGGCCTGAGCCCCGTGCCTATCACTTGTGCGTGCATGTGTGTACATATATGTATATATGTACTTATCTCTCTCTCTCTCTCTCTCTCTCTCTCTCTCTCTCTCTCTCTCTCTCTCTCTCTCTCTCTCTCTCCTGCAAGCATATTCGGCAAGGCGACGGCGACATTATGTCGGGCGACGACATTTAGCGAGGTGACAACATTCGGCGGAGCGGCGACATTATGTCGGGCGACGACATTCAGCGAGGCGACGACATTCAACGGGGCGACGACATTCGGCGAGAGAGTGTAAATGTGCAAAACAAAATTTTGTATATTTTCTTTGCTAAGCAGATTAGTTCTGCAGCAAAAAATTGTGAATGATCCAAGCAACATGCACTAAAAAATAACTCTATAAAACAAGGAGAAGACATGGGGTAGAGAAAATATTCTAAAAAAGTATCGAAAATCAAGCGCTAACTGCATTGTTTTAAAAAGCCAAAGAACTCGGTGAAATCACATGGTCCATGCATTATTTGAAAAAGTTGATCCTATGGAACAAAAAAAACAAACACGCAGTTCCACTATTGAAGTCATGATCTTCTGCTCAAAACTCCATCAAATTAACAAATTTAAAAGGAAACTATAGAAATATAACGCATGTTACCACTTCAGATTCATTTACATCCTAATTGATGTGTAATGCAGTTCTTATCACTGTACTCCCGAGATCTGTAGCAAAGTTGGAGACAGTTCTTTTGAGCTTTTCCCCCGGCTTCTCCGCCACCTTGGTCAGTGATAGGAAAAAAGGAATTTCTGTGTATTCACAACTTGAACAAGGTAATATATGTACAAGAATAATAGAGGGTGATCCTAACACCCGAGGTGACTATAAGCTAACACTACTACTCAATGTACAACATATCTAACACCCCCCCCCCCCCCCCCCAAACTCACGAGGGATCATACACCGAGAGTTTGGACAGTAGATAGGCATGCTGGGTCCTCGTCTGCGGCTTAGTCATCAAATCTGCAATCTGCTGCTCGGAAGGAATAAAGGAATGGGCAAGAGTGTCCTGACTATAGTGCTCACGCAGGAAGAAGGCATCCACCCCGATATGCATGGAGAGAGAATGTTTCACCGGGTTTAGAGTAATCTGAATGGCACCGGTGTTATTACAATAGAGGGAAGTGGGATCTGGAGAAGAGACACCAAGGTCCTCAAGAAGCCAACGGAGCCAAATAATATCCTCAGCGGTGGTAGTCATGGCTCGAAGCTCAGCCTCAGTGCTGGAACGGGAAACACCAGTCTGTTTCTTGGACTTCCATGCAATAAGTGCAGAACCCAAGAACAGACAAAAACCAGTGACAGAACGACGGTTAACAGGATCACTAGCCCAGGTGGAATCGGAGTTAGCACGTAGTTGTAAAGAACTACTGCTGGAGAAGAATAAACCACGAGAGGTCATCGCCCGGAGATAGCGCAGGAGCCGCAGCAGATGACCATAATGCATAGAGGTGGGCGCACTAACAAACTGGCTCAGCAAGTGAACTGCATGGGCAATGTCGGGCTGAGTAATGGTGAGATAGACGAGACTCCCTACGAGGTGGCGATATCGAGTAGGATCGGAGAGTGGAACACCATCATCCGGACGTAGCTGAAGATGAAGCTCCATAGGGGTGTCCACTGTGCGAGAGTCGGAGAGAGCAGCCCGAGCAAGGAGATCTGATGTGTAGCGCTGCTGAGAGAGCTGAAAACTGCGATCTGTAGAGCTGACTTCAAGACCCAAGAAGTAGCTCAGCTGTCCAAGGTCAGTCATCTGAAACTGCTGCTGAAGGTGATGTTTGACGAAGGTCACATGAGAAGGATCATCACCAGTAATAATCATATCATCCACGTATAGTAACAAAAGGGTCCGACCACGGGAGGAGGAGTGCACAAACAGAGTTGGATCATGTGGACATGACTGGAATCCGGCGGATGTAATGGCCTGGAGGCGAGGATAGACCCGGAGGAGGAAGCATGTATACCTCCTGTTGAAGATCACCGAGAAGAAAAACATTCTTCACGTCGAGCTGTGATAGGGACCAGTGGCGAACAGCGGCAACAGCAATAAGAGTCCGTACTGTAGTCATGTGAGCAACTGGGGCGAAAGTCTCGTCATAGTCTCTCACATGCTCCTGCTGAAAACCACGAGCAACAAGTCGAGCCTTGTACCTCTCCACAGAACCATCGGAGCGAGTCTTGACCTTAAAGACCCACTTGCAAGTAATAGGAACAGCGCCGGGTGGAAGAGGGACAAGCTCTCATGTACGAGTGTGCTCAAGCGCCTCTAACTCAGCAGACATAGCAACCTGCCACTCAGGTATCTGGGCAGCCTCACGATAGGAAGTCGGCTCTGGAGTACTGCAGGCAGTGGCGGGAAGGGCGGCAGTGGCACTCAGGGCAGCAGTGGCACTCAGGGCGGGTAGCAATGCTAAGACGGTCGGGAGGACACCTCTCACGCGGTGGGTTGCGACGCACAGGAGGATCATCCATAGGGCACTCGCTGGAGGAGGTAGGTACTGAGTCTGGGGGCACTGGAGGTGAGGAGATGGGAGGAGGACGACGAGTATAGTGATAAGGAAGAGGAGAGACACGATCCCAAGTGGACAGCTCATCAGAGGGAGAGGAGTGAGGAGGTGACAGAGTAGACTGCAAGGAAAGAGGAGGAGACGAAGTAGAGTGCGTCAAAGGAGAAGGAGGTGACGGAGTAGACTGTGGCGTGGGCAGAGGAGGGGGACATACCGGAGGGGAGGATACATGAGGCGGAGAGATGGGAAGAGTGAGAAACTGCACGTCAGAGGGAGTAACGGATGAGTGTGAGGTCGAAGAGACAGGGGACACAAAGAAAGGGTGAGACTCATCAAAAGTGACATCACGTGAAATGCGAAGTCGACGAGCAACAGGGTCATAACATCGATAGCCCTTGTGCTCAGCACTGTACCCAAGAAAGGCACACGGAACAGACTGAGCAGAGAGCTTAGTACGCTCACGTGGAGAGAGAAGAACATAACATCGACAACCAAAAATGCGAAGATGAGTGTAACGTGGGGGTCGAGAGTACAGACACTCACCGGGACACTGACCCTGAAGGAAAGTGGAGGGCTGCAAATTAATAAGATAGACAGCTGTGGAAACAGCCTCAGCCCAGAAGTGAGGAGGAACGTGAGAGGAGAAAAGAAGGGTGCGAGCTGTCTCAATAATATGACGATGCTTCCTTTCAGCGGTGCCATTCTGAGCATGGGCACCGGGACAGGCAAGCTAAAGGAGAGTGCCATGAGTAGCTAGCAAATCTCGAAAAGCATGAGAGAGATACTCCCCCCTGAGTCAGAACGGAAAATGCGTATGGAAGCAGAAAACTGTGTGCGCACCATAGCAGAAAAGGTAACATAGATTTCAGATCGAGAACGCATAAAATAGACCCAACAATAACGAGAGTAGTCATCAACAAAAAGAACGTAGTACCGGTGTCCACCCTTGGATACAAAAGGTGCGGGTCCCCAGACATCAGAATGAACTAGATCAAAGGGACGCTGAGACCTAGACTCACTAGACTGATAGGAGAGTTGTAATTGTTTACCGAGCCTACAACCTGAACATGAGTGAGACCGATCAATATAAACACGACCAAGGAAACCATGACCAATGGAGAAGCTAGACGTGAACCACTGGGATGACCAAGACGGTGGTGTCACTGAGAGAAACTCACTGAAGGAAGACAAAGAGAGGAAGCTGCAGGTGACCATGAAGTGGATGGAAGGTGGAGACAATCAAGGACGTACACCCAGCAACGACGACGACCAGCCCCAAGGAGTGCCCCAGTCAAACGATCCTGCACACGGCATGTGAACTCATCAAAGGTAACCAGACAACCATGGGATGTGAGCTGGCTGGCAGATATAAGGTTCATGGATAACTCAGGTATGTAGGCAACATCGGGAATGTGAATGGGTGGTGTGAAGGAGGCCACGACTAGTGATGGGGTGAATGGTGCCATCTGCAACCATGATACTGAGGGCAGGAGTAATGGGCTGGCATGACAAAAGGTGTGTAGCATCATAGGTCATGTGAAAAGAGGCTCCAGAGTCAAGCAACCAGTCAGAGGTGGAGATACCTGCAGGGGCGGAGGCAGTCGGCTGAGAGACAGAGGCAAAAGAGCAAGCCAGAGAAAGCTGCTGGACAATCAGTTGCACGATCTCAAAGACAGAGAGAGACTGCGCTGGAGCCAAGAAATGAGCGGAAGGAACACCAGGAGCACGCGGTTGATCAGGCTGCTGAGCCCTCTGAAGCTTGCGACACCCAGATTGAACGTGTCCAATGCACTGACAGTAGTAGAAGGCGCAGTAGAAAGAGTCTCCTCAGCAATCACCAAGGCCTTTTGGAGAAAGGCGGAAGAGGAGTGAGGTGACGCCATCAAACCAAAAATGGGGAGCAGAGAGGTCCAGCGGGCTGCGGGAGCAGCGGACGGGCTCGGCGAGACGAGCGATGGCGACGAATAGGGCTGCGGGGTAACCGGAGAAGAGGACGACGTGCGCGGCGAGATGAGCACGAGCGGCAGACGGGCTCAGCAAGCAGGAGAAGCGCAGAAAACGTCGGGCTCCGCAAGTAGGAGAATCGACAGAATTGTCGGGCTCGGCGAGATGAGCACGAGCGGCTTCGTCGATCGGACTAGAACAGCAGAAACAATCGGGAGCAGTAGCAGGTAGGAGCGGATTCGACGATAGGAGAACAGTAGCGTCGTCGATCGGGAGGAGCAAGCAGCAGAGACGATTGGGAGCAGCTTCGTCGATAGGACTGGAGCAGCGTCGTCGGAAATGCGAAGCAGCAGAGATGATCGGGAGCAGCGTCGTCGGAATCGTGATCACTGCTATCGCCGATCGGGATCGCCGGGATGGCGTCGGGATCAAGATCGACCGGGAGACGTCAGACGGCGGATTCGGGAAGAGCGGTTAGGGTAGGGTTTTCACTATGCTCTGATACCATGATAGGAAAAAAGGAATTTCTGTGTATTCACAACTTGAACAAGGTAATACATATACAAGAATAATAGAGAGTGATCCTAACACCCGAGGTGACAATAAGCTAACACTACTACTCAATGTACAACATATCTAACAGTCAGCACCTCCGCGGTGTGCACCCTCGTCTCCTTGCTCGCCGGTAAGCTCCTCTTCGGCGCATCCTTCTTCATCTTCCCTGCTCCAGCCATCCCTCCATACCTTCTACCCTCGAAAAACAAAACAGAAAATAAAATTATGAATTTCTCATTAACTTAATACAATTATATAATCATTCTAAGAGAAGATCTAACACTGCAATAGTACTGATAGAAATATGGAGTCCTCACCACCATTCATCTGGATTCCACATGCCCAATATTGATTTCCTGAAATGGTGGTGAGAAAGTCTCTAATCCATTAAAATCAAACAGCATGACTACTGAAAATAAATGTTGTAGTAACAAAAGTCAATCAATTTTTTAGCATATACAGCTTATGGTAATACATGAAACAATAGCATCCTGACTTATCTATATAAATTGATTATTTGCTTCCTTATTTCATCAATAAACAGTAGTTATAATTCAATCCAACAGTATGGCGAAGAAAGCTAAAATACTGGGAGGAAACCTTTCCATCAATTTTATAATCAAATTAAAATGGTTTGAGATTTTCATGTATTTAGAATAACATAGATCTGAGAATGTATATATATGACTACTGAGAATGTTGAAGAGGCGATCTGCAATCCAGTGAAAGTTGAAGAGGGCGTCTGAATGAGAGATACATTCAGCTTACTCCGTCCAAACTAACAGACGGTTCATTGATACAAAGATCCAGGCCATCTTCAATATCGCTGACCCCAAAATCAATGCCAAGGCCATCAATTTGGATGGAATAGGCATATTCCTACCTTTGAAGATCATCCGTGGGAAAAGAAAGCAAACAGTAAAGAGGGGACATGGGAAAAATCATCTGCTAAGTGCCGAGTTGATTGAGCTCCAAAGATTACATAAATAGTATCAAAAGATGCGGCTCATGATCACACCATATATATTTGGACGGCAATAATCATCCAATCACATGCGTGAAAGACTATGAAATAAAAAATCATTTGATTTACACTAAAATTTAACTCAATGTAGTAGAAATGGCACTAAAATTTAACTCATATGGGTGTATTAAAGCGACGGAGAGAAACTAAAACAATGCTGTTCAAATTTGAGGGCGCATGCAAGTTAAAATTAAATATTGAGTAATAGATGCAATAGTTCACAATGGAATTGTTAAAAACCCTAAACAAAGAAATGACTATTTTTCACAGTAGAGAACTTTTACTTGTCATTGTACCTAGAATTTGCTTTTTAGCAAGAAATGGAGAATCATAGGTCACCCTGAAAATACAGCTCAAACTGGGTATTGCAAGTTCGGAACGTCAGTCATCCACACAAAACATCTCCACTTCAGGGCTTCATTACCTTCTCTCCATTAGAAGCTAGAACTCTCAATAAAAAAATCACTTATTTTATTTTTGCAATCCTAAACGCTTTATCAAGCAAGGGCTACCGCTTTAGCTCTTGCTTGATGAAGCGTTTAGGATTGCAAAAATAAAATAAGTTTTTTCCTATGAAAACATGTGCCAAATCGTACCTGCCACCGGGAACTCTTCGCTATGGCATTGCCATCATCTTGTTCATCGGCAACTCCAACCCTATATAACATGCACCAATGTGTATTTGATATTCTTTTATTTTCATTCAAACTCTGTCCCTTAACCCCCACATTGTTGACAAAATCTATATCATTATAAGGAGAGTTATATATATACACACTCCTACAAAGAAAAAATTACAAGCAATCCCCAATATATTTTGTCCATAAAATTTGTTAAATGCTATCAATCATGAAATGAATTGATATACATACTGGATGAGATATTTTTGAACACTTTTGAAGAAGACAAGATTCATATTTAAATTCCCATATATTCTTTTCAGTGTTAAATCAGTGAGAAATCTTAAAGCATAAAACTGCTCTATGTTTTGCCTTCTCTTCTTCAAGCCTCTTCACCAGCCTTTGTGGAGAAATTCAATACAGCTTCACCAACAGTCAGGAAGATCCTGCCACTGCCTATTAACTCGGTAAAACTGGAAGCTCGGAGCTTCTCCATCACCACCGACCCAGGGTTTGCAAGAATGAGCTACATAAGGAAATACATGATAAGACATTTTATGCTTTCTGAGTTATAACAATTGCATCATTCAAATGATTTACTCAGGTTAAAGTCAGACTTTAATCCTACCTCAATATCTTTTTTCTTGAGATTCTTGTACAGTTCTTCGAAGGCATGGATGCCGCTCGTGTCGATATCGGTGACCGCTAAGAAAGGAGTGGAGGATTAGAGACAGTTTCGGAATTATGTTTCTAAAGCTTTTGGGGGGCAAATTCATGTAAAATTGAACATTAATAATGCATTATTCTATGTAGTATAAGATTCATGGGTGTCTGACAAAACCCTGAATGAGGGAAAAAATAGCACAGAACATAAAGGAATGAACATTTCTCTTACGAGACATATCAAGAGTCAAGAACTCGATTTGTGGGAGGTTGTTCACTTTCAGCTGTTCATCCTCATCCCTTAACCATCTAAGGATCCTGCAATTGAAACTTCATGTGTAAGTTGGAAGGAGATGATTAACTAAACATAGCATTTTGTAATTGAAATTTCATATGGAGACTCTTGTAGTCTTGGAAACTTGATATAGATTATGGGCTTCTCCACCTAACCAATTGGTTTTAGATTCGTGTTGAGACTATAGTCTTGTGTCTGGATACTTGTATTCTTGTGCAATTAATACAAATTTTGGTCTCTCCACCTACAATCAATCAGGTTTAGGTAGATACATAGATTCAAACATGGCAGCAGAGCAGGCTAAGCTCAACAACTTACTCTGAGGCTCCTAAATTAAAAATAAGTCTATGTGCACGCTATACGTGTTAAGAATATAGTCCAATTTTGGGAAACTCTTGCAGATTTGTGTGCTTACATAGGTCTTGGGCCAATCCACGTACAACCAATTAATTTTAGGTTGGATGCTTAGGTTCTAACTTCTAACATGCTTATTTGCATATTTCTTGACTTCCTTAAATATACCATTTTGTCTTTTTCCTAATCAGTTGTTTGGGGATCATTTGATTGCTTGCAGAAAGAAAATTATATTTTAGAAAGTGAAATCGATGCTTTTGTTTACACTCATTTTGTATGTGAACATGACATCATTATATCTTACGAACATTTGAAGAACTTTATGGAGCTTGAAACAATGTTGATTTCTAATTATATCTAAGCAAATCATGGATTGATGTCTATCTTCAGTCAATCAAATGATCCCTTAGGCTCCGTTTGGCACGGCGGTAGTGGTCGTGAACGCAGTGATTATGAACCATTGTTCGTGAACGCCCGACCTCACCTAAAGAACTTCATTCGCTTTTATGTTCAAAACTAGTTTTCTTTTCTTCATAGAGGTCATAACCTGTGTCATGCCAAACATACATTCTATGATGGTGGCGTTTTTGTCTAAACTTACCGCAGCAAAAACGCCCTACCCAAAGGAGCCTTAGTCTTGACATTGGTCAATTATGTTTATTACGATAGAAAAAACAATTTATATGAAGGGTCATGTTCACAAACTCTTGTCTGATCATCATTAGATATGAGTTCTAAATGAAATGGAAGCAAATCATTATATAGTAATAACTACCAATATGAATAAAACAATTCAAACATCAAATTTGAAGCGATCGTCGGGCAAGTGAAGAAAACTTAGGCTCAGATATCCTCACTTAGGATTTCTACATTTTTTCCAAGTAAAAAACTGATACTGAGTAGAGTCTTCTATTTCAGTATTAGCCTCTTCCATTTTCTACCATGTCCTTTTATGCTGCACAATTGTCTTCTATTCGGATATAAATTTGTATAACCAAATCCTGGGAATTAGTGGGATATATACCTTTCCTTGACATAGTTCGAGTTTGAGAAGTGGATAGCACAATCAATTCTAAGTATTACAAATCCGGGAACTCTGACTGCTTCTGGATATTGTTGAATATTCCTGTAAATTGAAGTTCTTAAAAGATTGCCGAGTAAAACAACTCTGGGTCGAGTCACTTGAAGAAGGATTTTAGCAAATGATATTGCGACCTGTACGACCAAATAGACAAGATTAGATGTTACTTTCTACTTCCCGGCAACTGAAGAGAACAAATAACATGACCTTACAGCAATCAGTAGTCCAATCTCAACACTGACAAAAACCACGCCAAAAAATGCTCCCATGCAGGCGATGAAGTCCAATTTATCGATCTTCCATATAAGAGCGGCCGCTTTGAAATCGATGAGACCGGCCACCGCATTGATAATGATTGATGCAAGAATTGCATTTGGAGTGTATTTGAAGAGGGGGGTGATTAGTTCCAGGGTTAGTAATACTACTATGGACATTACAATATTGGAAGCAGCTGTTTGGCAACCAGCCATGTAATTGACTGCTGATCTTGAGAAAGAACCTGTTTAGAAAGAAAAATATGAAAGTTAAAACCAATTAGATGTAGATGGAGGGACCCGGGATCTATATTAAATGCATAGGGCTATATGAATTTCTCATTTTGAGACTATTTTTCGACAATTAGATGGTGGTACCTAAGCTGTGTTCTTACCAGTGGCTACATAGCAAGAAGTTATGGATCCAACAATGTTCATGGTTCCAAGTGCCACCATTTCTTTGTTTCCATCCAACTGATAGTCCTTCATGGAAGCAAATGTTCTTCCTATTGCTACTGCTTCCTGTATAAATCAAAGCATAGTAATTGAGGCCCTATAGCATTGAATAAGTCCTTTAGAAGTTTTAAATAAAAAAAATCTGATAAAAATTTACTTGGAGTAATTAGAACTTACAGTTAAAGCTATCATTCCGGAAACAACACCGATCTTGATTCCTTTTACCAGATTCGGACCGCTAAAGTAAATTTGATTTAAAGATGAAGGGTTGACCCCTTTTTTTATTTTTTTCACCTATCAAAGAACAGAATATGATATTTTTTTATTAAATAGGCTTTAAAAAGGAGTGAGGTTAGCTTCTGAGAAATTACAATTTGAACACCGTGTTTGTCGGCACGGGTGATGTATACAAAGAAGGTGGCAAGAATTATAGAGATCAGGGGTGCAATTGCTGGCACCCAAAAGAGACTCCTCTTCCTCTTCCCCTGTGGATCCAATTTTGTAACATTGAATCAAGACTCAATTATTCTTAAATAATATTCTTGATTTGCAATACAACCACTTACAATATATTTAGTAAGTAGAAGGAATCCCAAGAAGGCTATTCCAATAAGTATTGTTTGCCAGTTCCACTAAAAATAAACAGTCATGAGTTAGTCTTATCTAAACTTTTTAAAATTCAATTGGGAATTCAACAGAGCTGTTATTTTATCTCAACCCTTCTCCTTCATAATTCCTTCACATAAATATATTAATTTACCTTACAAACTCATTAAATGTAAACGAAAAACTACAAAATACTTACACCGTGATGAACTGAACCCCAGACTGACTTCATAACAGATATTACGTCAGTTTTCTTTGTAAAATTCTGTATACCAAGCAGCCCTTTAAGCTGTTGAAGGCCAATAGTAATGGCTGCCCCACCCATGAATCCAACAATGGCAGCATGAGATAAGAAGTCTATCAAAAACCCCAATCTGTAATGAAAATGAAATAATATGACAAATTAATCATAAAATTAGCAATTATAGAAAAGAAATGACAGTGTAGATACACAATTCACCTAAAGAATCCTAGTGCTGCCTCAGTAATACCCGCAAAAAAGGTTGCGGTAAATGCAAGCCGATAATATTCCTCTTTGTTCTTCGTATAATCGACTTCTTGCTCAAGAAGATGACCAAGCAAAAGAGATATAACAGCCACTGGCCCAATGGCAATATCTCTTGAACTGCTCAATACCGCATATATCAGTGGTGGGACGAAGCTTGTATCTACAAATCAAAATTTTGGTTTGATTAAATGAATTCATTTTGGAATCAATCATAATAATGATAACTTACATAGGCCATATTGAGGCTCCAAGTTTGCAAGCTTAGCATACCCGATATCCTAAATTACAAATTAAAACCTGTATTAGAATTTAGACGCATCAATCAAACATCAAACTGAAAAAATAAAAGTGTTCAGGTAACCCATTTTGGAGCTCCGGTGTGATGAGAAATGCCAAAAATTTCATTCTGAGACTCATATTTTAACGGAGCTCTATTTTTCACCATAGCTACCAGCTCCGCTCTCCCAAACTGGGAAAATACTTAGGTACGTGTAACGTTTTTAAAGGAAGGTGCGCAAATTGTGTTTGTAGGTCAAAATATAGTATTTTTTTAAAAATAAATTACAGAATATTAATTTACATATTTTTATGATTATTTTAAGATCTCATATGTATATGTTACAGTTTAAAAATACACGTGTTAAAAAGTAAATTTTTCTAAATACAGTTACAGTTGTAAATTACATATGTTTTTACGACTGTAAGTATAACTATGAATACAGTTACAGTCACAATTTCAACTACAAATACTGTCCCGTACCATCCTATAGGAACGTTACGCGTACAGAAAATTTTCTCCCCAAACTGGGCCGTAATCAATTACACATTAAACTACACACACCTGAGGGATGCAGAGACTTGCAATTGTTAATCCAGCAATAAGATCTCCTTTGAACTTAATTAGATTGTACTCTCTCCCCCACTTGAGGATTGGGAACAAGGACTGAAGTCCAAGAACAATTTTCCTTGATCTTGTTTGGTCCTTGTAAAGGCGCAAGGGATCATCCGCAAATAAGGCTTCCTTCAAATTCTCGCGGAATTCGCTCACCAAACTCCTTTGAGGCGGGAAGCCAACCTTATAAGCTAATGGCTGCTTGTTCGTTCGCCGACTCGAAGAAATGCTAGAAATGTCTACCTCATTGGTTCTGCTGTCGTCAACAACTGAATGACCCATTGCTGAATCTTCTCTCTGGCAAGATTCGAGTGGCGGTTAATAATACTGTGTTTGAGAAATGTGAGCTAAGAACAAATTTAATGTATTAGTTCATCTTTTCCGAAGAAGTAAATAGATTTGTGTTGTTATTTTCCAATCATATGGTGCAGATACTCCATAAAAATTAATATATCCTGATATCCGATAACCAAATGATGGTTGTAAAACAACATAAATGAAACATAAACATAATAAAACCACAAAATTAGCTGAGGACTAGTAAAGCACCTTGATGAAAGCCTCCCTTGCTCTTGATGTGAACTATAGGAAGCAATTTATATAGAATTCAACATGAATGTGAAGTCAACTTATCATATAACGACTACAGTTGCATTAAATAAATGAAAAAAAAAATCTCAAATGGCTGGAAGATATGAATGAATAGTCACAAAAATGCAGCTACATTCAAATTTAATAGTTGGTGCAGCTACAGTTCTATAGTTGCAAGCAAACAAAAAAGTTAACAATCAATTGCAAAAGAGTTTGACTTGGATATTTAGGTCATTGTTCATTATTAGGCTATCAACTTGGCCCCTTCCAAGTCTAGAATTTTGTTTTATAATTGTTGGTATTTGGAGTGCAAATAGCGCAAATTGGTGTGTCGATAGCGGGTCTCCTCCTTTTGTATTTAATCTCACACCGCTAGTACGGTGTTGTCGTTATCATTGTATGTGTATATATAGAGGCAAGATGTAAAGGTTTATTCAAGCGAAATACAATTCCTTATTTTCCACATGGTATCAGAGCTAGGTTGTTGTTGTTGTTGTTGTGTTGTATCAGAGCTAGGTTGGAAAGAACTATAAAAAAAATCTGGAGAAATTCCTGTAATCCCGCTTCAGTGATCTCAGTTGTCTCCAGCGGCCTTTTATTATTATTTTTTCCTTTCCGGGTGAGGTGCGGAAGGATTTATCGGAGGAAGGATTGAGGGGCTTGCGCGGGAGGTGCGACAGCCCAGAACACGGACGACACTTGCGCGGGACGTGCGGCGCGCGCGCGAGAGGTGCGGCTCTTGCACGAGAGGTGCGGCAGCGCAGACTTGCGCGGGAGGTGCGGCATCGCAGAAGACATGCGGCACAGCACTTGCGCAGAAAGCGCAGCAGACGTGTGGCAGGAGTGCGACGTGCGACAGCGACACCAGCAGCACAGCTTGCGCAACATTAGCGCAACCGCGCGGCAGATCACAAGACAACAGAACGCGGTTCTTGTGCGAAAGAGGAGTGCGCACGTTGCGCAGCAGAGGAGAAGCGCGAAACCGCGACAAAACCATGCTGCGCAAGCAGAGGCGTGCACGACAACAACGTACAGAGCGGAACCGCGTTGAAGCATAGAAAAGAGGAAGAAGGGCGCGATAAGATTTGTGTGATACCGCGCGCTCATGGAGAAATTAGTGACCAAACTGGAGGAAGCAGACCTCAAGGTGTTCTTCAACTTCTTACGGATGTCCAAAGGCGAAGGATCCGCTCAGTCACAACTGCCTCCAGTGAAGCTCGATCTCCGTCCTGTGGAGCTGAAGCTCGACGGACCAACCACATACTTGAGTTGGTCGCGTCGGGTAAAGAGGGCTCTCTCCGGAAGGAACCTGGAGGGCTATCTGACTGGCGAGAAGGGGGAGCCAGAGAAGGACTCGGATGGGTACAACGAGTGGAAAACTATGCATAGCCTGCTACACACTTGGTTCCTAAATTCGATGATCATGTCTATCACTATCACGGTGGATGACATAAAGACTGTAAGCGCTGTTTGGGGGAAGTTACAGAGGCTCTACGCAGGAGTTGACAACAACATGCGCATGTTCCAGATCGAGCAGGAGATAGAGGCTATAACCCAGGGAGATTGCTCGATCCAGGAATATGCCGCAGATCTAGAGCGACTATGGGCCGACTATGATTATTTATCACCAGCCGCATGCTGCAAAGACCCTGAATGCACGAAAGGAGAGCGAGATGCTTGTTAAAACCAGAGAACCGGCTTCGACGTTCGCAACGGGTATGCTGCTAACCCTTACTTCACTTGAGCCCGAACACGTGACTGATCGCTAAGAGACGAAGGACCTTGCACCTACGAAGACCTGAAGACCTGAACAGACCCCTTAAGCTGCAGCGAGGAGGTCCCACCACTAAACCGGAAGATCAACGAGAGCTTCCCCTCCCAAGCCAATGCTGAGCATGGGCACCCTGGAGAGCACGATAGAGACCTCACTGCCAACTAGATGGGCAGAGGGTAAGGTGTTTGCTCACAAGTAACACGCGAGGGATAGAGGGAGACTTGAGGTCCCTCCCCCAAGGTGCCCATGAAGGTCTATTTATAGACTTCTTGTAAATGGGCTGCGGATAGACACATGAAAACACTACTCGCACCCCCCGAATAGTCCACCAAAAAGAGGGAGGTGGAGGTCGAGGGGGGGCTTCCTCCACTGGCCTGCAAGGGAGGACGCAAAGGGGGCGAATGGGGGGGGGGGGGGGGGGGGGGGGAGGCTTCCCCCACTCGCCCAAAAAAGGGGAGTGGCGAATGGGGGGACTCCCCCCACTCGCCCAAGGGGGCGAGCGAGTGGGGGACTCCCCCCACTCGCCAACCCGCCCAAGGGGCGGGCGAGTGGGGGGCTCCCCCCCCCCCCCCCCCCCCCCACTCGCCCAAGGGGCGGGCGAGTGGGGGAGCCGCGGGTGAGTGGGGGGGATCCCCTCACTCGCCCAAGGGGAGGGCGAGTGGGGGGCTCCCCCCACTCGCCCAAGGGGCGGGCAAGTGGGGGGACTCCTCCCGCTTTCCCAGCTACTCCCTTCCCCGGGCACTTCTTTTGCCTTGGGTGGCTCCAGATGCCTCCAATAGATCGATTTCACCAGTCACGAACACATTCACCATCCGTCATGGTCTCGACGAATTACAGGTTATACACAATCCCCGCTTTTTTCGGGCTCGACACGAGCCCGGAAAAACAATGGATCACCCGTGGTTCGGAGAGACGGGCGTTGAGAACGCGGTGGTTGAACTCCTAAAAGACGGTTCAATCTGAACTGAACGCAAGAGCGGCGAACCTTTCCCCACTTAACAACCCTCTTGTGGACCGAGCCCAACTAGAGGTGGAGAAAGCTCAACACCTCTAGTCGAGCTGAACTCGACCCGAGGCGGAGGAAGACCAAACACCTCCGGTCGAGCCAAATTCAACCTGTGGTGGAAGAAAACTCAACACCTCTAGTTGAGCCGAACTCAACTTGAGGTGGAAGGCGAACCTTTCTCCACTTAACAACCCTCCCGTGGATCGAGCCCAACTGGAGGTGGAGAAAGCTCAACACCCCTAGTCGAGTCGAACTCAACCTGGGATGGAGGGACCTCAACATCGCTCGTCGAGCCGAACTCAACCTGAGATGGAGGGAACTCAACATCTCTGGTCGAGCCAAACTCAACCTGAGATGGAAAGAACTCAACATCTCTAGTCGAGCCGAACTCAACCTGAGATGGAGGGAACTCAACATCTCTGGTCGAGCCGAACTCAACCTGAGATGGAGGGAACTCAACATCTCTAGTTGAGCTGAACTCAACCTGAGATGGAGGGAACTCAACATCTCTGGTCGAGCCGAACTCAACCTGAGATGGAGGGAATTCAACATCTCTGGTCGAGCCGAACTCAACCTGAGATGGAGGGAACTCAACATCTCTGGTTGAGCCGAACTCAACCTGAGATGGAGGGAACTCAACATCTCTGGTCGAGCCGAACTCAACCTGAGATGGAGGGAACTCAACATATCTGGTCGAGCCAAACTCAACCTGAGATGGAAGAGACTCAACATCTCTAGTCGAGACGAACTCAACCTGAGATGGAGGGAACTCAACATCTCTAGTCGAGCCGAACTCAAACTGAGATGGAGGGAACTCAACATCTCTGGTCGAGCCAAACTCAACCTGAGATGGAGGGAATTCAACATCTCTGGTCGAGCCGAGCTCAACCTGAGATGGAGGGAACTCAATATCTCTGGTAGAGCCGAACTCAACCGGAGATGGAAGGAACTCAACATCTCTGGTCGAGCCGAACTCAACCGGAGATGGAAGGAACTCAACATCTCTGGTCGAGCCGAAATCAACCTGAGATGAAGGGGACTCAACATCTCTAGTCGAGCCGAACTCAACCTGAGATGGAGGGAACTCAACATCTCTGGTCGAGCTGAACTCAACCTGAGATGGAGGGAACTCAACATCTCTGGTCGAGCCGAACTCAACTTGAGATGGAGGGAACTCAACATCTCTGGTCGAGCCGAACTCAACCTGAGATTGGGGGGGGGGGGGGGGGGGGGGGGGGGGGGCTCAACATCTCTAGTCGAGCCGAACTCAACCTGAGATGGAGGGGACTCAACATCTCTGGTCGTGCCGAACTCAGCCTGAGATGGAGGGGACTCAACATCTCTGGTCGAGCCGAACTCAACCTGAGATGGAGGGAACTCAACATCTCTAGTCGAGAAGAACTCAACCTAAGATGGAGGGGACTCAACATCTCTAGTCGAGCCGAACTCAACCTGAGATGGAGGGAACTCAACATCTCTGGTCGAGCCGAACTCAACCTGAGATGGAGGGGACTCAACATCTCTGGTCAAGCCGAACTCAACCTGAGATGGAGGGAACTCAACATCTCTAGTCGAGCCGAACTCAACCTGAGATGAAGGAGACTCAACATCTCTAATCGAGCCGAACTCAACCTGAGATGGAGGGAACTCAACATCTCTAGTCGAGCCGAACTCAACCTGAGATGGAGGGAACTCAACATCTCTAGTCGAGCCGAACTCAACCTGAGATGGAGGGAACTCAACATCTCTGGTCGAGCCGAACTCAACCCGAGTTAGAAGGAACTCAACATTTTTAGTCGAGCCGAACTCAACCTGAGATGGCGGGGACTCAACATCTCTGGTCGAGCCGAACTCAACCTGAGATGGCGGGGACTCAACATCTCTGGTCGAGCCGAACTCAAGAGATGGAAGGAACTCAACATCTCTGGTCTATCCGAACTCAACCTGAGATGGAGGGAACTCAACATCTCTGGTCGAGGCGAACTCAACCTGAGATGGAGGGAACTGAACACTGCTTGAGACTAACTAGAGGTGGAGAACTTCCACGCTTCCTGGGAGCTTAACTCACCTGGAGGCGGAGGAACTCAACACATCTCCAGACCAACTGGAGGTGAAGAACTTCAACACTTCCTGGGAGCTTAACTCACCTGGAGGCGGAGGAACTCAACAGATCCGCAGACCAACTGGAGGTGGAGAACTTCAACACTTCCTGGGAGCTTAACTCACCTGGAGGCGGAGGAACTCAACAGATCCCCAGACCAACTGGAGGTGGAGAACTTCAACACTTCCTGAGAGCTTAACTCACCTGAAGGCGGAGGAACTCAACACATCCCCAGACCGGTTTCCCCTCTCGAAGCCTTGACCGCGACGAGCCGACCCGATGAGCCTCCCAGCTGCCGACATCACTAAGCCCGGTCAGCGGTCTCTAGTCGGGGTCTTACCAAAGGTGCTGACTCTAAACCCTTTTCATTCATCATAGGTAGGTTACATATCTATTACAACGCGCCTCTTGCGCCTACTCCATCGCATGCATTTCGGTCATCTCTTCCATCATAGGTAGGTTACATATCTATTACAACGCGCCTTCTCGCGCCTACTCGGCCACATGCATCTCGGCCATCTCTTCCATCATAGGTAGGTTACATATCTATTACAACGCGCCTACTCGGCCACATGCATCTCGGTCATCTCTTCCATCGCCTTTCTCCACTTTCTCTGTCTTCTTATTCCTTCTCTTTCTCCTGGTCCTTCCTGCTTCTCTGGTCAACCTGGAGGTGGAGGACTTGTTCCTGAAACCGGTCCGCGTAGCTTCCCAGTGTCTCCCCCTGCTTCTGTCGAATCAAGAACAGGGCCTCCGCCCCCTTCCTCCTCTTCTTCGAGGTGGAAAACCTCAGCAAGAAGCTCTGGCGCAGGTCCTTGAAGCTGTAGATGGTACCTGATGGGAGCTGGTGGAACCAGTCTTTTGCCTCTCCCTTGAAAGTGATGGCGAAGAGCCTGCACTTGGAGGCATCTGTCATCTGTCTGATCGAGACCATGTCTTCAATTCACTGGAGATGCTGGAGAGGATCATCCTTGCCAGTGTAGTAAGACATGGCAGGTTCGCTGAACCTGTCTGGAACGGGAGCTGGGGTAATCAGCTCGCAGAAGGGACTCCCCCATCCTCCCTGGTGAGACGGAGGCATTCTCCCTACCTCCTCACCAGGGCAGCTGGTCCCAGACGAGCTGTTGAAGAGCACTCGCTCTTGGAGGCTCAAGCCTTCCTCCGAGGCTGGCCCCTTCCCTTGTCGACGTGTTTGCTCTGTCTCTATCAAAGACGGCGAGGCGAGAACGGGTGCTGGTGGTGTCGAGCACTAGCCCTGAGGGGGGAGTGTGATCCGCAAGAGTTCCAGGATCGACTTTCTGAACTCTTCGACGTCACCTTTCTTCACGTACTCGCTGGTAGGGGCGAGTTCCCTAGCTCATCGCTTCTAGTCATGGAACTTACTCAGATTTTTTCGAACTAGCTTCTTCCACGCTCACCGCGCCAGAATGTTGAAACCAAAGAACCGGCTTCGACGTTCGCAACGGGTATATAGCTAACCCTTACTTCACCTGAGCCCGAACACGTGATCGATCGCTAAGAGCCGAAGGACCTTGCACCTACGAAGACCTGAAGACCTGAACAAACCCCTTAAGATGCAGCGAGGAGGTCCCACCACTAACCCGGAAGATCAACGAGAGCTTCCCCTCCCAAGACAATGCTGAGCCTGGGCACCCTGGAGAGCATGATGGAGACCTCACTGCCAATTAGATGGACAGAGGGTAAGGGTGCTTGCTCACAAGTAACACGCGAGGGATAGAGGGAGACTTGAGGTCCCTCCTCCCAAGGTGCCCATGAGGGTCTATTTATAGACTTCTTGTAAATGGGTTGCAGATAGCCACTTGAAAACACTACTCGCACCCCCCGAACAGTCCACCAAAAAGAGGGACGTGGAGGTCGAGGGGGGCTTCCTCCACTGGCCTGCAAGGGAGGCCGCAAAGGGGGCGAGTGGGGCGGGGCTTCCCCCACTCGCCCAAAAAAGGGGGTGGCGAGGGGGCGGGCGAGTGGGGGGCTCCCCCCACTCGCCCAAGGGGCGGGCGAGTAGGGGGGATCCCCTCACTCGCCCAAGGGGCGGGCGACTGGGGGTCTCCCCCAACTCGCCCAAGGGGCGGGCAAGTAGGGGGACTCCCCCACTCGCCCAAGGGGTGGGCGAGTGGGGGACTCCCCCACTCTCCCAAGGGGCGGGCAAGTGGGGGGACTCCTCCCACTTGCCCCGTTACTCCCTTCCCCGGGCACTTCTTTTGCCTTGGGTGGCTCCAGATGCGTCCAATAGATCGATTTCACCAGTCACGGCCACCTTCACCATCCGCCAGGGTCTCGACAAATTACAGGTTATACAACGCTCAACGGAGGACTATGCACTTTATGAGGGGGTTAAACCCGGCAAAGGAGTGCGACGTTGCTCGCTCAGCCAAAGATTCCCTCCTTGGATGAGACAATCTCAGCCAAGATGCAGGAGGAGAGCAGAATTAGGCTCCAGTCTGATGAAACCACTCTTCCGGGAGAGAAATCAGCTCTAGCGGTCACCAATCAAGGACACGATGGATACAAGAGCGAGACACGACAATGTTACAATTGTGGTGAAATAGGTCATCTCCGGCTAAGTTGCCCCAAGCCACCAAAAGAGCGGGATGCAGGTGGACGGGGAAAGTTTGAAGGCCGTGGGCGCGGACCTGGAGGTCGTAGAGGTGGTGGACGAGGAGGCAATCGAGCAAATCTATGATAAGCGAGGAGGTGGCAGAAGGAGGTATTACTGATATGGGTCACCCAAAGGAGCAGGAGATTTTGAATGCATACCACCAGCTGATGCAAAGGAAGCAGAAAGGTGTGATGGACGACACACCCACTCCAACTGCGTCTATGAGTAATATTGCCTCTTTTGCACACTCCGCCACAGGTACATGTGATACACGTGCCCTCTCATCTATATCCATCACTAGATCACCAGAATGGATAGTCGATTCAGGCGCCTCCCAACATATTACTGGGAATGCTAGGGAATTTCTTTCATATACTCCCTAGTAGTCCCAGAACATATTCAAACTACCGATGACACAGCTCAACCTGTGATTGGTAAGGGTACCCTATAGTGTACGAACACTTTATCTATGTCAAATGGTTTGCATGCCCCTTCTTTTCCCATAAATCTTGTATCTATTAATGTCATTATATCTCAGTTAAAGTGTGTTGTCTTGTTTGATATCCCAAAGGTGATCTTTCAGGAGAAGGAGACTGGCAGGAAACTTGGGACTGGCACATGGCGTAAGGGATTGCGGTACTTGGATAGGGAAAACTTGGACTCGGCCCTTTCCACACTGATAGAGGATACTGCAGGAGTAGGAAGGAGCATGGAGGACCAACTCATTCTTCATCACAGGTGTCTGGGTCATCCTTCATTTTCTGTTTTGAGTCAAATGTATCTGCGTTTGTTTGAAAAAATCAATAAAGAAAAACTTATATGCGATGTGTGTGAACTGGGAAATCATACCAGAAACTCCTACTCAAGTTCCGGGAGAAGGAGTTCTAATTTATTTGATCTTATTCATTCTGATGTATGGGGACCATGTCTCACGCCTACTATGAATGGATTTCGATATTTTGTGTTCTTCATCGATTGTTTTTCACGTATGACTTGACCATACCTAATGAAAAATAAAAGTGATGTGTTTGTCTGCTTCAAGGATTTTTATAAAGGGGTTCAAACGCAATACGGTACAATGTTAAAGGTGTTGGGGTCGGACAATGAGACAGAGTACACCAACAGGGCACTTGAGGAATACTTGTCCTCACATGGGATCCAACACCAAACCACTTGTCCATACACACCAGAGCAGAATGGTGTAGCTGAACGGAAGAACCGACGCCTTCTTGAAGTAACCCGGAGTATGATGTTTTTGATAAATGTGCTGAAGCATTTGTGGGGACAAGCTGTTCTGACAACATATTTGATCAATCGGATGCCCTCGCGAGTCTTAAATGGAAATCTCCGGTCGAGATGCTGCGAGGAAAAAGTGGAGATGATCTTACTCTTAAAACCTTTAGATGTGTATGTTTTGTGCAAAACAATAGACCAAATGTGGGAAAGTTAGATCCAAGGTCCCTGAAGTGTATTTTTGTTGGGTATTCAGCTACCCAAAAGGGGTATGTATGTTGGAGCCCAGTAGAGAGGAAATTGTTTGTTAGTATGGATGTCACATTTCGCGAGCATGAGCCATATTATTCCTCTCCAATTGACTCACCATTTGGGGGCTCACTAATTACAGATAGTACGAGGTAGGAAAAGGAGGATAGCAGTAGTGGTAAGAAGCAAGTAATAAGTATCCCTTATTCTGTATTACCAAGCATGGAGTCAGGTGTGATGTCAGTGCATGAGCAGAATGCAACTGTGGAAAGTGAACATCACACCCTGGGGGAGCCGAGAGTATATACAAGAAGAAGGAAGCAGAGTGAGACTATAATGCCCACAGAGCCACGCGTGTTAAGTCGTTTGTGATTGCCTACTCCGTCTCCTGAAACGTCGATTCCAACAACCTCAATCTCTGTTCAACCCATCTCAACATCTAAACTCACAGGTGATATAATTCTCCATCCTACTACTACTCCCATACCGGTAAGGAGGAGTACCCGCAAGAATGCAGGAGTCTCACCTGATCGATATGGCTTTCCTCATGATATTGATAAGTTTGTTTACTATTCTCACATATCACTTGTTCATGGGGATTTATTGCATCTTTGGACATAGTCTCTATTCCTAAGTGTTGGCATGCGGACAAGGAGGATCCCCGATGGAAAACTGCAATGTTAGAAGAACTCGGAGCATTGGAAAAGAACAAAATCGGGGATCTTGTGTCGCTACCACCAGAAAAAAGAGCAGTTTGGTGCAAGTGGGTTTTCACCGTGAAACAAAACCCAGAGGGACTGAACGAGCGCTACAAGGCCCGACTGGCAGCAAAAGGGTACAGTCAGACTTATGGCATCGACTACGATTAGACCTTTGCACCCGTTGCAAAAGTGAGCACGGTGCGAACGCTGATATCCTTGGCGGCAAATGGGGGATGGAAACTACATCAACTTGACGTAAAAAATGTCTTTCTTCATGGAGATCAGTTGGAAGAGGTGTACATGGAAGTACTGTCGGGCTTTGACACAAAATAAACGACAGGGAAGGTTTGTAGACTCAAGAAGTCACTATATGGGCTGAAGCAGTCTCCTCGAGCTTGGTTTGACAGGCTCAAGAGAGCCATAACAGACATAAGATATCAACAAACCAATGTTGATCACAACCTGTTCTTTAGGAGGCATAGAGCTCACATCACAGTACTTGTTGTGTATGTAGATGATATGATCATCACAGGAAATGATGAGAATGAAATTGTTCAGCTTAAGAAAAGATTGGGCAACGAATTTGAGGTGAAGGACTTGGGTCAGCTACGATACTTCCGTGGGATTGAGGTAGCCTGCGGCGCACGAGGAATTGTTCTTTCCCAACGGAAATATGTGTTGGACCTACTCAAAGAGACAGGTATGATGGTTTGCAGACCTGTCGTCTCTCCTATTGATCAGAAGACCAAGCTCGGTGCGGAGGCAGGAGAGCCAATTGATAGAGAAAAGTACCATAGGCTGGTAGGCCGGCTAATTTATCTAGGTCACACCCGTCCCGACATATCTTTCGTTGTGAGCGTGGTAGCTCGTTATATGCATGATCCTAGGGAGGGTCACTTGGATGTCGTATATCTGATTCTTCAATACCTGAAAAGCGCACCCGGGAAGGGACTGATCTTCCAGAAGAATGGACATCTAAACATCGAGGGCTACTGCGACTCTGACTGGGCTAGCTGTGAAGATGACAGAAGATCAACATCAGGATATTGTATGTGTACAACCCTCATATTTTCCGAGTCGGTGCGACCCGACGCGGATGGGGTCTTGACAGTGAGGGTGACCGAGACAAGCAGAATGACCGCTCAAAAACAATCGAAACCGATCGAGGCAAGAAGAGGCGGCGGGGAAAGCGGAGGGAGCATCCGCTCCCCCAGCTCCCTTTGGGCGAGTGGGAGGGGTATCCCACTCGCCGGGCCCTCTTTAGGCGAGTGGGAGGAGTCCACCCACTCGCCGGGCGAGTGGGAGGGGCATCCCACTCGCCACCCCCCTTTTGGGCGAGTGGGAGAGGCCCTCCCACTCGTCGGCCCCCTTCGGGCGAGTGGGAGGAGTCCTCCCACTCGCCCGGCCCCCTTTGGGCGAGTGGGAGGGACCCTCCCACTCGCCCGGCCCCCTTGGGGGGGGGGGGGGGGGGGCAGGTAGGATCTCTTGCGAAGGGGAAAGTGGGCACCTCGATCCCCATTCGCCCCCCTTCCTGCGTTGTCCGTTCAGGGTCATGGTTGAGCTGCGGATAGGGGAATTTCGGCTATCCGCAGCCCAGTTTTGGAAAATCTATAAATAGACCCCCATGGGCACCTTGGGAGGGGTTGGTCTCTACCCCCCCCCCCCCCCTCGCGTGTGTCTTGTGAGCAAGCACCCCCCTGTCATCCTTCAGTGGACGGTGAGGTGGTTCTTAGTGCCCTCCAAGGTGCCCAGGCTCAGCATTGGCTTGGGAGGGGAAGTTCCTTGTGAGCTTCCGGGTGTGTGGTGGGACCTCCACGCTGCAGCTTAAGGGGTCTGTCCTTGGACTCCGGTGATCATCAAGGGGCAAGTCCCTCATTTCTTAGTGACCGGTCAAGGGTCTAGGCTTAGGTCAAGTGAGAGTTAGTTGCAACCCCCTTTCGAACGCTGAAACCGGGTTACTGGTTTCAACATTCTGGTGCGGTGAGCGTGGAAGCGGCTAGTTCGGAAAGCTCTGAGCCAAGTCCCATGACAGGAAGCAAAGAGCCGGGGAACTCGCCTCCTCCCAGCAAGTTGCGGTCGTTGACATGGGAGGAGAAGGCAGAAGAGGCAGATCAGGTGTTGGGTGATCTGACCAAGTTGGAGGTGGCAGAGGAAGTGAGTGAGAGGGAGGTCATTGGCGGCAGTGGAAGGCCGGAGAAGATACGAATTAGCGGGAGGCTGAGCGGGCAGAATCAAGAGAAGATCCGAAGATGTGTCCAGCAGAATGTAGACATCTTCGCGTGGAGCACTGCGGAAATGCCAGGTGTTGATGCGAATGTGGCATGTCATCGCCTCAACCTCGACCCGAACGTCCGCCCCATTCGCCAGAAGAAGAGGAATGCGTCGCCCACCCTCGCTGGGCCGATCAGAGAGGAGGTGGAGAAGCTGCCGGAGGCAGGCTTTGTGGAGGAAATCCAATACCCAGGATGAGTTTCTAACGTGGTAATGGTGAAGAAGGGGGATGGGAGGTGGAGGATGTGCGTGGACTTCACTCTGTTGAACAAAGCATGTCCAAAAGACTGCTACCCGTTGCCCCGGATCGATGCGTTGGTAGACGCAGTTGTCGACTTCCCGGTGATGAGCTTCTTAGATACGTTCTCCGACTATCATCAAATCCGAATGCATCCGCCCGATGTCAAGGACGTCTCGTTCATCACGGACGATGGGTGTTACTGTTACAAGATGATGCCATTCGGATTGAGAAATGCGGGAGCAACCTACCAAAGGATGATGGACCGAGTCTTTAAAGAGCAGAAGGGGCGCAACTTAGAGGTCTACGTGGATGTCTTGATGGTTAAAAGCAAGGATGTGGAGTCCCACCTGCAAGACCTAGTGGAGACCTTCGCTACCCTTCGGAGGTTCAAGATGAGGCTGAACCCTTCTAAATGTGTTTTTGGAGCGAGCCGAGGAAAGTTCCTGGGTCACCTACTCACCCCAGAGGGGGTCGAACCCAATCCGGACAAGGTGAAATCCATCTTGGTGTTGGAATCGCCGAGGAGCGCGAAGGAAATTCAGAGGCTGACTGGGAAGTTAGCAAGGCTGAGTCGGTTTCTCTCCAGAGCGGGAGAGAAGTGCTCTCCTTTCTTCAAAGCCCTGCGCCAGGGGCAAAAATTCGAATGGACACCAGAGTGCGAGAAGGCTTTTCAGGCCTTGAAGGAACAACTGACGCGAGCCCCCTTGCTCCAGGGGCCGAGAGAAGGAGAAGACCTTTTTCTCTACCTAGGGGTAGGGGTCGAGGCAGTGAGTTCGGTCCTGGTCCGGGAGGAGGGGAAGAAGCAGTTGCCGATCTACTATGTTAGCAGAGTCCTGAAGAAGGCAGAGCTCAAGTACCCTGCCCTGGAGAAGCTGGCATTCGCTTTGATCGTCTCAGCCCGGAAACTCCGCCCATATTTCCAGGCTCACTCGATCAGGGTGGTGACCGATCATCCCCTTCGCAACATTATGGAGGGAGAGGAGCATTCGGGCAGGTTGGCAAAGTGGTCGGTTGAGCTCAGCGAGTTTGACGTCAGCTTCGTCCCCCGGTTGTCGATGAAGGCGCAAGCGGTAGCAGACTTCCTGGCAGAATACGTCAAAGAGGTGGACGGGCAAGAGCCCACCGGGTTGGTAACATGGGATCTGTTCGCAGATGGGGCATCAGGAAGAAACTCCCTCGGCGGAGGGGTGATCCTGGTCAGCCCACATGGGACCAGGATCGAGCAAGCGATCCACATTCGGTTCCATGTGACCAACAACCAGGCCGAGTATGAGGCAGTGGTGGCAGGGCTCCGTCTGGCAAGGGAGCTGGAGATCCGGGACGTGAAGGTTTTCACAGATTCAATGGTGGTGTCCTCCCAGGTTCGAGGGGAGTTCGAGGCGAAGGAGCCAACCCTCCAGAGGTATCTGGCGAAGGTTAGGGACCTCGTCGGATGGTTTCACACCTTCTCCATTCAGCACATTCCAAGAGAGGAGAATGCCCGAGCAGACCAGTTGGCGAAGCACGGTCCTCGCGCGGGAGGAACGGTGACCGAGCTGTTCCGCCCATCCATCGAGGAAGGCGAGCTCATGGAGATTGATCAAAGGGCCTCGTGGATAGACCCGATCCTCAACTTCCTAACCTCAGGCAAGTTCCCGGAAGGGGACCTGGATAAGAGGCGGTTCAGATACAAGTCAACATACTACATGATGCGGGAAGGAAGCCTGTATAGGAAGACCTTGGCTGGGCTCCTAGCGGGATGCGTAACGGAGGATGAAGTTCCAAGGGTTTTGGAGGAGATCCACTCCGGGGAATGCGGGAGCCACTAGGGGAGTCAGACCTTAGAAAAGAGGGTGCTGAGGCAGGGATACTTCTGGCCGACCCATCGGAGAGATGCCGTGGAATTTGCAAAGAAGTGTCAGAAATGTCAACTCTTCGCGCCGCTCCAACTTCAACCCGCGCAGAGGCTCAGAACGATCACTGCGCCTTGGCCCTTCGCCATCTGGGGGATGGACTTGGTAGGCCCGTTCCCTCAGGCCAGCGGTCAGAGGAGATTCCTGTTAGTCATGATTGACTATTTCTCCAAGTGGGTGGAGGTTAAGGCCTTGGCGAAGACGACCTCGCAGGTGATAAAGAACTTCATTTGGGGAGAAATAATTTGCAGGCACGGACTCCCCCTCGCCATAGTGACAGACAGTGGGCCGCAGTTCGCTAGCGATGAACTCATCAACTTCAGCGGTCAAGTGGGCATCGACCTCCGCTTTGCCTCTGTTCACCATCCTCGAAGCAATGGACAAGTGGAGGCCGCAAACAAAGTCATAGTCAACTTGCTGAAGAAGAAGGTGGAGAACCTAAAGGGGAACTGGGTGGAGCAACTTCCCTCAGTCTTATGGGCCTTGAGAACAACGCCCAACACGGCAACGGGGGAAACGCCATTCAAACTCTCCCACGGGTCGGAAGCCGTGCTCCCAGTGGAATTCGAGGTCAGATCCCCCCGGGTCGTAGCTGTCGAGGAGGGAGACGAAGACTGGAGATTAGACAATGAAGAGGAACAACGGCTCTCGCTGGACGTGGTTGAGGAGCTCCGGGACCTTGCCACGGTTCGACAAGAGGAGGTGAAGCGCCGGATGGCCAGGTATTTCGATAAGAACATTAGAATCAAGCAATTTGCCCCAGGAGACCTAGTCCTCAAGAAGGTCGACGCCGGGGGAAGGTCGGCGAACGTAGGAAAGCTCCAACCCAATTGGGAGGGGCCCTATGTAATCTTGGAGGCCCTGAAGTCAGGGGGGTATCGCCTTCAAAATGTTGAGGTAATTCCCCTTAATAATACGCGGAGTGGCGACGACCTTAAAAAACGTTTTTATCCTTAATGAATATGTTGATTTTCTCTTTGGTCATACCTCTTACTCCAGTTTAGGATAGTTACTCTGGCCAACGGGAGCATAGGTTGGTAGGGTTTCAAGAAGAGGAATTGTATTGCGAGAACATCGAACTCCTCCGTCTCCATATGAGGTTAATTCTTTGGGGAGGTGTTGAGTTCCTCTGCCTCCAGGTGAAGGTAAGCACCTAGGACGCGGACGGGTACTTCCGTCTCCAAAGGGAATTGGGAAGGCGTTGAGTTCCTCTGCCTCCAGGTGAGCTAAACCCCTAAGACGTGGATGGGTACTTCCGCCTCCAGTCAGATTGGGAGGGTGTTGAGTTCCTCTGCCTCCAGGTGAAGGTAAGCACCTAGGACGCGGACGGGTACTTCCGCCTCCAATCGGTTAGATCCCCGACTAGAGACCATTCTCCGGGTTCAGTCATGCCGGCAGATGGGGGACTCGTCGGGTCGACTCGCTGCTTGATAATTGGATTGGGAAGGCGTTGAGTTCCTCTGCCTCCAGGTAGGCTAAGCCCCTAGGGCGTGGATGGGTACTTCTGCCTCCAATGGGAATTGGGAAGGCGTTGAGTTCCTCTGCCTCCAGGTGAGCTAAACCCCTAGGACGTGGATGGGTACTTCCGCCTCCAGTCAGATTGGGAGGGTGTTGAGTTCCTCTGCCTCCAGGTGAAGGTAAGCACCTAGGACGCGGATGGGTACTTCCGCCTCCAATCGGTTAGATCCCCGACTAGAGACCATTCTCCGGGTTCAGTCATGCCGGCAGATGGGGACTCGTTGGGTCGACTCACTACTTGATAATTGGATTGGGAAGGCGTTGAGTTCCTCTGCCTCCAGGTAGGCTAAGCCCCTAGGGCGTGGATGGGTACTTCCGCCTCCAATGGGAATTGGGAAGGCGTTGAGTTCCTCTGCCTCCAGGTGAGCTAAACCCCTAGGACGTGGATGGGTACTTCCGCCTCCAGTCAGATTGGGAGGGTGTTGAGTTCCTCTGCCTCCAGGTGAAGGTAAGCACCTAGGACGCGGACGGGTACTTCCGCCTCCAATCGGTTAGATCCCCGACTAGAGACCATTCTCCGAGTTCAGTCATGCCGGCAGATGGGGGACTCGTCGGGTCGACTCGCTACTTGATAATTGGATTGGGAAGGCGTTGAGTTCCTCTGCCTCCAGGTAGGCTAAACCCCTAGGGCGTGGATGGGTACTTCCGCCTCCAATGGGAATTGGGAAGGCGTTGAGTTCCTCTGTCTCCAGGTGAGCTAAACCCTAGGACGTGGATGGGTACTTCCGCCTCCAGTCAGATTGGGAGGGTGTTGAGGTCCTCTGCCTCCAGGTGAAGGTAAGCACCTAGGACGCGAACGGGTACTTCAGCCTCCAATCGGTTAGATCCCCGACTAGAGACCATTCTCCGGGTTCAGTCATGCCGGCAGATGGGGGACTCGTCGGGTCGACTCGCTACTTGATAATTGGATTGGGAGGGTGTTGAGTTCCTCTGCCTCCAGGTGAAGGTAAGCACCTAGGACGCGGACGGGTACTTCCGCCTCCAATTGGATTGGGAAGGCGTTGAGTTCCTCTGCCTCCAGGTAGGCTAAGCCCCTAGGGAGTGGATGGGTACTTCCGCCTCCAATGGGAATTCAGAAGGCGTTGAGTTCCTCTGCCTCCAGGTGAGCTAAACCCCTAGGACGTGGATGGGTACTTCCTCCTCCAGTCAGATTGGGAGGGTGTTGAGTTCCTCTGCCTCCAGGTGAAGGCAAGCACCTAGAACGCGGACGGGTACTTCCGCCCACAATCGGTAAGACCCCCGACTAAAGACCATTCATCGGGCTTAGCCATGCCTGCAGATGGGAAGTTCGTTGGGACAACTCGCTGCAGGAAAGACTTCAGAAGAAGGTAATTGGCTTGACAAGATGTTAAGTTCCCCTCCACCTTCGGTCGAGCTTAGTCCGACCTCAGGTGTTGAGCTTTCTCCACCTCCAGCTGAGCTCGGCTCGCCGGAGGGGTGTTTAGTGGAGAAAGGTCCGTTCCCCACCTCGGGTCGAGCTCAGCTCGACTAGAGGTGTTGAGTTTCCCTCCACCTTCGGTCGAGCTTAGTCCGACCTTAGGTGTTGAGCTTTCTCCACCTCCAGCTGAGCTCGACTCGCCGGAGGGGTGTTTAGTGGAGAAAGGTCCGTTCCCCACCTCGGGTCGAGCTCAGCTCGACTAGAGGTGTTGAGTTTCCCTCCACCTTCGGTCGAGCTTAGTCCGACCTCAGGTGTTGAGCTTTCTCGACCTCCAGCTGAGCTCGGCTCGCCGGAGGGGTGTTTGGTGGAGAAAAGTCCGTTCCCCACCTCGGGTCGAGCACAGCTCGACTAGAGGTGTTGAGTTTCCCTCCACCTTCAGTCGAGCTTAGTCCGACCTCAGGTGTTGAGCTTTCTCCACCTCCAGCTGAGCTCGGCTCGCCGGAGGGGTGTTTAATGGAGAAAGGTCCGTTCCCCACCTCGGGTCGAGCTCATCTCGACTAAAGGTGTTGAGTTTTCCTCCACCTTCGGTCGAGCTTAGTCCAACCTCAGGTGTTGAGCTTTCTCCACCTCCAGCTGAGCTCGGCTCGCCGGAGGGGTGTTTAGTGGAGAAGGTCCGTTCCCCACCTCGGGTCGAGCTCAGCTCGACTAAAGGTGTTGAGTTTCCCTCCACCTTCGGTCGAGCTTAGTCCGACCTCAGGTGTTGAGCTTTCTCCACCTCCAGCTGAGCTCGGCTCGCCGGAGGAGTGTTTAGTGGAGAAAGGTCCGTTCCCCACCTCGGGTCGAGCTCAGCTCGACTAGAGGTGTTGAGTTTCCCACCACCTTCGATCGAGCTTAGTCCGACCTCAGGTGTTGAGCTTTCTCAACCTCCAGCTGAGCTCGGCTCGCCGGAGGGGTGTTTAGTGGAGAAAGGTCCGTTCCCCACCTCGGGTCAAGCTCAGCTCGACTAGAGGTGTTGAGTTTCCCTCCACCTTCGGTCGAGCTTAGTCCGACCTTAGGTGTTGAGCTTTCTCCACCTCCAGCTGAGCTCGGCTCGCCGGAGGGGTGTTTAGTGGAGAAAGGTCCGTTCCCCACCTCGGGTCGAGCTCAGCTCGACTAGAGGTGTTGAGTTTCCCTCCACCTTCGGTCGAGCTTAGTCCGACCTCAGGTGTTGAGCTTTCTCCACCTCCAGCTGAGCTCGGCTCGCCGGAGGGGTGTTTAGTGGAGAAAGGTCCGTTCCCCACCTCGGGTCGAGCTCAGCTCGACTAGAGGTGTTGAGTTTCCCACCACCTTCGATCGAGCTTAGTCCGACCTCAGGTGTTGAGCTTTCTCCACCTCCAGCTGAGCTCGGCTCGCCGGAGGGGTGTTTAGTGGAGAAAGGTCTGTTCCCCACCTCAGGTCGAGCTCAGCTCGACTAGAGGTGTTGAGTTTTCTCCACCTCCAGCTGAGCTCGGCTCGCCGGATGGGTGTTTAGTGGAGAAAGGTCCGTTCCCCACCTCGGGTCGAGCTCAGCTCGACTAGAGGTGTTGAGTTTCCCTCCACCTTCGGTCGAGCTTAGTCCGACCTCAGGTGTTGAGCTTTCTCCATCTCCAGTTGAGCTCGGCTCATAGGAGGGGTGTGTATTGGATAAGAGTTTGCCCTTCGCCTCAAGTCAGTTTCAGCTGGAAAGGTCGACAGGAGTATCCCGTTGGTAAGGCCCTCCGTGAATTCCCCTAAGGTCCCACCTACTCCTTAAATAGGTGGGTTGGACTTTCTTTCCGAGCTTAAGGCAAGCTCGAAAAGAGCAGGGATTGTGTACAACCCTCATATTTTCCGAGTCTGTGCGACCCGACGCGGATGGGGTCTTGACAGTGAGGGTGACCGAGACGAGCAGAATGACCGCTCAAAAACAATCGAAACCGATCGAGGCAAGAAGAGGCGGCGGGGGAAGCGGAGGGAGCATCCGCTCCCCTAGCTCCCTTTGGGCGAGTGGGAGGGGTATCCCACTCGTCGGGCCCTCTTTAGGCGAGTGGGAGGAGTCCACCCACTCGCCGGGCGAGTGGGAAGGGCATCCCACTCGCCGCCCCCCTTTTGGGCGAGTGGGAGAGGCCCTCCCACTCGCCGGTCCCCTTCGGGCGAGTGGGAGGAGTCCTCCCACTCGCCCGGCCCCCTTTGGGCGAGTGGGAGGGACCCTCCCACTCGCCCGGCCCCCTTGGGGGGGGGGGCAGGTAGGATCTCTTGCGAAGGGGAAAGTGGGCACCTCGAGCCCCATTCGCCCCCCTTCCTGCGTTGTCCGTTCAGGGTCATGGTTGAGCTGCGGATAGGGAAATTTCGGCTATCCGCAGCCCAGTTTTGGGAAATCTATAAATAGACCCCCATGGGCACCTTGGGAGGGGTTGGTCTCTACCCCCCCCCCTCGCGTGTGTCTTGTGAGCAAGCACCCCCCCTCCCCTGTCATCCTTCAGTGGACGGTGAGGTGGTTCTTAGTGCCCTCCAAGGTGCCCAGGCTCAGCATTGGCTTGGGAGGGAAAGTTCCTTGTGAGCTTCCGGGTGTGTGGTGGGACCTCCACGCTGCAGCTTAAGGGGTCTGTCTTTGGACTCCGGTGATCATCAAGGGGCAAGTCCCTCAGTTCTTAGTGACCGGTCAAGGGTCTAGGCTTAGGTCAAGTAGGAGTTAGTCGCAACCCCCTTTCGAACGCTGAAACCGGGTTACTGGTTTCAACAGTATGTTTGTAGGAGGCAACCTCGTCTCCTGGAAAAGCAAGAAGCAGACTGTAGTTGCGAGATATACAGCCGAGGCAGAATATAGGGTCATGACCTTAAACGTAGGGGAGATGTTATGGTTGAAAGACTTACTGGTTGAACTCAAGATAGATCAAGGAGGACAAATGACACTGTGGTGTGATAACAAGTCAGTTATTAGCATTGCAAATAACCCTGTCCAACATGATAGGACCAAGCATATAGAGATCGACAGATTCTTTATCAAAGAAAAGCTGGATAGTGGAACATTAAAGTTGGGGCATGTTGCTACAAAAGAGCAAGTGACTGATTGTCTAACCAAAGGACTTAGCTCACTGGACTTATGTAGATTGAGTGACAAGATGAGTTTAGTGGATATCTTTCGCCCACTTTGAGGGGAAGTGTTGGTATTTGGAGTGCAAATAACACAAATTGGTGTGCCGATAGCGGGTCTCCTCCTTTTGTATTTAATCTCACACCGCTTGTACGGTGTTGTAGTTATCGTTGCATGTGTATATATAGAGGCAAGATGTAAAGGTTTATTCAAGCGAAATACAATTCCTTATTTTCCACAATAATGATTTGGGCAGTGTATTAATTGGAGTCCTAGATATGACTTTTCATTATTTTTTAGGTCAGGATATGGTTCATGAAGAATGCTAAAACTGTTAATTTGAACATATCATCCTCCAAAATTATTATGAAAATTTGACAAGAGATGCAATAAATTTCTTTCTTAAGATTCAATATATACAGACCAAACCATAAGGCTGAGCATATTATTTGAAACTCGAAAGTCGCTTGAATATTGAACCGAATTGGAATCGATTACCATTGATTCGACTCAATTTGAGTCGATTCAATTTGAGTCAAATCACATTTTGAGTCGATTTCGAGTCAGCCGTGAATCGCTCGAAATATGTTCGAATCAGCTCGAATTGATTAAAAATATTATGTATTTATTAATATATTATTATTTTAAAATTACAAACACTAAAATTTAAATCTAAATAAAAAGAATAAAGTCTTTAAATGTTTCATTTGCTAAATTTAGAGGTTGCCCAATTTAATTTTGAGTCAACTAGGAATAAAGAGAAAAATACTCAATTTTGAGTCAGCTCGATTCGATTTCGATTCGATTTCGAGCCATCTCGGATTTAAGAATTGAGAGAATAAAAACTTGAATTTATTGCAGCTTTAATAAGTATTCAGATTAATGAGTAATGACTTTTTTTATTTTTTATTTTGTTAAGGCAGCCTGATATGCCGATATGGACATACGGTGATGGCGTGAAGTGAATGCGTGATGATGCACTGATGACTAATAAAAAGAAATTATTCAAATATACGGTTCGGGTCGGTTCTCGGGTACCCGACCACGGGACCCGAGAACCGAACCGAACCGTCGGTTCTATTTTTTTAAGAACCGTACCCGAACCGAACAATTTGGGAACCGACTCGAACCGCCCAGTTCGGCTCGGTTTCGGTCCGGTTTTCGGTTCTTCGGTTACTTTTTCACAGGCCTTGTGCTTCAGGTTCTGGAAGCAGGGGGAGCGATGCTCCAAGTTTACCTGAAAGGAGAGCTAGTCCAGAACAAGTAGCTGAAGAGGTGGATCAGAGTAAAGCTCTGAGGAGCTCCAAGAGGACTATCATTCCACCAGATCGGTATACAGGGGGAAATTTGGTGAGCTTTGTCTCATGTTTCTTCGCAGGTCCCCTGGATGAGAGAGGGTCATCTTGCTTTGAAAACGCCGTTGGAATCAAGGAGTGGGAAGGAGTCATGGATGAAGAAATGGCCGCCCTCAGGAAGAATGAGACTTGGGACTTGGTGCCTAAGGTTGAGGGAGTTACTTCAGTGACTTGCAAGTGGGTTTTCAAGCTGAAGAAGAAGGCTGATGATAGCATTGAGCGGTACAAGGCTCGCCTTGTAGCTTGAGGATTCTCTCAGAAGTATTGGGAGGATTATGAAGAAACCTTTAGCCTTGTTGCCAAGATGACTTCGGTTCGGGTGGTGATCGCATTGGCAGCTTGCCAAAGGTGGAAGATTTGGCAACTCGACGTAAAGAATGCTTTCTTGTACGACGTTATTGACAAGGATATCTTCATGGATCAGTCACCTGGTTATGTTTCCGAAGAGCACCCAAGATATGTGTGTAAACTCAATAAGGCTCTTTACGGCTTGAAGCAAGCGCATCGGGCGTGGTATGGGAAGATCGCAGAATACCTCCAGTTCTGCGGATATTTTGCTTCTGATTCTGATTTGAGCTTATTCGTAAAGAAGACAGGGGAGCTTCAGGTCTTTGTGATGCTATATGTTGATGACATGATCGGCACGGGAAATTCTAAAGTGGAGGTAGCTAGACTTCGTGATGAGTTAGCTATCAGATTTGAGATGAAGGACTTGGGTGAGCTCCACCATTTCCTTGGACTCGAAGTGGAGAGGAAAGAGAGCGGTATGCTTGTTTCCCAGAAAGTCTATGCAGATCGGATCGTGAAGAGATTTGGCATGGAAGGAGGGAAAAATAACTCTACTCCACTGGAGGTTGGAGTTCATCTTCGACGAGATAAGGGGAAGATTCTTTCTGATTCTTTGGTCTTCCGGGCTCTTGTCGGAAGTTTGATATATTTGACGATCACAATGCCAGATATTGCTTATGCGGTTGGCCGAGTGAGTCGATATATGGCAGAGCCACGGAAACCTCATCTGATGGCGGCTAGGAGTATTTTGAAGTATGTCAAATCCACCTCGATTTTGGGTCTCTTTTATGGGAGAGACTCAAACTTATGTTTACATGGATACACGGATGCTGATTATGGGGGAGATTCAGATGATCGGAAGTCGACCTCTGGATATGTCTACATGACAGGCTCTTCAGCTATCTCGTGGTGTAGTAAGAAGCAAGATTTTGTGTCTGTCTCTACTACGGAAGCGGAGTACAAAGCTTCGGCTTTGGCTGCTCAGGAAGCCATCTGGCTTAGGAGGCTAGTGGAGGACATTCATGGGGAGGTGTGAGGTCCTACTCTGCTACGTGGTGACAATGAGAGTGCTCTCAAACTGGTGAACAATCCAGTTTGTCACGCGTGTACGAAGCACATAGAGATTCATCACCATTTCATTCGTGAGAAGGTGTTGGAGGGATCTCTGATTGTGGAGCATGTGCAGAGCAAGGATAATATTGCTGACATCTTTACAAAGCCGTTGTCGAAGGGACTATTTGGTCGGTTGCGGAGTTTGCTTGGATTGACTTCCACTTCCCAAGGGGGAGCGTTGAATTTTTGAAGTAGAAGTAGAAGGGGTCTGGGCGGTCTGAAAAAAATGAGACCGCAGAGACCGCGCGGTCTGCGCGGGTGTTCTGGCCGGGTTTTGCCTTGGACGGTCTGTTGTCCAAGTGCTAAGATCGGGCGGTCTGTCTTGTGAGACCGCTCGCGATCTGGTTGGCGGTTAGTGTATCTCTTTTTGGGCGGTGACGACATCCGTCAGTTTGACTATAAATAGAGGTGCAGGGCTCGTAATTTGTAGCAGAGAACTGTAAGAACTACAGCTTGGGTTGTTTGTGCTGGTCTCATCTTTGAGGCCGCGCGGTCTGGAAGTGGTTTGACCGTTTATTGTGTTCGCAGGTTAGCGGCCAGTAGGGTGCGGTTTTCTTCCTTGGTGACTTCCCAGTTGTGAATAACCAGTTCGTCAGCGGCTTTCCTCTGGGCGATCTGTGGTGTAGTTCTTGAGCTGTTCACGGTGAACTTGGCGATCAGGCGACCTCAACGGTCAGGCGATCTAAAGTTTGCGGTTTGGCGACAGTTTATGCAGTTTCTGTTTTTTGTTCGCTGAAGCTTTTGTGATCAGGCGACCTCGCGGTCAGGCGATCTCGAAGTGCGGACAGGTTGTTTGGTTTTCAGTAGGCCTGAAATTTAAAAACCGAAACCGCAAAAACCGCAAAACCGCACCGCACCGCACCGTTTTCGAACCGCACCGAACGGTGTGGTTGTGGTGTGGTGTTGGTTATTGGAAAACCGCATGTTTGCGGTGCGGTTCGGTTTTTACCTTGGCAAAATCGAATAAACCGCACCGCACTGCAGTGATTATAATATTTTTTTATTTTTATATCTTATAATATATCTTATAATTATATAATATAATATATTAATATTACTTACTCTAAGTATTTCTGTATCTAAATCTAACCGAGTACCGCACTACGCCACTACCGACTCTGCCTGAAGTGAACAGTGAACCCGTGGGCTGAACCGCTGAAATAGTGATCGAGCCTTGTAGGTATTATTTTTATATAAGCATGATATATCAATTTTAGGATCAAATTGTATAAATTGTTTTCCAATATAATAAGATGCTTACTTCAAAGAGTGACAACGAGAAAGTTCCAAAGGAAAAGAATGTGTTGTTGTAAAAGCGATAGGGAAAATTGACACAAAAAATGTTGATGCGAGAGAGAAAAAAGAGGATCTTTGTGGTGCTTCAAAAAAACCAAAGGTAGAAGAGCTAATTTTCATCTTCATAATACGAGGATCTTTGTGGTGCTTCAGGATTTGTGGCCTTTTATGAATCATAATTCATAATATGATGGATTTATTGATTTGAATGTCATGGTTATATAATCCTACGACAACTTTAATGTCATGCTAATTTTCATCACATGTCTACTTGCTCAGCTTATATAACTTAATAGATTCACTATTTTCATACACTATAGAAAAATGTACATGTATTTTATGATCAAACGGATGATAGTAATTGGACAAATAGTCTCATTATTGAAGTGATGATACAACCCTTGGAATATATGGTTATCACTCAATTCTAAGAGAATACCATGTGTTAGAAATTTTGAGGGGATAGCATTACTGGGTATAAAATGTAAATAGTACATGTACTCTTTGATAAGTTTTGGTAAATGTGCAAAAACCGAAACCGCACCGCAAAAACCGACTCCAAACCGCATCAATGCCAAACCGCACCGCACGGTTTGGATGCGGCGCGGTTTTGTAAAGTTCAAAACCGACCCTCTTCGGTGTGGTTGCGGTTTGGGCTCAAACCGCACCAAACCGCACCAGTTTCAGGCCTAGTTTTCAGCAGTTGAATAAGGCAGCAGGTTGTGCAGTCTGTGGTTGCGGTCTGACAGTTCGTAGGTCATCAAGCTTGCTCTGTTCATGCGGTCTCAGGGATAGCCGTGCGGCTTGGCTGTTCGAGCGGTCTGGCGATCACTGCTTTGGCAGTTCGCTGGCGGCTTGTTTTTTGTCTTGTGCTTCTCTCCTTTGTGATTCTTATAAATTATGTCTCGTCATGTATGTCTCGAGCTGTAAAGAGATAGTTAATACAAGAACACTTTTCTGTCTTCTCATTGTCATTGATTGTCATACTTGTGGATTGTGTTGAAGTGTTCTGTTTTATTACTTCATTCCTTGACCTCTAAAAATGTTAGCATTGTCGACGTCTTCATCGCAGTGTAAGACAATGCTTCCACTGGCGATGTCGACGACGCACTGCGTTCTGTCACCTTTCTTGTGTCATAAGTTCTGTGACGCCTCCAGCCCCTGTCGACATCAACACATCTCCAGGGTATGTTCATCCGATGGGAACCCCTGTGGGCCACTGTCGACCCCTACCCCTCCATTCCAGTAGCATATCTGATTCCGGCCTACCTGCTACTTCAGTGGTTGTTTCTTCTTAAGTGGGTCGAACTTCTTCAGTTGCAATCATTACTTGCTCGGTAAAACCCACTTAATCTCCGATGCATAAGAATTATTAAAGTATCTTTTTTGTGCTCTCTTAAATAATCTCGAGCTTGCCCAAATCTCCTTAAGCATTGACAATTGTCGTTATTTATCACAAATTATTTTATGCAATTTTTTAACCGCAGAATCATTAAATCATGTTAGGATTCAAGTTGCGGGCGCAAGAGATGTTCACTCTCGAAAATCGGTTTTAGCTTTAAGACATTCATTCACTCTGAGAATGAGAGCGTAACAAACTGCGAGCTATTTTTCTCATCGCCATCACTGAGTTTGTAAAACTGGATTACATCAATATAACTAATAAACAAAAATAGGATCACCAAGAAAAAAAACTAATATTGATTTAACTAATATTAATATATTCCAGTACTCCACCAGGTATAGTTAATTTTTAATACTAAAATTAACATAAATTGTCAACCCTAACTAGTTGATGAGGATGATGGCCAACAATAAAATTAATTAGATATTATTTTATCAATAGCATCATTAATTATGTCTACAAAAATGCCAAATCCCAAACACCAATATATAATCACAAAAATAACCACATAAAATATGAACATATAAATGCATCACTAAATGGACCAGTGTAACGCCTCAATTTAATTAAAACGTATTTTGGGGTGTGAATAGAAGTTGGGGTGCAGATAGGGGAGTGGTCTGCGGATAGCTGTTTTGGTTAGGGTTTATTTAAAACCTAATTTCCTCTCTCCCCTCACCCTAAACAACTGATCCCCTTCCCTCTCCCCGATCTCCCGATCCCTCTCACTCTCCCCCTCGTTCGTGTGGAGCGACGGCTGTAACCCGCAACCCCTCCCCCCGATCTCCCTTCCTCCTCCCTCTCCCGTCGCCGCCTAGAGCAGGGAAGCGCCTCCCGATCCCTCTCTCCCGTCGACGCCTGGAGCAAGGAGGACCCGTCTCCTCTTCCATCCCTCTCCCGTCGCCGCCTGGAAGGAGAAGCCCGAGCCTTCTCCACCCCTCTCCCTCTCTCTCGTCGACAAGGAGGAGCCGAGCCCCTCTCCTCTCCCCCTCTCTTTGTCCCGGCCGCCGCCGGCTAGGAGGAGGCCCGGCCCCTCTTCTCTTTGTTGAGGCCGCGAGCGCACCCGGAGAAGACGGCCCTTAGAGCTCAAATCGGCGTGTGGAAACCGAATCCGCACATGGACAACCACTACGAAAGCCGTTGTGATCGAACTATGGCTCCGAAACGCGCGTCAAGGGTAACGACTTTTCTTCTTGGGCAGGTGAAGACCTTAATTAGCATACTTGCATGAGATCCCCTCTCCACCGACAGGTGGGGGAAGGGTGCCCTCCGACGGGTCGATGTCTACATCCCCGCGATTAATTGCATTAGTGTTTGGAAGCGCGAGTACGGATTAGGCATGTTATGTGAAGCCCATCCGGACATGTTGGTCTGGATTGGTGATGTTCTGGGGTTCCCGGAGAAGACTCCGTGAAATTTGTATGTTTGGAATCTGGGGGTCTGCACGGAGCTGCAGTTAGTACTGGAGGTGTGCTCCATGAAACACCCTAGTGTTTGCACGGGATCGTTGGATCGTTGACATTAGTTCCCGGGGAACTTTTGTTGTGTTTATGCGAAGCCCGTCTCTCGGAGACCGTTGGGCGAGCGTGTCGAGTTGTGCGCCTTGGGTGCCCAACTTAGGTGGCCGTGAGTGCCGCCTTTGTTACATAACAAACAGTTATGTATGCGGTAACAGGCAAGAGGCAAGGGGAGGTTGACCCGCGTCGTGCGTGTTGGGTACGACGACTTGAGCAGCGGGCCTACTTTGAATTCCCATGGAATTAGTCAAAATTCAATTTCATCCTCATTACTAGGAAACAGCTGAATTGGAATTGGGAGGCTAATTCCAATTCAACAAATGCAGAAGCCACTTCTTTGTCCTTTTGCCCTGCTAAAGCCTAAATGATGAAGCTCAGTACTTAGAACGTGGAAAATTTCTTCTGAAATGGTGACCTCCACGACATTAAATCCACCACGGACCATACGCCAAACCCTAATTAAATAAATAAAATTCCACGACAAAGTGTCCAACTGAACAATACAAAATGATGGAGAAAAGACAACTTGGCATTACTCCAGAGATGACTTTTTTCCCCGACAATGAATACCTAACCTGCTACTCATGAGTAATTAACCCGCAGTAATAATCAATGATCAAACAAGGATAGAAAGCCGTGATTGATCTTACACTTGCTCCAATTTCAGCATTATTAGCATGAAATTCAAGTCTCAGCCCTAATTTTATTTTCTTAAAAAAACGGAAGAGGAAGAAGAAAGACTCACAGAATAACTTCCACTTCCATTTCTAGTCGCCACTGTTAAAAATCTCCAGCGGGGCCACACTGATTACACCATGATTTTGATGGCCGAAAGCAACACAAGAATAAAAAAAGAAGATGTGCGGCATTCCCGTTGCGCAGGTCAAAATCTGCTCAGATTCAATGAATCTGGACAGCTAAAAGCAGTCTTCCACTTCCTTCTTCTCTATAATATGTATCTGCGGGCGGCCATTGCTTTCCATTTCTAACCTCCTTCTCGTCTTCTTCGCTTAGCACGCGTGAAAGGATTATAAAAAGTCAACCACTTTCCTCTTCTTCTCCCTCGTCAGTTTTCCGATAAAAGCGGGAAAATATTTGAAAACTAAATTTTTTTTGTCCAGGGTGCTTGTGTTTAGGAGAGATATTTAGTCCTATGATCGTGATTCCAACGTCGGAGATGCTCTGTGAAGTTATACGTCGTATTTGTAAAATACGATCGTATTAAATATTGATCACATTTTAGATCAATCATTAAAGAAAAATCGTGTTGGCGGAAATAGACGGCGAGATCGGACGTTTCGCATCGTAATCTTAGGTGTGTTACTCGCACCAACAATTTAGTCTGTGTTTAGGCCGTCCATGCTCGCAAACCACGATCAATCCTCTCTTAACGGCCACACGCGCAAAATGTATTGCTCGACGCCCCTCTAGATTGATCCCAAATTTAGGGACGGGAACTTGTTTGGAAAAATCCCCCTCCATATATTATTATTGTTATTGGTGCAAACTTTGTGGTGTAGATAATTTATGAGTCGAACTCGAATAGACTACTACATAATCACCAAACAGATGGCTCGACTATCATCGAGTAGGGTTGGCGATGGTCGATAATCGTTGATCGGGTTAAGTGAAAGCTCGGTCATGTGGCCGCCTGCTTGATGATCGTCGAGTGGATTAAGCCTCCTCGACAATCGCTTGTCGGGTTCAACGCGGGCTGGAATAATGGATGCAGTAAGAGAGCACATTGAAGGGTAAACTGGTTGTCATCCTTTTGATAGTAGACACGAAAAACTACATTTTATATAGTACAAGTGGCAGTGCACGTGGGGTGCTCTCGTGTCGCTGCGATAGTACACAAGTCATGACAGTACCTCAGCCCATGCACACAATTACACCGCCTTGTGAGCAGAGGTATTGTTGTGGTCTGGGGAAAAAATAAGAGTGCTAGTATTTTTTTTATTTTAAATGGGAGTTGCGGAGATGAGAATGCTTAGGTGGATGTGTGGTCACACGAGACTGAATAAAATTAGGAATGAATGTATCAGAGATAAGACATGAGTGATGTCAATTGTAGAGAAGATGCGAGAAACTCGTTTAAGATGGTTCGAACATGTACATAGGAGACCATTAGAGGCGCCTGTTAGGCCTTGTGAGAGTTTAGTCACTAGACATGTTAAACGGGGGAGGGGTAGACCAAAAAAGACTTGGAAATAAACTATAAGAAAAGATATGATGTACTTAGGTATTAGTGAGGCTATGATTAAAGATAGGGCGCAACGACGACAAAGGATCCATATAGCCGACCACACTGTTGTGGGATTAAGGCTTGAGTGTTGTTGTTGTTACATTATAATTTTACACAATATTGTGTGCATGTATTGCTACATGTGCTTGATTTATCCATTAATTTTGTTGTTGTAGTCAAATAGTTGTGTTTAGAAGTTTTAATCAAATATCCTTCAATTTTAATAACAAATGCTCTAGGATCTTGTGATTAAATAAGTTTAAGGTTGGTTTGGTTGGCCGGCATGCGCAACGGGGTTCACGGATGGATGGAAGTCGGATCGTGGCTGCTAGGCGGATCCGGGAATTTCTATATGGGGGGCCAGACATCGTTTTACTCTAGTAAAAAAGAAATCTGAATGATTTCATCTTGTCAGAGTCATTTCTCCCACATCCGACCACCGTTTTTGACATATAAGTTGTCAAATTCCATTTTGCAAAAATTTTGGTGGTGCCCGGGTCCCGGCCCACCCTGCTTAGAGCTGCCCCTGGTGGACGCGGTCCAAAGTTGGGCATGGGCAAAAATGGTATAGAGGTTAGAGAATGTGATTGGTATATATACTAATTATTCTGCATGGGCAAAATTGTCAAATCCAATTAGTATAGCGACTGATGGGTGCCCTAGAAATCTAAGTGTTCAGATCGGACCAACAAAAACCCGACCTGGAGCGATCTCCGAGAGGATTCCAATTAGGCCTAATTTTGAGCAAATCCGAGTCCATTTGACCCCGAAACAGACGTCTGAACGATTCGCGGGGGTTCCCGGCATGGGCAGTCACTAGGGTTGTTCGCAAACCAAACAGTTCATCAACATTTCGAAAATATATCTTTGAAGATTCGATTAAAATTCGTATTTTTTGAATTCGAATTCAAGTTAGGATTAGAAAGTTATCTGAATAATATTATCCTTATTAAAAGGATTCGCGAATAGTTCTAGAAAAACATAATTTAATAAATTTTATATAGCAAATTAAACTTCCGTTTGGCACTATGGTGGCGGTCGTGAACGAGATGGTAAAATCGTTATTTGTGAACGGCCACCTAAGGAACTTCATCCGCTTTTATGTTCAAGTGGATGAAGTTTCTTAGATGAACGCTCATAAATGACGATTTTACCACCGCGTTCACGACCTCCACCACTATGCCAAACGGAGCCTTTATCAACCCAAAAATACTTTTCCACGTGCATGTGCATTAATTCAATTTCAAATTTGCATTAGATTTTTGTAATTGATAAATACAAATAATTGAGAGCAACTTGACTTCTCAATAGCTGTGTAATAAGCATAATATTAGCTTACTTTACCACGTGTACCAGCACCTGCACTGATTGCAGTTTGTTTATTGCCTTTTTTTTAAATGGATTAAACCATAGAGGCATCCATCAAAGTTAATGGTATATACACGTGGAACTTATCATGTTCAATTCAACCGTTGCTCGTCGCAATTCTAATAATTTTGCAAGTTGAATGATGTATTTGGATTCCTCTCGTCGAGACAATAAATTTCAACTACTTACACGTCAAAAATGATGGCCGGATGAAGGAGAAACAACTCTATTAAGATGAAGGCTTTCATATTTTTGGGGGGCTGGAGGAAGACGATGTCACTTCTCTAAAGTACAATACCCCACTAGTCATGGCGGACGCAGAAAATTTATTCTGTTTAGGCAGAGTACAAAATTATTTAAACAATAAATCAACAAATATAACAAAAATAAGTATATATTATATTAATTTCACACAAAAATAATGTCTATATTATATGAATACCACTTTTCATTTTAAATATTTTTGATATTATCACACAATAACTTAATAAAGAACTTATTTATAAAAAATTTAAACAACAAATTTGCTTATAAAAACAAATTTAAATAACTAACTTGTTTATAAAAAAAATTAAATAACAACGTACCAATGAACTTATTTTTATAAAAAAAAATTAAAAACATAATAACAAATTTATTTATAAAAGAATTCTTAAACCATAACAAAAAACTTATTTATATAATAAAAAAAAATGTTGTTGATAGTAAGAATCGAACACAAGACCACCTAATTAAAACAACACTCTCTACCAACTGAGCTATGAAGATCATTTTCTTTTTGATATTACAATATATTTATTATTAGGTAGAATATTTGTCATAGTAAATTATCATGTTCTCTACTGCTGAAAAATAGTAATTTTAGAATTCAGTGTGTTGAAATCGGAAAACTCAGCTCAACAGAGTTCGGACCTGAGAGCAACTCGTTTTTTTACTTTTAACCGAAAATCTCAAGACCAGACACTCGGAACTAAGAAACTCACATATTTTGGTGGCTAACCTAAAACAGGACCATTAAGCTGCAGCGAGGAGGTCCCGTCACAAACCCGGAAGACCCAAAGATCTCCTCCCAAACCAAGATTGAGCTCGGCACTCTATAGAAACAAAGAGAGTACAGGGAAAGCAAGATCGCTCTCTAGTTCTCCTCCCAAAAAAATCCTCTTTCTTAAAGTGTCCATGGGGGTTTATTTAGAGATTTTGAAAATAAACTGCAGATAGCGGCCTCCGCCTTTTAGTTATTACTATCCGCAGTCACATTTGGTCTACGCACAATGTAATCTCGTTGACCGAAAATGCTAAGGGCAGACCATAACAACCTTGGGTTCAACAGATCACCCCCTTGGGGGCAAGTGCTCCCCTTCCTGGGAGTACTAGCCCTTGCCATCAAGGGACAGGCGAGTGCCCTATGGGACAAGGCACTCGCCTTCTTTCCCCCTAACTATCTAGGAAGTCCCTCTACTGTTGGGTGCTCGCTTCAGAACCCGTCTCCCCTGGGTGAGTACCTCATGTTACCGTTGTTCGCCCAGAGTCCTCCTGGGCGAGCACTCTTTTCCCTTGATAATCGCCCCTTAGAATTCTGATCATACTCGCCTACTCCTGCTAGCCGGTCCGATCGCGTCCACTCATCAAATACGGGGTTGTACACAGTATAGGTGGTCGCCCATACTAGATCCTATGTGGGTCTGCCCCTGCCAGTAGATATGAAACTTTGATGTGCATAGACAAAAAAAAAACACAGACCATCTAAACACTCGCCGATTGAAAACCTTGAGGAGAGAAGTCAACGAATGGCGGTGACCGAATATCCAAAGAATGTGGTCTAATGACCATAGATCTCAGCCGACATACAGAGCTAAAACAATAAACAAAATAAGCAATTCAATTATTCCCTAAATTCAAATTCGATCTGGTGTATTCCCTAAATTCAAATTCGATCTGGTGCACGCGAGAGCGTGTGATTTATGATTTCTAGTTAAATTTTTTTCAACATAACTGGATGAAAAACACAAGCTACACACATAAAAAAAAGTATGCCATAAGCAATATTGGACTAAAAAAATTCATTTCCCTCTAAATAATTTGATTTCTCTAATGATTTTTAGTTTTTTTCATTAATTGTTATAAAACCCAAAAACATCAAACAATATGAAAAATATAAATAAATCTGTCATTATTTAAATTTCTGACACTAATTGTAACGCCCAGGGCCGGCCTACCCCGATTCAACCAGAGGAAATCCCGAACCGACACGTGATCGGAATGCAGCTCAAACACCCAAAAGCCTCTCTACACCTATTTCTCAGCAGCGGCGCATTGTTGAGGCCAAGTCTCGAACCCGCAACCCCCTTGATAAGGAGTTTTCAAATCACTCATCACCAATTGAGCTGCAGCTCGGCGCAATTGGTGATGAAGAGTGAAAAAATTCTATAGTTAAGCGTGCTCGGACGAAAGTAATCTCGGGATAGGTGACCTCCCGGAAAGCCCCCGTGCTGCACAAATGAATGTTGTCGCCATCAACAACCCGCCTGTGGATGGAGAGAGGTTGGGTGCTTGGGCTACAGCCCGGACAATGTCAGGTGAAGCCACAGTGATCCAGTATGATCTAGAATGGGCCGGCCCTGGGTCGTCACAAAAAAAATATGTTATATTCTATCTGCAGATCAGAGATGTTACACTAACAACATAAACAACGATTCACAATACATGGCTACGATTCACATCGACAATTCATCGTTCATGTTGAAGCAGTGTATACGATGTTTCGATGTTTTACGGTGTATGTTGAAGCGGCGTATACGACACTATGCATCAGCACGCTTTTCCTTGCAAATAGTTGCAGCACCATCAAATCACACTATATGAAAGTCTCCAACATCCGTTTGCAACCTCTCGGCCTCATTTTTTTCCTTTTTTCTGGAAGACTCGCGTTTTCTTTTTTCTGCACCATGTGATTACAGTCAAGATGAGACATATATATTCTTACCTTTTGATATTCTTGTGCGTTTTTAGGCACGATTTATATGCTTCCTGATGCGTAAATAATAAGAATTTCATTATTTAATCACTTTTTAAAGTAAACTATGTATAAAAAAAATTAGAATAATATTTTCACAGTAGCCCTAGGGATGAAACATTTATAATTCAACCCAAATTATGCATTCTTTCATGTCTCTATGGGTGTTGATTGAGTGGATGATACAATCAGTGGTAGAAATTTATTAATTAAAATAATTATTACAATAATATTTAAAGAAACTTTCATAATGTTTGGTGTTTGAACTCCACATCAATTGATGATAAAAACTCAAAATCAAAGATCATAAATGGGAGAAGAATCGCGACCAAAAGCAAAAATCTTTGAATTAAAGAAGAAAAATTGAAAGCAGAGAAAACGGTTTTTAGAAAGTCGTGTTGGATCGGCTGCTCAAAAAACAGCTCATTTGGAAAGCTTATCATCCAAACAACCTCAAAAAAAGTGATGGTGGTGGGAATAGAGCTTTTCCCACCGCCACCCGCACGCCAAACAGAGCCTAACTTTCTCTTCGTTTCTAATCAATTAGCCAAAAGTTGATTCAGGTTTCTCATGCTCACCCAGATCAACTTATTGCTGATTCCTTAACAAAACCAAGTAATCATCACAAAATTGACATAAACAAAGTAATAACAAATTATGAACACTCAGGAGTTGCCCCCAGGATCCCCTGAAGGAAACTTAGGAAGGGTGTTGACCAAGATTGTAAGATTATAAGAAAAATACCTAAGGTTTATCATTGATGATCAAATTAGTTCCTGAGAATTTTGATGGTGCAATCTAGCTATCTTTAAGGGGAGCCTTGACGCACCGGTTGAGGTGTTGCCGTGTGACCTTGAGATCACGGGTTCGAAACCTAGAAGCAGACTCTTGCAAAAATGCAGGGTAAGGTTTGCCTACATTAATTTCACACTTGTGGTTGGGACTCGAGCCCAACCGGGCTGCCCTTTTTTTTAATGCTAGTTTTTTTTTGTAAATACTAATTATAGATACTATATTGCTAAATCAGCTGCAATCCTACCCAATATCTTTAATTCGTCTATTCTATTGGTGGCCATCTACTAGTGTTTCGGCTTAACTTGGACCCCATTGCTCCACTCCCCCACTACTTGCCTTTACATAATCACTTCAAGCATTCAAATATTTCACTCTTTTTTCCCATGAAATTGTCAAATCACCAGCAGGTCAAGAAAGAAGCTAACTTTCCACTCATATAAGCATCACACCAAAAATGATTGAAAAAGACTGAAAGATCAAAACCCCCCCTACTTCCCTATATGTATCGCCTAAACCTCAGAGAAAAGCCACAGCCACCGTCGAATCTTTCGACTTCTCTGTTTCTTCCAATTCTGATAAGACCTGCTACCTTTTCTGCAGCAAAATTCGAATCCGATCTAATTATGGTCCATGGACTCTCAAGAATCTTTGAGAAAGGGCTTTCCACTTGTTACTAAAGATAATGAACTCTCAGAGTTCTCCCAAACACTTCAAGAAGCCATGGCTTCTACCCCAAACGAGCAGATTTCTTCTGGTGCAGAAATCAGCAGGCCTGAACCAGTCTTTTCTGTTCTAAACACACCGGATCCTCCTGCTCCATGGAAAGAACTCGTTTCTTCAGTGAAGGCAAAAGTTCTTTCTCATGGAAAGGAATCCTCTTCCCTGCCCCATTTCGTGTTCTCGGGGTTACAGGGACTTTTTCCTGTTCTCAGATGGGGAAGAAACTATTGTCTGAAGTCTTTTCAAAGCGACATAATGGCAGGACTTACTCTCGCTAGTCTCGGCATACCACAGGTAATATTTGAACTTCTGCCTCTTCTCCTTCGTGCTTTGTTTCTGATCATGCTTTTGAATTACTATGCAGAGTATAGGGTATGCCAGCTTGGCGAAGTTGGAGCCTCAATATGGCCTATGTAAGTACAAAATTATATACAAAAATCTAGTTTAGTAGTTCGTAAGAGGTTTTGTGTTTGAGGTTCTTATATTTTTCTCTTCTGAGTGTTTTAATTGACAGATACAAATTTAGTTCCACCTCTGGTGTATGCTGTGATGGGGACTTCGAGAGAAATAGCCATTGGACCAGTAGCCGTCGTCTCTCTTCTCATCTCCTCCATGATTCAGAAAATCGTCGATCCATCGGTTGATTCAGCTGGCTACAAGAAGATAATCTTCACTGTCACATTCTTCACCGGGGTATTTCAAGCTTGTTTTGGCTTTTTCAGGCAAGTTTTCAGCAAGTGAAGTAATGTCAGTACATTGAGAATTCAGAAAGTGGTTTATTTATTTATAATTTAAATGTGATTGGTTATTTTCAGGCTGGGATTCTTAGTGAATTTCTTATCACATGCTGCAATTGTTGGGTTCATGGGAGGGGCAGCCATTGTGATTGGTCTACAGCAGCTCAAGGGACTACTTGGATTAACTCACTTCACAAATAAGACTGACCTGGTTTCTGTCATTGAGGCTGTTTGGATTGGAATTCATCAATCTGTGAGCATCAAAAACACAAATTTTTGAATATATTTTTTCAGATAATGTTTTAGTTCATCCTAAGAAATTACTTTCATTTGATTCACAATTACAGTGGCATCCAAGCAACTTCTTCCTCGGTTGTTTCTTCCTTATATTCATCCTGGTCGCAAGATTCTTGGTGAGTTGTGAAGGCTGAATAATCTTTTTTTAATGAATTATTCATACTGCTGAAAGCATTTAGTATCTTTAAATTTCAGGGCAGAAGAAAAGCAAAGCTATTTTGGCTGCCATCCATTGCTCCTCTGATCTCTGTTATTTTATCAACTGTAATAGTTTTTCTAGTCAGGGGAGATAGACATGGACTGAAAATAATAAGAGATGTTAAAAGCGGTTTGAATCCAAGTTCAGTTAAGCAGTTGCAGTTCACAGGACCATTTGTTGGAGAATCTGCAAAGATTGGAGTTATTTGTGCAGTCATAGCTCTCACGGTTTGTCCAGCATTTGTTTATAATATGATTTGTTATCATAATCATCATCATCAATAGTATTATCTAACTACTTATATAAAGGGCAATTTACCGAGAACTCCCCTTAAGTTTACTAAATTACAGGCTGCGCCCCTCTTACGTTTGAAATTACAAAAACTTCCCCTGGAAATCTACATTTCATAACATCCATGCATAAAGACCACCTGAATTATTTTTCCAATGGAGTATTTTTGTGCCTGGATGTTATGAAATGTGCATTTTCAGGGAGGTTTTTGTAATTTCAAAAGTTAGAGGGGTGATTGCTGTAATTATGCTAACTTCTAGGGGAAGTTTTGGTAATTATTCCTTTATATAAATATAAAAAAAATATCCCAAATTACTTTAGGTCTATCAGTTCTCCTTACTAATCCTTCAACATTAATTGTATCTGTTGAAAATAAGGAATTGTATTTTTGTCCACCTTCAAACACATACAAGGATAACTACAACACCGTACTAGCGGTGTGAGACTAAACGAAAGAGGAGGAGATTTGCTATCGGCACACCAATTTGCGCTATTTGCACTCCAAATACCAATACTCTCCCTCAAGGTGGGCGAAAGATATTCACCAAGTCCATCTTGTCACTTAATCTACATAAGTCCAGTGAGCTAAGTCATTTGGTTAGACAATCAGCCACTTGCTCTTTTTTAGCAACATGCCCCAGCTTTAATGTTCCACTATATAGCTTTTCTTTGATAAAGAATCTATCGATCTCTATATGCTTGGTGCTATCATGTTGGACAGGATTATTTGCAATGCTAATAGCTGATTTGTTATCACACCACAGTGTCATATGTCTTCTTTGATCTATCTTGAGTTCAACCAGCAAGGCTTTCAGTCATATCATCTCCCCTACGCTTAAGGTCATGACCCTATATTCAGCCTCGGCTGTAGATCTCGCAACTACAGTCTGCTTCTTGCTTTTTCAGGAGACGAGGATGCCTCCTACAAACATACAATATCCTGATGTTGATCTTCTGTCATCTACACAGCTAGCTCAATTAGAGTCGCAATAGCCCTCGATGTTTAGATGTCCATTCTTCTGGAAGACCAGTCCCTTCTCGGGTGTGCTCTTCAGGTATCAAAGAATCTGGTATACGACATCCAAGTGACCCTCCCTAGGATCATGCATATAACGATCTACCACGCTCACAACGAAAGATATGTCGGGACAGGTGTGAACCAGATAAATTAGTTGGCCTACCAGCCTCTGGTACCTTTCTCTATCAATTGGCTCTCCCGCCTCCGCACCGAGCTTGATCTTCTGATCAATAGGAGAGACGACAGGTCTGCAACCCATCATACCTGTCTCTTTGAGTAGGTCCAACATATATTTCCGTTGGGAGAGAACAATTCCTCGTGCGCCGCAGGCTACCTCAATCCCAAGGAAGTATCGTAGCTGACCCAAGTCCTTCACCTCAAATTTCTTGCTCAATATTTTCTTAAGCTGAGCAATTTCATACTCATCATTTCATGTGATGATCATATCATCCACATACACGGCAAGTACTGTGATGTGAATTGCATGCCTTCTAAAGAACAAAGTGTGATCAACATTGGTCTGTTGATATCCTATGGCTGTCATGGCTCTCTTGAGCCTGTCAAACCAAGCTCGAGGAGACTGCTTCGGCCCATATGTGACTTCTTGAGTCTACACACCTTTCATGTCGTTTGTTTTGTGCCAAAGCCCGGCGGTACTTCCATGTATACATCTTCCAATAGATCTCCATGAAGAAAGACATTTTTACGTCAAGCTGATGTAGTTTCCATCACCCATTTGCCGTCAAGGATATCAGTGTCCGCACTGTGCTCATTTTTGCAACGGGTGCAAAGGTCTCATCGTAGTCGATGTCATAAGTCTGACTGTACCCCTTTGCTACCAGTCGTGCCTTGTAACGCTCGATCAGTCCCTCTGGGTTTTGTTTCACGGTGAAAACCCACTTCCACCCATTGATCTTTTTCCTGGTGGTAGCGACACAAGATCCCAGGTTTTGTTTTTTTCCAATGCTCTGAGTTCTTCTAACATTGCAAATTTCCATCGCGGATCCTCCTTGGCCACCTGCCAACACTTAGGAATAGAGATTATGTCCAAAGATGCAATAAATCCCTCATGTACAAGTGATATATGAGAATATGAAACAAACTTATCAATATCATGAGGAAAGTCATATCGATCAAGTGAGACTCCTTCATTCTTGCGGGTACTCCTCCTTACCGGTATGGGAGTAGAAGTAGTAGGATGAGAAATTATATCATGTGTGAGTTCAGATGTTGAGGTGGATTAAACAGGGATTAAGGTTAATGGAATCGGTGTTGCAGGAGACGGAGTAGGCAGTGACAAGGGACTCAACACGCATGACTCTATGGGCATTGTAGTCTCACTCTGCTTCTTCTTGTATATACTCTCGGCTCCCCCTGGGCGTGAGTGTGAAATTTTCTAGATCGATGGAACATTGAGACAAGCACACCAAGGATGAACAAAAAAAACACTTCTTTATTGCTTGGCAAATTGATTACAACAATTACAACAGAAGCAGGCTGAATACAAGTCGCATACAACTTGATTCACAACAGCCGAGAATAAGAAAAAACAACTGGTCGCAGACAGAGTCCGCTTCTCTTCAGCTCGCTAACGCCCCGCGTTGTCGCTAACGCCGGCGTTGACTTAGACCGCACGAGCTCGCTGCGAGCACACCCTCTTGACGAGACCGCAGATGCAGACCGCCACCTCACACAAGTCGCTAAAGCCCCGCATTGTCGCTAACGCCCCGCGTTGACTCGCGATCTTACACAGCTCGCAACTCTTGCTCCAGATCGCCCAGAACTCACTCCGAGTTCACTTCCACTTGAGACAGCCCGTTAAGACCGCCCAAGCTCTCCTCCGAACTCACTCCAAGTTCGCACTCACTTGAGATCGCCAATAGAGACCGCCTAAGTCGACACACTTTCTGATATTCTCTGTGGGGGGATTGCCTCGCTATTTATAGATTCCGGAGCCGCCACCAAAGGCGGGGGCTAACGCCGGCGTTAGCGCTAACGCCGGGCGTTAGCTCACTTCACAAAATTCAACACTCCCCCTAGAAGTGAGCTCCGTCAACCACTCCGAGCAACGAGCGAAGCCTCCTGAACGGCCCCGCAGAAAGGGGCTTTGTGAAGATATCCGCTATGTTGTCTTCGCTCCGCACATGCTCCACCGCAATCAAGCCACCCAACGCCTTCTCTCTGATGAAGTGATGCTCGATCTCTATATGTTTTGTTCTCGCGTGACAGACTGGATTGGTTACCAGTTTCAGGGCACTCTCGTTGTCACCGCGAAGAACAGTTGGTCCGTTGACCTTCTCGTCCACGTTTTCCACCAGTCTCCTCAGCCAGACACACTCTTGGGCTGCTAAGCACGACGCCTTGTACTCAGCCTCTGTGGTGGATAAGGAGATAGAATCATGCTTCTTGTTACACCACGAGATAGCAGTTGCTCCACATAGAAACACATGACCTGAGGTCGACTTGCGATCATCAGCGTCACCACCGTAGACTGCATCCGTGTACCCATGCAACTTGAAGTCAGACTTCTCTCTATAGGACAACCCCATCTCAAGGGTCCCCTTCACGTACTTCAGAATTCCTTTAGCTGCCTCCAGATGAGGCTTCCGCGGCTCCTGCATATACCGACTAACTCGGCCGACGGCAAAAGCTATGTCCGGCCTCGTGATAGTCGGGTAAATTAAACTCCCCATCAGTGCCCGGAAGACCTTCGGATCAGAAAGAATCCTCCCTTCTTCCTTCCGAAGCTTCAGCCCAACCTCCAGTGGAACAGAGCTGCTCTTCCCCTCCTTCATGCCGAATCTTTCGACGATCTTCTCAGCGTAAGCCCTCTGGGAAACGAACAGTCCACCACTTATCTTCTCTACCTGAAGTCCGAGGAAATGGTGTAGTTCACCAAGATCCTTCATCTCAAAACGGATAGATAACAGTTGTCTCAGCGTCGCGACCTCTTCACTGTTGTTCTCGGTCATGATCATGTCGTCGACGTACAGCAGCACCAATACATGAAGATCTCCACTCTTCTTCACGAACATGCTAGAGTCCGAGTCTGAGGCATTATAACCACGGAACTGCAAGTACTCTGCAATCTTCTCATACCAGGCTCTCGGCGCCTGTTTCAACCCGTAGAGGGCCTTCTTCAGCTTGCACACATGATGTGGGTGTGACTTGGACACGTATCCAGGTGGTTGCACCATGAATATGTCCTTGTCAATCTCTCCGTACAGGAACGCGTTCTTCACATCAAGCTGCCACAGCTTCCAACCTCGGCACGCCGCAAGAGCTATGACCGTCCTCACCGACGTCATCTTAGCCACAGGATTAAATGTCTCCTCATAGTCCTCACCATAGGTTTGCGAGAAACCTCGAGCGACAAGCCTAGCCTTGTACCGCTCTACTCCTCCGTCAGCTCTCTTCTTCACCTTGTACACCCACTTGCAGGTGACAGGCTTGATGCCCTCCACCATGGGAACAAGGTCCCATGTCTCATTTTTCTTCAAGGCCTGCATCTCCTCATCCATGGCCACGTCCCACTCCTTAGTGCCTACAGCATCTTCAAAGCGGGCAGGTTCCCTCTCGTCAAGTGGTCCTGCGAAGAAGCAAGATACTAAACTCACGAAGTTCCCCTCCTTATAGCGAGAAGGCGGGACGATGGTCTGTTTCAACCTTCTCAAGGCTTGGCCACTTTCTACCGCTCCGGTAGACACCTCATCTTCAACTCTTCTCTCTTCAACTCTTGGAGCACTGCTCCCCCTGCTTCTCGAACTCGAAGCTCCCCCTGAGCCAAATGGCGATGGGGTGCTGGGAGATAGCTCCAACTCCATAGTAGAGTCCTCAGTGACCCTCTCTTCACACCTGCTAGAACCTCAAACCTCCGGCAGCACCACAGTAGAGACTCCCTGATACGAGATCAGTTCGTAAAACACCACGTCGCGCGAGATGACAAACTTGTGAGTCTGCGGATTCATGCACTTCCACCCTTCTTCCGCTCGTCGTAGCCGATGAAGACACACTTGCTTTCGGCTCCAACTTGGTTCTCTCAGCCTCCGGAATGTGCACGAAGCAGGTAGAGCCAAACACCCTCATGTGGCTCACATTTGGCTTCTCCCCGAACATGAGTTGGTGTGGAGACACCATCCTGTTAGGACTCAGAGGTAGCCGGTTGATCACATAGGTGGCACACGTCATTCCCTCCGCCCACAAGGCTTTGGGAATTCCCTTGGCATGTAGCCAACTCCTGGTAGTCTCCACCAGATGGCGGATCTTCCTCTCTGCAACCCCATTTTGTTGAGGGGTGTGGGCGCAAGAGAGCTCTCGCCGGATGCCGAATTTCCTGCAAAAAGAGTTAAAAGCGTTAGAGGTAAACTCCCCCCCCATTATTACTTCTTAACTTCTTCACCCTCAGGTTCAGCCTCCCCTCCACTAGTTCTTTCGGCTCCTGGAACTTCTCAAACACCTCCGCCTTCTCCCTCATGAAGTAAACCCACGTGTAGCGGGTATAATCATCCATCAAGATCAGCGCATACTTATTTCCTCCATAATTAGGGTGGCGCACGGCCTCATCACATCAGCATGAACACATTCCAGAGGTGCCTTATATCTGGTCTCCGACTTGTCAAATGGAAGTCGATGCGACTTTCCAAATTGACAGCCCTCGCATACATGGTCGTCGCCACAAGAAGAGAGATTAGGCAGGCCGCTCACCAGACCCTTTGCTGCCATCATCTTCAATTTTTCCATCCCCACATGACCTAGCATCTCATGCCAGATCGCAGCGCTGTCATTCGTCTTCAGCTTGTCCACATAGGCATTTGCAGACAGGACATACAAATCCTTCACCCTTCTCCCGGTGAGTGTGATGTCAGCATCAACAGACGACAAATTCTTCAGAAACTTCACCTCCTTCGGTCCGAACAGCACGTGGTATCCTGCATCCACTGTATTCGCAACAGAGAAGAGGTTCTTCTTCATGCCCGACACATGATACACACTCTTCAGTGTCACGGGCTTCTCTTTACTTCCCAGGGATACCATCCCTTCTTGCTCCACATGATGCACCGTATCATCCGCAATGATGATAGCATCCGATCCTCCGTATGCCTTCAAGGAGGCAAACTTAGACACATCTCCAGTGAGATAGTGCCCGCAACCAGAATCCACTATCCAGTCATTCTCGAAGTTTATCGAGGCTAAGGCATCGACAGGCGTGGCCGTCATCTCAGCCAGGAAGCAGTTGTCTCCGCATTCACCACCCTGGTGACCTCCACCTCTCGCTCCACCTCTCCAGTGGCCTCCTTCCTTCTCAGCAACATGGCCGGCCTTCAGATTAGACCGGCAGTCCTTTGTCATGTGCCCGTACTTCTTACAGGAAAAACAAAGGGATCTCCCCCTCTCATCACGAGCAGGGAGGAACTTCCCCTTATCACCTTGAGAGGCGTTGAGGGTCCATCTCCGGAATTCTTCTTCTTCTTGTCTCAGGTCTTCTTCTTGCCTGAGTACAACACCTCACTATCTCCCCCTGAGATAGACACTCCCGCCATCTGCTTCGTCAGGCTCTCCTGTGACGATAACAGGTTCTCCAGCTCCAGTTCTCACGGTTTGTCCAGCATTTGTTTATAATATGATTTGTTATCATAATCATCATCATCAATAGTATTATCTAACTACTTATATAAAGGGCAATTTACCGAGAACTCCCCTTAAGTTTACTAAATTACAGGCTGCGCCCCTCTTACGTTTGAAATTACAAAAACTTCCCCTGGAAATCTACATTTCATAACATCCATGCATAAAGACCACCTGAATTTTTTTTCCAATGGAGTATTTTTGTGCCTGGATGTTATGAAATGTGCATTTTCAGGGAGGTTTTTGTAATTTCAAAAGTTAGAGGGGTGATTGCTGTAATTATGCTAACTTCTAGGGGAAGTTTTGGTAATTATTCCTTTATATAAATATAAAAAAAATATCCCAAATTACTTTAGGTCTATCAGTTCTCCTTACTAATCCTTCAACATTAATTGTATCGGTTGAAAATAAGGAATTGTATTTTTGTCCACCTTCAAACACATACAAGGATAACTACAACACCGTACTAGCGGTGTGAGACTAAACGAAAGAGGAGGAGATTTGCTATCGGCACACCAATTTGCGCTATTTGCACTCCAAATACCAATACTCTCCCTCAAGGTGGGCGAAAGATATTCACCAAGTCCATCTTGTCACTTAATCTACATAAGTCCAGTGAGCTAAGTCATTTGGTTAGACAATCAGCCACTTGCTCTTTTTTAGCAACATGCCCCAGCTTTAATGTTCCACTATATAGTTTTTCTTTGATAAAGAATCTATCGATCTCTATATGCTTGGTGCTATCATGTTAGACAGGATTATTTGCAATGCTAATAGCTGATTTGTTATCACACCACAGTGTCATATGTCTTCTTTGATCTATCTTGAGTTCAACCAGCAAGGCTTTCAGTCATATCATCTCCCCTACGCTTAAGGTCATGACCCTATATTCAGCCTCGACTGTAGATCTCGCAACTACAGTCTGCTTCTTGCTTTTTCAGGAGACGAGGATGCCTCCTACAAACATACAATATCCTGATGTTGATCTTCTGTCATCTACACAGCTAGCTCAATTAGAGTCGCAATAGCCCTCGATGTTTAGATGTCCATTCTTCTGGAAGACCAGTCCCTTCTCGGGTGTGCTCTTCAGGTATCAAAGAATCTGGTATACGACATCCAAGTGACCCTCCCTAGGATCATGCATATAACGATCTACCACGCTCACAACGAAAGATATGTCGGGACAGGTGTGAACCAGATAAATTAGTTGGCCTACCAGCCTCTGGTACCTTTCTCTATCAATTGGCTCTCCCGCCTCCGCACCGAGCTTGATCTTCTGATCAATAGGAGAGACGACAGGTCTGCAACCCATCATACCTGTCTCTTTGAGTAGGTCCAACGTATATTTCCGTTGGGAGAGAACAATTCCTCGTGCGCCGCAGGCTACCTCAATCCCAAGGAAGTATCGTAGCTGACCCAAGTCCTTCACCTCAAATTTCTTGCTCAATATTTTCTTAAGCTGAGCAATTTCATACTCATCATTTCATGTGATGATCATATCATCCACATACACGGCAAGTACTGTGATGTGAATTGCATGCCTTCTAAAGAACAAAGTGTGATCAACATTGGTCTGTTGATATCCTATGGCTGTCATGGCTCTCTTGAGCCTGTCAAACCAAGCTCGAGGAGACTGCTTCGGCCCATATGTGACTTCTTGAGTCTACACACCTTTCATGTCGTTTGTTTTGTGCCAAAGTCCGGCGGTACTTCCATGTATACATCTTCCAATAGATCTCCATGAAGAAAGACATTTTTACGTCAAACTGATGTAGTTTCCATCACCCATTTGCCGTCAAGGATATCAGTGTCCGCACTGTGCTCATTTTTGCAACGGGTGCAAAGGTCTCATCGTAGTCGATGTCATAAGTCTGACTGTACCCCTTTGCTACCAGTCGTGCCTTGTAACGCTCGATCAGTCCCTCTGGGTTTTGTTTCACGGTGAAAACCCACTTCCACCCATTGATCTTTTTCCTGGTGGTAGCGACACAAGATCCCAGGTTTTGTTTTTTTCCAATGCTCTGAGTTCTTCTAACATTGCAAATTTCCATCGCGGATCCTCCTTGGCCACCTGCCAACACTTAGGAATAGAGATTATGTCCAAAGATGCAATAAATCCCTCATGTACAAGTGATATATGAGAATATGAAACAAACTTATCAATATCATGAGGAAAGTCATATCGATCAAGTGAGACTCCTTCATTCTTGCGGGTACTCCTCCTTACCGGTATGGGAGTAGAAGTAGTAGGATGAGAAATTATATCATGTGTGAGTTCAGATGTTGAGGTGGATTAAACAGGGATTAAGGTTAATGGAATCGGTGTTGCAGGAGACGGAGTAGGCAGTGACAAGGGACTCAACACGCATGACTCTATGGGCATTGTAGTCTCACTCTGCTTCTTCTTGTATATACTCTCGGCTCCCCCTGGGCGTGAGTGTGAAATTTTCTAGATCGATGGAACATTGAGACAAGCACACCAAGGATGAACAAAAAAAACACTTCTTTATTGCTTGGCAAATTGATTACAACAATTACAACAGAAGCAGGCTGAATACAAGTCGCATACAACTTGATTCACAACAGCCGAGAATAAGAAAAAACAACTGGTCGCAGACAGAGTCCGCTTCTCTTCAGCTCGCTAACGCCCCGCGTTGTCGCTAACGCCGGCGTTGACTCAGACCGCACGAGCTCGCTGCGAGCACACCCTCTTGACGAGACCGCAGATGCAGACCGCCACCTCACACAAGTCGCTAAAGCCCCGCATTGTCGCTAACGCCCCGCGTTGACTCGCGATCTTACACAGCTCGCAACTCTTGCTCCAGATCGCCCAGAACTCACTCCGAGTTCACTTCCACTTGAGACAGCCCGTTGAGACCGCCCAAGCTCTCCTCCGAACTCACTCCAAGTTCGCACTCACTTGAGATCGCCAATAGAGACCGCCTAAGTCGACACACTTTCTAATATTCTCTGTGGGGGGATTGCCTCGCTATTTATAGATTCCGGAGCCTCCACCAAAGGCGGGGGCTAACGCCGGCGTTAGCGCTAACGCCGGGCGTTAGCTCACTTCACAAAATTCAACACTCCCCCTAGAAGTGAGCTCCGTCAACCACTCCGAGCAACGAGCGAAGCCTCCTGAACGGCCCCGCAGAAAGGGGCTTTGTGAAGATATCCGCTATGTTGTCTTCGCTCCGCACATGCTCCACCGCAATCAAGCCACCCAACGCCTTCTCTCTGATGAAGTGATGCTCGATCTCTATATGTTTTGTTCTCGCGTGACAGACTGGATTGGTTACCAGTTTCAGGGCACTCTCGTTGTCACCGCGAAGAACAGTTGGTCCGTTGACCTTCTCGTCCACGTTTTCCACCAGTCTCCTCAGCCAGACACACTCTTGGGCTGCTAAGCACGACGCCTTGTACTCAGCCTCTGTGGTGGATAAGGAGATAGAATCATGCTTCTTGTTACACCACGAGATAGCAGTTGCTCCACATAGAAACACATGACCTGAGGTCGACTTGCGATCATCAGCGTCACCACCGTAGACTGCATCCGTGTACCCATGCAACTTGAAGTCAGACTTCTCTCCATAGGACAACCCCATCTCAAGGGTCCCCTTCACGTACTTCAGAATTCCTTTAGCTGCCTCCAGATGAGGCTTCCGCGGCTCCTGCATATACCGACTAACTCGGCCGACGGCAAAAGCTATGTCCGGCCTCGTGATAGTCAGGTAAATTAAACTCCCCATCAGTGCCCGGAAGACCTTCGGATCAGAAAGAATCCTCCCTTCTTCCTTCCGAAGCTTCAGCCCAACCTCCAGTGGAACAGAGCTGCTCTTCCCCTCCTTCATGCCGAATCTTTCGACGATCTTCTCAGCGTAAGCCCTCTGGGAAACGAACAGTCCACCACTTATCTTCTCTACCTGAAGTCCGAGGAAATGGTGTAGTTCACCAAGATCCTTCATCTCAAAACGGATAGATAACAGCTGTCTCAGCGTCGCGACCTCTTCACTGTTGTTCCCGGTCATGATCATGTCGTCGACGTACAGCAGCACCAATACATGAAGATCTCCACTCTTCTTCACGAACATGCTAGAGTCCGAGTCTGAGGCATTATAACCACGGAACTGCAAGTACTCTGCAATCTTCTCATACCAGGCTCTCGGCGCCTGTTTCAACCCGTAGAGGGCCTTCTTCAGCTTGCACACATGATGTGGGTGTGACTTGGACACGTATCCAGGTGGTTGCACCATGAATATGTCCTTGTCAATCTCTCCGTACAGGAACGCGTTCTTCACATCAAGCTGCCACAGCTTCCAACCTCGGCACGCCGCAAGAGCTATGACCGTCCTCACCGACGTCATCTTAGCCACAGGATTAAATGTCTCCTCATAGTCCTCACCATAGGTTTGCGAGAAACCTCGAGCGACAAGCCTAGCCTTGTACCGCTCTACTCCTCCGTCAGCTCTCTTCTTCACCTTGTACACCCACTTGCAGGTGACAGGCTTGATGCCCTCCACCATGGGAACAAGGTCCCATGTCTCATTTTTCTTCAAGGCCTGCATCTCCTCATCCATGGCCACGTCCCACTCCTTAGTGCCTACAGCATCTTCAAAGCGGGCAGGTTCCCTCTCGTCAAGTGGTCCTGCGAAGAAGCAAGATACTAAACTCACGAAGTTCCCCTCCTTATAGCGAGAAGGCGGGACGATGGTCTGTTTCGACCTTCTCAAGGCTTGGCCACTTTCTACCGCTCCGGTAGACACCTCATCTTCAACTCTTCTCTCTTCAACTCTTGGAGCACTGCTCCCCCTGCTTCTCGAACTCGAAGCTCCCCCTGAGCCAGATGGCGATGGGGCGCTGGGAGATAGCTCCAACTCCATAGTAGAGTCCTCAGTGACCCTCTCTTCACACCTGCTAGAACCTCCACCCTCCGGCAGCACCACAGTAGAGACTCCCTGATACGAGATCAGTTCGTAAAACACCACGTCACGCGAGATGACAAACTTGTGAGTCTGCGGATTCATGCACTTCCACCCTTCTTCCACTCGTCGTAGCCGATGAAGACACACTTGCTTTCGGCTCCAACTTGGTTCTCTCAGCCTCCGGAATGTGCACGAAGCAGGTAGAGCCAAACACCCTCATGTGGCTCACATTTGGCTTCTCCCCGAACATGAGTTGGTGTGGAGACACCATCCTGTTAGGACTCAGAGGTAGCCGGTTGATCACATAGGTGGCACACGTCATTCCCTCCGCCCACAAGGCTTTGGGAATTCCCTTGGCATGTAGCCAACTCCTGGTAGTCTCCACCAGATGGCGGATCTTCCTCTCTGCAACCCCATTTTGTTGAGGGGTGTGGGCGCAAGAGAGCTCTCGCCGGATGCCGAATTTCCTGCAAAAAGAGTTAAAAGCGTTAGAGGTAAACTCCCTCCCATTATTACTTCTTAACTTCTTCACCCTCAGGTTCAGCCTCCCCTCCACTAGTTTTTTCCGCTCCTGGAACTTCTCAAACACCTCCGCCTTCTCCCTCATGAAGTAAACCCACGTGTAGCGGGTATAATCATCCATCAAGATCAGCGCATACTTATTTCCTCCATAATTAGGGTGGCGCACGGCCTCATCACATCAGCATGAACACATTCCAGAGGTGCCTTATATCTGGTCTCCGACTTGTCAAATGGAAGTCGATGCGACTTTCCAAATTGACAGCCCTCGCATACATGGTCGTCGCCACAAGAAGAGAGATTAGGCAGGCCGCTCACCAGACCCTTTGCTGCCATCATCTTCAATTTTTCCATCCCCACATGACCTAGCATCTCATGCCAGATCGCAGCGCTGTCATTCGTCTTCAGCTTGTCCACATAGGCATTTGCAGACAGGACATACAAATCCTTCACCCTTCTCCTGGTGAGTGTGATGTCAGCATCAACAGACGACAAATTCTTCAGAAACTTCACCTCCTTCGGTCCGAACAGCACGTGGTATCCTGCATCCACTGTATTCGCAACAGAGAAGAGGTTCTTCTTCATGCCCGACGCATGATACACACTCTTCAGTGTCACGGGCTTCTCTTTACTTCCCAGGGATACCATCCCTTCTTGCTCCACATGATGCACCGTATCATCCGCAATGATGATAGCATCCGATCCTCCGTATGCCTTCAAGGAGGCAAACTTAGACACATCTCCAGTGAGATAGTGCCCGCAACCAGAATCCACTATCCAGTCATTCTCGAAGTTTATCGAGGCTAAGGCATCGACAGGCGTGGCCGTCATCTCAGCCAGGAAGCAGTTGTCTCCGCATTCACCACCCTGGTGACCTCCACCTCTCGCTCCACCTCTCCAGTGGCCTCCTTCCTTCTCAGCAACATGGCCGGCCTTCAGATTAGACCGGCAATCCTTTGTCATGTGCCCGTACTTCTTACAGGAAAAACAAAGGGATCTCCCCCTCTCATCACGAGCAGGGAGGAACTTCCCCTTATCACCTTGAGAGGCGTTGAGGGTCCATCTCCGGAATTCTTCTTCTTCTTGTCTCAGGTCTTCTTCTTGCCTGAGTACAACACCTCACTATCTCCCCCTGAGATAGACACTCCCGCCATCTGCTTCGTCAGGCTCTCCTGTGACGATAACAGGTTCTCCAGCTCCAGGTCTCACGGTTTGTCCAGCATTTGTTTATAATATGATTTGTTATCATAATCATCATCATCAATAGTATTATCTAACTACTTATATAAAGGGCAATTTACCGAGAACTCCCCTTAAGTTTACTAAATTACAGGCTGCGCCCCTCTTACGTTTGAAATTACAAAAACTTCCCCTGGAAATCTACATTTCATAACATCCATGCATAAAGACCACCTGAATTTTTTTTCCAATGGAGTATTTTTGTGCCTGGATGTTATGAAATGTGCATTTTCAGGGAGGTTTTTGTAATTTCAAAAGTTAGAGGGGTGATTGCTGTAATTATGCTAACTTCTAGGGGAAGTTTTGGTAATTATTCCTTTATATAAATATAAAAAAAATATCCCAAATTACTTTAGGTCTATCAGTTCTCCTTACTAATCCTTCAACATTAATTGTATCGGTTGAAAATAAGGAATTGTATTTTTGTCCACCTTCAAACACATACAAGGATAACTACAACACCGTACTAGCGGTGTGAGACTAAACGAAAGAGGAGGAGATTTGCTATCGGCACACCAATTTGCGCTATTTGCACTCCAAATACCAATACTCTCCCTCAAGGTGGGCGAAAGATATTCACCAAGTCCATCTTGTCACTTAATCTACATAAGTCCAGTGAGCTAAGTCATTTGGTTAGACAATCAGCCACTTGCTCTTTTTTAGCAACATGCCCCAGCTTTAATGTTCCACTATATAGTTTTTCTTTGATAAAGAATCTATCGATCTCTATATGCTTGGTGCTATCATGTTGGACAGGATTATTTGCAATGCTAATAGCTGATTTGTTATCACACCACAGTGTCATATGTCTTCTTTGATCTATCTTGAGTTCAACCAGCAAGGCTTTCAGTCATATCATCTCCCCTACGCTTAAGGTCATGACCCTATATTCAGCCTCGGCTGTAGATCTCGCAACTACAGTCTGCTTCTTGCTTTTTCAGGAGACGAGGATGCCTCCTACAAACATACAATATCCTGATGTTGATCTTCTGTCATCTACACAGCTAGCTCAATTAGAGTCGCAATAGCCCTCGATGTTTAGATGTCCATTCTTCTGGAAGACCAGTCCCTTCTCGGGTGTGCTCTTCAGGTATCAAAGAATCTGGTATACGACATCCAAGTGACCCTCCCTAGGATCATGCATATAACGATCTACCACGCTCACAACGAAAGATATGTCGGGACAGGTGTGAACCAGATAAATTAGTTGGCCTACCAGCCTCTGGTACCTTTCTCTATCAATTGGCTCTCCCGCCTCCGCACCGAGCTTGATCTTCTGATCAATAGGAGAGACGACAGGTCTGCAACCCATCATACCTGTCTCTTTGAGTAGGTCCAACGTATATTTCCGTTGGGAGAGAACAATTCCTCGTGCGCCGCAGGCTACCTCAATCCCAAGGAAGTATCGTAGCTGACCCAAGTCCTTCACCTCAAATTTCTTGCTCAATATTTTCTTAAGCTGAGCAATTTCATACTCATCATTTCATGTGATGATCATATCATCCACATACACGGCAAGTACTGTGATGTGAATTGCATGCCTTCTAAAGAACAAAGTGTGATCAACATTGGTCTGTTGATATCCTATGGCTGTCATGGCTCTCTTGAGCCTGTCAAACCAAGCTCGAGGAGACTGCTTCGGCCCATATGTGACTTCTTGAGTCTACACACCTTTCATGTCGTTTGTTTTGTGCCAAAGTCCGGCGGTACTTCCATGTATACATCTTCCAATAGATCTCCATGAAGAAAGACATTTTTACGTCAAACTGATGTAGTTTCCATCACCCATTTGCCGTCAAGGATATCAGTGTCCGCACTGTGCTCATTTTTGCAACGGGTGCAAAGGTCTCATCGTAGTCGATGTCATAAGTCTGACTGTACCCCTTTGCTACCAGTCGTGCCTTGTAACGCTCGATCAGTCCCTCTGGGTTTTGTTTCACGGTGAAAACCCACTTCCACCCATTGATCTTTTTCCTGGTGGTAGCGACACAAGATCCCAGGTTTTGTTTTTTTCCAATGCTCTGAGTTCTTCTAACATTGCAAATTTCCATCGCGGATCCTCCTTGGCCACCTGCCAACACTTAGGAATAGAGATTATGTCCAAAGATGCAATAAATCCCTCATGTACAAGTGATATATGAGAATATGAAACAAACTTATCAATATCATGAGGAAAGTCATATCGATCAAGTGAGACTCCTTCATTCTTGCGGGTACTCCTCCTTACGGGTATGGGAGTAGAAGTAGTAGGATGAGAAATTATATCATGTGTGAGTTCAGATGTTGAGGTGGATTAAACAGGGATTAAGGTTAATGGAATCGGTGTTGCAGGAGACGGAGTAGGCAGTGACAAGGGACTCAACACGCATGACTCTATGGGCATTGTAGTCTCACTCTGCTTCTTCTTGTATATACTCTCGGCTCCCCCTGGGCGTGAGTGTGAAATTTTCTAGATCGATGGAACATTGAGACAAGCACACCAAGGATGAACAAAAAAAAACACTTCTTTATTGCTTGGCAAATTGATTACAACAATTACAACAGAAGCAGGCTGAATACAAGTCGCATACAACTTGATTCACAACAGCCGAGAATAAGAAAAAACAACTGGTCGCAGACAGAGTCCGCTTCTCTTCAGCTCGCTAACGCCCCGCGTTGTCGCTAACGCCGGCGTTGACTCAGACCGCACGAGCTCGCTGCGAGCACACCCTCTTGACGAGACCGCAGATGCAGACCGCCACCTCACACAAGTCGCTAAAGCCCCGCATTGTCGCTAACGCCCCGCGTTGACTCGCGATCTTACACAGCTCGCAACTCTTGCTCCAGATCGCCCAGAACTCACTCCGAGTTCACTTCCACTTGAGACAGCCCGTTGAGACCGCCCAAGCTCTCCTCCGAACTCACTCCAAGTTCGCACTCACTTGAGATCGCCAATAGAGACCGCCTAAGTCGACACACTTTCTAATATTCTCTGTGGGGGGATTGCCTCGCTATTTATAGATTCCGGAGCCTCCACCAAAGGCGGGGGCTAACGCCGGCGTTAGCGCTAACGCCGGGCGTTAGCTCACTTCACAAAATTCAACACTCCCCCTAGAAGTGAGCTCCGTCAACCACTCCGAGCAACGAGCGAAGCCTCCTGAACGGCCCCGCAGAAAGGGGCTTTGTGAAGATATCCGCTATGTTGTCTTCGCTCCGCACATGCTCCACCGCAATCAAGCCACCCAACACCTTCTCTCTGATGAAGTGATGCTCGATCTCTATATGTTTTATTCTCGCGTGACAGACTGGATTGATTACCAGTTTCAGGGCACTCTCGTTGTCACCGCGAAGAACAGTTGGTCCGCTGACCTTCTCGTCCACGTTTTCCACCAGTCTCCTCAGCCAGACACACTCTTGGGCTGCTAAGCACGACGCCTTGTACTCAGCCTCTGTGGTGGATAAGGAGATAGAATCATGCTTCTTGTTACACCACCAGATAGCAGTTGCTCCACATAGAAACACATGACCTGAGGTCGACTTGCGATCATCAGCGTCACCACCGTAGACTGCATCCGTGTACCCATGCAACTTGAAGTCAGACTTCTCTCCATAGGACAACCCCATCTCAAGGGTCCCCTTCACGTACTTCAGAATTCCTTTACCTGCCTCCAGATGAGGCTTCCGCGGCTCCTGCATATACCGACTAACTCGGCCGACGGCAAAAGCTATGTCCGGCCTCGTGATAGTCGGGTAAATTAAACTCCCCATCAGTGCCCGGAAGACCTTCGGATCAGAAAGAATCCTCCCTTCTTCCTTCCGAAGCTTCAGCCCAACCTCCAGTGGAACAGAGCTGCTCTTCCCCTCCTTCATGCCGAATCTTTCGACGATCTTCTCAGCGTAAGCCCTCTGGGAAACGAACAGTCCACCACTTATCTTCTCTACCTGAAGTCCGAGGAAATGGTGTAGTTCACCAAGATCCTTCATCTCAAAACGGATAGATAACAGCTGTCTCAGCGTCGCGACCTCTTCACTGTTGTTCCCGGTCATGATCATGTCGTCGACGTACAGCAGCACCAATACATGAAGATCTCCACTCTTCTTCACGAACATGCTAGAGTCCGAGTCTGAGGCATTATAACCACGGAACTGCAAGTACTCTGCAATCTTCTCATACCAGGCTCTCGGCGCCTGTTTCAACCCGTAGAGGGCCTTCTTCAGCTTGCACACATGATGTGGGTGTGACTTGGACACGTATCCAGGTGGTTGCACCATGAATATGTCCTTGTCAATCTCTCCGTACAGGAACGCGTTCTTCACATCAAGCTGCCACAGCTTCCAACCTCGGCACGCCGCAAGAGCTATGACCGTCCTCACCGACGTCATCTTAGCCATAGGATTAAATGTCTCCTCATAGTCCTCACCATAGGTTTGCGAGAAACCTCGAGCGACAAGCCTAGCCTTGTACCGCTCTACTCCTCCGTCAGCTCTCTTCTTCACCTTGTACACCCACTTGCAGGTGACAGGCTTGATGCCCTCCACCATGGGAACAAGGTCCCATGTCTCATTTTTCTTCAAGGCCTGCATCTCCTCATCCATGGCCACGTCCCACTCCTTAGTGCCTACAGCATCTTCAAAGCGGGCAGGTTCCCTCTCGTCAAGTGGTCCTGCGAAGAAGCAAGATACTAAACTCACGAAGTTCCCCTCCTTATAGCGAGAAGGCGGGACGATGGTCTGTTTCGACCTTCTCAAGGCTTGGCCACTTTCTACCGCTCCGGTAGACACCTCATCTTCAACTCTTCTCTCTTCAACTCTTGGAGCACTGCTCCCCCTGCTTCTCGAACTCGAAGCTCCCCCTGAGCCAGATGGCGATGGGGCGCTGGGAGATAACTCCAACTCCATAGTAGAGTCCTCAGTGACCCTCTCTTCACACCTGCTAGAACCTCCACCCTCCGGCAGCACCACAGTAGAGACTCCCTGATACGAGATCAGTTCGTAAAACACCACGTCGCGCGAGATGACAAACTTGTGAGTCTGCGGATTCATGCACTTCCACCCTTCTTCCGCTCGTCGTAGCCGATGAAGACACACTTGCTTTCGGCTCCAACTTGGTTCTCTCAGCCTCCGGAACGTGCACGAAGCAGGTAGAGCCAAACACCCTCATGTGGCTCACATTTGGCTTCTCCCCGAACATGAGTTGGTGTGGAGACACCATCCTGTTAGGACTCAGAGGTAGCCGGTTGATCACATAGGTGGCACACGTCATTCCCTCCGCCCACAAGGCTTTGGGAATTCCCTTGGCATGTAGCCAACTCCTGGTAGTCTCCACCAGATGGCGGATCTTCCTCTCTGCAACCCCATTTTGTTGAGGGGTGTGGGCGCAAGAGAGCTCTCGCCGGATGTCGAATTTCCTGCAAAAAGAGTTAAAAGCGTTAGAGGTAAACTCCCCCCCATTATTACTTCTTAACTTCTTCACCCTCAGGTTCAGCCTCCCCTCCACTAGTTCTTTCCGCTCCTGGAACTTCTCAAACACCTCCGCCTTCTCCCTCATGAAGTAAACCCACGTGTAGCGGGTATAATCATCCATCAAGATCAGCGCATACTTATTTCCTCCATAATTAGGGTGGCGCACGGCCTCATCACATCAGCATGAACACATTCCAGAGGTGCCTTATATCTGGTCTCCGACTTGTCAAATGGAAGTCGATGCGACTTTCCAAATTGACAGCCCTCGCATACATGGTCGTCGCCACAAGAAGAGAGATTAGGCAGGCCGCTCACCAGACCCTTTGCTGCCATCATCTTCAATTTGTCCATCCCCACATGACCTAGCCTCTCGTGCCAGATCGCAGCGCTGTCATTCGTCTTCAGCTTATCCACATAGGCATTTGCAGACAGGACATACAAATCTTTCACCCTTCTCCCGGTGAGTGTGATGTCAGCATCAACAGACGACAAATTCTTCAGAAACTTCACCTCCTTCGGTCCGAACAGCACGTGGTATCCTGCATCCACTGTATTCGCAACAGAGAAGAGGTTCTTCTTCATGCCCGACACATGATACACACTCTTCAGTGTCACGGGCTTCTCTTTACTTCCCAGGGATATCATCCCTTCTTGCTCCACATGATGCACCGTATCATCCGCAATGATGATAGCATCCGATCCTCCGTATGCCTTCAAGGAGGCAAACTTAGACACATCTCCAGTGAGATGGTGCCCGCAACCAGAATCCACTATCCAGTCATTCTCGAAGTTTACCGAGGCTAAGGCATCGACAGGCGTGGCCGTCATCTCAGCCAGGAAGCAGTTGTCTCCGCATTCACCACCCTGGTGACCTCCACCTCTCGCTCCACCTCTCCAGTGGCCTCCTTCCTTCTCAGCAACATGGTCGGCCTTCAGATTAGACCGGCAGTCCTTTGTCATGTGCCCGTACTTCTTACAGGAAAAACAAAGAGATCTCCCCCTCTCATCACGAGCAGGGAGGAACTTCCCCTTATCACCTTGAGAGGACGTTGAGGGTCCATCTCCGGAATTCTTCTTCTTCTTGTCCCAGGTCTTCTTCTTGCCTGAGTACAACACCTCACTATCTCCCCCTGAGATAGACACTCCCGCCATCTGCTTCGCCAGGCTCTCCTGTGACGATAACAGGTTCTCCAGCTCCAGTAAGGAGGGCTGAGTAGCTCATCTTTGCACAGACGTGACAAACGGAACATACTCCTTCCGCAAGCCTCTGAGTACGTGTCTCTTCAACTTCGCCTCCGAGATCGGCTCGTCAGGATCCAAAGCCGAGATCTCCGCACACAGATTCTTCACCTTCAGGAAGAAGGTGGATATCGACAACTCTCCTTGAGTGGACTTCGCCAACTCATTCTGCAGGAACTGTAGCCGCGCTACATTCTTCTTGTTGAGCAGCCCATCGAGAGCTTTCCAGATCTCAGACGCCGACTTACAACCCAAAATGTGGTCGAACAAGTCAGGAGCAATAGCTCTCTTCAAGGTGAACTCTGCTTTGGCGTTTGTCTTCCTCCAAGCTCTCACAGCTGAACCATTGTCTCTGGCAGCTACAACTTTCTCTTGCGCATCTCCTCCAACGACCTCCCATAAGTCCTCTCCAAGCAGGTAACTCTCCATACAAGACTTCCACTTCTTGTAATTCGTCTGAGTGAGTAACTCAATGTCAAGACCTCTCGCATAGCCTCCTCCGCCGTCCATCCTGGTTGCTCAGTACTTGTAACTCAGTGCTTGTTCCAACCTAGCTCTAATACCATGTGAAATTTTCTAGATCGATGGAACACTGAGACAAGCACACCAAGGGTGGAAAAAAAACACTTCTTTATTGCTTGGCAAATTGGTTACAACAATTACAACAGAAGCAGGTTGAATACAAGTCGCATACAACTTGATTCACAACAGCCGAGAATAAGAAAAAACAACTGGTCGCAGACAGAGTCCGCTTCTCTTCATCTCGCTAACGCCCCGCGTTGTCGCTAACGTCAGCGTTGACTCAGACCGCACGAGCTCGCTGCGAGAACACCCTCTTGACGAGACCGCAGATGCAGACCGCCACCTCACACAAGTCGCTAACGCCCCGCGTTGTCGCTAACGCCCCGCGTTGACTCGCGATCTTACACAGCTCGCAACTCTTGCTCCAGGTCGCCCAGAACTCACTCCGAGTTCACTTCCACTTGAGACCGCCCAAGCTCTCCTCCAACTCACTCCAAGTTCGCTCTCACTTGAGATCGCCAATAGAGACCGCCCAAGTCGACCACACTTTCTGATATTCTCTGTGGAGGGATTGCCCGCCTATTTATAGATTCCGGAGCCGCCACCAAAGGCGGGGGCTAACGTCGGCGTTAGCGTTAATGTCGGGCGTTAGCTCACTTCACAAAATTCAACAGTGAGGTCCACTTTCCACAGTTGCATTCTGCTTGTGCACTGGCATCACACCCGACTCCATGCTTGGCAATACGGAATAAGGAATACTTATTATTTGCTTCTTACCACTACTGTTATCCTTCTCTTCCTGCCTCGTACAATATGTAACTAGTGAGTTCCCAAATGGTGAGTCAACTGGAGAGGAATAATATGGCTCATGCTTGCGAAATGTAACATCCATACTAACAAACAATCTCCTCTCTACTGGACTCCAACATACATACCCCTTTGGGGTAGCTGAATACCCAACAAAAATACACTTCAGGGACCTTGGGTCCAACTTTCCCACATTTGATCTATTGTCTCGTACAAAGCATACACATCCAAAGGTTTTAAGAGGAAGAGTATCTCCACTTTTTCCTCGCAGCATCTCGACCGCAGATTTTCAATTTAAGACTCGCGAGGACATCCGATTGATCAGATACGATGCTGTCAGAACAGCTTGCCCCCACAAATGCTTCGACACATTCATCAAAAACATCGTACTCCGGATTACTTCAAGAAAATGTCGGTTCTTCCGTTTCTACCATTCTGCTCTGGTGTGTACGGACAAATGGTTTGGTGTTGGATCCCATAACTCCTCAAATACCATGTTGGTGTACTCTATCTCATTGTCCAATCTCAACACCTTCAACACTGCATCGTATTACGTTTGAACCCCTTTATAAAAATCCTTGAAGCGGGCAAACACATCACTTTTATTTTTCATTAGGTATAGTCAAGTCATACGTGAAAAACAATCAATAAAGGACACGAAATATCGAAATCCATTCACAATAGGCGCGGGACATAGTCCCCATACATCAGAATGAACTAGATCAAATAAATTAGAACTCCTTCTACCGGAACTTGAGTAGGAGTTTCTGGTATACTTTCCCAGTTCACACGTATCGCATACAAGTTTTTCTTGATTGACTTTTTCAAACAAAAACGGATACATTTGACTCAAAACAGAAAATGAAGGGTGACCCAGACGCATGTGATAAAGTATGAGTTGGTCCTCCACGCTCCTTCCTACTCCTGCAGTATCCTCTATCAGTGTGGAAAGGACCGAGTCCAAGCTTTCCCTATCCAGGTACACAAGCCCTTACGCCATGTGCCAGTCCCAAGTTTCCTGCCAGTCTCCTTCTCCTGAAAGATCACCTTTGAGATATCAAACAAGACAACACACTTTAACTGAGATATAATGATACTAATAGATAAAAGATTTACGGGAAAGGAAGGGGCATGCAAAACATTGGACATAGTCAAAGTGTTGGTACATTGTACGGTAGGTACCCTTACCAACCACAAGTTGGGTCGTGCCATCGGCAGTTTGAATATGTTTCTGGACTACTAGGGGAGTATAAGAAGGAAATTCCATAGACCCAGTAACATGTTGGGAGGCGCCTGAATCGATTATCCATTCTGGTGATCTAGTGATGGATATAGATGAGAGGGCACGTGTATCACATGTACCTGTGGCGGAGTGTACAAAAGAGGCAATATTACCCATAGACGCAGTTGGAGTAGGTGTGTCATCCATCACACCTTTCAGCTTCCTTTGCATCAACTGGTGGTATGCATCCAAAATCTCCTGCTCTTTTGGGTGACCCATATCAGCAATACCTTCTTCTGTCACCTCCTCGTTTATCATCAAATTTGCTCGATAGCCTCCTCATCCACCACCTCTACGACCTCCACGGTCGCGCCCACGATCTCCAAACTTTCCCCGTCCCCATGCATCCCGCTCTTTTGGTGGCTTGGGGCAAGTTAGCCAGAGATGACCTATTTCACCACAATTGTAACATTGTCGCGTCTCGCTCTTGTATCCTTCGTGCCCTTGATTGGGGACCGCTAGAACAGATTTCTCTCCCGGAAGAGTGGCTCCACCAGACTGGAGCCTAATCCTGCTCTCCTCCTGCATCATGGCTGAGATTGTCTCATCCATGGATGGAATCTTTGGTTGGGCGAGCAACATCGCACTCCTTTGCTCAAATGTCGGGTTCAACCCCCTCATAAAGTGCATAGTCCTCCGTTGAGCATCTCGCTCCCCTTTCGTGCATTCAGGGTCTTTGCAACATGTGGCTGGTGAGAAATAATCATAATCTGCCCATAGTCGCTCTAGATCTGCGGCGTACTCCTGGATCGGGCGATCTCCCTGGGTTACAGTCTCTATCTCCCGCTCGATCTGGAACACGCACATGTTGTTGTCGACCCCTGCGTAGAGCCTCTGTAACTTCTCCCAAACATCGCTTAGAGTCTCTATGTCATCCACCGTGATAGCGATAGACGCGATCATCGAATTTAGGAGCCAAGTGTGTAACAGACTATGTGTAGTTTTTCACGCATTGTACCCATCCGAGTCCTTCTCTGGCTCCCCCTTCTCGCCAGTCAGATAGCCTTTTAGGTTCCTTCCGGAGAGAGCCCTCTTTACCCGACGCGACCAGCTCAAGTATGTGGTTGGTCCGTTGAGCTTCAGCTCCACAGGAGGGAGATCGAGCTTCACCGAAGGCGGTTGCGACTGTCACGACCCGTCTCGACAAGGGTCAGAGCGCACTTCGGGCGAGCCGTGATGCCACAGGCATGAGCGAACAGGAAACCATGCCTGCTAAGACGAAAACAGAAATACTACAATAAACATGAATTTATTACTTTGAAAAAGAATTTAGTGTATTTTATAAATATGCGGAAGCCGAAATGAAAGGTTAATGCTCATGCATTTATAATAAAAATCTAATGTTGCACACAATGCTGAAACGGTGATCATGCTATAAGCCACAATAGTAAAATGACATAAACAAAATGATCTGATACATCAAAACACCCTAGGAGTTGTCCACAATACAAGAGAAAATGACTGACAATAACTAATACATGAAAAGTAAATCCAACAGTAATTGAAACAAAATACATAGAACCTGCTGACACAGAAATCAAAATAAAACCTCCAAGCAAAACTGCAGCTGAACGATGAAAACTCAGGGAGCAGACGGCGCGGTCACGAACCCTAAGGCAAATCCAAACAGAAGGAAAATGCCTCAGAACAAGAAAATAATAGAAAACAAGCTGTAATTTTAAGTACGTGCAGAAATAATTCTAAAGTACCAAATAACTCTTGAAACAGGCTAGTGAAACAGGCAAGTACTAAAACAAGCAGAAACTATCTAGAAATATTTTAGCCTACTCCGGAGTATAGCCTAAACATGTATATTGTAACGACATAAGCTGTAATCTATGAAATGCGTAGGTGTTTATAGTAGGCGCACATGGTTCGCACTCAAGTCCAAGTATAAGGCTCACTAGAATAAGAGTATTTCCTGCTTACCATGACCATGCAGACAAGACGATGCACCACTTAAACCCTAGTTTCCAAGATTTGCTTATGACACTCAAGACATAAGTGATTCATGTTTTTCCGAGGGGATTTCTATCACAACGCGACATACTCACGAGCGATAATTCTTATGTTATCAGATACTGTTAATAATTTAGATACATGTAAGAAGAAATTAAATTCTTGTTTGCAAGCGAGAGGGAATTTCTCCACTTGCCTTAAGGTGAAGCCGAAACTACCAGCAACAGCTATGCGGCGCAAACAAAGACAAAGGCTCTATTGAACCTGTTCACGGATAATCACAGACGATATTTGATATTTGACAAGCAGAAAACCATATGCTAACACAGGCAGTTTATTTCGCGAAAACACGATCAGGAGCGGATTAGCAATTTACCTCCCTCAAGGTGAGGGGAGAAGAGATCGCAACGCGGGAACCGGAGATTCGGCGGCGCTTTAGGTTAGGGAAAACCCTAAATCGGAAGGGTCCTCAAGAGATCCCGCCAACTGGAGCGACGAACGGCGCCGGGGAGCGCAAATACCTAGGGATTTAGGTGAAAAGGACGTGCACAAAATCTGAAATCACAAATTGTTCGTAGATCGGGGCACGAATAATTCATTAGGGTTTATCAAAAACCTGAAAATGGGTAGCGGAGGAGGAATCTTACCAAAAGAGACCAGATCTGGGCTCAAGAATTCGAGTAGAGGAGGCTTCAAGTAAAACCCTAGACGACCCTCTTGCAATCCACCGTCTAAAATGCAGCGGGAGAGGGATTGAGGGGCTGCCTACACCTGGAGGAGAGGGAGGAGGAGGCCCTGCTGCCGGCCAGAGGAGGAGATGGCTGATGTCGGCCAGAGGAGGAGAGGCAGGCGGCTCTCTGCTGCTGCCGGCGTCCAGGAGAGGGGAAGGATGCGGCTGGAGAAGGACCTTTGCTGTTGTCGGCGTCCAGAAGAGGGGAAGAAGGAGGCGGAGGAGTCGCCGTCCAAGGTAGGAGCAGGCGTCGGCGTCGTCGCCGTGCGCGGGAGGCGAGAGCGGCACGGGATCGGGAGAGGCATGGGAGCGGGAATGAGAAAGCCCTAGCGTGAGCGGTTTTGGTTTGCAGGAGTGCTGAACCGTGGGGTTTAATTGGGGGGAAAAGAGATGGGCTGCGGTTAGAATAATAAGGGGGGGAAAGGAAATGGGTTGCGGTTAGACAGGGAAAGAAATAAAGAGGAGGGGATTTCTTGACTAATAATATCATTATTATTAAGGGTTGTTACATTCTCCCCTACTTAGAAAGTTTCGTCCCGAAACTTCTTAAGATTTCCTGAATGGGGCCTCTTATGGCGAAGGTTCAGATGTCCTTTATACCGACAAGGTTTGCAAACCAAAACATGGAAAGTAGCTATGCAAATAGCAAAAAGAGAAGAGAACAAGAGCGAAGGCATACCAGGATTAAGAGAAAAGGTGCGGATACTTGCTACACATGTCAGCTTCGAGCTCCCAAGTGAACTCCTCAGACTTGTCATGCATCCAAAGTACCTTCACCATAGGAATAGTTCTCTTTCGAAGCTTGCGCTCTTGATATTCCACTATCTTGGCGAGTTCAATCGAATAAGACAAATTAGCTTCAGGAACCACCAGGATTTCCTCAAGAACACGATTAGGATCATGGATGTATTTTCGGAGCTGACTGACATGGAAAACATCATGAACACCGGACAACGAATCTGGCAACTCCAAACGATAAGCAGATCCTCCAACACGCTCTGAGATGGTGTACGGTCCCACAAATCTCGGGTTGAGCTTATGATGGCGACCAAACCGTTTCACCCCAGGAGTAGGAGAAACCTTCAAGAATACCTGATCACCCACTGCAAACTCCAACGGACGGCGGCGCTGATTAGCATACTTCATCTGCCTCTCAATGGCACGACTGAGCTGAAGACGAGTCTTCTTGGTGGCTTCTTCCATTTCCTGAAGTAACTCAGGGCCCAACACCACCTTCTCACCAACTTCTGACCAATAGAGAGGAGTTCTACAACGACGCCCATACAATGCTTCGAAGGGGGCCATCTTGAGGCTCTCCTGATAGCTATTATTGTAGGCGAACTCAACCAACGGTAGGTGCTCATCCCAAGCTCCCTTGTAGTCCAGAATATAGCACCGAAGCATGTCTTCAAGAATCTGATTAACCCTTTCGGTCTGCCCATCGGTAGTTGGATGATAAGCGGTGCTCAGGTTGAGCTCGGTACCCAAAGCTTGCTGGAAACCCTTCCAAAAGTGCGAAACGAACCTCGAGTCACGATCAGAGACAATCCGCAGAGGAATCCCATGAAGTCTAACTATCTCAGAGACATAGATCTGGGCCATCTTCTCAGTAGAGTGACCTTTCTTGTACAGGATGAAGTGAGCCACTTTCGTCATGCGATCCACTATGACCCAAATCGCATCATGCCCTCTCGGTGTACGGGGCAAACCCGTGATGAAGTCCATAGAGACATCTTCTCACTTCCATTCGGGGATATGCAAAGGCTGCAAAAGACCACCAGGACGCTGACGCTGAGCTTTCACCTTCTGGCACGTTAGACATCGAGAGATGAAGCGAGCTATATAATTCTTCATACCAGGCCACCAAACGATTTGCTTCAAGTCATGATACATCTTATTATTGCCTGGATGACCAGATGTGCGAGACTCGTGAGCTTCTCGGCAAATACTATCGAGCAATTCGGGAACATCAGGAATGCAGAGGCGGCCTCGGAAACGCAGAACATCGTCAGAGATAGAGAAATCCGGAAGAGTCCCAAGTTCGACCTGTCGGCGGATGCGCTGGAGTGCGAGATCAGATGGCTGCAAATCCTTCACCTGCTCTACCCATAACGGAACAGAAACCTCTTTATGACCCTCGGGTGCGATGGATATATCCATCTGATCGAGGTCATCAATCAAGGCTGCTAGAATAGCTGACATGGGTGCACAAGCGGCTACGGAGGCATGCCGGCTCAACGCATCTGCCACTGAATTGGCTTTACCAGGAACATACGTGAGATGTAAGTCGTAATCTGCCACGAACTCGAGCCAACGCCTCTGACGAAGATTGAGGTCCTTCTGAACAAAGATGTACTTTAAACTCTGGTGGTCGGTGAAAAAGTGACACTTCACGCCATAGAGATAATGACGTCAAAGCTTCAAAGCAAACACCACCGCAGCGAACTCCAGATCATGAGTGGGGTAGTTGCGTTCGTGAACCTTCAACTGCCTCGACCCATAAGCAATAACACGATCATTCTGCATCAGGACACAACCCAAACCAACTCCGGAAGCGTCAGTGTAAACTGAAAAGTCCAACCCTTCTGACGGAAGAGCTAAAACAGGCGCTGAACACAGACGTTGCTTCAACTCAGAAAAAGACTGCTCGCACTGATCTGACCACTCGAATCTAGCATGCTTTTGAGTTAGTCGAGTCAGGGGGGGCAGCAAGAGAGGAAAAACCCTTGACGAAGTGTCGGTAATAGCCAGCCAAACCAAGGAAACTGCGGATCTCGGTAGGGGTAGAAGGTCGCTTCCAGTCCATAACCGCGGAAATCTTGGCAGGATCAACAGAAAGTCCATCCCCTGAAATGACGTGGCCTAACAAGGCAACACGATCCAGCCAGAACTCACATTTTGCCAACTTTGCATAAAGCCGATGCTGACGAAGGGTGGAGAGAGTGAGTCTAAGGTGTGTTGCATGCTCCTCGCGGGTTTTGGAGTATACCAAGATATCATCAATGAAGACGATGATGAACTTGTCCAGGTACTCACGAAAGACACGGTTCATCATGTCCATGAATGCAGAAGGGGCGTTAGTCAACCCGAAAGACATCACCAAAAATTCGAAATGACCATACCGAGTCCGGAAGGCCGTCCTGGGGATGTCGGAGTCCTTGATCTTCAGCTGATGGTAACCCGACCTGAGATCTATCTTGGAAAAGACTGTACTGCCTTTAAGCTGATCGAATAGATCATCCACACGCGGAAAGGGGTACTTATTCTTGATGGTCACTTTATTAAGATCTCGATAGTCGATGCACAATCTCATGGATCCATCCTTCTTTTTCACGAAGAGTACGGGGGCTCCCCAAGGTGACGAGCTAGGGCGTATGTACTCACGCTCAAGCAATTCGTCCAACTGCGATCTGAGTTCTTCTAGCTCACGAGGTGCCATACGGTAAGGAGCTTTAGATATGGGGCGCGTCCCAGGCTCTACATCAATACAGAACTCTACATCTCGATCAGGAGGCATCCCAGGCAATTCGGCGGGGAACACGTCAGGAAACTCCGAAGCAACAGAAATAGACTCGAGTTGAGGAGAGATAGTATCCGAGTGCGAAGCATAAACGAAGCAGACAGAACATCCTTGGCTAAGAAGGCGAGTGGTGCGCACAGCAGAGATTACCTTCAGGTGGCTGCGGGTCTGAACATGAACGTTGTAGTCCTTGCCATCAATGCTGAGACTAACCCTCTTTGCCACACAGTCCAGCTTTGCTCGATACGCGACCAACCAATTCATTCCCAGGATTACGTCGAACTTTGTCATATCCAGAATTATGAGGTCAGCGACGACTTGCAATTCTCCAAGCAGGATCGGACAATTGAGAACGCCTCTGGTTGAGAGATGCAGATGACCGGGTACAGAAATCTCAAAAGGAACCTCAAGTGGCGAAGTATGCCAACTATAAAGGTCCACGATGCGGCGGGCGATAAAAGAGTGCGATGCACCGGAGTCAAATAAGATTTGCATCCACTTATTCTTGACCCTAAAACTTCCTAAAAAGGAAAACATAACGCATAACAAGTTTATTCGACTAAGGCAAGTCAGATTTAAGACTGCAGAAAAATTTAAAATTCTACACAAAACATACCAGAGATGACGTCGGTATATGCGAGCGACTCGCCCTGAGTGACGACGTTCAGCACAACCCTGCCCTGAGCTCCGGGGATAACTTGCAGAGGCTGAGCGGGGATCGGGCTCTCCTTTATGGGACAGTCGAGTATGAGGTGCCCAACCTGCCCACATTTGAAACAGGCCTTCTGCTTGCGGCGGCAGTCCTTTGCCAAGTGGCCCGGCCTCTTGCAGAAAGTACAGACGGAGGAAGCAGAGGCAAGCGTCATCTGAGATTGCTGCGCAGGAGTAACCATCTTTTGTTTCTTCAGGAGGGAGCGGCAGACTTGGACGACATGGCCCACCTTGTGGCAGAAGGCACACACCTCTTTGGGCCTGGGGCTTTGCTGCTGAGATGGAGCATCCTTGCGCTTGAGGTCGGAAGCGGCGGCATTGCTTGTTCCATGCTGGGCTTTCTTGGCAGAACGATCCAGCTCAATAGCTTCCACCCGCAAGGCGGCTCCCACGGTCTCCGCGTAGGTGGTGGCGCCATGAGCTACCACAAGCTGGCGGAAGTCATGACGGAGCCCCTTCACGAAACGGCTGATCTTTTTCTCTTCATCTGGCACGAACTCCGCAGCAAGGAGGGAAAGGCGGGAGAACTCTCTCGCGTACTCGGTCACTGTCCTACCAGGCTGCTGAAGGGACAGGAACTTCTCAGTTAACTTGTCCCGCTCCACGGAAGAGAGGAAGTTCTCCATAAGAGCATTCTTGAACTGACCCCAAGATAAGGTGGTAGAATCGGGGAGGCTGCGGCGCTGGAGCCACCAAGTATAAGCATCCTCAGACAATTGATAGGCCGCAAGGAGGACCTTCTGGGTCTCGGGAACTCCAGCATACTCAAAATGCTTCTCCATCTGGGAGATCCATTCAGTGATCACGAAGTAGTCTCGATTGCCATCGAAAGACGGCGGATTCAGCCTCTTGAATGCCAGAGTATCTGCCATTACCACGGGCGGGGCAGTCAAGCTTGACACGGGTGGGGGCACCAAGGTGACGGCAGGCGAGCCGGTCCCAGAATCAGTTGCAGGAGGGGTGGCTCCAGGAAGGGCAGTAGTGTTGGTAACTCCAGGTGTCCCTGCACTGCCGGAACCAAGGGCCGGGTCAGGAGTTTGGCGATCCTCTTCCAGTCGGGTGAGACGTTCCAGAATCTGCCTCAGCAGTTGGGCAGTGGCATCTCCAGTTGTTCCTCCCGCTGAAGAGGTAGTCTTCTTGCGCTGCGATCGCTTAGAAGTCATCTAGAAAGAAACACAAAAGAGTCAAGTAAGAGAAACAGTCAGGCTAAGCTTAGAGTGTTGAGACTACAGGTTCTAGCATTCTAATACTGTTGAATACGTAAATCATGTAATAGTTACAGCATTTTCAGTGGACAACTCTAGGTGGTAGCCATGCAAGTGCAAATGCGACGAAAAGATCGCGTGCGTTAGAACGATGATTTGAAAAATCCATGTGTGTACAATCGTCATCTGTTGCTCTCAGCTTAACACTCGTGCAATGAGTTATGTCATGCATGCAATGTATTTATGCCTACAATGCATCCTTAAGAATGTTCATGAATGGATACGCATGCCATGTTAAGCGCACATATCACTTAACATGTCACGCGCATGATGATTCTAATGTCAGCGCACTTGAAAATATTAAACTGCCCATACAATTTAATATTCGCAAGCGGTGTATATCCTAGTGGAAATTCATATGCATATAAATGTTAAGTTTGCCCATACTCCCTTAACATTTGTACGCATACTACTCATGCTTATGAGTGAGTGTGTGCGTGTTTCAGCCTCGAACAACAGATAACGACAAAGTGAGTGAGGAAATGATGCATGCACGTATATTTACATAATAGATTTCAAAATATTTGAAAATTTTAAAATACTTTATCTTTAGATGCTTAACCTGGCTCTGATACCAACTGTCACGACCCGTCTCGACAAGGGTCAGAGCGCACTTCGGGCGAGCCGTGATGCCACAGGCATGAGCGAACAAGAAACCATGCCTGCTAAGACGAAAACAGAAATACTACAATAAACATGAATTTATTACTTTGAAAAAGAATTTAGTGTATTTTATAAATATGCAGAAGCCGAAATGAAAGGTTAATGCTCATGCATTTATAATAAAAATCTAATGTTGCACACAATGCTGAAACGGTGATCATGTTATAAGCCACAATAGTAAAATGACATAAACAAAATGATCTGATACATCAAAACACCCTAGGAGTTGTCCACAATACAAGAGAAAATGACTGACAATAACTAATACATGAAAAGTAAATCCAACAGTAATTGAAACAAAATACATAGAACCTGCTGACACAGAAATCAAAATAAAACCTCCAAGCAAAACTGCAGCTGAACGAAGAAAACTCAGGGATTAGACGGCGCGGTCACGAACCCTAAGGCAAATCCAAACAGAAGGAAAATGCCTCAGAACAAGAAAATAATAGAAAACAAGCTGTAATTTTAAGTACGTGCAAAAATAATTCTAAAGTACCAAATAACTCTTGAAACAGGCTAGTGAAACAGGCAAGTACTGAAACAAGCAGAAACTATCTAGAAATATTTTAGTCTACTCCGGAGTATAGCCTAAACATGTATATTGCAACGACATAAGTTGTAATCTATGAAATGCGTAGGTGTTTATAGTGGGCGCACATGGTTCACACTCAAGTCCAAGTGTAAGGCTTACTAGAATAAGAGTATTTCCTGCTTACCGTGACCATGCAGACAAGACGATGCACCACTTAAACCCTAGTTTCCAAGATTTGCTTATGACACTCAAGACATAAGTTATTCATGTTTTTCCGAGGGGATTTCTATCACAACGCGACATACTCACGAGCGATAATTCTTATGTTATCAGATATTGTTAATAATTTAAATACATGTAAGAAGAACTTAAATTCTTGTTTGCAAGCGAGAGGGAATTTCTCCACTTGCCTTAAGGTGAAGCCGAAACTACCAGCAACAGCTATGCGGCGCAAGCAAAGACAAAGGCTCTATTGAACCTGTTCAGAGATAATCGCAGACGATATTTGATATTTGACAAGCAGAAAACCATATGCTAACACAGGCAGTTTATTTCGCGAAAACATGATCAGGAGCGGATTAACAATTTACCTCCCTCAAGGTGAGGGGAGAAGAGATCGCAACGCGGGAACCGGAGATTTGGCGGCGCTTTAGGTTAGGGAAAACCCTAAATCGGAAGGGTCCTCAAGAGATTCCGCCAACTAGAGCGACGAACGGCGCCGGGGAGCACGAATACCTAGGGATTTAGGTGAAAAGGACGTGCACAAAATCTGAAATCACAAATTGTTCGTAGATCGGGACACGAATAATTATTAGGGTTTATCAAAAACCTGAAAATGGGTAGCGGAGAATGAATCTTACCAAAAGAGACCAGATCTGGGCTCAAGAATTCGAGTAGAGGAGGCTTCAAGTAAAACCCTAGACGACCCTCTTGCAATCCACCGTCCAAAATGCAGCGGGAGAGGGATTGAGGGGCTGCCTACACCTGGAGGAGAGGGAGGAGGAGGCCCTGCTGCCGGCCAGAGGAGGAGATGGCTGATGCCGGCCAGAGGAGGAGAGGCAGGCGGCTCTCTGCTGCTGTCGGCGTCCAGGAGAGGGGAAGGATGCGGCTGGAGAAGGACCTTTGCTGCTGTCGGCGTCCAGAAGAGGGGAAGAAGGAGGCGGCTGGAGGCGGAGGAGTCGTCGTCCAAGGTAGGAGCAGGCGTCGGCGTCGGCGCCGTGCGCGGGAGGCGAGAGCGGCACGGGATCGGGAGCGGCACGGGAGCGGGAATGAGAAAGCCCTAGCGCGAGCGGTTTTGGTTTGCAGGAGTGCTGAACCGTGGGGTTTAATTGGGGGGAAAAAGAGATGGGCTGCGGTTAGAATAATAAGGGGGGAAAAGGAAATGGGTTGCGGTTAGACAGGGAAAGAAATAAAGAGGAGGGGATTTCTTGACTAATAATATCATTATTATTAAGGATTGTTACAGCGACTGAGCGGATCCTTCGCCTTTGGACATCCGTAAGAAGTCGAAGAACACCTTGAGGTCTGCCTCCTCCAATTTGGCCACTAATTTCTCCATGAGCACACGGTATCATGCAAATCCTATCGCTCCCTTCTTCCTCTTCCCTCTGCTTCAGCGTGGTTCCGCTCTATACGTCGTTGTCGTGCGCGCCTCTGCTTGCGCAACGCGGTTCTGCCGCGGTTTCGTGCTCCTCCTCTGCTGCGCAACGTGCGCACTCCTCTTCCGCACAAGAACCGCGTTCTGCTGCCGCGCGGTTGCGCTAATGTTGCGCAAGCTGTGCTGATGTCGCGCAAGCTGCGCTGAAGCCGCACGTCTGCCGCGCCTCCTGCACAAGTGTCGCGCCTCCTGTCGCTACTTCTACGCAAGTGTTGCGCCTTCTGCGCTGCCGCACCTCTCGCGCAAGCGCCGCGCCTTCTGTCGCACCTCATGTGCAAGTGTCGCACCTCCGCGCAAGATGCTCCTACTTCTGCGCTACTTCCGCGCACAAGTGTCGCACCTTCGCGCAAGTGTCGCGCCTCCTGCCGCTACGTCTGCGCTGCCCACCTCCCGCGCAAGTGTCGCACCTCCGCGCAAGTGCCGCGCGTCTGCCGCTCCTCCTGCCGATAATTCCTTCCGCACCCTACCCGGAAAGGAAAGAAAATAATAAAAGATCGCGGGAGAGAGCTGAGATCACCGAAGCGGGATTACAGGAATTTCTCAGGATCAATTTTTTATTTCTTTCCAACCTAGCTCTGATAACATGTTGAAAATAAGGAATTGTATTTTTTCTCCTTCAAACCTTTACATCTTGCCTCTATATATACACATACAAGGATAACTACAATACCGTACTAGCGGCGTGGGACTAAACGAAAGAGGAGGAGATCTGCTATCAGCACACCAACAGTATCCATCCGTGTAATTGATGCATTTCTGCCCTTCATTAACATGTCAAATATCATCAAGTCTATTTTCAGTTACATCATCTATTCCTATAATATAAGCAGGCGTAATTTTAAATTTATTAAATTTACCTTCATGTGATAATGATATCTTCTTATAGCATAATACTCCAAAAAAAATCCCATTGTGGCCTCTCAGGATTATCCCTATTTTTCTGTGTAATATATTATACATATTTAGGCCTATCATATCTAGATAAGACTTAGCGTCCGTTTGGCACGGCGGTGGCGGCCGTAAAAATGGTGGCTATGAATCATCATCCATTTGGCACAACGTTTTTCTCCAGTGAGTTTGGACAAAACCGTCACCGTCATTAAATATGTGTTTAACATGACTGATTATTACCGCCACCAAGAAAAAATGATTTTTGAACATAAAAATGGATGAAGTTCTGTTATGGGTCCTCTGACAATTATCTTATTATATTATTATTTTATATTATTGAGTCAATTTATGTCGAGTTGTATTAAGTCGTTATTAGCGTCGTTGCATTTTATAATTTAGCGTTTACTATTTACAGTTGTGCCATTCGGGGTTCCTATATATAGACCATTTGTCTTGTATGAAAATCAATCAATGAATGAGAAAGTTTCTTCCAAGCCTCCCTTCTAGGGCTTCCTCTCTTCCCCTAAAGTTATTCTCTCCTTCCTCCACCCTTTAGGGTTTCATCTTCTCTCATTTCCTCCATTATTTCTAGGGCTTGCCAGTGTATGTCTGCCTCCATCGATCACCGATAAAAGAAGCTCATAACAACTTGGTATCAGAGCCTCTCGGGCCTCTTCCGCCGACGTCATTCATCGGTCGAAGTCTCCTCCAAGCCCGTCATCTTCCTCGTCAAGTTTCAGCCACTGTTTTCCTCCGCGCCACTTCCGCACACTGCCTTTGCCAACCGCTCTTGGTGGAAGCCCTCCATGTTCTCTCCAACAACAACCATGAGGATTCGGCTCCTCTCCTTCCAGCGCTCGATACAAGCCGCACCTCCACTGGTTTCTCTGCTTTGACGTCGTACAGTCCTCTTCAATCCTCACGGCCGGTGCCAGCCAAGGACTCCTTCCTCAACCTCCAGGCACAGACTTCCTGCATCGAGCCTCTTCGCCCTCTACATTCCTTTTCCCAACATAGCATCTCCGTCTTCTGCTCCCTTCGTTCCCCTGCGTCTGTTCCACCGCACAGCAGCACTCCATCGCACTGAGCCCACTACTTTGTCCTCGAGCAGTCCCTCTCTAGTCTCTCCTCTCATGCCATTTCGAGCACGCCACCTGATATTTCCTTGAGCAGCCTGTCTAGACACCACCTCCTCGAGCAGTCCACGCCTCTAAGCCCCCATCGAACCGCACGCTATTGTTTTGGGCGCAGTGGGCCCTTCTCTATCAATTCAATTGATTGAATTTTTTTGATTAATTAATCTATTTCTTGATTAATTGATTAATTATTATGTCAATTGAATTATGGCGACCAATGAAATCCTCGCACAAATATTCGCTCTGTTGGACCACATGAAAGGAGAGTTCGATCGCGGTTCGCCAAGCCCTTCGGGCGACTACTCCCTCGCCGCGCCACCGCATCCTCATATCGTCGTAGCTCCACCGGTCTCGCCGCCAATTCTTCTGGCGCCTCTTTTGCCGAACCCTCCGTCCACTCCTCTACCCGCTATGCCAGCCCCCGCTCTACCGACCTCCGCTCTACCGCCTCCAACCACCTTGTCGCATCATCTACAGGCCTTGAGGCCCCTGACTCCACCGGCCCTTGCTCTGTCGGTTCCTTCGGCCGTCTTGCCATTGCTGCCTAGCGCCGCCTTGCCGACCCCGCCGAACCCGTTCCTCCTGCCGGCCATGGTTTCCCCGGTCGCCATATCGCCACTTTTCGCCGCCACTCTGCCGGTCCCGCTGGACCCCTTCCGCCTCCATCGATCACCGGCAAAAAAGCCCATAATAAGTTCCTTAGGTGAGGTGGGGTGTTCACGAATGATGGTTCGTAACTATTGTGTTCAAGACTGCGGCCACCGTGCCAAACTAACCCTAATCTTCTAATAAATCTGGTTGACAAGTGTTTAATAAACGGCATTATGTACATCATGTGTTTGGTATCTTAAAACATTATAATTATAGAAGCAAAAATGTTTCCAGGAGGCTGTAGCTGTTGGCAGGTCTTTTGCTTCAGTGAGAGGCTACCAGCTTGATGGTAACAAGGAAATGGTAGCTATGGGCTTTATGAATATTATTGGATCTTTGTCATCATGCTATGTTGCAACAGGTGAGAACAATCATCGGTAAAATTATGAAAATAATTGTAAATAATTTGCTAAAACTTTCATTTTAGCAGAACTTAGGGATATTAACACATGCTCTACGTGGTTTTCAAACCGCTAATCACATTTTAAATTTTGAATGAACCTTTTATTAGCAAGTTTTTTTTTTGGTTCCTTAATAAGATATGAACTAGAAACGTTTGATATAGTATTCTGCTGTAAAATGATGTAAACCTATTGAATCAAAGAAAATCAGAAAGAGAGCAGAAAATAAATGAAACTTGAACCAAAATTCACCTGCAAATCAATTTTTTTCAAATACTATGCAACATCCTCCATGATTTTGGTTACTTTCTCAGAATAAAATATGTATTAAGGGACGGGTATATGATTCTTACGATTTACTTTTAGAGTTTTATTTACTGTTGTAGCATTCTGAACATATCACCTAATTAATTATTAATTATATGCTTTGTTTGGACTAAGGGAAGTGAAGGAAACAAAGTGATGAACGGTAGGGATGTGTGAGTGGATCTTAATAATGCAACCCTAAGTGCAGCCCCGGGGAAAATCGATTCTATCAAGGCACAGGAGATTGGTAGTAATAACTTGGCTAGAGATTTTCCTGAAAAATTTCCAAATACAACCTAAAAGTGCTGTCATGTACTCATGTTTAGCAAGTGAAGCGGGCAATGAGCAAGTGAGTTTAGCATGGATGATATTATTATGGGCCCACACAATCAATTATTTGTTATTGAATATGTTCAATTAATATCATGTCGTTAATTAGCATCATTATGCATGCTTTTAATCATCGTGTTGTATATGTAACGAGTCTATAGATTCTTTTTATATAATTCTAAGTGTTCAAACTTATTTACGCCCATGCCCTTTGTTGTTTTATTTAAAGATCTTTAAGGTCATGAATGAAGTAATGAACTAATCATAGTTTTTCTCCTCTTAGTCCTCTCTCTTTCTCCTCATCTCAGAGTTAGAGTTAAAATTAAGCAAGACTCTCCACTTCCTCTTCCTCTCCTTAGGTTGAGTTCAGTCCCTTGTACCTCTGCCCCTCACCACCTCCAGCCACCTCTCCGATGAGACATCGAAATGTTACAGGAAAGCCCATTAACAATTTGGAATCAGGGCCTCTCCCTTCCCATGTACGCTACCTCCTAATCAAGCCACGCATCGAATTCCAATTGCACGAGATTTTCAGTATGCGCCCTCGCCTCCGTTCTGTGACATATGCGACCACACGACCTCCGCAACCACGATTGGCGTTGCTTTCGTTCATGCGACCCCTCATCCCGCACCGGCAAGGGTGAACGCAGCTATCATCTTCTTCCTCAGAATTGATCCTTGTTTCCATCCCCGCGCTCGAATCGCCAGATCATCTCGTACAAAACTCGTGCCCCTCCCAGCGAGCGCTCATTCAATGCAATAGCTTCATTCGCTTGTCCAAAACACGTTCATTGCTGCTCCTGCACCCTGATTCCAGACGATCTCCCTCGGCCAGGAACGACCAGTCCACCCTGCTTCCTCCTGTGTCTAGATTCCAAACGACCTCCCTTGGTCAGGCACGTCCAGCACCCCTATTTGCTCCTGCGCCCCGATTGCAGTTGACCTCCCGCAGCTAGGCACCTCCAGCGCCCCTTCCTGCAAGCAAGCAACCTTTCTTCTTTTTCGAGCCCCACACTAGCATGCTAACAGAGAGTCATTTTGCCCATTCAATCCCACTGTTTTAGACCAGCACCAGCTTATTACTTTTGGGATCAATTCAGTAATGCCTAAGGGCTGCAGCCTATTGGGGGGGGGGGGGGGGGAGATCCACGTGAGAGAGCGGAGGAAAGTGGGGAGGGAGCTGGGGCCGGCTGTTAGGGAAATGAGAGGCGGTTAGTGGGGGGGTGGGGCCGGCTGTAGAGTGGGAGTAGTGGGGGTGATTGGCCTTTTATTTTAGGAGAAATGCCTAAAATTTAGGAAAGAGGAGAAAGTGGGGTAGCAATGGAGGTGGTTATGGGTGGTTGCCGGCTGGTGGTGGTCGCCAGAGGTGTTTTCTGGCGATCGCCAGAAAATGCAAAATGATGGGAAATTGAAGGGAAAGTGGTGGTGGATCAACGGAGGAGACAGGAGACGTTCTCCGGTGATCGCCGGAGGTGGAAATGAGGGAAAAGAGGGCTTTTGGGGGGAATTTTAGTAGGGGCTGTTAGGGAAGTGGTTCCACGATGGGGAGGATGGAGTTGGGTGGTCGGTGTAGGGATGGGGAGGTGGTTGGGGTGGCTGACTATGCTATGAGGTGATCTGGAGAGGGTGAATTGAGGAAGGGGATGTGGTTGGCAGAAGTTGGAGGGGGGAATTGTGGGAGGGAAGCCGGCCGTTGGTGGAAGGGGGGAGGAGGGGTGGTCGGCCAAGGGGTGGGCTACTATGGCCGGCCAAGGGAGAGAGGAGATAAGCGCAAGCTTCGCACCCGGGGTCGGCTTCGACACCAAGATGACTAAGGGATTGACTTCAACACTCAATTCTTCAATACCCAAAATGAGAATCATCACCCTCTATATATAGACTCTAGGGGGGCAACAGACGGCTATGATTGGTTGATCGTCCCATTTCAAAAATACATAAAAAATACAACTTGAAATAAAAAAATGGAAAAAACAAATAATACTACGATCATCGATCCGCGTGAGATGAACGGTTTCAATTCCCCATCAATTCCTCCCGCCATGAAAGCATTCATCTCCTTGAATGAAGATGGGCGTGCTCTCGTCTGAAGGCGAGGTGAACTCGTAGGTCGTTGAAGATGATGTTGACGATGGAACCGAGGATGGTACTGCTGAAGCTGACGATGGTGTTGTAAGTTGTAACTGGTGCTGCCGCTAAAGGAGATGTTGTCGAAGATGTCGGAGTAGTGAACATCAATGCTCAAGGAGGTACTGTTTTTGTCGTCGACATCGAACATTGTATGGTACTGGTGTGGAAGAAGCCGAGGTGATGCTTGTGTCGGAGAATGTCATACTGTCGTGGAAGAAGCCGAGGTGATGCCTGTGTCGGAGAATGTCGTACTGTTGTGGAAGAAGCCGAGGTGATGTTGTGTCGTAAAATGTAGTACTGTTGTGAAAAAAGTCGAGGTGATGCATGTGTCGGAGAACGTAGTACTGCTGTGGAAGAAACCATATGATCAATCAGTGTCGAGAACTTGGGATGTGACGGAAGATGAGTGATAGACGAAGGATGCAGCCGAGGCACTAAGATGGAAGGGGAAATCGTGGACAAATGGAACTGTAGTGGAGTGATGGACAAAAATGGAGGCTGAGGAGCTATGGTGGTAGAAGGCAAAGGGAAAATGGAATCATGTGGCTCAAAGAATGGTGTCAAACCTTCCACGTTGAATACAAGTGAAATTCTTATACTCTGCGGGATATTCAGCCCATAAACATTTGTTCCAATTCTTTTAAGCACAGTGTAAGGACTCATTCGCTTAGCATTTAATTTTCGAGCAGCCCCCATGGGGAACCTCTCAACACATATACAAATCAACACTTGTTCTCCTTCTTTGGAGCTTTGCAATCTCTTGTGGCTATCAACATAAGATTTATAAATGATTTTATTGCAAGTACTCCTACGTCGGATAGACTTATGCATGCTACACAGTGACAACAAATGAAGGTCGACAAACATAATAGATCTACAACCCTCCAGGTTCCATCCCAGAGGGGCACGTTATCAGAGGGTTCAGTGGGTGGGGTGTAAAATAATTCATCACAGGCGCGATGATCAATTAAATAAACACCTGAAATGTCAGTACTAATAATGATAGAATCGAACCCAAGATCCCCGAGAGCACTATCTTTGAGCTAGTCAAGAGTGAGCGTTCTCTCGAGGGTCTTGGGTTCGATTCCATCATTATTAGTATTGATATTTCGGGTGTTTATTTAAATGATCATCGCACTCGCGAAGAATTTTTTTGCACCCCACCCACTGAACCCCCTGATCAGTGTGCCCCTCTGGAATGAAACCTGAAGGGATGAAGAGTCTCTACATAGGAGTTTTGTTATGTATGTCGACCATAATTCATTATCACTGTGTCGCATGCATGAGTCTATCCGACGTATGATTATTTGCAATAAAATTATTTATAAATCTTATGTTGATAGTCACATGAGATTGCAAACTTCAAAGAAGGAGAACATATGTTGATTTGTATATGTGCTGTGAGGATCCACATGGGGACTGCTCGAAAATTAAATATTAAGCAAATAGGTTCATACACTGTGCTTAAAAGAATTGGAACAAATGCGTATAAGCTGGATATCCAGCAGAGTATGAGAATTTCACATGTATTCAACGTGAAAGATTTGACACCATTCTTTGAGCCACATGATTCCATGTTCCCTTCGCGCTCCACCACCACAGCTCAGCCTTCATTTTTGTCCATCACTCCACTACAGTTCCATTTGTCCCCGATTTCTCCTTCCATCTCAATGCCTCAGCTGCAGCCTTCGTCTATCACTCATCTTCTGTCACATCCCGAGTCCTCGGCACCAATTGATCATATGGCGTCTTCCACAGCAATACTACGTTCTCCAACATAGGCATCACCTCGGCTTCTTCCACAACAATATCACATTATCCGACACAGACATCACCTCGGCTTCTTCCACAGTAATACGACATTCTCCAACACAGGCATCACCTCGGCTTCTTCCACAGCAGTACGACATTCTCCGGCACATGCATCACCTTGGCTTCTTCCACAGCAGTACCATATAGTGTTCGACGTCGACGACAACAGCAGTACCTCTTTGAGCATTGATGTCCACTACTCCGACTCCGACATCTTCGACAACATCTCCTTTAGCGGCAGCACCAGTTACAGTACCATCGTCAGCTTTAGCAATACCATCTTCGGTTCTATCGTCAGCATAAGCTTCAGCGACGTCAACATCAGCTTCAGCGACCTACGAGTTCACCTCGCCTTCAGACGAGAGCACGCCCATCTTCATTCAAGGAGATGAATGCTTTCATGGCGGGTGGAATTGATGGGGAATTGGAACCGTTCATCTCATGCGGATTGATGATCGTAGTATTATTTGCTTTTTTCATTTTTTATTTCAAGTTGTATTTTTATGTATTTTTGAGCTGGGGTGACCAGCCAATCATAGACGTCCGTTGCCCCCCTAGAGTCTATATATAGAGGGTGATGACTCATTTTGGGTATTGAAGAATTGAGTGTTGAAGTCAATCCCTTAGTCATCTTGGTGTCGAAGCCGACCCCGTGTACGAAGCCTGGGCTTATCTCCTCCCTCCCTTGGTCGTCCATAGCAGCCCACCCCTTGGCCGACCACCCCCTCCTTCCCCTTCCACCAACAACCGGCTCCCCTCCCACAATCCCCCCCCCCCCAACTTCGGCCAACCACATCCCCTTCCTCAATTCACCCTCTCCAGATCACCTCATAGCATAGCCGGCCACCCCAACCACCTCCCCATCACTACACCGACCACCCAACTCCATCCTCCCCGTCGTAGAACCACTTCCCTAACATCCCCCTACTAAAATTCCCCAAAAAGCCCTCTTTTCCCTCATTTCCACCTTCGGCGATCACCAGAGAACGTCTTCGGCCACCTCCGGTGATCCACCACCACTTTCCCTTCAATTTCTCATCATTTTGCATTTTCCGGCGATCGCCGAAAAACACCTCCGACGACCACCACCACCGGCAGCCACCTCCGGCCACCACCAGTCGGAAGCCACCTCCACCACCCATAACCACCTCCATAACTACCCCACTTTCCCCTCTTTCCTAAATTTTAGGCATTTCTCCTAAAATAAAAGGCCAATCACCCCCGCTACTCCCACTCTACAGCCCGCCCCTCCCCCTCGCCTTAATTTCAGCCACACATTAATCCATAATTGCAACCTCACTCCCCACTCAGAGTCGGCCCTACCCCTCCGACTTCCTATAATTTAGGAATTAATTCCTAAGTTTCCGCCCCCCGCTACCCCCCCCCCCCCCAATTTCCCTAACAGCCGGCCCCAACTCACTCCCCAATTTCACCAACTCTCTCATGTGGAGTCCCCCCCCACACACACACTCTCTCCCACTCCCCAACTCACTCCCCAATTTCACCCACTCTCTCATGTGGAGTCCCCCCCCCCCCCCCACTCTCCCACTCTCTCACATCATATCTCATATTAGTTGCATGCAGTGATCACCCATTATATCTCCGTCATATATGACCGTCCTGTGTCAGCATCCCAATCGGATGGTCCATAACATCCAAGCCGATCGGACGCTAAATATAACTTTAAAAATACATCAAAAAGACTTAAAACGACCGTCCGGGAGCAACCGTGGACTCGGATCTCCCGAACGGGAAGCGGTTCACCGCCTCCTATGGGAATAAACTTGTGTCAGTCGTTGATCTCCATCACTATGTCAGGGAGAACTGTCAAAAACCCCTTTGTTTACTAAATCAATCAGCATGAACAAGTCCACAAGCTCATGTCCAACATAAAGGGTTAGTCACTCATGTTCAAAGTATCTAACAAGAGTTGACTCTGGATTATTATGTTATGGGCCTACTCAGAGATTGTCGGAAGAGTGGCCGGAGGCGAAGATGACGACGACGGAGGAGGATACCGTGGAGACGGAACCGCGGCTGCCTAAGGGGGGCTTGCTCGTTGGAGGAAAGAGCTACCAATATCTCACAATTAGAGGAAAAGAGAACAGACTTTATTTATTGCATACCAATACAAGACCCAAGGGGTCCCTTAAGCAGACTTACAATCGACGCAAAAGAAAAGAACGACAAGAAAATAACAACAAAGGAAATAACAACAGACTTGGACATAAACGACGAATAGGAATGCGACATAAAGGCAATTAAATAATATAATAAGACCCATAACATCTCTCCCGCCTTGGAAAAAGAGCTTGACCTCAAGTTCGAGAGAAATTGACACAATGGTTGCCTCATCCGACGCCTTCATCATCACAGTCCTCGATGTGTAGATAGAAAAGCCTTTTGCACCTGGGTCGTGAGTGTACCGTTCGTCGTAGTTGTACATAAGCCATGTGCGCGTCGTTCTATCATTTCGGCACGAGATAGGCGACGAACTGGTGGGGCTGGATGACCATCGGGACGACCTTGCTGAATGCGTGTGTCGATGGGCGGAAAGGCCTCCTGTGTCAGTTGGAGGCGACAGTCACAAAACCGGGCCAGACTCATAACAGACTAAGTCTAGAGGGGCCTCAAATTCGACATCAAGTCGCAAGCGATCGCGAAGTCCGGCGGTGAAGAAGGCGACCTGCATCTCTGAGGAAAGCGTGGTGTGCGCCAGAAGAATTTGAAACTGGTCCAGATAATCATCCACGGAGCCCGTCTGGCGTAGTGTCATGAGGGCACCGAGGGGTTGCTGCGGATGGGAGGGCTGAAACGCAGGTTGCAAATCGCTTGAAGTCGTCCCACGTCAGACCCCGGTGATCAATGAGGAGACGAGTGGCCCAACACAAAGCCGAGTCGAGAAGGTGGAAGGAGGCCAGAGGAAGCCGTTCAGCTGCCGGAGTTTGTTGGTGGCCAAAGAATTGTTCGCACCTGGTGAGCCAACCCAAGGGATCAATTTTCCCATCTTAGGTGGGGAATTCCAACCGGGTATAGCGCGGAAGAATAGCAGCTTCATGGCGTAAGAGGGTCTGTGGTGGTGGCTCGTGGCGGATAAGCGACGGTAGCGGAACTTGACTGTTGCTGGCATGATCCGTGGGCGGGGTGGTAACCACGGGAGGTATTGTTGTTAGTCCATTAAGCTAGGTGGTGAGGGTTGTCATGTCATCCTGATGACGAGTGTCGGCGTCCCGAAAGCATGCTTCTACTGCATGAAGGTGTGCATCCATGACGAATATAATTGTGTGTAACCGGTTCATAACATCCAAGAATTCGTGCGAGTCTCTCATATTGTGGATGGAGGTAGCACGAGATAAGGAGCGGGTAAAGGGGCGGCTAGATTGCTCAAAGGTGGCTGTTTGGGAGTTTCCGCGAGATCCGTGTCGTCTCTCAATGGTGGCACGCTTGCTGCGGATTGTGGGCTGGTTTGAATTTGAATTAATTCCCAGGGCCGACCTGTTATAGCTTCAAAATAGGACTAATCAAAAGCCTACCATCTTTGGTAATAATCTTTCCTGAATGAAATAAGCCTAATTGTCCCTAAGTTTGAAATTGTCAGTTGGCTAGGCATTAAATAGTTTCCCAAGGTGGACCAGTGCGGTTTGGAAAGAAATAAAAGGGGTTGCGAACAAGTTCACGCGTGACTGAAGCAGCGGCCAGTCCTCGAAACAAATAAAAGGAAATTAATTAACCACGCGTGTTTGACACTGGTTAATTTCCTCTGCGATGAGCTCGAGAAAACCAGGCGTGACTGACGCTGGAGATGTTGCAGGAGGCTGACGAGACAGAGGAGGGAATCGGCGGAAGTTTGGGGAAGATGTGCCGCAAGACAGCGGCTTCGGCGGTTGACGAGGCGAAACCGTGGTTGAAACTGTACGAGGAAGATGACGACGACTTCGACAGATCACCTGCGTCGGCGGCAGAAGATGGGTTCGAAGCGATCGACTGTGGCTGCCTAGATGCCGCATCTTCTTCGACAGGGAACGTCGATCACAGAGGAGGTTGGCGTGCATGTAGGATGAAGTGGACGTGCCGCGAAAGGGAGGGGCGAGTGGCTCTGATACCAAGTTGTTATAGGCCTACTCAGAGATTGTCGGAGGAGTGGCCGGAGGCGAAGATGACGACGGCGGAGGAGGGTACCGTGGAGCCGGAACCGCCGCTGCCTAAGCGAGGCTTGCTAGTTGGAGGAGAGAGCTACCAATATCTCACAATTAGAGGAAAAGAGAACAGGCTTTATTTCTTGCATACCAATACAAGACCCAAGGGGTCCCTTAAGTAGACTTACAATCGACGCAAAAGGAAAGAACGACAAGGAAATAACAACAAAGGAAATAACGACAGACTTGGACATAAACGACGAAATAGGAATGTGACATAAAAGTAATTAAATAATATAATAAGGCCCATAACATATTAATAAGAAGATATAAACTACACTGATGAACGATGACATTAAATTTTTGCTCCATAAGAGTGGTATGCCAATAGAAATCTTTGTAATTTAATGAATTATCCATTTGGGATCCTTCAATTACTAAAGTAGAGATGGATGTTTGATCAATTTTATCCTTTCCTTTCAAATTCTATTATTGTAAGAACTCTTTGCATACAGTAAAAGTAGGTAGAAAGATAGTTAATGTTATATTAGAAATCCTTGCCTGCTAGTAAAAAAATCGGATAAGTAACTTTCCTTCAATTGTAGGCTCTTTCTCTCGAACTGCTGTGAACTTCTTTGCTGGATGCAAGTCTCCTGTGTCCAACATTATAATGGCAGTCACAGTGTTCATAACTCTAGAGTTCCTGACAAGACTCTTGTACTATACACCAGTTGCAATATTGGCATCAATCATCCTCTCTGCACTTCCAGGCCTTATCGATGTCCAAGAAGCTTGGAGTATATGGAAGGTCGACAAAATGGACTTCCTTGCTTGTGTTGGAGCTTTCATCGGTGTCTTAATTGGATCAGTGGAAATTGGTCTTCTGCTTGCGGTGAGACACATTCCAGTTTAATCTCAAACTTTTTTTTTCTTTTTCTGCAAATTTCAAGTAACTTAATTAGGCATTGTTAGTTAGATGCCTTGCGAAAAAAAAATCTTATGTTTCATTGCCATAATGGTATTGTAAAAAAATGCAACATTTAATGTACTTGGATAGAGGATTAAAGAAAAAATACACTAATGAAGCATTTGTCATAGCTAATGTGACGCAAGTATACTTGCAATAATTGAGAATGAGACAGGTATCCGGAAAAGTATAAGTCAACTATATGAACGAGACATGTCCCAGCAAATATACTTGTAATAATTGAAAATTATAAATATTGGCACGCAATAACCACATTAAAGTAGAGTTCTAGCAAAAGAATAAATTTAGGTGTATACAAGTAAGAGTGCCAAATATTAAATACATAAGCAAATAAGGCCCGACTGTAGTGGGATTTGGGTAGTTAGAAGGGTATAGTCGTGGGATCCAATTAGAAGAATGGGGCTGCCTGGGGAATGTAGGGGGAAGTTAAAAATAGTTACTTTTAGTGGGGGAGGGTAGTTATATGTAGAGTAAGTGGGGTATTCAGGTAGTTATGAGTAGTCATAGGCAGTTATGGATAGTGGGGGTGGCTACTAGAAAGTTATGAATAAGTGGTGGAGTGGAGGTAGAGGTGGTTTTTAGTCAGCTAAGTGGTGGCAGGCGGCTTGGGTAGTGGACGGAAATGAGGGGGGGGGAGGTTGGCCAAGGAGAATGGGATGGGGAGGAGGGGCTCTAGGCTTTGCACCTAGAATCCGGCAACACTTAGTGACCAATGGCAGAATTCTTCTTTCCAACTTTCAATCATTGGCCAAGGAGAATGGGGAGGAGGGGTTTCTAGGCTTCGCACCTAGAATCCGACAACAACACTTAGTGACCAAAGGCAGAATTATTCTTTCCAACTTTCGATCATTTCTAAATGAGCAATCTATCTCTATTTATAGACTTAGAAGTTGTCACGAACAATCATAATTCTCTGATTACGACGGCCTCCAAAATATATAATAAAAGAAAAATCAGAAAAAATACAAAAATAAATAAAAATCATGGATCGCAGATCCGCACAAAATAAAAGGCTCTAATCATTGTGTACACCCTTGTGTGACGTGATTTGTTCATAATGTCATCATCATTATAAGAAAATTAGGCATTGACATCATTTATACCATAAAGCAAGAAAAGTTATTTGTTGTAACAAGTGAACTGATATATTTAGCATTCCTTGCAATTTCTCCTCTCAAACTGAAAAAATACTCTCATTTTCAATATCTAATATACATTACTTTATAAAATGGTCATGAGTAGATTTGACATTACTGCACCTACATCACCATCACATCATACCATACATGTCACTATGAAATCACTTCCACGAATCTCCAAGCACCAATCCAATCGGATCCTAAATCCACATTCATGACCCGCTAGCCCACTTCCTGCCAGTCCTCTAGCATGCTTCGCACTAGTCCGCTAACTTGCTTCCCAACACGTCACATATTCTCCCTCGCCCGAAGAGACTTTCTAGGGATGCCCTCGAGATGGTGCGAAGATCAAAAGTCCATCTCGCTCGCCCAGTCGTCCATCTTGCTTCCCTTTCTCAACGAATGTCACATGGTTGACTCCCCTCTCCTACTTTTTCTCCCCGCTCTTCCTTCCTCTCGCGCCACATGTCACTAATTGAGGAGGCTCTTTACATCTTGCTCAAGCTTCGTCCCCAAGAAGCTTTAAACCAAGTGGAACTTGTCTTATTTTCATTAAGTCTGCCATTTCCACTAGTTTCCGCTCCAACCTGAGAGTAAGTGCATTACCATCGCCCTTTATAGATGCAAATCTCTATCAACGCTGACAAATCTCTCATTCTTCCAGAAACCTGTCCTTTGCCTCATCATCCTTATCCTTCTACCCCAGTTACAAGATTGATACGAGTGTGGAAGACCCCATCATCGGCAAGCACTAAGCAAGGGTTTACACGAGGCGCGCACGGGACCCAGGCGCGGCTTGAGAGTGCGCCAGGATGAAGCATTGGGACTTTTTGTATTTTCATTATCTTGTTGTGTGTTTTTCTTATTATGTAATGGGTCTCCCTATATATAAGGGGGGAGACTTATCTTGAAGGAATGGATGTTTTATCTTGGAATTTAAGAAATTAGAGGAGGAATACGACCCAGCGTAGCCCTATTCGTTCGCTTCTATCAAGATCTTGCGGGATCTTTCCGCACTCCACCCATGCAGATTGTGGGTAAGGTGTCAGATCCGGCCATGACTTTGTACGGGGTAATTTGGCAGCCGCGATGGGAAGAACAATTCTTACGAACGAGACTCCATTATCAACCACCATCGAACGATGTGACCCAATTCATTCTCCATATATATAGCATACATTGAGAACAATTAAGTCACTAGGTTTTTGCCATCTCTTGGCTCTTTCTCTTCCAATCCAACTTGGAAACATAAGACCTTGGCAAATTCTGGAAGGGGAGCTCATTTGAGAAGCTACCGGGTGTGCAGTGGAATCTCCGATGATGGTCGGCCACCTTCGTTGTTCTCAGCCACCAGTGAGTAAGGTCATCCCCGACCAAGACAATTCAAGATCCAACACGTACCACTACCGCTAGTCGTTATACAAAAAAATATGCAACTCACTGATGTAGGACGAATCTATAGACGGAGAATGTGACCCAATTCATTCTCCATATTTATAGCTTACATTGAGAACAATTAAGTCACTAGGTTTTTGCCATCTCTTGGCACTTTCTCTTCCAATCCAACTTGGAAACATAAGACCTTGGCAAAATTCTGGAGGGGGAGCTCAAGCTACCGGGTGTGCAGTGGAATCTCCGACGATGGTCGACCAACTTCGTTGTTCTCAGCCACCAGTGAGTAAGGTCATCCCCGACATAGACAATTCAAGGTCCAACACGTACCTCTACTGCTAGCCATTATACAAAAAAATATGCAACTCACTGTATGAACATGTTAGTAACAATAAAACAGTATAAGCAGTTATAGGATCATAACAGGATCTATATCATTGTGGCAGTGTTGGTAAGAAAACTATGCAACCGTATATCCGTATACTAGTACAAGTAAGCAAACTATGAACCAGTTATCATATCTGCCACGACTCACGACCCGTCTCGATAAGAGTCAGAGTGCGCTTCGGGCGGGTCGTGATGTCACAGGCATGGGCGGAAGGAAAATCCATGCCTGCTAAGGCGGATGCAGAGAAGCTGATAATAAGTTCAAAAATAATTAATTTGAAGAAAAACAATTTGATTTATTGCGGAAGCTTTAAAATGTGAGTTGAAAACAGGTGCACATGCATTTTTGCAAAAGAACTTAAGATACAAGTTTTGGAACAGAAATTTATGCAGTAATCATCGCAAATTAATGAGCATGCAAAACATGTCAAATTCTAGTACATATAATATTTAGCCTAGCAGTTATCCATGAAACAGGAGAAAATGGCTGATCGTAATTATTACATAACAGAAATATCCGACAGTAAAAGAAATGAAACATAAACACAAAACCTGAAGCTTGACGCAGATCGGCTCAGGAAGCAGGCGGCGCAGGCACGAACGCTAAGGCAAATTCCAAAACAATAAGGAAAAGCCTCAGAACATTGAAATACACATGAGCAAAGCAAAATAAAATACGAGCATGAGAAACGGAATATTTGTGTACCGCTTTTCATGAAGCAGAGCTAACAAGACAGGCAAGCAAGTGAGACAAGCAGAAATATCTAGAATTATTAGCCTACTCCGAAGTATAACATAAACATTCTTGCAACGACATAAGCTGTAATCGTTGAAATGCGTAGGTGTTTACAGTGGGTGCACATGGTTCACACTCAAGTTCAAGTGTAAGTCTTACTAGAATAAGAGTATTTCCTGCTTACCGTGACCATGCAATCAAGACGATGCACCACCTAAACCCTAGCTTCCAAGATTTACTTATGACACTCAGGACCTAAGAGATTCAGAAATTTAAGCTCGCTATGACCGGTCCTTTGTTCCCATTAAGGATTCAAGAGGGAACCCAAGTCAAGGAGTTTCATCAATTAAACCCCTACCTTTCAATGTTAACTTACGTTATTAATGACTTAGTGCAGGATTTCGTGGATTCTAGCATATCAAGACATGTAACCAAGAGATTGATTCAGATATACAAGAGTATATTTTACAAACGTGAAACGGGAGGAATAAAGTTATAGAACGTTATTTAACCAAGTCTTGGAACCAGACAGGCATAAGAAACAAGATTCGATGACTCAGAGAACTCGATAGAGAGTTTTGAAACTTGCGGATTCAAGTATTCACGAGTAATAAGATTGCTATATATCATTTTCTAGGATACCAAGCATTCATTCAGGTTGATCCATTTCAAGACACGATTAACTTCTAAGTAAACATGTGTACGATCCGAATATGATAGAAAAACATCGATCATATACTTGCTAACCAGGAATCATTACTATTATTATCATGACGTTTTTTACACATGCTCAACAATCTACCATTCCTTGAATTATCCATCAAATAAGGAATTCATTCATCTAGGTGACTAATCAAAATAACATCATTCAAGTTCACGAATTCGTGTCATTTCAAACACGTGAAACCTCAATTTATTAACAAGTCAAATCAGGGATCTAAGATCTAAATTTATTTGATGAAATATGGATTCAAAGGTGAAACATATAATTATAAGAACAAACACATGAATTGCAGCTCAATGTTTGCAAGAGAGAAGGATCTCTACTTGCCTTAAATAAGCTGAAGCTGGCGGAGGCGGACAAATAGCGCGAGCAAAATTCCAAGAACCTGATCAAGCACAACGAAAGCGAATGTAGCATAATTCACTACGTTAACACATGCATTCTATGACGCGGAAAATAAACAAAACGGGTTTTAGCAGATTTTACCTCCCTCAAAGGTGAGGGGAGATGAGATTACCACGCGGAAACGGGGATTTGACGGTGCTTAGGCTTGGGGAAACCCTAACTCGGAGAGGACTTGGAGAGATTCCGCTGGGAAATTCGACGAACGACGCCAGAAATCATAAACAAATCACAGTTAGATGATTATAGGAGGGCAAAAATCTGAAATCACAAATATAACCGAAATTTGGAGAGCAAAGTTTCCAAGAAAATTAGGGAAATCTGAATAAAGAGAGGAAACGGAAAATTCTTACCCAAGGAGACCCAATCCGGGCTCAAAATCCAAGTAGAGGGGAAAACGAGCGAACCCTAGGCATCCCTCTCACAAACTCTCGGCCAAGACGACGAGGAAGCGGGCTGCCAGCCCTAAGAGAGGAAGGAAAGTTGTTGTCCACGAGAAGGAGGAGAGGTTGCCAGCCCAAGACTGCTGGAGGGAGGAGATGCTGGCTACTGCCGGCCAGAGGAGAGGGAGGAGCTGTCGACCTGAGCATGAGGAGACGACGGGGAAGCAAGAGGAGGCGAGGATTCTGCCGGCCAGAGCAAGGAGCGGCGGCGGCTAGCAGGAGGGAGGCGTCGTCGACGGCCTGAGGGAGAGCAGGAGGCGGCGGCTTGCGTGCGGGAGACGGAAGCAGAGGCGAGCGGGAGATCGACGCGGGATCGGGAGACGGGAGCCCTAGCTGGGGGGCTTGCGGGATTCCTGGACCGAATTTTATCGGGGGACGGCTGCTCGGCTGGGAATTAAAAAGGGGGGAAAAGCTGGGGTGCAGATAGATAAAATAAACCCTTCCCTTTCTTAATTAAAATTAGGGGTGCGGCTAGAAGAATAGGAGAGAAATACGGGTTGTTACAATATCAGTATTTGTAGCAATGTAGCAATATATCAGTGTATGCAATAAATAAATGTATCAGCGTATCAGTGTATACAATAAATCAGATTTCTATATCAATTCTCATCTTTGTTTTAAGTTTCCATATTTCAGTTAGGTTATGTTAAGGGTAATTGTTATAGCATTAATATTTCTTTTCAGTATTTCAATCTTTGGGCCCGACCCTTCGGGGTCATCAATGTCCAAAACCAATAAGTTCAACACGCGTCTATGCCTTTTGGACGACTGGTTTGACAATCATCAGTATTTTTCATGCGCATTTACGTTCAACCGTACCCTTAACATAGCCATGCATCGATGCATTTTCATTTATATTAGCCATATTCAGTTCGCATTTCGACTTAGAATTTGTTTCTTTTTTAATCCCCTCAGAAATGAATCGTCTGTTTGTCTTTGTCAAGGCCATGCAATATAGCGACAATAAGTATCAGTGATGTAACGAACTATGCATATGATATTCTGTATAAAAGAGTACATATAATGAAAGAAAATAAAACAATAAAGCTTAAATAAAACAGCTAGTTCTCACAATCAGTCGTTCTTTCCTTTTATAGCTATTCATATCGTTGCCACGTCTATTTTGAGACGTCATCCTTCACGATATCTGTATAGGATCGTATCATTTGGGGTCGTTTATATCGGGGTTGCACTTCGCTATAGTTACAACGTTGAATATTATGATGACATCACTTGGAAGCTACTCCACCAGCCCTCTATTTGACATAATCAAATAAAAGACACAAACTTAAAGCAAGTATAAAACACAATTCCAAACTACCACTCGAATGCTTGGCCCAAAAGACACGAATAGTCGACCAACCAATAGTAAAACCATATAGCTTTTCTATTAAAAACAAGCAATCCCAATCAGTATGCAGGAGAGAGCCCAAAACCCCCAAATAAACATCTTAAGGCGGGCAAAACAGGTAACAATACAACAGCTGGCCACAAGTAGATAGGACTCAATTCAGAAATCAAAACCAATACAACAGTCGGCCACCATTAAGACAAGCACATCAAAAATCCCCATTTTTCGAAATAAAAAAACAACGTAAAATTAGCCCTTTGATTTCCCTGATAACACAACAAAACAACACAAGCAGAGCAGAGCCCCATATCAAGATCAATGGATAATCATCAAAATGCCCCTACCAGAACCCTAATCGGCCAAGGCCAAGGTATATAAAGCAAGAGAGATAGAGATTTATTAGGTCACAATTCATGAAATTCCCCCAAGCCAAGAATCGATAAAGCCATAACCATCCTAGAAATCAGCAATTACATATAAGAAGAGGTGAAGAGGAAGGAGGAGCTCACAGTGAGAAGATTTCAGCCCAAACCTGCAGGCCAAAGTCCCAAAACCAGACCAGCACAGCAGTAGCTGTGCACGAAGGGCAAGACCACAGCCCTAATTAAACTCTCCCAGCACTGTCGACCATGGAGGAGGAGTCATTGAGCATAGGGGAGAAGAGTCGAAGAAGCCCTAGCGTTTCCATGCCCATCAAAAGCTCCAGACAGTGAGAAAGAAGTATCGAGAGAGAGCAAATATCGTGGATAATTATATAACAGCCAACAGCCCACCGCCTTACTTAATCATCAATCTTAACTTATAATATATGTCATAATATGCTTAGATAGATAGGAAAAACCGGCCAGCTTAAAATTTCCCAAATCAGTCATCAGCCAATTAACCCACACATCCATCAAAATGTATCCACTTCAGCCATCATATAAATCGATTTTAATATCGAAATATTATGTCAATATTCACCGCTTTACATAAGTGTCCACTAATCACAATTAAGCAAGACCATGAACCAAACCCAAAACTAACATATGTACATACATATACTTGTCCATGTTACTATCAATGTCGACACTGATTTTATATTTTCATCATAGGGGATATTTAACAATTTAAATTGAGTTTTACTCGCATTACTTCACATTTTGGGCCGTTACAAAATTTTTCCCTCTTATAAAGATTTTCGTCCTCGAAAATAGGACACGTTATAAAGCCGCAATTATATATATTATATTAAACATTCGCTCGCTTTCCCTTGTTTCGAACTCCTAACATTATAGCGATCACAAACCGCCACAATCAATAAGAAAATCTGTGTTCCAAGAAAATCAGTGTTCCTTTTCAGTCAAACACTTTCATAAAATATTTTCATATTTCTTTCTTCATTCACTGTTTGGATTCTTATCTTTATACGTATATCATATTCTATCCCACTTTTTTTTCATTAAAAGAACCTTGATGGTTTACTGTTACGCCCGGCGTCGTTACCAGGTTATCCGATTACTGTGCACGTCGACCAAAGGAGAAGGCGGAGAAGACCGGGCTGAACCATCCGGTTCAGCCCGCCAGTATTAATATAAGGAGCACCGGGGCTGAACCGCACCGGTTCAGCCCCTATAGGGGCCGGCCGGCCCTAGGGGTTGGGTGGGCATAAATACCCAACCCCTCATCCTTGGTTGATTATCAAAGATCATTAGCAAGGTATTCTTCCTCTCTTCTCCCTCAAACCCTAACCCTATTCTCTAGGTTTTCTCTAGATTTCTCTAGTTCTTCCCCTTTCTCTAGTTAGATCATAACATTTGGTATCAGAGGATCTTCCCTCCAACCATGGTAACACGCACCGAAGCCGAGAATGCGCGCTTGACCACCATCGAAGAAAACTACGCCGCCTTGGTAGATTCGGTGGCCGGGATCGAGGAACAAGTCAAGACCACCACCAAAAATCTGGAAGAACGGATGGAAGGACGCTTGGATGAACTCAAAGCGTTGTTAACGCAATCCCTCCGAGGAAAATCGAACGGAAACAGTGAATACACGGGAGAAACCTCAAATCCAGCGACGACAATCACCGGAGGAGGCACGGGGGGGGGGGGGGGGGGGGGGGGGGGGGGGGGGGCCCTATACCCACTCCGGAGCCAGGACGGATGGGCGGCCACGGAGCGCCAGCAGCCATCCCGAGCCCGCTAGGGCCGGCGGCCCTGTTTCCGCCCAGCGCCTGGGCGGGCGCTGCTGTCGCCAGACCGCCGGTCGGACCGGCCTCCACCCCCCACCAGCAGGTCGCCGGAGGGTGGTCCGGCCCTGGAGGGGTGGCCGCCGGAGGTGGGATCGCCGGAGGTGGGATCGCCGGAGGTGGGATCGCCGGAGGGGCTGCCGGACGTCAATTCGGAGCCCCGGAGCAGAATTTCCGGCCGCTGCCACCTATGGGAGGTCCGATTGGAGTTGGAAACGGACTTTTACCCATGTCACCACCCCTTGGGGCCCCGATGCGGATGGGGCAAGGAGAACCATGGCGGGAAAACTCTCCAAGACATGTATATGAGGAGGATGGCCCTCCAATGGGACATCAACACGATTACTATGGGCGACCAAATCTTATGGCGGAACCATTCCGGCATGGAGGACACGAACCGGATCTCGGGAGGAATGGAGGGGCTAATCAGCGGGCGTACATGCAACCGAAGAGGACTCGGATGAATTTTCCGAAATTCCGGGGCGGCGACGCCTTGGAGTGGGTGCAAAAGGCCGAGCTTTTCTTTACCTACCAGGAGATTCCCAAAGATCAATGGGTGCAGCTGGCCTCGTTTCACTTGGAGGACGACGCATACCAGTGGGCGCAGTGGTTTGTCCGCAACCAGGGCTACGCCCCATGGGATTATTTTGTGGAAGGGTTCACGGCCCGTTTCGGGCCCCTGGAGTATGAGGATGTGGAGGCGACCTTGCAGAAGCTCAGGCAGAAGGGAACCGTCACGGAATACAGGACAGAGTTTGAACGATTGGCCAATCGGGTCAATTGGGAGGAGAAGACGCTCCTCAGCTGTTTCATATCCGGCTTGCGGGATGAGTTGCGGGACGAGGTCCACGCCTATTTGCCACGAAATCTGAGCCATGCAATCAGTGTGGCAAGGATACAGGAGGAGAGATTCAACCGGCAGAGGACCCGTACAGTGGTGAGAGCTCCTGCGGCTGTACATCCTCCTCGGGGGGCTTCCCCGGCTGAGAGCGGGCCAACAGTGACAAGACTGACATGGCAGAAACTTCAGGCCAGGAAGGAGAAGGGGTTATGCTTCAACTGCGATGAGAAGTACACCCGAGGGCACGCTTGCCAGAAGGTCCAGGTATTCATGCTGCAGGAGGAAGCGGAAGATGTTACTCGCACTGAAGAGGAGGGAGAGTTGGTTTTCGACGACTTTGGAGTATCCATCCAGGCCCTGGAGGGGGATACCCCATCTCCGACCTTACACCTAGCTGGGAGGGTAGGCAGGGAGACGGTGGCGATCTTGCTGGACAGCGGGAGCACTCACAACTTCATCCAACCCGGTGTGGCCCTGAAGACGGGGTGTCTAATAGATCGCAGCGCAGCTTTCCCCGTCAGGGTAGCGGATGGTCGCACACTACAGTGTAAGGGCGTGATGAAACGAGTGGAGCTCCAGATACAGGGGTACACTGGGCCTATTGATGTTTACTTATTGCCGATCCAGGGTTCTGACATGGTGTTGGGCGTACCGTGGCTGCAGCAATTTCAGCGGGTGACCTTCGATTGGGACCAGATGGCCATAGAGTTCAGCCAGCACGGGCAGGGGTACTGCTTGGGAGGCCTCAAGTGGTCTCAGGTAAAGGAGATCTCACCCCGCAGCATGGAACGACTAGAGGCACCGGATAGTACGATGACCGTCGTCACGGCGAGTAGAGCGGAGCCTACGGCTCCAACAGAGGTCTCGTCTCAGATGCAGGCCAGAGCCGACTTGTCCCAAGAGCCGCACGCTCCCCGCCTCCAGCTTGAGGACAAGCTGGTCCTTGATGGGGGAGGGAATGTTACGCCCGGCGTCGTTACCAGGTTATCCGATTACTGTGCACGTCGACCAAAGGAGAAGGCAGAGAAAGACCGGGCTGAACCATCCGGTTCAGCCCGCCAGTATTAATATAAGGAGCACCGGGGCTGAACCGCACCGGTTCAGCCCCTATGGGGGCCGGCCAGCCCTAGGGGTTGGGTGGGCATAAATACCCAACCCCTCCTCCTTGGTTGATTATCAAAGATCATTAGCAAGGTATTCTTCCTCTCTTCTCCCTCAAACCCTAACCCTATTCTCTAGGTTTTCTCTAGATTTCTCTAGTTCTTCCCCTTTCTCTAGTTAGATCATAACATTTACCTTAATATTTATATCCGCTAGTAAACTACATTGTACTATCTATGCACGGTGTGATCTCTCATATTAGTTTTATATCAACGCACATGTCAGCACGCATTATTAATCTCGTTCCTTGCATCATTGTGGATTTTAAAATTTTCTTCAATATTACATATTGTATATTCGTGTAATCAAAGTGGTTTTTATTTTGTCTTCTTTACATACATTGATTCTCATATTATCAATTTCATTAACAGTTTCATTTACTTCCAATATCGTTTACCAGTCACTCTAAGCATAAATATGATTTTCGTTATTCATTGCAATATCCTGCGGTCACATTCCTAAATCGTTGATTCCGATTTGTATCTCATATGCATATTATCTTGATTATCCTATCATTCCCTCTTTGGAACACTTCTTTCAAAACGACTTACCATATATCGAGTATCATTGGACTTGCTTTTCCTTAGCATTGTATTTCCATATTCCCTTTGTTATCACATGTTATTGTCACAATTAATCTATTTTATCTTCGTTTCTCACTCCCTATTTTGTTTGTTAATTCCTTTTTATCGTTTATTCATTACCTCAATCTTAGTTTCATTTATAACTTATAACGTATCACTTATTTTCCATTCATCGACACACCAATTTAACTTGTAATCTTATTTCATTTTCTTTTGACTTAGTTGTGTAACACTTTGTTCAAAACCATGTATGTCATATAAAATGAAGGTAGATTTACAATGCATGGTCATTTCATTAACTAAAGCTTATTCTCTCCATTGCCATTGCCAATTGTCTCAAAGCTTTGACAGTAAATATCATTATTTAACTTTTCGACGGATGTTTAGCAGTGTCTCCATGGAAAACAAACAATTGTCCCTATTAAAACATTAGAGCCCTTTATTTGTACACCCTTTGTTACATATCTCGATCTTCCAGTATCAATATACAACTATATACATGTGATCTTCCTTCCATGTCTAATCACATTCATTTTTTTTTCAACTAGTCCATGCTTATCATATTCGTCTATCTATCGCAAACAATAAGAGAACAACTAGACTTTACCTGACTATGTCCAACCACTAGTGGATTACATCGTACCATTGAAGTCATTTTTCTTTGTAAGTATTTAGGTTGTCTCGTGCAGTAGACATAATATCAATTTCAGTACTCACTACAACCCTTCAACGTAATTCGATTTAGACAGCTTCTGAATAACTAGATTTCTATGAGCGATCTTCTCACCGCCGTATCATGTGTACTTATTCAGTATTCACTACAACCGAACTTCTTGAAAACCTAGCTCTGATACCAAATTGTGAGGCCCCCATTTAGACCCCACGACAATCTGCATCTAAGCTAATTTCATTACATATGTCCCAGGCTGAAGTAAGGCTAGTGAATACAAAATAAAAACACATAATAAGAAATTTACTCTCATACCTTGAATTATTCGTCGAATCTATTCTGTCCTACCATACTCAATTCATTTGGCTTTGCGTATACAACGTCACTTCAGTTACCTAAACAAAATTGACGACGGGCTTAGTCATAAACATATGACTAAGTGAGGGTATACCTCTTTCATTGTTGTATATAATTAAAAAAACTTACGCATAGCAAAACATATTTTTGTACTAACCATTTCTCTGTATCAGTAGTGAACTTATGAAACAACAATATCACTGTATGAACATGTTAGTAGCAATAAAACAGTATAAGCAGTTATAGGATCATAACAGGATCTATATCATAGTGGCAGTGTTGGTAAGAAAACTATGCAACTGTATATCCGTATACTAGTACAAGTAAGCAAACTATGAACTATTTATCATATCAGTATTTGTAGCAATGTAACAATATATCAGTGTATGCAATAAATAAATGTATCAGTGTATACAATAAATCAGATTTCTATATCAATTCTCATCTTTGTTTTAAGTTTTCATCTTTCAGTTAGGTTATGTTAAGGGTAACTGTTATAGCATTAATATTCTTTTTCAGTATTTCAATCTTTGGGCCCGACCCCTCGGGGTCATCAATGTCCAAAACCAGTACGTTCAACACGCGTCTATGCCTTTCGGCCAACTGGTTTGGCAATCATCAGTATTTTTCATGCGCATTTACGTTCAACCGTACCCTTAACATAGCCATGCATCGATGCAGTTTCATTTATGTTAGCCATATTTAGTTCTCATTTAGACTTAGAATTTGTTTCTTTATTAATCCCCTCAGAAATGAATCGTCTGTTTGTCTTTGTCAAGGTCATGCAATATAGCGACAATAAGTATCAGTGATATAACGAACTATGCATTTGATATTCTGTATAAAAGAGTGCATATAATGAAAGAAAATAAAACAATAAAGCTTAAATAAAATAGGTAGTTCTCACCATCAGTCGTTCTTTCCTTTTATAGCTATTCATATCGTTGCCACGTCTATTTTGAGATGTCATCCTTCACGATATCTGTATAGGAACGTATCATTTAGGGTCGTTTATATCGGGGTTGCACCTCGCTATAGTTACAACATTAACTGTTATGATGACATCACTTGGAAGCTACTCCACCAGCCCTCTATTTGACATAATCAAATAAAAGACACAAACTTAAAGCAAGTATAAAACCCAATTCCAAACTACCACTCGAATGCTTGGCCCAAAAGACACGAATAACCGGCCAACCAATAATAAAACCATATAGCTTTTCTATTAAAAACAGGCAATCCCAATCAGTATGCAGGAGAGAGCACAAAACCCCCAAATAAACATCTTAAGGCGGCCAAAACAGGTAACAATACAACAGCTGGCCACAAGTAGATAGGACTCAATTCAGAAATCAAAACCAATACAGCAGTCGGGCACCATTAAGACAAGCACATCAAAAATCCCCATTTTCCGAAATAGAAAAACATGGTAAAATTAGCCTTTTGATTTCCTTGATAACACAACAAAACAACACAAGCAGAGCAGAGCCCCATATCAAGATCAATGGATAATCATCAAAATGCCCATACCAGAACCCTAGTCGGCCAAGGCCAAGGTATATAAAGCAAGAGAGATAGAGATTTATTAGGTCACAATTCCCCCAAGCCAAGAATTGATAAAGCCATAACCATCCTAGGAATCAACAATTACATATAAGAAGAGGTGAAGAGGAAGGAGGAGCTCACAGTGAGATGATTTCAGCCCAAACCTGCAGGCCAAAGTCCCAAAACCAGACCAGCACAGCAGTAGCTGCGCACGAAGGGCAAGACCACAGCCCTAATTAAACTCTCCCAGCACTGTCGACCATGGAGGAGTAGTCGTTGAGCATAGGGGAGAAGAGTCGAAGAAGCCCTAGCTTTTCCGTGCCCATCAAAAGCTCCAGACGGTGAGAAAGAAGTATCGAGAGAGAGCAAATATCGTGGATAATTATATAAGAGCCAACAGCCCACCGCCTTACTTAATCATCAATCTTAACTTATAATATATGTCATAATATGCTTAGATAGATAGGAAAAACCGGCCAGCTTAAAATTGCCCAAATCAGTCATCATCCAATTAACCCACACATCCATCAAAATGTATCCACTTCAGCCATCATATAAATCGATTTTAATATCGAAATATTATGCCAATATTCACCACTTTACATAAGTGCCCACTAATCACAATTAAGCAAGACCATGAACCAAACCCAAAACTAACATATGTACATACATATACTTGTCCATGTTACTACCAATATGGACACTGATTTTATTTTTTCATCATAGGGGATATTTAACAATTCAAATTGAGTTTTACTCGCATTACATCACATTTTGGGCCGTTACAGAGCGCTCATCCAAAAGGATGTCTAGGGGGTTTAAGGCATCCATTACTCGGAGCTTGTCCTCATAAAGGCACTAAAGTTGTAGCGATACATTTGTTGATGCGCGACAGGCTATAACAATCACTCAAATCATCAAAGTCTCCCACGTATGTCAATCGTGAGAGTCTCCAACGAGGGCAATTGTAGTGGTATTACGATAGTGATAGAGGAGGCGAGCTCATGCCGGCAAAGAGTGTCAGAGACTTAAAGACCTGCGCAAGAGATTGGATCCAGATATCGCAATTCGAGGAGGTTCGGGTATGTTCCAGGACCATCCGAAGGGAGTTTTTACTTGCTTAGAGTCATTCGCATGATTTGATCCGGGGATCGCACATCAAGGGGGAAACAGGTAAGCGATATCCCGATAAATAGGACCTCTGGTGATCAGTCATTCAGATATGATCAGAGACCTCACACCAAGGGAGACAAATTAGTAAGCGATAAGTAAATACTTATGCATTAATTGTAAGAAATAACCGGAAGGAAAGATACACGGAGGATATGAGAGCCTGAGAGTAGTATCTTTTTAATTCATCACCACTCCAAGTGTTGGAGATTTCCTCGTCATCGTAAGACTGCAACTGGTAAGCGTCGTTTCTCAGGACCTCTCTAACAACGAAAGGGCTTGCCCAGTTCAGATTGAGTTTACTGACCGAAGACATTCTACTCGCGGCATCTACCTTTTTCATTACGAGGTCGCCCGCAGCGAATCGCGTTATCCTGACATGTTTATCAAAATACTTGGTTATTCTTCTTTTGACTTCTTCCTGTCTCACAACAGCTTGATCTCTTAGCTCCTCGATCAGGTCGAGGCTACATTTCATTTCTTCATCGTTAGCCTCCATCCAACCTTCGTCATTTTGTTTTGAGAGGAGGACTCTCAGACTCATGACATCGAACTCCACCGGAATGAGAGCCTCATCCCCGCGTGACAGCTTGAACAGGGTCTCTCTGTAGCAGAGGTAGGAGTAGTTCTTAAAGTCCACAACACTGAAAGTAACTGCTCGGTCAATTGTCGCGAACGTTCTCCACCTTCTTCAAAAGGTTTGAAATCAGTTTGTTGGCCGCTACTACTTGATCATTGCTCATGGGTTTGTGGACTGAAGCGAAGCGTAGTTCAATGCCGACATGTTCGCGGAAACTTAACAAGTCAGTGTTGTTAAATTGAGGTCCATTGTCGATAACAATGGCCATGGGGATGTCGTGCCGACACACGATTTCCCCCATATGAAGTTCTTGATGACTTGAGTCGTAGTTTTTGCTAATGCATTGACCTCAATCCACTTGCTAAAGTAATCGATCTTCATGAGTATGAAGGGTCGCTGCCCACTCGCCATGGGGAAGGAACGGACAAGATCCATCCCTCACACAAATGGCCACGGGGTTGAAATAGAGCACAACTGTTGGGCAGGTCGAAGTTATAGCGGTGCAAACTTCTGGCACCTGAATTACTTCATGGCGTACTTGTTGCAATCCTTCCTCATAGTTGGCCAAAAGTAACCCTGGTGAAGGATTCTCTTCTCGAGTGTCTTAGCACCTGAATGACTCTCACACTCTCCTGAATGGACTTCTTGCAGGATCTTAGGTATCGCTTTTTCTGTCACGCATCTTGCCAAGGGCGACAAGAACGTTTTCCGGTAGAAAACTCCCGAGAGGAGGCAGGAATGTGCAGTTTTGAGCAAAACCTCCGCTTGTTGGTTACCGAAGAGTGGAGCTCTCTGGTGGCCAGATAGCAAATAAATGGGTCTATCCACGAGGGGCGCTGGTCGATTTCCATGGCCACTGCATCTTCAATCGCTGGATGAAACAGCTCGGTGACGGTTCCTCCCGAAGGGAGGTCATACTTTGTTAATTCGTCGACTTTGGTGTTTTCTTCTCGAGGTATGTGTCGAATGTTGAAGATACAGAAACCTCTGATTCTCTGCTTGGTCATTGACTGATACTTCTTCAAGATGGGTTCTTTGGTTTCAAAAAACCCATTCACCAGTGACGCCGTTACCAGGGAGTCCGTCTGTACTTCGATGTATTCAACCGAGCTCTCGCGCAAAGCCTAAGCCGTCTATGAGCGCTTCGTACTATGCTTGATTATTGGTAGCCAAGAAGTGGAGCTTAACAGCTTGTTCAATTTTGACACCATTTGGATTGATCAAGATGACTCCTGCTCCCATGGAGTTCTTACTGGATGCACCATCTACGAACATGGACCAGCACAGCGGGGTAGAGTCCTCCCGCCTAGTGGTGCCTTCTCCTGCAAAATCGATGATGAAGTCGGCGAGGACTTGGGCTAAGATCGCCATCCTTGGAACATACAATATATCAAATTCCCCCAGCTCGATAGCCCACTTGGCCAATCTTCCTGAATGCTCTGCCTTTTCCAAATTAGACCTTAACGGATGATCAGAGACTAATTGGATGGAGTGAGCCTGGAAATAGGGGCGGAGCCTTTGCGTCGAAACTACTAGGGCCAAAACTAGCTTTTTCAGGATGAGATAGCGCGTTTCAGCGCTTCTCAGAACATGACTGACGTAATGAATGGGAAATTGCTTCTTACCCTCTTCTCGTACTAAGACGGAGTTGACGGCCTCAGTGCCGACTCCGAGATATATAAAAAGATCTTCCGACTGGCGAGGGCTTTGAAGGAGAGAGGTTGTCGTTAGCTGACGTTTCAACTAAAATGCTTTACTGCACTCTTCTACCCACTCGAACTTGGCTCCTCCTCGGAGGGTTCTGAATAATGAGGCATACTTGTCCCCGGAGCGAGAGATGAACCGGCTCAGCCCTGTGATTCTTTCTGCTAGTTGTTGGACTTCCTTCGGAGTTTTGGGGGACGACATGTCCAAGATAGCTTTTACTTTGTCGGGATTGGGCTCAAAACCTTGGCGCGTAAGGAGGTGACCAGAGAATTTTACCTTGCCCCGAAAATACACTTGGCCGGAGTTAACCTCATGATATATTTGCGGAGAGTGGAGAACGTCTCCGATAGGTCGCGAACATGGTCTTCGAACTCGCGGATCTTAACAAGGAGATTGTCGACGTAGACCTCCAGGTTACACCCCTTCTGATGCCTGAACACGTGATCCATCATCCTCTGATACGTTTCCCCAACATTCTTCAAGCCGAAAAGCATAACGCGATAGAAATAACAATCGTCATTTGTGAGGAAAGACGTGTGAGGGATATCGGGGATGTGCATCCGTATCTGATGATACCCCGAGAAGGCGTCGAGGAAGCTCATGACCGAAAACCCTACCGCGGAGTTAACTAGAGAGTCTATCTGAGGTAAATGGTAGCAATCTTTGGGGCACGTCTTATTGAGTCTTGTGAAATCTACACACATTCTCCACTTGTTGTCGGCCATGCGGACCATCAATACGGTGGAAACCCATTTGGAGTATTGAATCTCTCTAATGAAGTGGCTTTGAGGAGCTTGGAAACCACCTCTCGGATTGGATCAGCGAGTGTCGTAGCTACCACTCGCTTCTTTTGTCTGATGGGTCTGAAATTGAAACTGATATTGAGGCGATGACATGTTATGTTGGGGTTGACCCCGGGCATGTCGGTTGCTAACCACGCAAAAATGTCAATGTTGTCGAGGAGGCATTGGGTCAACAATGTTTTTTCCTCCTCCTTCAACTCAGCGTTGATGGAGATCATCCAATCCCCATCTCCTCTGAGAACCGAGATCTGTTGCACTTGGTGGGCGGCTTCTAGGTGTGTACCATCCCTGACCGCGTCGAACTCTACTGGACCCGTTGCGGTCTCTTGAGGTTCTTCCTCGAAGTCTGGGACCCTGCACAGACTAGTGTCCGCAACATCTCCACCGGGGTCTGTCCGGGAGGCGGACCCTCCCTCGATAACCGCCCATGCTAGGCGATTTTGTGAGAGGGCGAACTCTGCAGTGGCTGACCTCTTCTGACCATTGCAATGAATTCTTCAATCACTTGTATCTGAAGGTCGTGTGTTCGTTCTGTTGGAGTCAAAAGTGTCCTCAACTTCCACGCTCAACTATGAACTACCAAAGACGGGAGAATTTAAGAGATGCAAGTGACCAGCTACTAACCGCAAGGAGTCAGAGAGGGGAGAAATGGGGTAAGGAGAATATTGTCGCAAGCAAGTGCCCGACACCAATTTTCTCACAATCGCAAACTGCACTAGCTGTGGGTGATTTTATTACTTCACAAAAGCTATTACAGAACTATTACAAGTTAAAGGCAAAAGTCTGAGACAACAGAGAGTGGCGTGAACTAGAGGCCGCATCAACATGGGGGGCTCTGGCTCAAGTTCAACGTGTCTTTCTGGGTACCCATGGACTCCTATTTATACTAAATGGGGTCTGCCCGAACGGGCAGATGCCAAAATTACGGGTTGCCCGGTATAGGAGAATCGGACAGGGATGAGAGAGAAAACAAGAGGGGGGGTCAATGAGGATAGTAACCGCCTGAGCTTAGTTGTTTGGCTTGAAGATCCTAACAGTGAGGTTACCAGGATGTAACCGCGCAAGCTGATGGCCTGGGGGCAACGAATTGTGCGGTCACCAGGAGGCGGGAGCATCCGCCCACACTGTTTGATGCCCAAAGGCTCTTGCTCTGGCTGGGGTTGAATGGCTCTGGCAACGGCCACAGGATTCCAGGTTAACAAAATACATGAAAAAATGAAGAAAATGAGCCCGACACGATCACAGACTCTGATCATCCATCTGACAATCCAAAAATATTGATCTCGTAAATCTCTCAAATGCGATGATATCGATCTCCATCACCCACTAGTTGCTTGTTGTTGGAGGTGTTAAACTTATACTTCGCAAATCTTTTTGAATACATGTATCCATATTATCTTACGCCTACTATTTCCATTTCTCAATCTCTCTCAATGTCAATTTGTATCAACTAGTTTAATTGATGCATCTTCCATCATTACATATGGAAAATACCCAAGTCCATTTTAGTTACCATGCTTCAATAAATGCCACGCCAATCATTCTTTTAAGTAAAACATAGTCTTCTGGTGTTTCATTGCCACAATGGTGCCTTATGTACAATAGATGATTTGACGAATATCTTGGACAAAGAATTTGGAGCATAAGATACTATAGAAATGCCACAAGCCTATGTGAAGGATCTAGCCACCGAACAGGATACGACGAATAAAGGAGATGGGAAGGAAAAAGCAAGTTGTTTTCCCTGAAATCCTCGATGTCGACCTATGACGGGGTCGTGGGTGGAGCGTTGTTGCGGCTGCCAAAGCGGGGATGACGATGAGAGAGGGGAAGTTGGCGGCAAAAAGAGGAGAGAACTCAAAACCTCAAGATGCCTAAGAAAAATTAAATTTTATAAAGCATACTCAGTTCCAACATGAATCCGGGTTTAAATAAGAGTCCAAACATAAATCAATTGCGGAAATAGCAACATGACTAAAAGTGTGAAAATAGTAACATGACAGAGAATACGAAAATAGTAATGTTAGTAAAATTGCGAAAACATAAATAAAATGCAATAATTATACAATCCTATGTCGTCATGCCCCTTCCTTTCACACTCTCCTGGCATATGTGCACCCAATGAAAGCCTCTGTGACAAGAAACATTTGTCAACCTTAATATAAATGCACATTATAATAGAACGAGACAACATCATCAACATCATTAGCTATACCATGATTATTTCAAATAGCTTTATTAATCCTCATTTTTTTCATTTAACACTACTAACCACTTGCTAGATATTAAGTGCATACATCCAAATACTTTAACAACTTTTATGCATAAAGTGTGCATTTTCTAATGTGTGCATTTTCTAACGTGTGCATTTTCTAATCTTTTTTGTTATGTATTAACCACCTAAGTTTATCTTCGCTTACCTCATATTCCATTGATGCCACTCAACAATTCCTTTAATATATTCATTATTTATCCTTCCTAATTTTGTCACACATTGTCTTAACATTATTCTCATTTATGTCATGCTGAACTTAAATATGAGTGACCTTTTTTTACTAACCAAGGAAATTAGACGCTACGATTAACTTTAAAAGGTTGACAATAAGGTTCCAGTTAATCACATCTTTTGTAAACTTCATGTCCCATGATTCGCGCAAGAATCTAAAAGACAAACTTATAACCATTTTTATTCATATTAACTTACATACAATCAATGATGTGATGAATGTCTCGACTTAAGTGTTAAAGAAAGAAGATAGTAGAGAAACATTTGTCGTCGCTATATAAATATACAATAAAATAAAATTAGAATTGTGACATTCTTAAAAGGCTTGAATATGATGTTTCACTTTTAGGCTTTGTTTGGGGGGACTTATTTTTACCGGTCAAGCGGTCACGACCGCATGAACTGGACCTTAATTAAGGTCCGGTTCATGCGGTCGTGACCGCTTGACCGGAGAAAATAAGTCCCCCCAAATGAAGCCTTAATCTCCTCCTTTGAGAAAGTCATGTTGTTTGATTCTAGAATATATAAACTTATCTATGCAGAATTAAATTAAGAAGAACCTCCTCTCATTCATCTACAATCATAGCAGCAGCTACTACATACAGTCAATGGTGTGATTAATAATTGGCATAAGTCCATACAGGTTAATGCATAAGCTAGATAAACATATGATATTATTGATATAAATGATAGAACTCAAACATCCAACCTAAAATAAATTGAAGTTGGGTGGAGAGACCCGGGAACACACGGTACACAAGGCGGCATGGGATTCCCAATGTGGGGGTATGTGGAAGAAGGCGCTCCTTCTGTGACCGAACATGAGGGACGAGGGATGCGGGGCAATTTTTTATTTGGCCATGACATATAGAACTCAGGCATAAGCATCCAACCTAAAACTAATTGGCACTATAGGGAGATATGCAAGATGCCAAGAACACATAAAATACACAAGTAAATATGAAATTCCCAATGTAGGATTACACCTCCAACAGTAAGCATTCATAACTACCCTAAAAGGGGTGATGTTTCAGGTAATAATATCATTTGCAAGGATCACGTTGAGTTCCCTCCGACCTCAAATTGAAGCTCTGGGAAGAGTTGAAGGCACAAACATCTTTTGCAGCAAAAGGCAGTACCCAGTTTCTGCATTGGCACCAGGCCTAATGATAATTCATATTGGCACATCCTTCCTTTGCTTTATGAATGCCAATTTCACTAGAGAAAGGTATGAAAAACTACACATAACAAAACTTGATGCAAAATCACACATAAATAAACTCTATGTATAATAGCCATATCTGTTTGCGCAGGGTGACAAGATATGTGATGGAAGACAAGAAACTGCAGAAAGAGAACATTGAAGGAAAAATTCAATACATAGTTATTGACATGTCAAGTAAAAAGCTACAAACATTGTGTTGCATACTCCATATATCATGGCTCATTTGTTTCTAACCAACATTTAAACTTGCTGCAGATGTGATGAATATAGATTCATCTGGGATCGCAGCACTGGAGGAAATACACAGCAGACTTGGATCTCTTAGAATACAGGCAAGACTGATAAACTGAAAGTTTTCAACTTTGAGCGCATTAGGGCGCGGATCCGCGCGCGGTCGCGACCGCCGCCCATTTGGCGGGGCGGCGGCCACGCGGCGGGGATCCTCGCGGCCAATGATTCACGTGGAAATCCACAGCACAGATTTGCTCCGCGAGATTTCCGCAGAGCCAACCCGGGGCTTTGATGTTTCAAGATAAAGTTTGAATGTTAACGCATCTAGTACAAGTAAAATATGATGAAGTTTGAAGTGATCATAAAAAAAAAGATCAAGAAACTAGGAGAGACCAAATTTATGTGGTTTGGCTATGAAATGTGCCTATGCGCCAATGGGAAAACAGAGTACAAAGTCATTATCCTGACAACTTTCCATTTCTAACCATGACTTATCTTGGCTGAATTATTATTTTTTTTTAATCTAAAATTTACCTTCTTCTTTTTGCAGGTGGCAGTAGCAAATCCTGGATGGCAAGTGATTCATAAGATGAAGTTAGCTGGGCTTGTCGAGAGGATTGGAGTTCCATGGATCTTTCTTACTGTGGGTGAAGCTGTGGAGGCATTCCTAAGTTTTAGTGTTTGATTAGGGTTCCGCCCACCTCCCAAATTTTCTCCCTAAGCTTTGTGCATGGGAAGTTCGTGGAGAAATTTTTGGGAAGTGATGCATTTCTCCTTTAATTCCTAGTATGCTAGAGTACTACTGCTTATATTTGCAATAAAGCTTGTCTGACTCTGCTTTAGGGATTACTGTGTTTGTAGCTGTGTGACCCTGAAACACTTTGCCTCCCGCGTGAAATTTCGCTTATATTGTGCGTTGGGTGATTGACGTTGCTATAAGTTTGTGAACTTGAATCCAAGTAATTGTTTTTGCTAGCATAACCTCTTTCTTACTTTTTCTATCGTGGATTTGCAAACAAATCATGTTAGGGATGAAACTACCGGAAGCGACGGTGCCTGGAAACTCCTCCAAACTGACGCAGATCAAACGTCGGGAGTTTTGGATACTTTGCGGCGTCGACCACCATTCGGCTGATCGGAGCACCGGAAGCGTCGAGGACTGGAAAGACGAGGGAACCGGGGGGCGTCCAGGACTGCTACCAGAGGCAACTATCACAGAAGGATCGCTCTGACGATCTCGACTACTGCTTCTCCCGCTCCTGAAATTGACAGACTGTTCAACGATGAACGAGACATGATTGCCGGGAAACTGATATGCTCCGGCCAAAATTATGGAGGTTGGGTCCTCCTATAATTCTTCTCTCAAAAGAGAGCTCAAAACCTTAATACCAAAAAAGATGAAAGAAACACTCTCATACCACCTCCTTATATAGGGAGGGGGCTCACATAATCATAACATAAAAGTAAGATTTAATTAATATTAATTAATTAAGATTAATTAATTAATTAATACCAATTAATTACACAAATTAATTAGGCTGGTTTCCATATGCGCTCCTCGATGGTTTTGATGATGCGTGGCTCCTCCGGTGAGTGCGTGTGCGTAACAATATGCCGGTCTTGAAAATCGGCCTTGTCCTCAAGGGCGAGTTCGAAATATTTGTCGGGATCCTTAAGCACGGAAACGACCCGCAGCTTGTCCCCGTGGGGTAGCGAGAATTTGAAGAAAAACAGCGAAATGATAAGGGGTAGCGAGAATTTGAAGAAAAACAGCGAAATGATAAAAGGTGGTGAGAGAAAAGAGGGGGGGGGGGCGGCTACTATTTTGTCTTGGAGTGCAGGGGGGTAGCTGGCGGTTTGGGAGAGTGGGCACGCCAGGTCTGCAAAGGAGAAACGGGAAGGCAGGGGGCTCGAGAGGGAAAGGACGTGGGAGAGTGGGCTAAGCGGCTCGAGGGAGATGAACAGGCGCGCCAGTCGGGGAGAACAACTGAAGGAAGGAGTTGCTGGGGCGTCGACGACGAGGGTTCGGTCGGTCTGTTGGACGGTCGTGCGAGAAGTGTCGATGCAACCGAGGACGGGGAAGAGGACGAGGAAGAGGCGAGGAGCCCGACGCGCGAGTCGTTGGGGGTCGTCGTCTGGCTGGAGAGATAGGTCGTAGCACAGCGTCGATGGAGGAGAAGGTGATGGCAACGCTGACGGAGGAGCACGACAGTCGTGGAACATCTCAGGGCATAAGTGCTGAGCGTCTGGCCCCGTCGAAGGTGACGATGGACGGACTGTAAGGATTGGGCGCCTCGCATCTATGATGACATCTGCTGTGCTGGGATCACTGTCCTGCGATGTAGAGGTCAGCAGGGGCGGCGTGATGTAGGGATCTCCCAATATGGTGCGGGCTTCTGCTTCTGCAGCCGGAGACGAGGCTGGAGGTGCGGCTGTTGCGACGGCTGCTGGAGGTGCGGCTAGTGCTACGGCGGCTGGAGGTGCAGCTGTTGCGACGGTTGTTGGAGTTGCGGCTGCTGGCCGGCTGCTGTTGGTGTGTGCGACGGCTGCGGGTGGCTGGCCGTGGAGGTTCTGCACCATGTGGAGGATGTCGGCGAGCATGGCAGATTGCTGATTGAGCTTGGCACAGATGGAGATGGCGTGGAGGTGGGTGTTCACCGTGGCTTGAGCCCCGGCGGCTTGGAACGAGCGGACGTGGGCGGCAGGTCGGACCATTGATATACTATTGAACGATGAACGAGACATGATTGCATTAAACGGGAAAACGAATACAAATCCGGAGCAAGCTCCGGCCAAGATTATGGAGGCTGGGTCCTCCTATAATCCTTCTCTCAAAAGAGAGCCCAAAACCTTAATACCAAAAAAAGATGAAAGGAACACTCCCATACCACCTCCTTATATAGGGAGGGGGGGGGGGGGGCTCACATAACCATAACATAAAAGTAAGATTTAATTAATATTAATTAATTAAGATTAATTAATTAATTAATACCAATTAATTACACAAATTAATTAGGGTGGTTTCCATATGCGCTCCTCGATGGTTTTGATGATGCGTGGCTCCTCCGGTGAGTGCGTGTGTATAACAGAAATCAACGCTCCGGAATAGCACGCTCCCGAGTCAAACTTCTTTCTCTTATCTTCCCCGCCGCCGGTTCCGACGGCCCTGAGAGCTTTCGGGACAGATGTCCGAGGCGGTTTTAGCGGTTCCCCCGCTTCCAACAATCTCGTACTTGCCGTCTCCGCTCTCCCCCAACAGCGGCTCTCCCTCCCTCGACATTATCGCCGTCAAGGTGATGAAAAAAAGAAGGCGATTGTTATCCGCATTACAGTTTTGGCTATCAGCACTCTTTTTGAATGAGTTATTACGCTCCTTTTGGAAATACGCCTTGTACATGTATTTTTAGGAAAAACGTTCAACACAAAAGTTGTAGATCTGACGAGATCTACAACTTTTGTGTTGAACGCTTTTCCTAAAAATGCATGTACAAGGCGTATTTCCAAAAATTCGCTATAGTTACGCACATAGTTCAATCAGAGCGGCAATGCGTCTTGTGCCTGCATTTTTAGGAAAAGTGTTCAACACGAAAATTGTAGATCTCGATAAGATCTATAACTTTCGTGTTGATCACTTTTCCTAAAAATACACGTACAAGACATATTTTCAAAAGGCGCGTAATAACTTATTCAAAAAGAGTGCGGATAGTCAAAACTGTAGTGCGGATAACAATCATCAAAAGAAGATCCAACTTATCTAGGTACGAAATTCTGATTCTTCGTTCCTGCTTGATTTTTATTTTTCCTTGTTATACTTGGTAGCTTGTGCAAGTTTTTAAATGCAAGTGGTATACTGGTATGCAATGCTTCAACTAGGCCGTTATCAACTTTACTATGTCCTGAATTTATTTGGAAGGCGCAAAAGAAGGCCCGGCCTGGTTGTTCGGCCCAGATTTGATTGGGCCTGATCGCCCGGCCTGTGATGCTGGCTTGGTCTCCTGGCCCGGCTTTGCCTTGGATTGGGCCTGGTTAGGCCCAGGCCAAGCCTAGGGCCCTTAAAAGGCTCCCATTTGAGCTGCAGGCCCGACCTGCAACATGGCCCAGGCACCAAGCGACTTGGTGCTCAGCCTGGTCAAGGCCCAGGGCATGGAATACTTTTGGCAACTGCCACTTGTTGCTAGGCAGGCGCCTAGCAAAATAAAGTTTGGCGCCTGCCCGGCTATAGTATTATAAGAAATTGTCAGGCAGGCGCCTGGCGCAGTAAAGCTTGGCGCCCGCCCGACTTTAGTATTATTAAAAAAATTAAACATTTTTTAATTATAGACCGACAATGTCAACCTATTAAATAAAGTAAAGTTTATATTAATATAATAAAGACTGTGAAGTCTCGTCATTATCATTAATGGGGCCTAATTAGAACCATAAAATAAATGATTATTGTGAATCGCCGGCTCCCAATAGTTCCAAGTTCTAAGCCAGAGTGGCATAGACCGGGCATGACCCAGTTTTCGGGTCCTGCAAGGCCCCCTTTCAAAGAGGGGCCTGACCTGGGCCCGGTTGGCCTCGGGCCCGACTGGAATAAAGCCCGGTCCCGGCGGGCCTTTTTTGCATGACAACCTTGAATCGGCCAAATCTTTCTGACTCGTGGCCAGGCTCAATCGACAAGTTGTCGCCCTCTTCAATTTATATTTTCTTTTGGTAAGATGAGAACACCTAAAAACTAGCTAGTAAATCCGATCATGAGCACACTAATTGTGATTAATGTCCATCAAAATACACATCTCAAGGGGGATGTCCTCTTACACATACAAGAAGTCTCCGGTGGTAATCATCATATTAACACAGCAATTTGTCACACTATTCACAAACCGGTAATCATGCTCGATGGTACAATCATGAAGTTTGAAGACTCAATCTCTAATGTTGTGAACTTGTCTCCTTTTGTTATCCGAACAAACAGAAAAACAATTGATTCACTGGATAACCGTAATTGCGTCGCTCTGGACAACAATGCATGTTGGAACCAAGAAAATCTTGGTTCACAAATATTCAGACCGAGAGGGTCCAAAGACTACTTGTCTAGCGGTCGATTTGAGTGAACTTAAACTAGAAGGAGGTGGAGAGCAAGAGTTTTTCCCTGATTACATGCGAAAAGAATCTCGCGAGTTGTGGCGAGGAGGTCCTGACACGTACCCGGAAGTATATAGGGACTTCCTCTTCTAAACCAGAGTTGAGCTTGGCACAAGAGAGGCGCGAAGAGGCTTTGTGGAAACCTTGGGGAGTCAACATGTCTTTAACTTGTGCTCTGGGGTCCTATTTATAGACAATCCAAGGGGGACATGGTCTACGAGTACCCCCCCCCCCCCCCCCCCCCCCCCCCCAAACTAGGTTAATTCAGCTTGGCTGAATGTTTGACGAGATGAAGCCTATCGAGGTCAGGATGACGAACTGAAGCCTGTCGAGGTTAGGATAATGAACTGAAGCCTGTCGAGGTCAGGATGACGAGTTGAAGCCTGTCGAGGTCAGGATGACGAGTTGAAGCCTGTCGAGGTCAGGATGACGAGTTGAAGCCTATCATGGTCAGGATGACGAGATGAAGCCTGTCGAGGCCAATATGACAAGTTGAAGCCTATCGAAGTTAGTATGACGAGCTGAAGCATGTCGTGTAAGACCCCCCCCCCCCCCCCTCCCAAATCGGCGATCCGACCGGGGGATCTTATCGCACACCACCCTTTTAGCACGACGTTGAAGCGATCCCGAAGGGTGGAGGTGCTAGCTTCTCCAACCCCCTTCCTTGAACCCTCCGTTGTCACGCCTAGGGGTGGTGTTAAGCGAAAGTCACTACACACCAACAGAGTAGAGAAGTAGTATTCTAGCGGAAGACATCATCAAAGAGTGCACTTTATAGCACTTAGCGGAAAACGTAGTATTATAGCGGAAGATTACTCATCACAGAAACCTCAAACTCAAGACCTGTATAAATAATTTACATATCTCTGCCGCATTAAATCCTAACCATCAAGGATTTATTGTCATTATATATATGCCCTGAGATAGGGCACAACAAAAGGAGATGCGGCTTAACAAACTTATACCTGACGTAGCCTGCTTCGTGGCTTCATCCACACATAGGTGCTGTCACTCATCTGCACCTGTCACCTGTGCCAAAGACAAGTTATTAGAACTATGAACGGAATTCAACCCTTATTAACAACAGACATAATATAACATTTATAAGAGAGGGGATATCTGGACTCTTATTAGGCCGAGGCAGTCTTCCCACGACCACCGCCTACGTACTCCGTATCATCCTGCATACGGTTTCAGACCCACGTAGTTCTATTAGTTTCGCACGGGTTGCCCTCCCAGACCGTCCATCGTGCGGGTTGCCTTAGAGTAAAACTCATAGGTCATCTGACATTCTCCCAAGGCACATTTTATATTCCCGTAGGGATAATTTTCGAAGGCACAATATATTCCCGTAAGAATATTTCCCGAAGGCACAATATATTATCGTAGGAGTATTTTTCGAAGACACAATATATTCCCGTAGGAATATTTCCCGAAGGCACAATATATTCCCGTAGGAATATTTATCGAAGGCACAATATATTTCCGTAGTAATAATTTCTCAAAGGCACAATATATTCCCGTAGAAATATTTCCCGAAGGCACAATATATTCCCGTAGGAATGTTTCTCAAAGGCACAATATATTCCCGTGAGAATATTTCCCGAAGGCACAATATATTCCCGTAGGAATATTTCTCGAAGGCATAATATATTCCCGTAGGAATAATTTCTCAAAGGCACAATATATTCCCGTAGGAATAATTTCTCAAAGGCACAATATATTCTCGTAGAAATATTTCCCTAAGGCACCATTTCATTCCCGTAGGAATTATTTCTCGAAGGCAACATTTCATTTTCATAAGATGAGAGAAGAAAAACTCTTGTAAGCTTTAACAATAATTCCATCTGAGAGTTTATAGACCCGGAGGATAGGGTGAAGATGCTGGAGTGCATCCAGAGGAACGTGGATGTCTTCGCATGGAGCTCAGCTGATATGCCAGGCATCGAGGCGGACGTGGCTTGCCATCGTCTCAACCTCGATCCAAAAGCCCGTTCCATCCGGCAGAAGATAAGGATCTTCGCCAGCAAGCTCGAAGGACCCATCCACGAGGAGGTGGCAAAACTCCTCGAAGCAGGTTTTGTATCGGAGATCCAGTACCCAGGCTGGGTCTCCAACGTCGTAATGGTAAAAAAGGCCGATGGCCGCTGGCGTATGTGTGTGGATTTTTCATTGTTAAATAAGGCCTGCCCTAAGGATTGTTATCCCCTGCCTCGGATCGACGCGCTGGTTGACTCAGCCGTCGGTTTTTCTGTGATGAGTTTTTTGGATGCTTTTTCAGGTTATCACCAGATCAGGATGCACCCCCCGGACGTCAAAGACGTCTCGTTCATCACTAGGGAGGGATGCTACTGCTATAAGATGATGCCCTTCAGGCTGAAAAATGCAGGAGCAACCTACCAAAAGATGATGGACCGGGTATTTAGGGAGCAAAGGGGAAGGAACCTGGAGGTCTACGTGGATGACCTTATGGTGAAGAGCAAGTGCGTGAACTCTCACATCCAGGACCTCGAGGAGACCTTCGCCACCCTATGCAAGTACAAGATGCGCCTGAACCCCCTGAAGTGTGTGTTCGGGGCCAGTAAGGGGAAATTCCTGGGGCATCTTCTCACCCCTTGGGGGGTAGAACCTAACCCGGACAAGGTTAAGGCCATAATGGAGCTGGGGTCGCCGCGGGACGCCAAGGAAGTTCAGCGCTTGACCGGAAGACTCGCGGGGCTGAGCAGATTTCTCTCCCGAGCCGGGGAGAAATGCTCCCCCTTTTTCAGAACATTACGAGGTAACCAGAAGTTTGAATGGACAAAAGAATGCGAGGAGGCCTTCCAGGCCTTGAAGAGCCAACTCATCAAGGCTCCACTACTCCAAGGTCCCAAAGAGGGGGAGGATCTATATCTATATCTCGGGGTCGGGACAGAGGCCGTAAGCTCCGTCCTGGTTCGGGAGGAAGGCAAGAAGCAGCTGCCCGTTTACTACGTAAGCAGGGTCCTGAGGGAAGCAGAGCTCAGATACCCGATTTTGGAGAAGTTGGCCTTGGCTCTGGTCGTCGCAGCAAGGAAGCTCAGGCCATACTTCCAGGCCCATTCAATTCAAGTAGTGACGGACCACCCTCTCCGCCAGATCTTCGAAGGAGTGGAACACTCGGGAAGGCTCGCAAAATGGTCGATAGAGCTAAGTGAATTCAACATTACCTTCGTCCCTCGACTATCCATGAAGGCGCAGGTGGTGGCTGATTTCATGGCAGATTATGTGGCCGAGATGAAGGAAGATGGAGCCCCTCGTCACGTTCCGTGGAAGCTGCTGGTGGACGGGGCTTCGGGCAAGAATTCCCTCGGAGGAGGGGTGGTGCTGGAGAGTCCCCAAGGAGTAAAGATCGAGCAGACACTAGTGGTACACTTCCCAATCACCAACAATCAGGCGGAGTATGAGGCGGTGATCGCCGGTCTACGGTTGGCCCAGGAGCTCGGAGTCCATGATGTGGAGGTCCTCACCGACTCGATGGTAATAGCCTCTCAGATCAGGGGAGAGTTCGAGACGAGGGAGCCTGCGCTCATAAGGTACTTGGCCAAAGTGAGAGGTCTCGTGGGAACGTTCAAAACTTTCTCCATCCGGCACGTCCCTCGGGAGGAGAGCACCCCGGCGGATTGGTTGGCCAAATCCGGTCCTCGAGCCGGGGGGACCCTGACGGACCTATTCCGCCCTTCGATTGAGGAGGGAGAACTCATGGAAGTAGAACAGCGGCCCTCCTGGAAGAATCCCTTCATCACCTTCCTTGCAACAGGAAAGTTTCCGGAGGAGGTTCTGGACCAGAGGCGCTTCCGATATAAGTCCGCCTACTACGTGCTCCACGAGGGGGACTTGTATCGGAAGACCCTCTCGGGCCTCCTGGCCCGATGCGTTTCAGAGGAGAAGGTCCCAAGGATCTTGGAAGAAGTTCACTCTGGCGAGTGCGGCAGCCACTCGGGGAGCAGGATGTTGGAGGCAAGAATAATAAGGCAGGGGTATTTCTGGCCAACCCTAAGTAAAGACGCGGCAGCCTTCGCCAAGAGGTGCCAGAAGTGCCAAATGTTCGCCCCGCTTCAGCTCATGCCGGCTCAGAGGCTAAAGAGTATCACGGCACCCTGTCCATTCGCCATATGGGGGATGGACCTGGTAGGACCCTTCCCCCAGGCTAGTGGGCAGAGGAGGTTTCTCCTAGTCATGATTGACTACTTCTCAAAGTGGTTGGAGGTCAAGGCGTTGGCTAAGGTCACCTCCCAAGTAATCCGCAACTTCGTATGGGGGGAGGTGATTTGTCGACATGGGCTTCCACAGGCCATAGTCACGGATAATGGTCCGCAGTTCGCAAGCAAAGAATTCATCAATTTCTGCGGCCAGCTGGGGATAGACCTCAGGTTTGCATCCGTTCATCATCCCAGGAGCAACGGGCAGGTGGAGGCGGCAAACAAGGTCATCGTGAACCTGCTCAAGAAGAAGGTAGAAAATCTGAAGGGCAATTGGGTGGAACAGCTTCCATCGGTCTTGTGGGCCCTAAGAACTACCCCCAACACCGCCACGGGAGAGACCCCTTTCAAGCTCTCTCACAGCTGCGAGGCCATCATCCCCATAGAGTTCGAGGTTATGACACCACGGGTAATGGCCGCCGCAAGTGGAGAGGAAGATTGGAGAGCCGAGAACGAGGAAGAGTTGCGGCTCTCCCTCGACCTCATCGAAGAAGCTCGGGACCTGGCAGCCATTCGCCAAGAAGAGGTCAAGTGGCGGATGGCCAGGTATTTCGACAAGCACGTCAGGGTCAAGCAGTTCGAGAAGGGAGATCTGGTGCTCAAGAAGGTCGACGCGGCTGGAAGGTCCTCCGCAGTGGGAAAACTTAACCCCAACTGGGAAGGCCCCTACGTCGTGGAAGAGGCACTAAGGTCTGGGGGGTATCGCCTTCAGAATGTGGAGGGCCAACCTCTCAGCCACACATGGAGTGGTGACGATCTTAAACGTTTCTATCCCTGAAACTATGTAAGGAAAATGTTTTGAAATAAGAATATTTTGCTTAACGTATGTGTTTGAGATTGATACTGCAGCCTGTAGGAAAAACCCCGAAAGCTCCAAAAATGACCCCGAGCAGACCCGCTGTCCAGGCTCTCATCTAGCTGGCAGGTCCGAAGGCTCACTCGGTGGCAAGTTCCGAGGTGTTGAGAGAGTGGCCCCGAGCAGACCCGCTGTCCAGGCTCTCATCTAGCTGGCAGGTCCGAAGGCTCACTCGGTGGCAAGTTCCGAGGTGTTGAGAGAGTGGCCCCAAGCAGACCCGCTGTCCAGGCTCTCATCTAGCTGGCAGGTCCGAAGGCTCACTCGGTGGCAAGTTCTGAGGTGTTGAGAGAGTGGCCCTGAGCAGACCCGCTGTCCAGGCTCTCATCTAGCTGGCAGGTCCGAAGGCTCACTCGGTGGCAGGTTCCAAGGTGTTAAGAGAGTGGCCCCGAGCAGACCCGCTGTCCAGGCTCTCATCTAGCTGGCAGGACTGAATGCTCACTCGGTGGCAGGTTCAAAATTCTCAAAGGGTGACCTCAAGAGCACTTGCATAGACCACGCGCCGGAGAGGTGACCTCACTTCACTTTCATGACTACCTAAGCGAAACCCCGTTTTGGGCGAATGGTAAGGAGGTGCGAGTGGGGCAGGCAGCGGGAAGGCTAAGAGGGGCGACACGCCTAGGTCATCTTCGAGCATTCGCTGGATGGCCGGGACAGTCGCACTACGACTTAACGTCCTAATGAGCCTAACGAGATATATCGACGAATGAGAAAGAATTAACGTCCTAATGAGCCTAGCGAGATATAGCGGCGAATGAGAAAGAATTAACGTCCTAGCGAGCCTAGCGAGATATAGCGGCGAATGAGAAAGAATTAACGTCCTAGCGAGCCTAGCGAGATATAGCGGTGAATGAGAAAGAATTAACGTCCTAGCGAGCCTAGCGAGACATATCAGCAAATGAGAAAAAAAGTGGAGATAGCACAAAAATGGAGATAGCACAAAAATTGTGATCAATATACATATCTTTCAAGGGCACTCGCCCAGTTCGTGATTACATTCAAGTAAAAGACAGCAAAAAACACAGGGCCCATCTCATGGGTCGGCAGGTTTCTCGCCAGAAGATCCATCGCTCTCGCCCGAATCCGGTAGGAGGGCGTCTTCTCGCGGCTCGCCGTCCTCATCTTCCGGGAAGGGGATCGGAATGAAGAGATCGGGGACGACCTGTCAGGCAGAGAGGCATTCGGCCTCCTCCTTCAGGTACCCAGCCTGCCGCAACACCTGCAGCGCGTGCTTCACGGCGCTCTGGGCGTTCTCCTGCATCAACTGCTCCAGTTCGTGGTGGGGGTAGAAGTGCCCCCCACTCCCCAAGGCGAGTGCCGAGACCTCGGCTTCTCGCGACCGCTGGGCCTCGGCCCTAACCAGCCGGACTTCTTCCTCAAGGCCGGCCACCCGAGCACGAAGCATCTCGGCAACTGTGGTGTCCTAAAAATAATAATAAAGGTGGTAAGAAGAAAGTACATCAATCGGCAACAGGTCACTCGCGGGGAGGGAGAAAATATATACCTCCGCAACGGGGCGGCTGGCGAGAAGGGTTTTCGCAGCTGCCAGCTTCGTCCTGAGTTCCTGCGCCTCGGCAGAAACGATGGTCCTGGACTCCTCAACCTCCGCCAAGCTCCGCGCCAGTTTGATGCTCCGGCGCGAAGACATATGCGCGAGCTCGAGCGCCCGCAGCATGGCCCTGGCGCTCTCATGGGCGAGAACCTGAGTCGTCTCGACATCGTAGACTTCAGCATCTTCCCGGCCGTAGAGGGCATACGCGATGGCATAAGCCTCACCACTGGCGAGGTCGCTCTCTATCCACGACGGATGGAGGGTGGAGAGCGAGACCCTGTTGACATTCCTGTCCCACTTTACCAGGGGAGCCCCTGAGGGGTCCACGTACTTCTCGCCGCTTGGGAAGTTCCGGTGGTCCCTGGGCAATGGAGGCGGCGGTAACGACGATCCCGCGCGAAGAGTAGTCTCACCTGGCGCATCCACCCTCGGGGTTTGAGTCTGAACACTCGCCCCTAGGGTCTCGTCCAAGACCCCCTTCCCCTTGGCGGAGGGGGGATTTTTTGATTTCTTGGAGGAAGAGGAAGTCAGCGCCCCAGGTTTTCGCTTCTTTCCGCTAGGCTTGGAGGAGGAGGATCCCTCCCGACAGGCATCCGCGGCGGCCTGTGCAAAGGACACGGAAGCCCCAGAGGGACGCGGCGGATGAAGGGGGAGGCTACGCACGCCTGCATAATATTGCGAATGGTTTAGCGAATGGTATAAGAATCACAAGGCCAAAACAAACGAAGTCCCAAAAAACTTACCCTCGCCCTGCGGAATGAGCGGGAGCGAGTTGACGTTTCGCCGGAGATAGACGAGGTCCATCCCGTGCTCCAGAATGTATTGGTGGAGTTTGGCCTCGTGCCCCCTAGGGTCGGGGGGCGGAAGGTTGACTCCTCCTCCTGCACTGGGGCGAGAAGTGTGTTTCCTAGGTTCCCGCTGACGAAGAGGAAGCGCCGAACCCAGTCGTGGTTCTTATTCGGGAGCCCGTAGTGCTTGAGTGGGTTCAAACCCGAGAAGAACGAGATGCCGTTGGTGCAGCGGAAGGTATAGAGTTTACGGAAGACAGGCAGCGAGAACTCGATTCTCTCTTCTCGCAGGTAGCTCGCATACCCAACTAGCATGGCGATGGAGTTGGGGTTGAGCTGGCCGGGCACGACCCCATAGTACCTGAAGGTCTGGCGGAGTTCCGGCCAGATGGGGAGGCGAAACCCCACCTCGAAGTGCTCTAGCGGGATCGCGAGAGCACAGAGCGAGATGGAGTTTAGGCGCTCGTCCGTCCTGGGCTTTCGCGCCTCGAACCCTGGCGGAATGTAATCCGCGACCGCAGTTAAGTAAGCCTCTTCAGAGAGGTCGCATGAATCGAAAGTATGGTTGACGAACGCGCTGGCACACCTGGCCCTACCTTCCGCATCACCACCCATTTTGTGAATGCCGAAGGATAAGGGAGCAGCAGAGAAGAGAAAAACGCGAGTGCTAGCGCAAGGAAAGAGAGGGAGCGGATGGTAAGGTATTTAATACGGTGGTTGAAAGGCCTATTTATAGAGGGGCTAAACGGCGTTTGGGCTTTCGAGGTAACGGGTGTGCGGATAGCAGTCGCGCCTTCTCGACGCCTCGGAACCCGGGCCGATCCCTCTCGCCCATTAATGACAAACGCCCTGTGGCTATTCGCTCATCGACTACGCGAAAGAGGTTAAGAAAGCATTCGGCAATAGCAAAGCATTCGGTAATATCCAAGCAAGATATAGGAAATAAGAAACAAGGAATAGAGCATTCGCAAAATACAGGCTCAAGATTATTACAAACAGAAATAAAAGTTCAACATCCGCGGTACAGAAAACAGAAGAATTACAAGAAGGGCGAATGAAGACTAGCTCAATACTCCTCCCAGACCCACCGACCTCGCTTTCGCGACCCAGCTTCCAGGGGCATTCGCGGGCGGTAATATGCGAGCATGTTGGTGATCGCATGGGAAGCCAGTTGGAGTTGGTCCCGGGCTCGCGCGGCGTGCCTTTCGGGAGACAACTCCCCTCCTTCACCCCCCAGGCGCTCCACCGTCGCGAGAATGCGCGAGTAGTCCCGCCGAAGGTCCTTTAACTCACGCGCGACTCCCAGCCGCACGTCATCCACCTGGCCAGCGACGTTCCGCTGGATGTGGATGAGCTTCCCCAAGACCTCCGTGATCCGCTCCTTCAGGGTCGCGTGATCTGAAGAGTCGCCCAGAAAGTCAGCGAGATCCCCAGGGGAAGGGAGAGGCGAGAGCATCCCCTCTTCCCCCTCGATGTAGGAATCAAAGAGGGAGGCTTCCCGATAGCCTGCGAAATCACAACTAGGTCAGTAGCGGTAAAATATGCGAGTACGATAGGGACAGGTGAGTGAACTGACCTGGGGTGGGGTCCTTATGGCCTGAAGGGCGAGATGAATGGGGGAGGACCCCAGACAAGCCTGCGGAAGGTGGTAGGACCTTCCCTTTCCCGGGGCAGTAAAGCGGAGGAGGAGGAGCCGGAGCATTCGCACGATCATCAGCATGGAGGTGCTGACCCAGTTCCCGCTCAGGGGAGACCCTCCGTTCATTCGCGGTAACAGAGGGGTTCTGCTGGGCAGGGGAACTTTGAAGAATGGAGTCCCGTAGCGGGACGTCAGGGTTGAGGGCTGCGAAAAGGTAATGGTCAGTCACAAGCAGTATGAAAGGAAAATTGAGAGGGTTCACAACTTACAGGATTGAAGTATAGTCTTGCCCGGAGGGGGTGGAGGAGCGAGGTCCAGATCTGGAGGCCTCTCATCCGGGGGAGGTGGCACCGCGACACTGCTCGAGACGGCCCCGTGGCCGGTCTCGGGGATCGAAATCCCCTGCGAATGGTCAGAGCAAATGCAGGGTAAGGGGAGGAACTAAACAGAAGGACGAGAGGAATCCTCATACCTGCATCCCAGGGTCCGGAAGCTTCCTCGCCGGAAGAGTATCCGCCGACGGAGTGTTCGCCGGTGGAGTATCCGCAAGAGATTCCGAGGTAGTCTCGCCTCTCTGACGATTCAGCCGAATCGCCTTGGCTCGACGCGAGACGTAGGGGGCGCTCGGATCCCGTCTAAACAAAAGCCAGGGAGCAAATTTGGCCGCCTTGGGGGCAGTTACAGCTTGGGCCGCAGCCAGACGCTCGATCATCTCCCGCGAGAGGGGTCTCGCGGAAGGCTTGTGGGAAGACATTGACATCGGCGAAGGGCTAAGGGATCGAAGAGGCTCCGAATCGAGGGTTGACAACGCTCCAGGAAAATCTGACATGAAGAGATATATATAGGGCAACGGTGGGACCCACAGAATCTTGTGGGTCCAGTCAGCAAGCACTCACCGAATACAGGGTTGGACTGTTCTTTCCGAGCGTAGTAACCGCTCGCAAAGAGCGGAGATTGTGTACAACCCGTATTCGCCGAGTGGGTCCCTCAAGCCAACTAGCGAGACCTGGGTCAGCCAGATCATTCGCCCCGGCTAGGAGGTGGAAGTACCCTCGGGTTGGTGGGGGTAAGCTGCGGAAGAGAAGGAGCTAGGCGAGTGGTGCCCTCGCGGACCACTCGCCCAGAAGCGTGGGCATTCGCTCAGCTAAGCGGGTGCCCAGCGAGTGGTGCCCTCACGGACCACTCGCCCAAAAGGATTTAAGGGGGAAATGACCACAACACCCCTTGTGGGCTGCAAATAGCCCTTCAGAACAGCGGAGTTAGGCTATTAGCAGACCAATTTGGGGTGCGGTTAGTAAAACTAAAAGGCGGATTCATGCTATTTGCAGTCCAGCCTAGAAAAATCTATAAATAGACCCTTAAGGGCACCTTGGAGGGGATCCGATTTTAGAGAATCCTCTCCTCTAGGCAAGTTTGGGTTGGCAGCCAGTGCCCTCCAAGGTGCCCGGTTGAGCTTTGGTTTGGGAGGGGAAGCTCTCTAAGATCTTCCGGGTGTGTGGCGGGACCTCCTCGCTTCAGCCTTGGGTCTATTCCTATTCTCACATCCACCATCAAGAGAGTCTAGTGAGGGAGAAATAAGCATCGGCTACACCCCCAGTGGGTCCGATCTCAAGAGGCCTGTTGCACGTTTCAACAGAGATCATGTGATGGAACTCAAGTGCTCTACAGCTCAAGACCAAGGGCATCTTCTTGAGCTATCATGAGGCATCATCATATGATTTAGGGACAGAATGAGTTAAACATTCATTAAACATGAACTTAATAAAATTGAAGACAACTTTCAAAACACAAAACCTTCAATCTCCCACTTATTTTTAAAGTTTCTAATAAAAGAAATACAAAACATGAATAAGAATCCTCCGTTACTAAACATCAAGCCACTCTCCATGGTCTTGCAACCCCATGGACTCGAAATGAATTTCTCCTTTGGCTTGAGACAGAGACTTGGTGAAGGGATCAGCTGTGTGGCTATTTGTGTCAATCCATAAAAGTGCAATCTTGCCTTCTTCAATGAAGTCGCGTGTGACAAAATACTTTCGGTCCATGTATTTTGTCTTGTGGTGTGATTTCGGCTCCTTGATTTGTGAAATGGAAGCATTATTATCAGAAAACAATCTCAAGGGCCCTTCACTAGATGCCACGACTCCCAATTCCTCAAGGAATTTCTTTATCTAGACTGCCTCTTTGCTTGCCTCTGCGGCCGCCATGACTTCCGCTGCGGTGGTTGAGCTAGCAGTAGTGGATTGTTTCCAACTACGCCAACTCACAGCTCCACCATTCAGAAGAAAAACGAACCCAGATTGAGATCTTCTATCATCCAGATCTGTCATAAATCTAGCATCCGTGTAACCTTCTACATGGAGCTCTTTATGTCCACCAAATACAAGAAACTTATTCTTGGTCCTTTTCAGGTACCTAAGAATATTCTTGACCGCCGTCCAATGATTTGGACCAGGTGAAGCTTGATGTCGACTCGTCATGCTGAGAGCATATGCGACATCCGGTACTCAGATTTGGGGTAGAAATCATCGCACGAGAAAGCAAGTGCTGAAGCTCCCAGCTCCCATTTTCTTACGCATACGACGATAGACAACAATAAATATAGAGCATCAAATAAAAGAACCTATGTCGCATGGGTTGCCGGAGCAAGAGCTCAGGTCGTCCCTCATGCACCCATATTTAATCTAAATAAGGTATGTTTATTCCCACAACCAAGAGGAGGCAGCATGGGATGAGCAAAGAAGCTGGGATAGGCCACTAGGACTAGGAAGGATAGGATGGTTTCACCCTCTTCTACTTCTTCATCCAGGAAAACCTCAAGTGGTCATAAAAGACTTACCCCAATAATCAAGTGAAAAATGATATCATACCAGAAACGAGAGCAGAAGATGCATATGATTTGCGCCTTTAATCCACTGGAAACCTGAATAGCCGCAAGCCCTTCCAAGATGAGATAATGATATCACACCCACCATTCCCGGAAGGATGAATTGGTCGACATTGAGCTTCAGCCTACACTCCCAATATAAGTTAGATGTTGATATAAATGAGTTACAAAACCAGTAGTGAAATCCGCATATAGGAGATCCTTTCTATTTCCAAAATAATTTAAGCTGCATTCTATTCTTTCCCAAAATCACATTTTGATGGCGGTATCACATCCCTGCCGAGCTCGATAATCGAGAAGTGTTGAAGGAGATCTTTCGAAACTTCCAAAAACATGATATGCAATATATCAGAATGCAACATAACTGAATGAAATTAGGCACAGGTAACTAGCCTGATGCATGAACATATGTAAATATATATTAAATCCTGCACAGCTAGAGAAAGAGAGCGAGGGAGAGAGACGGGGTTAGAGCAAACCATTGATCCCCTTTTGATAAAAAACTCTTAAGCGCGTTGCACTAAGATTTCATATTCATCAACCCTCTCATGTGAAGCCCCGAAATAGGTCCTCTTTTGAGCAAGCTCACAACTCATATATATAAATATGCAAGAGCTTGCATATATAAATATATATATATATATATATATATATATATATATATATATATATAGAGAGAGAGAGAGAGAGAGAGAAAGATATTAGTACATCAATCATATGTAAAGCTCTTAGAGGGAGAGTAGGAGCACATGAAACATCCAAGGGCTGAACTAGAGGCTTAGCTCATCCACCTTCTCCTGTGAAGCCCCATCTTATGTTCATATATATATATAAGAACTTGCATAGCCAGTGAGAGAGGGAGAGAGAGATGACCTTGCTAATATATATATATATATTTCCATCCAGATTTTTAGCTAATGAGTTATGCAGAATTAGCTAATAATTATATGAAATATGCAGAGTCTAGCAGGCAACATGATCAGGAATACCAAATGAACCAAGCCTGTAATCTTGTTAGCATGAAACCAAGAATTTTGTTAGTATAAAACAATCAGCCACCAACCCCTATTTCCCACAAAAGGAAAAGAACATTTTCAATAATGAAATTCCTGGAAGGGTAAAACCAACAACCACCCCACCCGAGTAGGAAATCCAGGATTTGTTAGCATAAGTTCCGAAATCTGTTGGCATATATATACCCAGAAATTTGTTAATATCAGCCAGGAATTGGTTAACATAAATCGGGAACAATTTGATAACATAAGCTAGGAAATCTGCTAGCAAAACTCCAATAATCTATTAACATAAACTAGGAAATATGCTTAGCATAACTCCAAAAATCTAAATAACATAGGCTAGGAAAACTGCTAGCAAAACTCTCTAAAAAGATTGTTAACAGGAACTAGGAAAATCGGCTAGTATAAATACCCAGAACTGTTAAAAACCAGCTAGGATTTAGTTAACATAATAAGGAAACACTGTTAATGTAACTAAGAAATCTGCTAGCATAAACTACCCAGAAGATCAGGGCCATGATCGGTAATGCAACAGAGAAGTAATGAAGGGGAAAAGGAGGAAGAGCTCCCTACCATGAGAGGGAGAGCAGAGGGAGAGAGAGAGGTATCATACCATTCTCATTGCCATGGGGTAATACCTGCACATTGCCGGAGGAGGAAAAGATCCCCTCCCTGACGAGTACCAAACCGGCTCGATGACCAATCAAGAGCTTCCACGAGCCCCCGGTGAGCTTCTTCTCCCGCCCATGGTTTTCCGCCCATGGTTTTTCCGCCCCTGGTTTTTGCGCCCCTGGTTTTTTCGCCCATGGTTTTTCTCCCATGGTTTTTCTCCGCCCCTGGAGATAGTTCGCCGATCTCCTGCCCATTCGCCGAACGCAGAAAACAAGACTTTCGTCGAACCCAGAAAGGAGTTTGTCGAACTTGATGTGGAGTTCGTCGAACTGAGAACTAAACTGAAGACTTTTTGGAGAACTTGATTCGTCGATCTGAAAAGAACTTTCGTCGAACGGAAGCGCGCCGTTCGTCGAACTCAGGGTGGAGTTCGTCGGACGCAGATTGAAGCACGCTGTTTATCAAACTCCGGATGGCGTTCGTCGAACGCAGGTTGAAGCACGTTGTTCGTCGAACTCCGCATGGCGTTCGTCGAACGCAGGTTGAAGCACGTTGTTCGTCGAACTCCGGATGGCGTTCGTCGAACGCAGATTGAAGCACGCTGTTTATCGAACTCCGGATGGCGTTCGTCGAACGCAGGTTGAAGCACGATGTTCGTCGAACTCCGGATGGCGTTCGTCGAACGTAGGTTGAAGCACGGTGTTCGTCGAACTCCGCATGGCATTCGTCGAACGCAGGTTGAAGCACGCTGTTCGTCGAACTCTGGATGGCGTTCATCGAACGCAGATTGAAGCACGTTGTTTATCGAACTCCGGATGGCGTTCGTCGAACGCATGTTGAAGCACGCTGTCCGTCGAATTCCGCATGGCGTTCGTCGAACGCAGGTTGAAGCAAGCTGTTCGTCGAACTCCGGATGGCGTTCGTCGAACGCAGATTGAAGCACGTTGTTTATCGAACTCCGGTTGGCGTTCGTCGAACTGAGAAACTATTTCGTGCAACAGAAACAAGACCTTCGTCGAACTGAAGTACGCCGTTCGTCGAACTCAGGATGGAGTTCGTCAAACGAAGATTAAAGAACGCTGTTCGTCGAACTCAACATGGAGTTCGTCGAACGCAAATTGGAGTACGTTGTCTCAGCGGATTAGTTGAGACCTTCTCAGCCATCTCAGCGGTTCAGCTGAAACCATCTCAGCTGTTTCAGCTGATTTCATTGCCTATCAGTGAATTATATTATTAGGCATGTCGATCGTGGTCATTCGCCGTTCGTCGATCGCCCGTCAAAACAGCGCGTATCCCAAAATGAGCCCGTATATATATATATATATATATATATATGAATATATATATATACATAAGTTCGTGTCATATCTATGTACATATATACATACGTGGCGAGCTTGATTCCCTCAAAACGTGAATTTACATAATTGCAGTTATGATTTTCCTGAAACCAATCTCTGAAAATGTCAAGTTATGCCCAAGCCCTGAATATACCTTAACCAGAATATGTCAACTTATATGGGACCCTATATAATTTTGGCGTCTCAAGCCCTGTATATTTCTATAACCATAACTTCTAATATAAGCGCAGAGAAATTGCGTGGATGGTGTCGTTGTGTTTGTATCAACCATGCGAAGCTAACGAAATCATCTGAAGTTTATTCCGGGTCCGTTTACTCATAATTATTTGCTTGAGTTGGCACATAGCTCAAAATAACTCATTTCGACTAACTTTCTCAAATCCCATGGGATTTGAACGAAATGAAATGCGTTGCGCTCGTATTGATCATAGGAGTCTAACGTAACTGACAAAAGTCAGTTTAGAGCACCTATGCTCCTTATACTAAAATGACGTCGTCGTGACGCGCAATGATACTCAAAACGGTCATTTTCACCAGATGACCTCGGATTGAAACGAAACGAATTCCGTTGCACTCGTATCAACCATACGAGTCTTACGCAACTGACGGAAGTTGATTCGAAGCACGTATGCTCAATAAACAACTTTGACGTTGTGGCGAAGTACGATGCTACCCAAAACAGTCATTTCTCTAAATGACCACCACTATGTGGTGAAGGTCGGGTCGTGGTTGCCCTATGACCCGGCCTAGGTTCCTCCAAGGGTTCAACTGAACCGGTTAGACCCCTTTTTCAAAGTTGGGATGTTACATGTCGAGGTCAGGATGACGAACTGAATCTTGCCGAGGCAGGATGACGAATTGAAGCCTACCGAGGCAGGATACCGAGCTGAATCTTGTCGAGGTCAGGATGATGAGTTAAATCATGTCGAGGTCAGGATGACGAGAGGAAGCTCGTCGAGGTCAGGATGATAAACTGAAGCCTGGTGAGGTCTCCTGGTCTCGACGAATTACAAGTTATACATAATCCTAACCCTTTCGGTCTCGATACGCGCTCAGAAAAATAATGTAGGACCCCTGGTAAGTCGAGATGGTCACGAGATAATATACCATGCGAGGTCCCTCCCCGAAGGGGAGCTCAACTGGAGTAGGTGGTGAAGAGTTGACATCTCCCAAGTCATTCGTTAGACGAGTGAGCTCAACTGGAGGAGGTGGAGAAGAGTCGACACCTCCGGAGACAATCACTAGATGGACGAGCTCAACTGGAGGAGGTGGAGAAGAGTCGATGCCTCTCAGGCCATTCGCTAGACGAGCGAGCTTAACTGGAGGAAATGGAGAAGAGTCGACGCCTCTCAGGCCATTCGCTAGACGAGCGAGCTCAACTAGAGGAGGTGGAGAAGAGTTGACAACTCTCAGGCCATTCACTAGACGAGCGAGCTCAACTGGAAAAGGTGGAGAAAAGTCGACAGCTCCCGGTCCATTCGCTACGCGAGCGAGCTCAGCTGGAAGAGGTGGAAAATAGTCGTCATCTCTAAGGAGTGGAACTCGAGGAGGTGGAGAAGAGTCGACATCTCTTAGGTCATTCGCTAGACGGGGTGAGCTCAACTGGAGGAGGTGGAGAAAATTTGACACCTCCAAGGAGTGGAGCTCAACTGGAGAAGGTAGAAATGAGTTGACACATCTCAGGTCATTCGCTAGACGGGCGAGCTCAACTGGAGGAAGTGGAGAAGAGTCGACATCTCCCAGGCCATTCGCTAGACGGGCGAGCTCAATTAGAGGAGGTGGAGAAGAGTCGACATCCCTCAGGCCATTCGCTAGACGAGCAGCTCAACTAGAGGAGGTAGAGAAGAGTCGACACCTCCAAGTCCATTCACTAGAAGTGCGAGCTCAACTGGAGGAGGTGGAGAATAGTCGACACCTCTAAGGCCATTCACTAGACGGGCGAGCTCAATTGGAGGAGGCCCTCCCACGCGGCACAGAGCTCAATAGTAGGAACGAATAAGCAATGAAATTGACTGACACCAATTAATCAAATAAGACAATGATAGTTCTGATAACTCATCCAACACCAGCCCAACCAGACTGACATTTCAAGGCATCATCAAAGTTGAGTTTAACTCAGCCATCATGCGGAGTTTCTCATATTAAGGATGTTACAGAGGGCCGACAAATCAATCACCCTCGAGAATCTCGATAAAGACGGCGAGCCAAAACACACTAGAGGTTTCCGCCTCTAGCCACAAAAAGTTCCCTAGTCACCTTCACACCTCTTCTGACCAGCACAACAAATGGAAACAAGGTGTCTTCAAAGATCAAAACATTGCCAGCCTTCCAAATCTCTCAGAGTAAAAACCCAAGAACCATTTGGAGAAAGCTACATTGGGACCCTCCCTTAGAGTTGCATGATTGAATCACATTAAACGTATAACTTAGAGATTGTGAAAGAATATTAGGTGTGTAGTCTAAATCACCTAGAGGGGGGGGGGTGAATAAGTCTTTTTGATTTTCCTCTAAGCACCCTAGCTTATTTCTGATTTCTGGTTTAAGCAAAAGATCAAACACACAGAAAGCACACAAGTATGTATAGAGGTTCCTCAAGACAGGGTGTCTTGAGTAGTCCTCTTCCCCCCCCCCCCCCCCCCCCTTCACCTTTCTAACAATGTGTTAGACAAGGCCAACTCCTCCAAACTCGGCTCAAAGAGCTTACAACACAAGTTCCTCAGAACATCTCAGATCAAGGATGATCCAACCTCAGGACAAAGGTCCCTACAACTCAGAGCTATCACCAGCTCCTACCTCAGGCACAGCAGCCCTACAAACTCAGAGGAATCCACCTCCTACAGCTCAGACCACCTTCTGGTCCTACCTTAGGCTAAACAGACCTACCTCAGATCAGCTCCTGATCCTACAGCTCAAACCTCAGCAGGTCCTACAACTCAGAGAATTCCTTCTCCTACAGCTCAGGCAATGAAGCCCTACAACTCAGATCAGCTCCTGATCCTACACTCAGGCCTTCAGCCCTACAACTCAGAACCCACAGGTTCCTACAAACTCAGACCAAATGGTCTTACAGCTCAGGCAAGATGCCCTACAGAAAAATGATTTAGAAATTTATTACAGCAGAGTTACTCTCCTGTATATCCTGCACAGCCTGTGCTTCCTGTAGCTGAAGATGTTGAATACAACCACAACTTGATCTTCCTCTTCAATAGAGTTATGGAAGATTACCTTGCTCCTTCTGGTGGAGGAGCTATCTTCTTCTCTCTGTTTCTTCTTCTCTTTTAGGGAGCAGGAAGAAAGTCGAGAGCAGCTGCCGTCAATGAAACAGTTGATTTTCTTTTTGCACGCGACGGAGGAGAGCTTCAAATGTGCCCTAGCATTTCCTTTTATACATCTCTGATCTTCAACGACTCTTAGATGTCCTTCTGAGAAGTATGGGAGAAGCTGGTGGACCCCACACAGCTTGTCTGCAACTTGCCTTAGCCGCAGGTTCCGCCGCCCTACTTTTCCGTAGAGAAGGACTGCGCTCGACAAACGCGTTGTACTCTACGTTCGACGAACTTGTCAAACTCTGCGTTCGACGATCTTGTCAAACTCTGCGTTCGACGATCTTGCCAACTCTCAGCTGTTTCTTCAATCTCGTCTCAGCGGTCGACGAACAGTGTTCTGTGTTCGACGAACGGCACTCTGCGTTTGTCACAACCCGTATTTTCTCCAAATTAAGAATATCAGAGTAAGAGAAAATACACGTCATGATGCCACGTCATACATGAGACAACTGCAGATGCTCAGGCGGGGACCTATTACTTAACTAAACAAAACATGATTATATGATAAGTCAACATTTGAAATCATTTATTAGGGGTTTTGAGGTAAGAACCGTGTATCTCAGTTCGTGGATCAACTAGTCCACCGAGAAAGTATGTATAATTGCAGCGGAAAACACTTGATTTAGTTTACTTAACGTCCTAAATGTATGCAAACGAAGAAGCATAAGGTAAATGATACGCACATAACTAGGTGTATTGTAAGAGTAGAAAATACCTTTAAACGACTTTAAAGTTAAGGGTTTCAGTTAGAAAGAATGCAAGGAGGATGAAGAAAAACCATTTTATAACTATAGTGCACTTAACATAAATCATTCTCAGAGAGTAAGATACACAAGATCTAAAAGTAGTGGCATAAACTGGCAAATAAACTATAAAGTATAAAAATGGCACAATGGGCGTCAACAACATGACACTAACCCATTGGCACCAACTAGTATGTCTGAGCACAAAAAGAAACTAAAAACAACTACCTCGCAGCAGCGGGGTGAACAACTACTAAAACTCTGAACTTCAGGCTACACCACTAGCCGCCACGGCTCTGAACCTGAGGCATTCAATAAAACAAAGAACGCCTCAGCAAGGAATTACAAGTGGCAGAAAAACTAGCAGAAAAGTAAGCAAGGCATAAGGGGTACCAACCCAAGCCAGATTTACCGGAAGAGAAGCTTTAAACAAAGAACTAACAAGCACCGAGAGCATTAAAAAGAAAGTGCCAAAAAGAGGAACAAGCAAATTTCATTTATCTTGATAAGTATATTTAAAGAGACTGATCAGCTCAATTAAACGGGAGCGGTTATCTACCTCCGCCACCTAAAGCCCAAAAACTGGGTGGGGGTGCTCTAGACCCAACCACCCAAACACGACTACCGTGCAAGGCTATAACATTTCCCCCACTGTACCTCAAACACAACTACTGTGTAAGGCTAAAGACAACGGTTCTTATTAATTAAATTTCAATTAAACACGGGATGCTGCCCGAAAGGATAATCACTAGGATGCCCTAAGAGGTAGGGTCACAACAAGGTAATCATTCTTCCAATACTAAACATAAGAGAACTCATAAGTTGGTTTAACCACAACAAGTACGAGCTTTCAAAAAGAGGAGAAGTAATCATGACCACGGGCACAAAGCAGGCATTCCTTGAGAAGGAGGAGACACTTCTCGAGGGAAGGTAAAAGGACTTCTCGGAAAAAAAAACCAAGGGATTATCAACACGGATCTCTCGAGAGCAGGACAGGGACTTCTCGAGAGGGAGGGGACTTCTTGAGAGGGAGAGACACCTCTCGAGAGGGAGAGAGAACTTCTCGAGAGGGAATTTCTCGAGAGCAAGGCAAGTTTTCTCGAGGACCGGACAGAACAGGATAGGGACTTCTAAAAAATAGCAAGGGTTTCTCGAGAGGAGCATGGATTTCTCGAGAGGGGCATTTCTCGAGAGGGGTAGGGATATCTCGAGAGGGACAAGGATCTCTCGAGAGCTGGACTAAAACGACTTCTCGAGAACGACTAGTACTTCTCGAAAAGGACCAGGGATCTCTCGAAAACTGGGCTACACAACTTCTCGAGAATCACAAGGACTTCTCGAGGAGTACCAATCAGCGGCTAATTCAGGGAACGACGGTGCCTTCCGGGAGAAATATCCTGACACTACGCGGGGGGAGAAAAATTTAGGGTTTCTAACTATCAAACAAGACGCTCGGAACACGAGCCAACAGCCCACCCAACATTCATCAGGAGAAAAACCATAATTTAACCAACAAAGAGGAGGAGGAAGCCACTTGCCTTAACCTTACAAACTCGAAGATCTTCGCTCCGGAAGCTATGGATAGGCTAGGAAAACACACGAGCACAGAATCCTGAAACTTTTCGGGTCGAAAGAAGGGGTTAGGTCACTACCCTAACTCCAAAAATTCCACAAAACGGGAAAAAGCTTACCACTAAGTCGAAGATCTCGCCGAGAGCTTTCCAAACCCACTCTCCAAACACGATTCCGACTATTACAGCCCTAGGAATCGACGACCGAACGCTCCTCGAAGCTCCGCTCTCGCTCTTTCGCTTGGCGGCTGATTTGGGGTCGATGGAGGAGAAGGTGAATAGGGAAAGAAGTTTAGGTATTTATATGAAAACCTAAATGTATTATTTAAATAATAAATAATACCCCAATTTACTCAAACTACGAGGGAAACTAGACCACCTCGGATTTCTACGAAATTCGCACCTTAACTGAAACACGGCGCTACGAATCCAACGGCGAAGTCAGAATTCAATTCCGACAAGCCAAACTCGGGCAAAAGCCTCCCGAAGCTAAATTCTCAATACTACACAAAATCTTCTCTACAAATCAAAACGACGCGGAAACTCGCACGCTCGATCTAAATTACAAGCTTTAACTATGCTAAGGCTCAAAACTAAACCTGACGAGCTAACGTAACGCCCTAATGCCAAAATTGCGTCACAGCGGCTACGCAAAATAATTAACGAAAATCAGAGGCGTTACAGTCACTCCCCCTAAAAAGAAGTTTCGTCCCGAAACTTGAAATTCAAAGGTTAAGAAAGATACAGAATCAAATCCAAAGGTTTCCAGACAGAAGATTACCTGAAATCTAAGAGAAGAGGCTATGGTGAGTCCCTCTCATGGCAGACTCCAGCTCCCATGTTGCGCTTTCGACACCCTGATTCTTCCAAAGAACCTTAACCATCGGGATCGTCTTCTTACGCAGCACACGCTCCTGAGTCTCCAAGATTCGGACAGGCTCTTCAACATACGAAAGATTGGGCTGCAAAACGGGCACTGAATCAAGAACAAGCCGATCACTACGCAAACACTTCCTCAACTGGCTCACATGAAACACATCGTGAACATCTGGAAAGGAGGCAGGCAAATCTAATCTATAAGCGGACACTCCGATGCGTTCAACAACCTGGAAAGGTACCACATACCGGGGGTCCAACTTGTGGTTCCTTCCAAATCTCTTAACGCTCGGCATCAGAGAAACTTTCAAGAACACCTTGTCTCCAACAGCAAACTCTAGGCCCACTCTCCTCCGATTAACATACTTCTCATACCGCTCCTGAGCAACACGAAGTTTTTCGCGGATATGAGTCACAACAACGCTCATCTCTTCCAAAGCTTCTGGGCCTAACAACGAACTCTCACCAACCTCGGCCCAAAACAAGGGAGTTCGGCAACGCCTCCCATACAAAGCCTAAAAGGGGGCCATCTGCAGACTTTCCTGATAACTGTTATTGTAAGCAAATTCCATCAATCCCAGGCGCTTATCCCAAGCTCCGCCATGATCCAAAATATAGCACCTGATCATATCTTCCAAAATCTGATTCACTCTCTCCGTCTGACCATTTGTCTGGGGGTGGTAAGCGGTAGAGTATCTAAGGTCTGTACCCAAAGCTCCTTGCAGACTCCTCCAGAAATGAGACATATACCTTGAATCTCGGTCCGACACAATGCATACGGGCACACCATGCAATCTGATGACTTCATTCAAATAAAGTTCTGTTATCTTCTCCATAGAATATCCAATTTTAAACGGCACAAAGTGAGCACACTTTGTCAGACGGTCAACTATGACCCATACCGAATCGTGACCTCTAGGTGATATCGGCAAACCGGTAATGAAATCCATTGAAATACTCTCCCACTTCCAGGTTGGAATATCCAAAGGGTTTAATTTACCACCAGGCCTCTTATGATCTGCCTTAACACGTTGACAAGTAAAGCATTCAGAAACATACTTGGCTATATCACTTTTCATACCTGACCACCAAACGATCTGCTTCGGGTCTTTGTACATCTTTGTGGAGCCAGGATGATATGAAACACTAGAATCATGCACTTCGCTATAGACCTTGGTTCGAATGTCATCAAGCGCGGGAATACAATATCTACCTCGATACTTCAAAGTATCTTTATCATCGATTGAAACGTCAGGTAGCTCACCTTTTTCAGTTCTATTCCGGAGATGTTGCAAATCAGGATCTTCCTTCTGGTGCAACCTCGTAAGGGTAATCCAAGAAGGTTCTTCAACTCCTAAGCTCGAAGGCGCGGTACTACTACCAACTGAGATATCCATCAACATAAACTCTTCTACCAAGGACTACACAGAGAGATTGAAGATATGCGCGGTCTTTCTGCTCAGGGCATCAGCCACTATATTAGCCTTACCCGGATGATATAGGATATCAACTTCATAATCCGCAACATACTCCAACCACCTCCGCTGGCGCAAATTCAGCTCCTTCTGGGTAAAGACATACTTCAGACTCTTGTGGTCCGTGAAAATCTTGCATAACACTCCATAAAGAAGATGTCTCCAAAGCTTTAAAGCATAAATCACTGCAGTAAATTCTAAGTCATGCGTAGGGTAATTCCTTTCATGAACTTTCAGTTGTCTAGACCCATAGGCAATCACCTTTCCTTCTTGCATCAAAACACATCCTAAACCAATGTGAGATGCGTCCACATAAACGGCATACTCTAATCCTTCGATCGGCAAGGCCAACACAGGTGCACTGCACAAACGCCTCTTTAATTTTTGGAAGGCTTCTTCGCATTTATCGCTCCAAATAAAAGCTGTATTCTTCTGGGTAAGCTTAGTCAAAGGTGCCGACAGCACCGAGAAGCCTTGAACAAATCTCCTGTAGTACCCAGGCAGCCCTAAGAAACTCCTTATCTCCTTAGGTGTTGAAGGCGTCTTCCAATCTAACACAGCAGAAATCTTAGCTGGGTCTACAGTGATTCCATCCTTGTTCACCACATGACCCAGAAAGGACACATGAGGAAGCCAGAACTCGCACTTACTCAGCTTCGCGTACAACTTGTGCTCTCTAAGAGTAGACAATACTAAGCGCAAATGCGTAGCATGCTCCTCAGCACTCTTAGAATAAACTAGCACATCATCTATGAATACCCCAACAAAATGGTCCAGAAAATCCTTGAACACGCGGTTCATCATGTCCATAAATGCAGAGGGTGCATTTGTCAAACCAAACGACATGACTAGAAACTCAAAATGGCCATAACGAGAACGAAAGGCAGTCCGGGGTACGTCCGACTCACGGATCCTCAACTGATGGTAGCCTGATCGAAGGTCAATCTTCGAAAACACCGTGCTACCACGCAACTGATCAAACAGGTCATCTATCCTCGGCAACAGATACCTGTTCTTGATGGTCACTTTGTTTAATTCTCTATAATCTATGCACAACCTCATAGAACCGTCCTTCTTTTTCATAAACAAAACTGGAGCACCCCAGGGCGAAGAACTTGGCCTAATGAAACCACACTGCAACAATTCATCTAACTGAGTTCGCAACTCTTCTAACTCGCGCGGGGCCATACGGTACGGTGCCTTAGCAATAGGACGAGTACCAGGCTCCAAATCAATAACGAACTCCACATCTCTATCAGGCGGGAGTCCAGGAAGACTGACAGGAAAAACATCAGGAAACTCTCGCACCACCGGAACACTCTCAATACACGGCGGTCCAGGAATAGTTTCTACTACAGAAACAAGGTAAGCCAAACAACCGAAAAGTAATAGTTTCCGAGCACATACAGCAGAAATTATTGAAGAACTCTGGTGCGGAGAACCAAAAACGCTCATGGGTTGACCGTTGTCCATCACGAAGTCCAGACGCTTTTCCTTGCATCGGATGACCGCATCATAATTGGACAACCAGTCCATACCCAATATTACGTCAAAGTCTTCTAAGTCCAACACTTTGAGATCAGCAACAGCCAAGAAATCTCCTAAGAGAACAGGGCAACTTCGGACGCACTAGTTCGAGGACACCAAAACACCAGAAGGGAACTTAACGAGGAACGAATCGTTGCCCAGCTCAGGGGTCAAACGGTGACGCTCGACGAAAGTCCTTGCTACGAACGAATGGGTAGCACCCGAATCGAACAGAACACGCGCCCAACGATTCTTTACTTTAAATCTACCTATAAGCGCGAACAATAACTAGTCTAGCTCAGCGAACTAACAGGAATCAAGACTAACCAGTCATCTAATGCCATGAAATCAGCTCTTCCGTCAAACGTAGGAGGTCCTAGTCGCTTGAAATGCGAAATGAAGTTCATCTCTGGTGGCAGCAAAACTGGAGGCACCAAAGGAGCGGGAGGAACAAGTACAGTCTGACCAACTACAGGGTCCTGCACCACAGGCTGCTGCCCAGCGGCGGCAGTCAACAATGTCTGGATCTGCGATTGCATCGCAACTAACTGCCTGGACAGTGCCTCATTACTTTGTCGCAGACTTTCGATCATGGCCTCACTCTGCGCACCCGAAGATTCACCCTCCGATTGGGGGGTCAACCTCGTCGCAACACGCCTCCGAGACATCTCTGCTAACGCATAAACCTATAATTAAAACATAACCCTACACTAGAACTACACTGCTTGGTTCAGAACATACATGTACAGCTACTTGCCATTTCCACTACCTTTCTCTGGGATATTTTTCATGATGATATGCTAAATTTGGGAACGATACTACATCGTCCCCCTTGACTCATGTGCAAAGGGCATGAATGCATGAATTTTGCTATTCATTTTGAAATCATGTGTGTACATGTGTCATCATATAAGTCTTTTAACTTTGCACATGTGCTTATGCAATGCTATGTAAGGTATATTGTGCTATGCATTCTAATAAAGGCCTTAATGCATGTTATGAGCGGCGTATACATGTAATATTATGCATCCCATACTACATAATATTGCATGTAACGAAAGAGAAAACGTGCTAATGGGCATCCATGTGATGATGGTTATGCATCCCATACTACATAACCGTCACATGTTGCCACTATGGTGGATCCATATACAAACACATATTATGCATCCCATACTACATAATATGCCCCGCATACTTCTTATCATGCCATGAGTGTAGTGTTCATGCTTCGACCAAGACGTACTGATGACACATTGGTGTGTGTATGCAATGAAACCAAAACAACTACAATATCAGAATTTGTTGCCCGACCAACTTGTCGAACAACCTAGCTCTGATACCAACTGTCACAACCCATATTTTCTCCGAATTAAGAATATCAGAGTAAGAGAAAATACACGTCATGATGCCACGCCATACAGGAGACAACTGCAGACGCTCAGGCGGAGACCTATTACTTAACTAAACAAAACATGATTATATGATAAGTCGACATTTGAAATCATTTATTAGGGGTTTTGAGGTAAGAACCGTGTCTCTCAGTTCGTCGATCAACTAGTCCACCGAGAAAGTATGTATAATTGCAGCGGAAAATACTTGATTTAGTTTACTTAACGTCCTAAATGTATGCAAACGACGGAGCATAAGGTAAATGATATGCACATAACTAGGTGTATTGTAAGAGTAGAAAATACCTTTAAACATCTTTAAAGTTAAGGGTTTCAGTTAGAAAGAATGCAAGGAGGATGAAGAAAAACTATTTTATAACTATAGTGCACTTAACATAAATCATTTCCAGAGAGTAAGATACACAGGATCTAAAAGTAGTGGCATAAACTGGCAAATAAACTATAAAGTATAAAAAGGGCGCAATGGGTGTCAACAACATGACACTAACCCATTGGCACCAACTAGTATGTCTGAGCACAAGAAGAAACTAAAAATAACTATCTCGCAGCAGCGGGGTGAACAACTACTAAAACTCTGAACTTCAGGCTACACCACTAGCCGCTACGGCTCTGAACCTGAGGCATTCAATAAAACAAAGAACGCCTCAGCAAGGAATTACAAGTGGCAGAAAAACTAGCAGAAAAGTAAGCAAGGCATAAGGGGTACCAACCCGAGCCAGATTTACCGGAAGAGAAGCTCTAAACAAAGAACTAACAAGCACCGAGAGCACTAAAAAGAAAGTGCCAAAAAGAGGAGCAAGCAAGTTTCATTTATCTTGATAAGTATATTTGAAGAGACTGATCAGCTCAATTAAACGGGAGCGGTTATCTACCTCCGCCACCCAAAGCCCAAAAACCGGGTGGGGGTGCTCTAGACCCAACCACCCAAACACGACTACCGTGCAAGGCTATAATATTTCCCCCACTGTCCCCCAAACACAACTACTGTGTAAGGCTAAAGACAACGGTTCTTATTAATTAAATTTCAATTAAACACGGGATGCTGCCCGAAAGGATAATCACTAGGATGCCCTAAGACGTAGGGTCACAACAAGGTAAACATTCTTCCAATTCTAAACATAAGAGAACTCATAAGTTGGTTTAACCACAACAAGTACGAGCTTTCAAAAAGAGGAGAAGTAATCATGACCACGGGCACAAAGCAGGCATTCCTTGAGAAGGAGGAGACACTTCTCGAGGGAAGGTAAAAGGACTTCTCGGAAAAAAAACCAAGGGATTATCAGCACGGATCTCTCGAGAGCAGGACAGGGACTTCTCGAGAGGGAGGGGACTTCTCGAGAGGGAGAGACACCTCTCGAGAGGGAGAGAGAACTTCTCGAGAGGGAATTTCTCGAGAGCAAGGCAAGTTTTCTCGAGGACAGGACATAACAGGATAGGGACTTCTCGAAAACAGCAAGGGTTTTTCGAGAGGAGCATGGATTTCTCGAGAGGGGCATTTCTCGAGAGGGGTAGGGATATCTCTAGAGGGACAATGATCTCTCGAGAGCTGGGCTAAAACGACTTCTCGAGAACGACGAGTACTTCTCGAAAAGGACCAGGGATCTCTCGAAAACTGGGCTACACAACTTCTCGAGAATCACAAGGACTTCTCGAGGAGGACCAATCAGCGACTAATTCAGGGAACGACGGTGCCTTCCGGGAGAAATATCCTGACACTACGCGGGGGGAGAAAAATTTAGGATTTCTAACTATCAAACAAGACGCTTGGAACACGAGCCAACAACCCACCCATCATTCATCAGGAGAAAAACCATAATTTAACCAACAAATAGGAGGAGGAAGCCACTTGCCTTAACCTTGCAAACTCGAAGATCTTTGCTCCGGAAGCTATGGATCGGCTAGGAAAACACACGAGCACAGAATCCTGAAACTTTTCGGGTCGAAAGAAGGGGTTAGGTCACTACCCTAACTCCAAAAATTCCACAAAACGGGAAAAAGCTTACCACTAAGACGAAGATCTCGCCGAGAGCTTTCCAAACGCACTCTCCAAACACGATTCTGACTACTACAGCCCTAGGAATCGACGACCGAATGCTCCTCGAAGCTCCGCTCTCGCTCTTTCGCTCGACGGCTGATTTGGGGTCGATGGAGAAGAAGGTGAATAGGGAAAGAAGTTTAGGTATTTATATGAAAACCTAAATGTATTATTTAAATAATAAATAATACCCCAATTTACTCAAACTACGAGGGAAACTAGACCACCTCGGATTTCTATGAAATTCGCAGCTTAACTGAAACACGGCGCTACGAATCCAACGGCGAAGTCAGAATTCAATTCCGACGAGCCAAACTCGGGCAAAAGCCTCCCGAAGCTAAATTCTCAATACTACACAAAATCTTCTCTACAAATCAAAACGACGCGGAAACTCGCACGATCGATCTAAATTATAAGATTTAACTAAGCTAAGGCTCAAAACTAAACCTGACGAGCTGACGTAACGCCCTAACGCCAAAATTGCGTCACAGCGGCTACGCAAAATAATTAACGAAAATCAGGGGCGTTACATCGTTCGATGAGCACGACAATTATGCCTTCTCAGCGGCTCCTTCTTTGGTCTCGTCTCAGCGGTCGACGAACAGTGTTCTGTGTTCGACGAAGGTACTCTGCGTTCGATGAACACGCCAATTATGCCTTCTCAACGGCTCCTTCTTTGGTCTCGTCTCAGCGGTCGACGAACTTAGTCCTGCGTTCGACGAACGGCCTTTAGTGTTCGACGAACACGCTGATTCTCAGCATTTGAAGAACTTATCAACGGAGACACCTTCTTCTCAGCGGATCCGCTGAGACGGCTCCTCGTCTCAGCGGTTTTGACCCTTCGTCTCAGCGATTCAGCTGAGACAAATCTTCATCTCCTTGTATATGATTTCTTCACATCTAAGGGCATGTTTGGCACTTTCTTTTGAGTCACCTGTACCTGTATATACTACACAAGTATAGCTTTATCAAATACAATATGTCATTAGCATTGAGAGTGATGCCTCTTCAAATCAAGGTAATATTGAGGGCAATATTCCCAACAATCTCCCCTTATTTGAAGAAGGCAGAACATCCAATGCTAAGTTACATTAACAGCAAAAACATATCACAAAAATGATTTGTAGCATGGTCCCTAACACCCTAGGCATTTGCTCTATCTAGCATTGGCCTCTCCTAAGCATTGACATTGGCCCTATCTCCCCCTTTCTGGTTTCTTCAACCTTTAACCTTCTATGGATAGAGAGGCAACATCTATAGATCCCTTTGGATCAACTTATAGGTCAACATATACACACTTAGCATTTGCCATCTCCCCCTCAACCTGAGCAGGGAATTTGCTCCCCCTAAATTGGAGAGCTATTTTCTGTAATAGCTGATCCTGTTCAATTTGAACAACCCATTCTAGCTCCCCCTAAATTTGAGCACATCTATTGATCTTATGATTTAAGGGAAGCCTAAAACTCAGCTGATCCAGATTTTTCTGATTCAGCTGATCATCTTTCTTTAAAATCAATAGGAGTAGAGATACTTACCTTGAGGAGGTAGTCCTCAATTGATGTTGAGTTCACAATGGTTGTGAACAACAGCAGAGGCCACCTCTTTCTCCATTCAGATCTTTTGCTCTTCCAGCATCTGGGCTGTGCTCCCCCTCACTAACACACCCATCTTCTTCTCCATAGAGAGAGTTATGCTCCCCTCACTCTGGGCATCCATGTTTGGAGAATTCTGTCTAGGAGAACCTTGAGGATTTATCCCTCTACTTGATGTTGAATCTATGATATCAACCTCCTGTCTCTTATGTGCCATTGGCACTCACTGTTCAAGTACCAAATGATGATGGGATTGGTACTTGAACTATCCTGCAAAACAGAGTTTAATGTCCCTTAGGAGCCCAAGATGACTTGGGTCCTTAGTTCTTATTAGTTTGATGAGATAATCTCACACTAGCTACACTCCTAGCAGGAAAGCTCTTCTTTGCATTAGGTACATTGGGGTTGTACCAACAATCTATGGCAAAGTGTCCCACCTTGCCACAGCACCAACAATCATGAATTTTGTATCTCCTTTTCTGCACATTTTGCTGAATTGGTACAGCACTGTGCACATGTTCAGCAGAGGAGACTGCGGCATTCTTCTTGTCTCTTTCAGCAATAATCTGACTGAAGGATAATCTGTGGACAGTCTTGCTGCTCTTTGTCCTGACAGCCTCAGCTTGCTTTGGCTTGACAGCCATACAAGATCTGAATCAGACACTGAGCAGCAGGCCTTGTCAACAGATTTGACAGTAGTCTTGATTTTTGCTGAAGCAGATTTGGAAGTGTTTGCTTCCTTGTTCTTGACTAAAGGTGCTGAAGCACCAAACACAAATGGTCCAGATTGGGCCATTTGTATTTCCTCATGAGGAGCTTTCATTGCACCAATCCCATGCCCTTTCTTTCATTATAGGATGGAGTATTTTCCTTCCTATAAGAGCTTCCATTCCTCCAGTGACCACTAATGATTTCATGGTCATACCTGTTGGAAGAAAGCAATCCTATTTGAGAGGTGGAACGAGGCTTAGCCTTACCCCTGCTCCTTTCTCCACTCCCTTCTCCTGTCTCCATCTTATTGATACCTGGTCCTCTTCTGTGGGATTGAGATGAGAAGGAGTCAATAATGGGTATCACAGTTTTAGGCTTGGAGAATTGAGCCACAAGGCTTCTTTCCATTACAAGCTTCTCCTAAAGATCCTTGATGATCTTGTCCTTCAGGGAAATAGTGCTCAATTGAGCACTTGTCATACCCTTTAGATGACTTATTTGTCTACTCATCTGGGCCACCAGGGAGGTAGGTCCAGTGTAGTCACCTTCAGTCTTCTTAAGGGAGGCAATTTCCTGGGCTTTCCTCTTGCCAAGCTTCTTGCTCTTCTTCAGAGCTTCCAAAAGGACACCATACTTGTCAATCAATTGATTGACATCTTCCTCAGTTTCTGAACCACTTCCACCAATTGATGAAGGAGTTTCAGATTCTAGACATGCAACATGATCAGAGAGAGAAATGGAGGAAATTAATACCTGATTTTTGTCGGAACAATTCTGACTATCTTCCTCATCAGTGAAGGTCATGAGGCCTAGCTGAACACAATCTTCTTCATCCTCCTCTTCATCACTATCTGAGTGTGAGAGAGGGGCCCTGATTCCACCCTTTGCAGCTGGGAAATCTTTATCTTCTTCTGCTGCACATTCTTCAACAGCAACCAGCCCAATGTGGGCTTCTTCCTTTTCAGATTCAGATGAGCTGGAGTCTGATTCACTCCAGCTCCTTTCCTTCTTAGCTAGAAAGGATTTTTATCCTTTCTTGCCTTTAGGCTGATGTCTCTTCTTCTCATCCTTCTCTTTTCTCTTGACTAGGCAGTCAGTAATGACATGCCCTGGCTTGCTGCAGCAATAGCAGACAACTTTGGAATAATTATATTTTGAGTTAGACTCATACCTATCACTTCTGGAGTGATGTTTTGACTCCTTGCTGTCTTCCTTGTTGTGATATGAAGAAGAGGGCTTGTTCCTCCATTGCCTCCTCTTCATCATCTTCTTGAATTGCCTCAAAAAGGCTGAAAACTTTTCATCAAAGGAAGAGCTATCAGAGGTGTTGGTTTCTGATTCAGCACTTCTCCTTTGAGGAGACACCAACCTGCCCTGGCTTCTCTTGGAGCTGTCAGCTTTGAGAGCTACAGAATTCTCCCTTACTTGAGCCCTTGAGGAGGTGTCCTCTTCCTTCCTAGCAGACAGCTGCATCTCATAGGAGAGCAACTTCCCAAATAGTGTGAGAGTTGGGGTCTCACCTAGCTTGGCCACTTCCCTGATGGCACATATCTTTGTGTCACAGTCCCTAGTTAGAGATCTAAGGAACTTGTCATTCGGCTCATAATCAGTGAATACCCTCTCATAGGTTCTCAGCTCATTGACTATTCTGAAGAACCTCTCATAGCACAAGGATATGCTTTCCTGGACCAGCTGCCTGAAGGCTTCATATTCTTGGTTAATGAGTGATTTTCTATCACCCCTTACATCTTCAGTCCCTTCCATGTACACAATCAGTGTATCTCACATCTCCTTAGCAGATCCACAGTGCACTACATTTTGAAAAGTTGAGTCATCAATAGCATTGACTATGATATTTTGAGCCCTTTTATCCATAGTAGCCAATGCTATCTCATCCTTGGTCATTTCAGTGTATGGTTTGCCTACTTGCCTGGTAGGATCAACAGAGGAGGGTTTTATGATAATGAAGGGGCCTTCCTGAACAGTAATGTAGATTATAGGGTCTGATGCTTCCATGTACAGCCTAACCCTCTGCTTCCATATGCCAAAGTTGGCTTTGTTACATATGGGCAGTTTCATTGAGCTCATCTCCTTCTGCATTACACTGGAGGCCATTGGGTTTTAACTTGACAATATCTTTTAGGATCTGTTCAGACTGTTAAGTCCTTCTTGACCAACCTGCCTCTGATACCACTTGAAAGAATATTAGGTTTGTAGTCTAATAAATCACCTAGAGGAGGGTGAATAGGTCTTTTCGATTTTCCTCTAAGCACCCTAGCTTATTTCTGATTTCTTGTTTAAGCAAAAGATCAAACTGTAACACCCCATCCGTTCGGGAGCATATAACAGAAGGTCCGGCCGGGGCCCCACGCCATATACTACAAAACAAACGGGAACGTCACTTAATTGAAATATCGAACGACACTATACAACGATGCCTAACTCAGAGCATTCTATGCGGAAGCTGAAAAGAGACAAGATAAACCCCAAAACCCGTACCCGGGTATGTCCACTTTTACTAGAATTGGAATAAATTTTTACAACACAAAATTTAGGCACGACGGCCTTACAATTTACCAACATCGGCGCGCAGGCCGGCCATACATGAAAAGCAAAAGGAACATCAAAAAGGCCTTCAAGGGCCGCAGCAGCACAAGGGCTTCAACCCGCTATGAGCCCGCTATGAGCCCGCTATGTTCCCGCTCGGTCCAGCACCTGTACAACAAGCCCACCAAAAATGGTGGCAAAACAGGGCAACGGTCAGCTAAAGCTGACCAAATTATAACGACCCCACCCCTTCGAGGGGGTGGCAGTTCTAATCATCCCTGCAAAACAACCTCAGCAGCATATATATATAAGAGTGCGACTAGCAAAGCCCACAACAGTTCATACATATGCAACAATCACAAACGTGGGAATGACCTCCACGTCTCGTGCTCTCAGGCACTCTTTTGTGTACTCCGCCTTCCACCACCATCCACTCTTGATGGCTTCTGCCCTTCGAGGCTAAAGTCGGTGGCCCGAATACCAGGGCTCCCCCGTACCTTAATTGTGAACATCCCGTAGTCCGAAGACTCTTTCCCATTGCTTCCCGACATGCTGTACGAGACTCACTAATCAGGTGCTGCAATGGTGCGGTTTCAGGTTCGCCAAATGCCCGTTGTTCACAACTCTCGTTGTACAACACGAAGAGTGGGTATGGCGTCCCCTCAGCCCAGGTATTCTCAAATAGCCGGCTCTACGGACCGCTAAGTCATCCACCAGGACACCCTCACAGGTCGGGCACACAGGCCTCAGGTCTTCTCAACAGGTGGGCACGACAATATCACCAGAACCAAGTCTGGGAGCTGTCGCCTGGCGATATCCAATATCGCCAGCGACAGTGAACAGAACTCCATTTTGGCTTCTTGCTGTGGGTGCTTCCCGGGGCACACCCCCAGGCATTGATGCACATGCAGTAGCACTCCCACTGCCTCAGAACGCACAAAATCACCAGAACCAAGTCTGGGAGCTGTCGCCTGGCGATAGTCAATATCTCCAGCGACAGTGAACAGAACTCCTTTTCTGCTTCTAACTTCGGGTGCTTCCCGGGGCACACCCCCAGGCGTGGATGCGCATGCAGTAGCACTCTCTAGTCCTACGAAGCAGGATATCAACACGGAGTTTCCCCCGGCATGCACAATATCAAAAAGCATCACCAATCCGGACGAACCGTCTCGGATGGGCTTCACACAGCGCGCCTACGTCCATTTCACGCATGGACTCTACATGTATGCAAGATTTGACGGGGATAACACAAATCGACCCATCGGAGGCCACGACCTCAACCTTTTGGGTAGGGGCCTCAACGATGCACGGAACTAGGGGTGTACACGAGTCGAGCTCGAGTCGAGCTTGGCAAAAATCCCAAACTCGAGCTCGAGCTCGAGCTAAATATTTCGAGCTCGAGCTCGAGCTCGAGCTCGAGCTCGTCGAGCTCACCCTGCTTGGCTCGAGCTCGAGCTCGAGACCAGTATATTGAGCTCGAGCTCGAGCTTTCGAGCTCGCGAGCTCGAGTCGAGCTCGAGCTGCTCGCGAGCTTTTTGCTCATGAACCCATTTTTATTTTTATTTATATATATTTAAAAAAAAAATACCCAAAAAAAAAGCTCGCGAGCCGGCTCGCGAGCTCATGAACAAGAGTAATCGAGCTCGAGCTCGGCTCGAAATCGAGCTCGAGCTCGTCGAGCTCGAGCTCAACTGGTTCGAGCTCGAGTCGAGCTTTTTTCGAGCCGGCTCATCGAGCTCACGAGCCGGCTCGACTCAACTTGCAGGGCTACACGGAACGGACTAGAACATGTCCAAATGAGGGTAAAGAGGATCGTTATCTTTAGACGCCGCTTCGAAGTGGCTTGGTTTTTGGCACGGTTGAAAAGGAGCGTCTTGCCCTCCTCTGCGCGTAGCCACCAACATTGAGGGAATCGGAGTAGTGTAGCTCCACCAAATCCAAGCTCTAGGCTAGGGTTTACTATTGGATCTCCTTCTCCAAGCTCTCCCTCTCTCTCTTAATTAAAACCCTTAGTGAATAATGGGTTTCAAGTGATTTTCGGCCTTTCTATGCCAGCCACCGAGCCTCCCTGTCGAAAACAAGGCCCCAAAGTCAATGTGCCATCAATGACCTCGATTTCGGCTGCAAAGTACAATTTGGAGCTGTCGCCCGGCGATAGCCGCTGTCGCCTGGCGACAACGGTAAAGAACCGACTTCGACCAGTCAATGCCACCGCTGCGAATAGTGCATGACACGTGTCACGGTGTCGCCAGCGTTAGACTTGCCGCCGCGCGATAGCCTCTCGACAGAGGCCTTCACGCCAGACCGCTGTCGCCGGGCGATAGCCGATATCGCCAGCGACAGCGCTGGATTCCAGAAATCCAACTTTCTGAAATGGGATCTTACAACCCTCCCCTCCTTATAAAAATTTCGTCCCGAAATTTGTAAAAATAGGCATATATATATATCCAAAAAGGTCTTTACATAAGGGGAAAAAGAGAGATAAACGTCACTGAAACAGCTCAGGGAACTCCTCAATCATGGTCTGCTCACGCTCCCATGAGAGTTCCTCGCGACCGCAGTTGTCCCAATGGACCTTTACCATACAGATCGCCCTGTTCCGCAACTGACGTACCTCAGCATCCTCGATGCTAACGGGCCTGACCGCCGTCTTAAGCCCACTATCCACGGGCACCTGATCCGCCATGACCACCTGCGTAGGCTCTTGCACTGCCTTCCGCAACACGGAGATATGGAATACATCGTGTAGCTCGCTCAGTTCCGCCGATAGTGCAAGCCTATAAGCCGCCTCGCCGACGCGCTCGATGATCTCAAACGGTCCAAGGTATCTCGGACTCAGCTTTTTCAAGCGTCGAATCCTGGATACACCCTTGAACGACCTGATCTTCAAGTAAACCCAATCGCCAACGGCGAACTGGACGTCGCGGTGCTTCGCATTATAGTACTTCACCTGCCTATCCTGCGCAACCAAAAGCCTCTCCCGGATCATACGTACCGTCGAAGTCGCCTCTTCGACGTCTTTCCTCTTGAAGAGCTTCGTCTCGCCCGTTTCCGCCCAAGATAAGGGAGTGCGGCACTTCCTGCCATAGAGGGCCTCGAAAGGCGCCATCTGAATACTCGCCTGGTAGCTGTTGTTGTACGCGAACTCAACAAGGAAGAGGTGATCTCCCCACCCCTTGCCGAAATCCAGGACGCACATCCAGAGCATGTCCTCCATCGTCCTATTGGTACGCTCAGTTTGGCCATCCGTCTGAGGATGAAAGGCCGTGCTAAACTGCAGCTTCGTACCCAATAGACGGTTGACTAGCCTCCAGTCGCTCGAAGTAAAGCGTCCATCTCGATCATTGATGATGCTACGGGGCACACCGTGCAATCGTACTATTGTATCAACATACAGCTTCGCCAACGTCTTCACCGAGTCATCCCTCCGGTTGGGGATAAAGTGCGCCACCTTCGTCAGTCGGTCTACGACTACCCAGACGGCATCGTTCCCGCGCTGCGACCTCGGCAGCCCATGCACGAAATCCATGGAAACGTCATCGAATTTCCACTCTGGAACCGGTAATGACTTCAAAAAGCCACCGGGCTTCTGACATTCCGCCTTCACTAGCGCACAAGTGTGGCACTTGGCCACGTAGTGAGCGATGTCCCTCTTCATACCCGGCCACCAGAAAAGGACCTTCATGTCCTTGAACATCTTCGTGCTCCCCGGATGAACTGAATACCTGGTACGATGCGCCTCGTACATCAACTCATCGCGCAGCTCACCCACCTTGGGGATGCACAACCGGTCGCCTCTCCACTGCAACCCGTCACGCACCTGAAACTGGGCATCCGGCCCACCACCAGCCTCCTCCGCGTAGCGCTTTAAACTCGGATCGAGTTCCAAAGCCTGGCGGACTCTATCTGCGAGGTCGTACTGCACCTCAGTCCAACTCAAGCAGGCACCGACACTGCTTCGCTTCTCCACGCTAGAAATACCCAAGGCCTCCAGGTCACGTATCAGGTGCTCATCATGCATATGAATTCAGTTGGCCTGCGCTGGAGCCCTGCGACTGAGTGCATCTGCGACAACATTCCCCTTCCCGGGAGTATAGTGGATCTCGAAGGTGTAGTCCCCAAGGAACTCCATCCACCTCTGCTGCCGCATATTCAGCCCCTTCTACGTCAGAAGGTACTTCAGACTCTTATGGTCCGTGAAGATGTCGATCTTCAAGCCATACACATAATGCCGCCAAAGCTTCAGGGCAAATATCACGGCCGCCAACTCCAAGTTGTGGACCGGATAGTTCCGCTCGTGCACCTTCAGCTGGCGAGAGCCGTACGCTATTACCTTACCATGCTGCTGCAAAACACAGCCAAGGCCGCTCCCAGAAGCGTCAGTGTAGATCTCGTAGCCTTCCGTGCCGCAAGGCAAACATAAGATCGGAGCCGTGGTAAGCCGCCGCTTCAACTCCTCGAAAGCCTGCGCACACGCGGGCGTCCAAATAAACTCCTGCATCTTCCGTGTCAGCGTCGTAAGAGGCAGCGCGATCCGTGAGAAGTTCTCCACGAAGCGCCTGTAATAGACGGCCAGCCCGAGAAAGCTACGGACCTCCGCTACAGAATAAAGAACAGGCCACTCCCTGATGGCCGCAACCTTCACCGGATCAACCGCCACACCCTCTCCACTAACCACATGGCCTAAGAACGCCACGGAAGGTAGCCAGAACTCGCACTTCGAGAACTTGGCATACAGCTGGTTCCTCCCCAGAACCTCCAAGACTACTCGCAGGTGATCACCGTGCTCCTCCTCGGACTGAGAGTAGACCAGTATGTCGTCAAGGAAGACGACCACAAACCGGTCGAGGTACTCTCGGAAAGTCCGGTGCATCAAGTCCATAAACACCGAAGGCGCATTAGAAAGCCCAAACGGCATCACGGTGAACTCATACTGCCCGTGAAGGCAGTCTTCGGGATGTCGCACTCCCTAATCCGCACCTGATAATAGCCGGACTTCAAGTCCAGCTTCGAGTATACTGCCGAACCAACGAGCTGGTCGAACAAGTCGTCTATCCTCGGAAGAGGATACTTGTTCTTCTCGGTCAGCTTGTCCAGCTCCCGATAATCGATGCAAAGCCGCAGGCTACCGTCCTTCTTTTTGACAAAGAGGACCGGTGCACTCCAAGGTGAGGAACTCGGACGCACGTAGCCCTGCTCAAGCAGCTCCTGCAACTGCAGCTTCAAATCCGCCAACTCCTTCGGAGCCATATGATACGGCGAGCGGGCCACAGGCTTAGCGCCTGGCACCAACTCAATCGTGAAATCTATCTCCCGCTACGGTGGAGCACCGGGGAGATCGCTCGGGAACACAACGGGGAACTCTGAAACTACCAGAACATTCACTAGGCTGGGCCTCGGCGTAGAAGCCTCCACTAGAGAAAAGAATAACTCTGCTCCCTGACGCACTGCCTTGGACACTTGAAGAGCAGACATCAGCATCTTGCTCGATCTACGCATGCCCGCAAAGACCGTCTCACGATCGGCACACTGCCCAAACCTCACCTCCTTGGTGGTGCAATCGATGCACGCACACTGTTCCGACAGCCAGTCCATGCCGAAGATTACATCGAACTCAACCAGGGGGAGTAACGATGCTTTCAGGTCATACTCCTGACTTCCAACTAGAACTTTCACGCAGCAACTCCTCTCCACACATATCGAATATCCATTCGGCAGTAGGACCTCCAGTCCATCTGCAGAAGCAATCGACGACGCACCAATACGTTGGACGAAGTCCGACGATAAGAAGGAGTGCGAAGCTCCAGTATCGAAAAGCGTTCTTGCAGGAACGCCTAAAACATTTACAAAGCCTACGCCGCCAGACAAGGTTAGCATGAACACTAAAACAGGTATATAAAACAGTAAGGACTGTATCTTAAATTATACCTGTCATGACATCCTTGGCTTTGATATCCTCCTGCTGACCAAGATTGAAGACTCTGGGCTGCGGGGGAGCCATACGGGAGGCAGTGGACTCAGCCGTCTTCCCCTTCTCAGAATAAGGTGGCCCATTCTTCTTCTCTGACCTTGGAAGCCCACTGCGGCAATCCCGAGAGAAATGGCCAGGCTTGCCACAAGTAAAACAAATAAGAGGGCCACGTCCAGACGACGCGCCCGAAGCAGAGGGAGCTGGCCCAGATAATCGAGCCTTCTTCCAGCGATTCAACCTCCGCAACTTCGCCTCACTCGGCGCCTTGCCCTCCGGCACTGCCTCGACCACAACCACCTTGCCCTTCTCCCTGAGCATGTCCTGCTCAAGCCCTCGGGCTGAGCCAACGAGGGTCGTGAAACCCTGCGTCAACGGCCCTGTCAGAAGGTACCGCAACTCACTACGCAAGCCTCCGTAGAACCTGTTCACCCTTCTCCCCTCGTCGTCGAAAGAAGTTCCAGCGTAACGCCCGAGGCGGGTGAACTCATACAGGTAGTCATCAACCAGTCTATCACCCTGCATCAGAGCCAGGAACTGGTTCTCCATCGCGATCTGCTGCGACGGAGGCACATACCTTGCCAGGAAGATTCTCGAGAACTCTTCCAACGGCACATCAACCAGTCGCCTTCCCGCAAACTGGCGCCTCTCTACCTCATCCCACCACCGCCTGGCTTCCTTTTCCAACAAGAAAGTAGCGAAGGTCACTTTCTGCGCTTCATCCGACTGTGTCGCTGTCAGAATTCGCTCCATATGCGACAGCCAGTCCTCAGCCTCAGCTGGGGATTCAACCCCGGTAAACGGAGGAGGTCGAAATCCCAGGAAGTTCTTCAGTTGTTGCTCAGCAGCACGCCTCACGGGGACCTGCTCCACTCTTTGTGGCTCTGGGGCCACTTCCTGCACCGACGGTTGACCCTGCCTTCCAGGCTGGCCATTCAACGCAGCTAGGACGGCTTCTGTAACTAGCCGAACCATCTCAGCAGACGGAGGTGTAGGAGCCTCAGTAGACCCGCTACTCTCAACCACGTCACGGGGACGCGACGGTCCCGCTGCACTTCGAGTGCCCTACACGAGTGCAACACACAGTTAGGCGACAGCACAGTCGCAACTAACAACAAAAGGACCACTAAGGTTCCAAAATCATGCAATAATTGTTGGTTTGTTGTTACATTTTATTCCTAAGTGGACATTTTGGGTTTATTTTACGTCTCGACGGTAGCGCACACACGTGCTCACCACCCCTTAAAAGAATTCGTCCACGAATTCCTTAGAAGGATACGGAACCTTAGAAGCTGATACCAATTTGTAACACCCCCATCCGTTCGGGAGCATATAACAGAAGGTCCGGCCGGGGCCCCACGCCATATACTACAAAACAAACGGGAACGTCACTTAATTGAAATATCGAACGACACTATACAACGATGCCTAACTCAGAGCATTCTATGCGGAAGCTGAAAAGAGACAAGATAAACCCCAAAACCCGTACCCGGGTATGTCCACTTTTACTAGAATAGGAATAAATGTTTTACAACACAAAATTTTGGCACGACGGTCTTACAATTTACCAACATCGACGCGCAGGCCGGCCATACATGAAAAGCAAAAGGAACATCAAAAAGGCCTTCAAGGGCCGCAGCAGCATAAGGGCTTCAGCCCGCTATGAGCCCGCTATGTTCCCGCTCGGTCCAGCACCTGTACAACAAGCCCACCAAAAACGGTGGCAAAACAGGGCAACGGTCAGCTAAAGCTGACCAAATTATAACGACCCCACCCCTTCGAGGGGGTGGCAGTTCTAATCATCCCTGCAAAACAACCTCAGCAGCATATATATATATATATATATATATATATATATATAAGAGTGCGACTAGCAAAGCCCACAACAGTTCATATATATGCAACAATCACAAACGTGGGAATGGCCTCCACGTCTCGTGCTCTCAGGCACTCTTTGGTGTACTCCGCCTTCCACCACCATCCACCCTTGATGGCTTCTGCCCTTCGAGGCTAAAGTCGGTGGCCCGAATACCAGGGCTCCCCCGTACCTTAATTGTGAACATCCCGTAGTCCGAAGACTCTTTCCCATTGCTTCCCGACATGCTGTACGAGACTCACTAATCAGGTGCTGCAATGGTGCGGTTTCAGGTTCGCCAAATGCCCGTTGTTCACAGCTCTCGTTGTACAACACGAAGAGCGGGTATGGCGTCCCCTCAGCCTAGGTATTCTCAAATAGCCGGCTCTACGGGCCGCTAAGTCATCCACCAGGACACCCTCACAGGTCGGGCACACAGGCCTCAGGTCCTCTCAACAGGTGGGCACGACAACATCACCAGAACCAAGTCAAGGAGCTGTCGCCTGACGATATCCAATATCGCCAATGATAGTGAACAGAACTCTATTTTGGCTTCTAGCTGTGGGTGCTTCCCGGGGCACACCCCCAGGCATTGCTGCACATGCAGTAGCACTCCCACTGCCTCAGAACGCACAAAATCACCAGAACCAAGTCTGGGAGCTGTCGCCTGGCGATAGTCAATATCGCCAGCGATAGTGAACAGAACTCCTTTTCTGCTTCTAACTTCGGGTGCTTCCCGGGGCACACCTAAAGGCGTTGCTGCGCATGCAGAAGCACTCTCTAGTCCTACGAAGCAGGATATCAACACGGAGTTTTCCCCCGGCACGCACAATATCAAAAAGCATCACCAATCCGGATGAACCGTCTCGGATGGGCTTCACACAGCGCGCCTACGTCCATTTAACGCATGGACTCTACATGTATGCAAGATTTGACGGGGATAACACAAATCGACCCGTCGGAGGCCACGACCTCACCCTTTTGGGTAGGGGCCTCAACGATGCACGGAACGGACTAGAACATGTCCAAATGAGGGTAAAGAGGATCGTTACCCTTAGACGCCGCTTCGAAGCCATGGCTTGGTTTTTGGCACAGTTGGAAAGGAGCGTCTTGCCCTCCTCTACACGTAGCCACCAACGTTGAGGGAATCAGAGTAGTGTAGCTCCACCAAATCCAAGCTCTAGGCTAGGGTTTACTATTGGATCTCCTTCTCCAAGCTCTCCCTCTCTCTCTTAATTAAAACCCTTAGTGAATAATGGGTTTCAAGTGATTTTCGGCCTTTCTATGCCAGCCACCGAGCCTCCCTGTCGAAAACAAGGCCCCAAAGTCAATGTGCCATCAATGGCCTCGATTTCGGCTGTAAAGTACAATTTGGAGTTGTCGCCTGGCGACAGCGGTAAAGAACCGACTTCGACCAGTCAACGCCACCGCTGCGAACAGTGCATGACATGTGTCACAGTGTCGCCAGCGTTAGATTTGTCGTCGCGCGATAGCCTCTCGACAGAGGCCTTCACGCCAGACCGTTGTCGCCGGGCGATAGCCGATATCGCCAGCGACAGTGCTGGATTCCAGAAATCCAACTTTCTGAAATGGGGTCTTACACAAACACACAGAAAGCACACAAGTATGTATAGAGGTTCCTCAAGACAGGGTGTCTTGAGTAGTCCTCTTTCCCCCCTTCACCTTTCTAACAATGTGTTAGACAAGGCCAACTCCTCCAAACTCGGCTCAAAGAGCTTATAGCACAAGTTCCTCAGAACTTCTCAGATCAAGGATGATCCTACCTCAGAACAAAGGTCCCTACAACTCAGAGCTATCACCAACTCCTACCTCAAGCACAGCAGCCCTACAAACTCAGAGGAATCCACCTCCTATAGCTCAGACCACCTCCTGGTCCTACCTCAGGCTAAACAACCCTACCTCAGATCAGCTCCTGATCCTACAGCTTTGACCTCAGCAGGTCCTACAACTCAGAGAATTCCTTCTCCTACAGCTCAGGCAATGAAGCCCTACAACTCAGATCAGCTCCTGATCCTACACTCAGGCCTTCAGCCCTACAACTCAGAACCCACAGGTTCCTACAAACTCAGACCAAATGGTCTTACAGCTCAGGCAAGATGCCCTACAGAAAAATGATTTAGAAATTTATTACAGCAGAGTTACTCTCATGTATATCCTTCACAGCATGTGCTTCCTGTAGCTGAAGATGTTGAATACAACCTTAACTTGATCTTCCTCTTCAATAGAGTGATGGAAGATCACCTTGCTCCTTCTGGTGGAGGAGCTATCTTCTTCTCTCTGTTTCTTCTTCTCTTTCAGGGAGCAGGAAGAAAGTCGAGAGCAGCTGCCGTCAATGAAACAGTTGATTTTCTTTTTGCACGCGATGGAGGAGAGCTTCAAATGTGCCCTAGCATTTCCTTTTATACATCTCTGATCTTCAACGGCTTTTAAATGTCCTTCTGAGAAGTATGGGAGAAGCTGGTGGACCCCACACGGCTTGTCTGCAACTTGCCCTAGCTGCAGGTTCCGCTGCCCTACTTTTCCGTAGAGAAGGACTGCGCTCGACGAACTTGTCAAATTCTGCATTCGACGATCTTGTCAAACTCCGTGTTCGACGATCTTGCCAACTCTCAGATGTTTCTTCAATCTCGTCTCAGCGGTCGACGAACAGTGTTCTGTGTTCGACGAACGGCACTCTACGTTTGACGAACACGCCAATTATGCCTTCTCAGCGGCTCCTTCTTTGGTCTTGTCTCAGCGGTTGACGAACAGTGTTCTGTGTTCGACGAACGACACTCTGCGTTCGACGAACACGCCAATTATGCCTTCTCAGCGGCTCCTTCTTTGGTCTCGTCTCAGCGGTCGACGAACTTAGTCCTGCGTTCGACGAACGGCCTTCAGCGTTCGACGAACACGCTGATTCTCAGTGTTTGAAGAACTTATCAGCGGAGACACCTTCTTCTCAGCGGCGGTTTTGACCCTTCGTCTCAGCGGTTCAACTGAGACAAATCTTCATCTCCTTGTATATGATTTATTCACATCTAAGGGCATGTTTGGCCCTTTCTTTTGAGTCACCTGTACCTGTATATACTACACAAGTATAGCTTTATCAAATATAATATGTCATTAGCATTGAGAGTGATGCCTCTTTAAATCAAGATAATATTGAGGGCAATATTCCCAACAGATTGTCATGAAGAAGTTATACAAACCAGTGGAAGGTAGATACTCTAAAATTATTGCACCCATGGGCATGCAATAAATAATTGATAAACATCCTCCAAGTCGTGACCACAACGAGGAAAAGTAGTGGAGATAGGAATACCATGACCCGTAAGTAGACTCTGACAAGGAAGACGGGTTAAACTCAACTTCCACATGAAACATCTTATTCCCGGTGGTAAGGAGGTCTTCCGTATCCAAGCGGCATGAATAAGGACATGGACAGAGTCCCTAAGGAGTAGATTATAAACCACATGCGGGGACACTATAGTCAGCCCAACGTCACCCCACCCAATGCGAACGAGGAAGTGCCTTCTGGAGAGAGGCGGGAAAAAAATCTAAAGACCAAGCTCCTCACTATACCTGGATGAAATTTTTGGACGATCTCAGTCCCCCTTGGACGTAATGAGATTAGCAACTGTGATAGACTCAAATGTATCCATATTCACCCAAGTATAAGTGTGAAAGATAGGGAATGACATCACCCAGGCCTGCTGAAGGGGTTGGATAGCCTTCACATCACCGACCACCCAATAAACCTTGGGAAGTACAAGATGAAGACGCTTGGAAATCTCCCTCCAAATGTGAGAGCAATGACTCGGGTCAGAGTACCCAATGAGGTCACCTAGAAGAATATACTTGCTCCGAATAAGGTGAGTCCACATAGACTCGATTAAGACCCCCCCCCCCCCCCCCCCCCCAAAAAAAAAAAAATTGAACCCAGGTCGGGAGAAGGGGGTCTTACTGCCCAAGACGGCCACTTAGCGCTTCCAGGGTGGTAATGACTCACCCTCTTAAGCACTGAGCGGTCGCCTTGTCAGGCACAAGAATCACCACATCACATCAGAGTCGCATTGTTGAAGCAGAAGTAAGGAAGTCTAACAAGGCAACGAATATATAAGCAAAAGGTCGTAGCCTACTGTTTACAAGAATGGCCCTGCGGGCTAAAAGTAACTACTACAACATAAACACTCCTTATTTAGTCCTATACTCTAGGACTCACGTCACGGAAGACAGGGGGTGAGGCTGGAGTATCCGATCGGGCAATCTCGAGAGCTGGTAAGTCATCCAGCGGTGCGGGGGCTTCACGTTGTCCCCTCTCCTGTGAATGGTCATAAAAACAACTGTTAGTCACAGAGCTAAGTGGAAAACACATTCCTCCTCGGATTCGTATCCTAGGGACGGGCTTAAGCACTACAAATTAGATAGCCGAAGCAAGAAGGTTTAGCAACATGTATATATCGGGCCTCTTATTCAAACTAACATTTATAATTTGGGAGATGCGCAGTTTATAACTATAGTAATATTAATAATAAAATATTGCTCACACACACAGCGGGTGTTCAAACCCGTACACAAAACCCCGTATCGACACAGTTCGGACCGCTTTCCTTCCAGTAGGGTAACGAACCCCGCGGACCTCACCGATGTGGCCATCGGTGACAGTGGCCAGTCCTGCCACTTCTGAGCGTAGTCATACCGTATCATCTAGGCCCTCCCGTTCAACTTGGTGTACTACTTGGATGTGAGCCACATCCGACGATTCTGATATTTAGGCCGACCAGTGGAGGCAAATCAGCGGGTTCTAAGTGGTGATAACCCGCGGTGCACATCTCCCTGTCGCCATGAGTCGTCAACCCTCCCGCACCGGTACGAATGGTCTGCGGGCGTGACCGACCCGCCACTTTTACAGCAAGCAGTTCACAAATATTTTAAAGAAAAGAACAACTACTTTAGGTCTGTCGTGGCTTTCTTGACTCTAACGGTTACCCAACTTTTGGTCGGGAGACGCAACGGACGTGGGGGCACATTATTTGGGGCTAACTCTGGAGGAGATACTCAACTCGCAGTTACCTCTAACTAAGGCCTCATCAGTAGGAAAACCGTCTGCTAGAGCCAAACCTTGGTTAGCACCGTGGGTATAAGCATGATAATTATGGTGCAAAATAAACTGCGGTGCTGAGTAATAAAACATTTTACAGAAAGGAAGGCTGAAAGCAAGGGGCCGGAATAACTAGACCAGTACGAGACTGGATTAGCGAGCAATAAATAGCTGACCAATGCGGGACTGGAGTATCGAAAAGAACAAACAGAAAGTAGTAAATAGCTGACCAGTGCGAGACTGGAATATCGAACAGGATAAACAAAACAGTAACTAACTGATCAGTGCGAAACTGGTGTATGGGAAAGAATAGACAGAAAACAGTAAATATGTGACCAGTGCGAAACTAGAGTATTGGAAAGAATAGACAGAAAGCAGTAAATAGGTGGCCAGCGCGAAACTGAAGTATTGAAAAGAATAGACATAAAGCAGTAAATAGCTGACCAGTGCGAAACTTGAGTGTTGAAAAGAATAGACAGAACGCAGTAAATATGGGACTAGTACAAGGCTGGAGAACATGAATAAATAAACAGGTTAGTAGTTCAATCACTCCATAATCAGGAGGCTTTAGTTCCATCTCCGTTCTTAGGAGGAAAGTTCTGTTCTTTCTCCGTTCATAGGAGTTTCTCCTCAATTCCATCTATCATAGTTATAGTCCGGGAATTTTCTTAAACGCAGCTCGATGTTTTCATAAAACTCCACATCATTGTGAGCTTTGAGTTTATACCTTTATTGATCGAGTTGTTGTCTATTCGTAATATTGTCCCACGATTGTGACCCGATTGTGGGTTACGATGCCTTATTGTTTTCTTGAAAAATTGATGAGCCTGCCATTTATCTCCAAATGATCCACATATTTTAGAGTATATTCCCAATAATGTGTTAGGAGCCCGCAAATTATTTCCATATTTTCCGGCCCATTTTGGGGGTTTATTTTGTCCGAAAAAATCTATTTAGGCTCTTAAAACTATCAAAACACTTTGTAAAAATCCCAAACTTTGATAGTACCTCTATGAGGTCCTAAAATTGACCATGTATTTTTTTATGAATTTTCTAAAGTTATTTGGGTGATTAATTCCTTCATTTGAATTTGCAAAGGCCTTTATAAATAGTAAAACACACCCAAAAATTCCCAAAATTTTACTGGAGTTAGACTTTGAATGAGGAACATTTTTCATGTTCAACACTTTTTCCCTAGGAGCCTAAATTTTTCTTTAAAAAATCAGAAAGTGTATAAGAGGGTGGGGGTGCGGATAGAGAGATCCAGGGGAGGAGATGAGGTCGGATAGCGCGCTGTTCTCCGGTCCCCACAGCAGATCTGTAGTCGATCCGCTGTGGGGGTGCACAATTTCATGCAGGGGGCGGGAAACGATAAAACAGGGGTCGTCTGATCCCATCATGGAGATCGGACGGCCCCCATCTCTTGACGGGGAGGCAGAAGGTGGTAACCGCTATCACCGCTGGGCAGCGACCGCCCGACGCTGGCGCCACCCCCAATCGACTCGCTGGGGGCCGACGATCAATCCGGCGGTGGTCCGGCGGCCTGGCGCCGCCGGCCACTTTCGGATTTTAGAGAGGAGGAGGGGGCGGTGGCGCGGCCTGCATGGGCCATGCTGGCCGATGTCGCGCCACCCCTCCCTCTGGGTGGGCCTCCCACTACCCCCGACCGGGTCGCCGGGGGTAGGCCATATCTCCGACGGTGGTCTGGAGGCTAGGCGCCACCGGCCGCCGCCGGAAATGGCCGCCGAAGCGGTACAGGAAAGAGAAGCATGGGAGGAGGCTTGCGGGCACCACCGGAGGTGCGTCCTCCGACGGCCCTACCGCCTCCCTTCGTCGGGGCGAGGGTCCCGAGTGGGGCCCTGCTCCCCAGCGCCACCAACGGCGCTGGGGTGAGTCACTTGCGTCTGAGCCACCACCCGAGCCTGGGCATGGCTTGGGTGGTGCTGGCGATGCTCCAGCGATGGGAGGTGGCCGCACGGTGTTGGGGGAGTGGGAAGGAGGAGGGGAAGGCTGTCCACCTGATGGAGGGGGATCGGGAGGTGGTGGGCTGAGCGGCCATGGGGTGTGGTGGCGGTGGAGGGTTTGGAGGGGTTTCTCCGGCGAAGGGAGGGGGTTCAGGCAGAGGGAAGGGTGGCTGGAGGGGGTGTGTTCAGAGGGGGAGTGTCCTTTTTATAGGGAGGGAGGGGTCTCTCCCTCCCTTTTTTCCCGATGTGGGACTAAAGGGAGGGAAGGTGGGGTAAGATATTTCTTCCCCCTCCCTCCACTACCCTAAGGTGGGCTGTCCACCCATGGGGTAGCCCTCTCATGGTGGGGAGGTAAGTGAGAGATCCCCCCTCTTAGGAAAAATTCTAAATAAATGAGCTTGGGGGGGGGACCAAGGTCAACCCCAGGGTGGGTCCCCCATGTGGGTCAAGGTCCAAGTGGTCCAATTTATTGGGTGAAGGGTTATTATCGGGGTGTCAAATCAATATGGGTGGGTGAACGCTTTTCGGTGTGACAGAAAGCTTGACTTGATCGTGGGTTGACTTTCCGATGCCGGAACAGGTTACAACAATCTTTGTTGGCCTCATTTTGACTTTAGGAGCCCACTAAGACTCACTAAAATTGATTCCGAGTTTGAATGCTTAGTATTTCGAAAACTATGTCGTGGCGGCCTACAAAACCTAAGACGGACATATTCCTTGTATGTCCTCAAATTGAAGTGCAACAAATTCCGTTGCGCTCGTATTGGATATATGAGTCTAACGGAACTGACATAAGTCAATTTGGAGTGTGTTTGGTCATTGTACCCCAACGACTTAGTTGTGACGCACAACGATACTCAAAACGGTCGTTTTCTCCAAACGACCTCGGATTGGAATGGAACGAGTTCTATTATACTCGTATTGATTACACGAGTCTAACGGAACTGCTGGAAGTCTGTTTGGATACATTTGGTCATTGTACCACAATGACTTAGTTGTGTCGCACAACGATACTCAAAACGGTCGCTTTCTCCAAACGACCTCGGATTGGAACAGAACAAGTTCCATTACACTCATATTGATTACACGAGTCTAACGGAACTGACGGAAGTCAATTTGGAGTTTCTTAGCACAATATCCCCTAATCGGGTCACTTTCTACCTTTTGGGGTTACTTTTATTGGGTCCACTAGGGTCTAGTGACCCAATAAAGTCAGGATGTTACACTCGATCCAAACAGAGGGCAATATAGTCGGCAACTTTAGCAAGAAAGTAGTCATGTTGAAGAACCAAATTCCAAATACCCAAGCCCCCAACTCATTTGGGTGAGCACACTAGATCCTAGCTAGCAAGATGGATATCCCCCCCCCTCCCCCCAACTGGTACGTCAATTGGTGGGCATATGTTGGTACAATATAAAACATGAATATAGTACAATACAGACTTGATAAGAACCAGTCGACTAACGAAGGAGAGGTCCCTGAAATGCCAGCGAGTAATTTGGCTTTCAACCTGATCTGGATCGATCACAAACTCGAAGGAGGCGGCGTGGAGCTTCTTTCCAACAAGAGGAATGTCGAGATACTTACAGTCCAAACTCGAGCGGGAAACCTCTATGATCTCCTCAATAGACTTGCGGGTAGATTCATGAATAGAATGACTGAACCGGATGTCTGACTTACAAAGGTTAACCAGATGACCAAACATTTTGTGAAAGTTGAAGAACATCTAGAGCATTGACCAGATCAACTTTAGTAATAATCAATGTCATTAGCGAAAAGGAGGTGCAAGATGGGTCTAGCACCAGGAGAGTAGCAAAATCCCTCAAGAAGATCCACATGGTCCATTTTCCTTCAACTTATGACTGAACATCTCAGAGCAGAGGATGAACAAGTAGGGAGATAAAATGCATCCCTATCTTAATCCCCTCGAGGATTGAAAGAAGGGGGGTCTGAGGACCATTAACCAAAATAGAAAACTAAGGATCAGTGATACACCTCATAACCCACGAGATCTATCTGTGCAAGAAGCCAAAGTTGGAGAGAGCCCCCTCGACACAATTCCACCGAAACATGTCATAAGCCATCTCAAAATCCAACTTAAGCATCATGTGACTGTTAGACCTACAAGCGATCTCCATATAGTGATGAAGCTCCTGAGTAGCCAATAGATTGTCTGAGATGTTCCGACCACCAATGAAAGCACCTTACTACTCAAAAACCTACTTGTGGTGACGGGCTTCAGCTTGGTAACAAGAATGCGGGCAACAATCTTGTACAAAGGGTTGCATAGGCTAATATGGAGAAAATGCTCAGGTCTGGAAGGATGAGAAATCTTGGGAATCAAAATAACATTAGTCTTTTTCCATTTAGACGGCATGACCCTACTAGAGAAGATGTGGTGAACAGCCTCACAAGCCTCCACTCTGATAGTGCTCCAGTAATATAGATAGAAAATATTATTAAACCCTTCCACATCAGAAGTCATGTGTGTTGGAAGGTCCATAACACAACACGTAATCTCATCATTAGTGACATCCCTAGAAATCCAGATATTATCCTAAGTTGAGAGCCTATGCTCGATGAGAGGCAACTCCCCTTCCATAACACCAACCTTCGACCCTCAACGGTCCCTGAAAAAAGAGAGCAAACGAGTTTGGATAACCTCGGGATTAGAGAAAACTTCACATTGATCATCAGTCAACTGTCGGATCATGTTTTGACGACGTCGAATGAGCACAAAGCGACGATAGAAGATGGTGTTATCATAGCCTTGCAGATGCCGCTGAAATTTAGACTTTTGTTGCCAAAGAGTCTCCAAACACATAAGAGAATCTGTGGACCATCATGCGAAGGAGACGTAGGAGGTCCACACACATGCCACCCTCCAAAGCTTCCTGAGTTTGAAGGCGCATAATATCCCGCTCAAGAGAGTCAACCTTCAAAAATAAATTCCTGGCATGCTCCTTATTCCATATGGACAAAGCAAATCTAATCTTAGTAAGAAGGCAATTAAGTCTGGAGCTGCACAAAAGGCCCGATCGGGCCGACCCTGACCGGGCCTGATCGGGCCTGATCGGGCCCGGGCTTTCGTAAACCGGGCCGAGCCCGGGCCCCCTGAAAATCGGGCTCGGGCCAGGCTCGGGCAGTTGCCTAGGTAGAGGGCCTCATCCGGCCCTCAGGGCCGGGCCGGGCCGGTTTTTTGGAAATTTTTTTTTTTAAATAAATACTTATAATTTATACCATTTTACAAAATTAAAAATAAAAAAGCTACAAAATTACAAAATAATGACATATTACAAAATTAAAAATTAATAATTTACAAATTTCAAAATTACAAATTACAAATTTACAAATTAAAAAATTGAAATATATTATTAATTTTAAATAAACTAAATTACAAAATTTATTAACTTATTACATATGAGGCGTTTATCCAATCGCCGTGACTTGTAACGCGGTTATCCAACTCAGATATTCATCTCGTTCATCTCGTCTTCTAGCTCCTCCGAGCTCGCCTCCAACGCTGAAACGTGCTGCTTTCTCCTCGTAGCATCCAAATAGTCCTTATAGCAGATGCATAGTTCCAGTGATTCTTCATTTAGCCGACTCCTTCGCTCGTTCAAAACCCTGCCACTAAGAGAAAAAGCGGACTCCGAAGCTACCGTGCTAGCTTGGATTGTTAGTAAATCTCGGGCCATATAGGCCAAAATAGGATATGTATTAACTTTACCTTTCCACAATTTTAAGAGATCAAAGTTTTCGATCTCCTCGGTACTCATAAAATCGCGGAATTGTGTTTTGGTATACAATCCTAATTCGTTTAAGCTACTAGTTGTGCGTGCTTTTTTCCTAGAGGCTAATTCTAACATTTTATTTTTAAAAGAATCTTTTGTTCTTGGTTGCGATACTTCTTCTCGGGGTCACGAGCCATATAAGTTATTGTAATAATTAAAAAATTTGATAAATACAGAATGAAATTTTAAAGTACTAACGTCGTCACAATCATCGAAACTTAGATTTATGTTTAAGTTATTATTAATTTCATCTATCAAATTTTCTACGTCGTCTACGCCAAATAACGGATTTAAAGCGGCGGCGCATAAAAACGCGGGAGGCAATTCTCTATAATATTTTAAATATTTTTCTTCCATTATTTCAATTAAAGAAAGCCACCCTTCGTGTTGCTTATAATAATTAAATTTTTGTGCGATATTTATAAAATTTTCAATTACTAGTGAGCTAGTCGGATAATAAACGCCAGATAAAGAAACAGTCGCCCTATGGAAACATTTTAGTAAATCTACATAATGTAATAGTACGTCCCAATCATTATCAGTTAAATCATGATTATTAATTAAGGTGTAATATTCCATAAGAAGTGTTTTTTGTTGAAACGCTCTTTTCAACATTTTATATGTTGAATTCCATCTCACGGGCATATCAAATAGAGGTTTCAAATATTTATGTCCTTGTGCTGTTACAAATTTTCTAAAATCTTGACTTCGTTGTTTTGTACAATAAATAAATTTAAGCATTGTCCGAATTTTTGAAATATACGGTTCCATAGCTGTTAGACTATCTTGCACTACTAAATTTAAAACGTGACAGGCACATCGAGTGTGAAAAAACGCACCGTTTAACATTGGTTTTAAATCGCGTTTTAACCACTCTATTGCGAGGTTATTATTACTAGCGTTATCAAAAGATATACTCATTATTTTATCTTTTAATTTAAATTCGCGCACGCATTTAATAATAACCTGATATATAGCTTTACCTGTGTGCGGAAATTCAAAACCTTCAAAACATATAACGCGCTTATTTAGCTCCCAGGAAACGGGATCGATCCAATGACACGTGATACATATATACGATAATCCTACTTTTATGGAGCTACTCCAGACGTCGCTCGTTAAACTCACACGTCCCTCAAAAGTTTCAAAATAATTTATTAAAGATTGTTTTGCCTCAAAATATAATTTTAGTGCGTCGCGTCTAATAGTGGATCTACTTACTTGTTGATATTTTGGCTGAAGTCCTTCGTGTATGTACTCCGTCGCCTCATCGTTGTCATAGTGGCTAAACGGCAACCCACGCCTGATGACGTCTTTCACCTGCAATTCACGTTGTCGAAGTTGATCGTACGTCCATATTTGCCCCGATGCGGATAGTTGTGCCTGACTGGACTCCGGAGCTTGTTTCGCAATACAAGACTTTATGTGTCTTGTTAGTGTCGAGTTGCCGGTAAGGGTTAGCAATTTTGAACATAATTTGCATCGTGCCTTGAATTCGTCGCCGATTTTGACTTTGTCAAAATGATCCCAAACTGGCGCTTTCCGGTTATGCTCCACCACTTCGGCCGTACTTTGAGTCGACGACGCCGGCGTTGATGAGGAGGATGCCATAAATATTAGAGAGCGAGAGAGTAGGAGAGTGAGAGAGTGAGAGAGAATGAGAGAGAGAGAGAGATGATGAGAGAGAATGAGAGAGAGTGAGATGGTGAGAGAGAAAGAGAATGAGAGAAGTAGCGGCAGTTTTTTTTTAACGTATATTTATAACTTTTTTTTTTATAATAATTATTTAAAATAAAATATTATTTAAAAAAAAAAAAAAAAAGGACAGCCTAGGGGCTAGGCTGGACAGCCTAGCCCCTAGGCTGTCACGCTACCAGCTGACATTCATGTCAGCTGGCAGCAGGCTCTTATTAAGAGCCTTTAACGGCTCTTAATAAGAGCCGTTAAAGGCTCTTAATGGGCTGCCGGGCCGGCCAGCCCTGGGCCGGGCTTCGCCTGGGCCCGGGCTCAGGCCGGCCCAAAATTAGGGCTTTGCCCGGCCCGGCCCGGGCCGGGCAACGGGCCGGGCAGAAGCTCCAGGTTGGAGCCCTGCCACGGCCCCAAGCCCAGGCTAGGCCCGGGCCGGGCTTCTCCCGGGCCGGGCCTCAAAGGGCTTTTCCCGGGCCGGGCTCGGGCCGGCCCATTGGGCCCGGGCCTTTTGTGCAGGGCTAGTCTGGAGGAAGGAGATATTGAGTCATTAGAATACCAAGCCACCTAAAACACCTGAAAGGACTCCCCAAATGCTACCTAGAAATACTAAAAATGGAAGGGTCTCTGGAAAGACGGCGAAGCAACCTCAGAAACAAGGAGCAACAGACAGTCATCAGAATTCGAGCAGGCTAAGTGAAATAGTCGAGACTCCGGAAAATGCTAAACCCAATCCCCAGTACATTGTGCCTGAGCATGATGAGAAAGGATACACTCATTGGCCTCTTGATTATTACAGTAGGTAAACACGACCCCCTGAAATCCAAGATCAACTGGATGGTTAGAGCCAATAAAGTCCCAAAACTCTTGAATCGCTGAGCTGGTCATAAACCTGGCACCACCACAACATTCCTCCACATAGCAGATCACGTTGAAATCCTCGACCATAATAGTAGGAAGCCCCTGAGAAAGAATGGTAGAGATGGAGGTCCGGAGAGGTCAGCGCTCCGTATAATTCATTTTGGCATGGCACCACAAATGACCCAATGAGGCATATTAACATGCTAAATCAATACCACCACCAGTTGATGGTTCACAACGCGAAAGCCCACGGTAGTCCATTCCATCTTCCAAAAAACCATAATGCCTCGAGAAATACCTTCTGAAGGAAGGCAAAGACGACTCAAAGAGTCACTTATGACACATTGAATCCGAAGAGCAACCTCAGTACCTCTAGTATTTTGAAGAATAACCATTGACACATTCTTATCTTGGACTAAGCGCAAAATCCGATCATGGGTACCCAGTTTGAGAGCGCCCTTGAAATTCCACACAATGCACTTCATAAAGTCACGTAGGAGGAAAGGTCCTTTGTGGCCAAAACAGAAACGCCATCTTCAGTCAAGACAGAACACACTATCTGCTGCAATACCATTTCTTATTCGGTGTGGATTTTTTTTACGAGAAACAGTGCATGGGAATCCCTCGTGTGGCCGCAATAGAAGTTGTAGCCTATATATAAGACTAAAAATTTGGTGCTTAGCGTTTTCTTATCATAGGTTTATAAGAGGCTCAAAATGTGTTGTGAAATTTCATAGAAAAAATGACAAAACATTTATTAATTGACCCTCTTCGGTCACATTTTTTAGGGTCTTAAGATTTCCAAAATAAATTATCATTCATAAATTTGTGTGAAATTATCTACAATTTTGATGTTGACCACTTTTTCTAAATTTGTCTCTAAGTAATTTAGTGTTTGACTTGGAAAAGTGGTAGAGTAATATAAAATTGTAGTTTAAGTTATTGAAGAATGAAGTTTTGCTCTAATCTTAGGGAGATTGAATGGCCCAGATGTAGCCACACCTTGAACTCATTCACAAAAGGCATAGCGGGAAGTATCTCTCGCTCAAATCGTTTGTGTTAGGATTTGAGTGGTTAGGATTAGATCATGCATGCAAACTGACGATGGTTGTAACTTGTAAGCCAACGCCGGTCCAGCCATTTTGTGGCCCCTATATCGCCTTCGATGAGGTCTTGTTGTCGTCCACCTGTAAGATCCCCCTCCCGGAACACAAAACACGACCGAGGGGAGTCTTATGCCCAGGATAGTCGCCTTGCGGAAGCGCCAACGCACGAGCTAGCCTCCCCCCACAAGACGCCTATCCTGCCGGCCAAACCAACTGAACAGCACCAACCCATCAATAATAGAAAGCATTAAAGTCATAGGTTCACAATAAGTAATAAAGTCCAGAACAGTACAAAGAAAAGCAGAAAGCTACACAAGCTCCTGCAAAACATCAGAGTATCAAGCTAAATGCCCCGAGGGCTACATCTCAAGCCACTCGCTCACCTCTGCCACTGACGGCATCCAAGGTACCATAGTCACCAACCCTGCACACCTGACCAGGCTGGCCTCCTGTGTTGAACGCTGCTACACCAACTAAGCGTGCTCCTAAAAAGAGGGGTGCAACAACCGTTAGTCATAAAGACTAAGTGGCTTCTCATCCGCTCCCCCAGCGACTCCAAGGCACCGGGCGGAAGGAAAGGAAGAAAAGCTGCAATATAGCAGTGATATACAAAGCAGGTGACGGGGGAAAGTAAACTAATATATACACAAATTGTAGGCTACACAAGTGTAAAAGGGCTAATCAAATCATGTATAAGCAGGAGTATAATAAAGGTGTACATCAGTAAATAACCAGTAAGTAAAGCAGGTAAAGCGAGGCAGTAAGAACAGTAGCGACAAGTAATCAATCTCGTACCCTAACTTATATGAATGCCCATACAAACTTATAAGTTAGGATTTCCAGGAATTATAACTCATCATATAAAAGAGCCCATACTAATTTATATGATGAGGATCTACAAGTGCGTATGTTATGCTATGCCATGAATGTTTTATGCAATGAAACTCACACACGCGACTCTATGCGCATAGACCTTTGTAGTTCCCTCTGTTTGAAAGGAAGACAACCTCTCGGGTACCAACCGCTGTGACACACGGTGGTAGCGGACCGGGCTGTCCACTCCTAGGCGGGTATACACTCTACCAGGCCTAGACCGCACGTACGCCTCGACGCTAAGCAACCGCGGAGCTCTGCGTACTCTTTGCTGGAGTCCACCAGACTGTGAGCCAAGTGAGAGGTGTCTTCGGGGAACTGTCGTCCCGACACGCAGCCAAGCTGGCCCCTTAGACCCCTACACACCCGCTAAGTCAACGTACCGCGGTCGGAGTGATGACCTGCCTAGTACCGAAGACCTGCCACATTTCTGAGAATGTTACCAGGATAATCATCCCCTCGAGGTTTCCGCTCGTCTAACCGGGCACCACAATCCTGCCACTCCCGCAACTGGGAGGAGATACACAAATCCAATCTTACCCTACTATGGCTACTCTTGCCTACTTTAATTGTTATTGCAATTTAGGGTTAATCTTGGACTTCCCGAGGGTTACCCTGTAAGGGGCTCGCTACGGTACTAGGAACTACAATGAGATGAAACCCCAAAGTTCCCTTTACAAGACATTTAATTGGTTGGTGATTTATTGCTCCTTCTTTATACTGCTCTTAAATAGATAGTGAATTTGGACACTAGACCTGCTTGGCCCAATTGGGCCAAGTGCAGCTTTTCCCTCTCTCTCCTGACTTAAACTTGACCTGAATCCCTCAAGTGGTGACCCCTCATGGGTAGACATATTAATCATGAGCTCCTTATCACTGTACATCAGTCATCTTCCCATTCCCATGGGTCTAGAGGGTCAGATTACAAAAACCAGTTTTGCTAAACGCAGACCACCTAAGGGTAATCCACCTTCCCAAAGGGAAAACCCTAACCACAGGTCCTATGGTTCCACAAACTTATCCAAGGTTCCTACTGACCTAAATAGAACATGGTTCAATTTTCATAATTTTCCAACTTAGTTAAATATTTAATTATTTTTCTTGAATATTGTGACACACCCTAAATTGTTCATGGAGTACTCTAAATTTTGGTCCAATGTCTACCAAATAATTATCATGTATGTATACTGAATTCAAATGCATAACCACCAAGGATGTAGGTTCATAATTACTGTTTTGCCCCTGAAATAAATAATTGAAGATAAATCCAAAATGACCCAATTAATTAAATAAATATCAAAATTGCATTGTAAAATCCAGAAAAATTCCCATAAGTTATTGTCATTGATGTGAGCCTCATATAAAAATTTCATAGAGTTTCAAGGTGATTTGCTCAAGTATTTGTATAAGTCATCTAAAGGGCATAAATGGTAATTTCCTTATGAATACAAACTTTTTCACTATAAGTGTTCCAAGTAAAATTTCATATACCACATATCACTATAAGTAACCTTCCTATAGAGTTTGGGGGCCTTGTGTATGGTTTTACTATACATCATAATTAAATTCCCAAAACCTAGGTTTTTCACAAAAATCATAAAATGGATAAGTTCCTAAGTAAATGACACCCCAAATGATTCCAATGCTTTAGAATATGAATGTCAATGTCTGACCTAAATTTCAGAATTTTTCGAGGACAAATGCCATTTAATATTAATTTATTTTCAAAAGTGGCATGTGTGTAAATTCAACCAAAGAGGCATGGAAAAATCATCAAGGATCATAAGATTAAATCCAGAGGGTACTAATACTTCAATTGACATCATTGATCAATTTGGTAAGGTGAAGATAACCTCAAATTCTTGATTTGACTTGATCCATCAATTAAGCAAATTTCTCCAAAGATCAAAATAAATACTAATTAAATAGTAAAAATCTCATGATAATTATCCTAGCCCTACAACACTATTCTCCACCTAGGGATGAAGTTTGGTTGTCTAAATATGTGTTTAGGTCCTAGTTGCTTCATTAAGGCCCAAGAGGGCAATTAAATAATTTTAGAGGTACGAGCTAGGGTTTTTGGTCTCCATTGCTCCAATCACTCATTGATGATGAGCAAGACCCTACACAACCCCTAAGCCCCATTACCACTGGATTTGGATAAGCCCTTAAGGCTAAGCACCAAAATCCACGAGCCACCAAAGTTAAGCGGTTTTCAAACCTAGGGCATCAAAATGTCCCTTGGGGGTTCACCATTAAGATGAACTCCAATTGTCCTCAAATTTGAAACATAGGCTACTCATATACTTATCTACATGCCACCAAAAAATTTGGGGCCATTAGGGTGATTACACCCACTAATTATTCTTAGGTCAATTTTCTATGTTATGATCAAAACTATAACAAATGTGCCCTAAACATACAAATATTTGGGCACAGGGTAGGCCTAGGGTACATAAAATTCTTTTTTTTTAAACTCGGCTATGTAAGAGTGAAAGAAAATTGCAGTTATTAAAATAAAATTACTAGCACACATCTTAAGCACATCAGACGACCACCTCATCGTCTACCTCCAGCCTAGGGCTGCGATCTGCTCAACCTGAAATATAACACATATCTTCGTCGGCCACCAAAAACCCCAAACCGACCGACTAACACCGCCACCACCTTCCTCGCTTTGAGGTACATCGACGGGTGACGTGTTAGCGGTCGGAAGTGGCCGGAACATTTACCCAGAACATTTATTTCAGGCCGTCTCTTCACGGCTTGCTCTCCAATCGACTCTATTGAGATCGATATCTCACCTAGTGTGATCTAGGAAACTAGCACCAAGGGAGAGGGGAGGAAGCTCACCGAGTGTCCATGCATGCTACCCAATAGCCGCGTATGCGGCATTTGTCTGTCGTTCCCGACCTGGTCAGATCTCGTTGTTTCGAACCTCGTTTGATGTTCGCCGAAGGAGTCGGACTTGGATCTCGCTGGAGAACTCGCTGTTTTTGGAGTTTTCACCGCCAAAAAAATGGAGGCTGGCGGTTAGAGAGAGAGAGAGAAAGTGAGTGGGAGGTGGAGGGGTGAAAACCAAGAGGCGGATGTGGTTTGAGGTTTGCTGGAAGAGATGTTGGGGAGAGAGATGGAGAGAAAAAGAGAGGGATCTAGAGAGAGAAAGAGAGATGGAGAGAGATGTGGTCTGGACAGAAAAACGTAGAGAGAGAAGTGGAGGAGGGGAGTTCTGGAGGCGGAGGCTCACGGGAGAGGGAGTTGCCGGAACTCGTGCGCCGGACAGCGCCGGAGTGAGCTCGCTGTGACGAATGACGCCGGAGTTTGGTTGCTCGTCGGAGCTAAGGAAGAGGAAGCTCGGCCATGGAAAGGAGCTTGGAGCTCGGCCATGAAAATGGCAAGCAGTTCACGCCCTTGCCGTGAGGAGGAGGTGCGCCGAAGGATGTGCTCGCCGGAGGAGAAGAGGACACGGATTGGTGGAGCCGGATCTCATTTCCATCATCGGCCATGGAAGCTAGAGGGGTGACGGCGCTGGCTGCTGAAATCGGAAGGGGATCGGGCAATGTATGTTTTCTAACCTAATTTTTTTACATATATATATATAATATAATAATAATAATAATAATAATATTCTTACCATTTAAACGATTGTATCTCACCCTATAGTGCTCGAAATTTGCCCCGGACAGGCTCGTTACGACCGTCTCGACGATACGGACCCATCGAGACAAGTCGCGATCAGTTTCGAGTTCGTTTGCTCAAATTACGCTCTCCGGAGCGTTTACGGCCTAATTTGACTTAAACGGCAAAACTGTCCAAATGACGCCGGAATCGTGAACGGATAGATTCGTTGAACTCGTACTATTATTACGAGTCTAACAAGACTGACTAGGGTCAATTGCGAGATCGTTTGGTCAATTTCACCATTTTGGATAAATATGCTATTCGCAGACCACATTAATAAATTCGCCGATTCTCATCAGAATCGAGCGCGGACAGTTTTGTTGAACTCGTATAGGCTTCACGAGTCTAACAAAACTGACTGGGGTGAATACCGAGACCGTCTGCAACATATCGCCTTTTGGATAAATATGCTATTCGCAGACCGTGTCATTTGAGCTAACGTACGCACTATAATTCCTTCAAGGCGGCACGCTTCCTTCGGGTTTTATTGCTCAAATTGTGCTCTTCGGACGGTTGGATCCCGATACAGCAAACATCGGAACAAAGAATAGAAACGGTACTCGCCCCGTTCGTCGAGTGCACTTCTCCGGCTCAGGTGCAAGCCTGGCCCTCACTACACCCTGAGCCCGAGTCAACTCGCTTGACTCAAAAAATGCGCACAAGGGGTCTAGCTCGAATCGGGATGTTACACCACCATTGTCGATCGATTCGTCAGACCTAGACGTGCCGAGCAGTGGGGGTCTGACGTCCTGTCGCTGTGTATGGTGGCATGAACCACGAAAATTGTGAAATGCATCATTTTTTGACCGTTAGATTGATCTCCTTTGTGTCTTTTCTGACAAGGGGCCTCTTCATGGGCCCTTGGGGAGGTCCTAGAAGACTACCCCACCCTTTACGACGCCCCATCGACCACTAGGGTGGTGGTTAGCCGAAGATCTCTTGTGGGTGGTTAGAGAGACTCATATGCCAAAATCGCCTCTCTGACGGCCTGGTGGATCGCAGGAGCTTGGGATTGACACTTGCACATCAAAGGGGAGTTAGAGAGTTCACTCGGAGGGGGTGAAAGCGGCTCGATATCCTATTGGTTTCCATGGACCTTGGTGTGTACGAAAAATGCTCAAGTGGTCGTTTGTGGATTGTTAAAGGGGAAGGGAAGGCCTTGGTGCTTCATTTGGTGTCTCCAAGGTGATGTGATGCATCTTCCATGAGATGAGGGCTCAATTTATAGGAAGGGGGAGTTGCCATCTCATTACAACTTTTTTGGAGAATTTTACACGCAACCCTCCGACCACCTGCTCCACTACCATCAAAGGACTGGGAGTTATGTAGGGTGATGAAACCTTATATCTCATGGTATGGGCAAGGTTTAGCTCTTAGGTTAACTCTTAAGGTCAAACTCTATGCTAAGGTGGCAGTGGGGTCCACCCCATGGGTCCATGGGGTTGCTTAAAGGCTTGGGTGAGCTCATTTGGGCTTGCGCCACATGTTTGGTAGATTTTGATCGCGCAAGGCCCATGCGAGCAATTATCCATGCTTTTAAATCATTATTATTTAGGTCTCTAAGGTCTAGGGGTGTTATGAATTTTTTTTCCTAATTTCCCGAGGCACACTCCTATTTTTCCGTAATTTATTTAATGTTTTAGTAAGAAATCAATTTATTTAATTAAATTAATAATTTTATTTAATTTAATCGTCCAAAAATATCGTAATAAATACTTTAAGGGTAATTGGGGTCCATGGAAGTTCAACTTCCATCATTTCATATTATAAAAAATTAATAAATAAATAAATTTTAATTCAAAAAAAGGTCATGACTCACTTCATGGGTCATTATGGGACCCATTGGTCCCATTGATGGGTCAAGGGTGCCCATGAATGGTGAAATAACTATTTGAGACATTTTTAGTGCATTGGGTCCACTAGGGCAAGATGTAATGTTCATCATACTCAATTGAGCTGAGTTGGGTCCAATGCAGTTTCAGTTGCAATGACCAGGCTAACCAGACCAGGTTGAGGTCTTGTGTGTTAATTGAGACTAAAGGTGCAAATAATGTCCGGGTCTGAGCCGGTTAGGCCTGTGCCCGGGCCATGCCGATCTCAGAGACCACACAAAGCCCCCTTTTTCTATGGGCCCGGTCTGGTGCCCTACACGGACCGTGCCCAGGCCTACCCGAGCCCGGCCCAATTTGCAAAGCTAATCTATATTATATAGCTGGGCACACATGCCCACCCTATTTAATATAGCTGAGTGTTGCCAAACTATATTAAATATAGCTGGGCAGATGCCCAATTATCATTTTGGGTATTGCCATGTAACACCCATTCCCAATGTTGGGGAATCGAAAAATACCCAAGCAAGTGGTAGCAGGAAGCTAGCGTGGCACGATAGCCGCTACCACAGTTACCCCTCTAGAAAGTGAAAAATGAGCTTTGTCCCTTACCACCGCACGGTAAATGCTACCACTGGCGGTAGCCTCATTTCCTGGGTTGATCATCGCTATATGAGCGCTGGAGAGATACCACGGCGCAGTATCTGCTACCGTCATGCGGTAACTAATCGACCGAGTTTTCTTAAAACCGTAATCGTGGCCGTTAGATCCTTTTGGAACTTGATGCAAGGGTCCAGATTAGGTCGTCCATATGCCTTGAAGTGGCTGAGAGCCTCATTTGAACCCTCACTTTCTCTTTTGTTTTTTTTTTTGGCTAGGGTTGAGTTGAGAGAGGAGGAGGAAGGTGGAGATTCCACAATTGAAGGAGCAGTGGAGCTCCAAACTTCGATCTGAGTCCGGCAAAGCGGAGAGGATCCGAAGGCGGTCCTTTTCATCCGTGCATTTCAAGCTTTCGATGGCAAGGAGAAAAACTCATAGGGTAAAGATATTTCTCCTCCCGGTCTTAGGATGCGTGTTTGACATCTTGCATTTTCATACTTTATTTCCTGCATTTTTGCACCAGATTCCTCAAATGAGAGGGATTGAGGTCGCCTTGGTTCAAAGAGAACCACCGGGTCGATTGAGTCTGTCCCTAACATAATTGCATTAGAGGTCTATGTTTGTTAACGAATTAGGCATAATTGTCACACCCTGACCCGATAAGCTCGAGTTAACGAGGCGGGAACAGTAATATGATTGGGATCTTTTGCAGTACACAGAGCAAGAGCCAGAAATAAACATATTTTATTGATATTTTATAATTTTCAAGTACAACTTGCCACACATACATATTCTTCTTGTTTTTACATTTTTACATGCTACATAATATAAAACAGTCTTCCTTACTAAGCTATGTCACTTGCATCTTCGTAGGTACCTAAAACATTAGCAGGCTGGTGAGCATCTTTCCTTGCTCAACTCTGGAATAATAGCACAATATTTATGTATGCAATGCACATTATATAAGCAGAGTAATGTAGCGGACGCAGTAAGCGAAATAAGCATATCAACATATATTTCTTGACCATTTTTCAAATATATTTTCTCTATAGAAAAATAGCTCATTTATTAGTTAGCGATTATAGTACACCGGTTGGCCTAACCGAAGGCTCGCTGCCTTTTCAGGCTCGGTTGGGACCCGTCATGTCCTGCGGATAGCGAATCCGCCGACAGGGGTTCAGCTCACATAATATACGCCCGCGAAAAGATCACAAAACAGTCTTTAGAGAGCATTACCCCCTCCAATTTATATGTTCGCGAACAAGACCACAAAACAGTCTTTAGCATTACCCACTTATATCCCTCAAGCCAATTACTGAGCTAACATACTAGTGCACATCATTACACAACATTGTAATAAAGTTCAAAATAGTCATCATATTACCACAACGCATCTTGAATTATCTTTATTCGTCGCATTCCGGTCAATTATTACATGGGGATCAGTCTAGTCGCAAAAGACCACAGTGGACTGATTTTATAATAACGTCGGTCGGACCTTACGATAATTCTACTCGCAAAATTATTTCCATCAATATTATAATCCTTTTCACAATATCGTGCATCGACGCATCTCAGATTATCCATATTGGTCGTAACCGCCCAAGATCAGTCTAGTCATAAAAGATCTCACTTGACTGAAATAATATTGGTTCAACCTCGTGGTAATTTAGCATGCGTAAATAAATTACTAAATATTATATTTTTGCACGATAATTAGCATAACATTTCCACATTTTCAATATGCATGCAGCCTATAATTCGGGATCTCATTATCACTTGAATACAAGTGATTCAACTTTTCGTCATGCCTAGCGAGTTATCGTAATTATTTCGACAACATTTAGATATAAAATTTACCTGTAAAAACTACGAAAAATAATAATTAGCGAGAAATAAATAATGCAGTATTTTCCACCTACCTCAATCTTCACGCTCCCAAATTTGAGCTCTGAATCTCCTCTTAGCAAGGTCGGCACTTTGGCAGAAATACGACAACACTGACAATTAATTGTGTGCCGGCAGAAAATATTATGTTGGCGCCGCTTTCGCAGCACCTAGGAAGACTTCGTTACAATACGAAGCCAAAAACTAGCTCTCAAGCTACTCCCGGAGTTTCCTCGAAAGTTCGGCGGCGATCCAAAATTTTCTCTCTCCTCTCTCACATGTTATCTCTTAAATTCCCGGAGCTGGGAAGTGAATTGGAATGATAAGAGCAGCCCAATGGATGGTTATTAATAAGGGCTCCGCAACGCCACCAAAATCGCCTCAATCCGAGTTTTGTAGCCCCCAGAAACGTGAAAAAACCATATCAAGTCAAAACGTTGCTTTCAAATTCACAGATGGGCGACACGTGGCCCGAAAGGGCGCCACGTGTAACGACCCAAACTCCCGATGAAATCATTTTCACGCAATTATGTTGAAGTTATGCAATTGCGTCATTGTAGTGAATATATTGTTGAAGATCGCGTTATAGAGATGCTACTATAACATAAAATTATTTCGTAAAGAGTGAATACAATAATTATGATGTTGGTGTGCATATAGTAAGAGGTAATGAGATGAATCTATAAAATAAGTTTGTTCAAAACTATTGTGTGCTAATAGAGAAATGGATGTATTCAGACACCTAGTTAATAGTAAAATTTGGTGTGCTAATAGCAGACTCGGGTGTGCGGATAGTAAAACATTTGGTTTATTTACCTAAGTGGTGTGCCAATACTATATTATGAAATAGGGCTGGCCGGTTCATTATGCTGCAGCAGATATGAGGATATTAGTATATTAGGATGTTAAGCGGTGGATTGATATAATGCGCAGCTCCTCTTCCCGATACTTTTACGTTCCGCTTGCCGCCTGGAGGTCGACGGACTGCGAGGAGCTAGGGCTGTCGATGCCTCTTCTTCCCCATCGATGGTTCCTCCTCTCTCTCGCATGTCTCTCTAACAAGCTGGGATCGAGCGCCTGCTATCGATGCCTACTTTTGTCGTATGCTAGGGCTCGACGGGAACCCGCCTCCTGCAGCGTGAGCCGACGGAGAAGAACTAGGGCTCGATGCTCTCTCCTCTTCAAGTCGACGATAGCAGCCGATCCTTTCCCTTTTTCTTCTCGAGCCGTCGCAGGGAGCCGTGATGAAGCTCGCCTCTGTTTTTGCTGTGAGTTTTCTCCTCTTCTATCTCACTTCGTTTTAGAATAACGTTAGGGAGGATAGAAATTAACTGAATACATAATATGATTTACATTTAGTGGATTACGTTTGTGAGAAGAATTATATCGAACTTATGTTTAAGACAGATTTGGGTTATATTCAATGAGGAGATTTTCATGAATTCTATATATAGATGATTTGATTTATTTAGTTCTTCTAAAACTGACCTTTTATACTATTAGAAACCAGTGCTTTGGGTAGTCGTTTTGGGGAAACATAAGTTATCTATTTTCTTACCAAAAGTTTTGTTTGACTAAGTCCGGAACCCTAGACAAATTAAAAGCCAAATATCAAGTTAACATCAACCCAACTAAACAAAATGCTGAAAAATACAGATATTGCCGAGACCAAGGATGGCATCCTGTGATAGGCATGATGATGATATATCGAGATATGATAAGGGGAAAAGACAAGAAGATTGTGGTGAGTACTTATTTCTTTAATTATGCCTAGCTTTGAATATTTTGAATATATACATAATTGATTTTCATACTGAAAATATTTTAGTGACTGCGCATTGACATGAAATTGAAATTGTTTGCATTTATGAATCACGGATAAATATGAGACTTTCTAGAACCTATTGAATCGGAAATAACAAGAACTAAGTGATGATCTTAAAAATGTTTGAATAAAACCAATGATACCTGATACGAAGATTCAATATGAATATTGACTATGAATACGTGAATAAGAACAGAACGAAAAGAAAATAAGCATCGATGCATCGGAAATGATAAGGGTTAACCCAGTAGCCGTAGTGGGGGTGTGAATACGCTACGGCGGAATGTGCTTTTGATATTGATTGAGGTCGTTGAAGGCCGGAGGCCGTTGAAGGCCAAGAGGTCGTTGAAGACCAAGAAGGAATCTACAGCAACCCTTATGATTTCCTAATTTAATAAAGTGAAAGATAAACGAGGAATCTGATTTAGAAACTGATTATGAGAACATCTGATGATTGACGATGGAAAATGAATTGACTGAACTACAGTTGAAAGAATCTGAAATTGATGAACAGATTTCGAATAAAAGAAATGAAACGACCGTGAACGAATAAAGACTGAATGTGAATAGAAGTTACGAAGAAACGAAATGAATACAAGAATTTGAAAAGTAAACATATCGTTATTGATATGTCATTACCTAATTAATACATTTATCTACTGCAATTTGAATTCGATGATGACAGGTGAATAAGACTTCTGATAATTGAAAGTGACTCATAAGAGATATGAACTGAAATGAGTAAGAAGAAATATAAGAATGAACGAATATGAACGTGAATGAATAAGACTAGAACATTCGACGAAATGAACTTGAAAGAACATAAGAATATAAAGAACTGTATGCATATTGATACTGATATTTCTTGTTTGCATGTACAGCAGTTAAAGAAATATGTTATTCACTTAGTCATATTCGTTATGACTAAGCCCGTTGACTTCATTTTTTTTAGGAAGAGGTGCATTTCCTGAAGACGCTTAAGAAAGCAAAGTGGTCCTTTGAAGAAAAGCCAAATAAAGATCAGGCTAAGGTATGAGTAGAAGTTTACGAAAAGTTCTTATTATGTGTTTTATTTTGTATTCACTATGCTTACTTCTAGAACATCCTGGCAAATGAAATGAAAATAAGTTTTGATACAGAATTTATGTGAGGTCTGGATAGGGGCCTCACAATTTGGTATCAGAGCTAGGTTTGCCAGAAGTATGTTGTCGTGAGTACATAATAAGTACACAGAATATGAACTTGAGAGAATTTGACATAGAAGCTGATTCAAGTTTAGTTATAAGGAAAGTAAGAAATGCAATTGTCTGCAAAGTGATAAGTTGATGCGAATGTTAAGTCATGAAGTTTGTTATTGCAATTTAATGCGAAAACTGCGATTACGGATTGAGTGAATTCGAATTAGATTATAAACAACGAATGCAGATAAAAGATAAACATCGAATGAAGAAATGAGGCCAGATCCTTTATACAATATGTAGATTTGAAGGAGATGTTACAAAAGATAATGGAAGCCAGAATAAAGATTTGAAAAGGCTAGGTCAAACAATTGTTGAGATATGAAATTTAAGATGCTGTAAGGATCTAGTGATAACTACAAATTTAAATCAACGAATTAAGAATTTTGAACATATGAAAGAAAGAGAATGACGCGTCACAGTAAACGATAGAACTGATAGAGTGCCACATTTTCGAGGACGAAAATTCCTGTAAGAGGAGAAGAGTTTGTAACGACCCAAACTCCCAATGAAATCATTTTCACGCAATTATGTTGAAGTTATGCAATTGCGTCATTGTAGTGAATATATTGTTGAAGATCGCGTTATAGAGATGCTACTATAACATAAAATTATTTCGTAAAGAGTGAATACAATAATTATGATGTTGAAAATAAGTTTGTTCAAAGCTATTGTATGCCAATAGAGAAATGGATGTATTCAGACACCTAGTTAATAGTAAAATTTGGTGTGCTAATAGCAGACTCGGGTGTGCGGATAGTAAAACATTTGGTTTATTTACCTAAGTGGTGTGCCAATACTATATTATGAAATAGGGTTGGCCGGTTCATTATGCAGCATCAGATATGAGGATATTAGTATATTAGGATGTTAAGCGGTGGATTGATATAATGCGCAGCTCCTCTTCCCGATACTTTTACGTTCCGCTTGCCGCCTGGAGGTCGACGGACTGCGAGGAGCTAGGGCTGTCGATGCCTCTTCTTCCCCATCGATGGTTCCTCCTCTCTCTCGCATGTCTCTCTAACAAGCTGGGATCGAGCGCCTGCTATCGATGCCTGCTTTTGCCGTATGCTAGGGCTCGACGGGAACCCGCCTCCTGCAGCGTGAGCCGACGGAGAAGAACTAGGGCTCGATGCTCTCTCCTCTTCAAGTCGACGATAGCAGCCGATCCTTTCCCTTTTTCTTCTCGAGCCGTCGCAGGGAGCCGTGATGAAGCTCGCCTCTGTTTTTGCTGTGAGTTTTCTCCTCTTCTATCTCACTTCGTTTTAGAATAACGTTAGGGAGGATAGAAATTAACTGAATACATAATATGATTTACATTTAGTGGATTACGTTTGTGAGAAGAATTATATCGAACTTATGTTTAAGACAGATTTGGGTTATATTCAATGAGGAGATTTTCATGAATTCTATATATAGATGATTTGATTTATTTAGTTCTTCTAAAACTGACCTTTTATACTATTAGAAACCAGTGCTTTGGGTAGTCGTTTTGGGGAAACATAAGTTATCTATTTTCTTACCAAAAGTTTTGTTTGACTAAGTCTGGAACCCTAGACAAATTAAAAGCCAAATATCAAGTTAACATCAACCCAACTAAACAAAATGCTGAAAAATACAGATATTGCCGAGACCAAGGATGGCATCCTGTGATAGGCATGATGATGATATATCGAGATATGATAAGGGGAAAAGACAAGAAGATTGTGGTGAGTACTTATTTCTTTAATTATGCCTAGCTTTGAATATTTTGAATATATACATAATTGATTTTCATACTGAAAATATTTTAGTGACTGCGCATTGACATGAAATTGAAATTGTTTGCATTTATGAATCACGGATAAATATGAGACTTTCTAGAACCTATTGAATCGGAAATAACAAGAACTAAGTGATGATCTTAAAAATGTTTGAATAAAACCAATGATACCTGATACGAAGATTCAATATGAATATTGACTATGAATACGTGAATAAGAACAAAACGAAAAGAAAATAAGCATCGATGCATCGTAAATGATAAGGGTTAACCCAGTAGCCGTAGTGGGGGTGTGAATACGCTACGGCGGAATGTGCTTTTGATATTGATTGAGGCCGTTGAAGGCCGGAGGCCGTTGAAGGCCAAGAGGTCGTTGAAGACCAAGAAGGAATCTACAGCAACCCTTATGATTTCCTAATTTAATAAAGTGAAAGATAAACGAGGAATCTGATTTAGAAACTGATTATGAGAACATCTGATGATTGACGATGGAAAATGAATTGACTGAACTACAGTTGAAAGAATCTGAAATTGATGAACAGATTTCGAATAAAAGAAATGAAACGACCGTGAACGAATAAAGACTGAATGTGAATAGAAGTTACGAAGAAACGAAATGAATACAAGAATTTGAAAAGTAAACGTATCGTTATTGATATGTCATTACCTAATTAATGCATTTATCTACTGCAATTTGAATTCGATGATGACAGGTGAATAAAACTTCTGATAATTGAAAGTGACTCATAAGAGATATGAACTGAAATGAGTAAGAAGAAATATAAGAATGAACGAATATGAACGTGAATGAATAAGACTAGAACATTCGACGAAATGAACTTGAAAGAACATAAGAATATAAAGAACTGTATGCATATTGATACTGATATTTCTTGTTTGCATGTACAACAGTTAAAGAAATATGTTATTCACTTAGTCATATTCGTTATGACTAAGCCCGTTGACTTCATTTTTTTAGGAAGAGGTGCGTTTCCTGAAGACGCTTAAGAAAGCAAAGTGGTCCTTTGAAGAAAAGCCAAATAAAGATCAGGCTAAGGTATGAGTAGAAGTTTACGAAAAGTTCTTATTATGTGTTTTATTTTGTATTCACTATGCTTACTTCTAGAACATCCTGGCAAATGAAATGAAAATAAGTTTTGATACAGAATTTGTGAGGTCTGGATAGGGGCCTCACACCACGTGGCGCCCATCCGGGCAGGCACAGGTTGGGCTTGTGCTGGCATAGGCCAGCACACGCCCTGGCCCAATCACGAGCTGCCACGCGGACACGCGGCCACGCGCGTGGCCCGCGTGTGTGGCGCCTCCAGGGATCGCCACATGGCGCGAGCGGCCGCCACGGTGCGCCACATGGCGTTTTTTCCTCTTGTCATTTTGGGTCCATTTTAGGTCCCGAAAAATTACGAAAATACCTTCCCTATGATTTTTCGACGTCCGGACCCGATTCCGGCATCTGTTCGCCAAATTCTGAGCGGTTATGACCCAAATTACACTTTTTCCATATGTGCCCCAATTTTGACTAATAAAATATGTATTTTAATAGATTTTGATATTCTGAGTTTATTGGCGGACTCAGTTTCTCGAAATTCGCATTGATTGAATCGAAAAAAGCATTTTTTTACGAACTCTAATTTCGACAAATAATATATTAATTCCTATGTAATTCGGCGTTCTGAGTCCATTGACGGACTGCGTTTCTCGAAATTCGTGTCGGTTGCTCGAAATTTGCACCGATTGCATTGAAAACCACATGTTTTCTCATGAACTCCGATTTTGACAAATAATATGCCGATTCCTATGTTTTTCTACGTTCTGAGTCCATTGGCGGACACCGTTTCTCGAAATTCATGCAAGTTGCTCGAAATTCTCACCGATTGCACCGAAAAACACATTTTTTTCTTACGAACTCTGATTTTGACAAATAATATATCGATACCTATATTTTTCGAAGTTCTGAGTCCATTGGTAGACTCCATTTCTCAAAATCCGTGTCGGTTGCTTGAAATTCTCACCGATTGCTCCGAAAACCGCATGTTTTCTCACGAACTCTAATTTTGACAAATAATATGTTGATTCCTATATTTTTCGACCTTCTGAGTCTAATCGTGGACTCCGTTTTGATAATTGAATGCTTAAATATGATTATTAATCCATAATCAATATTATTTAATGTTAATCGTGATTAAGTAATTAGAGGATATTACAATAGTGGTTGAAATCGAACTTGTGGTCGGTGGCCCAATTCGATGATGAATGTTTGACATGCATTTATGGCTTTTGCTAGATGCGCCATTGCGGCGAAGACGCCGTTATAATGTCTAAATTTCGTGAGGATAACGAATGTTGAGTTTAGGGTGAGAAATGTGCATGGTGATTAATTAGGTGGATTGCGATGTTCACTTGTAAGCTAAGGTGTGGTTCCATCTCTGTGATCGATTGACTAGCTCTATGATGGAATTATTCGTGTGTGGTAGATGTCCTGGCGAGTTGTGTCCCCTTGTGAGAAACTGACGAGAACGGTCGTGCCTTGTAACAAGATTGATGGTGAGAGTCACCATGTGCGGACGTTGGGTCCATGCGAGAGTTCTTAGAATCAGTTGTTGTGGAATTGGTGAAACTAACAAGAACGGCTATGCTGATGGACAAGCCCGATGGTGTAAGTATCCATGTGCGGGTGGGGTCTCAGCTAAGGTTCTTAAAATCGATTGGTGTGCCTTTAGGGGTGTGAGTACCCCGATGATACTGTGATATGGTTGTGTATTGATGATGTGATAGTCTCATACACGCGATTGGGAGCCTTGGGTGAAACCCAGGTTGCATACAAGATGCATTGTTAGGCTCTCTTTACTTTATGCTCAACATATAAATATGATGCTTGTGACATATATAGTAGAGCTTGTTATTGTTGAAAATGTTGAAGTGGAAGTTTGTGGAAATTGGCGGTCTGGGGGGAGGTCGCGTGGTCTGGCAAACTGCGCGGTCTTGCGGTCTCCCTATGCGGTCTGACTTCTCTGGTCTAGCCGCAGGTCTTCTCGGCGTGACCTCCGTCCTTCTGTCCAAGGTTGCCGAGATGTGGCCACACGGTCTGGTTTGTGAGACCGCGTGGCGGGCTGTTCTGATTCAGGAGATGAAGCCGCGCGGTCTAGTCTGTGAGACCGCGTGGCAAGGTGTCCTCTGTTCTGTGCGGGTCGAGCTGCTGACCGCACAGGAGGTTTTCGGAACGGGCAGTCCAGTCTGGAGGCTGTCCGGGTTCTTGGTAGTGCGCATCGACTAGTCTTCTTAGTGGCGCGGTCTCCGGTTTGTGTTCGCATAGCTGGTCCTTCGGCGATCTACTGGTATATGCGGTCACTGGTGTTTGGTCGACTTGGCGGGCTGTTGCCCTAGTCGGCCTGGTGTGTTCGCGGTCTCTGGAGGAGGTCGGGTGGCGAACACAGGTAGTGAGCGTCATGACCGGGCGAGTTGTCATGATCGCGCGGCTTCTGTTGAAGTCGGCGAGCTCACGGCGCAGAGCGATCTTGCTGACCGCGCGGGTTGACCGGTCTTGGTCACGCGGTCAGAAGGCGGTGACTCTATCTCATAGGGTGGTGACTAGATCAGGTCGCACGCCTATAAATAAGAGTCATTGCAGCTGCAAAATCATCGCACCAAGTGTAAGCAGAGCTCGCGTCTTTTCTTGCGGTCTCTTTTTATGACCGGTCGGTTAGCTGATTGAACTTGTCTTGTGCAGCTTCTGCGGATTGTGCGGGCAGCAGCGGCCACCTCTTCTTCTGAAGGTGTTCGGGCGGTCTCGCGGCTTGCAGTGCGGGTTGCTGGAGTTCGGGAGGATCAGTGGCAGATCGCGGGGTTCTCAGTTGGTGTTGTTCAAGTCGCAGGCAGGCAGTTCGGACAGTCACGTTTCCTAGTCGCGCGAACTCGCAGGTCGGGCGGTCAGGCGGTCTCAGGAAATCAGACCGCTGGTTTTATCTTTCAGCATTGTATTTTCTCCTGTTTTTGTGTATTGGCGAAATCATGTCTCGCCATGTATACCTCGCCTTGTAATGAAGTTTTCTGCTAGCATCAATACAGATTGAAGTTGTTTTTCATGTGCTTCTGGTTGTTGGCTTGAACTTTGAGTTATACTATTCCTGCTCACTCCTAGATCTTCGAAAAATTTCACATGGTATCATAGGTAGGTTGGAGTGGATAGAGCAGTGATTAACTCAAAGTTTCCATCGCCTTTGTGAATAAGGAACCAGTGGTAGAGCCATGGAAGCAAGAGGTCTTGGGATTGAGATGCTCAACTCGACTAACTTCAAGATGTGGAAGTCGTGTATGCAGAGTTATCTTCTGGGTGAGGACCTCTGGGAGGTTGTTGGAGGAGATAGCACCTAGGAAGTTGTCCCAGTTGGGGACAATGGTCATGAGGTGAGAAACTGGAGGCGGATTAATGCCAAAGCAATATCACCTGACCTATTCGATCACATCTTGGGGTGTGGATCAGCTGCGGAGATCTGGAGAGCCCTGGATGAGATGTTCAACAAAAGAATGTGGCAAGACTTCAATTCCTGGAAAATGAGCTGGCTAGGTCGGCTCAGGGTGATCTTTCTATCTCTACGTTCTTCTTGAAGATGAAGAATCAGTGCGCCGAGATTTCAGCACTAGATCTGGATGAGCCAATTTCTGAGGCGAAGCTAAATAGGCACATCATCCGTGGCTTGCGGAAAGAATATGTGGCCTTTGTGATGTTGGTGCAGGGTTGGGCAAATCAGCCATCTCTGCTGGAGCTGGAGAATCTGCTTGCGTCGCAGGAGAGTCTGGAAAGGCAGATGGTGGGGGTGTCAGTGTCTGGGGGAGATGGCGAGGTTCTCTTCACAGGGAAGAAAAAGTGGGATAAGAAGAAGACCGCTGGAGGCATTGGGCCTTCAACTTCTGGACAGCAGGAGAGGGGATATGCTCCCAAGGCTGAAGGAAAGAAGAAGGGAGAAGGACCAAAATGCTTCAGGTGCGGAAAGGTTGGTCACATCAGGAAGGATTGCCAGGTGAATCTTCATCTGGGGCATGCTGCTGCAGGGAAGGAGGAAGCTGAGGCCAGGCAGAATGATGGAGGATGGGGAGGAGCCTTTTCGGCTTCTGTTGGAGCTGCGGCTCCTATCAACTATCAGGAGGACTGGATCGTGGACTCGGGGTGTGGTCATCACCTCACCGGGGACGAGTCGAAGCTTACTTCAGCGCAGCCTTACTCAGGTAACGATGCCATCATAACTGTTGATAATACCGTGCATAGTGTCGAGAAGGTGGGGGTTGTTTCCTTGGGCAGTGATAGAGGGCCACTAACATTGAAGAGTGTCTATCATGTGCCCGGAATGAGGAAAAACCTCTTCTCTGTGACCAACGTTGTAGACGCTGGGTATCGCGTTCTGTTCGGCCCAACAGAAGTGAAGTTTCTTCGAAACGTTGAGGCGGTGAAGGCCGAAGTCGTTCATGTCGGGAGGAGGGCAAAAGACTTGTTCGTTTTATCGACAAGTTCTTATGTTGACAAGATGAGAACCAATGACAGTGTCGTCATATGACATGAGAGGTTGGGGCATGTAGGGATGGACAAGCTGAAGGCTATGGCGGTGAAAGGTCTGGTCAAGGGCCTGCCTAGTCTATCTTCCTACGGAGATGGTCATATTTACGCAGGATGTCAGTTCGGCAAGTCTCATCGACTACCGTTTGATAAGTCGCAAACAAGGAGTAGTGTGCCGTTGGAGTGCATCCACGGTGACTTGATGGGACCAACTGCTACCCCAAGCCTCAGAGGCAGCAAGTATATGTTGGTGTTGATCGATGATCACACCAGATGTGTCTGGGTTTATTTCCTGAAGGAGAAGGCGGAGGCGTTTGCCAAGTTCGTGGAGTTCAAGGAGCTTGTGGAGGGTCGGCTAGGCCTGCGGGTTAAGAAACTGAGGACTGACAACGGAGGGGAGTTCACCTCTGGTGAGTTCTCTAGTTTTTGCAGGAAGGCGGGCATCCGGAGGGAGCTTACTTGTGCGCATACTCCACAGCAAAACGGAGTTGCAGAGCGGAAGATCCGTCATCTGACGGAGACCTGCAATTGTTGGCTGCATGCCAAGAGTATCCCAAGGTCCTTCTGGGCGAAGGGAATATCTTGTGCTGCCTATGTCATCAACATGATGTCTCTCAGTCCCATCAACATGTTGACCCCGCATGAGATGATGTTCAAAGAAAAACCAAGCGTGGCACACCTTCGGGTGTTTGGTTCCACCTGCTATGTGCACGTTCCAGATGCGCTTCGGACGAAGCTAGATGCGAAAGCAAGGAAGCTGGTCTTCGTGGGATATGATGATCGGAAGAAGGGCTGGAAGTGCATGGACTCGGAGACACGGAGATTCGCTGTATCTCGCGACGTCGTGTTTGACGAGGTGACGTCTTACAAGGGAAGTTCTGGTGTTGAGCTACCAGAAAGCAGGGTGGAGGAGCCGGTGAGAGCTGTGGAAAATCTTCAGGTGGAGCTGCCCGTGTCACCAGGTGGTCCATTTACTTCTAGTTCTAGGACGGAGGCTTCTGGATCAGGAAGCAGGGGGAGCGATACTCCTAGTACGTCTGGAAGGGGAGCTAAGGAAGAAGCAGCTGAGGATGTTGCGAGTCAGGGGAAGGAGCTGAGGAGATCGAAGCGAACGATCATTGCCCCTGATCGCTATACAGGAGGAACATGGTGAGCTTTGTCTCATTTTTCTTTGCTGGTCCCTTAGATGAGCGGGGACCAGTGAGCTTTGAGAAGGCCAAAGGCATGGAACAGTGGGATTCAACTATGCAGGAAGAGATGAGTGCACTTGAGAAGAATGAGACTTGGTCTCTGGTGCCCAGGACCAGGGTATCACCCCTGTGACATGCAAGTGGGTCTATAAGCTCAAGAAGAAGGCAAACGGCAGTATCGAGCGATACAAGGCTCGCCTTGTGGCTCGGGGATTCTCGCAGCAATACGGTGAGGACTATGAAGAGACATTCAGTCCGGTGGCAAAGATGACTTCAGTTCGGTTCGTTATTGCCTTGGCAGCATTTTGAGGGTGGGAGATTTCGCAGCTCGACGTAAAGAATGCGTTCTTGTACGACGAGATTGACAAGGACATCTTCATGGTACAGCCGCCAGGCTTCGTACCTGAAGATTTTCCTGACAATGTCTGCAAGTTGAAGAAGGCCCTGTATGGGTTGAAGCAAGCGTCGAGGGTGTGGTATCGGAAGATAGCAAAATATCTCTTATTCTGTGGATTTGGTGCTTCAGACTCAGACTCAAGCTTGTTCGTCAAGAAGAGCGGGGAGCTTCAAGTCATCGTGTTGCTTTACGTCGACGATATGATCGTGACGGGGAATTCGAAGGAGGAGGTAGCAAAGCTTCGGGCTGAGCTATCTATCAGGTTCGAGATGAAGGACTTGAGTGAGCTTCACAATTTCGTTGGACTCGAAGTGCAGAGGAAGGAAAGTGGAGTGCTGGTGTCCCAGGCTGGATATGCGGAGCGAATCGTAGAGCGGTTCGGCATGAAGGAAGGGAAGTGCATTTCTACACCTCTGGAGAAGGCCATGAAATTTCGCAAGGATGAGGGGAGGATTCTGAAAGATCCGCTGGTGTTCCGAGCTCTGGTTGGGAGCTTGATCTATCTGACGATCACTAGACCGGATATTGCTTATGCGGTTGGCAGGGTGAGCCGTTATATGGCGGAACCACGGATGCCTCATCTACTAGCGGCCAAGAATATTTTGAAATATGTCAAGGCGACTTCGGATATGGGTCTCCTTTACAGGAGGGATGCGGGCTTCGAGTTGCATGGGTACATGGATGCTGATTACGAGGGAGATTCAGATGATCAGAAGTCGACGTCTGGATTCGTCTTCATGGCGGGCCTTACGGCTATATCATGGTGCAACAAGAAGCAGGATTCCGTGTCTGTCTCTACCACGGAAGCGGAATACAAGGCTTCGGGTTTGGCAACTCAAGAAGCCATCTGGCTTAGGAGGTTGGTGGTAGACGTCCATAAGGAGGTTCGGGGTCCGACTCTGCTCCGCGGCGACAATGAGAGTGCTCTCAAGCTGGTTACTAATCCAGTTTGTCACGCGAGGACCAAGCATATCGAGATCGAGCATCATTTCATTCGTGAGAAGGTGCTGGAGGGGTCTCTTTCGGTCGAGCATGTTCGGAGTCAGGACAATGTTGCTGACATATTCACAAAGGCGCTGGCGAAGGGGACGTTCACTCGGCTAAGGAGTTTACTTGGGCTGTTTTCAACTTCCCACTTCAAGGGGGAGTGTTGAAAATGTTGAAGTGGAAGTTTATGGAAATTGGCGGTCTAGGGGGAGGTCGCGCGGTCTGGCAAACCGCGCGGTCTTGCAGTCTCCCTATGCGGTCTGACTTCTCTGGTCTAGCCGCAGGTCTTCTCGGCGTGACCGCCGTCCTTTTGTCCAAGGTTGCCGAGATGTGGCCGCGCGGTCTGGTTTGTGAGACCGCGTGGCGGGCTGTTCTGATTCAGGAGATGAAGCCGCGCGGTCTAGTCTGTGAGACTGCGTGGCAAGGTGTCCTCTGTTCTGTGCGGGTCGAGCTGCTGACCGCACAGGAGGTTTCTGGAACAGGTAGTCTGGTCTGGAGGCTGTCCGGGTTCTTGGTAGTGCGCGTCGACTAGTCTTCTTAGTCGCGCGGTCTCCGGTTTGTGTTCGCATAGCTGGTCCTTCGGCGATCTACTGGTATATGCGCTCACTGGTGTTTGGTCGACTTGGCAGGCTGTTGCCCTAGTCGGCCTGGTGTGTTCGCGGTCTCTGGAGGTCGGGTGGCGAACACAGGTAGTGAGCGTCATGACCGGGCGAGTTGTCATGATCACGCGGCTTCCGTTGAAGTCTGCGAGCTCACAGCGCAGAGCGATCTTGCTGACCGCGCGGGTTGACCGGTCTTGGTCACGCGGTCAGAAGGCGGTGACTCTATCTCATAGGGTGGTGACTGGATCAGGTCGCACGCCTATAAATAGGAGTCACTGTAGCAGCAAAATCATCGCACCAAGTGTAAGCAGAGCTCACGTCTTTTCTTGCGGTCTCTTTTTGTGACCGGCCGGTTAGCTGATCGAACTTGTCTTGTGCAGCTTCTGCGGATTGTGCGGGCAGCAGCGGCCACCTCTTCTTCTGAAGGTGTTCGGGCGGTCTCGCGGCTTGCAGTGCCGGTTGGTGGAGTTCGGGAGGATCAGTGGCAGATCGCGAGGTTCTCAGTTGGTGTTGTTCAAGTCGCAGGTAGTTCGGGCGGTCTCGTTTCCTAGTCGCGCGAACTCGGAGGTCGGGCGGTCAGGCGGTCTCAGGAAATCAGACCGCTGGTTATCTTTCAGCATTGTATTTTCTCCTGTTTTTGTGTACTGGCAAAATCATGTCTCGTCATGTATACCTTGCCTTGTAATGAAGTTTTCTGCTAGCATCAATAAAGATTGAAGTTATTTTTCATGTGCTTCTGGTTGTTGGCTTGAGCTTTGAGTTATACTATTCCTGCTCACTCCTAGATCTTCGGAAAATTTCACAGTTATGATGATTATATGTTTGTTTTCATGTTGCATATGTAGTGCTGACTTGTAAGGTGATGTAGTTCCCCAGGGTTCGCTAGGGCGGTCGGGAGGAGGGTATTGTTACGAAGTTGTGGTCAACCTTGGCTGACCCTCATGTACCGCTTCTTTTGTGTTGGTTGCAGGGCAAGGATCACAAGCTGGAGCTAGCTCGCCAACAAAAAAGACCTGAGCCTCATAAAGTGTTTCCCCTTCATCTTTAATGTTTTCTTTAACATTGTTCCGACTTGCTTGCCGATGTAGCTTATGAGTTTTTCTATATTTATTTTGATATGATGTATGTTAATTTGGATTCATGTTTTGTAAGGCCATAATGTCAGATCTCTCCTTCTTAGATGTGGACAACCTCTAAGTGTTTGGCTTATTATTTTCGTTGTGCTTGCTCGATGTTTTGTTGAGGAAAGTTTTTTATATAATTTTATAATACTGAATCTGTGGCGACACTATATTGCGGGAGACCCGACCGAACCCATACTATATGGTTGTTGCAAGGGAGGTATTACATGTCAGACCTGGGATCGCCAGAATCGGGCCTGACCTAGTTTGGCTAGGACCGATCTAGCAAGCTCCCCTTTTTTAAGGGAGGCACGATCCCGATTTGACTTGGGCCCGGTCTGGGCCTGCCCAACTTTTTTTCCATGCCTGATTGGGACCCAGTTCTTGCACTGGGGCCCAATTAACATAGAGGGGTTCTTGTATGGTGTAGAGAATGCTACATTTCCAGTAGCCCAAAGTGAAGAAAAGTCCTATCAAATGTGTTGTCAGTATGCGAGTAGGGTTGGATTTAGCATTCGTAAAGAACACAAGTTATATTGGTCCTGGTACAAAAAATCTTAAATCACGTGAATATCATTGCTCTAAGTCTGGATTAAAGAGCGCGATCAAGGTTCCAGATTCAGAATTCAAATTTTATCGTTTGGAAAGAAAAAAACAAATTATCTGACTATTATTATTTTTAATATCGATAAAGAAGGTAAACAATTGAATGTTGACAAATATGTGGAGGAATATAATCGTACTCTTGACCAAAGGATACTCGTCTAGCGGTCGATCCGAGTGAACTTAAATTAGAAGGAGGTGGAGAGCAAGAGTTTTTTCCTGATTGACTATAAACAGGACCTCGCGAGCTGCAGCGAGGAGGTCCCGCCACGTACCCGGAAGTATATAAAAACTTCCCCTCCTAAACCAGAGCTGAGCTCGGCACAAGAGAGGCACAGAGAGGCTTTTTGGAAACCTCAAGGGGGGGTGACGACCCAGGGCCGTACCACTCTGGATCACACTGGATCACTGTGGCCTCACCTGACATCGTCCGGGTTGCAGCCCAAGCACCCAACCCCTCTCCATCCACATGGGGGTTGTTCATGGCCACAACCTCCCTTTGATGAGGCAAACTCGATAGTTAAGTGTGCAACACGAGGACTTCCCAGGAGGTCACCCATTCCAGTACTACTCCAGCCCGAGCACGCTTAACTATGGAGTGTCGCTAAGAAGAGTGGTAGTATTTTAAAATCATTGACCGAAACTACATTCCGAACCTTTGATGTGTATTATTATCTTGTTGATGAAGTAGGGGAATCCCAAAATTTGGGATTTACTAAAAGAAATACATATAATTTTATTGATAAGAGAAGAAAATAAAAAATAGAGGTGACTTCCTTGGTCTTTTATAACAACTTGAGGAACGTCAAGTTATGAATAACATATTCTATTTTGATGTTCAAGTCAATGGTTTGAACATGTTGATAAAATTTTCATTGATAGATGGTCAAGGCAAACTATATTATAAGTGCTTTAATTATGTACTTACATTCAACATTACTTACATAATGAATATATATAATCTTTACCATTGGTATAATGTAGTCATTGTCAAAACATTTATAGTAGAAGAAATAGTAGAATTATTTATATGACTATTTGAATACTTCTAACATTTGTTTATGTAAGAAATATTTGACCACGGTAAAAAAGATTTCTTATCAGCCGTCTCAATTCTCTGTGATCGATTGTGCACTCGATCGCTCACGGGCTAAGACGATCCATTCTAGACCGATTTAGGAGCCTCAAGTAGACTGCAACATTCATATTTCTTATTCTATCAAATTGTTTGTGATTGCATATCTCTGTGATCGATTGTTTACATATTAACAATGCTCAAAATAAGAATATTTACACATTATAAATGCTCAAAATATATAATGTTTACAAATTAAATTTAAAACTTGTACAACTGAAACTAGAATTAACACATAGTTTGCATGGATTTAATTGTTATCATCGATATCTAGAATTAACTATGTTTGCATCTCCTAGAATTATACTAGTTAATTGTGTTATCAAGCATTATAAAAGAGATAGAAACAATGCAAAATATCACTTATTCTATTCTCATGATTTTTTTATGCAAGTGTTTGATGTGAGCGTTGTGGATCCTTGATGAATGATTTCTTCTTTGTGCTAGCATCTGCGTTGTTCTTTTCTGAACAGTAATATGCATATTGTGAACGTTCGTCCAATGCATTAATGACATAGTTTCTCGTACAAACACATTTTTTAACATGGAGAGTCAAGTCATATAACAGAATGACATGTATGATTTCTAAAGGCTAAATTACACAAGGATTCACACTCTTTAGATGGTCATAACGATATATGTTATTCTTTGCATGGTGATCCACCTTTTAAGGAGATATTGATCAGGGATATGTGTAAAAATTTTATGATTATAAATTTTAGTGCAAATCTACATAACATTTCGTTAATTCTAAACTTATAACATGACCAATGTATCTTGGACATCATGACGTCCAATTGTACTGTCCAATGTTTGTTCTGTTCAGCCTAATCGCACCATCTATGGACCAAAATGCAAACATTTTTGTTAACCGAATGCTCTTATTCAATAAACAAATCAAAATCGGCTTGATTAAAATCCTTAAAAAAAATTCATACATTGTTTGTGTATATACCTTCAAAACTTGTTTTAAAACTAGACAATTTCTTACATCAACATGGATATTTCCTTGCATATAAATCCTCTTATTGCTCTTCATCGCAACAATTGTTAATCTTTTTTTTTTCATTTATATGAAACAATCGACTAACATGGATGTAGCTTTCGTGATCGCATTACATATATTATTTAAGTACTCACTCATCTTAGTAGACAAATATATTACGATCAAGAACCATCTCATTGAAAGTTGTTGCCTATTTTTGCTTAATTTTATAAAGGTCGTTCAATCATTTGCTATCTTGTAGGCTGCGATGAACAAATCATTTGACTCTAATGCTCATCAAATTTTTCAATGATAACACATTTTATGTTAATATCAACATTGAATGAATGACGTTTAGAATGAGTCTTTTTGGTAAAATATGTCGTAGACATAAGTGATGTAGGCTCTTTGTCAAAACCCTCTCAATAAAAATCATCATTGCTTGATCATGGTCTGTATAATTTGAAAACACCAGAAAGAGGTAAAAAAAATCACGTGGTCGGTTCGGTGCCGAACTTCACTATCAGTTGCTTCTTTACAGGGCTTTGATGAGAAATCGAGGGTGACAGTCCGCTCTTCGTTACAACTTGTGGGGGAGAGAGAAAAGCATTTAGAGGGTGACACACCACCCCTCTCGAAGTTAGGTCTTCTTCTTAGCCGCAGTGGGGAGCACCGCGCTCTGTGGCTCGAGCGACCTTCCGCTTGCGCTTTGGGATGTCAAGGGGTGCGTTCTGGACTTTTGGATCTCTTCGGTGTTCGATGACGGTCTCTAAAGCGTGAAGCTTGCCGTTGACTTGGAGGTGACGATCACTGGGCGTTCCGCGCTCGAAAGGAAGCTTGGAGGAAGACAAAGATCTCTGAGCAATCTTCGAAGTGCTTGAAGATTTTTCAAAGGCGTCTTCGAAAATGATGAAAATCTTCAAGTGGTCTCTCTCTTGCACTTAGGAGGAAAGGAGGGAGGAGAGAAAGATGAGAATGAAGGAGAGCCTAAGGTCATATTTATAGGCCCCAGAGGTGGTTACGGTAGTTATGCGATTATTCGCAAACCGTAACCACCATAATTGTTATTTGCATGCTGGTTTTATATGGTTTAGGACACGTATTATTTAGGCTTTTTTCTATACGCAACCAGATATATTTTCGGATAATCACACTCTCACCCATAAATGGGTGGTTACACTGATGATTACGGGGGTGGTTACCCTCTGATCGGAGGGTGGAGACTTCACGGGATGATCAGACGACGACAGTTGAGAATCCGGCCGGCGGCGAGGAAGCCAACCGGCGGCGGGGGACCCGACCGGCGAGGGAACCGGCCGGTGGCGAGGAAGCCGACCGACGGCAGAAACCTGCCGGCGAGGATGGCCGGGCGTGAGAACCTTGCGTCCGGGCGGCCGGCCCCGCGGCTGCGCGCCCACGACCCGCGGCCAAGGGCGGCGGATCGGGGGCCGGCCGCGTGGCCTGGAGGTCGCGCGCGTTATGGGCGCTCGACCAAAGCCGACTAGGTGGCCGGCCGCGTGGATAAGCGGTCGCGCGCCCACGACGCGCGGCGAAGCGGTCGCGCGCCCACGATGCGCTGCCAACGCCGACTAGGTGGCCGACCGCGCGGTTAGGCGGCCGCGCACCCATGACGCGCGGCCAAGGGCGGCCGGCCAAGGGCCGGCTGCGGGGCCTGGAGGACGCACGTCGTGGGCGCGCGACCAAGGCCAGTCGGGTGGCCTGCCGTGCGGACACGCGGCCGCGCGCCGTCGGCGTACGACCAAGTCCGACCGGGTGGCCAGCCGTGTGGCGCCGCGACTGCGCGCGGGGGGGGGGGGGGGGGGGGGGGGGGCGACCAAGGGGGCCCGGCCGTAGAGCCTTGCGACCGCGTGCCGTGGGCACCCGGCCAAGGGCGGCCGGTCGGGCACCGACTGCGGGGGTTTGCAGTTGCGCGCTAGCGACGTGGTAACGGCTGGTTTGCGGGCCTCGGGCGGTTAGAACAGCGGTTGGAGCGCGGATCGCGTGCGGTGATCGCGCGCGTGGTGATTTCCCCCCTAACTCCCCACTAAGGTAGTGTGGGTCATTTAAATTTCGGCTATTCGCAGCCCAAAATTCCTATATAATGAGGGTGACTTCACCAATGAAAACAATGTCTAAAATATTTGAATATTTCATAAGCTATCTCTGCCCTAAATAGTGACATCATCTCGGCTCAGTCATGATAATTTTCCTTAAGTATACACAATATGATCTGTGTATTTAATAACGAGTGACAGTGCACGGGGAGCCACGCGCCATGTGCGACGGTACCCCAGCTTGACGACGCTCACGCCACTTGCAATCCCTCGAGCGCACAATATTACGTATGTTGCCTCATTTTGTTGCGCGCTTGAGGAAATGCGAGCAGCATGATTATCGTCGAGCCGAGGTACTCCCATCTGCGCTCATCTGCTCCCGCGCGTGAGCATCACACAAAAACACTCATCACGTGCATAACATTAATTTAATAAACATTAATTTAATAAATATTAATTTAATAAATATTTTGATAAATTGATGTTTTATATAAATTTTAATAAACATTTATATACTACATATATCAAAGTTTTATGTAAAATTTAATAAAATTTTATACTTTTTTAGTTATATATATATATATCTAAATATTAATAAAAATGTTGGTGGATCCACCTCCACCTCTCTACTTTCTCTTTTTCTCTAATTCTCTCTCCAACTCCAAGACATGTTGACCCCCTCTCTCCCCTCCTCTCTCTCTCTTAATTATGGGCCCTACTCCCTCTCTCCCCCCCTCTCTCTCTTTTAATTGTGGGCCCCACTCCCTCTCTCCTCTCTCTTTATTGAACGGTGGTTATCACCGATAAGGGGAATCCGACGACTCGTATTCGTTTGTCGATCATGTTATGTCATAAGGTGATATCTTATATATTAGTAGGAGTGACAGTGCATGGGGGGCCCCCTGTGCCCCGTGCGACAGTACCTGCCCTGCGGCGGCGTGCTTCGCTCGCCTCCGATCGGCGAGCTTATTTTAATTTTTTTGATTTAATTTATTTTTTGAAATTATTTCAGTTTTTTGCATTTTATTAATAATTTTTTTCCATTTTTTAAATTACTTATATATACGATATTTTATTATAATTTTTCGAAAAAAACTCTATGCAGGTGGTCTGCGAATAGCCAACCGGTGCAAAACTGTTTGGCTATTCGCAAACTACGGTGGTCTGCGAATAACTAACCAGCGCAAAACTGAAAGACTATTCACAGACCACATGTGAATGGATAAGATCATTTGAATCTTGATCCGACGGCTCATATTCGTTTGTCGATCATGTTACGTCATAAGGTGATATCTTTATGTATTAGTATAGATAAAGACTCCACAATGCAATGCATTGCTTTGACGAGGACTATTACATGCATCAACTTTCCCTTGATGAAATAAGCATCGATCTTCTTTGCGGAGATTAAAATAAGATAATCTCCATGGAGATCTTTCCTAATTTAATGAAAATAAAAAAAAACTTTACCTTAAAGATCATTTATAATCTTCATGAAGTTCACTACTGAGCTCCCTAAAGCTCAACAAATTTTACCATATGCAGGAATACAAAAGCAAAATAGATTTGTTGCGGGTCGCTTAGGGCTCTTGGTAGACCGGTTTACTTAAACCACCTTAGCTCGGGAGCGAACCAAGCGCGCAAACAGTCAATTTGAGATTCGTTGAGTACACTGAGACTTTTTAACGTGGAAAACCCGGGAAGGGTAAAAAACCACGCGGCCGGAGCTGTGCCGACCAAACTTCACTATCTTCTTTAGGTTACAATCCGGTACTTAGAACTCGAGCGCGACAGGCCGCTGCTCGTTACAATAATAGAGAGAGAGAGAGAGAGCTCTGAGGGTGACATGCCACCTCTCAGAAAACTAAGTGTTTTTCCTTCTGAGAATGTTGGAGAACAAAAGTGAGAAGGCTCCGGAGAACAAAAGTGAGAAGGCTCTGGAGAACAAAAGTGAGAAGGCTCCGGAGAACAAAAGCGAGAAGGCTCCGGAGAACAAAAGTGAGAAGTGGTGTCGCCTTTCGGGACGAATGAAACATTCAAGTCCGCGAAGGAGATCTTCAAGCGCCGAAGGAGAATTCCGCAAAAGTCTGCAAGGAGCTCTCCCGGGGTTGAAGGCCAGCTCCTCCCAAATGAAGCTCTGGGGCTCCTTTTATAGCTTTGGCCGGGGGTAGTCCGGTAATTTCGCCGTTGTAACTTCCATAAATACCTGGCGGACGAATCATATTTTCTGGTTCGGGGCACATGGATCGCCATTTTTCGTAAATGATCATCTTGCCCTTTGGGCAGTTCGGGCAGTTTTGTTGGAGGCAAAAAAGGCGACAAGCTGTTCCTGAAATCTGAGAAACTAGAAAGATAAAAAGTGAGCATGCTGAAAAGACAAAATGTGAGTACGCTAAAAAGACAAAATGTGAGCTGAGCGTGCTCAGAAGCGTTCTGAGCGCGCAACGAACGGAGAAGCAATCTAGGCGACTGGGGAAGCGTTCTGAGCGCGCGTGAGCGCGCGTGAGCGCGGAGGCGCTCTAAGCGCGCTCAGAAGTGTTCTGAGCACGCGCGAGCGCGGGGACGGAAAAAAGGGAAGTCGCGCCCGCTGAGGGGGAACTGGGTTCCGACCGGGCACTCCGCAGGACCCTATGTAGGAGCGGGCGGTCTGGTCGTATCCGCACGGGGCGTGGCCTCACCCCAAGGGGGGCGCGGCCCGGTCGCACCCCAAAAAAAGGGGGGGGGGGGGGGGTGCGGCTCGGCCGCACCCCTAGAGGGGTGCAGCGGCATGGCCGCACCCGAGGAGGGGTGCGGCCTTGGCCGCACCCCAGGAGGGGTGCGGCCTTGGCCGCACCCCAGGAGGGGTGCGGCCTTGACCGCACCCCAAGAGGGGTGCGGCTGGGCCGCACCCCAAGAGGGGGGCGGATGCGCCGCACCCCTTAAGGGGTGCGGTTCGGCAGTACCCCTTGAGGGGGGGGGGGGGGGGGGGTTCGGCGCTACTGCGCATGCTAGCGCGCGGTAGCGCCGTGCGGTACCGCTACGCGTGTCGTGGCGGTGGCGCGCACGCGGTAGTGCCTGCAGTTGCGCGCGGCACCGCCGCGCGCATGGTTGAGTGCGGCACCGTGGCGCATTCTGCGTGCGACTTTGCACGGGTGGTTGGCTGTGGACTGGGCGGCGGTTTCTTCAACTCGAGCGATTATACGTTGACTGTTGACCCCGCCTCTCTTTAGTGGAGTTTTCTCTAGACGCACCCCAAGGCCTCTATGGGTGTATAATATAAGCCCCCCAAACCTTCGGAGTCCGAATTTCGGCGCGGAGGAGTTCGGAGGTTTTGATTTTTCTGTGGCGGCTTTGATCATTGCTCTCTTTGCGGTGCCTTGGGTAGGAATTGCTGTCGGAGGATGAGTGTGCGGTTGCTTTTGTTTCCTTGTTCCGTTTAGGCGTTTCTCATTCTACGCAGCGTTGTGATCGCGCTCTCGTGGCTCTGCTGTCCTGGTTATCGTCGAAGTGTCGATTGAGGGAAGATGCTCCAAAATTTTCGGCGAGGGGTGTTCGCACTTTGAGATTGTTGCTGGCTTGCTATTTAGCGTTGATTCTTGAACAACTTGATGGCCTTTTACAAAATAAAGGATGAGTTTGCGCGGGTCCAAGCCTGCGGTTTTTTCATAATAATATGAGATTAGTTTTTGCGAGTCTGAGCTCGCGGCTTTTACATAATAAAGAATTAGTCTGCGCGAGTCTGAGTTCGCGGCTTTTACATAATAGAAAATTAGTTTGCGCGAGTCTGTGCTCGCGACTTTTACATAATAAAAAATTAGCTTGCGCGAGTCTGAGCTCGCGGCTTTTACATAACAGAAAATTAGTTTGCGCGAGTCTGTGCTCGCGGCTTTTACATAATAGAAAATTAGCTTGCGCGAGTCTGAGCTCGCGACTTTTACATAATAGAGAATTAGTTTGCGCAAGTCTGTGCTCGCGGCTTTTACATAATAGAAAATTAGTTTGTGCGAGTCTGAGCTCGCGGCTTTTTTCATAATACAAGATAAGTTTTTGTCGGTGAAGGGTGTACGTATTCAAACCGTGGACGAACATAAGTGGGGCAGACCCTTATGACGTCGGAATCTTACCGCGGTGGAGAAGGGCGAACCTTCAATCGACGATAGTGAGAGATTGTTGTGAGCGTGCTGCCCGTAGGCAGTTGCCGTTCATTAGCACGCTGCCTGGAGGCAGGTGCTATTCATTTGCGCCCTGCCTGGAGGCAGGTGCTGTTCATTAGCGCACTGCCTTGAGGTATGTGATGTTCATTAGCGCACTGCCTTGAGGCAGGTGTTGTTCATTAGCGCACTGCCTTGAGGCAAGTGCTGTTCATTAATGCACTGCCTTGAGGCAGGTGATGTTCATTAGCGCACTGCCTTGAGGCAGGTGCTGTTCATTAGCGCACTGCCTTGAGGCAGGTGCTGTTCATTAGCGCACTGCCTTGAGGCAGGTGCTGTTCATTAGCGCACTGCCTTGAGGCAGGTGCTGTTCATTAGCGCACTGCCTTGAGGCAGGTGTTGTTCATTAGCGCACTGCCTTGAGGCAGGTGCTGTTCATTAGCGCACTGTCTTGAGGCAGGTGCTGTTCATTAGCACACTTCCTTGAGGCAGATGGTGTTTATTAGCGCACTGCCTCGAGGCAGGTGTTGTTCATTAGCGCACTGCCTTGAGGCAGGTGCTGTTCATTAGCTCACTGCCTTGAGGCAGGTGGTGTTCATTAGCGCACTGCCTTGAGGCAGGTGCTGTTCATTAGCGCACTGCCTTGAGGCAGGTGCTATTCATTAGCGCACTGCCTTGAGGCAGGTGTTGTTCATTAGCGCACTGCTTTGAGGCAGGTGCTGTTCATTAGCGCACTGCCTTGAGGCAGGTGCTGTTCATTAGCGCACTGCCTTGAGGCAGGTGCTGTTTATGCAAATGGACGTCTTTACGTAGTTTCGATCGCGCAGGATATGACATGCATGGAATGATTAACTTCAAAAACAATTAGTAGTGGCAATTTACACAAAATTTTTACAGAAACAAAGTTGACAGAATATCTCAGTGGCGCTGGTAGAGCCCCGCTGATGGGTATGAAGCTTTCTCCTGGGATGACTGCCTTAAGGGTTGCTCTCGGTCCTTCCTGGCAGGACGCTAGCTGATCTCCTGCTGGATGAATCGTCGCCTAGTCTCGTAGGAATTTCCCCAGTAGGTCTGTTTGACGAGACACTCGATTTCAACCTTAAGCTTGGAGCAATTTTCCGTGTCATGTCCTCTTCCACGATGGAACTCACAGTATTTTGTCTGGTCCCCCTCATTTTTAGCGAGGGGTCTGGGTTAGTCCTGGTAGTGTTCAGGGGAGTGTAGTTCTGATGTTGGCGAGATCCTCGGATTTGGCTGGGGTTGTCGTAATGCTTGTTTTTCTTATCGGGAACTGTCTGCGGCAGCGGCTCCTGTTTCTTCCTCTTCGAGCTCCCCTCGAACTGCCAGCGGTGCGCTTCAATTGCCTCATCTGCTGCTATCTGGGCCTCGACTCGCTGAACGAGGTCAGGATAGCTTGGTACGGTTTCTCTCATTAGAGCTGAGTAAAAGCCACTTGGGCGGAGACCTCCAAGGAAGACTCCTCGCAAGAGCTCAGGGTCGACCCCCGGGATCTGCCGAGCCTCCGAGGTGAAGCGTCGGAAAAAATCCTTGAGAGTCTCTCCGTCATTTTGGCGGATTCCTGAGAGATGGGAGGGATCTCGGACAATCCTACTATTGGCGATGAACTGGTCCACGAACAACTGCGCCATTTCTGCGAAGTTGTTGATGGCCCCATCTCGCAGGGAGTGGAACCAAGTGCGTACTTGTCCTTTCAGAGTTGCCAGAAACACTTGACAGAGGAGCTGGTCGGGGGCGCTGTAGATCCTCATGATGGTGGTGAAGTGATTGACATGTTCCACCGGGTCGTACGTCCCATCGAACGTTTCGATGTTGGGAAGCTTGAAACCGTTTGGAACTGGATGGGCTAGGACTTGAGGCGATAGTGGGGAGCCGTGGTGTGCGGGACGGCGGGCGAGAGTTGCGCGTCTCCCCACCTGGATGTATTCTTCCTCTATCAAATCGCGTATTTCTTCTCGTGTGGTTCTTTCTACTGCTCGACCAGGAACAACTCTTCCTTGGCGATGGTGGTGGTGGTCAGCTTCTGGTCCTCTGGTTGGCGGAGCGGGATGGGCGGAGCTTTCTGTGTCGGAGAATTCTTCTGAGGCTTCTTCCTCTCGAACGACCTCCTCGTTCGGGGCATGACTCGGAGCTGGGGGCGGCGGAACGTTCAACGCCGGCGGTTGAACGGAAACTCGAGGAGCCCCGAGATTTCTTACAAGAGACAGCATCTCGGCTTGATGTTCTTCCATCTGCAGCATGCGCCCTTCCAGTATTGCTGCGGGCGCAGACACTACCTCTTCTGCGAGAGGCACGTTGATAAGCGAGTGAGAGGGAGTTGGGTCGACGCGTCCCTTCGGGATTGATCCTTCAGCAGTGCGAGCACTTTTTCTTGCCATTGCAATTGGTGGCGAAGCGCTCCCTTTAGTGAGTCTTTGCAGAGTTTTGGGACGTTTCCCACAGACGGCGTCAAACTGTTGCGGGTCGCTTATGGATCTTGGTAGACCGGTTTACTTGAACCACCTTAGCTCGGGAGCGAACCAAGCGCGCAAACAGTCAATTTGAGATTCGTTGAGTACACTGAGACTTTTTAACGTGGAAAACCAAGAAAGGGTAAAAAACCACGCGGTCGGAGCTGTGCCGACCAAACTTCACTATCTTCTGGGGGTTACAATCCTGTACTTAGAACTCGAGCGACAGGCCGCTGCTCGTTACAATAATAGAGAGAGAGCTCCGAGGGTGACATGCCACCTCTCGGAAAACTAAGTGTTTTTCCTTCTGAGAATGTTGGAGAACAAAAGTGAGAAGGCTCCGGAGAACAAAAGTGAGAAGGCTCTGGAGAACAAAAGTGAGAAGGCTCCGGAGAACAAAAGCGAGAAGGCTCCGGAGAACAAAAGTGAGAAGTGGTGTCGCCTTTCGGGACGAAGGAAACCTTCAAGTCCGCGAAGGAGATCTTCAAGCGCCGAAGGAGAATTCCGCAAAAGTCTGCAAGGAGCTCTCCCGGGGCTGAAGGCCAGCTCCTCCCAAATGAAGCTCTGGGGCTCCTTTTATAGCTTTGGCCGGGGGTAGTCCGGTAATTTCGCCGTTGTAACTTCCATAAATACCTGGCGGACGAATCATATTTTCTGGTTCGGGGCACACAGATCACCATTTTTCGTAAATGATCATCTTGCCCTTTGGGCAGTTCGGGCAGTTTTGTTGGAGGCGAAAAAGGCGACAAGCTGTTCCTGAAATCTGGGAAACTGGAAAGATAAAAAGTGAGCATGCTGAAAAGACAAAATGTGAGCACGCTAAAAAGACAAAATGTGAGCTGAGCGCGCTCAGAAGCGTTCTGAGCGTGCAACGAACGGAGAAGCAATCTAGGCGACTGGGGAAGCGTTCTGAGCGCGCGTGAGCGCGGAGGCGCTCTGAGCGCGCTCAGAAGTGCTCTGAGTGCGCGCGAGCGCGGGTATGGAAAAAAGGGAAGTCGCGCCCGCTGAGGGGGAACTGGGTTCCGACCGGGCACACCGCAGGACCCAATGCAGGAGGGGGCGGTCTGGCCGTATCCGCACGAGGCGTGGCCTCACCCCAAGGGGGTGCGGCCCGGTCACACCCCAAAAAAAGGGGGGGCGGCTCGGCCGCACCCCTAGAGGGGTGCAGCGGCTTGGCCGCACCCGAGGAGGGGTGCGGCCTTGGCCGCACCCCTAGAGGGGTGCAACGGCTTGGCCGCACCCGAGGAGGGGTGCGGCCTTGGCCGCACCCCTAGAGGGGTGCGGCCTTGACCGCACCCCAAGAGGGGTGCGGATGCACCGCACCCCTTGAGGGGGCTTCGGCGCTACCGCGCATGCGAGCGCGCGGTACCGCCGTGCGGTACCGCTACGCGTGTTGTGGCGGTGGCGCGCTCGCTACCGCGCGCGGTAGCGCGCGCGGTAGCGCGCGCGGTAGTGCCTGCAGTTGCGCGCGGCACCGCCGCGCGCATGGTTGAGTGCGGCACCGCGGCGCGTTCTGCGTGCGTCTTTGCACGGGCGGTTGGCTGTGGACTGGGCGGCGGTTTCTTCAACTCGAGCGATTATACGTTGACCGTTGACCCCACCTCTCTTTAGTGGAGTTTTCTTTAGACGCACCTCAAGGCCTCTATGAGTGTATAACAAGATTTATAAAATAAATAAATAATATAAAGCATGCAACCATAATAGACGAAAAATTGCACAAGTTATTGATTTCTTCCATTTTGCATGCCCCTTAGGGTCCGTTCGGCGCGCAGGTAATGCTTTCTGGAATTGGCTTTGGCCAGAAAACCAATATCTGCAGGAATTGATTTTGTGCATAAAACCAATTCTGCTGTTCGGTTGCAGGATGGAATTCAGTGAACAGAATTGGAATTGATATCTGTAAGTTGTTCGGCTGCACAATGGAATTGGCTTTCTGGAATTGAAAATTTTAAAATTCAAATTTTTAAAAGCGCGCGCTCGGGCGAAAAGCGCGCTCCCGGGCAAAAAACGGGCGCCCTGGCTAAAATATCTCGCCAGGGCGAAAAAATCGCGGCCGGCGAAAAAATCGCGCACGAAAAAATAGCGCCCGGCCGAAAAAATCGCGCCCGGGCGAAAAAATATCGCCCGACCGAAAAAATCGCGCCCGACCGAAATAAAACGTACCCTGTAGAAATAAAACGCCCGGGTGAAATAAACGTGGCCGTGCGAAAAAATCGCGCCCGGGCGAAAATATGCGCCCGAGTGAAATAAATGCCCCCGGGCGAAAAAATTCCTCCCCGGACGAAAAAATCGCGCTCGGGCTAAAAAATCGCGCCCGGGCGAAAAAATCGCGCCCCGGGCGAAAAAATCGCACCCTGGCGAAAAATTCACACCCGGGCAAAAAATTCGCGCCCCGGGCGAAAATATCGCGCCCGGGCAAAAATATCGCGCCCGACCGAAATTAACGTGCCCGACCGAAATTAACGTGCCCGAGAGAAATAAAATGCGCCCGGGCGAAATAAACGCGCCCGGGCGAAAAAATCGCTCCCGGGCAAAAATATGCGCCCGGGTGAAATTAACTCGCCCGGACGAAAAAATCACGCCCGGGCGAAAAAAGCTCGCCCCGGGCGAAAAAATCCCGCACTGGCAAAAAAATCATGCCCTGGCGAAAAAATCGCGCCCTGGCGAAAAAATCGCGCCCGACTGAAATAAACGCGCCCGGGAGAAATAAAACGCGCCCAGGCGAAATAAACGCGCCCGGGCGAAAAATCGCTCCCGGGCGAAAAAAATCGCGCCCTGGCGAAAATATGCGCCCGGGTGAAAAACACCCGCCTGGGAGAAAAATGAACGTCCGGTCGAAAAGCACGCGCCCGACCGAAAAACTCGTGCCCGACTGAAAAACACACCCTGAGGAAAACGCACACTCGGGCGAAAAACCCACGCGTAGGTCGAAAAACTATAGCGTAAACATTTGATTATGCGGAAAACTTATGGGTGAAGGTAAGAATTGCTATTTGATTTTTTAGTTCATAGGAAAAGCCATGGGTTTTCACATGAAAGCCAATATCCGCTTAAATTTCGTTACGCCGAACACTAGTGTACAACCCTCATTCTCCGAGGGTGGACCCCCCCCCCCCCCCCAAGGCCACGTAGGCAGAAGTCAAAGTCAAAGAGGTCAACACAGAGCCCGGCAGTTCAAGGCAGAGAAGAGAAGACCTCGGCGAGTATGCAGGCAATACTCGCCAGATTGGCGAGTATGGAACAGAAGACCTGGCGACTATTGGCCCGACGTGTGCGAGCAGCACCCAATACTCGCCAGTGGGCGACTATGGCAGGATACTCGCCGAGTAACCCATAGTCGCCAGGTTGGGGGGATGGGCTATAAACCCCCTACCCCTTGGTTTTCCAATAAATAGGACCCCAGGGGTACTTGGATTGGCACCTGGACTTGAGCTTTCGAAACCCTGCTCTTGCATTCTAGAATCTGTCGCACTTGGTCGCTACTCCCGGTACTAGCCAAGTCGGTGCCTTCCTCGTACCTTGCTCGGCCATTCTTTGGTCTTGGAGGGGAAGTCTCTTCGGAGCTTCTGGGTACGTGGTGGGACCTCCCTGCCGCAGCACCTGGGGTCCTGTTTGTTGCTCTTCTAGCTTCTTCGTCGTTGCCAGCCAAGCCATCTCGTTGGGCTGCTGGGCGAGTAGCCTCCGGCTGCATTGGTCCGAATCTTGAGGTCAGGATTTTCCTGGCGTCAACACTTTGGTGCGGTGAGCGTGGATCGTAGTCGGAAAAGGAAAGTTCAGCAGGAAGCCGAGATGGTCGTAGGTGGCGACCATGAGGAGGTAGTTGGCAACTCGGCCGCGAGTGGCGAGTTCGTGACACTAGCGGTTCTCGAAGCCTTCGCACAGCGTATGGAGGGAGCCTTCGCGCAGCGCATGGAGGGGATCTTGCAAACAGCGCTTCAGCCGCGCGCCGAGGTCACGACAACCTCGCCGCATCGCCCTGTTCCGTCCGAGGGAGGGAGTCCCCCTCGGCGAGCAGGAAAGGAGCACATGGAGGATGAAACCGAGCGACCAAGGAGGTCGCAATTCTACCAGCCAACCTCGCAAGGTATTCGCTTCCGCGAGCCGGGCGAGCAGGCGAGGTACCAGGATACTCGCCCATATGGCGAGTATGGAGGTGATACTCGCCAGGTTGAGGATCGTCGCCGGGCAGGAGGGAGGAGCCCCTTCTGCGAGGAGATCCTTGCCGCGCTAGTGCCAGAGGGGTTCAGGGACCCCGCCTTGAACTACTATTCGGGGAAGGAGGACCCCGTCATGCATATCCAATGGTTCGAGGATATTGTCTCTATCCGAACCATGTCGGACGCCTTCAAGTGCAGGTTGTTTGCCATTACCTTCCGCGCAAAGGCCTGGGACTGGTTCCACCAGTTGCCCGCAGGCTCAATCTACTGCTTCGAAGACCTGTGTCGTGGGCTGATGACCCGGTTCGACACGGCACGGAAGCTAAAGAAGGAGGCCACGACCCTGTTCTACCTCGTGCAAGGGCCAGATGAGGCATTGGGACCTTACATCGAGCGTTTCCAGGAGGAGGTTCTGCAAATCCAGGAGGTGGATAGCAACATCCTGTTGCTGGCCCTGACATTCGGCATCAGTCAAGGCCTCTTCAAGTTGGAGCTCAGTGAGAACCCTCCCTACTCCTACGACAACCTCATTCAGAGGGCCAATAAGTTTGTCCGGGGAGAGGCCTCCAACCCTGACTTCTTGGCAAGGTTGGCACGGGTGACCAGAGGCGATCGTGGAGAGAGGGATGGGATCCCTGAGAAAAGGAAGAGAGAGGAGCCCCGAAGGGAGGGAAGGAAGTGGCCGGAGCGGCAAGAAGAGAAGAAGAAGGAGGAGCTCAGGAGGAAGGAAACCGGGAGGATCGTGGAGAGAAGGCCCGTCGAGTCCCCCGAGCGTCAGGAGGAGGGGAGATGCTACCAGGTCCCCGTCAACCGGCCACCTTGGAGACCGGCTGGACGGCACCAGCGTCAGGATCAAAGGGGGAGATCCCTAGAAAGAAGGCCCTTTCGCCAACCAGAGAGGCGTCAGGAGAGGAGGAGAGATGAAGCAATGGCGGTAGCCGGGCGAGGCCGCCGTCAAGGAAGGAAGAAGCCGAAGCCTAGGAGGCGTCAAGCAGAAGAGGTTCCTCTCTACTGCGACTTCCACCAGGTGGGGGGACATGCCATGGCTGCCTGCCCAGACTTTTGGGAAGCCTAGAGGAGGCTGGCAGCTGGAGAGGCTGGAGGAGAGCAGAGGAGGATGGAGGCCCCTGCCGAGCCACAGGCAGGGCAGGCTGCAGTCGTTCGCAGGAGAAACGAGGATCGGGTCGACCAGGGAGGTCGGGGAGACCTGTGCCAGGGAGGCCGAGTTGGAGTAATCCATGGGGGAGCAGGGCTGGAAGCTTCCCGCAAGGGAAGCCTCCATCAGATCTACCGCAGGAGTGTCGCCTCGACCTCACAAGCACCGCCCCCGATGGAGGAGATTACCTTTTCCGAGGAGGACATGCTAGGGAACGCGAATCCCTTCCATGATGCCCTCGTGATTCAAGCCGCGGTGGAGGACTTCACCGTTGATCGAATTTTGATCGACAACGGTAGCTCTGTAAACGTCATCTTCAAGGGGACGTTTGACGGACTGGGAGTCGAAGCTGCCAGAGTTCGAGCATCAGATGGTCCCCTCTTCGGCTTCTCCGGAGAGAAGAAGGAGGTAGAAGGAGGAGCAGATCTCCTGGTAACACTCGGTGGCACCTCCATCAGCTGTCAATTTATTATCGTCGATGCCCCGAGCTGCTACAGGGCTATCTTCGGGAGGCCGCTTCTCAACGCCTTCAAAGCCGTCCCATCCTCCTACCATCAGTTCTTGAAATACTGTAAAGGAGACGTCCAGGTGAGGATCAGGAGCGATCCAAGAGCCGCTAGGGAGTGCTATCTTAGCGCTGTCAGTACCATCAGCTGGATGGCTGACGCGGAAGAGTTCGAAAGAGTGCTGGAGAGCCCGGCCAGGCTGGAAGTGGCTGAAGAGGTCGTGGAGATCGAGGTACTCTCCGCAGCGGGAGTGCCAGGGCTGTTGAAGATTGGCGGGTCGCTGAAGACCGAAGAGAAGATCGAGATGGCGGCGTGTCTGCAGAAGAACGTCGACATCTTTGCTTGGAGCGCAGCCGAGATGCCAGGAGTCGACCCTGAGGTTGCGTGTCATCGCCTCAACCTGGATCCCACTGTCCAGCCCGTCCGCCAGAAGAAAAGGAGAACCACTACCATCCTCGCCAAGCCAATTAGGGAGGAGGTTAAAAAACTGCTTGATGCAGGTTTTGTGTCAGAGATCCAGTACCCAGGCTGGGTCTCCAATGTTGTAATGGTGACAAAGGCGGGGGGAAGCTGGAGAATGTGTGTGGATAAAGCTATCTCTCGACTACATCGAGGAACTCCGAGATTTAGCTTCAGCCAGGCAAGAGGAGATCAAGCGCCGGATGGCGAAACATTTTGACAAAAATGTCCGCCTCAAACAATTCCAAGCGGGTGATCTGGTCCTGAAAAAGGTGGACTCAGCAGGAAGGTCTGCGGCCGTCGGGAAGCTCAACCCGAACTGGGAAGGACCTTTCATCATCCAGGAAGCACTCCTGACAGGAGGATACCGCTTACAGAATCAAGAAGGCGAGCTGTTAGGGAGCACCTGGAGCGGTGATGACCTGAAAAGGTTTTATCCCTAAGGGGGAATGTGTATACCCCATCCTTGTAAATTCATTTCTTTGAATAAAATCTGCATCTCCCTGAAACATGGGACGAGGCAGCTTCCTTCGCATCAACAAAGTTTTCATAATAAAGAAGTCAGGTGAAGTCAATCTCCACGCTAGGTTGGAAAATGAGCCTCCGACTTAACCCTCGTAAAAACTCAGAACGGATGATGGGACAGTGCCTCGAGTGTGCGTTCCCTTAAGACCAAGCCTCTGCAATGACGGCCGAGATCAGCTCCCCCCTTGCATGTTGGTCGCGGTTCCCACCGACTGCATTTCTCGTCCGACTGTAGAGATTACCAGGAAGAAGTCTGGACGCCGACCTTCCGATTCGGCGAAGGGATGATCGATTTCACTAGCTCAGGGAACCCTTGAAAAAAGGCGTCATATACCCTCGAGAACTAAAAAGCTCGCAGCAAAGCATTTCATTTTCTAAATTATTGTGTTAGATCATATGAGTTATTGTGCCTAAAGTGTGCTTAACTCCCTGCTAAACTCATTGAGCAACAGGAAGCAGGTCCGATCCACATCCAGCATCCAAGTAGGATGGAGGCCTCGGGATGGTGTGTCCCCTTGGATCTCCCCGACTGCCACTCCCTGCTTGACGTCGTCCTACATCAACATTCGCCGCCGCAGGTTGGAAGACGAGCCTCCGACTTGACCCTTGTAAAAACTCAGAACGGATGATGGGACAGTGCCTCGGATGTGCGTTCCCTTAAGACCAAGCCTCTGCAATGACGGCCGAGATCAGCTCCCCCTTGCATGTTGGCCGCGGTTCCCACCGACTGCATTTCTCGTCCGGCTGTAGAGATTACTAGGGTAAAGTCTGGAAGCCGATACTCCAACTTGAGAAGGGGAGCGATCGATTCGACCGGCCAAAGGATGGAGACGTTCCAGCACCCAAGTAGGATGGAGACCTCGGGAGGGTGTGTCCCCTTGGATCTCCCCGACCGTCATTCCCTACTTAACGTCATTCTTCGTCGACATCCGGCATCCAAGTAGGATGGAGGCCTCGGGAAGATATGTCCCTCCAGGCCTCCCCGACTGCCGTTCCCTATCTCTTTCCCCTTCAAAATTTATTGAACGAGTCTAATGAACTCTTCACCAGGTACAGAGCGAGGCCTTGAGAGCATGTGTCCTTCGGAACCCTCCAAGTCGCCTCCACAGCTCGACTCCACTAGGGGAGATATTGAAGAGTGCGAGTATACATGCGCGAGTACCTAGGCGAGTATACAGGTGCGAGCATGATGTGCGAGTATACAGGCACGAGCATAATGTGCGAGCATACAGATACGAGCATGACGTGCGAGTATATAGGTGCGACAATGAAGAAATACGCAATCTCGCCGCAATCCTAAGAGCCTAGCGAGCACACAAATCTCGCCCCGAGCCTAGGAGCCTAAGCGGCATACAGAAAAGAAAGCAAGCACCAAAGAAACAGGCGAGCAAAAGCTTTGACTTTTCATATGTAAATATTTGATGTCTATAAACAAAAGAATCTTCAAGGTGTTTACAAAAGGTCGTCGGGCGAGCAAAAAAGGGTGCCCAGGCGACTAAGCGACATTCTCGCCATCAATGTCTGCATCTGGCTCGTCGCCGCCATCATCATCAACATCATCATCATCATCGTCATCCTCATCCTCGGAATCATCATCCTCAGCACCACTGGACAGCGGCGAGGATGCTCGCAAGGGGGAGGTGGACTCCTCGGCGAGCAGCGCCGGGATGATGTCCTCCACCGTCAACTCCATTGCCGCCGGCTTCAGGAGATCGTCCGCCTTCAGCTGACTCAGGATGACGGTCCCAGTAGCTCGCGCGATCTCTCGACGAACGCGTGGCATATTGTCGCCATGCATCCGGATCTGCTTGCCGACCCTAGAGGGGCCCGCCACCGCTGGCTGTTGCTCGGCAGGCCGAGTTTCCAGCTCAGCGATGCGAACTTGGGCGGCCTCCAAGGCCAGCCGAGTGTCATCCAGCTCCTTCTCCAGCTGGGACACCTTTGTCGCCATCTCCACCTCAGCGACCTACAAAAGCAAGAAGACACACAAAGTCAGCAAGTTATTCGGCAAAGTGGCGACTATCCCGAAGGCGAGTAGCATAGAGAAGCGAGTACCTCATGCTCCTTAGCCTTGAGCCCCATGGCGATCATTTTCTTAGTACTGATCCGGATCACCTCCTCATCCTCCAGCAACCTCCTCGCCGTCATGTGCGCCAGCTCGGCGGAGCGCAGCAGAGATCGCGAGGTCTGGTGTGCCAAGTACTCGGCAGGCTCCTCCCGCAGCCTCTCAGCGTCCTCGGGACCATAGACGGCATGGAGCACGTCAAAGGCCTCGCCCTGATCCTCCCAGTCCTCTGACCAGGGCGGAAGGTTGGAGCTCAGAGATACCACATGATCGTCCTCCGACCAGGCGACTAGGCGGCGACCATAGGCGTCCTCACCACGAACACCCAAGTTGAAATTCGGGTGGGTATAGGGCTCGCCGGCCTCAGAAGGGTCCGCCTTCTTGCCAAGGTCCCGATGAGCGACCTCCTTCTTCTTCCTCGAGGGCTCGGAGGGCTCGCCCCTCTCCTTCCGCTTCTTCGAAGGCCCAGATCCTTCGCCGATGATCAAGGGCTCATCGCCTCCTGGCGACAAGTCTATGGGCGAGTAGACCCCTTCCCCGCGAACAAAAGTCCCCGCACCTCCTTGTGTGGAAGCCGTCGCCTTCACCACCGCAGGAAGAAGCTCGCGCGACAGGACATGGACTGCTGCAGCAAGAAGAGTAATAAGTCCAGTTAGTCGCCAAGATGAAGACGAAGAGCGAGTATTGCGAATACTCGCGCGGTGGATTACCTTCGCCTGCGAAAACCTCAGCGAGTTCATCTACTCGCCTTCTCCAGTGCACCACATCAAGGCGGTGACCTTTGAAAGCCTCGAGCAGCTTCTCGCCACCCTCGCTTAGGAAGGAAACCCCGAAGACGCTCTCCGGTGGCTGGAAGGACTTGTCAGGGACGACTTGAAAGTCGCCAGCGATGACGACTATTCGCTCTCCCCAGCGATGATTCTTGTTGGCGGTGCCGGCCAGCGTGCAGACGTGGCTGCAGAGGAAGACGACGCCCTCGCCAGTCGCCATAAAATGGAATACTCGCCTAAAGACCGACAGGTCGAAGGCTATTCCCTGGTCGCGCAGGTAGCAAAGGAAGCCCACGATCATCGCCACCCCATTGGGGTTGATCTGGGCAGGGACTATCCCAAAGTAACGGAGTATCTGGGAGAACTCCGTCCACAATGGTAGTCGCAAGCCCACCTCGAAGTGGCGAATAGGGATCACCCGCTCATTAGTCAAAACGGTGTTTAGTCGCTCGCTCTGGCGAGGAAGCCTCGCGACATACCCTGGCGGGAGGTACTTCGCCCTGATGACCTCCAACTCTTTCTCAGTCGTGACTGCCTTCTTGAAGATGGTCGCCGCAAAATTCTTGGCGTGATTGGCACGCCGGATGGTCGCCTCGTCAGTCATCTTTTGAAAGGACGGAAAGAAAGGCGAGTATCAAAGAAGAGAAGGGGAAAGTGAGACGGAGGATACTCGCGCAAGAGTTCGGAACTCGCCAAAGCGTAATTAAGACTCACCCACCCCCCCTATTTATAGTGGTCGGGTAGCTTGGCGTATCGAGCACGACGGCGCGATCGGGAATAAGGGGGTGGCGAGTATCAATTTATAATCGCCAATAGCAACAAGCTCGCCATGCCTAAGGCGACGCGCAGACAATACTCGCTAAGGTAAAAGAAGATAGAAAAAATCAAGAAAACCATCGCAGAAGAAGAAAGCAGAAGCAAGTAATAAAAGGCGAGTTTCTGATACTCGCCGAATAAATATTAATCAATAGTTCAAGCAGTACAGGGATACTCGCCAAAAGACGCCATAACCTAGAAAGAAGAAAAATAAAGAAAAAGCAACATCTAGGGAGGAGCTTGCAAGTTCGCCTGAGTGTCTGGCTGTTGAGGTTGTCGCCCGACCCATCCCAAGCCACGAGCTCGCCTGAAATGCTCGGAATCCACAGACATCGCGTCCTTGCCCTAACGTAGCTAGTCTTCGATCCTCGCCAGCCGACCAACCGAGCCCATGCTCGCGCGCATCCCCACCAGCTCGTCATGGTGCAGTTGTTTGCGATGTTCGAGCCTCCCAAGTCTGCGCTCAAGCTCGTTGACCGACTGAAGGCGAGATTCCGTAGCGACCAACCGAGTATCGAACTCTTCCAGTCGAGAAACCCGCGCCTCCAACTCAGCCAGGCGACGATGAGCATCGCTGCTCGCCAGACGCTCTAAGCGCGACTCCACTTCAGTCAAACGACGGTGAGCATCAATGCTCGCCAAGCGCTCAACCCGCGATTCGACATCAGTCAGGCAGCGATGAGGCTCGCAGATCGCCAAGCGCTCCAGCTTGGACTCCAGCTCCAGGATCGCGCGAGTAGCCCTCTCCTGGTACTCGCGAGATGGAAGCCCGACCGCGTCGATCAAAGCTCCTATGGGAGTATGAGCGCGAGCTGCGAAAAAGGTTTAAGTATTAGAACTTCGATGACGAAAACAGCAAAGTAAAGACAAAGGCGACTATTGAAGACGGCGACTAAAAACCTGGCCGAGGACTACGAGAACGACGACGAGGAGAGACCCTTGCCCGGCGAGGAGATGCGTTGCGATGATGGTCGCCTTGCCGCGAAGAGCCACCAATTGCCAGATCCCGGCTGGGAGGCGCGTTCCCACGACCGCGACCATCGCCTGGTCGTCCTCCTCCCCTTGGAGGAAAGAAGCCCGAGGAGCCCCCAGTCCCGCCACGGCGCGAGGACTCACCCTGATGAGTAGAAGGCGCAGTAGAAGTCGAAGGGCGCTGATCGCCCTGAAGAATATCAGAAGGAAGGAACGGAGGAGGTGGCGGAAGCCCGCCTATGGGCAGCTGCGAGCTACTCGCTGTCCCCACAGACTGAAGAGGCGGTGGCGGTGGAGGCGGAAGCACGATGCCCGCCAAAGGAGCACGTCGCTCGCTCATCGGCCTCTTCTCCAGCGAGGAGCTGTGAAGAACTCGCCCTGAGCGACCTCCACCCCTAGGCGAGATCATGGGCGACGATCTCAGAGGAGGTGCGGCTAAAGGCTCCTCCTGCGCACCAATGGTGGAAGAATCTGCGAGCATAGAAGAAATATTCAGCAAACCCGGACCAAGTCAAGGTCAGTTAAAAAAGGTGGCGAGTAGATTACTCGCACCTCGCACGGAAGCGAGATTCTCCAACGGATTCTGGGCCAAGCTCTCAGGAGCGCTCGCCCCCTCGACGACATTAGGAGCAGGAAGATCAGCGACCGGCGAGTTGCCCTCGTTGGAGAGCCCCAGGTCGTCCAGCAGCTGCTGGTGTTGGTCGCCCAAAGGAGCAGTGACCTCTTCCTCGGCGGCTTTCTTCTTCTCCTTCTTCTTCTTCTTCTTCTGGGCGAGCCTCTTCCTCTTCCTGGAAGATGGAAGGTCGCCAGATGCGGGATCCAGGTGAGGAGGGAGCGAAGAACCCTCAAAAAGGCCGACAAGACCAGCCATGGCCGCCTTAGCCTCGGCAGCATAGTCGCGCACCATCTTGAGCGAGTTCAGAAAAGACGTGCCATCAGAGACCCCTGCCCCTCTATTTATAGAGCTCGAGCGTCGGCCAGCGAGATGGCGAGTATAGTCCAATACTCGCCAAACAGGGAAGCTCGTCGAATGAAGGGTTGGATGATTCTTTCCAAGCAACTACGTTACTCGCAAAGAGCGGGGATTGTGTACAACCCTCATTCTCCGAGGGTGGACCCCCCCCCCCCCCCCCCAAGGCCACGTAGGCAGAATTCAAAGTCAAAGAGGTCAACACAGAGCCCGGCAGTTCAAGGCAGAGAAGAGAAGACCTCGGCGAGTATGCAGGCAATACTCGCCAGATTGGCGAGTATGGAACAGAAGACCTGGCGACTATTGGCCCGGCGTGTGCGAGCAACACCCAATACTCGCCAGTGGGCGACTATGGCAGGATACTCGCCGAGTAACCCATTGTCGCCAGGTTGGGGGGCTGGGCTATAAACCCCCCCCCCCCCCCCCCCCCCCCCTCCCTACCCCTTGGTTTTCCTATAAATAGGACCCCAGGGGTACTTGGATTGGCACCTGGACTTGAGCTTTCGAAACTCTGCTCTTGCATTCTAGAATCTGTCGCACTTGGTCGCTACTCCCGGTACTAGCCAAGTCGGTGCCTTCCTCGTACCTTGCTCGGCCATTCTTTGGTCTTGGAGGGGAAGTCTCTTCGGAGCTTCTGGGTACGTGGTGGGACCTCCCTGCCGCAGCACCTGGGGTCCTGTTTGTTGCTCTTCTAGCTTCTTCGTCGTTGCCAGCCAAGCCATCTCGTTGGGCTGCTGGGCGAGTAGCCTCCGGCTGCATTGGTCCGAATCTTGAGGTTAGGATTTTCCTGACGTCAACAACTAGAATTGGATTTCTAATCTCTAATGCCAATTCCAGAAAGCCAATTCCGTCCAAACGAACGGACCCTTACAGTTGATATCACCCCCATTTTGTATAAAATGTACACATTTCAGCGTTGATTAATTATAACATCCCCACAAAAGATATTTGATACATAAAAAATAATTCTTTTTCGAATAGTTCCGCAAACTCTATTTTACATAAATAATTTTTTATTGTAAAATTCATTTTACACAAATAGGTTTTTACTTTATTTTACACAAACATTTTTTTACTGCAAACTCTATTTTCACCAATATCTTCTTTTTCAAAGTCAATTTCTTAGGTGATGTCGGACGTTTTTGTACCGGTGAGTTTGGACAAAAACTCCACCGTCATAGAATATATGTTTGACATGACAATGGTTATGACCACCACCAAGAAAAGAAGGGAAATTTTTTTGGTACACTTAATGTAGCATCCTCCCGTGCATGTTTAAATAGCCTTTACCTGATGGGGCCCGCCCTCCTTTTTTTGTGAAACTGAAAAATTTCCCTCGCTCGCTCTCTCCTTTCCCCCTCGATGCCGGAACGCCATCGCTCCCTCCTGGTTCGAAAATCTAACATTTTCTCAGCTAAGTTTTCACATTTTTCGCAAGACAGTGTTCTTCCGTCTAACTTTTTGTCATCTCCTTCTCATCATTCATCTGCAGTTCCTGGTAACACTCCCAAGGTTTAACAAATCAGAACGAAACGCCAAACCCCCTAATTAATCATGCAGCAAGCGTACGAGAAACCAGTGGTTGATAGTTTTGGCAATGTGAGTCTTTAATCTTTCTTTTCTTGTAATGATCAACCTTCATTCGAGATAGGAATAGAAAACCTGCACTAAAAGGTGTTTTCCTAGCTATTACTGTCTTTTACAACTGGAATTGTAGCAATATATGTTTACTGTCTTTTACAACTGGAATTGTAATGTTTACTGTCTTTTACAACTGGAATTGTAATGTTTATTGTCTTTTACAACTGGAATTGTTTTTTCTAATTGATGGAAAGGGACAGTAACATTCCCAACTGTACACAATGAGGAGGAAGCATATTCTATGTACTGTGACTATGCTCATAAAACTGGATTTAGTGTTTGAAAGCAGGATATTGTTTATTGGACACTTACAATGATTATTAAAGGACGAGGTTATAGTTGTACTGAAGTGGGTCTAAAGGTTTCAAAACTGATGATTGACGAACAAAAAAAATACCGTAAATTGGATACTCGCACAGGTTGCTTAGCTTGCATACACTTCAATGCCGACAAAGAAGGTAAAAATTGGGAGGTAACGAAGTTCGTCGAGGAACATAATCACCCATTTGCATCCGAAAATGACACGCATTTGTTGAGGTCTCATCGCAGCATATCTAATGTCCAAGCTAGCCTTTTGAAGAATATGACCGGTATGGGTATTAGAATAGTCGATGCATACAATTTCCTTGCAGATGAAGTAGGTGGTGTTGAAAATGTAGGGTTTTGTAAGACCGACGCTTATAATTTTGTCCAACGAGAAAGAAAATCTCTAGTAGATAGTGGAGATGCTAGAAGCTTGTCCAAAATATTGAAGGAACGACAATCCGAGGACAATATGTTCTCTTATGATATCCAAACAGATGAAATAAATAGGCTTATTGGTTTTTTTTGGATCGACGGGCGGAGTAAAATCGATTATGATTGTTTCGGTGACGTTATCATTTTCGATACAACGTATCGATTAAACAAGTACAATTTGGCATGTGCACCATTTATTATTGTTAACCACCATTGACAGAATATTTTTGTAGGTGAGGCTTTCATAGCATCGGAGAACATTGAGTCTTTTTGTTGGGTGTTCGAGACATTCTTGAGGTTTGTTGGTAGAAAACAACCCACCACGATATTTACTGTTCAAGACCAGGCGATGGCCGTTGCCATTGAGAGAACTTTACCTAGAACTCGACATCGATTGTGTCAATGACATATCTCAAAGAAAGCGTCATCAAAGGTACCTACATTTAATTATGATAAATCTATTAGATCTCTTTTCTACCATTGCATGAGTAAATGTGATAGTGAGATTGAATTTGAGAAGTGTTGGACTGATATGGTAACAAGAGGAAACTTGGACGATAACAGATGGTTGCGGGACTTATATAAGGTTAGAATGAAATGGTCGACCGCTTTCAATAAAGAGAGCTTAGATCTTGGCATATTATCGACACAAAGAAGTGAATCATCCAATAATGTTTTGCATGGTTGTTCTAAAGCAACCAGTTCACTGGTTGAATGTTTTCTTGGGTTGGATAAATTGACCTCAAGTTGGCGTCGATCTGAACATGATGAAGACTTCCGATGCAAACATGGTAGTATAACTTTAAGATTTGCAAATTGTTTACCACTCAAATAAATTTCAAAGATTTACACTCGTAAGAGTTTTTACATGTTTGAGCAAGCATATATGGATGGTGCTCTTGGTGTTTGTGTTGTAGAGGAATCAAGGATTAGTGACACTCATATCTTGTATGTTACACAACATTTTGACAGAGCCGAGGATGTTAAGCAATGGTTTGTTACAGTTGATTCAACCAATTATGATGCCGATTGTTCATGCAGGAGTTTTCAGACCAAGGGAATGCTATGTAAACATATATTAAGGGTTTATAATTGCAAATATGTTAAACAGATTCCGGATAAATACATACTCAACAAATTTACTCTAAAGGCGAAGAAGGGTGTGTATCTTTCCAAAGCCGCTAGCCTGAATGACTGTGATTCTAATTTAGTCTTTAGAAATCATATGATGCGGTTTTCTTATGACCTCGCCCGTCGAGTAGAAGAATGCAAGATTGCCAAAGAGTATGTACTGACAGCCATGAATGAAATTACTAATAAGGCAGATGACATGTTAGATGATGATGAGAAGATGAAAAAGGTATATTTGATGAAAATGACAAGGGAAAGGTTCGGGATCCACCGGCAGTGCGACGTAAGGGTCTATCAAACAACCGAGCTAAGAGTCACTGAGAGAAACCAACAAAGAGGAAAAGTAATATTTTTTAGTAATATCTTTTGCATTTCTTTTTTTCGATGATATATAGTAATAATCTTGTAACTGTTACTTTTTTCAGAGGGCAGAGATGATTTGAAGGGTAAAACACCTATCGTTGATAACGTGAAGACAGAACCCAAGGAGTACAATTTCATAGAAAATTTGTCTATTGAGAGAGACTCGACTCCAGTTGATCCGGCTTCTTCATGCTTGAACCTAAACGATGAATTCATTTCGGAGGACAAAATTTTTACATTTCCAGCAATTCCTGATATTTTTAAATGGTGAATGTTGGATCAAAAATGGTGAATGTTAAATTGAGTCAACATCTGTTATTAAATTCTCAAAATTTCATTCAATTTCATTCCAGTTGATGTTAAATTAATCCCAGCAATTCCTGATACAGCTGATGATTATAATTTATTTAAATGGTGAATGTTGGATCAAAAATGGTGGAATTCATCGAACGTCTGGAATTCGTCGAACGTCTGGAATTCGTCGAATGTCTGGAATTCGACGAACGCCTGGAATTCGTCGAACGCCGAACGTCTGGAATTGGTCGAACGTCTGGAATTCGTCGAACGTCGAACGTCTGGAATTCATCGAACGCCGAACGTCTGGAATTCGTCGAACGTCTGGAATTCGTCGAACGCCGAACGTCTAGAATTCGTCGAACTATCCATAGTAAAATTTCAGCAGCTGTTATCATAATTCCAACATCTGCTGCTAAATTTCATCTCAGCCAAAGGTATTTAAAATTTGAAAATCGAAGCAACATCCATAGTAATCACAGTCGCCCGATTTCAGAATTAAACTATCCATTTACAATCAAGAAATTAATCATGTTAACCATATAACAGATTTCAGATTAAAACTATCCTAAACATAGCCTCCAGATATTAAACATGGCAACTATGTAGCAGAATATGCAAATTAACCTACAAAACCATGTTCTTTAAGTAGAGAATTATGGAAGGTTTTGAATAATTCCACTACTATTTCTGCCCTGAAACGCTGTGTGTGTTTTGGCCAACTCTTTAGGCTCTTCCAATCAACCGGCTCCTTCAACAAGCTCGCCTGCATGTACTTCATCACAAAAATTCCACAGTAGTTGCCATTATCCTGGGTCGGGATGCCTTCAACTATGTGTACAGTCCAATTCGTGATATCTACAGGAAGTACCCCAACCCTATCCTCATAAAGGAATTTAATCTGCACATAATTACACAAGGTAAGTAAATATAATCATGCACATAATTATAGAGTTACATACGTGCTCCCGAATACATGCCTGTGCATGACACTCGACAGTGAGTCATAGTAATCCCATCGCCTCTCTTTCAAATTACATACCAATAATACACAATGACTGGCAACATGGCAAGGCATTATGATAACATCGGCTGCGGAAATTGATTGACAAGTGATGTGCTCAACAAGCTATAGGCTTGTCTTGCCACATCTTTTATAATACTGCATGGTAAACATAAATTAGAATAGATGATCAATACATTTGAAGCAATGCTAAGTAAATTTATGAAGAAATTTCATTACCGCATGATTAGAAGATACAAACAAGAAATTAATCATGTCTTTTACACCGTTTGCTTTGAGGTGGTTGAGAACAAATGCATAAGCATCTATATGTGCGTCGCACACTCACCCGTCCCCTAAGATATCATTAATACTCGATCGAGGAATATAAATATTGCCACTTTCGATAGCAATTAAAATAATATTTTATTTTACAAAATTAAATAGTATGTGTAAATTTCTCAGCACTAAGACGACAGAACATCCATCAAGGTAACCCAAATTCGTCACCCCCTTAGTATTAGCAATTCGGCTCATATGATCAAAATGAGAATGGAGGAACTTGTGTATGGCCTTCGGCCAATTGAACTCTGAAAAAACATCTAACCCTTCGAAATCCATAATACACGTAGAGACTTTCAGTCCTTTAAGAGGGAAAAACAAAACCGCCAAGACATACTTAATCAAGGCATGCACTCTCCTAAGCTCTAAGGTTGGTGAGATCTCCTCAACTGTGAGGTCAGCCAACTCCTTCACCAAGTCCTTATGCATGCAGTTCGCAAGCAGAATTCTCTCAAAATGAAATTTCCTTCCGCGGTTTGGAAGGCCCAGAATAAGTGCAACATGATTAACAGACAGTTTAACGTAAAATTTACCTAATAAAATGCATTTCTCTTGTAGAATATGATCTCAAATATAATATAAAAGATGAATATTCTGTTGAATATCAGACATATTCAACAATTGTAAAACATCAATATTTTCTAAAGCATTTTTCGACTCCTCAAATAGAACATCCAACAAGGGTGTTGCATGTTTTTTGAATGTTTTGATAGTGCATCGGCTATACAGATAACTGGATCCAGGCATATCTGCAATTATCAAATTAATATGATTTACAACTATAAATATCAAAAAGTATAAGATAAAATGTCACAACTAGAATGAACTATTGTACAACTGGAATGGATATTTCTACATCTGGAATGAACCGTATTACTACTGGAATGAACTTTATTACGACTGGAAATCAAGAGTTATAACTGGAATGAACCTTATTACTCACAAGTTACTACTGATAACCTGGAATTAAAACTGGAAAATAACATGAATGGATCAAAATCAACAGGAATATACTGGAAAAATTGATTTTATAACTGGAATAAATGTTTTTAGGACTGGAAACGACGAAGTCAATAACTGGAAAACATAGTTTACGACTGGAAAACGTAATTAATAACTAGAAACTACATTTTTATGACTAGAAAATATATTTACTAACTGGAATCTAACATAAATCAGAAGAATAGTTAAAAAATAAGTGGATTTATCTTGATGCAACCAGAATGGGGAAAAGAGAAGAAAACCCTAGTAAATTCCAGTAATGGCGACTTCCTGTGTGACCTAAAATCTTGAGCTAATTCCCGTCGTGGAGCTGGCGGAATGGGTGGAACGGGAGGACGTAAAACAGGGATTTCAAGCCCTAGCAGTGGAGAAACAAACGGAAACAAACAGCGTCGGGGAAGAGGGAAGGGCGAGTGAAAGGGCAGGAAAAAGTTTCCGAGGTTTCGAGCAGTTTCAAAAAAAGGAGGGTGAGCTCCATCAGGTAAAGGCTATTTAAACATGCACGGGAGGATGCTACATTACGTGTACCAAAAAATTTTCCGAAAATGAGACTAGTTTTGACCATACAAATGAATGTATTCCTTAGATGATGTCGGGCTTTCGTGACGACAGTTCATAACCACCGCGTTCAAAACCGCCACGTTCACGACCACCACCGCGACGCAAATGGAGCCTTTGGGCCTGTTTGGGAGGGCTTTTTAGTTCCTTTCCGTTTTCTGAAAAATGCCACCGCACCTACTAAACAGTTTGGATTGTCTACCGGTGGGAAAAGCTACCGCAGAAAACTCATTTTTCTCCACTTTTTGAAAAGTCACGTGTCCCTTACTTTTCATCCTTTTCAAAAAGCGTTTCCTCATCCCGATACAAGGTTGGTGCATTTTCCGTGTGAGCGCAAAATTTTTCTCCTGTGCGAACATTTTTCTACACGGGCGAGTATTTCTTCGCCCATGGGCGCATTTTAGGCCCGGACACGAATTTATTGCTCGGTCGCGTATTTTTTTCCTATTTGCACATTCTTAGCCCGGGCGTGCATTGTTTCGCACGGGCGCGCATTTTTTGCCCGGGCGCATTTTTTGCCCGAGCGCGCATTTTTCGCGCGAGCGCACATTTTCCGCGCGGGCACGCATTTTACGCCCGGGCGCAATTTTTTCGCCGAAGCGCGAATTTTCTGCGCAGGTGCATATTTTTTCTAGCCGGCGCGCATTTTTCGCCCGACGCGCATTTTTTGCCCCGGGCACGCATTTTTCTCCCTGGGCACTCATTTTTTGTCCCAGGCGCGCATTTTTCGGCCGTGCTCTCATTTTTCGCCGGTGCGCGCATTTTCCTTTCGGGCACGCATTTTTCGTCCGGGGGCGCATTTTTCGTCCGAACACGCATTTTTTGCCTGGACGCGCATTTTCGCCCGACGGCCCATTTTTCGCCCGGGCGCTCATTTTTCGCCCGGACGAGTATTTCTCGCTCGGGCGCGCATTTTTCTCTCGAACGCCCATTTTTCGCCCGGGCGGCAGTTTTCGCCCGAACGCCCATTTTTCGCCCGAGCTCGCATTTTTTCGCCCGGGTGCGCATTTTTTGCTCGGGCTCGCATTTTTTCGCCCGGGCGCGCATTTTTCACCCAAGCGTGTATTTTTTCGTCCGGGCGCGCATTTTTTGCTCGGACGCGCATTTTTCGCACGGATGCGCATTTTTTGTCTGGGCGAGAAGTTTTCGCCAGGGCGCACATTTTTTCGCCCGGGCGCTCTTTTTTCTCCCGGGCGCGCATTTTTCTCCCATGCAAAAAATGCGCGTCCGGGCGAAAAATGCGCGCTCGAGCGAAAAAATTTAAGACGGGGCCAAAAATGGGCGTACGGGCAAAAAATGCGCGCCCGAGCGAAAAATACGCGCACGGGCGAAAAATGCGCTCCCGGTCAAAAATGGGGGAACCGACAAAAAATGAGAGCACGGGCAAAAAATGCGCGCCCAGGGCGAAAAATGCACGCCCGGTGCGAGAAATGCATACCCCGGAGAAAAATCCACGCCTGGCGCAAAATGCTCGCCCGGGCGAAAAATGAGCGCCCGGGCGAAATATGCACGCCCGGGCGAAATATGCGCGCCCGGGCGTAATATGCTAGGGCGAAAATTGCACGTCCGGGTAAGAAATTCGCGCTCGGGCGCTCATTTTCCCCCGGACGCGTATTTTCCTCGCCGAGCATGCATTTTTAATAAAAAAAGTCACCGCAACGAAGATTTGCCAAACAGTTTATAAAGTGTTTCTCCTTTTTGAAAATCTTTGCAAAAGGAGTTCACCCAAACAGATCTCCTTTTGCAATAAACATTTTCGAAAAGCACATTTTCTACCATCATTTTGCCACCACTCCTACTTTTTGAAAAGCCCTCCAAACAGGCATTAGAGCACCCGCACTTACGAGTTCGGCGGAGACCCGACTGAAAAAATTCCTCGCACATAAGAGAGCATGCGGCAACAACCATCATACAGAGGGAAAATTTTTTGGTACAACGAGCGTGCACAGCTCTGTGCACGCTAATAAATAGCGCCCGGGGCCCACACACGAAAACGAAAAACTTTCGTTTTCCGCCAAAAAAAAAAACGCCGCTGCTCCAGCTCCCTCCCGCTCGGCTTCTCCTTCCTAGGTTTGACGAAATTCTGGGCGCCGACTCCTGCTCCTCCTCCGGTGATCCCAGAGCTTCTCCGTCGGCGGCTGCTCCTCCTCTGCCTATTGTCCCCGTCTCCGATAAAGATTGACTTCTCCCTAAACCGGAATATCTTGTACTGCGCATCATGGTATTCTCTAGGTTTAGGGTTTTCATTTAAGTTTTACATTTTATAAATATCGAAATGTGTTTTCGTCATGGTAAGTTACCATGATAAACTCTAAAATATTCCCAGTTACGGCTGTAATGTGCCAGTAAAGAGTAAATTACGGCTGCAACTTTATAGTAAAGGCTGCAAAAAACCTACAGTTACGACCGTAATTTACCAGTAAAATGTAAATTACGGCTGTAACTGTAAAGTATGTTCTGCAGTATGTAACAGTTACAGCCGTAATTTACAAGTAAAATGTAAATTACGGCTGTAACCTAAAATTATGCTGTGCAAATTACGGCTGTAATCTGAAATTATGTTGTGCACTATGTATAAGTTACAGCCGTAATTTACAAGTAAAATGTAAATAACTACTGATTTTCACCAAATTATGTTGTGGACATGCCTATGTTACAGCCGTAATGTACCAGTAAAATGTTAATTACGGCTGTAGCTTTAAACTTAGTGTGACTTGATTTCATTTTTTGTTTTATTATTAAGTTTTGGGTTTTCTTCTTCAATTTTGCAGATTCCCACAAGATATAATTTGTATAGCCGTTGTGCTATCTCATCTTTCACGAAGAATGCACAGTGTTTGTTGGATGTCCTTTCCAGTGAATCCAGAATAGAGCTTAAGGAAGCTGATTTGCTATCATTATTCCATTCCCATAGCATTCCTCAAAATATTCTGTTGTTACATTTTTTGTTGTTGTCGTACTCTTCCAAAAAAAAGCATTTCTATTAGGAAAATATTATGTAAAGTTTACTATAAATCATGTAGCCTTAATTTTGGGGCTACATAATAAAGGCGTTGATTTTCATTTTAAGAGACTACCACTTGCAAACATTTTGATCAAAGACTTGGTGAAGGAAATTGAAGAACTTGCAACCGAAGAATGGTCTGCAAACTTAGATAGTCGTAGAATGGATGCCTTGGTCAAATATGTCCTCGCAGTTTTGTTTTTTCCATTAAAAAGTCTTAAGATATCTGAATCTGTGAATAGTGTTCAAGGCCTGAAAGAGTTTAAAAAGTATAATTGGCCTAAGGCCATACACTCTTTCTTGCATTCACAATTTGATAAGTTTAGCAAGGTAGCTGCTACGAAAGATGATTCCCACCTTGGATATATTGAAGGATGCTCCGTACTATTAGCTGTAAGCACTTATGTAATAAATTCAAGATTGATTTTTGCTTTTCTTAATTACGTATCAATTTTATTTCATGCCACAGATTTGGTTCTTCGAACATACCACCACTCAAACTCCATATGATGATATTGCTAGACCAAGACTCCTTCGATGGCCTAACAAGAATGCTTTTAGTGGAAAATTTTGAGTGAAATTATCAAATATTTTGGCCCAACCTAACACTGTAAGTTTTATTGTAATAAAATTTCTTATAATATTGGTTTGGTTATTTCTATTATGAAGTTAATGATGCTTTTTTACTTCTGCAGGTGTTAAATTATTTTGTATCCATTCTGCCCGAGGAGAATAGTTTGTTAGGTGAAGACGTAGATGCAAGCTCTTGTTTCGAGGAAGTATAGGTGAAAGAGAGGAAGAAGAAGAGCAAAAGGAAAGAAACAGTAGAGGAAGAGGAAGGGGACGGTGAGGAAGAAGACGAGGTCGTGGAAGAAGACGTAGAGGAGGAAGAAGAGGAGAAGGAGAGGATGGAAGCGAAGAAGAGAAGGAAGAAGAGGAAGGAGGAGAAGAAGAAAGAGGAGAAAAGGAAGAATGAAAGAAGATATGAGACTCTATTAAATGAAGTGCGACAGCTCAAAGGGGCATGTGAAGAGAATTTTGCAGATATAAATAAAACAATGAAAGAAAATTTTGAAGCTTTACAAACCTTAATAAAAAATATTCACGCACCCACCCCTCCACCAGATCATCCATATACCCCTCCTACACAAATATGTAATGATGTAGTCCCATACAAAGCTCCAAAGGTTGTACAAGGGTTAGAAGAACTTGACGCTGAGGTTGTGGAGACGGATGTTCACGGTAAAACACGAAGCCTTGTAAGAAATATCAAAGCAAGAAAAGGCAGGAAGAAGAAGGTTGTTGTTAAAGATGTCATGGGAGCCACCATAGAAGAGCATGCATATCCTGGTCGAAAAAAATTATTGCCGCTCATAGAGACATGATATACCTTGTGCTGACAAGATTTCCTGATAAGTACGTACTTTAGTGATTTAAACATTTTGCCTACTTTTTTAATAGTTATTGCAACTCCACATTACTTAATGTTTCCTTTTCAGTGATTCTATTATTTTTGAAAGCGAAAATATTGCAATGTCTCAGGATGGAATCATAGAACTACTGGGTGAAGGATGGGTGACTGATACCCATCTAAATGCATTTGCATACGAGCTTAATTTCAGAAGAGCAAAATCACCAAGGAGCATTAAAAATTTTATATATATCTCTCCAGATCATGCGGTAAATATATGATTTAACTTAACTTGTTTGTCCATTTTTTTCATATAATTTTCATTAATTTTTTGTTTTCATACATGTTTTAATTGTACGGTACTTTTAAAAGAAATTCAATTCCACATAGTGAACGTTTGGTGGAACATATAACCTCGGAGTCTGTTGCCAATGTCGACCATATTTTAATGTCATGCCACCTCGGTAGTCATTGGGTGCTTATGGTGTGTAATTTCATAACAGAGACATGACATTTCTATGATTCTCTCCCGAACCCAATGCATATGGCGACAATGCGGGAGCTGGTATTATTCATTCATTGTCTCAAACTTTTGCTTATCTTGCATAATAATTAAAGATTTATTAAATTATTGTTTCTGTAGATAAAGTTTATAAAAGAAGATTGTGAAGATGCCCTGCCGGGGGATATTGATTCATGGAACATAAACGAGGTAGCAAATTTACCAACACAACAAAATGGATATGATTGCGGAATTTTTGTCATGAGGTACATGGAAACAATTCTAAAGAAATCCGAAATTGATTGGGAGGAGCACAAGGGATGGCAGAAGGACATGCCTAAGTATAGGGCTGAAGTAGTCAGCAGAATGTTACAAGCTTATTGGAACATTATAATGAAAAGATGTCCTATTTAAAATTTCATATTCATGTAACCTTTAAAGTATTTTCTTTTTTAATTTGTGGACCATTTTCAGAATTTTAACAGTTACAGCATGATTTGGCACTTTTAACATTAACTGCTGCATTGTTACTGGATGATTATTTTATCTGATTGCCCATCTAATTTGTTTAACAGTTACAGCCGTAAACAAGGCTTGCTGCTGCAATTATAACGGTTACAGTCGTAATTTGTTTGTTACAGCCGTAATTTCTCAGTATCTACCTTAATAATAACATTACAGCCATAATACATTTTATTACAGCATGATTCTGCACTCTTAACATTAACTGCTGCAATGTTACTGGATGATTATTTCATCTGAATCCTGTTATATTTGTTTAACAGTTACAGCCGTAATTTTAACAGTTACAACCATAATTTTAGCAGTTACAGCCGTAATCTTAACAGTTACACCAGTAATTTCTCAGTTTCTGCCACAATAATAATAAATTTAAAGCCGTAAAATTCCAGACAATAGAAATTTTTGGAGCAACCTATGTATTACAGTAATATATTGAATAGTTCTTACAATACCAAGTCAATCCTTAAAAATATCAGGAATGCTTGAGAAATTGAATGACAAATCTAAACATAAATCATCATTTAGATCACATAATGGAGTAGCCGTTGTCGGTATTGAGGTTGTACTATTTGTATTATCAAACAAATGATCCATGAAATTAAACTCCATCTGTTGGGAGTTAACGACATCGACATTTGGAAGCTTTTCCTTTGATTCATATCTTTTTCCTGCAAATGAAAGAATGATTACCATTAATGATCACGTCTAATGAAAAATAAATTAAAAGATATGTAATAGAGTAGAGTATGTACTAGGTTTCTTTTTTGGTTTCTCCCAATGATCTTTGATACGTGCATTTGAATGACCTTTGGGACGCATTGAAGGTAGATCTTTCACTCCTTTGTTCTTTTGATTTTCATGAATAGAACCTTTTATAAGTGTCTCTTTAGTGTCCACCAACTCTTATGCTTTCTTCTCAATATTCTTCATGGCTGTTAGAACATATTCTCTTACAATTGGACAGTCTTCAACTCGGCGAGCAAGATCGTAGCTGAACTTGATCATATGATTTCTAAATACTAAATTGGAATCATAGTCATTTATACTTGCAGTGTCGATAAGATACTGATCTTTCTTTGCCTTCAAGGTAAATCTATTTAGAATATATTTTGGTGGAATTTCTTTTGCATTTCTAAAATTATAAACTCGTAAGATATGTTTGCATAATATCCCCTTCATTTCAAAACCTTTGCACGGACAATCAACATCAAAGGTGATGGAGTCATATTTTACATACCATTGCTTATCATCTTTATCATGTTGTTGCGTGCTGTATACAACATGATTGTCATTGAGTTGTCTTTCCTCTACAAGAGTAACACGAAGCGCACCATCCATGTAGGAATTTTCAAGAATGGAGAAAATTTTTCTAGTGTACTTTTTGGAAACCTATTTTAGAAGTTGGGTAGTTCTGGGTTTCAAGGTTACGCAACCTTGTTTGCATTTGAAGTCTTCGTCATGCTCGTATCGACGCCAAGTTGAAGTCATTTTCTCCATTCCTATGAAACATTCAACAAGCGAACTTGTTGCTTTAGAACATTCATGTAAAACATGGTTTGTGGATTCACTCCTTTGTGTGGACAATATGCCAAGATCTAAAATATCTTTATTGAAAGTTGACAATTTCCTTCGGAAAAAATACAAATCTTGCAACCATCTATTGCCCTCCAAATTTCCTTTCAAAATCATATCACTCCAACAACTATCAAACTCGTCTGCAGTGTCACATTGGCTCAAACAACGATAAAATAATGACCTTACACTCTTATCATGGTTGAATGCCGGTACCTTGGATGGTGCTTTCTTTGAAATGTGCCATTGACACAAACGATGTCTAGTTTTTGGAAGAATTTTCTCAATTGCAACGGACATAGCTTGATCTTGATCCGTGAATATTGTTGTCGGTTGCTTGCCACCAACAAACCTTAGGAAAGTTTCAAATAACCAACAAAATGATTCAATAGTTTCATTTGCTATGAATGCCCCTCCAACAAATGTATTTTGCCAATGATGATTTATTGCGATAAGGGGGGCACAAGCCAAATTATACTTATTTAGTCTATAAGTTGAATCAAAAATTATGACATCACCAAAGCAATCATAATCTATTTTACTACGCCCATCAATCCAAAAGAAACTAATAAGCCGATTTTGCTCATCTGTTTGGACATCATATGAGAACATATCGTCTTTCAATTGCCGGTTTTGTAACATTTTCAGCAAGGTATCATCATCTCCACTTTCTATTAGTGCCTTCCTCTCTCTTTCAACGTAGTTATATGCATCATGTTTACAAAAACCAACGTTCTCAACACCTCCAACTTCTTTGGCTAAAAAATTAAATGCATCAATTGTCCTAATCCCCGCTGCTGTCATATTTTTAAGCAAGCTTGCCTGAACGTTGGAAATGTTGCGATTTGACCTCAACAAATGGTTGTCATTTTTTGACGCTAGTGGGTGATTATGTTCCTCCACAAATTTTGAAACATACCAATTTTTTCCATTTTCATCTGCAGTAAAGTATATACATGCCAAGCATCCCGTTCTGGTATCCAACTTATGATACTTTCTGCTCACATTTTCTAATCTCTTTTTATTTTTTATGTCCGGCTTTTGAGCAACTAAAACTTCTTCCCTTAATAATACTAGTATGTGTCCAATATACTATGTGTTGTTTCCGCACACTAAATCCAACATTATGGGCATAATTGCAATACACTGTGTATGCCTCTGGCTCAGATTGCACAATTGGAAACGAAACATCAATCTGTCAAAATAACAAAACCAAAGAATATGGATATAATCAAAAAACATTACGGCTGTAAGGTAACATTACAGCTGTAATTTAACATTAAAGCTGTATTAAAAGAAGAATTACAGCTGTAATTGTAAGACCCCATTTTTTTTTCTTTTCAAACACCGGGTCCTAGGCCCAGAACCGCCGCTTTGCAGTGACACCTTCACTCGGGAAGGTCACCACTACAAAACACCTATCCTGCCGGCCAGATCGATCACAAAGAAAAGTGCAGTAAAGAAGATAAGTCTACAGAATCAACATGAAATATAAATGTCCACATGATATAACTGAATAAAAGATAACAGAGGTCACAATAATAAAGGGTGCGTGCCCAGTACATTATATCCTCACTACAAGATCACTCGCGAAAGCTAACTCCTAATCACTCACTGATCCTGAATCCTGTGCTCATGTACTGCACTGGCCTGCCTCCGTCTGCATCGGCCTCTGGTGTTGCTGCGTCTCCTTGATCCCCTAAAATGATATGGTCCACCGACCGTTAGTCAAAAAGACTAAGCCTTCTGTTCCCCACCCCACCCCCAATGGCTCCTAGGCACCGTGCGGGAGGATGAAGCGGAGGACAGCAAGGGGTATAACAAAGAGCAGGTGACAGTGGTACAGGAAATGTTTCTACACTACACATGTGTACATAAGTAATCTAAGCAGTAAAGAGCATAGTAAGAGCAGGTAAAGAGTAAGTAAAGTGCAGTAAGTAAAGACAGATATAATAGAAAAGTAACCATTGATTTATAGGAATGCCCATACAAACCTATAGACCAAGGGGTCGTTTAGCAAGTCTATCGTATAAGAAGTCCCATAACCGACTTATACGATAGGGGTAGGGGTTGAAATGCAATGTTTATGCCATGACATGCAGAGTTATGCAGTTTATGCTATGTTCATACAAGTGCAACTCACACACTTTGACTCTATGCACATAGACCTTTAGTTCCCCCTTTTTGGAGCTAGCAAGACTCCCAGGATACTCCCGTAGTGGCAAACGGAAGCGGTGGGTTGGGCCTCGCCCACCTCTAGGTTGGTATTCACACTACCCTACCTAGACCTATCGTACGCCTCAACGCAAAACCGTGGAGCATCTGCGTACTCTTACTGGCTGGACCACCAGACTTTCAAGGCTAAGTGCAAATTCCACACTTGCCGAGTCAACGTATTGACGTCAGTGTGAACGACCGTCCAATACCGGAGACCCACCACCTTCATGCACATGCAACATGTTCTACTATCTATCTACAAACTCCAAACATAGACCACCTGGGCTTAACTTGTCCAACCAAGAACCAAACTGAGTCACAAACTCTCCGGATCAACAATCCGCACCAACCACCACCGAGCCTACAACTCGGGGTACTAAACCAACCAAACTCCCGTGATAACGGAGTGTGAGTGAATGTGTTATTTGTTAGTCTTGAGCATCTTCCATACTCCTACGACTTATGGTTAATCTTGGACTTCCCGAGGGTTACCCTGTTAGGGGCTCGCTACGGTACTAGGAACTGTTATGGGTTGACACGCCAAAGTTCCCTTTCTCAAGACACTTAGTGTTTTTGGTATCTACCCGTAAGGATACCCTCCTCGTCATTACTATTGGATTAACCCTAAGTGACTTATGACTTTCCAAGACGATCTTTCGTCTACCCCGATGACAACCTTACTCTTAACCCACCAAGTACACTTTCCTCGCATACACTTCCTGGAGTGGACTTCTAACTATCTGATCAACCCATGTGCACCATCTGCACACCATTTCCACCTTGTAGGTCACTAAAAATCTAAGTTTCACAGTTTTACTATACGCAGACCAAACTAATTATATGAAGCTCACAACTAGAGGTACTCCAAATATTCATCCAACTGACCCAACCTATTTACTGGAGGTCTATCATAATATTATAAGACTAATTCCAGAGAATCATATTTTTCCCTAATTAATTAATATTTATTTTAATTTCTCCAAACATCTGCCAAGTATGAAAATGAACATGAAGTGTAAGTAAATCTTATGATATGGCTCTCCAAAAATTATTATAAATCCATGATGAAAAATAACATCAGAAACATCATATCATATTTTTACTATAAGAAATTGTTCTCTAATTTAATTATTTATCATCTATCCAAAATTGTAGTTTTATGAAGGAACCACCAAAAAGATCAACACTAAAATTATGGGAAAATTACCAAACTCTTGTATTCACCAGAAAAGGCTACTGACTAAGTTTCCGTATTTAAGGAAATCATTTTCTTACTAAAATAAATACTTTTAAGAAAACCTCAAATTAAATGAATTGTGAAGTAGCCTACTGATTTAAGTCTTCAAAAATTCTATAAAAATTCACAGAGCTTTCTAATGCTCTGAAAGGTCCTATCACCAATTTGCACAATTTAACAATGAGTTTGGGACCCTCAAATATTTTTCTTAAGTCTAAATCAAAACAAGTGCCTTGTGAAAGAAGTACTGATTAACTCATTTAATAAAATTCACAAAAATTATCAGAGGTCTAAGACATGATTATAAGGTTACAACCAAAGTTTCATCATCATACAGGACCATTTAAGCATGTAAATTTCTCTTATAAGGAATTTCCCTAAAGGGGTTATGACCTATTTCAAAGGGAATAATTTTTCCTAAAATTCTTATAAAATTACCTAGAGCATAATTACATCCCATGAACTTATACACCATGTTTCATAACCATTCAAGGACATTTGACCCCATGTCCTTCACAAGGTCCTATATGCACACCTAGGGCTAAAACTAGTGTCCAAGGGCATAACAACCTCCACACCACCCCATATCACTCATGTAGGTGTTTTAGGTGATCTTAAACTAGTGATCAAGGTTTCACATCATGGTGATGAGATTTGACCTCAATACCCCAAAATGAGCATTATACCCTATTTTGACCTAGTTGACCCAACTTGGATTGACAAATTACCCAATCAAAACAGTCCCAATTGGGCTGAGATTTTTATCAAGGTCATACAATAACCCTAAAGAGTACCCACCAAAATTTGGAGGGCATTGGAGGTCATTTGACCCAATAATTAATTAATATATGATTTATGAAATTATTACAAAAACCTTAGAAAAAGGTTCCTCTAAAATTCCCATCTTTGGGTATGATGTGTGGGTAGGTGTATCTAGACTAGGTTTTAAATATCAAGGCCATGCCATATACCAATAAAAAGATATGCAAGAAAGAGTGGTTGCCCTACTCTAGGGACCAGTCCCACCATTTTGGCTTTACAGGGAGCTACAGGACTCCTTTTGGGGTGAAATCAATTTTAAAATAAAGTAGATTCCAAGGGCTACAACTTTGGTATTGACCACTTTTTCAGTAGAGGGGCCTAAGTATTTTTAATTAATAAATCTATCTACTGCCAGTAATAAAACAGAAAATGAGATAATAATAATAATAATTGTTATTAACGTTTCCTGTACAGAAAATGGACGCTCCTGATTATGTCTTCTCCGATGAGCCAACATCCCTGATCTCTTGTTGTTGTAGCTTTTCCAAGAGCTGTCGCCGGCCATCCGTGTTGGAGCTTGCTTTCCGCATCTCTTGGTTTGAGAATAACAAATACCATGATGTATTTGATCTAGTCTTTTGTGTGTTTATAGTGGCCAGGTTGTACATGTTCAATGAGGAGACAAGTCCTCGTTCATGGGCATGATCCGAGAACGACAAGTCTCAGGTTGGATGAGTTTTGTGTGCTGATCTTAAAATGGCCATAACTTTCAATCCAGAAAGAGTTACAGAACGTGCCACCCCATTTCGGAGATGAGAACGACTCAATCTACATGCTGGAGCTAAATTTGAATGTGGGAAATTTCACTGTCGGAAATTTCCGACAGCCACTATCGCCCAGGCGACAGCAGAGAAGTTACAACTACTTTCCCCCACGGCAGCACGACGAAAAGCAGTTTTGAGATGTCGGAAATCCGACATCGATGTCGCCCAGGCGACAGCTCCACGATTCCAGCAACTGCCCGCACGACGGCTCGACGACACGACAGCGGCAGTTTAGCGCTGTCGGAAAATTCCGACAGTCACTGTCGGAAATTCCGACAGTCACTGTCGGAAATTCCGACAGCGATTTTCTATAAAATGGTTCCTTTGGTTCGTGCATTCCATGCTCTGAAGATTCTAAGTCCCTTCCTGAGTGCATTCCATCCAGAGAGCTCCAGAACCTCATGAACTCCCATTTATGCTGAGAAGGTTTGAAATTGAAGATGAGATCGGACGCGCTTCTACATCAAGGATCATCTCGAGGCTTCAACCTTCCTTTCAGAGATCTGAATTTCTAGGGAGTTCTTATTTTATCTTGTATTTTCATTTATATACATTTTACTTTGTATTGGTAGGGAAAATCGCTTCCTTGTGCGGAGCGTCTAAGTCCTTGCGCGGCTTAGGGGAAAATCGCTTCCTTGTGCGGAGCGTCCAAGTCCTTGTGTGGCTTGGTGGGAAATCGTGGCCTTGTGTGCTACGTCTAGATCTTGGGAAGATCTAGAGGATAGGCTTGGGCTTGGTCTAGGGAGAGACAAGTGATAGCCTTCCGATCCTTGGGAGAAGGATTGGTAAACAAAAAGAAATTTACATTTGTACGCCTCCGATTTCTAGCGATATAGAAATCAAATTTATGTAAACACGTTTTCATATATATAATCATGTCTCTTTTGTGTTTACTTGATTTGTATCATTTGGCGTAATCTCTATTATATTGTGTTCTAAGTTTTCAATTCTAAATCTAAATTGTTTATTTCAATCTCTTTCATTATAAAACAATTTAGTAATTATCTTGGAAATTATAAAAAGAATTTTATTCCCGTATTCACCCCCCCCCCCCCCTCTAAGGGCGCCGTAAGATCCAACAATTGGTATCAGAGCAAGGTTATTCCAAATCGGCTTAACAACCGGGAATAATGGTGTCTCTTGATCATGATCTCGCTTCTACTAGTGGGGAAAATTTTAATATAAATGAAAAAATATTATCACCACCTTTATTTATGGGCAAAAATTTTAAAGGGTGGAAAATATTAATGAAAAATTTTCTTAAGGCCTTAGATGAAAAAGTTTGGAATATTACTATTAAAAAGTCATCTAGCGTACTAACTAGAAACGAAATTATTTTAAATGCAAAATCTATGAATAGTATATTTTGTGCGTTAGACCAAAATATTTTCAAACTTATTTATACTTTACCTACCGCATATGAAATTTGGAGTTTTCTTGAAAGAACTTATGATTCTCCTTCTACAGGTACGGAACATTCACAAGAACCGGAGAATATGCAAGCCTATGCAAATATTCAAGAAAGCTACACAAAGGATGGATCCATAGAATGCTCATCAAGCGGAAAGGATGACGGACACTCTTGTTTGGAAGAGGAAGATGAAGAAGACAACGTCACAATATTGGACTCAGTTGATGGCAAAACATCAAGCAAAAGAGAAGATGGAAACTATAGCAAGGTAAGAAAATCTAAATCTTCTCTTTTAGTAACTAATTCTATTTCTACATTTCGTGTGCTTAAATTTGCTAAACGTAAAATTTCAAAGTTGAAACATGCTAATTCCAAATTACGTTTAGAAAATAAAACTTTAAAAGCAAACACTAAAGTAGAATCTTATATTGATGTTTCAAATTCTTGTTCATGCTCTTTAATTGAAAATGCTAAACCTTGTTTTTATTATAATTCTTTTAAAGAAGAACTCAAGGTTTTAGAAAAAGGACTTTTAGTTTCCAAAAAACATAATGAAAAATTGATAAAAGAAAATGATAATTTAAAGGATAAACTAGAATCATTAAAAATGTTTATTCAAAAATTTTCATATAATGAAAAATCTCTTTTTTCTAGTTTATCAAATTTTCAAAAGTCTAAAAGCTTAACTTCATATTATAAGAGTAGGTCTATAAGAAAGAGTGGAAATGAAAATCATCAAAATAATGATCAATCTTCTAAAACATATTGTAATCCACTCTTTCAACAATCACTTCTAAAGAAAGACAATCACTCTTATAAAATTTTAAACAATCCATATAATAAAAATCATTATGATTATCAACATCAAGCTACTTTGAAAAATAATTTAAATAAACATAAACCTCCAATGAATTATTTTTCAAACAATTCACATAATCATTATATGGATTTAAGTAATAAACAACCAATGTATGAATGGAGACCCATAAAGAAAAATGACATATCAACATTAATTAAAAAGGCTCATTCATCATTATCTTCTCAAAAGCCATCACGACATATTTGGGTGCCCAAAGGAACCATTACACATGGTCAACTTTGGATACCTAAATCTCTTATCATTTAGTATCTTTCATTTGCATGAAGTAGAAATAATTAAAAATGAAATATCAATACTCTACTTCATGATGTGCTTTATTTATTTTTTTTTATTTTTTTTGTATTTATTGATCCAAAATGCTTATGGTCCCTCTATATTTTATGAAATATGACTTTCACATATTAAGCCTAATGTTTATCAAATCAAATTGAATTAAAATTGAACATAAAGTCATATGATTTTAAAAGAGACGTACCTATCATTTTTTTTTAAATTGTTATATATATCCTTTTAAATCCTTTACCCTTAATTGTCTTGAATTATCATTAGAAATTGAATATTGAAATTATTATCAAGACTAGTGAAACTATTTTAAAGATTGGATTTAAATGGTTTATTTAAGGGCTTAAAACTAAAAATTAAAATGCGCAACGTTTTTGATTCCTTTCTATTTGTTGCATTTGATAGCCCTTATAATGAAAAATATTATCAAATAAAATCGAAAACAAACATTCATCTAAACGCATGCTTAATCCTTCAAAAAGCCATATCTTTTGATCTGCTCGTCCGATTTTCGCATTTAATATCTTTTCGGAAAGAGCACAGAAATCTCCATCTATCGGCAAACTAAACTTGCCCATTTAAGTTTGTTTGGTTCTGTCAATTTGCCCAATTTCAACTCCGTTTTTAAATGCTATCTTAGTTCGCTTGATTCAGAAATTTCTGTGTTTATGGATTTTTTCATCACATGATATCCTATGTATAATTGTTTCATATATTAATTTAGATATTATGTGTGATGTGTGTCACCATTGTTTGCATGTAATTTAGACCTTAGAATCATCTTATATCATTAAGATCAAATCAAAAGTTTAATCATTTCATTATAGGTCTAAATAAAATTAATTTGTAAACTTCTCATATTACATGCAACATTATCTCCATTAAATCATGTATAATAACATTGCACTCAAACTCATTATTCTAGCATCACTTCTTAGTTTATGCTCAAATTTATATGCTAGGTATAACATTTACAATGTTATTAAAATATCATGATAACTATGTGATTTGAAATTATAATAGAATACTAAAATTCCAACAAACACATAGTTTATGGTTTAATCATTAAAATATATATGAATAATGTATCATAAATCATATATTATCATGCAAAACCAAAGAACAATAGATTCGATTAATGAATGCAAATTTTATTAAAAATTTCAAAACATTATATATTTGATCTTTGTCATTGATATGACTACATGATCATCATTTTTCTAGACTTACAAATCAATCATGTTCTTTCAAATGAAAATCACTATATCACTATATCATAAGTCTAGAAGGATTAGAATTCTCATACATCATGATGATCTAACATATATTTTATGCAAAATTCACTATAATCATAAATCATAATTCATGTTCTATCAAGAAATATCTCAAATCAATAATAAGAATTATGAATCTTATGATAAAAATTTAAATAATGTTTTCTTTACATTATTTGATGTATTGATTTGCTTTACTATTGATTGCATGTATCTCTCATATTTGTAGACCCTAGAATCACTTTGCAATGAAGATATACATCAAACTTAATCATCACTCTATTCTAGATCTATAATTTGAAACTCTATTTTGGAATACATGTAATTTCAATATAATTCTTATGACATGACATTAAACCCAAAACTCATTATACTAGCATTGTCACTTATTGAATATTAATAATTGTGCTAGTTATCACATATCATCATCTCATAAAAGTAGAAAAATTATGCGGCTTTATAACTCATCACATTAAACAAACCCATAGTTTATATACCAACCCTTAGTTTTAAAAGCATAGGTTGTCCAAAAGATTATTTCACCTATGACTTCATATCTCACAATAGCGAGGACGTAGGGTTGTATACATTAGAGACCTAACCTCTAAGTCATGTCTTGTCCTTAACCGGGGAGGGTTCCAGTGGGGCCTTGAGAGGCACTGGGGGGAAAGAGTGCTAGGTTGAGCGTCGTCTTTTGTATGTATATGAGATTAACACCCCAACCTACGGCATGCGTGCAGCTCCTCATGCCCATCCGTCACTTAGTACGGGGCTAGGGTGTAGACATTTAGTCGGGGTAGTTTCTAATCTTAGGACATACCTATATTATGTACTGCATGAACATTTTATTTACTTATCACTTAAATCATGCATATTTTGGGTTGTTTAATAAAAATGTCCTCATGTGTTTGCATAATTTATCTTTTTGAGCTTAAATGTTTTTGTAAAACACATGTATTTGAAAAAGCTAAAGTTTTATGCAAATTTGAGCAATCAAGACATCTCTGAAAATTCTGAAATTTCAGCATGGAACTACTCTAAGGACACTTAATCAAAATAAAACATCAGATTTTTAAAATGCTCAAAAAATCGAGTACTGTTTCCAGCGCTAGCGCTAGCGCCGACGCTAGCGTGGGTGTTGGAATTTTCTGATTTTTAAAATTTCTGAAAATCCATAAAAATATGTTGGTTCATATTTTCTACTTATTTGTTGTGTTTCTGACTTTTGTTATTTTTGTTTTATTTATATTATCAAAAATCAACTACAAAAGATCAAAATACAAAAATACAAAATTTTTTTTGCTATTTGTGTTTTTAATCATATTATGAAAAATCAACTACAAAAGTTCAAAATTAAAAAAAAAATATACAAAAATATGTTTTTGTTATTTTTTTTTATTATGAAAAATCTACTACAAAAATTCAAAATTCAAAAATTACCAAAATATGTTTTTGTGATTTTCTGTTTTTATTTGATTTAAAAAAAATGATTAAACTTAAAAAAAAAACTGTATGATCTTTATTGCCAATATCAAGCATGTATGAATTCTATTATTTAGAATTATTTACAATGTTAAAATTTATTTCTTGAAATTTCTATGAACATTGTTTTGATTATCATGCTTTGATATATCTATTTAAGTGCATCAGTTGTATTGAAAAATGTGTAGAACCAAGCTTAGCACGCCTCTAAGTATGAGTAAATGTTTTATGATTGATAATGATATATTTCACTCACTTATTTTGGTAATCAACATGTGTGTCTAAATCTAAAATGCTTGCTTGTGTATTGTATTTGTACAATGAATTAAAACTTGCATAAGTTTTTTACCTACACTACATTTGAATTGCACTTATGAAATTTAGAAAAGTGGTTAAAAGTTAAAAAAAAATTGGGTTTGCAAAACAAGTGTATTCGGAGAATGTTGTCTCACAAATGTGAACAAAAAAATATATATATGTAGACAAATATAACTCCACCAAGCACTACTTGAACCTCCTGATAAGTCTTCATAAGCATTGTGAGGTTGAGCACCTTGGAAAGAATAGTAAAGTGGCTTGTGCAAACCTTAGTTATTACACCACTTTGTTAAAAAAAAAAAATTAAATTAAATTATGTGCATTAAAAGTGTGTGAAAGTAATTTACTTATGTTTTATTGTGCACTTTACTTTACATATGTCTTGTATTTTGATGATTTAAATCAATTGTTAACATTGCCCAAAATACACTTATGTGCACATCATTATCTTTCATAACACTTCTTCTCATAAGTATTGGATTCTAATGCTTTATCTATACTACTCTTTATATAAAAATGCACTAGATAACCTATCATGATCTCTACAATGTTTTGGTATCTCTTGAACTTAAAATTAAGTAACATTGTAGTATAATCTCTCTTTAATATGTTCATTTCATGCTTGGTATCTTTATGAAAAACTTTGAGATTTCAAAAAGGTTAAAACATCTTTCAATTTTGAACTAAAACTCATATTTTTACTTATGCTTTTCATGCTTACAAAAATGATGTTTCTTATAATCTTCCGCTTGCTTACAACTCTTATCTTTTTATTTGAAATCTCTTTGATATACTATGCTTCAACTCTTTATCATTTCATATATTTAAAAGCTCGATCATGCTTTGTTATTTAAATGCCTCCTTACTACCCTCACCCCACCTTCTTTTGATAATACCAAAAGGGGGAGATTAATTCAAAAAATCTAGAAGATTAAGGGGAGAATAATTAAATAATGCACCATTGCAATTAATTATAACATTTAGGGGGAGCATACATTTAGGGGGAGAATACAATTTAGGGGGAGTATATTAAAAAGTTTTCATGGAAAGCGTCTATTGCTCGATCATGACAACCCACTTTTGGTAATAACAAAAGGGGGAGAATAAAATGAGAAATCTAGTGACATATATATTTAGGGGGAGTAAAATCTGTCACGCAGTAAACCTTTTATTCATGCATATCTTTTATCGCACTTATCTATAAACTCACTAATTTCTCATATGGGTATTTGTTATTATCAAAAGGGGGAGATTGTTGGAGCTTGCTTTCCGCATCTCTTGGTTTGAGAATAACAAATACCATGATGTATTTGATCTAGTCTTTTGTGTGTTTATAGTGGCCAGGTTGTACATGTTCAATGAGGAGACAAGTCCTCGTTCATGGGCATGATCCGAGAACGACAAGTCTCAGGTTGGATGAGTTTTGTGTGCTGATCTTAAAATGGCCATAACTTTCAATCCAGAAAGAGTTACAGAACGTGCCACCCCATTTCGGAGATGAGAACGACTCAATCTACATGCTGGAGCTAAATTTGAATGTGGGAAATTTCACTGTCGGAAATTTCCGACAGCCACTGTCGCCCAGGCGACAGCAGAGAAGTTACAACTACTTTCCCCCACGGCAGCACGACGAAAAGCAGTTTTGAGATGTCGGAAATCCGACATCGATGTCGCCCAGGCGACAGCTCCACGATTCCAGCAACTGCCCGCACGACGGCTCGACGACACGACAGCGGCAGTTTAGCGCTGTCGGAAAATTCCGACAGTCACTGTCGGAAATTCCGACAGCGATTTTCTATAAAATGGTTCCTTTGGTTCGTGCATTCCATGCTCTGAAGATTCTAAGTCCCTTCCTGAGTGCATTCCATCCAGAGAGCTCCAGAACCTCATGAACTCCCATTTATGCTGAGAAGGTTTGAAATTGAAGATGAGATCGGACGCGCTTCTACATCAAGGATCATCTCGAGGCTTCAACCTTCCTTTCAGAGATCTGAATTTCTAGGGAGTTCTTATTTTATCTTGTATTTTCATTTATATACATTTTACTTTGTATTGGTAGGGAAAATCGCTTCCTTGTGCGGAGCGTCTAAGTCCTTGCGCGGCTTAGGGGAAAATCGCTTCCTTGTGCGGAGCGTCCAAGTCCTTGTGTGGCTTGGTGGGAAATCGTGGCCTTGTGTGCTACGTCTAGATCTTGGGAAGATCTAGAGGATAGGCTTGGGCTTGGTCTAGGGAGAGACAAGTGATAGCCTTCCGATCCTTGGGAGAAGGATTGGTAAACAAAAAGAAATTTACATTTGTACGCCTCCGATTTCTAGCGATATAGAAATCAAATTTATGTAAACACGTTTTCATATATATAATCATGTCTCTTTTGTGTTTACTTGATTTGTATCATTTGGCGTAATCTCTATTATATTGTGTTCTAAGTTTTCAATTCTAAATCTAAATTGTTTATTTCAATCTCTTTCATTATAAAACAATTTAGTAATTATCTTGGAAATTATAAAAAGAATTTTATTCCCTTATTCACCCCCCCTCTAAGGGCGCCGTAAGATCCAACAATCCGGCCACCTCCCTGGCCGGCCACCGCCACCACCACCTCCGTTGAGGTGGTGGCTAACGTCGGGCGGCGACACGGTCGCCGGAGGGGCGTTTTCCGGTGAACCCGACCGAGATATTTTCATGGAATTTTCAGATTTTGCTCACTTGGATCGGGCTCAATTGAACCCGATTTCTCACTTATTTTGATCTAAGATATATCCATAGAGAGAGAGAGGAGGAGAACCAGACCTTCTTGGAGCCCGACGACGATGGCGGCGGTGTCCGACCATGGCTTTTCCTTTCTCCGGCGAGCTTGCCCGATCTCTCCATTCTCCACCAAAACCTTCGATCCAATATATGATTTCGACTGTCATCCACCTTTTGAAGCTAATGGTGGAGTTAGATTTGAGAATGGGGGGCAGTATAGGGGGAATTTGAGGAGAATAGATTTCGGCCATGATGGTTGGGCTCCTCAATTGATGGTGGCTGGCTGGAATTTATGGGGAAACTCCTCCCAAGCATCATGTAAGATGAATGGAGGGGCTTGGGGAGATGAATGGAGTGACCCATGGCCTCCCACCATTAACTTTCCTTCCTTTTTTCCTCTTTCTCTCTCTTCATTAAAGGGGAAATTGCACTTTCTCTCTCATACTCATCATTTCCAGAAATTGAGTGGTAACTCCTTGTAATTATCAACCTCCTAAGCTAATGTGCTACTCCAATTAGGCCTAGCCCAAGTGGATTGGGCTTGAGTTAGTCTTTTCCCCTCTTTTTGGGCAAGGTTGACCAAGTGTTGACTTGAGGTGTTGAATTGGTCAACTGATGGGTTGACTGGTCCAAGTGGTGTGTCTTGAGTCCCTTAACACCACCCAAAGTTGGTTGAGTCATGGTGGTGCCCCAATTGAGCCAATTAATCCAAAAGGTGTTGGTTTGACCAAAACAGGGTTAGAGTTGACTTTGGTCAATTTGACCATTTGGGTTGACCCTAATGAGTGGGTATTGACCTATTGGTCTCTCTCAAGGGTTAGGAAGGTCTAGGTAGGGTCAATTTGGCAAGGTGGAGGTCAATTGACCCTAATTAGGCTACTTTGACCAATTTGGGGTTAGGGTTGACTTTGGTCAATTTGGCCTCTTTGGTTGACCCCAATGGGTCCTTGGTGCTCTAAGGGGACCCCTAAATGGTTAGGTATGTTGTTGTGGGGTCAAAGGGTCAAGGTGAGGCCCTAAAGTCTAACCCTAGGCTTGTTAACTGGAAATTGCTATTTGCAGACCACTGTCGTTTCCTTCTTCTTGGCTAAGGCCAAGTGGTCTCTTCAAGCTTCCTAGGGTTTTGTCATGACCTAGTCATGACAAAACCACTCTAGGGGTCTAGTTGTTTGGGGGATGTTACAAATCTCAATAAACAAAAAAAAAAAAAAAAATTCGTCCTCGAAATTCAGGCTAGGCTTGCGGGGTTTTTCACCGAGAGTGACTGAACGTAACATCCCCTAAGAATTGAAGTTATTCCTGACTCGAAGAGCACCGACTATCTCTGCTACATTAGTTCTAGAGGCTCCCTGATAAGCTTCTCATGTCCATGATTTCTCCATAGGACCTTAATCAGCGGGACCTTCTTGCGCCGCAAGACCCGCATCTTCGTGCCATCTAACTGGACCGGCTCTAGGTGAATCAATCAATTGGAGGATACCGGGCCATCTATAGTAGAAATTTGCTACTCCGGCCGTTATAGAGATTTCCTAAAGTAGGAGACATGGAAGACGTCGTGCAATCCTGCTAACTCCGGCGGCAACTCCAGTCTATAAGCCAATAGGCTAATCCACTCCAGGATCATGTAGAGCCCCATCTATCTCAAAATGAGCTTCTTCCGCCTACAAACCCACAAGACTCCCTGCATCGGACGTATCTTCCGGAACACCCAGTCTCCAACCTGGAACTCTACTTGACGATACCACACATCGTAATACCTGACCTGACTTCTTTGGGCCTCCAGCATCCTAACTCAAATCAGTCACACCTGGGTATCTATGTCCTTCACAAATTCAGAGCCGAGTCTCCTTAAATCCTCATCCTGGGTCCAAGATGGTGGAATCCTGCGCCTCCGTCCCTCTGAGGGTGGAAAGCGGTGCTGAACGCCAACCGAAAGCTGAGATAAGCCTGGACTGATCTTCACTCTTGGAGATAACCTGTTAATCCTGATCCGACACGATCGTCCTGGTCACACCACGATAACGGACAAACTACTCAACAAATCTCATCAAACACCAATGAGAGCGTCCTTCCAGTCCAGGGTGACCCTAGCTAGCCTGATCAATCTATCCTCGAGCTTCCACTCCCTAACATGGGCAGTGACTATAGTAGTTCCCCAAAGATTCTTGCACTTGGCCTTCACCAACTGACAAGCCTCACAGTGCGTCACAAAACTTATGTTGTCTTTCCTCATTCTGGGGAAATATACATTCCGAAATACACCATTTTTCCGGTGACTATATTTCTCATCTATGTGGGTAGGCAGCGACTCTATAAAAACTTCTCTACACAATCAGCTTCTTATTTCTACGAGTACGCCCGAGTCATCAACCAACTCAACTTTATGATTTTAAACGATTCTTATCATTTAGTGGGACTGATCGCATCATCAAGCGTCCCAATTATCCTCAGAATTTGAGGGGGTGTACACATGGATCTTATAATCATATGTTAACCAACCAACACTAGTATCAATGTTTGAAGATGACTCCCAATCACTTTCTATGTGAAGTTTGATTCATAAGGTATACGGGTAAAATCTTTTGAAACCTTAAGATTTTTCACAAGTCAATTTCATCACGGAAATATCATCACGTTTATTTCACCAAAATCCTATCACTTCCACATATGCTAGTCTTGATCACTTTCGGATGGTCCAAAGTACGATAAATTTAGATCGTTCTTATCATAGTAAACTCAAACACTAGATTCTAATTCCAATAAGTCATCGTCTAAGCTCTCTGGTTATTCGACATCGTAGCTTCCCAGGTTTGAAGATTATCATTGCAGTTAAAATTTTCTACCATGATAAGGTGTGATTTTTAACAAACCATAAGTTAATCACTTCTGAATGCCCCAAACCTCAAGAACTGTCGGATATATCTACAACTTGTAAGATTTAATTTCCGTCCTCAACTTCTAGAATAGGACATCGGCATCCCTAAGTGATTAATCCTAGCGACTTCGCATTCCTAATGCTTCGACTAAGGCCAAGTTATTGTTCGATCAACGATGTCTATCCATGGTCCTGGTAATACTACATATCATCATTCCTAATGTGCTTTTATAGAATCTATCTTCGCCCAAGTAACATTGAATAAGATCGACTTCAAAATAATCATGTTCCCGACATAGCGTGCTCGGGCTGGAGCAATTCTGGGATGGGTGACCTCCTGGGAAGTCCACGCGCTGCCGCTTAACTGGCTCAATTCTCATCAAAGGGGGACTGCGGTCTCCAACAACCCGCTGTGCCCTGTGGTGGGACAGAGAGGGGTTGGGGTGCATGGTCTGCAGACTATCTGGTTAGGCTGAACCCTTCCGGTGCCAGCTGGGTCCCGTGTTGGCGGGCTTGGGCCGGGAGGGTGCTGGCGGTCCAGCTGGGTCCCGTGTTGGCGGGCCTGGATCGTTACAGTAATGACAATTGTCGTAATAGAAAAATCCAATACAGTTCTTCACTTACATTGTCGGCTTGACTGGAAGCTTTTTCAGCATCGGCCAAATTATTTGAAGAGTTCTCACCATCAAGCTGACAATTGAACAATAAGCAATTTGAACATTAAGCCATTTTGAAATGTAAACCGAGCAGTAACTGTAAAGTATGATGACCACTATGTAACATTACAGCCGTAATTTACAAGTAAAATGTAAATTACGGCTGTAACTATAAAGTTTGTTGTGCACTATGAAACTGTTACAGCCGTAATTTACGAGTAAAATGTCCAGTAAAATGTAAATTACGACTGTAACTATAAAATTTGTTGTGCACTATGAAACTGTTACAGCCGTAATTTACCAGTAAAATGTAATTACGGCTGTAACTATAAAGTTTGTTGTGCACTATGAAACTATTATAGCCGTAATTTACCAGTAACTGTAAGATTTTCGCGTGCATAGAGCTGTGCATGAAACTGTGAAATTTTTGAAGATTTTAAAAAGGAAAGCCTGCAGCAGGAGAATATTTCACTTACATTGTCCATTTCTTTGCTCGAAGCTTCTCCAGGTACTGCCATTTTAAATTTGGGTGGCGATGTAGCAACGGGAAGGAGCACGGAAAGAGCAGTTTGTCGGAATGAGGAAGCGCGTCCTCCGACACCCGGTGGATAGATTTTGTAATGTCGAAGAAACCCTAGTGGAAGCAGGCGATGCGAAGCGGGGAAGGCGAGGCGGAATAGAAATTTTTTAACTTCAATGAAGCCCTAGAGGAAGCCAGTGGAGCCGGGAAGAAGGGAAAAACTGGAGTGTTTTTTTTTTTGCGGAAAACGAAAGTTTTTCATTTTCGTGTGTGGGCCCCGGGCGCTATTTATTAGCGTGCACAGAGCTGCGCACGCTCGTTGTACCAAAATAATTTTCCATACGGAGGGAAACGACGCAGCTTCGTCCTCACCTCTGCCGGACGGCGATCGCATCTCTTCAGTCCAGCCTCTTCCTTCGACGAAGTTTCGCGCCCGTTCCGCCTTATCCTTGTCAGCCCGTTCCCGTCGACGACGCCACGCCGCTGCTCAGTCTTCGTCGATCCCTTCCCGTAGACAACATCGCCCGAGCGTACCCTTATTCCACTTTTCCAACCTTAACTCCACCGAATGCTAACCTAATACTTCCCTCCCCATCTTCCAACTCAATACACAGTCCGACAACCTAATATTCCTTCCCCGAGGGCCTGTTCGTTTTGCTGGAATTGGGGGGAGGGAATTGAAATTTGGTATCTCAATTTCAATTCCGCTGTTCGTATGCCGTGTTTTGGACCCGGATTCGTTTTAAAAAAAAACCGCATGCCTCAAAACCGGACGGCGTTCCTTTCCGCTCCCTCCCGTGCGCGATCTTCTTCCTCGCTCCCGGCCGGCTCCAGCAAGCTTCCTCTCAATCTCCGGTATGTTTTCTCTCCCGCAGGCGGTGCATCGACTGCTGTGGGTCTTCTCCTCCGCAGTGTTTTACGGTTGGCTGAAGGGTTTCTCCTCTGTAGGTTTTCCGGCGGCAAGTCACTGCTTGGAGAAGCTTCCTCCAACGTTTTCCTCGCTCCAGGCCGGCTCCAGTACGCTTCCTCCTCTCCGGCAGTCACTGTTGTAGGTTTTTTCCTTTGCATTTTTTGTTTAGATATTTGTTTTGATTTTTTTTTTGTAGATTTTTTGTGTGTAGATGTGTGTTTTTTTGTATAGATGTGTTGTGTATTTTGTGTGTGTATATGTATGTGGTTGTGTGGGTATGTGGTTGTGTATGTGTGTATGTATGTGTTGTGTATTTTGTGTGTATGTGTGTATGTTGTGTTTGAAGCAGTGTATCAAGCATTATCTGTTATGACGGATCTCTCAGAGGATGATCTTATAAAAGCCATAGATTTACTCAGCGTTGACGCGACAAAGTGCGAGGTCTAACCTAAGTTTGATATGGTCGGCTACTAGCTATTTCATTTTTGTGATATCCGTTTGTATCAAGCATTATCTATCAAGTTTGTATGTCTTAGCTAAGTTTGATATGATCGTAGAAGTTTGTATGTTTTAGCTAAGTTTGATATGATCGCAGTAATTTGTATGTCTTGCATTGAGTTTTTAATGAAGCGGTATTGTATGTTGTTTACATATAATTGTGATATTTTTGTCAATTCCAGTCTCTGAATTCCATCCTGCAACCGAACAGAAATATTGAAATATTCAATTCCTGTGACTGAAAACCTTCCTGCAAACGAACACAGGAATTGGTTTTGCCCAATTCCAAAACCTCTGCGCCGTAGGTTTTCGGCCAAAACCAATTCCTGTCAATCAAAACCTATGAAACGAACGGGCCCTGATTTCTGCTGAAATCTCAGTTGTCGACGATGAATCTGCCACGGGATCAACGCCTCCTGCCGAATAATATCCGGGGTAAACTTCTCACTAGCCCTTTATCTTACTTCAATTTAGAAATCACGTTGTTGAGCGTGCCTGCATACCCTAGTTTTTTTAACATTGTCGTTATTCCCTTTTACATAAGTTGTTATTGTTCGAACCTGCTCTGTGGGATTATCCGAGAACAGTTTACTTGAATTTTGATGCCCAATCTTTCTTGTTATTTTTCCCAACATTCTTGTGCGCAAGCAATCTCTGAGTTTAGATCCAGGGTTCACATGACTTTTGTATGGTACAAATATCCTTTCTGTGAGATAACATTTGCATTCACAACAAGTATTATTTTCTGTCATTCTTTAGCCATATAAGGTTAATTCTCTGCAAATGATCCATATTAAATGTCTAGTACCTTCATCACAAAAATTATAGGCGCAACACCTCGTGAACAACCCGTATTCGCCGAGAAAGGGCCAAACCCAATTATAAGCCCATGACAGCAAGAAGTTGACCATGAACCCAAAAGTATATCATCAGAGATGCGCATAGACAAGGCCCAACGACGCGGGCCGTCGATAGGCGAGGTCCTCCCGACCTCGCTCGGGCGAGGTCCTCCCGACCTCGCTCGGGGGCGAGGTCCTCCCGACCTCGCTCGGGGGCGAGGTCCATAAGCGAGGCCCTCCTAAGATTGCTTCAGCAAGGCTTTCAGGCGAGATCCCTCAAGGCTCGCCAATCAGCTCACACCTCTAGGGTCGAGCTCGCGAGATCATTCCTGACAAGTGAGAATAAAGGATCTTTGAGAGTTCTTTCCTTAGGTCTGAATTTTCATTATCTAAGGAATTTATTTCTTTTTCTTTCTTAAACAGTTCACATTTCAGATCACAGTTAACTGAGAATAAAAGAACTTTACTAAGAGCTTCTAATTCAGATTTGATTATTTCAAATTCCTTTTGATTGTTAATGTAATTTTGACAAAAGTCTTTAAAGCATTCTTTAAAATCCTTTGAAGAAAAGTCAAAGTCTTCAAAAATGCATACCTCTGTTTCATCAGTGGAATTTTCCAGAGCCATTAAACAGGCTTCTTCTGGTCCACCATCTTCATCACCATCAGATGAGGAGGAGTTTGATTCAGAATCTGAATCACTCCAGGTCTCAGCTATGAAACATTTCTCTCCTCTCTTATCCTTTCTCAGGAAGGATTTCTTCTTGTGCTCATTCCTCTGCTTGTTTTTTTGCTCTTTTCTTCCTCAGGACATTCAGTAGAAATATGTCCTGGCTTTCTGTAGGAAAAACAAATTATCTCCTATTTATGAGTTTTATCATACCTTGGTTTGCTTGAGCTCCTCTCTCTCCTTCTGGAGTCTTCTGTCCTGACCCACTTTTTGAATCTCTTAGCCAAGAGATTAAACATTTCTTCTTCAGTGGTGGACTCTGCTTCTGCAGTCTTTAATGCAAGAGTCCTCTCTTTAGGAGTTGGTGTCCTTTCTTGGGCTTCTGACTCAGCCCTGCTTTTCAGTAAAAGCTCATAGGACTTGAGCTTTTCTAGGAGAGCATCAGTTGATATCTCTCCGAGGCATCTGGAGTCTCTGATGGCCCAGATTCTAGAGTCCTATGTGCTTGGGAAGCACATGAGGAGCTTGTCATTAATTTCTGTCATAGTGATTTCCTTGTCAAGCCCTCTCAGCTCATTTATGATGAGGCTGAATCTGTCATACATTTCTGTAATGCTTTCATCAGCTTTTTTCTTGAAATTCTCATATAGAGATATGAGAAGAGCCTTTTTGTCTTTTCTCTTATCAGGGCTTCCTTCAACTAGTCTGGAGAGAGATTCCCAGATTTTTTTTGCAGAGTTGCAATCAGCAACTTTCTGGAATATGTCATCAGACATAGTTGAGACCAGTATGTTCATGGCCTTGACATCACATGCCTTGACCTTCTTCTCATCATCAGTCCATTCTGCCCTGGGGACTGAGGTTTGTATGACCTTTCCAGTGGTGTCTTTCCTTATTGGGACTGGAGGACCTGTGAGGATGACATTGAAGATTTCCTCATCAATAGAATTCATATACAGTTTTATTCTGGCCATCCAGAGTGTAAACTTACTCAGATTACACACTGGAGGTCTTGTGGAAGCATAATCCTTAGAACTCATTTTCTTTATAAAGTATTATTTGTAATAAAGAGAAATAAGTGTATGAGGTCTTTTTGATCAAGGTGTTAACCTTTTAATGATCAACCTCGATTTGATACCAATTGAAAGTGCACAGTGTGCCTCTGAGAATCCTTTAGAGGGGGGTGAATAAAGATTTTAATTTATTTCTAACCTAACTGTGCAAGTACAATAAGAACATAAGTGTTATGCTCCAACAAATACTTATGCAGAATAAAACAATGCTGAAATATAAAGCAGGAAAACAGTAAAATAATTTAAGCTATGAGGGACAACATAGAAAATAGACAATCCAGAAGACACACAGATTTTTATAGAGGTTCCCCAAAATGTGGGTACTCCCCTCTTCTACCACCTGGTAGGGATGCACCAACTGTGTTTGAGTCTTTTAGTAAGGAGACTCTTATAACCACTGATCTTTTGACAAGGAGATCATGAACCACCAGATCTTTTGATAAGGAGATCTTGAACCACCAGATCTTTTGATAAGAAGATCTTGAACCACTGAATCCTTTGGAAGAAGGATTCTCAAAACTCTTTTACAAGGAAATGAGAACGAGAAAAAAGAAGGGGAGAAGAGTAAGAATTCTGTTTTCAGAATTCTTATGAAGCCTGTATGAAGAACAACTTCTTGAATCTTTCACTGGATCTGCTCTTGATTAACTCCTGCTTATGATAGTGTTGTATTGCAGGAGCTATGGATGTCAGATCCTTTCTGTTTCCACTTTCTGATTAAACTTTTGGCTGCTATAAGATTGTGATGATGAGCAACCTTGTTCTGTTCTGTTCTGAGAGAGAGGGAGAGCAGCAGTTATTTCTTCTCTGTATGTTCTCTATTAGGGTTCCTGAGAGAGGAAGAAGAAGAAGAAACCCCAATAGAACAGTATTGTTAATTGCGATAAGTGCTCTACCCTTCTCTTTCTTCTCTTGTCTTTTATTGTCCCCCTTCAGATTTGAATTTGTTTCTCTTTCTAGTAAGACCTGAAAAGGTATTCTGCTCTGGACAATCTCTTTCTTTCCTTCTTTAATTCCCGATCCGTTCACCAACATTAAACATGTTTCGAAGAAAGCTTTTTGTTCTCTTTTAGTTCTTCTTTCTATTTGAGACAATTAATGCCGTTGGAGAACGGTCTTGAGAGAGGGTCCAAAATGACAGCTGAAAAGATTTCCCTTTTCAGACTGTATTCGACGTAGCGTCGAGTTCTCTTCCTCTCTTTTCGACGTACCTTCGAGTTCTTGTAGGAGCAGCTTCGAATTCATCCTTGCTCTGATTGAACTCTGCTAGTCGACGCTGCTTCGATACCTTATCGACGTAAATGCCGAGTTGATGACATGGCTCTGAACTTCATTATCTGCGTCGAGATGAAGTCGCGTTGCGTCGACTTTAAATGGCTTCGACAAATACTTCCTTCTGCGTTGAGTTGAAGTAGAAGCTGCGTCGACTTGTCAAAGTACTTCGACAGGTCCATGACCTCTACGTCGATATCTATTCGACGTAACGTCGACTTGGATTACTTCGACAGAAGGGTGAACCACTTGGACTTCTAGTCAGAGTAGCGTCGACAATAACTTGACGTTGCGTCGAATAGAATTCGACGCAAATGTTAACTTTGCCCAAATTTTGCTTCTTTTGATCTGATCTTGACACCCTAGGTTGAGTGTGATATCCTAAGACATCTAATGACCAGATTACCCTCACTATACACTGGGTAATACAACCTAAGAGATAAAATCACTTTTTAGATAATTTGTTAAGTTAAATCAAAGGGGGTTTTCCCAACAATGATCGTCGTCCTTTTCAGTTGGAGATTTTGTTGTTGGACTGTAGCATTGAGTATAAACTCAATAAAATCACGTGCTATCATTTTTAAGGACATAATCATCAATCAATATAGTATAAGATCATAATAACTGACAACAGAGTGTGGCACACCCTCTCAATTTACCTCAAATAGCATCAATATCATGTCAAGTTCGGATAAATGGGTCAGGGAAATCGCAAAAATAAGGGGAAACAGGTTAGTGCAAAATTACGCTAACAAAGAAGAATCTCTCAATATATGACTTAGTAATTAGTAGACTCGATGGAGAAAGAATCTGGAAATCAAAATTAATTTGACCTTAGAGAATAAAGCCTTCAAAACCATCAATATACCTCTAAAATCCTCAGAACCACCAAGTAAACTCACAGCCAACTTGAATTAACACAAAAAAATTCAATTGAAACAATATCAATCCAAAGCTATCTCAAAATCACGAAAATGGGACAATGATTTAGCATGGAAAGATGAAACTACATGTTAAAGATGAAACTATAACTTAGTAAGGAAGCAATTAACAAAACAATTAACCATCAGATATTTGCAGTATACAATGTACATGTATGGTACCTTTGTTCCTTATTAACAACTTTAGGAGACATCGATTCTAACAAAATCAGTACAACTGGGTATGAAACTCTCTGTAAAGCATAACATCCATTTCTTAGAAACGGTCATAGTTGATTTAAGACGATTTTGCAAATATTGTTGGATCACCCAAAATTAATTATTTTGAGAGTAACCAACCTATGCTAAGAAATTTGTTAAAAGATATATTAAAAATCACTTTAAACAGGAAAAAAAATATCATGAATCATTCATAATTCATACAAAAAAATGTAACTAAGAGAAAAATAAAAAAGAAAAAGAAAAGGTAAAAGAACTGTAAAACAAAAAGTTCACTATTGTAATTAGAAAGAAATACAGGTAATCAGTAGCTTTGGAGAATGCTGAGATTGACAACATATTCTCTAAAAATGTCAGGTAAAATTGAATTGAATTAGAAAGAAATAATCCAAAAAAAAAATCTGAAATAAACCTGTACTGAAATGTTCTCTTTTAGCAAATAATAGAGTGCTGATTTATGAACAATGCAAAAATAGACAAAAATATCTTGCCCTGGTGGCGTGCCGAGAGGAGACGTGGAGCAAATTTTATGTTGCTTTTTTAGCAAATAAGAGAGTGATTTTTTCCTAAATCAAGTAGGTGTTTAGTAAAATATTTTCCGGTCCATAGCGTATATCTAACATTGCAAGGATTGTTGATTTTGAAGTAATATAAATGATATAACCTGAGTTGTATTCTTGTATGAGACATTCAATCATACACCTTGCGTGCTCATACAACTCAACTCTAATAAAGCTACAACTCCACAGATTTTATACATTGCAGACTCTAAAAAATATATATAGAGAGATAGGAGTGAGAATGTAGAGTTTTGGTCCCCTCACCAGCCTGCATCAGATTTGCATATTTTGGGTATACCCTCTGTCTTTTTTGGTGGAGAAGTGGAATGAAACTGGTTCTTAGAGTTTGCTGGAGAGCTTGACAAACTGAAGTTAGTAAAAACAGAAGAAAATACCCTGAAAAAAATTAATACTGCTCGTGAAAATCAAAGAATGGCGAAGCAGAGATTGTAAAACAACGGGTTGGAAGAAAAAATTGGAAGAAGGCGGTGTTGCAGAGGAGTTGTCGTGGAGTTGCTGCCAAGGAAGAGCTGCGGAGGAGCCTGTGAGGAAGATCTGCGAAGGACGGTCTATGGAGGAGGCTTTGCCGAAGGAAGGGCTTTTGTCGAGTGGAGCAGAGATTGCGTGCAAGTTTCTTCTCGCGTGCTGATTTCTTGCGGCGTGCAACGGTGGAGGAGGTGTTGCTGCTTGAGGCGCGCGACAGTCGTGGAGCTGCACACGAGATTGCTTGCGGCGTGCGACAATGGAGGAAGCGGTGCTGCTTGAGGCGTGCGACAGTCGAGGGAGCTACATTAGGTTGCTTGTAGGAGAGTTTTTGGGGAGCTGGGTATTTGATGTGAAATAAAGGCTCCGTTTGGGGGGACTTATTTTCACCGGTCAAGCGGTTAATTATGGTCCGGTTCATGCGGTCGTAACCGCTTGACCGGTGAAAATAAGTCCTCCCAAACAGAGCCAAAGTATTGAAGGAGCTACTTATCTGGCTTTATTTGTGTTGACCGAAATATCAAAGCAATTACCGAAAACCCAAACCAATTTTTGTATTGAAGAGAGAAATTTCGGGGGTATTTCGGGTATCCGAAAGTTACACCATCACTGCCTTTTGTCTTCCCTTATATAATAAATATATCATCTGATATATCCACTATCAATCAAAATATTCGTTGATATATCGGCCGATATATCCCAACGTTATATCGACTGACTTATTTCAATTTATTTTATTTAGTTTCTATGGTCTAATAGACAATAAACTAAAATTGTCTCATTGCTAGGTTGTTTTGTATCCTTCCTCGGACTTTTTTCCTTGCCCCCGTCCGCCATTGACTTCAATCCTGCTTGGCCAACGGATTTTAGAATGAAGGTGTTGAAACCAGAGAACTGGTCTCGACGTTCGTAAGGGGGATGCAGTCAACCCTTACTTGACCTGAGCGAGACCCTTGACCAGTCACTGAGAACCGAAGAACCTTGCCGTTGGAGAATGCCTAAGTCCACGAACGGACCCCTTAAGCTGCAGCGTGGAGGTCCCACCACATACCCGGAAGCTCACAAGGAACTTCCCCTCCCAAGCCAATGCTGAGCCTGGGCACCTTGGAGGGCACTAAGGATCACCTCACCGTCCACCTTCAATGACAGGGGGGAGGGGTAGTGCTTGCTCACAACACACACGCGAGGGAGGGGGGTACCAACATCCCTTCCCAAGGTGCCCATGGGGGTCTATTTATAGACTTCCCAAAAATTGGGCTGCGGATAACCAAAAATCCACTATCCGCAGACCAATAACCAACCCGAACGACCGAAGAACGAGGGGGGGGGGGTGGGCGAGTGGAGCTCAAGATGTCTACTCCCCCCTTGCCAGGGGTCGGGTGAGTGGGCCGAGGTCCACCACCCTGACTGGGCGAGTGGACCTTGCGGTCCACTCAACCGACCGGGCGAGTGGACCCTTGGTCCACCCGCCCAGCTGCCCGGGCGAGTGGACCTATGGTCCACTCACCCCCCTTGGGCGAGTGGACCCAAGGTCCACTCGCCCCCCTTGGGCGAGCGGACCCAAGGTCCACTCGCCCCCCCACCCGGGCGAGTGGACCAAGGGTCCACTCGCCCGGGTCCTTGGGCGAGTGGACCAAGGGTCCACTCGCCCGGGGCCTTGGGCGAGTGGACCCAAGGTTCACTCGCCCAAGGAGATCTGCCCCCCCGGGCCTTCTCTTTTTGGTCTTGACGACCTCTGTTGGTTCGGTCCGCTGCTCAATGGTCACCCTCTCTACCACGATCTTATCTCCGTCGGGTCACACCGACTCGAAAAATATGAGGGTTGTACAGAAGGTTCTTTATCTTCCATCGTAATCGACGACTTCCTGACTTCCTCTTGCTTTCTTCCATGTGTTATACTATTATTAATTGTATAATATAAAATGTTTATACTAGTTTGGTAGATTTAGAGTTCAATAAATATTAAATTATTAATGCATTAATATATATAAATAAAAAGATTATATATATATAATTATGTATATAAATAAATAATTATTAAAACCCGACATGTGAAATATCCCCGATATACCCCCCGACATATTAAAACCAACATGAAAAATCTAAACCGACGTGTCCCCGACATCTGCAACCTTGATGAGGGAAAGTTCATATATACTTCCTGGTGTGTGGCTGGACCTCCTCGCTACAGGTCGTGGGTCTTGTTTCTAAGCAGTGCAACCTCCACAACTCGTAAACCGTCTCTCTTGTCATTAGGTCCGTGGTGTTATACCACAGTCAGTAACCTCAGGCTACCCTTTTGATCCGAAATTTGTGAACCGGTTTCTTGTCCAACACCTTGCATTGTGTTCTCCATTAGTTGATAAATCCTACCACACTTTTTGCCCTTCATGAGCACGATGCACCTATGAGTCACCCCAAGAACTCCACCTTTCGTTGAAAACCCACAACTTCTAAAGGCCAACTTCCTTAACAATATAAGATTCTCGCGCATTTTCAATACATATTATACCCCCATTAAGCTCGTGCATCATGCCATCTTTAATAGTCTATATTAGGAGTCAAATCATGGGTGTAGTTAGATTATATTTTGTTGTTTTGGTAACTTAAGTAGTTATTTTGGGTATTTTGTAATTGTCTAATTGTTTGAACTTTTTGCAAAATATCATTCTTTTGTAACAACTAAGGGCTTATGAAATGGAAAGCAAGAAGAAACTAGTCTCTTTCTCTCTCTCATAGTTCTTCCTCTGGCTAGGGTTAGGGATTTGATAATTCTCCCTCAGGCATCCTGCCGATGTCAATCACCTCAAGACTCCTTTGTATTGTGATAATCTTTAGATCATAAGAACTTGGTATTTTACTCATTCGATCCCGAATCCTCTCTTTTATAGTTGCATGATGGACATCCCAATAGCAAACCTGTGGACCTTGCTTACGACTAGCACCGATCAATGCTTTCCAGCAACGGATAGACCAACGCAGATCGTCTATCAACAACGTACCACACCTATACCAATTGATCCTGGACATCGACGATCAAGCCAGAGCAATGACACCTCTGATTTTAGGATCCCGCTCGTAAAATTGATTTCTCCTTAAAATGTAATGATTGTTCCAACCGCCCGTTCCATTGGATCTTTTGTCAACTTCAGACGAATGATCCTCATTTGACCATTCGTGTAACTCTATTTCCAGAGAATGTGCACCGACAATGATTCTTTCCCCTGCAAAGATTCGCACCTTCGACCTTACCTAGCGATGATCCTTCTTCAACTGACTTCGAAGAGTTTCCTTCCAGCGACTCCACGAGTTTTTTTAGCCGATCAAGCCGCTTGGTATCTGCCTGGAACAACTCTCAAGCAACGTCATTCCTCGCCGCTCCTTTCCAGACAATTTTTTGATCTTCTGTTGTTTTTTTGTCCTCCATGGGATGCCATGGCCAGCTACTCCGAATTACAATTGCATTGTGCGCCAACAACAGAGCTTTTAAAAAAAATATGAGGAACAACTCAAAGTTATCAAGGTGCGACGTCAAGCAGCCAACACAAACCCGTCCCACGAGAATGTTGACATTAGCAAGGGCATTCATCTACTTCTTGCACACATGGAAGCCTTGACGAACAAGTTAAACCATACCTCCGAGGACTTCGTCGATTACCTACCCCTCAAGATGCTTACTCAATAGATCAGTATCCCTAATTTTCTAAAACAAGGGGAATCCGAGCAAATGCTTAGTCAGCTATCGGAAACCAATAGCTAATTAGAAGTAACATCCTTATCATGAAAGATCATAATCAAATTGTCAAAATTATCATTTCCTATGTTGAAAGGGGGATACATACTTACCGCGGCATCCACAACGGGAGCTCGTCGAAGAAGTCGTCAGAGGAGAGCTTCAAAACCCGTGAAGCACAGATTAGAAATAAAGCTTTCTTGCCCTAGAAATAGAATTCATTTCAGAATCGACTAAAGTACATGGCTTCAAAAAGGTAACTTAAAAACTTCATCCATGAGATCTTCGAACACTTAAAACTCCATCCTTATTTTAATCCGCTCGACACTATCCTTTTACCTTCTCAGTTTTCAGGATTCAACTTATCATGGATAGCCTCGGTCTCGTGCACAAATGGAATAACTTTGAAAATGTACTTATTTAAATTGTAAACTATTACTTCTGTTTTAAAAAAAATCTTACGTTGTTTTTTTCTAATAACAAATAATTTGTATTCACTAATTTTTCCCCAAATGTGTCCAGAATATGAATTTATGTTTTCAAACCTTGAACTACAATAACTGCCTCAAATGTTTTACAAATTTGGTTTCCACTTAGTTACCCCTTTCTTAAACTTAGAAATACGGTATTACAAGCTAAGCCCTGAATATCTTTCTTTTTTTGTTTTGCTTTCTTGCAGGTTGCTTTGATAATTAACCAAGCAACCATGTTTCTTAAGTGAAGATGGCAAGAAAACAATGTAGGATCTGGTGGCCTAGGCACCTCTTGCATAGCAAGCCTCGCTCTAACCTATTATTGTTTGGTTGGCACATGCGTTCTTTCAATTCACTTGACATTGTCTTGGCGTTTGCAACTTCCACCCTTGAGATTTCGGCGAATCTTCACCAACAAGATCTTCAGGTAGAAGAACTTTGTGTACATATTTGTTCCTGATGCCCAGCACTTCCTCACACTTATAACAATTGACTTGGCTTTGGAAACTTCGACCCTTGATGTTTTTGTGTATATTCTAGACTAGAACTCATTTTTAGTAGAACTAAGTTTGTATATTTTTTACTGAATTTGCTGGACCAGGAACAATTTTCACACTCTGTATTTTTATAGTAGTAGCAATTAATATGATATTACAATAAGTGTTGAAGTAGCAAGTTTATTTCATTTTGCTTTTAATGAAATTTAAGCATCTTTAAAAAAAACTTCACACATCATGAACTACGAAAGGTTGATCCCATCTAGGCACTGCAAAAGGTAGATCTACATGAACATGTAGTAGGCCGTTAGTGTTCTTGCTCTTCAACCATTTTGAGGGGAAACATTGTGCTCTTACATGTCTGTTCGGTTGGACGAAATTAAGGCTTCAAGATTGGAATTGAGGTCCAAATGAAGGAACCTCCAATTCCAATTTCAGGCTTCAATTCCATCCAGACGCTTCAAATTCATTCATGCGGTGTTTTTGTTATTTATATGTTATGGGATGCGTGCCCGGGTATCTAGTTAATTATGCTTATCTCTATTAAATATATGTTATCATTATGTGGGAGGGGGGCCTCGAGCACCGGGTCTACTTAATAGGTGTTATTATTGTCGTTGTCTTTTAATATGTTGTAAGCCTATATAAAGGCATAACTATGTTTGTATGGGTATGCAAGAAGTTCTATTTTCTGTCCTTTGTGTGAGATAATTGGTGGCTCTCTTCTAACGAGCAACTCCGCTTAGGCAGTCGCGGTTAGGGATCCACGGTATCCTACTATCCTTCCTTCGCTCTTCCGATCACTCCTCCGACATCATCCGAGTAGGCCTATAACAACTTGGTATCAGAGCCATCGGTCCTCTCCTCTACGAGCTAGCCGCACAGACCCTTTTTGCCTTCAAACCAACGACATCCTTCTCATCAACTTCACCGCACGCGACTTCAACGACATCCTGCCGCTCCACGCCTCCAATCAACAACCTTTCTGCATTTCCGCGTCTCCAACATTATCCAGTCCTCCTTCTGCATCGTTGATACCCACCGATGAAACCCCACGACATCTGCGTCCAGCACGGGCCGCCGCCTTGGTGCCATTTCCGTCGCCTGCTTTGCCTCCTTCCAACAGCGAGCACAAGCTGACCACCGAGCCTCCCAACACCTTCTCCTCTGCACTCGTCGCCTGCGCCATTCTCCTCGAAGCCCTCCCAACAGTCCTTTTCGAGCCCCTCCCGACAGTTCTTCTTGAGCCCACCACATCGAGCCGCCCATCCCGACAGCTCTTCTTGAGCCCACTGCATCGAACCGCCCATCCCGGCATTTCCTCTCGAGCCGCCAAAACCGCATGCCACCTTTTCCTTCCGGGCCCTGCTCATCTCGATCCTTGTCAACTGCACATATTTTTTTCTTGTTCCCCTTGATTTAACAGTTATTTAAAAGGGAAGTCACAAGCTTATTTCAGCAAACATATTTGAGTTACGCGACAAAATTGGGAAACGTTGCGGCTCTCGTGGAACCTCCCAACCAACCGCATCGGAGCATTCCAGCCGTCTACTTACCCGTTCCTTGTCTCGAACTATGGGCGACTCGTCAGATCAAATAAGTCAGATTATGTCCATGCTACAGGCTGTCATGGCGCAACAAACTGCCATCGCGGACCGTCATCAGGAGGCTATTACTGCGCTCTCCAAACGCATCAATGATCTCTCTACCACCCCCGCACATGATCAAGTGAGGAGCAGTCAACCACCGCCGCTTATCCGTCACGTGCCGCCGCCACTGACCGTACACGAGCCACCGCCGCCAGTTCTCGCACGCCCCAACACTCTGCCACGCTACACTAGGTTGGAATTTCCAATCTACGATGGAAAAACTGATCCCTTGGGCTGGCTCACCAGATGCGAGCAATTCTTTGGCCACCAACAAACTCTGGCAGCTGAACAACTTCCTCTGGCCTCCTGCCATTTGTTCGACTCGGTCTTGCTTTGGGCCACTCGACTCCTCATTGATCAGTCGGGTTTGTCATGGGACGACTTCAAGCGACTCTGCAACTTGCGCTTCGGTCCTCCCATCCGCAGTAACCCCCTTGGTGCCCTCACAACATTACACGCTAGACAGGCTCTGTGGACAATTATCTGGAGCAGTTTCAGCTCCTTCTGGCACAGCTCACTCTTTCCCCGGAGATGCAGGTTGACATTTTTACCGCCGGACTTCGTGGCCATCTACGACTGGATGTCAAATTTGAGACCCCTACAGACTTAGTGTCTGCTATGAGTTTGGCCAGGCTTTGTGACCGTCGTCTCCAGCTGGCATAAGAGGCCTACTTGCCCCTTGACACTGACACTCAGCAGGGCCGTACCGAGGGTCAGCCCGCCCCACCGGTCCATCGATTATCTCGGGCCGAGATGTTGGAACGACGCACCAATGGACTATGTTTTAAACGTCGAGGATTCCGACGAGGAGGGCGTCGGATGAACCTCGCGCCATTGTGGATTCCCCTTGAGCTTGAGGTCAAGCTCGTTTTGAACGGAGGGAGAGATGTTATGGGTTGCGTGCCCGGGTATGTAGTTAATTATGTTTATCTCTATTAAATAGATGTTATCATTAGGGGGGGGGGGGGGCTCAAGCACCCGGCCTACTTAATAGGTGTTATTTTTGTCGTTGTCTTTTAATATGTTGTAAGCCTATATAAAGGCATAACTATGGTTGTATGGGTATGCAAGAAGTTCTATTTCCTGTCCATTGTGTGAGATAATTGATGGCTCTCTCCTTTAACGAGCAACTCGCTTAGGCAACCGCGGTTAGGGCTCCACGGTATCCTACTATCCTTCCTTCGCTCCTCCGGCATCCTCCATAACATTATATTAGCTAAAGTAAGATTCAATTTTGACTTTGCCTGATTATACATTATTCCCATGGCTAGTAATAACCTGGACCTTAAGAAAGTGGTTATTGAACTATGTCATTTTAAAGTATTCAAAATAACAGTTCAGTGTCAACCAAATTAGTGTTACTAAATAATTCTTTGCATTTTTTTATTTTAGATATATCACCAAGACACATGATGTACCTAGGCATTAGTGAGACTATGATTAAAGATGGGGCGCAATGGCGACAGAGGATCCATATAGCCGACCCCACTATGGTGGGATAAAGACTGGAGTGTTGTTGTTGTTGTATATCACCAATTCACCACGACCAGTTTAGTACACAATGAATTGTATGATTACTTTTTAGTGATTTTTAGAGAACTGTATCTTTGCTTCAACCTGACAAATAGGTCACATGATTAGCCCAACTCAGGACACAATCCACCGATGCTATATGATACGGCCCACCCGGGCTGGAATTGGAGCTGCTCGAATACCCCGCCACGCGAAGCAGCCCAGGGCAACGATCCATAGTCCGCCCCCGGTTAAGACCGTATCAGGGCCGCGGCCCATACACCCCAACCCGTCTCCCCTTTATATTCTCCAGGGCAGGTTGTTGGAGGAGCGTAAAGCCATGGCCACGCTGGGTTTTGAACACCCGACCTCCCTTGCACTTTTATGATACGGCCCACCCGGGCTGGAATCGGAGCTGCTCGAATACCCCGCCACGCGAAGCAGCCCAGGGCAACGATCCATAGTCCGCCCCCAGTTAAGACCGTATCAGGGCCGCGGCCCATACACCCCAACCCGTCTCCCCTTTATATTCTCCAGGGCAGGTTGTTGGAGGAGCGTAAATCCATGGCCACGCTGGGTTTTGAACACCCGATCTCCCTTGACAAGGTCTTAACACACCCCTCATCACCAACTGAGCCGCGACTCAGTTGGTGATGAGGGGTGTGTTAAGACCTTCTTGTCAAGGGAGGTCGGGTGTTCAAAACCCAGCGTGACCATGACTTTACGCTCTTCCAACAATCTGCCCTGGAGAATATAAAGGGGAGACGGGTTGGGGTGTATGGGCCGCGACCCTGATACGGTCTTAACCGGGGGCGGACTATGGATCGTTGCCCTGGGCTGCTTCGCGTGGCGGGGTATTCGAGCAGCTCCGATTCCAGCCCGGGTGGGCCGTATCACTATACAATCCATTTGATACTTCAGTCAACTGTTTTATAGATAAATATATCTCAACCACTTAGGTTGATCTTAAATTCTCCACCTATGATAGCTTGAAAAATGATCGATGAAGAAAGAAAAATCATAGTTTTTTACCTTAAAAGTATATTAGGGCTTTGAGGCTTGATATCCTATGGATGGAATGTAGAAATTTTACTGGTTAATATAAGCTAAAATATAGTTTCCAGTACTGTTACCTTAAACTCATTAGAACTAAACATACGTAGCTTATTCTCTTTTAAAAGTTTAAGCATTTTAAGAAGGCAAATTTAGTCTTTAAAATGCAATTATCCACAACAACACTCAAGCCTTTATCCCACCATAGTGGTTAAAATGCAATTAACCAAACAAAATAAATATCAAGCAATAATATCTATTTAATTTTGGTGCTAGAAATCTTTGATTTCATCTGCAAATAGTCTACTAATATGCAATTTGATTGCAACATTCTCCCAATGGTTCTTCTTATAACTTGGTTATCTATTAACATGAAGTCAAACCTAAATATTTTTTTTCTTGTATTCTTGTTGAATAACATAGAGATTAGGAATCTTGACGTATATTTCTACGAGAGTTAGATGATGAAATGCTAAGGTAAACTAGCAGCTTCGAATATGGCTGCTTGGCTTAAGGGAATATTAAATATCAAGCCGACATGAAGGAAAACGTGAGCACGGATGCAGTAGAAGTGCAAGTTTGTGTATGATCTTAAATTTAACTATTCAAGGCCATATTTGTTTTGTAGGTTCACTTGTATAATAATCTGTTACGGTCCTACTCGGAGGACGCCGGAAATGACGGGGGAATGATACCGTGGAGCCCTAACCGTGGCTGCCTAAGCGGAGTTGCTCGTTAGAGGAGAGAACCACCAATGATCTCACACAATAGACAAGAATAGAATTTCTTACTTCCTCATACAACCATACATATGCCTTAATATAGACTTACAACTTAATAAAAGACAAATAATAATAATAACACCTATTACTAGACCCGGTGCTTGAGGTTCCATACATCATGATAACATTCTAGAGATAACCATAATTAATTAAAGGGAAAAGGGTACGCAGCCCATAACATAATCGTGCAACATAGAATAATCTTCTGAATCTTCTCAAGAAAAGAGATATCTTCCATGTCTTCAATACGAACATTTTTTTACAGGGGGATTTTAGAGTTCATTTGGTGACATTGCCTGGGATTTGGATATCATTGTAGAGAAAATCTTAGTCGACACAGGAGCAAGTATTGGTTTTTCTAGAGAGGGATGTCCATTTATTTTCACAACAACATTATCAGAATTTAGAAGGCTCAGAAGATTTCAATTTGTTTGATGATGTCTAGGAGACTTCTCAACAAAGTCCATCGAGAAACTCTTATGATAATATGCTTAATTCAATAATATATAAAGTACACAAATCAACATAGGAATCTCAATGTGGGGCTAGATATTCCACAAAACCGAAGAAACATGTTTAATAATGCATCCCTTTATGACGGAACACATTGAGATGGGGGATGATACAAAGACGACTCTCTGGCCCCAAAGCCGCCTCGCCAAGCGTTGTGGATGTAGTCACACGCGTGTTTTATGGTCTAGGTAGCTCTAAGTGGCATTTTCATAATTTAGTGCATGCCCACTCCAACCTATATAAGGGAGTGAAGGATAGTCTTTTGTCTTATCTTGGATCATTTATATTGTTTAGGCTCTGATAAGAGAGTTAGACTCTTGAGGGGATCCTGCCCTCAAGAGACGAGATATTGAGTTTGTCTTAAATATTGTATTCTGATTCACACGAATCTACTATATTTCTGTTTTGCGATAGCCATTAGCTATCAATTGGTTCAATTTGCCACCCACTTAAGGTTCAATCAAGAACCCTAATCGGATCCTCCTTCACCATCCCAACTGACGCAGGACTAATCTATAGGTGACGAACACACGATGCCCTAACCCTACATGCCATGCTAATAACCATGATGAATGCAATGAACCTAAATACCAACCCTAGAATGATGTGAAAGCAAGCACACACTCCAATGAATAAACTACCAACAAGTGTAGGGTAGACTACATGAGTGTGCGACTATTGTGCAACCTAGCGTTGTGCGGGAATGATAATACTATTACCCTAGAATACTATATGAACATGCATGCGAACCCGACGGGGAAATCAAAACACAACAATAAAGGATTAAATCGCAAGTAGATAATTAAGTAAGGCAAAATAAATTCTTTAAGCAAGCAGATTTGAGCTTTCCTCCGCGTGGAGGATCAAAGCAAGAGTGCGCGGTGAATATATCCTGCAAATCACAATAATAATTCAGAATAAGCAACTACTAAACAAGAGATCCAATCAATCATGAAATCACAAAACCATATAATAATATTGAGGAAAATGTCCCATACAACAATAAGATATTCACAAAATAAGGGGTTGCTGGCGAGGGAGGTGGATCAGATGAAATTAGAAACAAGACGGCTGTCTCGGGAGTGATGGTGGTGTCGGAAGGGAGCGATCGACGGCCCAGGTGGGTTCTTTTGAGTGCCGGTGAACTGGGATCAGGATGGAAACAAAGCTGGGTATTGGGCAGGGTTTGGAAATGGACGGGTAAGGTCCTGACGGAGCGTATCGGGGTTGTTTATAGGGCTACACAAATCATACGGTGATGGGAGGCACTAGGTATAAGTTATACGAGGTCTGCTTTGGTGGGATTTGGGGTTGCAGTCCTGGGATATGGCGTGAGGGTGCTGGGAGGGGGCGGGTGAATCGCTGGAGACATGGGCGTGAGTTTCCGGAAGGGAGTTGAGGGCTCGGGGAAGGGTTTAAGTGTGGGTTACGGGAAGGGGATTGGGGATTTCGGTGGAAACAGAAACGTGGAGTTCCTGTCGGCTATGAAAGGGATTTTGTACGACTGATGAAGGCTGCCGATGGTAGTTGCATGGGGGTTTCGATGGGGGATTTGGAGAGGTGAAGTGTTGCGGTTTAGGGAGGGGATACAAGAGGATACAAGGAATACCTAGGAGTCGTCACCTAGGACCTCACAGAGTCGTTACCGTGAGCGGATCGTCGGATTCCGGGAAGTTTTCTTTATCCAAAATCAGCAATGAAGAATCCAACAACTCCCAATACATATTTATAACAAAAGAGACTAGGGCAACCTTAAATCGACGGTTATGATGGACCGTTAATATAAGAGGCCCGATCTAACTAAATAATTCATGAACATAACAATATAATATATGCAAACACGGATCCGGACGCATCCACGAAGTTTGATTGCGGATGCGATCAAGCTCTTCTACGCGAGAAAAAAGTAGGTCCCGCCTTGCGAAGATTTGATGGTGAAGGTCGATCCCCATCACCAACTCCAGTCGACGTCCAACCTACTTCCCCTCTACATCGACCGTCCATGAACCCTCGTCTGGTTTCAACGATGACGATTTCCGCTCGGTTCCACTCTGCTCCAGTGTATGCGTCTCATCTTTTGCGCAAGCCGCACTCTTCGCTAGCCGCGCCAACCGCCAGCCACCAGTACTGTGCAACATCGACTGTTCACGAACCCTCGTATCGATTTTCAGCGCTCATCCCTGAGAACATCGACACATCCCTTCTTACGACACATCTCCTCAAGCGGCCCCCTGATCTGTCCTCCACTCCCAACTCCTCTGATTCATGCCCATGACTTGTTCAATGGCCATACACACCGATGTGGATGCCTCAACCCTAACTTCCACCGGTCCACTCTCTTGGATTGACTGGAAGCTCGATTAGAAAATCACTCTCTCCTCCATGAGCTTGCAACCACCACCATCAATCGATGCCTCCACCTTCTTCTCCGCCATCGACTGCCTACCGACCCTCTATTGACTACATGGGATTCCTACGCCCTTCCCGAGACATTCATTCGTCCCACCTCCACTATATCGAGATTCTGTTGTTTGACGACACCAACCCCCTCTTGTGGATTGTCTACGCGAAACAAAATTTTGATCTCTAGTTCACCCATGCCAGCCAGAAGGTTCCCATGACGACTATCTACATGGAGGGCTTTGTGCTCTACTGGATGCATTGAATGCGCCAAAATGTCTCTGATTTCTCCTGGCCCACACTGCAGAAGGAACACCTCCGCCATTATGACTTGACAAGCGGGAAATGCCTACGAGCTCCTCCGCTCCGTTCGCCAGTCTGACATCGTTGTAGCCTATATCGCTGAGTTCATCGAGGTTGCCACACACGTCAACGAGCTCTCCACAGACCATTACATGAGGTACTTCCTAGCAGGTATGTAGTTACACTCTGTGTGCGCCTTCATGTCCATAACACATCTACTCTCTTCGCGCTATGAAGCAAACTTATTGCCTCGACGAGGAACTCTACAATGTTGAGCCACCCTTCTCTCCCTGACAAGATTGCAGATGTCAGATGTACAACTGATGTCGGTTTGGATTTTAAATGTCGGATTGCAGGGTATATATCAGGGACATTTCAAAATGTCGGATTATAATATTATAATTATATATACTTATTCTTAATATTAACATAATATTTTTCATTTATTAATTAGATGATAATTATTTTGTCAAATTAAGTGTAAACTAAAATTCTCTGATAAACACCTTAAACCCTAAACCCTAAACCCTAAACCCTAAAATCCTAATTTGGGGGTTGGTGTCTTAAACCCTAAATTAAGCGCGGGGATGCTTTGTGCACCGGGCTACCCCTTTTAAGCGTAAACTAAAATTCAAAGGATAAAATTCAATTAGATTTTAATGGGCGATTTTACAAAAAAGAGTCTAACAGATTTGATAACAAATAAGAAATATTACATTCTTTCAATCATGTAATATAATATCGCAAATTCATATTAAAATGAAACTTTGATAATGTTATAAAAATATACAAAATAAAGTCGTACCTCAGTTTATTACAAAATTATGAGTGCTCAAAAACATCTGCTATTAAAAATTGTTATCCCGAAATCAATGAACGAACATTTTTTTGCTAGATCCTTTAGATGAGTTCATTTTATAAAAAATAATAATTATTTAAATAAAATGAATAAATAAATAATAAAATAAAAAATGCAACATCAGTTATATTTTTATATCTTGCAGCATCAACAATGTCATATATACTCATATGTCATCAGTCTAATCACCCAAGTCTCAACATTAATTTTGCAACATCAGAAATATTATAATGCATCATATGAATAAACGAACAAATATCGAGCACCCATCACACAAGTAACATTCTACAATTATAGAATCAATCCAATGTTTTATTACAACAACAACAACACTCAAGCCTTTATCCCACTATAGTGGGGTCGGCTATATGAATCCTTTGTCGCCATTGTGCCCTATCTTGCCCTATCTTTAGTCATAATCTCACTAATGCCTAAGTACATCATGTCTTTCCTTATAGTTTCATTCCAAGTTCCAGAGCATACAACAACAACAGCAACAACAACAACAGAACCCATATAGTCCCCAATCATTGGGGGTATGGGCGGGGGAAGATTGGAAACAGACCTAACCTTTGGCCCTATGCCCAAAGTGGCTTCTCTCAGAGGAGAAAGACCGAACCTTTGACAATAGATGCACAAAGTGGCTGCTCACAGATTACCACTGATATAGTGGCCCCCTATACCGTCACGTTTGCTGCGGAATCATGCCCTCAAATCAAAGCCAAAGACATCAGAGAGGGCAGACTCAAGAATCCATTTTGATTTATGTGCACATAACCATGCTTCCTTCATTCAGCATCCAGAGCATTGGTCTTGCACAATAGTAAAATTAAAATGCAACATCAGTTATATTTTTATATCTTGCAGCATCAACAATTTCATATATACTCATATGTCATCAGTCTGATCACCCAAGTCTAAACATTAATTTTGCAACACCAAAAATATTATAATGCATCATATGAAAAAACGAACAAATATAGAGCACCCATCACACAATCAACATTCTACCAGTGTGCCCTATCTTTTGTCATAATCCAATGTTCCATTAAAAAAATCTCCTCTTTTGTCGTTACTCATTATTTAATAAGACTTAAAAAATTAAAAATATAAGATGAAATGTCATTTGTCGATAGCAACTCAATATAATTATTCATCAATCATCATACATGCTCAGTGTAAACAAAGATAAGGTACTAGGTTAAGTAAATATCACAAAAAAAGATCTCCTAATTTGTTGCAAAATTAAGGTACAAACTTAAGTCTATAGATGATTTTTTTTTCACATCATATGCTGAAATTTTATGATAATATATATAAAATTAGGGGCAATGAAAAATACCAAAAGCATATCTTAATGACAACAAAAATAACAAAACTAGAGCATCCCACAGAAATTGAGGAAAAGAGGAAGCAATTGCTGACGACAAAACATTAAAGCTGCAGAGACAGTATCATTCGCATCCCACAAACATAAATGAAGAGAGGAAGCAATCACCAAAAAAATAAAGCCACTTAAATCCTTGTATTCGCATCCCACAGAAGTAGAGAAAGAGAAAAATATAGGAAGAGATAAATAAAGGAAGAGAGGAAGCAACGACACACCGAAGAAACATAAAACCACATAAATACTTTCATTCACATCCCACAAAATTAGAGGAAGAGAGGAAGCAATCATACACGACAAAAAAATAAAGCCGCAGGAATCCTTCATTCGCATCCCATAGAAATAGAGAGAGAGAAATCGAGGAAGCAGCTGCAGAAAAAAAAACTAATTCCATAGTGTTAGAAAAGCCCATATAAAGGCCCAACGTCTCGGACATGCTCCTCTCTTCCGTCTCCTCAGTTGATTGGCACCAACGTCTCAGACATGCTCCTCTTCCAGTCCTCCGGAAGGCTCTTCCAGAGATTTATCTTTCTTCTTTTAGTTGTGATTCATGTATTCTGGGTAAACAACACCGCTCATTGTTTTCTCCTCATTGTACTCGGAGCTCTGCTCCTTTTTGTTTTAGTACATTCTGATATTTGGAGCTCGTATAAAATTACCAGTGTTTCTGGTTATCGCTACTTTATCACGTTTATTGATGATTATTCTCGAACGACATGACTATACTTACTTCGAGATCGCTCTGAGCTTCCCCGTGTGTTCCGCACGTTCGTCCTTGAGATTCACACTCAGTTTTCCGAACCAATAAAAACCCTTCGAATGGATAACGCTCGCGAATACACTAGCCATGAATTTACCAACCTCTGCTCAAAATTTGGGATTATTCATCAAACGTTTTGTGCCTATACACCCCAACAAAACGGTGTTGTTGAACGCAAAAATATACATCTTCTTGATGTTGCTCGCTCCATCATGATTCAAATGCAGGTACCCAATGCCTATTGGAGCTTTGCGCTGTCAACATCATGCTACCTCATCAACCGTCTACCTTCCTCCGTCCTTCATAATGCTAGTCCGTTCTGTCTCCTCTTCCCAACTACTCCACCATTCTCTCTCACCCCTTGAATCTTTGGATGTACCAGCTACGTTCACTTACTTGGTCCGTCCACAGACAAGTTGTCACCACGAGCAACCAAACACGTGTTCGTCGGTTACTCCCGTACTCAAAAAGGATATGTCTGCTACTCTCCTCCGCAAGGTGACAGTATCGGTTGATGTTACCTTCCGGGAAGATCAACCTTTCTTCTCCAACCAAAACCCCCCTCTTCCACCACAATCCGTACCTAGACCTGTAATCCCAATCACCTCTCCACCAAACCTCCCTCCTCTCCCGGCTCCCGCTACTAACAAGCCTCCTCTTCTCCGTGTCTACACTCGTCGCCCTCCTCGCTCCGTCGCCCCAATGCAGCCGGCTTCGACCTCTGACACTCTGCAACCTGCTGATCCGGCACAGGCCTCCACTGCTCATCCCATGACGAACTATGTATCTTTACATCGCCTGTCCCCGCCACTACACACCTTTGCTACTTCTCTATCATCTATTTCTATCCCTAACTCTGTGCAGGAGACTCTACGACATCCGGGCTGGCGGGCAGCCATGGACGACGAAATGACAGCTCTCTGGGCTAATCAGACATGGGATCTTGTTCCTCTCCCTCCAGGCCACACTACTGGGGTTGCAAATGGGTCTTTGTAATCAAGCATGCTCCGGATGGGACAATTGACCGTCTTAAAGCTCGTCTGGTGGCTCATGACTTCACTCAACAACAAGGTCTCGACTATGAGGAAACGTTCTCTCCGGTGGCCAAGCTCAACACAGTTTGTGTCCTTCTCTCCGTGGCTGTGCATCGTCAATGGCCACTCCACCAGTTGGATATCAAAAATGCATTTTTAAATGACGACCTACAAGAAACAGTATACATGCAACAACCTCCCGGGTTTGAGATCACGGGGGAGTCCCGAGTATGTCATCTTAAGAAATCCATCTATGGTCTCAAACAATCCCCCCGGGCATGGTTTGATAAGTTCAGTAAGGCTGTCCGGGAAGTTGGCTTTACTCGGAGCTCGACAGACTTCTCTCTGTTCACTCGACATCGAACTACAGGCACGGTTCTTCTGTTAGTATATGCCGATGACATCCTAATCACAGGCGATGATTCAAAGGAAATACAAGCGATCAAACAGCATCTCAGTTCCGTCTTTCAAACCAAAGATCTGGGGAACCTTCGATACTTCCTTGGTCTTGAGATCGCGAGACGTCCTGATGGACTTGTCCTCTCTCAACGGAAGTATTGTCTCGATCTTCTTCAGGATGCTGGCTACTCTGGATGCAAGCCAGTTAACACTCATGGATGTCAATCACAAGCTATGCGCACATGCCTCTGATGATGATCTTGCTCTGCCTAATCCAGAATACTATCGACGACTTGTTGGAAAGCTTATTTACTTGACAGTCACGAGACCAGACATATCCTTTGCAGTTGGGGTGGTCAACCGGTTTATGCATTCTCCTCGGATATCTCATCTGCAAGCTGTCGAGCGCATCCTGAGATATCTAAAAACAGCCCCTGGTCAAGGGCTGGTATATAAAACCTCGTCTTCTACTCCAACATTGGTTGCGTACTCAGATGCAGATTATGCGGGGTCCCTGAATGATCGACGGTCTACCAGTGGTTTTTGTACCTACTTTGGTGGTCACCTGGTTACCTGGCGTAGTAAGAAACAAGCTGTGGTTGCTCGATCTTCAGTTGAGGCAGAATACCGTTCGATGACATCAGTTGTTTCTGAACTCACATGGCTTGAAAGTCTCCTTGCTGATCTAGGAGTAAAACTTTCCTCACCAGCTATCTTACTATGTGACAGTCAAGCTGCTATACACATAACTAAGAACCCGGTCTTCCACGAAAGAACGAAACACATTGAAGTGGACTGTCACTTCATCCGGGAGAAAGTTCAAATGAAGAAGATAGAATTAAAGCATGTTCCGGGTACTGACCAAGTTGCTGATATTCTCACCAAGGCTCTACCAAGTACCCTATTTTATCAATTCCTGTCCAAGCTGGGTGCGCATGACTTATACGCTCCAGCTTACGGGGGAGTGTTAGAAAAGCCCATATAAAGGCCCATATTGGATCCCATGTAGTCTCCTATTGTTTAGTCCCACATCTTGTATAGGATTTATTTTCTCTTTCTCCCTCCTATATATATGTATTCATACTCTGTATTTAAGTATTGAGGAAATATATACAAGGTTTCGTTTTTCTCTCCACATAGTATCCATACTTCCCTCATAAACCAGGAAAGATTACAAAAACCGCATAAATGCAGAATACTTAAAAAAACTCACAGTGCCGACTGTCGAGAAGATGAGACACAAAAGAGAGCAAGAAAGTAGTCGAGAACCACTGCCGAGAAGAAGAAGTCACAGACGACAACGTAGAATCAGAGAAACCGACAAAGATGAGAGAATCACCAGAGAACCAGAGCCCAAATGTGAGAACTACCGGAGAACCAGGGTTCAGAGAGGCCAAGAATCGCGAGAGAACCAGAGGGGAAGGAAGGAGAGAGTCGAAATGGCCGCCGAAGAGATTAGGGCAGGCGTGAAATGAGGCGGAGTCGAAATGACCGCTAAAGAAACGAGTATTTTTAAATATAATATATACGAATTAATATATCAGTGTGCGATATATCACCACAGTTCTCGGGCGATATATTGGTTCCATCCGATATATCGTCCGAAAATGCAATATTTGGCTAATGTGGTGAAAACGTGGCCTTTTCTCCTCAAAACTGACATGTCGGTTGACATATACAAGCTTGCTGTCCCTGGCCACCCCACCAGCTGCTGCCACCATTGAAGCCTCAACCACCATTGAAGCCTCAGCCACCACTCCATCGATCAGCTCCCCGCCTCCACTTAGATTTTCGTTGTCGGTCCGCTACCGCCTGCTCCGGTTCCAATGGTACCTCCACTATCTCATTGCTTATCTCACCGGGAGTGCTTCGAGCTCTGTCGGAAGGGCCTCTCCTTTCGTTGCCAGCAGTCGTATTCACCCACACACAATGAGCTTTCAAGGACCAGTGTGTGCTAACCAATGCTGAAGATGATGATCCCCGACTTCGCTGACTTGTATTCTCTGACACTCGTGGATGATCTTTTCGGGCCTCGACCTTGCAGACAAGGTTGATTTTTGAGAAGGCGTGTTGATACGAAGACGACCCTCTAGGCCCACAACCACTCATTAAGCGTTGTCACCGTAGTCTCACACGTGTTCTATGGTCTATGCAGCCTTAAGTGATATTTTTGTAATTTCTTATATGCCACTCCCACTTATATAAGGGAGACGAGTCTTTTATCTTATTAGATCATTTGTATTATTTAGGTTCTCTAGGAGAGTTAGGATCTCTAGGAGAGTTAATGATGGGGATCGCGCCACACTTGGGGTCTACTGGACCTTGACATATCCTTTCTTATAACGGATCTCCTCCAACTGCTCCTCGGTCGGTCCTCCACTCGGATCCTCCGATTTATGCGTAAGACTCGTTTAACAGCCCTTTGTGCCGATGATGATGTCTCTGCTTTGGTTTACACCGATTCCTCTAGCTTGGATCGCCTGGAAGCTCAATAGAAGATCTCACTCTCTTCCTCTGCGAGCTCGCGGCCATCGCCATCAATCGTCAACCGACACCTCCACTCCCTCCTCCGTCACCGACCCCCCACTGACCCATCGTTGAGTATATGGGGTTCCTACTCCCCCTGGAACATTCACTCGGCCCACCTCCGTTGTATCGAGATTCCGGTGTTTGACGACACCAAACCCCTCGATTCGATCAACCGCGCAGAACAGTTTTTGGATCTTTAGTTCATCCCTGCCAACCAAAATGTCCCCATGATGACTATTTACTAGGGGTGCAAACGAGTCGAGCTTGGGGAAATTTTCAAGCTCGAGCTCGAGCTAACCATTTCAAACTCGAGCTCTACGAGCTCATTTTGCTCGGCTCGAGCTCGAGCTCAAGGCCTATTTATTGAACTCGAGCTGCTCACGAGCTTTTTAGCTCATGAGTCTTATTTTCTTCGTATTTTAATTTTTTTTAAAACGTACAAATAAAAAGCTCATGAGCCGGCTCGCAAGCTGATGAACAACAATTTGTGAGCTCGTGTTTGGCTCGTAATTGAGCTCGAGTTCCACAGACTCGAGTTCGAGTCGAGCTTTTTTCAAGTTGGCTCATCGAGCTTTCGAACTGGCTCAACTCAACTTGCACCCCTACTATTTACTTGGAGGTCCCTGCGCTCCACTGAGTGCGTTGAACGCACAAAAATGTCTCTGATCTCTCTTAGCTCACATTGAAGGAGGAACTCATCTGCCACTATGATGCATCAAGCGGGCAATCCCTACAAGCAAGTTATTGGGCTCATCTCGGACCATTGCCTGAGATATTTCCTAGTAGGTCTGCTGCCCCACCTCTGCACGCACCTTTGTGTCCACAACACATCCACTCTCTCTCACGCTTATACAAAGGAGTAGAGGAGAGTTTTTGTATCTTATCTTGGATCATTTGTATTATTTAGGCTCTCTAAGAGAACTAATTTTAGTATTTTGATGTATTTTTCTAATATTTATTTTGTATGTTTTGGAGGCCGTCGTGATTGTTTTCCTTAGTCTATATATAAAGGTAAAAGACTCATTTGAGAGGATTGGAATTTTGAGAGAAAATCCGTCTTTTTGTCATCTGGTGCGGAAGCTGCAATCCTTGGCCGGTCATAATCATATCCCTCCTACTGGCACCCCATCCTCCTCCACCTCCGATCACCCAAATCCTTGCTTTTCCATTTCCGGTAACCACCATCTCCATCCACCACCTTCACCACCCAAGTCACCGGCCACCACTAGGCCGACCACCCCTCATCACCACCACCACCTTTCCTCCCCGCAACTTCCACAACTTCCGCATCCCACTACTACATAACTTCCAAATAACCACCCACTAATTCACAGTTGACTATTTATACCACTCACAATTCCGTCCACAATTTCGGCTCATTGTCCTACAATTCCTCATATTCTAATTAAATCTCAACTCCATATAACTTCCACTACTTCCATAACCCACTAGTCCCCTCCCCACTCCATCAACAGTCGGCCACTCCCCTTCCTTTTTGCACAGCCATCACATCTGTCCACTAACCCCATTAACCGGAAGTCAACCCCCATCTTCACCCCCCAATCTTGCCCCACTCCCAGTACCCGCCCCTCCTCCTTTTCCCTCCACTACGAATCCCTCCTCCTTTCCCTACACTATCAACATATAGCCATGTCTTCCCCTGCCCATTTCACAGCCAGTCAACATTCCCCCCTTCCATTAACCCCGCTCCCTTATTTTCAGGAATTGACTCACTCCTCTAAGGCACCCAGTTTCCCATTTTCCAGCTTTCTATCAAGTCACCCAGCCCCTATACACTTCTCCTTCAATTTCAGAAACTCCAAACAGCAGCCTACCTCCCCACCTACCTCGTGTTCCAACCTACGGTTCCTAGTCAGCAATTCTAGCTGCTGTAATTCACAACTGTTACCATTCCGGGCCATCCTGCGGCCTCTTCCTAGCCCATAAATTGCCCAAAAATCCGTCCAGCAGTCCCACTACCTCGAGAACTCTCTATCCATTACCGGTTGCCCCTTTCCATACCCTGCAACTCCACAATAGCCCACTGAAATCACATCCCTTCAACAGGTGAATCCAGTCCAGCCCTCCAACTCTCCTCCATCAGTCCAAATCCAGCCCTCCATTGCCTCTTCCGTCACCAACATCTCATCGGATCTCCACCGAACCTTCTATCCCATAATTATTGTGAGTTTATTGTTTGGTTATCATTTCTTTTGTGTGAATCCTGTGCTTATTCTCCAATTCATGAATATTATATTGTAAACTTTGTTCCCAAGTATCTTGCAACTTATCGGGTTTTATTCGTTCAAATATTCATTTTATAACACTCTTGCATGTATATTACATTATGTATTACTTTACTTAAGCTCAACTTGATTGTGATTATTGTGCAACATTATTTATAAGTTCTTTATTGTAAGTGATGGAGGACCATCTGGCGCAACTCGGCGCAAGGAGGACCCCACCATCGTGTATTCTTGCAGACGGTCTTGACCGAACCGGCGATCCGCCACCGCGGATGCGTCCAGCTCGTTATTTCGATTCAGTTTCATATATGACATTATGTATTTCGAGTTTTATTTCTTGTAGTTATGACATCGGAACCGCCGACCAATCATAGCCGTCGATTTCGGTTGCCCTAATCCCGTTTTCTTATAAATAGAACATTAGGGCTGCAGAATTTCTCATTGCTGAAATTTGGAGGCTTGTCTTCTTCATTTCCGGTGATCCTCTCCGCGGTGCCGACTCCGTGGAGCCCCCTTGGTGACGACTCCTTGGGTAAGTATCCTTCCTCCTCCTTGTCTTCCCTTTTCCCCATCCTTTGCAGCCGCCCACCTCCTGTCCTCCCAGCAGTCGTCCCTCCAAAACCTCCCTGCAGCCAACCGCCCCTCCCTGTCCTCCCACAGCCGCTCGCCGCCAACCCTACCAGCAACCAGACGCATGCTGCCAACCCTACAGCCCCAGCCCCGTCCGCCCCCTATCCTCCCTACTACTCGCAGCCTCCAGCCACCTTCCCCACGTGGATCCACTCTCCTACAGCCCCACCTCCTCATATCTGCCCAGATCTGGACGGGAGAGTCCAGATCCAGCCCCGCATAGCCCTGTTCAGCCCCCCCCCCCACCCACCCACGTTGGTTGCCCTTCTGAGCCTGTACCACCGTTTTCACCTCCCACCACTTGGCCTATGCCACCACAGCCCGTTCCCAGCACCATGTCCGCCATTTACTCCAACTTACCCGGGATCTCGTCTCCACTGGCTTCTTCTTCAGCACCACCGATTCCACCGGACCTCCTTCCTCGAGCGTTGAGCGACGAGCACATCACTGAGATCATTGCACATGAGTACGTCTCCTACATGGATGGCCTCGTGTGCTGCTACTTGGTTCGCTGGCTCGGACGTTCCTTCTCCGACGACACCTGGATTACTGCTGCAGAGCTTGATCGACTCGCCCCTGGACTTCGACTACAGTATGATCATCTCCATTCATCGGAGATGAAGGCTTTTCAGTCGGGGGGGGGGGGGGAGTTGATGGGGGACCTTCTGGCGCAAGTCGGACCCCACTTCCGTGTATTCTCGCAGACGGTCTTGACCGAACCGGCGATCCGCCACCGCGGATGCGTCCGGCTCGTTGTTTCGATTCAGTTTCATATATGACATTATGTATTTCGAGTTTTATTTCTTGTAGTTATGGCATCAGAACCGCCGACCAATCATATCCGTCGATTTCGGTTGCCCTAATCCCGTTTTCTTATAAATAGAACATTAGGGCTGTAGAATTTCTCATTGCTGAAATTTGGAGGCTTGTCTTCTTCATTTCCGGTGATCCTCTCCGCGGTGCCGACTCCGTGGAGCCCCCTTGGTGACGACTCCTTGGGTAAGTATCCTTCCTCCTCCTTGTCTTCCCTTTCCCCCATCCTTTGCAGCCGCCCACCTCCTGTCCTCCCAGCAGCCGTCCCTCCAAAACCTCCCTACAGCCAACCGCCCCTCCCTGTTCTCCCACAGCCGCTCGCCGCCAACCCTACCAGCAACCAGCCGCACGCCGCCAACCCTACAGCCCCATCCGCCCACTATCCTCCCTGTTACCCGCAGCCTCCAGCCACCTTCCCCACGTGGATCCACTCTCCTACAGCCCCACCTCCTCAGATCTGCCCAGATCTGGACGGGAGAGTCCAGATCCAGCCCCGCATAGCCCTGTTCAGCCCCCCTATCCTTCTATACCCGCAGCCAACACTCCCTCCCGTGGAGCCACCTCCCCCTTACCCGATCTAGTCTCCCACCACCCGGAAAACCCCATCTCGTCTCCAAAGTTCAGATTCGTTTTAAAATTACTGCAGTCCTAATTTATTTTCAGATTTTGTGTTGTGTTTTGTATTAATTGAGGGTGTTAAAACTTTGTCATGTTGTGGTTATTTAGTGTTTGATTGGAATTAAGGCTTATTAGTACTTGTCTCGTCTCTAACTGCAGGACGGATTGAATTGCCCTGCGCTTTCTCTGGCCCTCCGTGCGGAGGAAAGCCAACGCCTCAAGCCTAAAAGGAAATTGTTGGTTTCGTTTATTGAATGAAACTTGTCGTCTTATGTTATTTAGTTGCTTAAATTAATTCGTGCGCCTAACTACATGTGTTGTTGCATTTAGTCACTAAAATATTGCGAGTCCACCTCCACCCATCACTAGTGTGCATTTAGGAATTCACCCCACAACCTACCCTACATCAGTAAGTGTAGTTACCGGTTACGTGTCTCATTCATATACTCGACCTTTACTTTGCTAGAACCGTCCTATGTCAATTAGACTCAATAGGAAATTTAGACTCTCTAGGAGAGTTAGTTTCATAGAGGGATCCTTCCCTAAATAGATGAAATCGAGTTTGTCTCTATATATTGTATTCCGATCTGCACTAATCACTAGGAAATTTAGACTCTCTAGGAGAGTTAGGCTCTTAGAGGGACCCTGCCCTAAAGAGATGGAAGATCGAGTTTGTCTCTATATATTGTATTCCGATCTGCACTAATCTATTGTATTTTTGTTTTTCTATAGCCATTGGCTATTAGGGGATGAGGAAGAGGGATGTGGGTTAAGTTTGGTCTGATTCTTATATTAGTACTCAAACATCCAATCTAAAACTAATTGGTATTGGGCGGAGTGTCCCAATGACATAAAATACAAAAGGCAACATGAGATTCTCAACGTGGGATTAAATATCCTTATAATATTTTCAACAAAATCTACCTTAGAAATTTTCTTAACAAGATGTTGTTTCCACCCTAGAAATCAAATTGATAGTTAAGTTCATCAAGTCTATCCATTATTTTTCAAAATGTCACGTATAACTATTCCACTCTCAGTTCTAAGTTCTGATGGATTTTGTGAAGTCCCATATTCATGATGATATTATGAAACTATTTATATACACTTAAATGATTATGTATGAAAAAAAGGTAAGTAGAATGAAGATGCTATTTTCTGAAATTATTTTGTAGTAATTATCTTGTTCTGGAATCTGGAGATATTGGGTTAGCTTTCGTCTATTTTAATATTTCTTGCGGTTTGATTAACATGCTTACGGTTTGGTAATTAGATTCATCTTAGTTCGAAAGTCAATCAAGCACGCACATAATCAAAAGAAAGCCAACCTCATAATTTTTACATGGAAATACCTTGAAAGGGAAAAGACCACCGGGCAAGCCTAGTTCTAAAAAAATCTACCAATGATTGTCCGATTACAACTTTGTTGAAATGCAGAGGTGATATGTCACCAACCTATTACATGTATCAAGAGAAAACTATAAGCATCCCACACTTCAGTGGCGCTCGAGGACGTATTCTTTGACAGCGCGGGAGGGCGCATTCTTGAATAACACGCAAGGGTGAGTGCTTCGACAGAGTGCAGGGGAGTGGTTTTCGAGAGCACATAATGACGCAGTCTTTGAAAGCGTGCTATCTTCGAGTTGTTCAGAGGATCGCTTTTTTATGTGTTGTTCAGGACAATGCGTGGGCGCCTTCTTCAGCAGCATGTTGAAGCACTGTTTCGGGCATCTCCCAATTGGAGCGATCTTTCTGTGCCGTCTCCAAAAGCGTTCAATGGAGCGCTCAGTTTTAAGTGTTCTTCGATAATTCTCTTTCTGTGCTCTTGAGGAACGTTTTTTTCGGCACTCAAGAGAGCTCTTTTTGTGTGCTCAAGGGAGCACTTTTTTGGGCGATCGACGAATGCTTTTTCTGCATGCTCGAGAGAATGCGCTCAATGGAACCCTTGAGGGAATGATTAGTGAACTTAGACCTTTGAAGAGGGATAACAGCCACCTGCGTTAGAGCTTCAACGTCCATAATCCAAATTCCAGATGGCGAATATTCAACGGAATAGATGACAATCTATTCAGTTACTTTTGAATGGAGCACTTCTAGAGCATGCTTTGGAAGAAGACTCTTACATGGGTTCTTTGCTCCTTCCCTCTTTCAGGGATAACCTACCTCTTCTATGATACCCTCCTTGAAACTGATCCTAATTCCACTCGGTCAATCTTGAAAACTCAATGTACTTTTGAGCCTTTCCCTCCAAGAACATTTATGCTATCTCGTCTTTTCCATGCTCATCTGCCTTCTTGAGATTCAGACAAATAGGATCTGTTAAATCCATATAGGCCCTATCATAGCTGCCAAAATGGGTTGTTGGCGGTGGGAACCCCCTTCTTGGGAAATTAAAAGCTCTCTAATTGTGCTAAAAATTTCAGGGAAGCTTAATCTCATCCTCACAAGTCCGTTGGTGGTCATAATTTTTAGATCCTGCCATCAGATCTTTGGTGATTGACCCCTGAAAGTTGACCGGCGAATTTGAAGCCCCGTGAAACCTACATAGAATCCTTCTATTCAAAGGTCTATCTTGCGCATTTTCCCGAACAACATCAACACCACCCTGATTTAGATTTCATTGAGCGTTGAGGTGAAATCATCGAAGCTCTCTGATTGAAACTCCATTAGCGGTTGCAGAAAGCACCAAAGAGAAAGTGAAACCGCGTGGGGTGCTTACATGGCCTAGGGACGCTGGAGGTGACCTTTTTTTGTTTGTCGTGGAGCGGGTCAGGGACGGTTCGGTGGTTCTGGCCGGTTCAGCTCTCCTACGTTAGGGTCATAACGCAAGGGGCACAACCTCTTGAGCAATGCAATGACTCAAGTTTGGATCGGTTGATTTTGTGCCGGTTGTGGATGATGCTTTAGGGTGAAACGAGCTCGGAATTGAGCATTTTTGGTGTTTTCGGAATCACCTCGACGAATAGATCACACTCGCGGTACTTCTATTTTTTACCCAAGAATATTTATGGTCATCATATCTCTCTCTCTTGTTTCTTTCTATTGTTTTATATTTATGATCTGTTGTAGTTTAGAATAAGCCTCTATGCAATAACTTGTTGTTCTCTCTTCGTCAATTTCCAGGAAATCTTAAGACATGTTGATGCAAAGATGCCAGTGGCTTTACAGAAATCATCAACTTTCTCACTTCTGGGAATATGTATTTTAGAGTGTAGAACTCAGAATATGAAAGTTTCAAGCAATCCATGTACTGGTTTTTCTTCGAAAAGCAGGGGAAAAATGCACAGCCTCGAAGTGGAAGATAATACTGCTTCAAGCTCCATCTTTAATGACCGCATGCATAATTACTCTGATTTTGTAAGAGAATCATCTTCTGAAGATTGTGGAAGATGTAGATATGGCTGTAAGATGCTCGATCCTTCTATAGAAACTCTAAGGCAGGCTTTAATTAGATGTGGAAACTGGATCCAGCTATTTTCTCGAACGCAAGGAAGCTCATTTAAAGACGCCAGATGGATCCCGGAGTTTGACCACATTCATGAAGATGGTGATATGCTACCCATCACAGATTTCCACGTATGTAAGTCTGTAGAACCCTCTATACCTGCTTCTGTTTATGATTTTAGTGCTCAGCTTATAACTCATCCTTATTGTTGACATCAGCTCATAATGTATGATCTTCCGATATATAGTCGGCATCATTACACTTTGAACTCTTGGACGAACTACCTTAACCACAAAGAACCAACTCCTGATCTGGTTAGTTGTGGAAACCATTTCATGTTACTTTTATAATAATCCATTATCTTGCATTAAGGTCAACTTAATAGTATGGTGCCCTATATTCAGGTTGCAGTTGTGTCTGCACTTAACTGTTCATATACTGCCAAGAAACTCTTGCAGAAACGTTTGTTGGTGGAAGTCCCTATTAGTCACTTGTCATTATGTTGGTAAGCATCTATTTTTTTTCTCCAATGTAATTATATTATTTTCAATATTTTTTGTACCTTTTTCTGTTCCTGTTCTCATATTATCTGGTTTCTCAGGTTGGCATCAAAACTATGGTACATACTTGCAGTTTTCTTGGCTACGATCTCATCGGTCATGTATATTACATTTCAGTTGTTTTGCATGGGTCTGAATTTTAGCTTTTGCAAGTTAGCAACCATAATTTTAAAGAAGGCGTTGGGACACACATGGAAACATGCACACATTCGAATTTGCCAATTTCTATACTGGCCAATCTTTCTTCTAGGTAGTGGTTTCAGGTAATTATTGAACAACTGACCCGTCCCAAATTAGAATGTAAATTCTCTCTTCTACTATTGTGAAAAAAAATAGAAGAATTGTTTGCAGCTCGCATTCAAATGCTGAATTTGGGCATAGGGATGCACTACGGAAGCACTTTATGTGGTCTGCTATTGCTGTGGATCTTCTTCTGGGAGCAGTTTATGGACTTACTGTGATGATCAATGTTGACTTTATCTGCCTTTGGATCAAATTTGTTGCCCGAGACATTACTGACAACTTGTTGCGTTCTGGTTGTGTGTGGTTAATGGGAATTCCAGCAGGCTTCAAGTTAAATACTGAGTTAGCAGAGCTTTTTGGCATGATTTCTCTCAATGCAATTCAAACTTTCTCCACTCTATGGTTATTTATGGACTCTTTCCTGCCACATTTCATTAGAGGACTCGCAATCTCTGGAATCTTGTTTGGCCTAACTATACCCTCTGCTTTATGCATTGACATACTTAAACTAGTAACATTGCATGTGGCCACACTTCACTGGTTGGTATCTTTTGTTTATTCCCAACAGATCGAATCCCTGGGATCTATATGGCGTCTCTTTAGGTTTGTCTATTTTGCTGCATCTTGTCTAATTGTTTTCTAGCATGATTAATGCTTCTTAGATTTAGTTAATGCATTTTGAACTGATCATTATGATTAAGATGCACTATTAGAGTGTTTTGTTACTTCTGTATATTAAGCTGTCTAAAATCATTTTGTTGGTACAAAACAAAAAGCTTCTATTATTTTTTCATATGATGCTTGTGCCTTTGTTTTTCTATGGTTAATGGATGAAACCAAATAATACAAAATTTTGTGGCTGCGGATACTTTAGTAACCCAGCAGTGTTATTAGTCAACAATTTTCTTTATATCAGTCGAAGATTATTTATTTGTAGGAATATGTTGGTAATTCTGCAAAATCTCAAATAAGCTTGAAAAGAAAGAGTTGCACGTCCATCCATGACTGTATGGGAGCCATTTAGCTTAAACATTTTTTATCTTGAAATGAATAGATGCACCAAGTCACCTTATTTTGAATATTTTTATATGCATCTTCATTAGTAGTACAAAAAGATTAAAACTTAAGCTAAGGTTAGATGTAATCCTATTTTAATTGAAAAATCTTTGGTCATTCAACAAGTATTTTTAATACTAGCTAGCTCTTCAAAATATATATTTTATTAACTTCATCTCTAACCTACCTTCCATACACAAATTTCTACTCTAATGTCTACCAAGTCAGTTCTCATGATATTCAGCAATATGTCTTCTCAAGGTTAATAATACTCATGTGAACATTCCTTTTGTGTTCTCTATACTTATTAATTATTTGTTTAACAGAAAAATTATTTCAATAGCAGATCTTCAGACCATTATATCACATTGATTCTCTGATTTTTTTTTCTTTTGAGCCTATGTTCTGTACTCTTTTCTTGTATGACTTATAAATTCAATTGCTATATAGTTAACACAATCTTTATCAATTTTCTTCTTAAATGATATTCTCTTTACACCCAATACAAGATTGAGAATAGAAATTTATATAGACGCCGATTGGGCTGGGTCTGTTGATGATAAAATGTCTACAGCTGGTTATTGTTCATTTATTGGAGATAATCTGTTACGGGCTTGGTTCGTTGCCGGATTGTTGGAGGCGGAGATACAAAGGGCAAGCCCTAGAACGGTGGAGGAGGGGATGAGAGAGGAAGAAACCCTAGAGGGTGGAGGAAGGAGAGAAGACCTTAGAGAGAGAGAGAGAGAGAGAGAGGAATTTAGAGAGAGAGAGAAGGAAACTCATAATTCATTTCATACCATCCAAATACATGACCGGGTCTAATATATAGAACCCTCGGGGGCAACCCCGTAATTACATCGGACATATAAAATATTAAAATGCATAAATACTAAATTACTAATATAATAAGACTTGACCCACTAAAACACCTAAAATACTCTAACTGGACTCAACCATAATAAAGACTCAACCTAATAAAGACTCGATACAACATACTACTAATATAATAGGATAACTGACGGTGGACCCGTAACATAATCCTGTGACATAGAGAATTAGAAAACAACATGTAGTGGCAAAATGTAGTTTTGAAGCTAAGTTTAGGGCCATAGCCCATGAGATTTGGCGCTTACTGCCATTATGAAGGATCTCGGGCTAGTTGAAGAATGTTCTATAAGTTAATACTGTAATAATAAGACTGCTATCGGTTGCTCACAACTCAGTTCAACATGATCGTATAAAGCATATCAAAGTGGATATACATTTTATCAAGGAGGAGATTGAAAGAGGATAAATTTGTATCCCCTTTGTTCTTTTGAAAAATCAATTAGCCAATATTTTCACTAAGGCATTTGAGTGAGTATGTTTTTCTTGGCCTCTTGGGTTTATTGGCAAGTTTGATATGAATAATATCTCATGCTCAACTTGAGGGAGAGTGTTAGAAATCTAGCTCTACTTCCAGTTTTATTTTCATTGCATTTCTCTGCCCAATCTTGTATAGCTTCTTCCATTGTATTTCTCCGTGTATTTCACACTAACCACATACCCTCTTATACCCATCCCATTAGAACCTATGCATATTTTATTCATCAATAAATTTTATTTCCTTCCCGTTAACATGTTATGCTTCATCGACATCTTCTCAAAGTTGACCTTTGAAAGCATCATCTAATCTAACTTGAGAAGTATAAACACTAATCATGTTTATAACATCTTAACTTATTATTATATTAATAACAGCCCTATCACTAACCCTATTCACCTCAACTATTCAATCTTTCACCTCTGTCCAACCCTATCCTAATCTCAACTATTTTATTAATCCTTACAACGTAACCATCTCATATATGTTCTCAATGCTAAACCGTAATTTTTCTGGGGAAATTGTTAGTGCTGATGTAAGGTTTTGGTGTAGTGGTGTTGCAAACCCTTGCGAAGGATCGTGTCACCGGTAGAGAGAGAGTTGGAATGAAGTCCAGGGTGGAGAGCTTCTTGCCCCCGATGATCCCCAATGGTGAAGGAGAGGGTAGTTACTGAATAGTAGAGGAGGTGATTATGTTGGGGAGCTCAACCTGCGTACAAGAGTCTTGACCTAACTCCTGGATTGTCATTCACACATAGAGTCTGGAGATGAAACCAAGAGATTGAGGAGGTTAGAAAAATATAATGTAGGACAAAAAGGTTCCTTTCTCATTTCATTTTCTCCCTTAAATAATGGAGGGCCGCATTTTACTAATAAACCCTAGAACAGAAAGTTCTTAATAAAATGCTGGGAATTAAAAGATTGTTTGAAATAAAAATGCGTGGGAAAAGTAAATATAATGTAGGAAAATTAAAGAGCTAATGTAATCACTCGGTTGATGTCTTCCTGGGCCGTCCCTTAGGTCGTCGTGTATATGTGCAGCCCCATAATATATCCACAACCAATGACCGGTTTTTTTGGCACACTTAAAACCTGAGGGAGACTATTGTTTTGGTAATCGTTTGTTCCCTTTATTCATACTAGTCATTCTCTTTCATGTGGCATTGTAATGGAGATTTTTGTAAGGATTAAAGGAAAATAAACTCGCTGAATCCAGACATTGCCCGCTATCATATTATGACATTTGGTTAGTGTGTTTTCGATAAAAATAACATATATGAAGCCCTGCAGTTTCTAAATATTTTTTTGTTAAACTAGGAATTATCTAGTATCTACTGTGATTGTGATGATTATATGTCTTGTTTGTACAATGAGCTCACTTAGTAAACCAATGGCAGAGGGAGAAAGTGGAATCCTCTTCGGCAAAGGTTAGACAGCTATGATGATTATTCAGTTGAACAACATGTTGTGGGTTCACTAGTGTTTACACCCCTCTTACTTCTACTACCAACAACGTCAGTATTCTACATATTTTTCACTCTTGTGAGTACTTCGGTTATTCTCATATGTCTACTGATAGAGATAACAATTTCCGTCCTTCATGCCACACCTTATACTGAAATCTTGCTATGGTTGGCAAGACGAAGATGTTTTCCATCTGGAATATGGTTTGAAATAATTTCTGGTACGATGTTTCATTCTTCTCCTAGTCATACGTCCTCGGGTACAGATGAAAGGAGTTCCAATGGATTTCAGCAAACTATTGTGTCTATTCTCCACAGCAATTATGCCACACTTGGTAATCTAACTTTTCCCATCCATAACAACCCCCTCCTCTCCTCTTTAAAACATGACCCTCAAGATATATATATATAGAGAGAGAGAGAGACACACACACACACACACTTGGAGGGGATTCTCGGTAAATGACCTTATATATATATATATAAGGGTTAATTACCGGGACCTCCCCTGGGAGTTTGCATAATTACAGGTTGCACCCCTCTATCTTTCGAAATTACATTTTCCTCCCCTCTAAGTTTCTCCATTTTACAAGAATGTCCCTTCCGTTGAAATATGAATGGAAAATGATAAAATCAGCCAAATTATTTTATGATATTCAATTTTACCCTTTGTAATGACTCTACATTGAAATGTGTGATCTTTTTCTTTAGAAATATAGAAGGAAACTGATCAAATATGTCAAATTATTTTATGATATTCCAATTTTACCCTTTGTAATAGCTCTACATTGAAAAGGGTGCGTTACATTTTACCCTTTGTAATGAATCTAAAATCAAGGATAAAATGGAAATATCATGAAATAATTTGACTGGTTTTATCATTTTCCATCCATATTTCTAACGAAATGGGCATTTTTGTAAACTGTAACGAAATGGGCATTTTTGTAAGCTTAACAAACATTTTATCATTTAGAGGGGAGGTAAATGTAATATTGAAGGATAGAGGGGTGCAACCTGTAATTATGCAAACTCCCACGGGAGGTCCCGGTAATTAACCCTATATATAATAATAAAATCTTGTGTCCTTCTCTTGCATTATAACTTTATAAGATTTCTTTAGTGGTATAAACATGATTGAAATGGTTTCAGGGCAAATTGTCTTGCCATGCTATGCCAGAGTCTTCAGAACGGTTAGTCCAACCTTCCGCAAGGAATTCGCATCGAGAATTCTTAGTGGCCGAAGGTAATTGTCCGCCTCTTTCTTCTTATCATCCCGTTTGTCCTAACTGTTTGTTAATAATCACTGGATACCTCTGTTTTCCCCCCCTGCAGAATCCCTTCTTTGGATACTTACCTTCCTCCCACATTGCCTTGGATGCAGCTCAGCCTTAGAGAATATTGGAGACTATGCTATAGCTCAATTGTTGGGTGCAGCTTCTAGCATTAGAGAAGCAGATCAACATATTTTACATAGCAATTTTTTTCCACACCTAATTTTGGGTACCCCTTGTTCTAATTTTGGGCACGCCCGCAAATACACTCCTCCAGCAGCGAAAGTACAAGAAAGCGTCATTGACCGGGAAAAGGAAGTGCAAGTTTCTGCGTGTTAAGCTGATTTTATGGCTTCCATGGCATCGGTGTGGAATTGAACATCTGGTGGCTCGGAGTTTGGGAGCATTTATTCCTCCTTCTGAAGCAGGTATTCTTTATTTTTAGAGGAGGAAAACAAATTAATGTCTCAAGAATGTAATAGCTACTAATAATGTTTATGCGTTTGATAAGACTTGGCACCGTTTAATTTGGCGGGTTTAGAACTTTGATTGTTTTTTAGTTTGCCATTGTTGTGATTGTTGAACTTTAGGTGGCTCCTGTGGTGTACCCAGAGATAGTTCAGTCAATTTGTAAAGGGGAAGTTTTTAGGTTGAGAGTGTTGTCGATCTTTTTGCGCTGCATTATTAGTGACGGGGATCACATATCTATGGCGGGGCGATGCTTGCTGGAGTCCGCATGAGCTTACATATTCGGGTGGCGGAGATAGGATTGTTGGATAGATGATCCGAGACGGTAGTCGCGTTCAAAGCGAAGATAACATATATTTATGTATTTTTATTTCATGTATGTTAGTGAATTATATTCTTGACAATTTTGATCGACCGTAGTGGATTCCGAGTCTATAAATAGAGGTCTAGGGGTTGATTTTCAGGAGATCGCAGATTTTGGGCAAATATTTCTGGCTCTCGCAGTCGTCCCACTGCAGATTCTATGGATCATTGGTGTCGAAGTCAAGGTGTAAATAACTACCTTCTCGCCCATCTGTTTAACTATAGTTACCTCTTCTTCCATATAACTACCGAGTAACTATCTCTCCCCACTCATAGCTGCTCATAACTCCCTCCCACTACTCAATAACTACCAAATAATTATCTGAAACTACCCATAACTACTGTATTCCCACTACACACATTCCATTAATTGCCAGTAAACTGCTACCCAGCAACTAAACCTCCCACTATCTCCTTTCCCTGTTCAGCCGTGGAGAATTTTTGGAAGCGGGCTCCGTTTCCAAATTTCTGTCCGGGTAGATCAAAAAAGGAGGTCATTTTGATCTCCTAGGAGATCATTTCGATCTCTTAATTCACTCATTTTTTCACTTTTGCGCTTTAGCAAATCAATGATCATTTTGATCTATCCGGACAGAAATTTGTAAACGGAGCCTGGTCCAAAAAATTCTGCTCAGCCACGACGCTTTCCACCTCCACCATAATTCCCAATTAAGGGAGTAACCGCCCAACCCTTCCTTTCACAACCCACGTCCCCCTCTCAAAGTTTACTTCCTGTTCGACCAACCATCCCATAGTCTTGGCCCTTCACAAATTTAAACTCCGTTTGGCATGTTTGGCATGACAACGGTTATGACCGTCACCAAGAAAAAAAAACTAGTTTTGAACTTAGAAGTGGATGAAGTTTTTAGGTGAGGTCGGTCATTCACGAACGACAGTTCATAACCACCACGCTCATCATCACCGCCGCGCCAAATTGAGCCTAAATTGACCGCCTATAACTTTTGGTCGGTCGTTGTCTAAGCCAGAATTACTGCAGGAATTATAGTTTCAGCATTGTCAAATCCAATCAGCCCCATTTCCACCTCCTTGGACTCCGATTACTTTACTTTTAGTTATAATTCTACTTGAAAGACTTGTTCTCCAGCCATTTAATTAAAACACTTACTATTTGGTTGGATATTTTATTCATTAGAGTTTTGTTAGGGCACAATACACCACACTCACTACATCTGTCTTGTGTCAGTTAATATCATTCCTTTCTTGGTGTAAGGTAGGGGCACAGGAGATCAATTACAACACTATCAAAATTTGATAAAACAAAATGCGGCTTAGGCTCCGTTTGGCACGGCGGTAGCGTGCGTGAACGCGATGGTTATGAACTATCGTTCGTGAACGCCCGACCTCACCTAAGCAACTTCATCCACTTTTATGCTCAAAACCAGTTTTCTTTTCTCGGTGGTCATAACCCTTGTCTTGCCAAACATGCATTCTATGACGGCGGCGTTGTCCAAACTCATCGGAGCAAAAGCACCGCACCAAACGGAGCCTTCGTTATGTTAGTTGCACACAGTTTTGAAATGTTCAGGGTGGAAGAGGTGCTAAAGGAATCTACGGGAGTTTAGGCTCGTCTTTTCGATCATACACCGCACAGATGCCTTCGATCACAACATACTTTATTAAGGATTTTAAGAAGGAAAACATTTGCTCTGCATATCACGAGCTGCTAATTAAATTCCCGGACACCAACTGAACCATCAGATGGCAGCATTTGTGTTTGGGAGAGCCGTTTGGAGATTGTGAACACAATTTTGAAAGATATTGACAACTTTTGGATAGGTGTGGCCACAATACAAATTTTCAAAAAAAAAAGCATTATTTTCAGAAAGCGTAATTTAGGTTAAAAAAACTGTCACGAAAATTCCCTCTTGACTTTGTGGTTCTTCAACTCACATACAATCCCAACTCGCAACTAATTTTGGCGCAGTGTTTGTTGCGGCGAATATGCATACAGAGTAAGGCTCCTTTTGGCGCTGTGTTTTTTGCTCCGGTGAATTTGGATAGAAACGCCGCCCCCTAGAATTTATAATTGACATGACAATGGTTATCACCGCCACCTAGAAAAGAAAACTAGTTTCAAACATAGAAGTGAAATGAAGTTCTTTAGGTGAGATGGAGTGTTCGCGAACGACGGTTCATAATCACCGCGTTCACGACCGCCGCCGCCGTACCAAAAGGAGCCTAAATAGAAGTCGGATTATAGAGGAAGTTCCTGGATTGATTACAAGTGGAGCCTAAATAGTTTTAACTCAATTGGGATACGAACTCATAATAATATCTAAAAAGGAAACAGAGCTCCACGGAAACAGAGATCAGCGGAAACATCGATCAGGCGGAGAAGAAGCCATTGATGGCGGCCACGGAAACAGAGCTCGCCGGCTCCGCAGCACTCCTCGAAACCTCCTCCTTCACGAACGCCATGCTCTGAGAGAGCTTTGCCTGGACGGCGGAGAGAGCGGTGGCGGCCATTGCCACGGTGGAGCTGAACTCGAACCCGGCATCCTGCTCTGCTTTCTCCCCCCTCTTCATCCTCCTCTCAAAATCCTCCATCACGAACGAAGCTATGTCCACCATTTTCCTGTTCTTCCAACAAATAGTAATCGATGCTTTGAAGACCGAAGAACAATCTCTGTATATATATATATACATTTGCGAGCTGTGGGTTCTGGATCCGGCTGCCGCGGTTTGTGCCGTCGTTTTTTGACCGTTTGATTGATGAATCGTGTGATTAAACTGTGGGCTACTTATGTGGACTTGGTTGACAGGTGTTCTGCCTTTCGTTTTTGACTTTTGACCTTTCCAATTTTCCTGCGGCTGTAAGGCTCCGTTAGTTGGAGTGTTTTCCCCTGTTAAGTTTTGGTCAAACTATTTTTTTTCCTTTCTATTTGAGCTTACACATTGTTATTTGTAGATCAATTTTAAATTTGAGCAGCAGACTAACGGAACAAAGGAACATCTCAGACGATCTTCTGAGCACTTCAATGCGTGCAGGGATCGTGATTTATAAAATGAATGCGGGGATGGAGACCGAGTTGAGAAAGAATGATGATTTCTTCGATGTTCATGCGATTTCAATTTGTGTGAGAAGATTTAGATAGCTAGGGTTACTCTCTTCCTATGGTGAGGAGGGCGAAGAGGGCGGCCAAAAATTTTTTTTTTCTTTACTAATCTGTGGATAACAAAAATATCTGTGAATAACGTATTTGACTTTCTTTAAAGTTCCAAATAGACAAACACGATTTGCAAATAACAACCGCCTAAGTTTTTTGCCATTTGAATAGTCTACATTTGGAACTACTACTGATCCCACAAAATATCATTTTACGCTTATTCCAATCGATGGGAGGGAACTTCAATCAAAAATATTATTTTATCTTCATCTCCAACAGCTCCATTTCCAACTGAGAAGTGCCCCTACCCGCTCAGATAGACCCTAAGAAGTCACTAGTTCAATGATACCGTGTGATGTATTTTTATGCGTGTATTGATCCGCCCACAAAATATTTGTGCGCCGGGCGGATATTAAAAAGTTTCTTTTAAACAAGTCCCCCTTTTAATATGTGTCCAAATTAATCATCCTTTATCATCATTGGGTGAAAAATAATTGTCCAAAACATCGTTTTATCTTCGTCTCTAGCACAATGCGTTGTTCCTCAAAGTAATCAAATTTATCGAATCTGAGTTTAAATTTTTATTAAAGTTGTATGTGGTTAATAGACCATCGTTGGTGATTACTTATCTTTGATCGGACGGTCAGATCTCTATTAGTCGGTCTCATAACGCAGGAGATGATGATCTTGACGGACTAAAAAAAAGGTTTGTGTAAATAGGTCATTTTGAAATGAAGAAGGTTTTTGAGGGCATTTTGGAAAGGTGAATGTTACACCATGGCTCATTTCCTGCGTGCTTATATAATAAATAATAAATAATATATATACATATATATACACACATACACACACACATATATATTATATATATATCTATATTATATATAAGAAAATCATCTTAATGATGTAATGAGACGTCACCAATCCCTAATCACCTTGATGGTGTAATGGGACGCCACCAATCCCTCCCCTCTCCCTCCTATCCCTAAATGTAGGTATAGGAGACCTATAAAGATTCTCTCTCCCCTCTCTCTTCTCTCTTTCTTTCTCTCTCTTCATTGGATAGCTGAGATCAAAAGCTTGTCACATATTTGAATGACTAAAATTAATTTTACAACTCTAAACTACCCGTTCTCAATGCATCGCTGCGGGCTTCGCCCGCCCCAGACAGTTATTTATAATTTTAAAATTTGGCAAAATACTCAAAATGGTCCCTTAACTTTGAACCTAATTTCAAATAGGTCCTTTAATTTTCATTTGATTCAAATAGGTCTCATTACTTTTGGCGTGGTTTCAAACAGGTCCTTTAATTTCCATTTGCTTCAAATTAGTCACTTAAATTTGAGTATAACTTCAAATAGGTCCTTTAATTTTTCAATTGTTTCAAATTAGTCCCTTAATTTTATACTTTATTTTAAATAAGTTTCTAAACCACCATAATTCAGAGTACTAGACACTGACGAAGCATTTAGGCGGCGTTAATGAATCTCTTATGTGATAATAAAATAGTTTTTTATAATTATCTAATAAAAATAATAATTATTTTTTCTAATTTATAATTTTTCTGATAATTTTTCTGAATACACTATAAATTTCTATACATTTATTAAAAATAAATATAAAAAATAGGGATAATAAAAAACATCACACCGTTGAAATATCAAAAATAATAAAAGAAATTTAAAATGTAGCATTCTTGCAGACTTTTATAATCTCTAATTTCTTGTTATTATTAATTAGAAAATTTATAAATTAGAAAAAAATAGTAATTTTTTTATTAGATAATTACAAAAAATATTTTTTATCAGCACATAAATGATTCATCAATGCCTCGTCAGTGCCTAGTAATCCAAATAACGGTCGTTTATGAACTTATTTAAAATAAAATATAAAGTTAAGAGACTAATTTGAAGCAAAAAAAATTAAAGGACTTATTTGAAACTATGTGCAAAATTAAGTGACTAATTTGAAGCAAATGAAAATTAAAGGACCTATTTGAAACCAGACCACAAGTTAAAGGACCTATTTGAATCAAATAAAAATTAAAGGACCTATTTGAAACTAGGCCCAAAATTGAGGGACTAATTTAGATATTTTGCCTAAAATTTACCAGGAGTATTTAAAATTTTATTTATTAGAATTTTTAATAATTTTATTAATTTTTAAAGAATATAATTTATTTAATTACTTATTAAATTGTAAAATAAAAAAAAACAAATTTAAAATTATAAAAATAAAGCCTTCCGATGTTTGCCATTGCTGTCGGTGGCGGCTCCGCCGGCCCGACTCATTTAATAACATCCTATCATAAGAATAGCCTCATTGGAGTAAATTTAATAACATCAATGCATCCTCTTAAGTTCATTTAATAACTACATAAAACGTCGTGATCTCCGTGGAGATCGTGCGTGATCTCCGTGGAGATCACTCTTGATATCCGTGGAGATCATGTTTAATTTCACTCGGAGTTCAGTATTACACACTTTTTGCAACATATCAGCATCGCGGGACTCTCGGACACGAATTTCGATCCAAAATCTGGAACCAATAAATCCTCCTCTCACCCTTCACTCTGAGGGTGACATACCACCTCTCGGAAAACTAAGTATTTCTTCTTCTGAGAACGGTGGTGAGAACAAAGCGAGAACACTGAGTCGCCTTTCGGGATTCGAAGGATTCATGAATCACTTAGGAAGATGGTCTTCCGGCGCGAAGGAAATCTCCAAGTCCACGAAGGAGATCTTCGAGCGCCGAAGGAGAACTCAGAGGAAATTTTCAATGGAGCTCACTCGGGTGCCAAAAGCAATGTCTTTTGAAATGAAGGCTCTGAGCTCCTTTTATAGCTTTGGTCGTGGGTAGCCCGATAATTTTGCCGTCGTGACCACCGTAACCACCTGACGGGCGAATCACGCTGGTCAATTTGGAGCACACGGATCGACATTCTTCATAAATGACCATTTCTCCCTTCGGGCAGGTCGGGCAGCTTCGTTGAAGGCGATGAACGAGGCCTGCAATCTGAGAAATTAAGAAAGGTTAACCGCGCTTGTGTCGGGAACGTGGAAGCATTCTGAGCGCGCAACGAACACGGGAGCGCTCTGAGCGCGAAACAACCACAGGAGCATTCTGAGCGCGTAACGAGCACGGGAGCGCTCTAAGCGCGCAACAACCACGGGAGCGTTCTGAGCGCGCAACGAGCATGGGAGCGCTCTGAGCCCGCAACGGGCACGGGAGCGTTCTGAGCGAATGGAGATTGAGCGAGTGCGATTGGAAGGCAGTTGCTATGAAAGCGATAATGTGCCCTCTGAAAGTCGTGCCACTCGAAAAACGGGAAAGTACGCACCAAGGAGAAAACGGGCCCCGACAGCGCCTGCCGAGGGGGTGCGGTTTCGGCCGCATCCCCTGCAAGGCGCTGGGGGACTCGGCCGCACCCCGTCATGGGGGGTACAGTTTTGTCGTACCCCAATACGGGGAGTGCGGTTTGCCCCCGCCCCCCCCCCCCCCCCCCCCCCAGAACGCCCCATGGGGACGTGCGGCTTGGCCGCATCCCTTAAGGGGGTGTGGGCTACCTACACCCCCACTAGCGGGGTGCTGGTTAACCGCACCCCAGTAGTGGGGCGCGGTCTTGACCGTGTCCGGTGCTGACGGAGGATTCCTCCACCCCTATGATCATGGGTTGGACTTTGACCTCACTAACTCCACTTCTCCTTAGTGGAGCCTCCTCTGAACGCACCCCGGGAGTGCCTATGAATCTATGGATGCACATCAAATCTATATCATTCTCTTGTGGGAAATAATTCCCAGCCAAAATCTTTTTGGAAGATAATTAAAAGAAAACAGTAGTACCAATACTACGCCCAATTTTGGCTCCGGACTTCGCCCCGCGATGCTAACAAAAAAAAACGAAAGATTTAGGGTCCGTTTGGTTGGGCTGTTGCTGATGAAAAGCTGCTGATCAGAAATGGAGTTTTGAAAAAGAGCTGTTTCTGAGAAATGGAGTTTTATTAGAAAACTGTTTGGGTGAAATGGAGTTTTCAGTGCTTATTGAAATGGAGTTTTATAAATTTTGTTTGGGTCAAATGGAGTTTTTGAAAAAAAAAATTTGATACACATCAAATACACAATCTTGATAATAGTTACTATAATAGATAAAAATACCAACAATTCGTCTCACCATCTAAGATCTCGAAGTGTACAACTGTTGCACTATATTTTCACGCAACGTGATCATCTCATCTACCCCGCCTGCTGTATCAGGACAAACGACTTGATGCCCTTGTGTGCTTCCCCCCTCATCACCACCTCCCTGCTCGACGTCATTGAAATCAATATCCCTCCGCGACGGGTGCCGCCGAATAAAATTCTGCAGTGCCATAGTCGTCATCACAATATCGGTTTATTTGGCGAAGCTGTGGCTCGGCATATCACGCAATATGGCTCACTTCTTCTTCCAAATGCCGAACGATCTTTCAATGACACTTCTAAGGGATGAGTGTGCGTGATTGAATATCTCTCGGCGTCCTTCCGGTGCACGACCTCCACGAGCAAAGTCCGGGAGATGATAACGTGTCTCTGGATATGGTTTCAAGTATCCCCTTTGTAGCGGATACCCAGAGTCTACCAAGTAATATTTTCCTGGAAATCAGGAGCAAAGTTGTTATGTTTCATAGGTGAGAAGTATAAAAAATGGAATAGAAATCTGATTACCTGGTGGTGGATGCGGAAATTTGTAACGGGGATCCCGAAGCGCATAATTGAAAATGCGGCTATCATGCGCAGAGCTTTCCCAACCTGGCATAACAAACGTGAAAGACATGTTGAAATCACAAGCAGCCATCACATTTTGTGTTGGCATGCCATGTCTCCCAATGTACGGTACTTGATCACGAACAGGTACGCATGCATGAACATGTGTTCCATCAATTGCACCGACACAATCTTTAAAGAATGGCATGTAACGTGTGTCGTACAAAATCTCTGGCGGTGTGCTACTGAAAGATCTATTTAATGGCTGAATCACTTTATCCGCCAGTAATATCAACACGCGAATGCCTTCTCCAAAAAACCTGCTAGCAGTCTCCGTCGAGTGCTGAAACCGCTCACATGTCTTCCTCATGACCTCGTTATGAGACAGTATGTCCAAGGTCAGTGCCAAAATCTCTCTAGATGCAGTCCGTCTCGTCCCGTGAAATCCGTACTTCTCCTCCAAGATATGCAATAGATCCATAAAAATTTCTTGGGACATCCGAAATGAATTATGAAACCTGACTGTCGAACCTGCTAGCATTTCTCCAACCCATTTATCACCTGTTTGCTTCGAAGTCATGCAGGGTACTGGTTGGTTGAAAAGAGAACTACTTTCAGCTAAGATACTAAATGCTGCTACGACATTCTGATGATGTGCGATCGCATAACTTTTAATAGCCTCAAAACTATCTTCTGAATTGTCAGATTCAGTGATAGACATTCTCTGATAAATAAAATACAGGAAATAAATAAGAATACAGTTCAACCACAACCACAATAGCTAACAGTAACAGTCTAACAATATCTAACAGTAACAGTCTAACAGAAACTAAGAAATAATAGAAATATCCAACCATAACATCAGCAATAATAATAATCGTCTAGCAGTCCATGACCCTAAATATGATAAGTTTACTCCCCACCATTGTAGCGGTTATAAATCCACTTTATGTTCATACCCTCGGGTAGGAACATAAATGCCTCTCTATGACCTTTGTCCAACAGAAATGTGATGGCAAAGTCATAGAATTTCTCGTCCGCTACAACGTCGGTGTATCCACTTAACCGCTCTAATGCTTGAGTAATAGTGTAAGGGTTGCTCCTTGGATGCTCCTGAATGCATCGACTGATGGTCTTTGAAGATTCTGCCAGATCTTCTAAGACGGAGCTGGTGGCACTTCTCTTTCCTTTCTTCCTCTTCCGCGCCGATGTGACCTCGGGGGGAGGTGCTGCAACATTATCCTCCTGGATGTCATGCTCCCCACCGGACAACTCTCTCTCGTCGGTAGACTCAGGTGGATTACTCCTTATGCTAGGAATGGTAGCATGACGTCCACATGCAACTACTGAATCAAACATCCTCCTCAATCGTTCCTCTAACTCGGGGGGGGATGCCAGCATATCTGAACTTTTTGGCCGCTGGGACAACCTACAATATTATAAAAATAATTAGGAAGGACAAATAGTTGAACATAAAGTTAAATGATCATTTTTTAATAAATGAATACCTTCAATCTCTCGGTCCACCACTCGTCCGAAGCATCTATAGTCTTTGTAGTCGGATTCCAACCCAAACCAGTGGACTCACGTTTTAGCTCACTCCAAATCTTCCACTCCTTCTTCAAATGATCTCATTTGTTCTTCATTTGAACCTTATCATACTTTTTTCCAGTTTGTAGGTGGAATTTGGTAGTCACATTAACCCAGCCCTCTTTGCTAAAATGGGTTGTTGGTCGGTTACCAAGCTCTATTTCATGAATGCATATGTCGCAAAAAATCAGGACATCATTTGTATCCCATATAGCGGAGACACCACCGTCTTTCGGCTTACCCATCTTAAAAAAAATTTAAACATATAAACCTAGGTAAACATATAAACATGCAAACACACGAACACATAAACATATACACAAACACACACACACATATATATAAACACACACATATTTATAAACACACACATACAAACATATATATACACAGCCACACACACACATATATACACACACACACACATACACACACAAACATATAAATTCAGTCCCCCCCCCCCCCCATATTTATAAACACACACACAAACATACATATACACACACACACACATTTACATAAACACACAAACACACATATACACAGCCACACACACACACAAACATATATATAAACACACACATATTTATAAACACACACATACAAACATATATATATGCACACACACACACATACAAACATATATATATGCACACACACACACACATACAAACATACCCCCATATTTATAAACACACACATAAACATATATACAGTCACACACACATATATACACACACACACATATATACACACACATACACATATATATACAGCCACACACACACATATATATATACAGCCACACACACACACATATATATATACAGCCACACACACACACACATACAAACATACATATACACAGCCACAACAAATACACCACACACATACATACATATATACACACACACAAACACACACACATACATATACATACACACACACACACACACACACACACACACACACACACACACACACACACACACACACACACACATACAAACACACACACACACATACATACACACACACATACATAACACACATACACACACACAAACATACATATACACAGCCACAACAAATACACCACACACATACATATACATACACTCTCACACACACACACACACATACACACACACAAACATACATATACACAGCCACAACAAATACACCACACACATACATACATATATGCACACACACAAACACACACACATACATATATACACACTCATACACACACATACATATATATATATATACACATATACACACACACACATACATATATACACACACACACACAGCAAACACACATATAACATACACCACACACACATATACACACCACATACACAGCCACAACAAATACACCACACACATACATATACACAGCCACACATACAAACATATAAACACACACAAACACACACACCACAAACATCATCACACACACAACACAAACTCACACACACACATACACAGCACACACACATCCATCTTTAATTGAGAAAAAGAGGAGATATACCTAAAGAGGAGGGCAGGGAACTGGAGAGGCGGCGACGGCGTTGACAGCAAACTGGAGAGGCGGCGGCCTCTAGAAATACCGGCGATGAGATCTGTGGGAGACAAGGGAGAAGCAATCCGGCGGCGTGAGTGGCTCCTATGGAAAACCGACGACGAGAATCCACCCTATGTTGGCGACGGCACGCGGCCTGGCCACGGCGGCGAGGAAAACCGGTGAAATCGCCGTCGACGACACGCGATTTTGGAGATGCGGGGGTGAAGAAAACCTAGGGAGCGGAACGGAGCGGATGAGGCGCGGCTGGACTGGCGCAAATTCTCGCGTCTGGCCTATACAAAGAAACGGAGGTTATTAATAACCTCCGTTTCTTCCATCAGCCACACCAAACAATGCTTCATGCGGGAACTCCGTTTCATTTCTGCCGCACCGGGGCTTATAAGCCGAACCAAACGGACCCTTAATTACACGTGAGACCCGCGTTGCTGATCACTTGTAATTTCACCGGCAATTAAGCCTCTCACGTTATTAAGCCTCTCATATAATCCCGGACACAAATTTAAAAACAGAAACAAAAAATTCGGCCTGCAGTTTCCACCCTCCCACATGTGGTGGGGTCAGGGTGGGATTGTGTACCCATAGATATGAAAAGCAGCATTAATCATGCAAATCGCTGTTGTCGGTCTTATCCTAAACCTCTCACACCGAAAAATTTGTTAAGTGCGTTACAAGGAGAAATAATACAGCGGTACGATCTGGCATCCTATGACGGGGTTGTTTTTACGGAATACTGCAGTAGTATTCTAAAAATATTGTCAATATTTTGATCAATCATATTATTTCTGCATGAATCAATAATTTGATGCGCGCTAACACCATAATCTTAGATGAAAAAAGAACCTAAAGTATGACCGACTGACCAAAATGAGATTTGTTTAATTAAAACAAAAAAAATGCGAAAATGTAAAAAAAAAAAAAACTATATATACATCTGCCAGAAGTTAGAGCTTTCTCCAGTCTCATCAACTACCTCACAAACTCAGCAACAGAACTTTTTCGATTCTTCTTCTTCTTCTTCTTCTTCTTTCTCGTAAGCGCAAGTAATTAATGGCGGATATAGCTTTGTTTGTCGCGGAGGACTTTGAGAGGAGCATGAAAAGGTGGGAGAAGGGAGAGCAGAACAGAGGATTTGAGTTCAGCTCCGCCATGGCCGCCATTGCCTCCTCCTGCGCTTTCTTCCTCGCCGAAGCAAAGCTCGCAGTGAAACCTTCCTTCGTGCAGGAGGATGCTGCAGAGAGCGCTGAAAAGCCCGAAAGATCTTTCCACGTTAATGTCATTAATGGCTTCTTCTCTGCTTGATTTATGTTCATCCTCGGATTATATATTACAGCTTTTCTCTGTCTGTAATTTCACTAATTAATTTAGAGTTTCTGCTCATAATTAATCATCAAAGCTGTAATTTTTCTCATTCCACCTCTGTAATCAACTTAGGATCATTCTCTCTCCATTTCTGTCTGCTTTGAGAAAAGCTCAGAGTGGCGTTTGGGTATCTGGTATTTGGTAATAAGAGTTAATTTGAGCTATCTTGTTTCTTTTATACTATTTTAATTAATTATTATTATACTGTTAATATGCTTCAAAGTTGAGCTTTAGGCTCTGTTTCGCAGGGTCGTGGTGGTTATGAACCGTCGTTCGTGAATGCCCGACCTCACCTGAAGAGCTTCGTTCACTTTTAAGTTCAAAATTAGTTTTCTTTTCTTGGCGACATACATTCTATGACGGCTGCGTTTTTCTTCAAACAGAGCAAAAACATCGCGTTAAAGAGAACCTTATTATAGATTGGGTGTATGCATGTATTAATGGAAAGCTGAATGAAATATGGATTAATAATTAAAATATAGTTCATTAAGTGATATATCAAAAAATATTATTAACATCATTATAAAATATATTGGCCACTGGAGTAAGTTTCACGAGGAAGAAGAATCAAATAGAAAGCAGGTAGTGTCTGAAATGCAGGATGATGGGCGGCAGTGGAAAAAAATAGTGGTAGGCTGTCCCTAAAACTATTTTGAAAAAATTATAAATTATTTGAAAAATCTCCATTAAATTATAAAAATTATTTTATGCTAATCATTTATCTAATAAATAAATAAATATTATATAGAAAGAAAACATTTGCAGCAACAAGAAGAAAGAAAGACAGGTCACGAATGACCAGGATATGACTTTCGTAAACCCTAAGTGATTTTTAGAAAGTTGGATTGATTGCGCATAAAGCCCTCAAAATACCTTTCTTAAAAAAGCTCTTTTGATAAAGCTCCTCATCCAAACAACCTAAAAATAGTGGTGGCAATGAGAACAGAGCTTTTATCACCACCGCCACCGCCCCAAGCAGAGCCTTAGAAAATGCCTTGTTTACTTGGCCAATGGGGCAAAGATTGAGCATAATTTATGAAGCTAGGCATCTAATGAAGTTGAAAAATATGACTGGAAAAAAATATTAAAATTAAAATCCTTTAAGATTAGAAAAGAAAGTTGAACATAGTACTATAGTAGTTAGTAAGTTCACTATTAATAAAAAAAAACTATGTCCATCCATGTTCAAAACCCTAAGAGCAGGTAAACTAAGCACAATCGCACAGCACGGTCGGTTTACTCTTGGCCTCGGCCTGCCCGAAGAACCACTTCCTTGGTTCCCTTATAACTTTTAAACCTCAAACCATCAAAAACTAAAGTTGAGTTCTGCTCTGTTGTCCCGCTAGCTTTGCTCTCGCCTGCTCTTCCGTCAATGGCAGGTAATAAATCCTCGGGGTTGCTCTTGTTTTCTTGAAAAGATCATCCAGGGTCATCACCGGTGGCTCCGGCTTCTTCTGCGGAGGCGGAGGGAGGCGCTCTCTGGCAATACCGGCTGTGTTAGGGAGCGACAATGCCGGCGGTGGCGGCAGGTGGCCGGAAATAGGCGGAGGAGGCGGCAGCTGAGGCCTTAGATTTTGCTGAAGAATTGGCTGCGGGGCTAAGGTGTGCTGGGAAGGAGCCTGGGGCTGCGTCCTGAGGTTTTGGTGATGAGTTACTTGAGAGGCGTGGGTTTGCTGGGAAGGTGGGGCCTGCTGAGTAGCCGGGCTGGAGCTGATTGGTGCCGGAGATGGTGGTGGAGCCGCCGCCAACCGCAGCTTCACTTCTTGAGGGTCGACAAAATCAGCCGCAAGGAAACGTCCGCCATTCGGAGGCCACTGCAGATTGTAGACAGCTTTTCGGGTTTCTGTGGCCTCTTCAGTGCTCGAGTACTGCAACAAAAAGAGAGGAGCGGAAAGAAGACTGTCATGGAGAGATTCCAGATGCTGACAAATAATCAAAACATAAAGACATTTCATAAAGAGAGCGAGTGTGTGTGTGTACATGTTTGAATGATGAATGTTGAAATGTGCAAGTACATGATTAATAAAGACACTTGAATAATTATGTAAATAACAGTGAAACTCTTTATTTGTAATAATCCACTATTTTGAACATGTATCTCCATTCTCAAGGTGAAAATGCATTGGGTGGCTGAATTGTTTCCAGTTCCAAACAGGGAGATTAAAAAAAAGCACAATTGAATGGAAGAGTTTGGTTATACTCCAGTTTGATGATGCGCAAATAAGCACAACACAGACGCACGAATATGAAAACAATAACACGTGGTTTAAAAGACATACAGTAACGAAGCAGTGGGTCTTGATATGGTCCATCCAAAAATCACAAACTCTTCCGGTCTTCCCAAGCAATTCCTGGACCGCTTTAAGAGTGAAAGGCCGAAGAAAGTTATCTATTCTCAGGGAAGTTGTGGCAGGCTTCTTTGGAGTTGGGACTGCACAAATGCCATTCTTTACAGTAAAATTGATTGTATGCGAAAAAATAATCATAAATTAACAAGGTTCCAAAAGCCGCCTACCAATCCGCTCCTTCGGGGAATCCACGCTGATCGTCGAGTTAGACCTACTGAATGTGCGGCGAAGTGGAGGTTGCAAGTTATTCTTTGGCGCCGTGGAGCTGTCGGGAAGAGGCGTCTGCTGTTCAGGAACCTTGATGGTGTCTGGATTCCACCGACGATGGCGCTTAGGAGCGCCATTACTCACAACTACTTCTGCATCTAAAGAACAGAGATGCTTGTCAAAAGACTCGCCCAACCAATAGAATGCATACGACTTTGGGATGGAATAATATAAAAAGCAACAAAAATGGAAAAAATGTGCATATAAAATGCAGAATGCAATTATGAGATCATTCATCATAGAAGTACTTCTTTTACAAAATACAGGAATGCGACCTACACACATCACCCAACCCCTACAACCTGCTTTAATGGGAGCATCGAATAAGATATCAATGTACGTCGACTTCTATTCGACAAACATAATCTTCTAGGTTTCGACTAATATATAAGGGACTCAAACTAAGCCTCATGTCCCTACACTCACTTTCAAATCTTTCACCTTCCTTCTCGCTTGTATTCTCCAAGCTCTTTGCAGGTACTCTAAAATATGGCAGCAAAGATCAACACTGGTTATGAGGTCGATCTAAGCTCCTTCAGTCAGCGCAGCCGAGCAGAAATACAGACACATTTTGCAGTTATTGGCCGAGAACAAGCTTAACAAGATTTTATCTACAAGGTCAACAATTTTCGAATCAGAGTTGGTAGACCTACACAGGTCTGTGAATTTGCTTGAAGATGGAGTTCTTGAGGGGACCGTTCGTGGCACCGAGGTAATCAATAGGTGCATCTTATTCAAGGATTTGTTTTAGCCCAAATAACAGGGAAAAGTGAAATAAAAAATAGCAGCGACTCAGCTGAATTGCATCAACTATATAAAACATCAAAAACAACATGCAGCATAACAATGTATAATAAGGAAAAAATATGTAAACAAATAAATAGATTTTTAGAGGTGTGGGTACAAATGGATGGTTTGGCTGGGACAAGGAGCAAAAAAAAAACTAATGAACCCAAACCACATGATTATCCTCCAAGCCATGCATATACCTACTGTACTTCCATTAAATAGATCATTATTATTAGTTAAGGGCCCTTTAGTCTAATAACTGTTATTAAGATATTGAAGTTGTTAGAGTAACTGTCAAATCATGTGTTCAGTTTATTATATTTAACGTTTAGGGTGTGAAGACCTTGATTGACAATGGTGACACTGACTGTGGGTTGTCGGCATAGCATGGAAGCGCAAGACAAAGGGAAGAAGTAGGCAGTAGTGACCTTCAAATCAACAATGAGGGAGATGCAAATTAGTTAGCTTAAGGAAGCGATGCATTGCTTTTAAAGTTTGTTTCTCGATCTTCTTCAGTTCTATTATAAGATCTCCTGGGTGAGACAGTCAGACAGCAACATAAGAAGACTAAGGGCAAATAATGGAGAAGCTGACCGGGAAAAGAAGCGTAGAAGAGACTATAAGGAGCACTCGCCAAACGCATGAATTATGCATGCCCATCAAACATATAAAAGATAGATTGTTTAGTACACACACGCAACCCTTGCTAACATGCATGCATGAAGCAATTCGAGCACACATGTTTATGAATGATTGCTAGAATGCATGATCAAGAGTAAATGTTTTATGGGGCCCACGCCGTCAGTAACTAGCAATACTAATATTATGCGTCTTTATGTATTGAGTTGAGTTGTATGAGTCAAATCGAGTTTAGTCGTAGTTAGGGATTATTAGTCTTACTGTTTGAATGTTCACGCATCTCTTTATATTGGGTATTTACGCACATGTCATCGGGGTCTTATATAACGGGACCCTTGAGTCATGTACGAGGTATCAAAGAATTAAATCAAAATCTCTCTCTCTCTCTCTATCTTCTCCTTCTCTCTCTAATTTCCTCCTCTTCCTCTAAGTTCTTCTCTTCTTCTTCCCCATTCTAGGGTTAGCCCCTTGTATCTCCCCCCTCCTCTACTACCTCCGACAAACCCTCAAAATAAGCACATAACAAAATGATAGCGTGCATATTCACGAGCAAACATAGTATTATTGTGGACGAATGAATACCAATACCTAGAAACCAGCACCTCATGCTACAAGTCAACTATGCATGCATACATGAGCTCTAGATGCCAAGAACTGTGAATGTTCAGAAATGACGCAAGATAAATGCACTTGTGTATGCTTTGAGATCACCAGATTGATGCAATCCTACTTGCCTAAGATGCTTTGATGCCCAACAAAGAACATAGATGCGGACCTAATTACTTGAATCAAAAGCATGAAGAAGACTAATACACCTAAAGAACTTTGTTACCGTTTCGATACGAGATCGGGAGGAATCCGGCAAGGGGGGGAGGGCCGGCGGTGGTGAGCGAGAAGAAAGGAGGAAGGATAAAGATGAAACTTAGGGAGCAACCCTAAAACTTGCATACATTTCAGATCCCCTCCAAACTCCTACCCCTCCCTCTTATATAGATGGGGAGGGCACACAAAAAGAGACATTACATTTAATAATCATAATATCTAATTAATATTAATTAAAAACTATTTAATTAATACTAATTAAATAATTAGCACACTTAGTTCACTTAAATAAAATAATAATAATCATGGTGGCTTCCATGCACGTGCTCCAGATAATTGCGGCGGCGTCCATAAGCATACGTCGGTGATCTCCATGCGGGGGGTCCATGTGAGTGAAAGTGTATGCGTAACAAACTTCATCCACTTTTATGTTCAAAACTAATTATCTTTTCTTGGTGGTCGTCGTATCCGGTGTCATGCCAAACATACATTCTATGGCGGTAGCGTTTTTGTGCAAACTCACCGGAGCAAAAAGCAGCGCCAAACAGAGCCTAAGATATAAATTAATGAATCTAAATCATTTTAATGAGCAAATCAAAATAATTAATGAAAAAATAGTAAATACAAAATTAAAACAAGTATAAAAATATGTTGGAGGAAAAACAAACTCAGCTAGAAATAACAAATGATAAAAAAAAAGTTCCCTCATATTTATATGATGATGTCCAACTCCTAACTAGAATTAAGCAATGAATACCGAGAAATGTTAGATCTCACGTAATGCAGAATAAGCACACCCAAAAGCCCAATCAAAACTTGTTAAACAATACTGACAACATAAAAAAGTCACAGAAATCCACATAAGCAACAGTAAAAAATAGTCCTCAAGGCAGTGGAAACAAAATTGGAAAGCCACTGAAACAATGAGGAACTTCAGATAAAAGATACATGTTGTAGAGAGAAGTGCAGGAAGATTATTCAAAGAGAGATAATCTCATAGGATCGACAACAGCGGCAACATACAACAAAAAGTTCTCTTCAAGATAGTCCATACATCCATTTGCATTGTAGCTTCTTCCTCTATTTAACAAAGTAAAATCAATCATAGGGATACAATTTTAATTCCAATTATTAACCTTAGGAATAGATCCACATAAAATAACTATGATTCCCCTCGCACTTTCTCATTTTTGGTAACCCAAAACAACCCCGTTAGGAAATAATATATGGGAATGGAAGCCTTAGATGGTTATCAAGCTTTTGCCAAATTTAAATGTGAGCATAATCCTAAATAGGTCACATAAGGGAGAGTACATCAACATGCCTTGGAAAAAAATGAAATAATCAAATGACTATGTAAATAAAATAAATAAATTGATGACATAATTGCTAAAGGCTCAAGAAGTAAAGGGGTCTCAAAGCCTAGGAGTAGGGCTGAGCATATTATTCGAAACTCGAAAGACGCTCGAAAATCACTCGAATATTGCGCCGAAACGGAATGAGTACAATTGATTCGACTCAATTTGAGTCAATTCAATTTGACTAGAATCACATTTTAAGTCAATTTCAAGTCAATTTCGAGTCTACCCCGAATCACTCGAAATATGATTTGAATAAGCTCAAAATGATTGAAATATAATGTATTTATTAATATATTGTTGTTTTAAAATTAAAAATACTAAAGTTTGAACCTAAACTAAAGGAATAAAGTCCTAAAGTGCTTCAATTGCTCTCTTTTGAGTTGACTCGGAATCAAGTCATTTTGAGTCGAGCCGGTTCGACTCGAATGATTTCGAGCCGAATTTAACTCAAAAATTTTGATTTCGAGCCGAGCCCAAATCGCTCGAACTCGACTCAAAATCAGCACTACCTAGGAGCAAGACTCAAAGCGCAGACACGCATCTGACAAAGACAAGAGACAACCGCATCTCATTTTAAATTATCATTATAAAACGTCAATTCATCTTCTTGATCAGATTCATCACACATTCTATCCATCATGCATTCATTACTATCATCAATATCTCGTAAGAAATGAGATCAATGCGGTCACGTTCATTATATCGAAGATTCAACGCTCGATTATATTTCACAAACAAATCTTTGAGCATAGTGAACCTTGCACCTTAGGGGTGTGTAATGAAGACTTCTGCGGATGGGGAGATCGCCAGCGGAATGACCGGCGAGATGGTCGGTGCCGAGACATTTACATTTACAGACTATTCTACTAGAACTAATTAAAAGACAAGATTATTTCAATTCATTCATTCCTTTACACTGATACATTCCTGCCCTTTATAGAGTCATTTATAAATAGCCGTTAAAGGCTTGCCACGTGCACGTTAACATAGCCATCTATTACATTCCTACCCTTCTTAACAAAACGACGACCTCGTCGTTTGCTTTCACCAGGATCAAAGATCCAAATGATGTGCATGATGTGTATGATAATTGAGTGATAATTCCAAGAGACGTATCAGAAAATCATAACAAAAATAATGCAGGCGGCACAAATTGCAGTTATCGTTGCCTCCATATGTGTCGAAATGGCACGCCCTCCTGGATCAAAAACAAAATAGGTTGTAGAAGACACAACTTAATCGGGAAGAGATGTATCATCGAGAAATTGCGGTTGAACAACGTTTTCACCAAGATCAAAGATCCAAATGATGTGCATGATGTGTATGATAATTGAGTGATGCATTCCAAGAGACGTATCAGAAAACCATAACAAAAATAATGCAGGCGGCACAAATTACGCATGTGTCGAAATGGCACGCCCTCGTGGATCAAAAACAAAATAGGTTGTAGAAGACATAACTTAATCGGGAAGAGATGTATCATCAAGAAATTGCGGTTGAACAACTCCTTTAAACAAGAAGTTGGCGGCGTTATTAAGTTTGTCTGAGTCCAATACACGAATTGTTAAAGAAGTGTTGTGAACCATAGGAGAGAACATTGTTGGAAGCTGCTGTAACAAAGATTCCCTAGCAAAATTCTCAAAACTCATTTGGCCAAGAATGCCATCGTAGGAGTTCTTGAGTATTAGATAAAATTCGGCTGGAGAAATGGTATGGCCGAGAAAATCGATGACCGGAGGTAAAGGAGCGGCCAATGGAAGAGGATTCACTGGACAAAAATGGTCAGGCGGTGTCGGTTGTTGCAGAACTGTAGGTGGACTCGATTGTAGAACCGACTGTGGAGGACAAGTATCAAATTGAAAGTGTGCCAACGAACCCACATGAGAGGACAACAAAGGACCGGCGATGTCAAAAGCGGGACAAGAGACAAATAATTGTCCGGCGGCCGGGGTGTATTCTGGATAAAGCGGGTAACAAGATCACGGAATTCACAAAATTCTTGATAAAAGACTTTGTTGGAATCAGTGGTACGACGGTGCTGATCATTTATATGGTCAAGTTCTTAATGCAAGTCTTGATGAAGAAGTTGGAGCTCTGAACGAAGTTCGACCTAGGTAGCTTCATGTTTATTCATATAAATTTCCTGGCAGCGAACCAATTCACGCCAGATTTTATCCTCCAAATCTTGATTGCTCATAGAGTTGGATCTGCTGTGAGTGTTGGCACTAGGCAGAGGCATACAGGAGAAGTCATCAACGAGATGGTTGTATGTAGCAGTATAAGATCTGTCAGGGATCAAAGATTCACTTCATCTGCCATTGGATAAAGGATTCACTTCATCTGCCATTGGATAAAGGATCTGTCTGGGATCAAAGATGGTTGTAGGTACGCCAGATTGATCAAAGATTTACTTCCTCTATTACACGAAGTAGTTGATAGCTTGACCACGACGAGGTGGACAGATTGATCATAAGCCAGATGGATCTCTAACTCCGTTTCAGAAGCTTATCCCTGTTTCGTGAAGCTTGTCCCTCTGAACAGAATAATCCTTCGGCAAGAAGTTTCGCATTTCTTGATCGTCAGTGTGGGAGAGGGGATCCGAGGGTCGACAGGTCTGGCCGTAGGTTTTGGGGAGGATGATTCAATGAGAGATGGCAATCAGAAGCCTATCCCTGTTTTGTGGAGATAATTCTGCTGAATAGAGTAATCGTTTGGTAGCGGCTGGAAGAGATGAAACAGCTTGGAGTGGGCGAGTCTGAGAACGGTTGAAGCCCTCGAAGGATGTGCCGAACAGTGATTGAAGGAGGGTGCGAGTCCGACGTGGTGGTAATGAGCACCGTTGTCGGAGAGGAAGAGAGTCAACGAGAGCACCAATGTAATGAAGACTTCGGTGGTGGGGAGATCGCCGGCGGAATGGCCGGCTAGATGGTCGGTGCTGAGACAGATTTACATTTACGGACTATTCTACTGGAACTAATTAAAAGATAAAAGACAAAAGACTATTTCAATCCTTTAAACTGATGCAATTTTGCCCTTTATAGAGACAGTTTTTAACATAGATTGACGATCACCAGAGAATAGGAATAACACCATCCCTTGTGTATATTAAGAAACCATTACTACCAACATGTATGTGTGGTGTCATGGCAATGGTCAAAAGAGGCCAAACATGCCTTACGCTGCATGTTGATAGAAATCATCAGAAGTTTAACCTTAGAAGATTTAACTTAAACATAAATGTAGTGATGAACTCGAGGACCTAACTGACCATATTGACTCGAGCCCATTTGAGCGGACTGATCTGAGTAGCCGCGTGGATGGGATCCGCGCGGCCACACTGCGTGGATCCGCCAGCCCTTGGATTTCCGCAGAAACCCTGTGAAATTCACAGTGCGGAAACCACCGCGGTCGCAATGGACTGCGCGGATTTGCTCCGTGGGACTTCCAAGATGCAGTCGAATCCATTAGAGCGCGGTAGACGGGTGATGAAATCCATTGCAACGTCCTCCCAGACGCGCTCAGGGATCGGCAGTGGCTGAAGTAATCCGCTTGGAAACATCGTCTCATATTTCGCCTTCTGACAGGCTAGACAGGCCGCCACATATGCCTTCACCTGGCGGAGCATGTGGGGCCAATATAGTGAGGCGGCAAGGCGGCGATATGTGCGGAAAGCTCCTGCGTGACCTCCGGACGGTGTGGAGTGGAATTCAGCGAGCAACTGCGGAATGCGGGAGGACGATGCCGACAGGACCAAGCGGTTCCGGTGAAACAACCGGCCCCCTACTAAGGAATAGGGTGGTCGTGCCGCCGGGTCGGCTAGTAGAGCCGCCCGTATATCCTGTAAATGAGGGTCGTGATCCACCTCTTGCTGAAGGATGGCTGCGTCTTCCCAAATTGGTCTCGATATCGCGGTCAGCTCCGGCGCGTGCGGGTGGCGTGAAAGAGCATCGGCCGCTTTATTGGTCTTGCCCGGGCGGAACTCGATCGTGAAGTCATACCCGAGGAGTTTGGCCACCCAAATCTGTTGCGTTGGAGTGGCGATTTTCTGTTGAAGCAGGTAGCGGAGACTATGGTGGTCGGTGCGGATGATGAAGGGACGGCCCAAGAGGTATGGCCGCCAATGCTGCACCGCCAAGACGAGGGCCATGAGCTCGTTTTCATAAGCCGAACAACTGCGCACGGCCGAAGAGAACGCCCGACTGTAGTAGGCTATGGGTCGGCCGGCCTGCATGAAAACCGCCCCCACGCCGACTCCCGATGCATCACATTCCACGACGAACGGTTGCCGAAAATCCGGCATGGCCAGTACCGGGCCGTGCACCAACGCTGCCTGAAGAGCGGCGAACGCCAGCATTGCGGCCGGCGGCCACACAAAGGGGCCGTCCTCCGACGCTTTCAGTAACTGGGTGAGAGGGCGGGCCAACCCGCCATAGTTCTTGATGAAGCGCCGATAATACCCGGTGAGGCCGAGGAACGCCCGCACGTCCCGGATAGAGGCCGGAGTCGGCCAGCGCAGGACCGCCTGGATTTTCTCCTCGTCCATGGCGACGCCGTAGGCGGAAATGGTATGTCCTAGGTAACTCACCGTGGTGGCCCCAAAAGTGCATTTCTTCCGGTTGACGGTGAGGTGGTGGAGCCGCAGGGTTGTGAAAGTCTCCCGCACGTGGCGAACATGGTCCTGCCAAGAGGTACTAAGTACGAGTATGTCATCAAAAAAAACAAGAACCTGCTTACGAAGGACCGGCCGGAAGATATCATTCATTGTTGCTTGAAAAGTGGTCGGGGCGTTGGTGAGGTCGAAAGGCATGACCAAGAATTCGAAGTGGCCGTCGTGCGTGCGGAATGCCGTCTTCGGCACGTCTTCGGGGCGGACCTGAATCTGGTGATATCCGGCGCGAAGATCCAACTTGGTAAAGAAGGCCGCCCCATGAAGTTCATCCAAGAGTTCCTGTATCACCGGGATCGGGTATTTGTCGGGCACGGTCGCCTTGTTGAGCTCGCGGTAATCGACACAAAACCGCCAGCTACCATCCTTCTTGCGAACCAAGAGAACCGGACTGGAAAATGGGCTAGCACTCGGTCGGATGAGTCCCCCCAATAACATCTCGCGGACGAGCCGCTCTATCTCGTCTTTCTGCGCATGGCCATACCGGTAAGGCCGAACTGATACCGCCGCAGCTCCTGGTTTGAGGACGATAGCATGGTCCGTGGGCCGAGTCGGGGGAAGGCTTGGCGGGGCGACAAAAACATCGGAGAAAATTGTGAGCACCTCTTCAAGATCGGCGGGGATAGGAGCGGTTGTGGTCGGGTAGGTGGACTCGAGCGGCCATAACCATGCTGAGAAGTCGACGTCCGTGACACGTGTCATAGCCCGGAAGGAAATTGGAGAGCGGAGGAGAGTGGAATCGCCGACTAGGCGACACGGCTGCCCTTGGTGCTGGAAGGACATAGTCATGGTAGCCCAATTTACGTGAACATCCCCCAACGTTTGTAACCAAGCCACGCCCAAAATGGCGTCGAGGCCGCCTAGTTCAAACAAGTAGAAGTTCGCTGTGACCATGACCGGCCCTAGAGATAGTGTAACATCCCCACACTGTCCCAAGGTGGGGCGGCGGCGCCCATCGCCGAGGCAGACGGAGAAGTCCGGGGAGGGGGATTGGGGGAGCTCCAGGTCGCGGGCTAGGTGAGCCGACATAAAGTTGTGACTAGCGCCGCTATCGATCATCACGATAGCCGGGCGGTTGTTGATCAGAGCCGCCAACTTCATGGTACGAGGGCCGGTTAAACCGCCCACTGAGTAGAAGGGTAACTCCAGCACATTAAGGGGGGCCTCCTCGGGGTCCGGGGTGGGTGGTTCCGGCAGCTCCGACACCGCATCAGGATAGGATCCGTCGCCCTCACTGTCCCCAATAATCGCGTGAAATTCCTTGATCGGACAAACATGTTGCGGTGAGTATGGTTGACGACACCGGAAACACAACCCGCGACGACGAAGTTCGTTGTACTCCGTGTTGGAGACGCGATGAGGATTGTCCGGACGAGGGGGCCGACCGGTTGCCGGGGGTGGGTGCCGAGGAGCGGCCTCCCGGTGCTGTGATGGTCGGAAAGGGGGGGCGGCGGTGCGGGGTCCGATGTCGGCTTCCACTGCCCGAGCTAGTTCCAGTGCTTCCGAGACGGTCCGGGGGTGGTGGGTGCGGATGCGGGAGCGGATGTTGGGGAGAAGGCCCTGCAGAAAGAACCCCAAATAATGGTCGGGCGGAAGGCCCGGAACTTGCGTGACGAGTGCCACAAATTCGTCAATGTATGCATCCACCGAAGTTGTCTGTCGGGCGGAGCAGAGCCGCTCAATGGCGGAGCCGGTGTAGCGTGAGTCGTAGCGGCTAATCATCTCCTGCTTAAACTCAGGCCAGGGAATGAGCGGTTGAACTTGGCGGAGCCAGCGAGCCCAATGAAGGGCCGAACCATCCATGCCCACCATGGTCGTGCCGACCCGGTCCACCGGCGGGGTGCCATTAAGATCGAAGTATTGTTCCGCTCGAGCGATCCATCCCATTGGATCTGTCCCAGAAAAAGAAGGCACGTCGAGGGCGAGAGGGGGCCGAAAGGGTGCGGGCGGCGGAAACGTCGGCCCCAATGGAAAGTGGGCCTGTGCGCGGAAGGCCGGCGGTATCTGGGTGGGAGGCGTGCCGAGCACCGAGGCGGTATCGGCCGGCGCTGTCGCTGCAGGCGGTACCGTGGGCGAGGGCGGCAATGGCAGGACGGCGGCGATGGCGGCGAGTTGGGCGAGGATGCTGTGCTGGGTCGCGGCGACGTCGTCGAGACTGGATTGGAGGCTCGCGAGGTGGGAGTCGTGGCCGGCGAGGCGGGCGGTGATGGCGTCGTCGGAGGCGGGCGCATCGGCGGCGGTATTCAGGCGGGTAGAGACCGGCATGATGGATTTCCGGCGGCGCGACGGGCGGGCGGAGCGGCAGGTCGGACCAAATGTTACCTTCCGGGGAGTTGAGGTAGAGAGGGAGAGAGAGAGAGAGAGAGAGAGGGGCTGCTAGGGTTAGAGGAGAGCAAGAGGGAACAACCCTCTTCCAAAAGTTGCTTGATCAAAAGATAGTCCTCATACAAGATGATCCCCCCATATAAAGGGATTCCCAAATTAAAAAGTTCCAAATAAACAAATAAAACATATTAAACTAATGCTAAGATAACGCCGAAGATGTCGCCCGGCGATACCGCCAGCCGATAGGCCCCCCGCTGTCGCCGCTGCTGACGCCAGGCGGTAGTGTCGTCCGACAGCTACTCGGTTGCCACTGCGTCACCCGGTTCGGTACGCCCCCCGTCCTGTTGTCCGGTTCGCCCTTCTGCATTATGCTTCCGCCTTGAATAAACTCGCCATGGAGGGTCTTCCGGGTGCAGGTCGGTAACAATACCGCCGTCTGGGAAATTGACCTTGTCCTCAAGGCAGTAATCCGGAAATTGGCGACGAAAATCATCTCGTAGAAGCCATGTCGCTGCGGAGGTTGTTCGGTTGCGCCACGCGACCCGAATCTCCTCGATGGTGGTGTCTCCCGGTGTGTGCGGGCGGCGATCCAGGATAGCCTCTGGATAGAGAGGTTCGGCCTCGGAGTAGTCGAGGGCGGCGGGTATGTGGTCGGTGACGGGGTGGTCGCCGATGACCCGTCGGAGTTTGTGACACATGGAAGACCGGGTGGACGCGACTGCCCTCTGGAAGGCGGAGGCGGTAGGCCACCGCGCCGATCCGACTGATGATTTCGAAAGGCCCGTAGAAACGAGGGGCCAATTTGGGGCAGGTGCGGCGAGCCACCGTGAGCTGTCGGTAGGGATGCAACTTGATGAAAACCCGCTCGCCAACTTGGAACGAGAGGTCCCGTCGCTTACGGTTAGCAAACAAGATCATCTTGGCTTGTGCCCGCCGGAGGTGGTGCTTTAAACTGTCCAAAATAACGTCCTGGTCATGTAGATGATCGGCCAAGCTAGGAACGGGGGACTCCCCTGGAAGGTAGCGGAGCACGGTCGGGGGTGGGCGACCGTAGACCGTCTCGAACGGGGAGGTGTTTGCGGAGTGGTGGTACGCCGTATTATAGGAATACTCCGCCCAACATAACCACTTTGCCCAGGTGCCGGGTCGTTCGCCAATGAAACATCGCAAATATGTTTCCAAACAACGATTAAGTACCTCTGATTGCCCATCCGATTGCGGATGGTATGCCGTGCTCATCCGGAGACGAGTGCCTTGAAGACGGAAAAGGTCCTTCCAGAAGCTGCTGAGGAAGAGCGGGTCACGGTCACTTACGATGGAGCGGGGGAAACCATGCAGTCGCACGATTTCTGTGATGAAGCTGTCCGCCACGGAGGCGGCGGTGTACGGGTGTCGGAGGGCGATGAAATGGGCATACTTTGTGAGGCGGTCGACCACCACCAAGATGCAGTCGAATCCATTAGAGCGCGGTAGACGGGTGATGAAATCCATTGCAACGTCGTCCCAGACGCGCTCAGGGATCGGCAGTGGCTGAAGTAATCCGCTTGGAAACATCGTCTCATATTTCGCCTTCTGACAGGCTAGACAGGCCGCCACATATACCTTCACCTGGCGGAGCATGTGGGGCCAATATAGTGAGGCGGCCAGTCGGCGATATGTGCGGAAAGCTCCTGCGTGACCTCCGGACGGTGTGGAGTGGAATTCAGCGAGCAACTGCGGAATGCGGGAGGACGATGCCGACAGGACCAAGCGGTTCCGGTGAAACAACCGGCCCCCTACTAAGGAATAGGGTGGTCGTGCCGCCGGGTCGGCTAGTAGAGCCGCCCGTATATCCTGTAAATGAGGGTCGTGATCCACCTCTTGCTGAAGGATGGCTGCGTCTTCCCAAATTGGTCTCGATATCGCGGTCAGCTCCGGCGCGTGCGGGTGGCGTGAGAGAGCATCGGCCGCTTTATTGGTCTTGCCCGGGCGGAACTCGATCGTGAAGTCATACCCGAGGAGTTTGGCCACCCAAATCTGTTGCGTTGGAGTGGCGATTTTCTGTTGAAGCAGGTAGCGGAGACTATGGTGGTCGGTGCGGATGATGAAGGGACGGCCCAAGAGGTATGGCCGCCAATGCTGCACCGCCAAGACGAGGGCCATGAGCTCGTTTTCATAAGCCGAACGACTGCGCACGGCCGAAGAGAACGCCCGACTATAGTAGGCTATGGGTCGGCCGGCCTGCATGAAAACCGCCCCCACGCCGACTCCCGATGCATCACATTCCACGACGAACGGTTGCCGAAAATCCGGCATGGCCAGTACCGGGCCGTGCACCAACGCTGCCTGAAGAGCGGCGAACGCCAGCATTGCGGCAGGCGGCCACACAAAGGGGCCGTCCTCCGACGCTTTCAGTAACTGGGTGAGAGGGCGGGCCAACCCGCCATAGTTCTTGATGAAGCGCCGATAATACCCGGTGAGGCCGAGGAACGCCCGCACGTCCCGGATAGAGGCCGGAGTCAGCAAGCGCAGGACCGCCTGGATTTTCTCCTCGTCCATGGCGACGCCGTAGGCGGAAATGGTATGTCCTAGGTAACTCACCGTGGTGGCCCCAAAAGTGCATTTCTTCCGGTTGACGGTGAGGTGGTAGAGCCGCAGGGTTGTGAAAGTCTCCCGCACGTGGCGAACATGGTCCTGCCAAGAGGTACTAAGTACGAGTATGTCATCAAAAAAAACAAGAACCTGCTTACGAAGGACCGGCCGGAAGATATCATTCATTGTTGCTTGAAAAGTGGTCGGGGCGTTGGTGAGGCCGAAAGGCATGACCAAGAATTCGAAGTGGCCGTCGTGCGTGCGGAATGCCGTCTTCGGCACGTCTTCGGGGCGGACCCGAATCTGGTGATATCCGGCGCGAAGATCCAACTTGGTAAAGAAGGCCGCCCCATGAAGTTCATCCAAGAGTTCCTGTATCACCGGGATCGGGTATTTGTCGGGCACGGTCGCCTTGTTGAGCTCGCGGTAATCGACACAAAACCGCCAGCTACCATCCTTCTTGCGAACCAAGAGAACCGGACTGGAAAACGGGCTAGCACTCGGTCGGATGAGTCCCCCCAATAACATCTCGCGGACGAGCAGCTCTATCTCGTCTTTCTGCGCATGGCCATACCGGTAAGGCCGAACTGATACCGCCGCAGCTCCTGGTTTGAGGACGATAGCATGGTCCGTGGGCCGAGTCGGGGGAAGGCTTGGCGGGGCGACAAAAACATCGGAGAAAGTTGTGAGCACCTCTTCAAGATCGGCGGGGATAGGAGCGGTTGTGGTCGGGTAGGTGGACTCGAGCGGCCATAACCACGCTGAGAAGTCGACGTCCGTGACACGTGTCATAGCCCGGAAGGAAATTGGAGAGCGGAGGAGAGTGGAATCGCCGACTAGGCGACACGGCTGCCCTTGGTGCTGGAAGGACATAGTCATGGTAGCCCAATTTACGTGAACATCCCCCAACGTTTGTAACCAAGCCACGCCCAAAATGGCGTCGAGGCCGCCTAGTTCAAACAAGTAGAAGTCCGCTGTGACCATGACCGGCCCTAGAGATAGTGTAACATCCCCACACTGTCCCAAGGTGGGGCGGCGGCGCCCATCGCCGAGGCAGACGGAGAAGTCCGGGGAGGGGGATTGGGGGAGCTCCAGGTCGCGGGCTAGGTGAGCCGACATAAAGTTGTGACTAGCGCCGCTATCGATCATCACAATAGCCGGACGGTTGTTGATCAGAGCCGCCAACTTCATGGTACGAGGGCCGGTTAAACCGCCCACTGAGTAGAAGGGTAACTCCAGCACATTAAGGGGGGCCTCCTCGGGGTCCGGGGTGGGTGGTTCCGGCAGCTCCGGCACCGCATCAGGATAGGATCCGTCGCCCTCACTGTCCCCAATAATCGCGTGAAATTCCTTGATCGGACAGACATGTTGCGGTGAGTATGGTTGACGACACCGGAAACACAACCCGCGGCGACGAAGTTCGTTGTACTCCGTGTTGGAGACGCGATGAGGATTGTCCGGACGAGGGGGCCGACCGGTTGCCGGGGGTGGGTGCCGAGGAGCGGCCTCCCGGTGCTGTGATGGTCGGAAAGGGGGGGCGGCGGTGCGGGGTCCGATGTCGGCTTCCACTGCCCGAGCTAGTTCCAGTGCTTCCGAGACGGTCCGGGGGTGGTGGGTGCGGATGCGGGAGCGGATGTTGGGGAGAAGGCCCTGCAGAAAGAACCCCAAATAATGGTCGGGCGGAAGGCCCGGAACTTGCGTGACGAGTGCCACAAATTCGTCAATGTATGCATCCACCGAAGTTGTCTGTCGGGCGGAGCAGAGCCGCTCAATGGCGGAGCCGGTGTAGCGTGAGTCGTAGCGGCTAATCATCTCCTGCTTAAACTCAGGCCAGGGAATGAGCGGTTGAACTTGGCGGAGCCAGCGAGCCCAATGAAGGGCCGAACCATCCATGCCCACCATGGTCGTGCCGACCCGGTCCACCGGCGGGGTGCCATTAAGTTAGAAGTATTGTTCCGCTCGAGCGATCCATCCCATTGGATCCGTCCCAGAAAAAGAAGGCACGTCGAGGGCGAGAGGGGGCCGAAAGGGTGCGGGCGGCGGAAACGTCGGCCCCAATGGAAAGTGGGCCTGTGCGCGGAAGGCCGGCGGTATCTGGGTGGGAGGCGTGCCGAGCACCGAGGCGGTATCGGCCGGCGCTGTCGCTGCAGGCGGTACCGTGGGCGAGGGCGGCAATGGCAGGACGGCGGCGATGGCGGCGAGTTGGGCGAGGATGCTGTGCTGGGTCGCGGCGACGTCGTCGAGACTGGATTGGAGGCTCGCGAGGTGGGAGTCGTGGCCGGCGAGGCGGGCGGTGATGGCGTCGTCGGAGGCGGGCGCATCGGCGGCGGTATTCAGGCGGGTAGAGACCGGCATGATGGATTTCCGGCGGCGCGACGGGCGGGCGGAGCGGCAGGTCGGACCAAATGTTACCTTCCGGGGAGTTGAGGTAGAGAGGGAGAGAGAGAGATAGAGAGAGGGGTTGCTAGGGTTAGAGGAGAGCAAGAGGGAACAACCCTCTTCCAAAAGTTGCTTGATCAAAAGATAGTCCTCATACAAGATGATCCCCCCATATAAAGGGATTCCCAAATTAAAAAGTTCCAAATAAACAAATAAAACATATTAAACTAATGCTAAGATAACGCCGAAGATGTCGCCCGGCGATACCGCCAGCCGATAGGCCCACGCTGTCGCCGCTGCTGACGCCAGGCGGTAGTGCCGTCCGACAGCTACTCGGTTGCCACCGCGTCACCCGGTTCGGTACGCCCCCCGTCCTGTTGTCCGGTTCGCCCTTCTGCATTATGCTTCCGCCTTGAATAAACTTGCCATGGAGGGTCTTCCGGGTGTAGGTCGGTAACACATGACGTGAGGAGGGTTGAAATTTTGCCAAGTGAGTAAAGCTGCAAGGCGTAAAAGTATCTTGATTTTTCAAATTTTCTTAAGTTTGAAATATTTATGATATCAACCAGCTACTTGGGGAAAATTATTGGAAATTTATATTGCAATAGATATAAACCTATGATATATGATTTCATAAACTAAATAGCAAGTAGAAAATAATGATATTAGCTTAAAGGGCAGCCCGGTGCACAAAGGCATCCCCTCGCAGCGAGGGTCCGGGGAAGGGTCCCACCACAAGGGTGAAATGTAGGCAAACCTTACCATGCATTTTTGCAAGAGGCTGCTTCCAGGACTCGAACCCGTGACCTCAAGGTCACACGGCAACACCTCAACCAAGCAGGTTCCTCGAATTTTAGCATAATTTCATAAAATTATTAAATTAGTTTAGAAGCTCCACTGTGCTGACAATAATCATGCAGGTTTTATTAACATTCAATCAAAATGAAAATAAAAACCAAGAAAATATGACATAAGTGTGTTGCATCCATCCAGGAAACATAAATTTTACCTTCCAGTTTTCTCTTCTCAGTAAGAGATGCATGTTTCACGTCTTCTACATCAATTTCCTTCAATTCAGAAGAAGATTTGCCCACGTCAGTAACTCTTTCCTCTAATTTGATATCCGACGTTATGACATCAATTTTACTAGTAGGTTCCTCGGATTTGATATCAGCTTCCATATGCTTGCTATCCAGCATATCCTCCTCCATTGATTCATCACCAGAACTCCTATCAAGATTCAATTTTTCTGGAGAACCAGAGTCAACGCAATCTTCTTTCTTGGGAACTTCAAAAGTAGAAGTATTTTGCATGTCATTATCATCCAAAGATGGATGATCCTCCACCATTGATTCAACATGTTGCTCATTGGTTGCATAACCGATATTTATCTCTTCTTTGTCTGATAAGAGGTTCTGAACAACCTCTTGATCAACAAAGACCTGGTGTTCAAAACCCACTTGCTCGCCAGTGGCATGATCCTTAGCTGCCTCTTGCTCATCGACAACCATGTAGGAATGGCCATCGCCAACAGGGCAGCTGCTGGATGATGGCTGCACCACCTCCTGCTTAACTACTAGTTCTAAAGGGAAATGATCAGCAGTTAAGTTATCCTTTATATTATTCTTTTCAATAATTGACATAGAATCAGTACAATTTGACTTATATTTTACTTGAAACCCTAAATCTTGGCTGACCTCAGATACCTGATTGTGTTGCTCCGACTGGATGACTGTAAATTCCATATTGACAGGCTTCGACTCCTCAAACTTCTCCCTAGGCAAAGCATCCTCATCTTTGGTGCTAGACAGGGCAGTATTCTGGTTGAATGGTGCACTGCCCTTGGGAATCTTCGACTCCTCGAAGATCTCTTCAAGCTCGGCATCAACAACTTGTGTATCAGATTGGACAGTAATATTCTGGTTGACTAGAGCACTTGACTCCAAATCACATGTGGTAGCTTCCTTCTCATCTGTCCCAACTTGTGTATCAGATTGGACAGTAATATTCTGGTTGACTAGAGCACTTGACTCCAAATCACATGTGGTAGCTTCCTTCTCATCTGTCCCAACTATGGGAGTCTTTGACTCCTCAAACATATCCTTAAGGTTGGCATCAACACATTGTGTGTCAGATAGGATAGTGATATTCTGGTTGACTAGAGCACTGCCCTCCAAATCACATGTGGCTTCCTTCTCATCTGTCCCAACTATGGGAGTCTTTGACTCAAACATCTCCTTAAGGTCGGCATCAACACATTGTGTGTCAGATTGGACAGTGATATTCTGGTTGACTAGAGCACTACCCTCAAAATAACCAGCAGTAGCTACCCTCTCATCTGTCCCAACTGTAGGAGTCTTTGACTTGAAGATCTCCTTAAGATCAGCATCAACACCTTGTGTGTCAGATTGGACTGTGATATTCTGGTTGACTAGAGCACTGCTCTCCAAATCACATTTGGTAGCTTCCTTCTCCTGTGTCCCAACTATGGGAGTCTTTAACACCTCAACACACTGTGTGTCAGATTGAACAGTGATATTCTGATTGACTAGTGCACTGTCCTCTAAATCAATTGCACTTGCCTTTTCATCTATCCCAAGTAATGGAGAATTTGATTCCTCAAACTTCTCACGGTCATCCTCCTCACCTTGCGTGTCAGATTGGCCAGTAAATTTTTGGTTTCCAGGTGCATAGCCCACCAAATTTCCGGTAGTAGCTGCCCTCTCCCCAACTTTCCCGACCAAGGCAGCAACTTGAATTGCATCACCATTTTGAGTTTCATGTCCTTGGTTCACATCAAGAACACCATGACTAATATTTGCAATGGCTATATCCTTATCAGTAGTGTTATCTTCCTCCAAGGTGGCTTGGGTGTCGTCTGTTTCTTCCAAACTTGGATATTCCTCACTTGTATCATTCTGTGGATCTGAAATGTGTTCATCACCATTACCCGTTTCTTTTTCATTCTCAGATTCCACCTCTTTCTTTATGGCTTCATCCAATCGCTTGACCAGCTCCTCCTTAAGACCTTTAGTAACCAAATTCCTTCTCCGAAGCTCTTCTCGAAGCTCAATAACCTTCCATTGGTCAATGGGCTTATTATCAAGTACCGAGTATTGAGATGGCATTTCTTAAGACTGGTGAAATCAGCCCAAGTTTGTCTTCAAAATCTGCACAAAAGGTGAGGTACAAGGTTGATAAGTAGATAATTGTGACAAATACCAATATAAAATAACAAAAAAAAAGAGCACGCCATCAATAAAGCACTATAATGGGTTGTACATGAAACAAGCCCAACAAAGCTAAGGTAAAGCTCACTTATTTCCTTATCGAGCTTGAACATGACACAGGTTTTAAAATCTTGTCAGATATGCTTATATGCTGTCTATGGAGCTCAAGCCTCTTAATCTAGCCTAATTATATATGTGAGATGCTAACTATCTAAACATATAGCCTAGTTCTCTAGCACAAACCTGTTTATGATGTTCAGAATGATGTTAGCATTCTGAACATTATTTCTTTAAAATCTGAACTCTTACGATATAGTAAACAATTATCGCATCAAATAGTCTAATCATTTCCTCAACAATAGCTTACATTATATCTACACCACTTAAGTATACAATATGAAAACAAACTTGAGACAAGAACATGAAATGAGTCATTAAACAAAGTACCAATGAAGCATTAGATGTGCATTTAATCATAAACACAGCTTCCTGAAAAGTACATTATCAACATAATTAAGTGCAAATTAATGCTCAAAATCATTTATTTGTTTAGTTTCGCAAATGATGTTCAAACTTCTTCAATTATTTAAGTAAAAATACATAAAAGAAAGCTAATAAGAGACAATATCAAAATGTTTACCAAATATACAGAAAATGGGATAAAAATGTTGAATACTCCAACTATTATTACTGAATCCTCATGCAAGACATGAATTTTGAAATATCATTATGCAAATCTTTGGTATCCATATGCAATGAAATCCATAAGAAACTCGCATTCTTTTTATTGATGAATTGTTCTACAAGTCATAGATCGCAAAAATAGACATCATCGAAATTAAAGATAAAAATTGGAAAAGAAAATACGCCTTATCCTTATCGTTACTACTCAGTACTCACACTAGTTTATTTGAAAATCAAAGAAAAATCAATCAAAATAATTAATGGCGCTTCATTTATGCTCTTTTAAGGGCTCGATCTATATTTTGGGCTTGGCCTATTTGAAATAGAATTTTCTTGGGTTAATAAAATGATGTATTGTGACTAATGCTCTTAGTAGCATAGAAGTACTCCATAAGAGTTTGCAGAAGATGGTCCAAGTGAAAGTGGCACCAACTATATCATCAGATGGAAGTGGCACCAACTATATCATCAGATGGAAGTGGCGACTAAGATGATGGTGGTTGTATAGCTAAATCTACTGGTGGAGGAGGCAGCCATAAGACATCGCAACAAGAGCAGGGACAAATCAGACAAGAAAATACATTTCTAGAGGCTTCAGTGTCGGTTAGATCAACATATTTGTAATACTCTCACAATGTGGATCAACAATGATGATAGTGAAAAATAACTATTGCTGTACAAACTCAATTTTTAGCAAACCATAACTTGCATAAATTTCACCAGTAGAAGCTATAGATTTTATGGTTTTTGTTGGTAAATACAAATAGTGTGAACACAAATTACGTATAAAAGATAGATGACAAACTGAATCATAGATCTTAATTAATATTTTCCAAGTACTATAATGAGCTTGTATAATAAGTATATGCCCTTCAACATGTACAACAATGTCTTTTGAAAACAGATGTATAATTCATGCACGTGTTCCACACACATTACCGCAACTATAAGATGTCGTGGTTATATTACAAATGATTTAACTAAATAATTTAGACATACATTATATATGATTTACTTCAAATTATCATATTGAATTTTTTAAATATAATTTTGATTTTAAATTCAAATTCATTTTCACAATTCAAAATTTTAGGTAAATTTTAAATTCAATTTCAACTATTTTTAATTCAATTTTATATACAAAACCAATATTAAATTCAAATTAAGATTCATTGGTTTTTTGGAGTCATATTTAGGCTCAACAACTACATCATGTTAGACATTACGGCTCTGTTCATGGCGGAGATGGCGGTGGAAAAGCAGTGATGAGAAACCAATTGTGGTATTTGAGTTGATGCAACCGTCGCCGCATCCGAGGACGCGTGATACCATCACGCGCCAATTATATTTTACTATTTGTTATTTTCTGTCATTTCCCTTGCACCGATGTTATTTTGAGTTCCGGCTCATCAGTTTGATCACCTGGTGAGACCCTGAATAAAAGGTCCGGTAACTTTAGTAGTTAGAACGTAAGAGGCAAGCTAATTTATTTAAGGACGCCTAAGTTAATTGAAGACAATTCAAATTTAAAAGATTCAAGAAATCAATTTTTTAGGAAATAAAGAATTTGGAAAGTCCTCAAATAGCAATCCATGTAATCAATAAAGAGGATTAGGTTAATTGGAAAGAAATATTGGGGATTTGAAAGAATTAAGAATCAAGGCTAATGGGCTGTCTAAAATTCTATAAAAGAGCAGCAATAGCAAAGAAAAGGCAGACCAAAATTTTTCAGAGAAATGAAAAACATTTTCGTTTTCACTGTTATCCGGAAATCCTATTCACTGTCTTCCTCGCCCGTCCAGCCTCCCAGCCGAATCGACGAATCACCAGGATCTCGCCAACAAGTCACGCGTCTCTCCAACGAACTTCTCCCTCGACCGATCCCTGCGAACCGCGCTCAAGCCCTGCATGCCCTCACGCCTCTCGATTGTCATTTCAGCGGACGGCGCTCGGATCCTTCTGCAATCGGCTGTCGTCGGCGACAACATCCCTTTCTGACAGCCCTTGTGCCACAACTGACCTGATCACCAGTTGTAATAGTTGTAATAGTTTAATCAAGTCGGACTTTATTTTTTAGTTTCTGTGAGTGTGTTTAGTCTCACATCTGTTGTGAGGCTTAGTGTGTCCTTTTTTGTATTGCTATTAGTATTCCCCTATGTGGATGAATAGGATTTCTCGAAGTATTTCATTCCACTTGGTATCAGAGGGATTCGCCCTAGCCGCACGCTGCCTCGCCTCTCGATCGACACCCCCTCTCTCGATCGTCGCTCGTTTCACGCTCGCCGACGGTTTGAGAGTCCTCCGCTCCTTTTCTCCACTCCGCTCATGCGGGTGTCCTAGGCGACGCCGCTGAAGATTCGCCCTAGGAGCCGCGTCTCCTCGTCGAGGTCGACTGCTAATCCCACTAATCCCGCTAATGCCGTCGCTAACCCCAGGCCGAGGTTTTGCCGTCGCCTCGTCGTCGTGAGTCGCAAGCCGAGCGTGGGAGAAGGAAGAAGAGGAGTTGTCGTCCCCTCTGCCCAGCGTGTCGGTGTCGGACTCTCCGACACTCATCGGACTCTCCGACACTCTCCGACACTTCAGAACACTATAAAAGCCACTATGTATGATGTTTTATTTTTAAAATTTAGGCACTATAGTGAACAATGACTCAATGAAGATTCTTCTAGAATTTCTCCATACACGGATAGTGAAATCATTCAAGAAACCAAAAAAATGCTTTAAGAAGTACTTTCCTAACATTGAGGATCGCACCAAGGTGAATTTAGAGTACGCAAATTTTGCTTATATAAATGGAGAATTTAGAGAATTTGGTTCTGTTCACAGTCGATTTTCGATGGATCCTAAGGCTTGGTGGGTTATACATGGTGCAAGTGCACCTATGCTACAAAGTTTAGCCATAAAGCTTCTTGCACAACCATCGTCTTCATCATGTGCCGAGAGGAATTGGAGTACGTACTCCTTCATAAATATAAAAAATAAATATTTAATATACGTGTCCCAGCGTGTCAGAATATGATATTTTTTTAGAATTGACGAGTCGGGTGTCGCGTCGTGTCGTGTCGCGTGTCACGTGTCGGTGTCGGTGTAACATAGGCTCCGACGGCAACCAGGAAGAGGTGTTGTCGTTCCCTCTGTCATTGCTCCGACGACTACCAGGAAGAGGAGAAGGGTTCTCCTCTGCTCGATTTTTCTGCTGCAGTGTTCTCTCGCAGCTGCTGTGCCCCGCTGTTTTTCTGCTGATTATGTCCTCCTGTGCTGATTTTGCCCTCTTCTGATGTCGTGCTAGTGGTACTATCGCTTCTCCTTTTTTTCCGTTCGTGATTCCTTGTTCCTAAGGAGTATCATGGGGGATTCTATGGGTTCTTCGCCGAGTGAAGTTATGCCACAGATGAGTGACCCTCAGCGGACTCATAGCCACTCCGATTCGTTGAAGATTACCACCGTGCCCTTGGATGGAACTAACTACCTCGACTGGTCGCGTGCTGCTCAACATGTGATACGCAGCCATCAGTTGTTCGGTTACATTGATGGGACTGTTAAGGCTCCATCCACGGATGATCCCACTTGGAAACGTTGGGACTCCGAGAACTCCCTTGTCGTGTCATGACTTCTTCACTCTATGTCACCCAAGGTGTATCGCAGTTATATGTTGCTGGACTCAGCCTACGATATTTGGACCCGGGCTCGGGACACCTACTCCCAGATCGGTAGTTCCACTCAGATTTATGAGCTAACTCGTCGCATCATGGAGCTCCGACAGGGATCTATGACGGTCTCCACCTACTTCTCTGAGTTTGAACGCCTTTATCAAGAGTTGGATTTCTTCGAGCAATTCACAGTCTCCTGTACGGCGGACGCCGTAAAATTGCAGCAAAAGGAGAGCCGCTACCGCCTGCATGTCTTCTTGACGGGGCTGAATATGGAGTCAGATACTGTCCGGACTCATATTCTTCATCGTTCGCCTTTTCCTTCTCTTAGGGAAGCCTTCAGCATGGTCCTTGGCGATGATGATCGTCGGAAGTCCCTTAATATGGTTGCTCTTCCGGATCGCTCTGCATTGACTAGTGTTGGTCGGGGTAATACCAACACTAGCGTTCACACTTGTGTTTACTGTGATCGACGGGGTCACACTAGGGATGCGTGCTTTAAGCTCCATCCTCATCTGGCTCCTGCTGGTCGTGGTCGTGGTCGTGCTCCTGGCCGTGGAGGAGGCCGGACTAGCAGCCCTCGGATCTCAGATGCTGCCTACGCTTCAGAGATATATGAGGAACCTCCGCCCCGAGCTCCATCTCTGCCCAGGAATTGGACGCTTTGCGGCGTTTACTTCACTCTCAGTCTGACTCTGCTCCGGGTGCTTCCTCCTCCTTTGCTACTGCGACTCAGCCCATGCTCATGCTGCTACTACCTCCTCATCTGACTGGATCATTGACTCAGGAGCTACTGATCATATGACAGGCTCCTCCTCAAGTTTTGTTTCCTACACACCTTTGTCCGATCGGGATAAGGTCATCTCTGCTAATGGCACATTATCCCCAATTGCGGGCAAAGGACACATTTCCTGCTCCCCTATTCTCTCTCTCACATTTGTTCTTCATGTTCCATCTTTTCCCCGCAATTTACTTTCTATTAGTCATATTACTCGCTTGCTCACCTGCTCGGTAACTTTTTTCCCTGACTCTTGTGTTTTTCAGGAACTGGGTACGAAGCAGAAAATTGGCAGTGGTAGGAACCATGGGGGTCTGTACTACCTGGACAACCAACATCCATCTCAAGCTTTGGCATCTGCTACCGTTACCCCTGAGGATGTTCGTCGATGGCATCTTCGCCTCGGGCATCCTTCTCCTGTTTATCTTCAAAATTTGTTTCCTGCTTTTACTCCTTTTATGAAATCTTTTGTGTGTGACGTTTGTGCTACATCAAAACATGTTCGTCATACTTCTGTGCATTTATCTTCTCCTAGCACTATTCCTTTTTCTGTGATTCATTCTGATGTGTGGGGTCCTTCCCCAATGTTATCTTTATTTGGTTTTAAGTGGTTTGTTATATTTATTGATTGTTTTCCCGGACTACTTGGGTTTATTTATTAAAGAAAAAAAGTGAGGTTTTCACTTGTTTCCAAGCCTTTCACAAAATGGTTCAGACCCAGTTTAATGGTAAAATTTGTGTTCTTCGTAGCGATAATGGGGGGAATATGATGATTGAGGTGTTTTTGGTTCCTATCTTACGAGTCATGGTATCTTACACCAAACCACTTGCGTTCACACCTCTACTCAAAACGGGGTGGCTGAACGGAAAAATAGGCATCTTCTTGAAGTGGCTCGTTGTCTTCTCCATACTATGCACCATCCCAAATCTTACTGGGGTGATGCGGTTCTCACCGCTTCTCACCTTATCAATCGCCTCCCATCGAGAGTTCTGGCGTATGCTACCCCTATTGCCCGTCTCTCGTCCACGTTTGTTGTCCATACCTCCCACTTACCCCCTCGGGTTTTTGGATGTGTGTGCTTTGTGCATGTTCACTTACCCCATAGGGATAAACTTGACCCTCGGGCTCTCCGTTGTGTCTTTATTGGCTACTCCTCTACCACAAAAGGTTATTGTTGTTACCATCCTCCTTCTCGTCGTATCTACTGTACTATGGATGTTATCTTTCAAGAGAAGGACTCCTATTATCTGACCACGACTCACTCTCTTCGTCAAGGGGAGACTAGTGAGGGTGAGGCTGTGTTAGATACTCCTAACCCTTACCCTTTGATTCGTGTTCCTCCTGTTCCTGCCCAGGCTCCAGCTCCGCCTATTCCGACACCCTCTATGCAGGTGTCTCCTCTTCCAGACCTGCCTTCATCTCTGGTGTCTCCCTTTCCTCACATATACCACCGCCGTAAGACAGGGAAACAGACCGTTAATGCTCCTCCGCTACCAATGCCCGCTTCGGATTCAGGTTCTGGAGATGAGAAGTTACATGCCCCTCGTACTTTGCTGGAAGGTACAGTTTCTTGTACCCAGCACCCCATCTCTAAACATGTCTCTTATCATCATCTTACCTCTGCACATCAGTCCTTTGTGGCTTCATTATCCATGGTTATTATTCCTAAGACATGGCAGGAAGCATTGAGCAGACCTGTATGGTCTCGGGCAATGGAGGAGATGTCTGCATTGGAGAAAAATCATACTTGGGAGGTTACTTCTCTTCCCACTGGAAAGAGAGCTATTGGTTCACAATGGGTTTTTTCCGTCAAGCAAAATCAGGAGGGTAAGGTTGAACGATGCAAGGCGAGGCTGGTTGCTCAAGGCTACACTCAGACCCAGGGAATTGACTACCAGGAAACTTTTGCCCCTGTGGCAAAGATGGACTCCATACGGACCCTTCTATCTTGTGCCGCTTGCTTAGGTTGGGATCTTCACCAACTGGACGTAAAGAATGCTTTCCTTCACGGTGAGCTTGATGAAGAGGTATACATGAAGTTCCCTCCGGGTTTTGTTCGAAGAGGGGCCGAAGGACTTGTTTGTCGGTTGCGGAAGTCGCTTTATGGACTAAAGCAATCTCCAAGAGCCTGGTTTGGCCGGTTCCTTAAAGTCATGTTGAAGTTTGGATATGTTCAGGCCCAATCAGATCATACCATGTTTACCCATAGGCATGAACAAAAAATTGTGGTCCTCATTGTCTATGTAGATGACATTGTAATAACTGGTGATGATATAGAGGAGATTCGTAACCTCAAAACTCTTTTGTCAACCGAATTTGAGGTTAAGGATTTGGAAAAGTAGCGATATTTCCTGGGTATTGAAGTTGCTCGGTCAACCCAAGGTATCTTTATATCTCAGCGCAAGTATGTGTTGGATCTCCTGAAGAAAACCGGAATGCTTGGGTGTGTCACAGCTAATACACCCATGGAGGAAAACCACAGGATCAATGAAGACGGTGACGGCGATCGGGCAGATACTTCGAGTTACTAGAGGTTGGTTGGAAGACTTATATACATATCCCACACCCGACCGGATATTACCTATGTTGTAGGTATCTTGAGTAGGTATATGCATGCTCCGAGGATTAAACATCAAGAAGCCGCATACCGGGTATTACGATACCTGAAGAAGGCCCCCGACGGGGGCTCTTATTCTCTCGGCATAGCCACCTGAAAATTGAAGTCTTCACTGATGCGCATAGGGCTGGATGTCTTGATGACAGAAAGTCCACCACCGGATACTGTATGTTTGTTGGAGGAAATTTGGTAGCATGGAGGAGTAAGAAGCAAAATGTTGTAGCTATATCTAGTGCAGAGGTTGAGTATCGTGCGATATCTCTGGGTCTCTGTGAAGGCCTCAGGGTACATACCTTGCTCCATGATCTGGGGCTCCAGAATAATGGCCCCATCTCGCTATACTGTGACAATAAAGCTGCGATTAGTATTGCTCATAATCTAGTCCAGCATGACAGGACTAAGAATGTGGAAGTGGATCGACACTTCATCAAAGATCACCTGGATAAAGGAAATGTGGTTACTCCCTTCATGCAATCCAAGGATCAACTCGTTGATGTGTTCACCAAAAGCCTTAGTTGTGATATGTTCGTTGATAATATTCAGAAGCTTGGGATGATCGACATTTATCGTCCGACCTGAGGGGGAGAGTTGTAATAGTTTAATCAAGTCGAACTTTAAATTTAAGTTTCTGTGAGTGTGTTTAGTCCCACATCTGTTGTGAGGCTTAGTGTGTCCTTTTTTGTATTGCTATAAGTATTCCCCTATGTGGATGAATAGGATTTATCGAAGTATTTCATTCCACTTCTCCTACCTCAATCGGATTTGGAAGAGCCACTCCTAACCGTAGTTAACTACATGCCTGGGTAACATCCACTCCTTTGCTCCAAAATGTTAGATTAATCTTATGCAATTCAATTAAATATTGATAAGCTTGCTTTGAACTTTCGACCTATTTCTATTACCATTAATTCATAAATTGTTATTGTGATTTTGTTTGTGGATGCACGAACTTGCAAAGATTCAACTCGGAAATGCTCGAGAGATCTTACTCTAACAAAATTTAATGATTTTATTAAAGTTCATTACGACGAGCGTGATTTTGCGCGCAAAACTCGCTTTGGCCCACTCGGCCTACTTTCAAAATTAAAATCGGTCGCATAAAATATCGTACTTTCAAAACCCTAATTTTGGTTTACATCAGCTGTCTAGAAAGTTGTTTTAAAAAAACTGAAGACTGTTTGGAAAATTGTCATTTAAGTGCTTTTCCAAAAAAGTGTTTTAAGTTTTTTTGTATGGAATAACAACTTTGCAATAATAGTTATTTAGCCTTTTTATAATAATAAGGTATTTTATGCAAATCATTTATCGCATAGATAAATAAATATTACATAAATCATAAATAAGCAGGTTAAAAAAGGTTAGCAGAAAGAAGCAAAGATCGTGAATGGGTGAAGAATCGCAAATGAGAAGAAAACATTTGCAGTGGAGAGAAGGAAGAAAGGCAGATTGTAAAATGGTCGTGGCGTGGCTTTAGTAAACCCTCTAATAAAAGAGGAAATTTTGAAAGCAGAGAAAACAGTTTTTGAAAGCCTTGTTGGACCGGCTGCTCAAAAAGCCCTCAAAACATTTTCTTGAAAAAGCTCCTCGTCCAAACAACCTAGAAAAGGCGGTGGTAATAGAGCTTTCCCCACCGTCACCGCCGCTCCAAACAAAGCCTAAGTTGTTGTCGTGCTTCCTTTAATCATTGTCAAAAAAAATCTCATTATTTTTAGATTCGTTATTTGACACATAATTGTGTTTCGGAGTTTATCAATTTCATGTGGCCGCGACATATCTCATCGATAGAAAATTAATCATCTAAAGATATCTAATACTTTTAGTACGTTGAGATAGAGAGTATTGCTCCATCAAGATTTTTTTTCTATAGATTTTCTAATAACTTGAGGTCTAATAAATGGAGGATAAATAGCACAATGATTTTTGTAATCATATGATCCAAAAAGTACATTTTCAAACACTAAATCATTTGCATCTTTAGGTTAAACCAATATCTCTTATAAGATGATCATTTACAAGTGTCATAATGTTCAAGTAGTTTAATTTTAAAGCTAATGTTATCCGATTTAGCACACATTTAATCTATCTTACAAATACATTTATTAAATGTATGGTCTAAATGGCTACATTATACTTCAATTATAATCACCCCAAAGTCTACATTATATTCTTTTTGTCCAACTTGCATAATAGGCTTATAGGCTTAAATTATCATTTATGTTCTCTTCAAAAGAAATCAGAATACAAAGTGATATTAATTTTGTACATCATGCAGAATAACTACTGAATTTAAAATTCATTAAGAAATACAAAAATCAGATCAACATTAAATTTTTTTTTAGAAAATCAATTACAATCATACACAATCGGGGTTTCTCTCACGCAAATAATTCGCACCAACTCCCATGCTCAATAAATATCAAGTCAATTTAAGGTAAAATTTCCTAGAGCTAAGAATTAAGCATGGCTAATTGAGTTTGAACACGGGTTTAAGGCAAAGAAATGGTTAACTAAAAACAATGAGGGCAGTTTAATTAGGACAAGATTGAGATATTCATGTGGTTCAATTTATTGGGGCAGTGTAAGAGTGGAACAATTTACTAATAATTGGTGGATGTAGAATTGGAGGATAGGTTAAACTATTCAAGGGATTCATATAAGTATTTATGGGATTAAGTTCAACTATTCAGGGGATAAATATAAGTAATTAGGGGATCACAATTCAATGATTTAATCGGCGAGGAAACATAGGGGATCATGGATTAGGAATTTATGAAAAAAATTGGTTTTTAGTACGAGGGCAATTTATTGGTTTGGGATTTGTAAGTGTGGGGAAAGAAAAGTTAAATAGAGAAAAAAAACTAATTGAATTTGATAAAGCCAAAATCATTTCAAGAAATCTGCCCACATACCAAATTTAAATAGTGGGAAGGACAAGATGAAAGTGAATTGAAAAAAAAAGTAAAAGACACAAACAACAAATCAAGCCACTATTATTGAATCTTCAATAAAGAAATGAATCTTCAAGCATCACGGCGCGAATACATAACATCCATAAGGGAAGAAATACCAGAGAATAAGTCAAGCTCCAATTAATTATGAACTATTTTAATTACAACCCTAGTGAAAATAAGGTTCCATCATCCAACTAAGGTAAAAAAAAGTAAATTAAAACCTAAATAAGATAAACATGGTGTATTTTTATCTATACTATATATTAAAGAAATCCATCAATTTCAACTGTTCTTTTCCTTTTGGCTTTTAGCCTTGTCATCTTCATATTATTACATCTTTTAACTAATAGCTATCAATTCTAAATTGCACCTATTATCTTAAGCAATTAATATAAGATAAGATAATGAATGTAAGGAAAAACATTTATATAAAAACTATGAGAATATAATTTCAATATCAAAATATAACTTATATATATATATATATATTTATAATTAATATAATTCAATTGATATATAATATTAAACAAGAGTCATGCACATGATCCCCAACACCCAAGTTAGCATAGACAGTGCCCGACTACGACTCTGTCTCCTGCAATATGTCGCCGCTACACATTGTGCGTGGAAGGCCCCGTACACGGCCACTAATTATCATATAAATCAAATTAATTTAATTAAAATTTCAATAATATTTGCACAAAATAATTAATGTCCCCAAAAAACTTGAAACCTCATCCGTTTTTAGCTCTTGTAAGGCATGGTTCAATTTCTTAGGTTTGGGTTATGTGAAACTGAATTTTCTTAGGCCAAGTAGATGTCGTAATGTGCTACATGCTCATTTTCTTACGCCCTTAAGTTTTAACATACATTTTTAATGAGGCGAATTTTTGAAATGACAGAACTACATTCCTAAAAATGTACTCAAAGAGGGAAGAAATAAGCAACCAGATATTAATTAGTGCAAGTAACTAAACTGCGCGTCTGAGGAAATGGAGATTTTGAGCTTAACAAACAGGAGGGAAAACCAAGAAGAAAATGGCATGAGAGAATTAGGCGCTCACCAAGATAATGCTTCCGGTAGATCCCGCAGGGCGACAGATTGGGGGTTTTGAAGCTCAGACAAGAGCCAAACGAGAAGCCCTAGTTCCAGAACAGAAAAAAGCCATTAGAAGGTCAAAAACAAAAAACTCAAAAGGGCTAAATGCGGAAAGAAACGACCGTCGGCGCCAGATGGCCGAAACCCTACGATTTCTTCCTGGAAAAAAAAAGAAACAAATCACAGCAAAAATAAAAGGAAGGTAAAACCCCCGGCGAGATGAGAAACAGGAGAGGGCGATGGATGGAGGGGGAGAATAAAAGGTGAGAGAAGAGAATCTAATAAGCAGCAAAGAGCAGAGTCATGCAGAGTCGCCCCTTCCGATTCTAGGGTTTCGAAATGCAGACGGTGGGTTTCGCATGACGAGAACGGCTCGGCCGAGCGGGTGGTGTGAGGTTAAGAAACAGGGATGGAAATTGGACCAGCCTGGTCCGCTGGAGTGTTCCGGCCCATTTCACTTCTGCTTAGGTTTTTAATTTATTAGAATTGGGATTTTTTTAATCTATTTGGGCCTATTTTATTTAGGCTTTTATAACATAAGTCTTGTTTTTTATAATTTTGAGCTCGATTTTTATTTTATTTGAAAAAATGATGAACATAAAAGTTGTAGATTTCATCGAGAATAATAACTTTCATGTTGATCACTCTTTGATTTGAAGCTGTTTAGGGCTCTGATTTAAGCCTCGAAAAAGATCACGCCGAATCGGGAGCCTAAACGGCTTCAAATTAAAAACTGATCAACATGAAAGTTATTCGTCTCGATGCGATCTACAACTTTCTTGTTAATCACTTTTTCAAATAAAATAAAAATTAAAGAGAAATTGTAAGAAACGTCACTAATCTAATTGATGGCGTCTCATTACATCATTAAGGGGATTTCCTTATATGTAGTATATATATATACGAGTCGAACGGCACGGGCCTCCGGCCCTATGTGACGACAATGGTACGGGCCTCCGGCCCTACGTGAGTGCAATCGGCGGGCTTCGCCCGCCCACCCCTCCCCCGCCGGGCTTCGCCTGCCCCGCGTGACAGTACTCTGCCCGCCCCCAGCAGGCTTCGCCCGCCCCAGCAAGCCACCGGCGGGCTTCGCCCGCCCCCGGCGGGCTTCTCCCGTTCCCAACACGCACGTAGTTATATAATATAAAAAAATCTGTATTTTACTTTTAAAATTTAAAATAATAAAAAAACATTTGTATTTTATTTTTAAAATTTTAATAATATCTTTATTTTATATATATATTATAATAACGGTATTTAATATATATATATATATATATATATATATTATTATATATTTAATTTATATATACAGTTATATTTTTAATTTATATATACATTTATATAAAAAAAATCAGGCATTTTTTTTTAAAAACCGTCTCCCTTCCTCGCCGCCTCCGTCGCCGCCGCCAGCCTGACCTGACTCCACCGGCGAGTTTGCCGGACCCCAGCGAACCTGCCGGGGTGAGTCCGACGGCGCTCCGTCAGGGCCACCGCCGGCGGTGGCCCTGACCGTGAGCGCCCAGATTTGGGCATCACGGTCAGGGCCACCGTCGGCGGTGGCCCTGCCGGAGCGCCGCCGGACTAACCCCGGCAGGTTCGTCGGGGTCCGGCGACCTCGCTGGTGGGGTCAGGTCAAGCCGGCGGAGGCGATGGCGGCGGCGGGGAAGGGAGACGGGCGGGTACAGTGATTATCGGGATTTCTGCGGGTGGAGGATGTTCTGGATTTCTGTTTTTGGCTATTCGCAGCCCGAGTTAACCAGCTTTTGGCTATTTGCAGTCCAACTGTATTTGATCGGACGGCTCCTGTATTTTGAAGCCATATATCCGACGGTCCTAATTTTTTGGGGATTTTTGATCTCACGCTATTCGCAGACCACCATATTTCTTTTTAGAATAGTATAGATATATACTATATTAAAAAGGGAAAAGATGCATTTGGTTAAATATTAGGACTTTCTTTCAATAACAAAGTATTATTTTGAAAGAGAGAAGAGAAAGGGAGAGAGAGAAAGAGAAGAGAGAGGGGAAGAGAGTGCGGCGGAGAGGTAAAAATAGAGAGAGAGGGAGGGAGAGAAAAAAATAATAATCTTTTTAAGTATATACTTATTTTTTTACAACATAAATATTATAATATTGATGTATATTTTTTTACGGTCATTTCGAGTACTCATATATATGTATATATTGGGGGCGCAGCCCGCAGACACATCGAGCACGGGCCAGGGTGGGCGAACCCCGCCGCCGCCGGCGGGGTAGTGTTGCGCTTGGCCGTAGGGGTGGAGCCCCGTGTCGGGCACTCGTACTATATTAAAAGGGAAAATATTTCTTTGATTAAACATTAGAGCTTCCCAAATCATCTTTTCAATAAAAAAAATATCATTTTGAAAAAGAGTAGAGAGAGGGAGAGTGGGAAAGAGTGGAGAGAGGGAGAGAGTGCTCCGTAGAGGGAAAGGGGGGGGGAGAGAGAAAAAAAATAATATTTTTAAATATATACGTATTTTTTTTTATATAATAAATATTGTAATATTGATGTATATCTTAAGGGCGCAGCTCGGAGATGTATCGAGCATGGGGCTCCGCCCCTACTGCCAAGCGCGACAGTACCCGGCCGGCGACGGTGGGCTTCGCGCAGGAGGGCTTCGCCCGCCCCCGACAAGCATCGCGCGGGCGGGCTTCGCCCTCCCCCGGCCCGCGACGGCGGGCTACGCCCATGACGCTCCGGGCTGGGCCCACATCAAGTCGGTTGCGCCCACAATATATACATATGAGTACTCAAAATGACCGCACAAAAATTTTAATTAATATTTTATAAAAAAAATCAAAAATAATTATATTTTAACAAAAAATCATTTTAAAGTAGATCTAAGAGGTCTAATGATTACCTACCATAGTAGATGTAGGAGGTCTACTAAAAATATTTTGGATTTTATGAATTTCCATTGTTATACCACCCGTAAAGGCCTTGGGGTGCGTCTAAAGGAAGCTCCGCTGAAGAGAGATGAGGTCAGCGGTCAACACGCAATCACTCGAATCAAAGAAACCGAGCCCGCCATTTCCGCCACCAATCGCCAGAAACAGAGCGCGCGGAGAGCAGACCGCAAGTGCGTGCGCTACCGCACGCACGCGCGGCAGCACGCGGGCAGCGCCCCCCGTCGCGGGAGAAAGGCCCCGCCGCACCCCCCTCAGGGTGCGGCTCGCGCGGAGCCGCACCCCCCTTGGGGGTGCGGCCCACCCGCACCCCTCCAGGGGTGCGGCCAAGCCGCACCCCCCCCGGGGTGCGTCTCAGCCGCGCCGCCCGTAGTGTGCGGCCCGGCCCCCTCCCCTCACCTTTTTCTGCAGGGGAGCTCGCAAGGGGACCCGCCGTATTCACGCCCCCTCGCCAGGTGCGTCGGATCCCAATTCCTCCTTGGGGGATGACTCCCCGCTCCGCCGACTGCCCAGGGCGCCTCCGCGCTCAGAACGCCTCCAAGCTCGTTCAAAGCACTTCCATGTTCATTGCGCGCTCAGAACGCCTCCGCGCTCACGCGCGCTCGGAACGCCTCCGCGCTCACGCGCGCTCGGAACGCCTCCAAGCGCGTTCAAAACACTTCCATGTTCATTGCGCGCTCAGAACGCCTCTAAGCGCGTTCAAAGCACTTCCATGTTCGTCGCGCGCTCAGAACGCTTCTGAGCGCGCTCAGAACGCCTCCGCGCTCACGCGCGCTCAGAACGCCTCCAAGAGCGTTCAAAGCACTTCCATGTTCGTCGCGCGCTCAGAACGCTTCTGAGCGCGCTCAGAACGCCTCCGTGGTCACGCGCGCTCAGAACGCCTCCAAGCGCGTTCAAAGCACTTCCATGTTCGTTGCACGCTCAGAACGCTTCTGAGCGCGTTCAGAGCATTCTCACTTTTTGTCTTTCAGGCTTCTCACTTTTTGTCTTTCAGGCTTCTCACTTTTTGTCTTTCAGGCGTCTCACTTTTTGTCTTTCAGGCGTCTCACTTTTTGTCTTTCCGGCTTCTCACTTTTCAGGAACGGACAGTCGCCTTTTTCGCCTCCAACAGAACTGCCCGAACTGCCCGAGCCGCCCAAGCTGCCCGAAGGGCAAGATGGTCATTTACGAAAAATGGCGATCCGTGTGCCCCGAATCGAAAAATATGATTCGTCCACCGAGCATTTATGGAAACTGCAAACGGCAAAATTACCGGACCGCCCCCGGCCAAAGCTATAAAAAGGGCCCTGGGGCTTCATTTGAAGGGACCTTGACTTCTGGACCCGGGAGAGCTCCTTGCAGACTTTTGCGGAATTCTCCTTCGGCGCTTGAAGATCTCCTTCGTGGACTTGAAGATCTTCATCATCCCGAAAGGCGACTAGCCTTCTCACTTCCGAAAGGCGACTAGCATTCTCAGAAGAAAAAGGCGACTAACCTTCTCACTTCCGAAAGGCGACTAGCATTCTCAGAAGAAAAAGGCGACTAGCCTTCTCACTTCCGAAAGGCGACTAGCATTCTCAGAAGGAAAAGGCGACTAGCCGTCTCACTTCCGAAAGGCGACTAGCATTCTCAGAAGGGAAAAGACTTAGTTTTTCCGAGAGGTGGCCTGTCACCCTCGGAGCTCGTTCTCTCTCTCTCTCTCCAAATATTGTAACGAGCAGCGGCCTGTCGCGCTCAAGTTCTAGTTTCCAAGTTGTAACCCCCAGAAGATAGTGAAGTTTGGTCGGCACAGCTCCGGCCGCGTGGTTTTTTACCCTTTCCGGGTTTTCCACGTTAAAAAGTCCATGTGTACTCAGCAAATCTCTAATTAACTGTTTGCGCGCTTAGTTCGCTCACGAGCTAAGGTGGTTCAAGTGAACCGGTCTACCACGAGCCCTAAGCGTTCCGCAACAGTTTGGCGCCGTCTGTGGGAACATTCCCAAAACTCTTTGAAGGCCAACTGCGATGGCAAGAAAGAGTGCTCGCACTACTGAAGGATCGATGCCGGAAGGACGCGTCGACCCAGCTCCCTCCCACTCACTTATCAGTGCACCTCCCGCGGAGGAGGCGCTGCCTGCACCTGCAGCAGGTTTGGAGGTGCACATGCAGCAGATCGAAGAACATCAAGCTGAGATGTTGGCCCTCGTGAGGAATCTTGGGGCTCCTCAAGTTCCGAACCAACCGCCAGCTTTGAACGCACCGCCGCCCCCGGCTCTGAATCATGCCCCGAACGGGGAGGCTGTCCAAGAAGAAGAAGCTTCAGAAGGATTCTCCAATGCGGCAAGTACCGCTCACCTTGCCCACCAGCTGGAGGCCCAGAAGCTGATCACCGCCGCCACCACCACGGAAGAGCTGCCCCTGAGCAAGCAGTGGAAAGAGCTACGCGGGAAGAGATACGCAACATGATAGAGGAAGAGTATGCCCAAGCAGGATGACTCGCCGCTCTCACCCGCCGTCCCGCGCATCATGACTCCCCGCTATCACCTCAAGTCTTAGCCCATCCAATTCCTAATGGCTTCAAGCTTCCCAACATCGAGACGTTCGACGGGACGGACGACCCATTGGAACATGTCAATCACTTCACCACCATCATGAGGATTTACAGCGCCCCTGATCAGCTCCTCTGTCAGGTGTTCCCGACAACCTTGAAGGGGCAAGCGCGCACTTGGTTCCACTCTCTGCCGAATGGGGCTATCAACAACTACGCAGAAATGGCGCAGCAGTTCGTGGACCAATTCATCGCCAACCGCAGAATTGTCTGAGATCCCTCCCATCTCTCAGGGATCCGCCAAAACGACGGAGAAACACTCAAAGATTTCTTCCGACGCTTCACTACGGAGGCTCGACAGATCCCAGGAGTCGATCCCGAGCTCTTACGGGGAGTATTCCTTGGAGGACTCCGCCCAAGTGGCTTTTACTCAGCTCTAATGAGAGAGACCGTACCAAGCTACCCTGACCTCGTTCAGCGAGTCGAGGCCCAGATAGCAGCAGATGAGGCAATTGAAGCGCACCGCCAGCAGTTCGAGGGGAGCTCGAAGAGGAAGAAAGAGGAGTCGCTGCCGCAGACAACTCCCAATAAGAAAAGCAAGCATTACGACAACTCCAGCCGAGACCGAGGATCTCGCCAACATCAGGACTACACTCCCCTGAACACTACCAGGACTAACGTACTGTACGCAATCAAAGACAACCAGATGCTCCGCAAGCCCAGACCCCTCGCTAAAAACTCAGGGGACCAGACAAAATATTGTGAGTTCCATCGTGGACAAGGACATGACACGGAAAATTGCTCCAAGCTTAAGGATGAAATCGAGCAACTCGTCAAACAAGGCCTACTGGGGAAATTCCTACGAGACTAGGCGACTATTCGGCTAGCAGGAGATCAGCTAGCGGCTTGTCAAGAAGTACTTGGAGGCAACCCTTAAGTCAGTCATCTCGGGAGAACGCTTCACACCTATTAGCGGGGCTCTACCCGCGCCACTGAAATGTTCTATCAACTTTGTTTCTATAAAAACTTTGCGTAAATTACCACTACGACTAAGAGTTTTTAAAGTTCTATTTCACGCATGTCATATCTTGCTCCATCGAAACTACGTAAAGACGTCCACTCACTAATGAACAGCACCTGCCTTCAGGCAGTGCGCTAATGAACAGCACCTGCCTCAAGGCAGTGCGCTAATGAACAGCACCTGCCTCAAGGCAGTGCGCTAATGAACAGCACCTGCCTCAAGGCAGTGCGCTAATGAACAACACTTGTCTCGAGGCAGTGCGCTAATGAACAGCACCTGCCTTCAAGCAGTGCGCTAATGAACAGCTCCTGCCTCGAGGCAGTGCGCTAATGAACAGCACCTGCCTCCGAGCAGTGCGCTAAAGAACAGCAACTGCCTCCAGGTAGTGCGCTAATGAACATCACCTGCCTCAAGGCAGTGCACTAATGAACAACACCTGCCTCAAGGCACTGCGCTAATGAACAGCACCTGCCTCCAGGTAGTGCGCTAGCTAACGGGGCCCTGCCCCGGGGACTTTGCACCGCCGTCGATTGAAGGTTCGCCCTTCTCCTCCGCCGTCGAGTCCCGGTGACGTAGGGGCCTGCCCCCCTTGCGTTCACCCACGGTTTGAATACAAACGCTATTCACCGGCCAAGCCGGGAGCCAGACTCGCGCAAAAAAGCCGCGAGCCAGACTCGTGCAAAAAAGCCGCGGGCCAGACTCGTGCACCTATTTTATTATGTAAAAGCCGCGGGCCAGACTCGTGCACCTATTTTATTATGTAAAAGTCGCGGGCCAGACTCGTGCAAACTAATTTTTCAACTAGTATACAAGCCGCGGGCTCAGATCCGCGCATACTCATCTGTAATTTTGAAAATAATCAAACTATACAGGTGCTAACAACCAGATCGACAAGATCGTGCAGATGAACAAGTATGATGTATACAATAAAAGAGATACAGCCACATCCGACAAACACGCAAACAAGCAACAAAACTAAAAGCAGGAAGGAGAAAGATAGACAGCATCAGTCCTCGGCTACATCCGAGTAGCCATCTCCAGAAAGATCTCCGGCTCCAAGGCCGGCGGTGTCGCATCCGAACTTCCTCCCCATCATGTGGAGGGACTTCTGAATGCCTCTCTGAAAGGAGACCTCATACTCGTCCGCTATCAGAGGCTCTACTTACGACGACAACTCCTACCCAAGGCCCCACAAAGAGAGCAATGATCAAAGCCGCCACAGAAAAATTAAAACCTCCGAACTCCTCACACCGAAACTCGGACTCCGAAGGTTTGGGGGGCTTATGTTATACCACCCGTAAAGGCCTTGGGGTGCGTCTAAAGGAAGCTCCGCTGAAGAGAGATGAGGTCAGCGGTCAACACGCAATCGCTCGAATCAAAGAAACCAAGCCCGCCATTTCCGCCACCAATCGCACCCGCACCCGCACCCCTCCGGGGTGCGGCCAAGCCGCACCCCCCCGGGGTGCGACTCAGCCGCGCCGCCCGTAGTGTGCGGCTTGGCCCCCTCCCCTCGCCTTTTTCTGCAGGGGAGCTCGCAAGGGGACCCGCCGTATTCACGCCCCCTCTCCAGGTGCGTAGGATCCCAATTCCTCCTTGGGGGACGACTCCCCGCTCCGCCGACTGCCCAGGGCGCCTCCGCGCTCAGAACACCTCCAAGCTCGTTCAAAGCACTTCCATGTTCATTGCGCGCTCAGAACTCCTCCGCGCTCACGCGCGCTCGGAACACCTCCAGGCGCGTTCAAAACACTTCCATGTTCATTGCGCGCTCAGAACGCTTCTAAGCGCGCTCAGACCGCCTCCAAGCGCGTTCAAAGCACTTCCATGTTCATTGCGCGCTCAGAACGCTTCTGAGCGCGCTCAGAATGCCTCCGCGCTCACGCACGCTCGGAACGCCTCCAAGCGCGTTCCAAGCACTTCCATGTTCGTCGCGCGCTCAGAACGCTTCTGAGCGCGCTCAGAACGCCTCCGCGCTCACGCGCGCTCAGAACGCCTCCAAGAGCGTTCAAAGCACTTTCATGTTCGTCGCGCGCTCAGAACGCTTCTGAGCGCGCTCAGAACGCCTCCAAGCGCGTTCAAAGCACTTCCCTGTTCGTTGCGCGCTCAGAACGCTTCTGAGCGCGTTCAGAGCATTCTCACTTTTTGTCTTTCAGGCTTCTCACTTTTTGTCTTTCAGGCTTCTCACTTTTTGTCTTTCAGGCGTCTCACTTTTTGTCTTTCAGGCGTCTCACTTTTTGTCTTTCCGGCTTCTAATTTTTCAGGAACGGCCAGTCGCCTTTTTCGCCTCCAACAGAACTGCCCGAACTGCCCGAGCCGCCCAAGCTGCCCGAAGGGCAAGATGGTCATTTACGAAAAATGGCGATCCGTGTGCCCCGAATTGGAAAATATGATTCGTCCACCGAGCATTTATGGAAATTGCAAACGGCAAAATTACCGGACCGCCCCCGACCAAAGCTATAAAAAGGGCCCTGGGGCTTCATTTGAAGGGACCTTGACTTCTGGACCCGGGAGAGCTCCTTGCAGACTTTTGCGGAATTCTCCTTCGGCGCTTGAAGATCTCCTTCGTGGACTTGAAGATCTTCATCATCCCGAAAGGCGACTAGCCTTCTCACTTCCGAAAGGCGACTAGCATTCTCAGAAGAAAAAGGCGACTAACCTTCTCACTTCCGAAAGGCGACTAGCATTCTCAGAAGAAAAAGACGACTAGCCTTCTCACTTCCGAAAGGCGACTAGCATTCTCAGAAGGAAAAGGCGACTAGCCGTCTCACTTCCGAAAGGCGACTAGCATTCTCAGAAGGGAAAAAGACTTAGTTTTTCCGAGAGGTGGTCTGTCACCCTCGGAGCTCGTTCTCTCTCTCTCCAAATATTGTAACGAGCAGCGGCCTGTCGCGCTCAAGTTCTAGTTTCCAAGTTGTAACCCCCAGAAGATAGTGAAGTTTAGTCGGCACAGCTCCGGCCGCGTGATTTTTTACCCTTTCCGGGTTTTCCACGTTAAAAAGTCCCTGTGTACTCAGCAAATCTCTAATTGACTGTTTGCGCGCTTAGTTCGCTCACGAGCTAAGGTGGTTCAAGTGAACCGGTCTACCACGAGCCCTAAGCGTTCCGCAACATCCATCATTATTTTTATTATATGGATGTAGTGTAATTACACAAATAGTCATTATATTTTATGAATTACCACTTTTTTCATAATACATGTTAAGTCATTGAAGTAAAAGAATGAGGCTATATTTGACAATTTTGAATGTTGCACCAAAGACAACTTCTTATATTTATACTAGTTAAAGTTATATATATATATATATATATTTGTATAATGACAGTATATAATAATATATATATAATTAAGGATCATATAAATCACATGATCCGACACGATCACGCCTGAAGTTCAGCGCAACTCAATCCAACTCATTACGGACCTCTCGACGTCCGTCGCCGCGAATTTTGTCCACCTAGGAGGAACCCGAACCCAAATATTTAACCATAATATGCATTCATACATGGGCTCCTGATGTGCACCCATAAAGATGACGTTCATCCATGGATTTATAATAGTCGTGTGGTGCGTTTAGAGAAAGCTCCACGAAGAAAGAGTGGAGTTAGTGGGGTCAAAGTCCAACCCATGACCTCGAAAACGGAGAAATCCGCTACGGACAGTTCACGCTTCGACGTCGCCAGGCGCGACCACGCCCCCGCCTCGGCCTAACCGCACCCCCAAGACGAGGGGTGCGGCCTAACCGCACCCCCCATCACAGGGGTGCGGCCATCCGCAATCCTTGTGGGGTGCGACCAAGTCGCACCCCTCTCCGCAACGGGGTGCGGCCAAGTCCCCTCTCCCCTTCCGCAGGGAGGCTCGCGGAGGGCTCGGCCGAAGTCATGCCCCTCGTCGGGCATGACCAGAGCCCAATTCCCCTTTCGGGGGTGCGACTCCTCATTCCTCCGTTCGCTCAGAACGCTCCGCGCTCATAGCACGCCCAGAACACTTCCGTGTCCGTTGCATGCCCAAAACACTTCCGTGTTCGTTGCATGCCCAGAACGCTTCCGTGTTCGTTGGGCGCTCAGAATGCTTCTGAGCGCGCTCAGAGCACTTTCGCACTCTGGGCACGCTCACTTTTTGTCTTTCCTAATTTCTCAGATTGCAGGACTCTCATGTCGCCTTTCTTACCTTCAATGAACTGCCCGAATTGCCCGAACTGCCCGAAGGGCGAGACGATCATTTACAAAAAATGACGACCCGTTTGCTCCAAATCGACCAGCGTGATTTGTACAACCCGTATTCGCCGAGTGGGCCCCTCAAGCCAAGTGGCGAGACCTGGGTCAGCTCGATCATTCGCCCCGCCTAGGAGGTGGAAGTACCCCCGGTTTGGTGGGGGTAAGGTGCAGAAGAAAAGGGGCTAGGCGAGTGGTGCTCTCACGGACCACTCGCCCGAAGGCGTGGGCACTCGCCCAGCTAGGCGGATGCCCAGCGAGTGGTGCCCTCACGGACCACTCGCCCAGGATGATTTAAGGGGGAAATGACCCAGATACCCCTGGTGGGCTGCATATAGCCCTTCGGAACAGCGGAGTTAGGCTGTTAGCAGACCAATTTGGGGTGCTGCTAGTAAAATTAAAAGGCGGATTCATGTTATTTGCAGACCAGCCTAGAAAAATCTATAAATAGACCCTTAAGGGCACCTTGGAGGGGATCCGATTTTAGAGAATCCTCTCCTCCAGGCTAGTTTTTGGTCGGCTGCTAGTGCCCTCCAAGGTGCCCGGTTGAGCTCTGGTTCGGGAGGGGAAGCTCTCTAAGATCTTCCGGGTGGGTGGCGGGACCTCCTCGCTTCAGCCTTGGGTCTATTCACATTCTCACATCCACCGTCAAGAGAGTCTAGTGAGGGAGAAGTAAGCATCGGCTACACCCCCAGTGGGTCCGAACTCCAGAGACCTGTTGCAGGTTTCAACATTTTTGGTGCGGTGAGCGTGGAAAGTAGCCGGTGAAGGAAAATCTTGAATTAGGTTCGATGACAGGAGATGGGGGGAATGGTTCTGACTCAGGTCACTCGCAGCCACCCGCGACAGGAGAGTAGCTGGAGATGTTTGAGAAGTTCAAGCGAGAGGTCCTGCAGACAGTTCTCGCAGCAAGGAGCGAGTGCGAGACCCCGGCGGTCCCCGTGGTTCCGCCCCTGCAGATCGGCGAGAATGCACCAGGGCAGCGGCCGGGGAAGGAGGTGCCAGCAGAAGGAAGTGCGCGAGATCTCCCGGGGCGGCAGCTGTTCAGCAGTCCGGCGAGTGCTGAGGTGTGCGAGCTGGGTCCGCGCGAGAAGACCATTCGCCGAACAGGGGAAGGGAGCCCCTTTTGCGAGATGATCCTCTCGGCCCTAGTGCCAGAGGGGTTTCGTGGGCCGGAGATGTCCTACTACATCGGCAAGGAGGATCCAGTCGTGCACCTGCAGTGGTTTGAGGACATGACCTCAATCCTTCCCATGTCGGATGTTTTTCAATGCCGACTCTTCGCAACCACCCTGAAAGAGAAAGCAAGGGACTGGTTCCACCAGCTTTCCGCGGGTTCCATCTACACGTTTGATGATCTGCGCCGAGGCTTTCGGTTGCGCTTCTCGACGTCAAAAAAGAGAAAGAAGGATGCGGAGGCTCTCTTCAAGATCAGGCAGAGGGAGGGAGAGTCCCTGACACATTACGTGGATAGGTTCCAGGAGGAGATACACCTCGTACAGGAGGTGCCGGGATTCGCCCTCCAGATGGCGTTCATCGTAGGGTTGCGAGACGGGTTCTTCAAGATGGACCTTAAAAAAAGACCTCCCTCATCCTTTGAAGAATTGATGGAGCGAGCAGCAGAAGAGATTGAAGGGGAGGCGGCCAACCCGGAGTTCTACAGGAGGTTGGCAAAGATGAGCGAGCCTGAGGTGAGGCAGCAAGAAGGAAGAAGGCGAGAAGAACCTAGGGGTCAGGGGTTCGAAAGGCCGCCTCGGAATTGGAGGAATCAAGAGCCCAACAACAGGTTGGGCTGGAGACACCAGGAAGGACCGGCGAGTGGTCAGGAAGAAGGATACCAAGGAAGAGAAGCGGGAGGAATGAATCCGGGGTGGAGGCAGGGTCCCAGACCCCCTCACCCCCCAAGGGAGCAAGCTATGGCAGTAGGCCGGGGAAGAGGGCCAGAGGAGCAAGAGGAGGAAGAGGAAGAGCAGGGAGAGGGGGCAGGGTGGCGTTGCCTTATTGTGACTTTCATCAGGAAGAAGGTCACGCGACCGCCACCTGCCCAGAGTTCTTGGAGATGAGAGAGAGAGGTCAGCCACGGCGGCAGCAAGCCAGGATCGAGGAAATGCTCCCGGAGGCGGAAGAAGGCCGATGCGAGGACAGGGCGGATACAGGAACCAGGGGGAATCGGGGTGATTCACGGAGGGGTTGGGATAGAGGCCTCTCGCAAGAGGAGCTTCCAGGCGATGTTCCGAAGGGACGTCGCATCGACTTCCCAGACCCCACCCCTCTCGGAGAAGCTCACCTTCTCCTCGGAAGACATGCCAGATTATGAGGATCCATTCTGCGACGCCCTGGTGATTCAGACAGCAATTGAAAATTTCACGGTCTCCCGGATCCTGGTGGATAACGGGAGCTCAGTGAACGTGATCTTCAAGAAGGCCTTCGACGCAATGGAGGTGGAAAAGAAGAGGGTGCAGGCCTCCGACGGACCGCTGTTTGGTTTCTCAGGCGAGCGGAAGGAGGTCGAGGGAGGTGTTGGTCTCCAGGTGACGCTAGGAGGAGTCCCAAGAAACTGTCGGTTCGTCATTGTGGACGCTCCGAGCATCTATAACGCCATTTTCGGACGACCCCTCATCAGCGCCTTCCGGTGCGTGCCCTCATCGTACCATCAGTGCTTAAAGCTCCATAGTGGAGGAGTCCAGGTCCGCATCCGAGGAGATGCTAAGGTGGCGAGGCAGTGCTATGTGACTGCCATCAACACCATTTCATGGATGGCGGATGCCGAGAAGATGGATGAAGAGATGGCGAGGCCGGAGGGGCCAGGAGAAGTGGAAAAGAGAGAAGTAGGGAGAGAGGGCGATGCCCGAAAGGAGAATATGGAGGTCGCTCGTGAGGAGCGGGAGGTCGAGTTGTTGGAGGTCGCTCGTGAGAAGCAGGAGGTCGAGTTGTTGGAGGTCGCTCGTGAGGAGCAGGAGGTCGAGCCGGTGGAGGCGGAAGGAGTCGCAGAGGAAGAGGCCCGGGTAGAAGGGCGAAAAGCAAAGGGCCAATGGGAAGAGCCAGCCCGGCTCGAGGCGGCAGAAGAGGTGGTGGAGATGGAAGTCCTCACCCAGGAAGGGAGGGTGAGAGAGGTGCGGATCAGCGGGAGTCTCGGCCCGGAGGACAGGGTGAAGATGCTGGAGTGCATCCAGAGGAACGTGGATGTCTTCGCATGGAGCGCAGCTGATATGCCAGACATCGAGGCGGACGTGGCTTGCCATCGTCTCAACCTCGATCCGGAAGCCCGTCCCATCCGGCAGAAGAGGAGGACCTTCGCCAGCAAGCTTGAAGGACCCATCCGCGAGGAGGTGGCAAAGCTCCTCGAAGCAGGTTTTGTATCGGAGATCCAGTACCCAGGCTGGGTCTCCAACGTCGTAATGGTAAAAAAGGCCGATGGCCGCTGGCGCATGTGTGTGGATTTTTCATTATTAAATAAGGCCTGCCCTAAGGATTGCTACCCCTTGCCTCGGATCGACGCGCTGGTTGACTCAGCCGTCGGTTTTTCTGTGATGAGTTTTTTGGATGCTTTTTCAGGTTATCACCAGATCAAGATGCACCCCCCAGACGTCAAAGACGTCTCGTTCATCACCAGGGAGGGATGCTACTGCTATAAGATGATGCCCTTCGGGTTGAAAAATGCAGGAGCAACCTACCAGAAGATGATGGACCGGGTGTTTAGGGAGCAAAGGGGAAGGAACCTGGAGGTCTATGTGGATGACCTTATGGTGAAGAGCAAGCGCGTGAACTCTCACATCCAGGACCTCGAGGAGACCTTCGCCACCCTACGCAAGTACAAGATGCGCTTGAACCCCCTGAAGTGTGTGTTTGGGGCCAGTAAGGGAAAATTCCTGGGGCACCTTCTCACCCCTTGGGGGGTAGAGCCTAATCCGGACAAGGTGAAGGCCATAATGGAGCTGGGGTCGCCGCGGAACGCCAAGGAAGTTCAGCGCTTGACCGGAAGACTCGCAGGGCTGAGCAGGTTTCTCTTCCAAGCCGGGGAGAAATGCTCCCCCTTCTTCAAAACATTACGAGGTAACCAGAAGTTTGAATGGACAAAAGAATGCGAGGAGGCCTTCCAGGCCTTGAAGAGCCAACTCACCAAGGCTCCCCTGCTTCAAGGTCCCAAGGAGGGGGAGGATCTATATCTATATCTCGGGGTCGGGACAGAAGCCGTAAGCTCCGTCCTGGTTCGGGAGGAAGGCAAGAAGCAGCTGCCCGTCTACTACGCGAGCAGGGTCCTGAGGGAAGCAGAGCTCAGATACCCGATCTTGGAGAAGTTGGCATTTGCTCTAGTCGTCGCGGCAAGGAAGCTCAGGCCATACTTCCAGGCCCATTCAATTCAAGTGGTGACGGACCACCCTCTCCGCCAGATCTTCGAAGGAGTGGAACACTCGGGAAGGCTCGCAAAATGGTCAATAGAACTAAGTGAATTCAACATTGTCTTCGTCCCTCGACTGTCCATGAAGGCACAGGTGGTGGTTGATTTCATGGCAGATTATGTGGCCGAGATGAAGGAAGATGGAACCCCTCGTCACGTTCCGTGGAAGCTGCTGGTGGACGGGGCTTCGGGCAAGAATTCACTCGGAGGAGGGGTGGTGCTGGAAAGTCCCCAAGGGGTAAAGATCGAGCAGACACTAGTGATACACTTTCCAATCACCAACAACCAGGCGGAGTATGAGGCGGTGATCGCCGGTCTACGGTTGGCTCAGGAGCTCGGTGTCCATGACGTGGAGGTCCTCACCGACTCAATGGTAATAGCCTCTCAGATCAAGGGAGAGTTCGAGACGAGGGAGCCTGCGCTCATAAAGTACTTGGCCAAAGTGAGGGGTCTCGTGGGAACGTTCAAAACTTTCTCCATCCAGCACGTCCCGCGTGAGGAGAGCACCCCGGCGGATCGGTTGGCCAAATCCGGTCCTCGGGCCGGGGGAACCCTGACGGATCTATTCCGCCCTTCGATTGAAGAAGGAGAACTCATGGAAGTGGAGCAACGGCCCTCCTGGAAGGATCCCTTCGTCACCTTCCTTGCAACAGGAAAGTTTCCAGAGGAGGTCCCGGACCAGAGGCGCTTCCGATATAAGTCCGCCTACTACGTGCTCCACGAGGGGGACCTGTATCGGAAGACCCTCTCGGGTCTCCTGGCCCGATGCATTTCAGAGGAGGAGGTCCCAAAGATCTTGGAAGAATTCCACTCCGGCGAGTGCGGCAGCCACTCGGGGAGCAGGATGTTGGAGGCAAGAATAGTGAGGCAGGGGTACTTCTGGCCAACCCTGAGTAAAGACGCGACAGCCTTCGCCAAGAGGTGCCAGAAGTGCCAAATGTTCGCCCCGCTTCAGCTCGTGCCAGCTCAGAGGCTAAGGAGTATCACGGCGCCCTGGCCATTCGCCATATGGGGAATGGATCTGGTAGGACCCTTCCCCCAGGCTAGTGGGCAGAGGAGGTTTCTCCTAGTAATGATTGACTACTTCTCAAAATGGTTAGAGGTCAAGGCGTTGGCTAAGGTCACCTCCCAGGTAATCCGAAACTTCGTATGGGGGGAGATCATTTGTCGACATGGGTTTCCACAAGCCATAGTCACGGATAATGGTCCGCAGTTCGCAAGCGAGGAATTCATCAACTTCTGTGGCCAGCTGGGGATAGACCTCAGGTTTGCATCCGTTCATCATCCCAGGAGCAACGGACAAGTGGAGGCGTCCAACAAGGTCATCGTGAACCTGCTCAAGAAAAAGGTGGAAAATCTGAAGGGCAATTGGGTGGAACAGCTTCCATCGGTCTTGTGGGCCCTAAGAACTACCCCCAACACCGCCACAGGAGAGACCCCTTTCAAGCTCTCTCACGGCTGCAAGGCCGTCATCCCCATAGAGTTCGAAGTTATGACACCACGGGTAAAGGCCGCCGCAAGCAGAGAGGAAAGTTGGAGAGCCGAAAATGAGATGGAGTTGCAGCTCTCCCTCGACCTCATCGGGGAAGCTCGGGACCTGGCAGCCATTCGCCAAGAAGAGGTCAAGCGGCGGATGGGCAGGTATTTCGACAAGCACGTCAGGGTCAAGCAGTTCGAGAAGGGAGATCTGGTGCTCAAGAAGGTCGATGCGGCTGGAAGGTCCGCCGCCGTGGGAAAACTTAACCCCAACTGGGAAGGCCCCTATGTCGTGGAAGAGGCACTAAAGTCTGGGGGGTATCGCCTTCAGAATGTGGAGGGCCGACCTCTCAGCCACACGTGGAGTGGTGACGATCTTAAACGTTTCTATCCCTAAAAATATGTAATGAAAATGTTTTTGAAATAAGAATATTTTGTTTAACATGTGTGTTTGAGATTGATACTGCAGCTTGTAGGAAAAACTCCGAAAGCTCCCAAAATGGCCCCGAGCAGACCCGCTGTCCAGGCTCTCATCTAGCTGGCAGGTCCGAAGGCTCACTCGGAGGCAGGTTCTATGTGAAAGAAAAGATGGCCCCGAGCAGACCCGCTGTCCAGGCTCTCATCTAGCTGGCAGGTCCGAAGGCTCACTCGGAGCCAGGTTCTATGTGAAAGAAAAGATGGCCCCGAGCAGACCCGCTGTCCAGGCTCTCATCTAGCTGGCAGGTCCGAAGGCTCACTCGGAGGCAGGTTCTATGTGAAAGAAAAGATGGCCCCGAGCAGACCCGCTGTCCAGACTCTCATCTAGCTGGCAGGTCTGAAGGCTCACTCAGAGGCAGGTTCTATGTGAAAGGAAAGATGGCCCCGAGCAGACCCGCTGTCCAGGCTCTCATCTAGCTGGCAGGTCCGAAGGCTCACTCGGAGGCAGGTTCTATGTGAAAGGAAAGATGGCCCCGAGCAGACCCGCTGTCCAGGCTCTCATCTAGCTGGCAGGTCCGAAGGCTCACTCGGAGGCAGGTTCTATGTGAAAGAAAAGATGGCCCCGAGCAGACCCGCTGCCCAGGCTCTCATCTAGCTGGCAGGTCCGAAGGCTCACTCGGAGGCAGGTTCTATGTGAAAGGAAAGATGGCCCCGAGCAGACCCGCTGTCCAGGCTCTCATCTAGCTGGCAGGTCCGAAGGCTCACTCGGAGACAGGTTCTATGTGAAAGAAAAGATGGCCCCGAGCAGACCCGCGGTCCAGGCTCTCATCTAGCTGGCAGGTCCGAAGGCTCACTCGGAGGCAGGTTCTATGTGAAAGAAAAGATGGCCCCGAGCAGACCCGCTGTCCAGGCTCTCATCTAGCTGGCAGGTCCGAAGGCTCACTCGGAGGCAGGTTCTATGTGAAAGAAAAGATGACCCCGAGCAGACCCGCTGTCCAGACTCTCATCTAGCTGGCAGGTCCGAAGGCTCACTCGGAGGCAGGTTCTATGTGAAAGAAAAGATGGCCCCGAGCAGACCCGCTGTCCAGGCTCTCATCTAGCTGGCAGGTCCGAAGGCTCACTCGGAGGCAGGTTCTATGTGAAAGAAAAGATGGCCCCGAGCAGACCCGCTGCCCAGGCTCTCATCTAGCTGGCAGGTCCGAAGGCTCACTCGGAGGCAGGTTCTATGTGAAAGGAAAGATGGCCCCGGGCAGACCCGCTGTCCAGGCTCTCATCTAGCTGGCAGGTCCGAAGGCTCACTCGGAGGCAGGTTCTATGTGAAAGAAAAGATGGCCCCGAGCAGACCCGCTGCCCAGGCTCTCATCTAGCTGGCAGGTCCGAAGGCTCACTCGGAGGCAGGTTCTATGTGAAAGGAAAGATGGCCCCGAGCAGACCCGCTGTCCAGGCTCTCATCTAGCTGGCAGGTCCGAAGGCTCACTCGGAGGCAGGTTCTATGTGAAAGGAGAGATGGCCCCGAGCAGACCCGCTGTCCAGGCTCTCATCTAGCTGGCAGGTCCGAAGGATCACTCGGAGGCAGGTGCTATGTGAAAGAAAAGAAGGCCCCGAGCAGACCCGCTGTCCAGGCTCTCATCTAGCTGACAGGTCCGAAGGCTCACTCGGTGGCAGGTTCAAAATCCTCAGGGGGTGACCTCAAGAGCACTCGCATTGACCACGCGCGGGAGAAACGACCTCACTTCACTTTCATGATTACCTAAGCAAAACCCCGGTTTGGGCGAATGGTAAGGAAGTGCGAGTGAGGGAGGCAGCGGAAAGCGAAGGGGAGAGACACGCCCAGGTCACCCTCGAGCATTCGCTAGGTGGCCGGGACAGTTGCACTACATTTTGAACGTCCTAATGAGCCTAGCGAGATATAGCGGCGAATGAGAAAGAATTAACATCCTAGTAAGCCTAGCGAGACATAACAACAAATGAGAAAAAGTGGAGATAGCACAAAAATGGAGAGCACAAAAATCGTGGCCAATATACATATATTTCAAGGGCACTCGCCCTGTTCATGATTACATTCAAAGGATTTTAAGTAAAAGACGGCAAAAAACACGGTCCAGCTCAGGGGTCGGCAGGCTTCTCGCCAGAAGATCTATCACTCTCGCCTGAATCCGGTAGGAGGGCGTCTTCTCGCGGCTCGCCATCCTCATATTCCGGGAAGGGGATCGGGATGAAGAGCTCGGGGACGACCTGCCGAGCAGAGAGGCATTCGGCCTCTTCCTTCAGGTACCCAGCCTGCCGCAACACCTGCAGCGCATGCTTCACGGCGCTCTGGGCGTTCTCCTGCATCAATTGCTCCAGCTCGTGGTGGGGGTAGAAGTGCCCCCCGCTCCCCAAGGCGAGTGCTGAGACCTCGGCTTCTCGCGACCGCTGGACCTCGGCCTTGGCCAGCCGGACTTCGTCTTCAAGGCCAGCCACCCGAGCGCGAAGCATCTCGGCAACCATGGTATCCTGAGAATAATAATAAAGGTGGTAAGAAGAAAGTGCATCGATCGGCAACAGGCCACTCGCGGGGAAGGAGAAAATGTATATACCTCCGCAACGGGGTGGCTGGCGAGAAGGGTTTCCGCAGCTGCCAGCTTCGTCTTGAGTTCCAGCGCCTCGGCAGAAACGACGGCTTTGGACTCCTCAACCTCCGCCAAGTTCCGCGCCAGTTTTATGCTCCGGCGCGAAGACATATGCGCGAGCTCGAGCGCCCGCAGCATGGCCCTGGCGGTCTCATGGGCGAGGACCTGAGTCGTCTCGGCATCGTAGACTTCAGCATCCTCCCGACCGTAGAGGGCATACACGATGGCATAGGCCTCACCACTCGCGAGGTCGCTCTCTATCCACGATGGATGAAGGGTGGAGAGCGAGACCCTGTTGGCGTTCCTGTCCCACTTTACCAGGGGGGCCCCTGAGGGGTCCACGTACTTCTCGCCGCTGGGGAAGTTCCGGTGGTCCCTGGGCAATGGAGGCGGCGGCAGCGACGATCCCGCGCGAAGGGTGGTCTCGCCTGGCGCACCCACCCCCGGGGTTTGAGTCTGAGCACTCGCCCCTAGGATCTCGTCCAAGACCCCCTTTCCCTTGGCAGAGGGGGGATTCCTTGATTTCTTGGAAGAAAAGGAGGCCAGCGCCCCCGGTTTCCGCTTCTTTCCGCTAGGCTTGGAGGAGGAGGGTTCTTCCCGACAGGCATCCGCTGCAGCCTGTGCGAAAGACACAGAAGCCCCAGCGGGACGCGGCGGATGCAGGGGAAAGCTACGCACGCCTGCATAATATTGCGAGTGATTTAGCGAATGGTAAAAGAGTCACAAGATCGAAACGAACGAAGTTCCGAAAACTTACCCTCGCCCTGCGGAATGAGCGGGAGCGAGTTGACGTTTTGCCAGAGATAGACGAGGTCCATCCCGTGCTCCAAGATATATTGGTGGAGTTTGGCCTCGTGCCCCCCTAGGGTCGGGGGGCGGAAGGTTGACTTCTCCTCCTGCACTGGGGCGAGAAGTGTATTCCCCAGGTTCCCGCTGACGAAAAGGAAGCGCCGAACCCAGTCATGATTCTTATTCGGGAGCCCGTAATGCTTGAGCGGGTTCAGACCCGAGAAGAACGAGATGCCGTTGGTACAACGAAAGGTGTAGAGCTTGCGGAAGACGGGGAGTGAGAACTCGATCCCCTCTTCTCGCAGATAGCTCGCGTACCCGACCAGCATGGCGATGGAGTTGGGGTTGAGCTGGCCGGGCACGACTCCGTAATATCTGAAGGTCTGGCGGAGTTCTGGCCAGATGGGCAGGTGAAACCCCACCTCGAAGTGCTCTAGCGGGATCGCGAGAGCACAGGACGAGCTAGATGGAGTTTAGGCGCTCGTCCGACCTGGGCTTTCGCGCCTCAAACCCAGGCGGGATGTAATCCGCGACCGCAGTCAGGTAAGCCTCGCCGAGAGGTCGCACGAATCGAAGGTGTGGTTGACGAACGCGATGGCGCACCTGGCTCTGCCTTCCGCATCACCACCCATGACGCGAACGACGAAGGATAAGAAAGCAGCAGAAAAGAGAGAAGTGCGAGTGCTAGCGCGAGGAAAGAGAAAGAGCGGATGGTAAGGTATTTAATACGGTGGTTGAAAGGCCTATTTATAGAAGGGCTAAACGGCGTTTGGGCTTTCGAGGTAACGGGTGTGCAGATAGCAGTCGCGCCCTCCCGACGCCTCAGAACCCGGGCCGACCCCTCTCGCTCAGTAATGACATGCCCTGTGGCTATTCGTTCATCGACTAAGCGAAAAAGGTTAAGAAAGCATTCGGCAATAATGAAACATTCGGCAATACCCAAGCAAGATATAGGAAATAAAAGACGAAGATTAGAGCATTCGCAAAACACAGAACAAGATTATTACAAACGGAAATAAAAGTCCAGCATCCGCGCTACAAAAAGCAGAAAAATTACAAGAAGGGCGAATGAAGACTGGCTCAATACTCCTCCCAGACCCACCGACCTCGCTTTCGCGACCCAGCTTCCATGGGAATTCGCGGGCGGTAATATGCGAGTATATTGGTGATTTCATGGGAAGCCAATTGGAGTTGGTCCCGGGCTCGCGCGGCGTGTGTTTCGGGAGACAACTCCCCTCCTTCGCCCCCCAGGCGCTCCACCGTTGTGAGAATGCGCGAGTAGTCCCGATGGAGGTCCTTTAGCTCACGCGCGACTCTCAGCCGCACGTCGTCCACCTGGCCGGCTACGTTTCGCTGGATGTGGATGAGCTTCCCCAAGACCTCCGAGATCCGATCCTTCAGGGTCGCGTGATCCGAGGAGTCGCCCAGAAAGTCAGCGAGATCCCCAGGGGAAGGGAGAGGCGAGAGCATCCCCTCTCCCCCCTCGTAGTAGGAGTCAAAGGGGGAGGCTTCCCGATAGCCTGCGGAATCACAACTAGGTCAGTAGTGATAAAATATGCGAGTACGATAGGGGCGGGTGCGTGAACTGACCTGGGGTGGGGTCCTGGTGACCTGAAGGACGAGACGAATGGGGGTGCATTCCAAACAACCAGGCGGGAGGTAAGACCTTTCCCTTTCCTGGACGGTAAGGCTGTGAGGTAGGAGCTGGAGCATCCGCAGGATCATTCGCGCGGCCCTGCTGACCGGATCCCTTCTGGGGGGACACCCTCGGCTCGTCCGCAAGCGCGGAGGGGTTCGGTCGAACAGGGGAACTCGGAGGAATAGAGTCCCGCAGCGAAAGGTTGGGGTCGAGGGCTACAAAAAACAGTGGTCAGCAGCGAGCAGCAGGAAGGATGAATCCAAAAGGGATTACAACTTACCGGACTGAAATGAGGTCCGCCCGGAGGAGGTGGAGGAGCAAGGTCCCGACCTGGAGGCCTCTCGCCCGGGGGAGGTGGCACCACGACACTGCTCGAGACAGCCCCGTGGCCGGTCCCGGGCATCGAGATTCCCTGCGAATGGTCAGAGCGAAGGCAGGGTAAGGAGAGGAACTAAACAGAGGGACGAGAGGAATCCTCATACCTGCGTCCCGAGGTCCAGAGGGTTCGTTGCCGGAAGAGTATCCGCCGGCGGAGTCCTCGCCGGAGGAGTGCCCGCAGGGGATTTCGAGGCAGTCTCGCCTCTCTGACGATTCAGTCGAATCGCCTTGGCTCGACGCGAGACGTAGGGGGCATTCGGATCCCGTTTAGACAAGAGCCAGGGAGCAAATCTGGCTGCCTTGGGGGCAGTTACAGCTTGGGCCGCGGCCAGACGCTCGATCATCTCCCGCGAGAGGGGTCTCGCGGAAGGCTTGTGAGAAGACATTGATATCAATGCGGGACTAAGAGAAGGAAGAAGCTCCGAATCAAGGGTTGTCAACGCTCCATGAAGTTCTGACATGAAGAGATATATATAGGACAACGGTGGGACCCACAGAATCTTGTGAAAGTCCAGTCAGCAAGCACTCACCGAATACAGGGTTGGACTGTTCTTTCCGAGCGTAGTAACCACTCGCAAAGAGCGGGGATTGTGTACAACTCGTATTCGCCGAGTGGGCCCCTCAAGCCAAGTGGCGAGACCTGGGTCAGCTCGATCATTCGCCCCGCCTAGGAGGTGGAAGTACCCCCGGTTTGGTGGGGGTAAGGTGCAGAAGAAAAGGGGCTAGGCGAGTGGTGCTCTCACGGACCACTCGCCCGGAGGCGTGGGCACTCGCCCAGCTAGGCGGATGCCCAGCGAGTGGTGCCCTCACGGACCACTCGCCCATGATGATTTAAGGGGGAAATGACCCTGATACCCCTGGTGGGCTGCATATAGCCCTTCGGAACAGCGGAGTTAGGCTGTTAGTAGACCAATTTGGGGTGCTGCTAGTAAAATTAAAAGGCGGATTCATGTTATTTGCAGACCAGCCTAGAAAAATCTATAAATAGACCCTTAAGGGCACCTTGGAGGGGATCCGATTTTAGAGAATCCTCTCCTCCAGGCTAGTTTTTGGTCGGCTGCTAGTGCCCTCCAAGGTGCCCGGTTGAGCTCTGGTTCGGGAGGGGAAGCTCTCTAAGATCTTCCGGGTGTGTGGCGGGACCTCCTCGCTTCAGCCTTGGGTCTATTCACATTCTCACATCCACCGTCAAGAGAGTCTAGTGAGGGAGAAGTAAGCATCGGCTACACCCCCAGTGGGTCCGAACTCCAGAGACCTGTTGCAGGTTTCAACATGATTCGCCCGTCAGGTGGTTATGGTGGTTACAACGGCAAAATACCGGGCTACACAAAGTTATAAAAGGAGCCTCAGGCCTTCATTTCAGGGGACTTTGCCTTCTGCGTCCGAGAGAGCTCCTTTGAAGATTTCCTTGGAATTCTCCTTCGGCGCTTGAAGATCTCCTTCGAATCATCGAAGATCTCCTTCGAGCCTTCGAAGGTCGCGAAAGGCGACTCAGCCTTCTCACTTTTGTTCTCACCAGCATTCTCACTTTCGTTCTCACTACTGTTCTCAGAAGAAAAATGACTTAGCTTTCTGAGAGGCGGCCTGTCACCTTCGGATCTCTCTCACTCTCATTGTAACGAGCAGCGGTCTGTCGCGCTCGAGCTCTAAGTCTCTAATTGTAATCCCCCAGAAGATAGTGAAATTTGGCTGTCACAGCTCCGGCCGCGTGATTTTTCACCCTTTTCGGGTTTTCCATGTTAAAAGTTCCCGTGTCACTTACTAGCTTACTCTTTGACTGTTAGCGTGCTCGGTTCGCTTCCGAGCAAAGACGGTTCAAGTCGACCGGTCTACCAAAGCACCCAAGCGACCCGCAACAAACCATAAAGTGAGAATTGTCGCTAAGGGCTACTACTCCTAGGAGTATGGAATTGACTTTAATGAAACTTTTTTGTGTGAATTGAGAGTGTTCGTGCTTTACTTGTCGCGGCCGCACACCATGAAATAGAGGTCACCGACTTGATGTCAAGTCGGTGTTACTCAATGGTGAAATTAAAAAAGAAGTTCATGTGAATCAATTAACTATAGGGATATAAGAAGATAAGATAAGAAGAAAAAATGTGACGTCTTTATAAGACCCTCTACGACTTGAAGCAGGCACCAATTAAGTTCCTTGAATCGGAAGATGAACAAATATTTAAGCATACATCAGTTCAACCGAAGCTTGAATGAGCCCGCTCTTTATACAAAGAGGTATGACAAAGGATTGTCTCTTGCTATGTCGTAGACGATCTCATCTTCATTGGGACAACCTCAGATATTGCCGACGATTTCAAATCCATCATGAAAAAGGAACACAAAATGAGTGATTTTCATAAACCAATTAAGAAAGTACATCAAAAAATTGCCTGACAAGTTCAACATGATCAGTTGCAATCCCGTGTTTACTCCAATGCCCACAAGCATGAAGCTAAGCAACAAAGATCTCAGTACACATCAGAAGAAGAATATAGGAGTCTTGTATGGTCACTCATATATCTCCCCAATACTCGCTCACACATCAAAAAATTCGTGAGTTTTGTTTCCAGATTCATGACTAAGCCAAGCGCAGAGCATCTCATCACTGCTAAATGAATCCTACGTTATTTACAAGGCACGTAGCAAATTGGGCTCTTATAAAACAAAAAAGACGACTCTTTTCTTTCTGATTTCATAGACAGTGACTGGGGGAGCACTTAGTGATCGCAAGAGCACATGTTGTTGAGTTGGTTTGTATTTATTCCTTCACCTAACTCCGCCATAAGGGAGAGCAGCACACGTGACATTACCATGCATGGAGCAGTCACGTGAAGAAGGAATAATAATATAAAATACTCCTTGTGCAGCATACGTAAGAGGAGTTGTACGTATATTATAAGGTGGAAGCTTCACCACTCCTATTGATCCCGAGGCCAAAAGTGGTCGAGGGCCGCGGCCGGCGCCGGCGAACGCCGGAGCACGTCGCCGTGAGCACGCAGGCGGATGCTGGCATGGCGAGGAGGAGGCTGGCTGCTACAAGTGCGGCAAGTCGGCGGGGGGCTGCAACTTGTGCGGCAAGGTTGCTGCGGGTGTGACGAGTTTATGGTTGGCGGAGACACGATGGCGGGCTGCATAGGCGCGGCAAGGCCAAGTCTCGGTGGGGTGCTTTCTCCGGTGGTGGTGGGCCGTCTAACGACGACGAAGGTTCGTTCTGTCACGAACCTTGTGCGTCCGCTGCGCTAGCGGATTGCAGTCAAGATTTTTCTCTCTCCCGTGGATCGAGCGAGTCTGGCTTCTCCGCGGCGTTTTTTAACGGACGTTGATATATTTCTTCGTATTTTGAATATTGCAGTTATATATTTTTATATATGCGGTGCACGGTTCAGAAATATTTGGGCGTTTCTTGCGTCACCCTGTATTAATTTGATTGTGTCTGAGGGATTGATTCTGCGTTATCCCCAAAACATGCGAATTGAATTTGTTTTTTTTTTGCTTGGAAGTAAACAAATTTCTTGGTCTTCCAAGAAGCAAAAAATTGTTGCACTCTCCAAAGTCGAAGCAGAATATGTAGCAGCTTGCAGAGTAGCATGTGAGGCCATATGGCTGCAAAGATTTCTGGCTGATTAGGTTTGAACCAAGAGACAAAAGTAACCACAATTTTGTGTGACAACAATGTCGAGATCGGGATTGCCATAAATCTCATATTCCACAACCGAACTAAACATATAGAACTGAAATATCACTTCCTAAATGGACTAGTAGAAGAAGAAAAGATCCAGCTTCACTATTGTCCCGCCACCAAATAGTTGACTCGTTTGGCTCGGCTTATTTGCTCCGGTGAGTTTGGGCAAAAACGTCGATAGATTTGCACAGTTGAGAGCTAAGCTGCTTACCTATTGTGAATCGACATTATTGGGGAATATTGAAGGTAGTAATGCAGAGCAACACACGACATAGAAGGCTAATCAAAAACTACTAAGGGTTCGTTCGTTTGAACGGAATTGGCTTTTTAGAATTGGCTTTTCGACGAAAACCAATATCTACATGAATTGATTTTGTATAGAATTCCAATTTTGTTGTTCGACTGTAAGATTGAATTCAGTAAACAGAATTGAAATTGAGGCACAAAAGTTGTTCGGCTGAATAATGTAATTGGTATTGGAATTGATATTATACAATAATTTTATAAAACTCAAAATAGGTGTCAGCGCCGAAAGCTTTAAATTGCATAATATATTTTAAGACGCTCGTTTTTTGCCCAAGCGCAATTTTTTCGCTCAGGTGCGTGTTTTTTGCCCGGGCGCGCATTTTACTCCAGAACGTGTATTTTTCGCCAAGGTGTGTATTTTTTGGCCCATGATCGCATTTTTCTCCCGATCGCGAGTTCTTCGGTTGGGAGTGCATTTTTTGTCACGGAAGCACACTTTTTGTCTAGAAGCACATTTTTTTCCCGTGCGCGCATTTTTTTCATTGACGCTCGTTTTCGCCCGAGCGGGTGTTTTTTGACCCAGGTGTGCGTTTTGCGGCCCGAGCAAAAAATGCGCGATTGGGAGAAAAATGCTCGCCCGAGAAAAAAATGAGCGGTGGGGCCGAAATAAACGCGATTTGGCAAAAAATGTGCGCCCGGGCAAAAAATATGTTCCCGAACGAAAAAACGCCCTTCAAGGCGAAAAATGCGCGCCCGACGAAAAACACGTGCCCGTCGAAAAATACGCGGCCGGGCGAAAAAACGTGCGCTCGGGCGAAAAATGCGTGCCCGGGCGAAAAACGCGCACCTGGGCGAAAAACACGCGTTCGGTTGAAAAACGCGCGTCCGGCAAAAAACGCGCGCCCGAGAGAAAAACATGCGCCCGGTTGAAAAATGCGCGCTTGGGCGAAAAAATGAGCGCCCGATTGAAAAAACGCCCTCGGACGGAAAAACGTGCGCCCGACAAAAAAACATTCGCGCTGGTCAAAAAATGTGTGCCCGAGTCAAAAAACGAGCGCTCGGAAAACGCGCACTCGGGCGAAAAAAGAGTGTTCGGGCGAAAAATGCCCGCCAGGCCAAAAAACACCCGGCCGGCCGAAAAACGCCCGCCTGGACGAAAAATATGCGCCCGAGTGAAAAACGCGCGCTCGAGCGAAAAACCGCGCTCCCTGGCGAAAAAACACCCGCCTTGGCGAAAAATGAACGCCCGTTCGAAAAACACGCGCCCGACCGAAAAACACGTACCCGGCCGAAAAACACACACTCTGCAGGAAAACGCACGCCCGGGCGAAAAACGCGTGCGTAGGCCAAAAAACTCTGGCAAAAATACTTCATTATGCGGAAAACCCATGGGCGGATGTAAGAATTGACGATTTGATTTTTTAGTTCAAAGTCAAAGCCATTGACTTTCACATGAAAGTCAATATCCGCATAAATTCCGTTGTGCCGAACATTAGAATTGGATTTCTAATCGTCAATGCCAATTCCTGAAAGCCAATTTCGCCCAAACGAACGGACCCTAGATGAAGTTATAAAGACAAAGGGGCAGGAAGAAAAAGACGAGGCAGAGGAGAAGAAGAAAGAAGCTGCTTATGTAATAGAAGTTTTAAAACATGTTACTAATAAATCCGGTTTGAGCTCTATAAAATGGACCTGCAAAACAATTGATGTATTAGAACAAATCATCAATGAAATGTCAGTGATTGAATGAAATTTTCTGTGATCTTCTTCTTCTTTCTCTTTCTCCTATTCCGCCTTTTGTTCCATTTTTCACTATCAAGGGAGTATTCACCAACCATATTCTGGAAAAGGGAGGAATTGAATTCAACCATTTTGTGCCAATCCCTCTTTATCAATTAAGAGTCGATAGAGCGAAGATGATCACCGAAATTAGCAGCTGAGGCGGTGAGGCGAAGGCTGCAGCGAGAAAGAGTGAGTAAAGCAGGTGGACGATATTTGAAATATTATTTGAGTTGCGAATTGAGATTTCTTGGACAAGCGGGTTTAATGGAAGAGACGTACGAATTTGTGAGATCTATGCTGGTGGATCCTCGTGTTTTTTGTATCGCTACATACTATTATATGCTAAAAAAAATTAATTTTGGGCTGCGAATATCATATGTATTGCGAACATTGGATGTGTTGTGAATATTGTTTGAGTGAGCTGTGAATATTGATCATGAGGCAGCTAACATAAATCCCCCAAATTTATATATCCCTAGCGTTTAGTTCCTCGGCCCCACCTACAACTATTGCAAAGTCAGCCTATCCTAGAAATAAATAGAAAAAAAAAAACATGTGGGGCATGTCGCATCCCTCGTATAATATTTCAGGAGTATAAAAGATTCTGGGATCCATATCCTCTAGATTTCGTGCGAGAACTCCAACGTGGAGTTCAATCCAACGGCACGAGACCCGTTAATTCCATCAATTCAACGGCTTCCTAAATTTATCCTCTAGAAGACAAAAAAATAAAAAATAAAAAAAATAAATATATATATAAAAAAAGAGGTGGGCTCTCGCCCGTTGGATTGAAATACAACGGACGAGATCGCGGGAACTCCACCCCTGGAGTTCCCGCACGAAATCCGGAGGATCCGGTTCCGAGATTCTGGAGTCACGTGTAATGCAAGTTGGTGGTGGTTTTGTGACCCGCGGGCAGGACGTGAGCGCGATCGCGCGGGCAGGGCGAAATTCAGACGGATAACCACCCTGCTGGTCCTATTATGCATATAGATAAAAAAATCGCCTCTTGTTAGGGGTAAAATCATAATTTCAGCTTCCAGATGCTAATGGCATTTCCGAAAAAACCAAAAAATGATTTGTAGGGCATGGACATGCCCTACAAATATGTTTTCTCCCATATTTGTATTATAATAAGTATATATCCGTAGATATAAATATAGTCAGTGATTTTGTGGGATTTACATATTCAATACATATTTAGGCTTCGTTTGGCGCGGTGACGGTCGTGAAAGTGGTGGTCATGAATCATCGTTCGTGAACGTCCGACCTCACCTAAAGAAAATCACGCATTTTATGCTCAAAACTAGTTTAGTTTCTTAGTAGCGGTAATAACATTTGTCTTGTCAAATGACGTTTTTGACCGAATTCACATAAATGTAATGCACTGTAAACTTTTTATTGAGGCCTCTTTTAAAAGGACAAAAAAGCAAGATGGATTTATTGGAGAGCATTTTTAGTGATTTTTTTTAGGCCGTCTCAATTTAACTTTGGCTCAGCTCTGTGTGAATGAGAAAAGTTCTATTTTCATCGTGGTCGCAGTTTTATATCCCTTTGTTTGCTTAGCATTCACAAAATTGTTTGAGCGAAAATGAGTTTTCAGTGGTTTTCAAATGGTTGTTTGCGCTCCACATAGGCTTCGTCTGGCGCGGTGGTGGCGGTCGTGAATGCCGTGGTCATGAACCGTCGTTCGTGAACACCCGACCTCACCTAAAAAAATTCATGCATTTTATGCTCAAAATTAGTTTATTTTCTTTATAGCGGTCATAATCTGTCTTGCCAAACATACATTCTATGATAATGGCGTTTTTGTTAAACCACCACACTCATTTTCCATTCCAAAACTCGGGTTAAAGATAGGAGAGGCGAGGCCTATTATAAGCACGAGTGAGCCGTCTGGGTAAGCGGTGTGGGACTAATCTTGACATGCCTTTTTTGATTCATGCTGGACCGTCCTAATCCTGGGACTAATCCTGCGAGATGAAGATTCCACTGGCCAGATGACTGACCAGGGGGTCCTAAAATTCTTCTTAGGACTCCAGATCAAGCATCTGGCCAGCGGAATCTTCATCTCGCAGGAGCTCTATACCATCTCACTTCTAAAGAAATTTCAAATGTCTGAATGCAATCCAGCTTTAACGCCGATGTCACCCACTGAAAAGCTCACTGCCAAGAAAGAAGAAGAAGAGGGAACTGACAATGAAGAATATAGGAGCCTCATCGGCTCATTGATCTACCTCAAAAACACCAGGCCAGACGTCGAGAACGCAGTCAACATTCTCGCCAGGTTTGTTAGTAACCCTTCTAAAAACCATTTTTATGCAGCAAAAAAGGTGCTCTGCTACTTACAGGGAACAAAGGCGCATGGTATTTTGTTCAAACATGAAGAAGAAGGCAAATTAGTTGGATATGTTAGAATATAAGCCTTCTCCAGCAAAAAGGATAAAAACAATATTGAGAAACATCCTTTCAGCTCACCGAAATATGGAGGATAAGCTGCAGTTTTTTAATACCAAGATTTTATCTTCCTGACAACAACTATTTTATATATGCAAGTTGTTTTTTCCATCAGTTTTTTAAAGCTTTTGTAAGGCTATATAAAGCCATTAAGACAAGCCTTGTTAGAACTACTTCTGAAAATGTAATCCTTAAGCAAGTGTTGCCCCTTCCGCCCTTCTTCAAATTTAAGTTCATTTACTGTTTTTTTTTGTGAGTTTTGTTATTTTCTTTCTAGAATTCCAACAGGATACACAGACTCTGATTAGGCAGGAAGCTTAGACAACCGCAAGAGTACAGGCGGGTATGTATTCTTCCTGGGTTCAAGCCCTATTTCCTGGAGTTCCAGGAAGCAACATACCGTGACACTCTCAACAACCGAAGCCGAGTTTATGGCCCTCAACACAGCAGCTTGTGAAGCAATCTGGTTGCAAAGATTGAAAAAGGAACTATGCAAGATCGAAGAAGAAGGAGAAGAAACAGGAGTAAAAATTCTATGCGATAATACTTCTGCCCTTGCCCTAGCGAAAAATCCACTATATCACGCAAGGAGCAAGCACATTGAGATACAATTCCACTTCATCAGAGAAGCCGTGGAGAAGAACCTCATTAATCTGGAGTTTTGCCCTACCGAGAAGCAGAAGACGGACATCCTGACGAAGCCAATGCACAGGAACCGCTTCGTGGAGCTCAGGGAAATGCTCGGTGTTAAGGATGACACAGATTTAGAGGGGGTGAAAGACAAAATCAGCCCCAAATGACATAAAGGCACCGGCGCATGAAGACTTGAGAATTGATCCAGCATTAAATAAACTGCTTTGAAACCATATTAGCAGCTGTATTAGCATTAAGCACTCCTAATTAATGTTCCCCGTAAACCATCAACTGTATTTCTCTTTATTATTCCCGTCCAGTTTTTGCTATAAGTATGTATGACATTGATCAATGAAATGGATCTTCTTTTGCTTCATCCTTGCGCCTTCCTGCATTACAAAAACCTACAAACGTTTAAGTAAAAACTAGATTTAGCTAACAGTTTTTGATCAAACTCATCGGAGCAAATAAGCCGCGCCAAACGAAGCCTTAGTGTAAATGGGCAAAAACGCAATCCTCTTTTCAGTAGGCTATAACCCGAGGAACTCTCGCCCAAAACTCATTCGTCCCTGCTCGGCGCTAACCCTCCGGCTTCGTCGCCGACGATACACAGCTTCATTCAGAAAAGCAACTGAAAAGGGGATTCTCAAAACAATTTGTAGCTTTTCTACCAAAGGTTCTTAACATCTTCAATCCGAACACTGATTTCTTACCATCGCTGCAGCAGACTCATTCCAACGGATCCTTTTCTTTTCTTTGACAAATAATCCCGAAGATGTTGAAAAGCATAACAAAATTGGAGAAAAAGTAAAAACTTTAGGTCAGTTCGTTTGGCGGAATTGAGCACTTAGAAATGGAATTGAAGGTTTAATTCGAATTTTGTCGTTGGTTTGCACACTTGAACGTTGTAATTGAAATTTTAATAAATTCCATGAAATTTATTTTGAACTAAAGCAAATTCTTTTCGATCTATATAAGAATTGGATAATTTCGGTCAGACACGTTTATCACATGAGCATGTTTTTTTCCCCGAGCGTGTTTTTTCGCCCGGGGGCGTGCTTTTTCGCCCGAGCGAGTATTGTTCGCACAGAAGAGCATTTTTTATCCGGACGCGCGTTTCACCAGTGCGTGTCTTTTTCGCCCGGGAGTGTTTTTTTCATACTGACACACTTTTTTCGCCATGACACGCTTTTTTCGTCCGGGAAAGCATTCTTCACCAAAGCGCACATTTTTTTTCTAGGGCGCACATTTTTTCACCCGTGCGTGTTTTTCGCCTTGACTTGCGGTTTTTCGCCTGGGCGTGCAATTTTCATCCAGGGCGCGTATTTTCGCCCGGTCGAGCATTTTTCGTACGGGCAAGCGTTTTTCTCACGGACGAGTGTTTTTCGAACGACGGGCGTTTCTTCGCTTGAGCATGCTTTTTCGCCGCAACGCTCACTTTTCACCAGGGCGCGCAATTTTTCGTCTAGACGCGTCTATTCTGCACGGGCGCGTGTATTCCGTCCGGGCAAAGTATTTTGTCCGGGCGCACGTTTTCACCCTAACACGCGGGTTTTCACTTGGGCGCGCTTTTTTCGCCACATCGCAATTTTTTGCCCGTGCGCGCGTATTCATCCAAGGCGTGCGTATTACGTCCGGACACTCGAATTTTGTCTGGGCACGCGTTTTCCGCCCGAGCGCACAATTTTCGAACGGGCGCGTGTTTTCTGCCCGGGCGCTCGTTTTCATCCTAGACGTGCATATTTCGCTCGGGCACGGGTTGTTTCCCCGGGCGCGCTCTTTTTTCCTGGACACACACATTTTTGCCCGCGCGCTTGGGCACATGTTTTTGGCCCGAGTGCTCATTTTTCGCTCTGGCGCGCGTAATTCAAAAAAGTGATTTCTATCTAACAAACAAACAACAAAATTAATCAATTCCATAATATTCTCTAATTTTGTTTATTGACGAATACTATTAATTGAAATTAGACCGGTGAATTGGAATTGATCTCAATTCTAATATCCAATTTCAATTCCATCTGTTGCGGATCGCTCGGGTGCTCTGGTAGACCGGTCGAATTGAACCACCTTAGCTCGGAAGCGAACCGAGCGCGCAAACAGTCAATTAGAGATTCGTTGAGTACACTAGGATTTTTTAATGTGGAAAACCCGAAAAGGGTAAAAAACCACACGGCCGGAGCTGTGCCGACCAAACTTCACTATCTTCTGAGAGTTTACAGTTAGGTACTTAGAAATCGAGCGCGACAGGCCGCTGCTCATTACAATAATAGAGAGAGAGAGAGAGTTCTGGAGGTGACAGGCCACCTCTCAGAAAACTAAGTCTTTTTTCTTCTGAGAATGGTGGAGAACAAAAGTGAGAATGATGAGTCGCCTTTCGGGAGAAAGGAAATCTTCACGTCCACGAAGGAGATCTCAGAGTCCGCGAAGCAGATCTTCAAGCGCCGAAGGAGAATTCTGTGGAAATCTTCAAAGGAGCTCTCCCGGGTGCAGAAGATAAGGTCCCCACAAATGAAGGTTCTGGGCTCCTTTTATAACTTTGGCCGGGGGTAGCCCGGTAATTTTGCCGTCGTAACCGCCGTAACCACCTGGCGGGCGAATCACGCTGGCCGATTTGGAGCACACGGATCGCCATTTTTCTTAAATGACCGTCTCGCCCTTCGGGCAGTTCAGGCAGCTTTGTTGAAAGTGAAAAAGGCAGCAAGCGGGTCCTGTAATCTGAGAAATTAGAAAGACAAAAAGTGAGCATGCCCGGAATGTGAAAGTGTTCTGAGCGCGCTCAGAAGCGTTCTGAGCGCGCAATGAATACGGGAGCGTTGTGAGCGCGTTCAGAGCGTGGAAACGTTTTGAGCGCGCGGCGAATAATATTCCGTAAGAATAATGTTCCGTAAGAATAATACTCTGCAAGGATAATATTTATGCAAGAATAAGGTTCTGGCGTGTACTTTGGCCAGTGCTCTGAGCGCGATGAACGTGGAGTTGTTCACCGTGTGGCCGCGAGAAGACCTCGAGGCTGAGACGGCCGGGAGCACAATTCACGTAACTCCCCATTGGGGAGTTACGTGAATATCATTCACGTAACTCCCCATTAGGGAGTTACATGAACTCCCCAATTGGGGAGTGGGGCACTCCCCAATTGGGGAGTGCCACATGGATGTTGACCAAGTCAGCACCCATTGACTTGGTCAACCCCCACCAATTGGGAGGGGGTGCGGCAATGCCGCACTCCCTTTATATAGGCAGGGGTGCGGCAATGCCGCACCCCTTTAATTAGGCAGGGGTGCGGCAATGTCGCACCCCTTCTAATTGAGCAGGGGAGCGGCAGTGTCGCACCCCCTTGGCGCGGCGAGTGTCGCGCTCCCTTGGCGCGGCGAGTGTCGCGCCCCCTTGGCGCGGCGAGTGCCGCGCCCCCTTGGCACGGCGAGTGCTGCGCCATTTCGGCGCGACGAATGCCGCACTTTTTTGGCGCGACGAGTGTCGTGCCCTCTTGGCGCCGTAGTCGGCGCGCATATTGACACGTAGGTTGATATGCGTCGCTTGTCGCATGACATATTTTGATTTTCACGCCACGCGTGGTGCTTGCGTGCGTGGCGGTACCCGTCCGGATACGTTTCGTGGGACCGCATCCCGTATCATTTTTACAGGTGCACATCATAAGCCTTCCAAACCTTCGGAGTCTGAATTACTGCGTGGAGGAGTTCGGAGGTTTTGATTTTCCTTTGCAGCAATTTGGATCATCATCATCTTCGTGCGACGTGCCGGAAGTCGACTAGTTGTGGGAGAAACTTTTATTTCGTCTTGATCGGCTTCGGGCTTGTTGCCCAGCGATTGCATCGGAGATTGCAGCGAGCTCGCTATTTAGCGTTGATACCTGAGTAGCTTGATGGTTTTTCACAAAATACCGGATGAGCCTGCGCGAGTCTTAGTAGAATATTAGTTTGCGCGAGTCTGAGCTCGCGGTTTTTTACATAATAGAAAATAAGTTTGCGCGAGTCTGAGTTCGCTGTTTTTTACATAATAGAAAATAAGTTTGCGCAAGTCTGAGCTCGCGGCTTTTTACATAATAGAAAATTAGTTTGCGCGAGTCTGAGCTCGCGACCTTTACATAATAGAAAATTAGTTTGCGCGAGTCTGAGCTCGCGGCTTTTTACATAATAGAAAATAAGTTTGCGCGAGTCTGAGCTCGCGGGTTTTTACATAATAGAAAATTAGTTTGCGCGAGTCTGAGCTCGCGGCTTTTACATAATAGAAAATTAGTTTGGCAGGTGAACATCTATTCAAACCGTGGACGAACGTAGGGGGGAAGACACTTATGACGTCGGGACCTTACCGCGGTAGAGAACGACGAACCATCAATCGAAGACAGTGAGAGATTGCTGTGAGCGCGCCGCCCGGAGGCAGTTGCTGCTTATTAGCGCACTGTCGGGAGGTAAGTGCTGTTCATTAGCGCACTGCCCGAAGGCAGGTGCTGTTCATTAGCGCACTGCCCGAAGGCAGGTGTTGTTCATTAGCGCACTGCCCGAAGGCAGGTGCTGTTCATTAGCGCACTGCCTGAAGGCAGGTGTTGTTCATTAGCGCACTGCCAGGAGGCAGTTTGGGCAGTTCGGGCAGCTTTGTTGAAGGTGAAAAAGGCGACAAGCAGGTCCTGTAATCGTGGAAAACCTCGGAAATGGGTGAAAAGTCACGTGACCGGAGCTGTGCCGACCAAACTTCACTATTTGTTGACGTTGTAGAAAGCTTTTCAAGCAGCAGTCGAAGACTCCAGAGCGCTCAAAGCGCCACATTCCCTTCTGCAACATGCAGAAGACTTAGCTCCGTGAGCGGTGGTCTGTCACCCTTCGAGCACCTCTCTCTCCCAACAATTGTAGCGAGGAGCGGCTTGTCGTCCTCGCCTTCTCGTAAAAAGCTTTCTACAACGTCAACAAATAGTGAAGTTTGGTCGACACAGCTCCGGTCACGTGACTTTTCACCCATTTTTGATGTTTTCCACGATTACAGGACCCACTTGTCGCCTTTTTCACCTTCAACAAAGCTCCCGAACTGCCCGAACTGCCTGAACTGCCCGAACTGCCCGAAGGGTGAGACGGTCATTTATGAAAAATGACGATCTGTGTGCTCCAAATCGGCCAGCGTGATTCGCCCGTCAGGTGGTTACGGTGGTTACGACGACAAAATTACCGGGCTACCCCCGGCCAAAGCTATAAAAGGAGCCCAGAACCTTCATTTGAGGGGATCTTGCCTTCTGGACCCGGGAGAGCTCCTTTGAAGATTTCCACGGAATTCTCCTTCGGCGCTTGAAGATCTTCTTCGTGGACTTGAAGATTTCCTTTCTCCCAAAAGGCGACTCAGCATTCTCACTTTTGTTCTCCCGAAAGGCGACTCAACATTCTCACTTTTGTTCTCCACCGTTCTCTGAAGGAAAAAGACTTAGTTTTTCGAGAGGTGGTCTGTCACCTTCGGAACTCTCTCTCTCTCTCTATCATTGTAACGAGCGGCGGCCTGTCGCGCTCGAATTCTAAGTACCTGACTGTAACCCCTCAGAAGATAGTGAAGTTTGGCCGGCACAGCTCCGGGCGCGTGGTTTTTTACCATTTCCTGATTTTCCACGTTAAAAAGTCTCAGTGTACTCAACGAATCTCAAATTGACTGTTTGCGCGCTCGGTTCGCTTCCGAGCTAAGGTGGTTCAATTCGACCGGTCTACCAAAGCACCCGAGCAACCCACAACACCATCCAAACGAACGATATCTTAGGGTTCGTTCAGTAGAACACAAATGGACTTCAGGAAACGGAATTGGGTATTAATAATTCTTTTGAGGGTGTTTGCTTAGGCGGAATTGGCACGGAATTGGAATTGGTCCAATTTTGTGGGTTTTGAAATTGAATTAGGGCCAATTCTTGCCTCTTAAGCTGGTTTTCGGTCTTCTTCGTGCCGCCTCTTCCGTGAGCCCTCTTCCACTGCCTCCGGTCATCTTCAAGACCTGAAACAGTTATCCCGCCGGGCATTACGACAGACTGCAACGCCAATTTCTATCTCTGCATGTGGTTTTGTGTTCTGTAATGTTTACATTGAGATTACTACTACCTTTGATAGGCTTGACATCAAGCAATAAACCAACATATTCAACAACATTCAAAATGTTTCAAATAAAGGGAGCTAAGTTAATGAAGATGATTTTGTTTACAAAAAGGCTATTTTAATTTATTTATTTTTGCCAAAGGGAGCCAGCTGGCAGGACTCCATTTGGCAGTGTTGGCAGTCATGAACGTGATAGTTATGAGCAGTAGGTCATGAACGTGCGACCTCACTTAAGGAACTTCATATCCACTTTTATGTTCAAAACCAATTTTTTTGTATGACAGTCATAACAGTTGTCATGGCAAACATACATTCTATGGTGTTGGCGTTTTTGCCCAAACTCACAGAGCAAAAACTCAGCGTCAAACCGGAGCCCTAGTTAATGCTATAACATTACTTTGAGTAAATTTGATGGATCTTGTTTGAGGAAGTAGTTTCTTCTGCATTGCGGCGAGAAAGTACGGGCAACTAGACACGATGTTAAGTTCTTTATGGAGCTGTAAAAATGAGCTGTGAAAAATTTACTTATCTTAAATAATATATTAGATTAAAACATTAGATGATTTCATGATCTTAGCATGCCGAGAAATTTCGTCAGATAATTAGCTACGAATGAGAATAACTTTGAAATGGATGATCTCCTGAGATGATAATGTGATCATAAAATATAGCTTAGTATGGGCTGAGCATAACCAATGCGAATAATAAGTCAGATATCACGGACTGAATTGTTACATCTTGTATCGTTCTCTCCGCTAAATTATTTTTTCCAAGTGAGTATCGTGTAAGGTTTTCGTATTCGTATAATAAGCGCGCCCTTATAAAACTCAATGCATGTTATTGTGAAAAAATCTGTGCCCAGGATGTGCACAACCACCAGAAGAAAAATCCACCAGAAAATAATGCAGGATATACTTGAAATCAAGAAAATAAGTTTGCAACAACACACAGATCAAATACCGGACATACACCGAGACAAACACGGTTGTATGATTCCAAATAGAGTCCACAAGAAATAAAAATAGAGAATCTGAAAATACGAAAACAGATTAACCTCCGCCAATCTTCAACTGCATGTACGACCTCGTAGGAGCAAAACGCCACTTCGAGAAATACACCACGATGATCTCCTTGTCGAGGGCTACGCCGTAGAGTCGGCGATCTCTAGAAACGATGGTCACGCGGCGCCGAAATGAGGAGAGAAGATTTTCTCTCTCTAGAAATCCTTCACATGCAAGCTTGGCGGCTGAATGTTTCACGGGAGAAGAAGAGGAAACTACAGGATCGTTAGGGTTGTTATTAAACAGGGAAACATATATAAATATATATATGGAGAACTGAAATCGACGTGCGTCGAGTTGAGAGTGGCGTCGAGTGGGGATGCGTCGAGATGGGAGAAGGAGAAGAACTCAGATGGAATCAGGCTGGCATACGTCGACTTCACCATCCCAATTCAGAGCATGCGTCGACTTGTCATCAAAACTAAGTCAGAGCAACATGCATTGAATTCTTATCAAAGCGCTCTGAATTCTTATCAAAGCAATAATAAATATATAAGTAAAAAAGCTGATTTCACTTCCAAAATTCAACACTCCCCCTGGAAGTGAAATCGAGATACCAGTCCGAGCAACCCGCGAAGGCGCTCAAACGGCCCCTTAGACAGAGGCTTCGTGAAAATGTCGGCGACGTTGTCTTAACTCCGAACATACTCCACGACAAGAGATCCACCAAGTACTTTCTCCCGAATAAAGTGGTACTCGATCTCAATATGCTTTGTCCGCGCATGACAAACCGGATTTGTAACAAGCTTCAGCGCACTTTCGTTGTCGCCGCGGAGCAAAGTAGGACTGCACACCTTTTCATAAACATTCTCCACCAACCTTCGCAACCAAATGCATTCCTGAGCCGCCAAGGACGACGCCTTGTACTCTGCTTCAGTGGTGGAGATGGACACCGAGTCTTGCTTCTTACTACACCACGATATCGCCGTTGAACCGCACATAAAGACGTACCCTGACGTCGACTTCCGATCGTCAACATCTCCGCCATAGTCGGCATCCGTGAAACCATGTAGATTGAAGTCGGTGTCTCTTCCAAATAGCAACCCCATGTCCGAGGTTGACTTGACATATTTCAGAATCCCCTTCGCCGCCTCCAGATGAGGCTTCCTAGGCTCTTGCATATAACGACTCACTCGGCCAACCGCAAACGAGATATCCGGCCGTGTAATTGTCAAATAAATTAAACTTCCCACCAGAGCCCGGAAAGGCTTAGGATCTGGCAAGATCCTTCCTTCATCCCGACGAAGTTTCACTCCAACTTCAAGTGGAGTAGAGCAGCGCTTCCCATCCGCCATGCCAAATCTCTCCACGATCCGCTCCGCATAGGCCTTCTGAGAAATCAGCACCCCGCTCTTCTTCCTCTCCACTTCAATACCAAGGAAATGGTGTAGCTCCCCCAAATCCTTCATCTCGAACCGGATTGATAGCTCCGCTCTAAGCATTGCCACCTCTCCGTCGTCATTTCCTGTAACGATCATATCATCTACATACAACAGTACAAGAACATGAAGTCCACCCTTCTTCTTCACGAACAGACTCGAGTCGGAATCCGATGCATAGTAGCCGCAAAACAACAAGCCGCTATCTTCCCAAACCAAGCTCGAGGCGCCTGCTTCAAACCATAAAGGGCTTTCTTCAATTTACAAACATGCTCCGGATGAGACTTGGACACATACCCGGGTGGTTGCACCATAAAAATATCTTTGTCAATCTCGCCATAAAGAAACGCGTTCTTCACGTCGAGTTGCCACAACTTCCAACCTTGGTTTGCCGCCAATGCAATCACCACCCGCACCGAAGTCATCTTCGCCACCGGGCTGAATGTTTCCTCGTAATCCTCTCCGTACTGCTGTGAAAATCCCCGAGCAACAAGGCGAGCCTTGTATCGCTCTATGCTGCCATCCGCCTTCTTCTTTACCTTGTACACCCACTTGCAAGTGACCGGAGTGACGCCATCAACTTTGGGCACAAGATCCCAAGTTTCATTCTTCTTGAGGGCTTCCATCTCCTCATCCATGGCTTTCTCCCACTCCTCCACTCCAGTGGCTTCCTCAAAACATGAAGGCTCCCGCTCGTCAAGAGGACCTGCAAAGAAGTACGAACACATGCTAACAAGATTACCTTCCCTGTAGCGAGCCGGTGGCACAATAGTCCTCTTCGACCTCCGCAAAGCAGAACCACTCTCCACCGCTCCAACAGTATCATCACCATCAGCTACCCCGCCAGAATAACTTGGAGCATCGCTCCCCCCCGCTTCTAGAACCCGAAGCACCTGAACTAGAGCCCGATGAATTTGGAGCACTTGGAGACAAAGGCAACTCCACCAAAGAGTCATCAACAACTCTTCCTTCACTTCTTTCTCCTTTACTTTCTTCCAAAGCAACAATAGAACCTCCCTGATATGAAATCAGCTCGTCGAACACCACGTCACGAGAGACGATGAACCGACATGTCTGCGGGTCCATGCACTTCCAACCCTTCTTCCGCTCGTCATAGCCAATGAATATGCACTTTCGTGCCTTCGCATCCAACTTGGTTCTGAGAGCATCCGGAACGTGCACAAAGCAGGTGGCTCCAAACACCCGCAAATGCTTGACACTCGGCTTCTCTCCAAACATCATCTCGTGTGGAGACTTCAACTCAATCGGACTTTGCGGTAACCTGTTGATAACATACGTCGCGCAAGCCGTTCCCTCCGCCCATAAGGCTTTGGGTATGCCCTTCGCATGCAACCAACACTTGCACGTTTCCGCCAAGTGTCGAATCTTCCTTTCCACCACTCCATTTTGTTGTGGAGTGTGAGCACAAGATAACTCTCGCCTAATACCATGCTTCCTGCAAAAAGTAGAGAACTCGTTAGAGGTAAACTCCCCTCCGTTGTCCGTTCTCAGCTTTTTGATCCGCAAATTCAACACCCCTTCTACTCTCTCCTTGAACTCCATAAATTTCACGAAGACCTCCGACTTCTCCTTCACGAAGTACACCCACGTGTATCGAGAAAAGTCATCCACAAGCACGAGCATGTACCGGTTTCCTGAATATGTGGGTGTGGCGCACGGTCCCATCAAGTCACCATGAATACACTCCAACGGTGCCTTACATCTTGAAAGAGACCTGTCAAATGGAAGGCGATGCGCTTTCCCAAATTGACATCCTTCGCAAACATGACCGTCACCAAACGAAGATAAGCTAGGCACACCTTTCACTAGGCCTCTTGCCACCATAGCCTTCAACTTGTCCATCCCCACATGACCCAACCTTTCATGCCAAATAACCGCACCGTCATTTGTTTTCATCTTGTTCACATAGGAGTTTGTAGATAACACAAATAAATCCTTCACACGCCGCCCGGTGTAAGTGATATCCGCCTTTATCGAAGAGAAGTTCCGCAAGAACTTTACCTCTCTTGGCCCAAATAGAACATGGTAGCCTGCATCTACCGCATTTGTCACCGAGAAGAGGTTCTTCTTCATCCCTGGCACATGATAAACACTCTTCAACTTGAGTGCCCTTCCATCACTGCCCAAGGTAACTGTCCCCTCCTTCTCCACCGCATGCACTGAATCATCTGCCGTCACAATAGCATCATTCCCTTCATAGGACTGAAGGGAGGAGAACTTCGATTCATCGTTAGTGAGGTGATGACCGCACCTAGAATCAACAATCCAATCATCCTGAAAATTTATGGAGGCCAAGGCATCCACCGACGTCGCCGTCATTTCTGCCAAGAAGCAATTCCCCCATTCCTCTTCATCCTTGGATCCCTCTCCTTTCTCCGCTACATGACCCGGCTTGAGATTCACCTTGCAATCTCTCTTGAAGTGACCCGGTTTGTTGCACCTAAAGCATTTGAGCTCCTTCTGCCCTCCATCAGACCTTGGAGGAAACTTGCCTCCATCTCCCTGTGATGAGGTAGAAGGTCCCTCCCCCATGTTCTTCTTCTTCCGTCTGTCCCAATTCTTCTTTCCTGAGAATAGAACTTCACTTTCTCCCCCAGAAATAAAGCAACCAGACATTTGTCTTGCCAAGCTCTCCTGCGAAGCCAACAAGTTCTCCAACTCCAACAAAGATGGCTGAGTAGCCCACCCCTGCACCGAAGTAATGAAGGACACATACTCCTTCCGCAGACCGCGAGTAATATGCCTCTTCAACTTAGCCTCCGAGATCGGCTCATCCGGATCCAACGCCGATATCTTCGTGCAAAGGTTCTTCATCTTCAAGAAAAAGACTGAAATCGACAACTCCCCCTGATTGGCCTTCGCCAACTCATTCTCCAGGAATTTCAACCTTGCGACATTTTTCTTGTTGAACAAACCATCCAACGACTTCCAGATTTCCGAAGCCGACTTGCACCCGATGATATGATCAAACAAGTCCGGAGATATTGCCCGTTTGAGCGTAAACTCAGCCTTCGCATTTGTCTTCTTCCATGCCCTCACCGCTGGACCGTTGTCCTCGGCCGCAATAACTTCCTCCTGTTCATCACCGCCAACAACCGCCCATAGATCTTCTCCTACCAGATAACTCTCCATACAAGACGTCCACTTCTTGTAATTTGTCTGCGTCAGCAACTCAATACCAAGACCTCTCGCATATCCGCCTGCACCTTCCATTTCGGTATACCGATTTTCTTCTCCGAAGGAACTTAGCAAACACCGCTAAAACCAACGCAGCTCTGATACCATGTGAAAAAATCTGTGCCCAGGATGCGCACAACCACCAGAAGAAAAATCCACCAGAAAATAATGCAGGATATACTTGAAATCAAGAAAATAAGTTTGCAACAACACACAGATCAAATACCGGACATACACCGAGACAAACACGGTTGTATGATTCCAAATAGAGTCCACAAGAAATAAAAACAGAGAATCTGAAAATACGAAAACAGATTAACCTCCGTCAATCTTCAACTGCATGTACGGCCTCATAGGAGCAAAACACCACTTCGAGAAATACACCGCGATGATCTCCTTGTCGAGGGCTACGCCGTAGAGTCGGCGATCTCTAGAAACGATGGTCACGCGGCGCCGAAATGAGGAGAGAAGACTTTCTCTCTCTAGAAATCCTTCACATGCAAGCTTGGCGGCTGAATGTTTAACGGGAGAAGAAGAGGAAACTACAGGATCATTAGGGTTGTTATTAAACAGGGAAACATATATAAATATATATATGGAGAACTGAAATCGACGTGCGTCGAGTTGAGAGTGGCGTCGAGTGGGGATGCGTCGAGTTGAGAGTGACGTCGAGTGGGGATGCGTCGAGATGGGAGAAGGAGAAGAATTCGGATGGAATCAGGCTGGCATACGTCGACTTCACCATCCCAATTCAGAGCATGCGTCGACTTGCCATCAAAACTAAGTCAGAGCAAATTCTTATCAAAGTGCTCTGAATTCTTATCAAAACGCTATGAATTCTTATCAAAGCGCTCTGAATTCTTATCAAAGCAATAATAAATATATAAGTAAAAAAGCTGATTTCACTTCCAAAATTCAACAGTTATTTCTCCGTTGAGTAATAGAGAAGTTCACTCCCTTTGTTTTGAAGATATCTGGCTCTGTTTGGCGCATGACGGTGGTGGTGGCCATGAACACGGTGGTTATGAACACTCGTTCAGGAACACCCGACCTCATCAGAGGAACTTCATCCATTTTTATGATTTAAACTAGTTTTCTTTTCTTAGTGATAAACATTGTCATGCCAAAAGTTCATTCTATGGCGGTGGTTTTTTTGTCCAAACTCACCGGAGCAAAAACGCTGCGCCAAACAGACCCAGAGTTTACTTTTTTTTTTTAATAATAATGCGTTCTATTTATTTCATTTATTTTATAATATTAATTGTAATTGTATTCTTGTTTGTGCTTTTTGCCGTGTTATAAAATAAAGGAGCTATTAAATTAAGGCATCACAAATTTGGCTAGTCGCACCGCTTTATTAAAGATACCACACTTTTTTGGAATTGTTAAAGACACTCATACTTGTTACTTACACTGCAATTTTGTTAAAGACATCACACATGACTTTTAAGTTTATCTTGTTTATTGTTACAAATATCATCCCCCAAGACAGGCCTAGTCTTTGAAGAAAGAAAAAATTATACGAATGGAGCTCGAGGAAGAGATAGAGCGAAGCATGGAAGATGATATCAAAGAGGAGACTCGACGTTGAGCTCTCCAGCTGCATGCATAAACTCTACCTACGGAGAGGCATTAAAAAAAACCATCATGGCATGACAGCATCAGAAATCGGCAAAGCAAATCTAAAAAATTCAAGCAACAAATCCAGTACAGAGGTGACAATTGTTGAAACCAATAAATTTGTCTCTGTGGAGTTCGGGCCCTCAACAAGTTGGGGGGTGACCTCACACTCACTTCTTCCAAGGGAGAGCTCTAGGCTAAGAGGCTAAGGAACTAGGAATGAGACCAAGGGCTTAGCGAGGAGGTCCCACCACACACTCGGAAGATCTTAGAGCGCTTCCCCTCCCAAGCCAATGCTAAGCTTGGGCACCTTTGGAGGCTCTCTCCACCCACCAAAGAAGCATGAGGAGACAGTGGCCAAAAGAGAAGTCCTTCCAAATGGTGCCCCCTTGGTCCTATTTATAGATTTCTGGACTTGGTCTGCTGATAGCCAGATTCTGCCCTGCGAGATTACGAAAATGCCCTCAAGTTTGGCCTGTCAATAGCCAAATTTCGCCATTCCGAGGCGCTAAACGCAGACCCCCGCCCCCCCTCTTGGGGCTGGGCGAGAGGGGGCAGGCTGCTACCCTTACTAGAGCTGGGGCGAGAGGGGGCAGACCACCCTCTCCTCTATGACACCGAAGCCAGATATCCAATGGCTGATAAAACGGCGTTCACCCTCATTTGTTCCGCAAGGAAGCTTCGGCCTTACTTACAGGCCCACATGATAAAAGTACTAACCCAGCTACCACTGCGAGCCATCCTCCAGAAGCCAGAAGTGTCCGGGAGACTGGTAAAGTGGGCGGTCGAATTAGGTGAGTTCGACATTCACTTCCTACCACGACCGGATATCAAGTCTCAAGTGCTCGTCGACTTTATTGTGGAGAATACTCTCCCTCCGGAAGACGCTCCAGCCAAAGATATCTCCGCTGCCCAATGGGCACTCTATGTCGACGGGGCATCAACAACTGAAGGAGAAGGAGCGGGGTTGCTCCTAGAAAGTCCAGAAGGCATCATCCTGGAATATGGCCTCAGGTTGAAGTTCTCAGCAACCAACAACATGGCCGAATATGAGGCCCTGATTGCCGGCCTGCGGCTCGCCATCGACTGCAAGGCGGAAAACCTGACAGTTTACACCGATTCGCAGCTAGGGTCTCGCAGGTCGAAGGAGACTACGAAGCGAAGAACGATCAAATGACGCAATACCTTGCAGCCGCGAGGCGGCTCTTGCAAAAAATACTGTGCATCAGATTCTACACATTCCCAGGGAGCAGAACTCTAGAGCTGACACGCTCTCCAAGCTTGCAACCTCCCCATCCAGCTATCAATCTCGGAGACGTCGGGTCGAAGACATTATGGTCCCGAGTATTCATGGAACATGGGACATCGCCGAGATCAACGAAGAAGAATCATCCTGGATGACTCCCCTCCGAGCCTACATTGAACGCGGAGACCTACCCGACGACCGATTAGAAGCACGACAGATGCGAATACGGGCCGCCTCGTATGTTATCATCAAGGGAGAGCTTTACCGACGAGCCTTCTCGGGGCCCTCCCTAAAATACCTCCCGGCAGCGGAGGCCGAATACGCCCTGAAGGAGGTTCATAGTGGAATATGTGGAGAACACTTGGGCTCAAGAGCCCTGGTCCGAAAAATCCTACGCCAGGGATTCTATTGGCCCACAATGAAGAAATTCTACGCCAGAGATTCTACTGGTCCGGAAGTGCAAAAGCTGCCAGCTTCACGCGAATGTCTCTCACCAGCCCCCGGTAGCAGGGATGCGGCCGCCCAGCGCAGCGCATAGCCCATTACCAGAGGCGCGTAGCCCAACTCTACGATCGGAGGGTAAAGCCCAGGCCAATCAACGTCGGAGACCTTGTGCTACGCAGCATCGAGGCGGCCGGAAAAAGCCCACAAAGGGACAAGCTCTCACCAACTTGGGAAGGACCATATATCGTCACCACAGTCGTGAAGCCCGGGACATACAGACTCAGAACTGCAGAAGGGAAGACTCTGCCACACACTTGGAACGCTCAGAACCTTCGTCGCTTCTATCAGTGAAACTTGTGTTCCTTTTCCGCTATGTAAAAATCCGCGGACTGAAACACCGCGCAAACTTATCATTTATTATGTAAATGTCGCGGGTCCCGACCCGCGCAAGTTAAATTTCCACAACGGAGATCGTATATAAGTGAAAATATTATGCGCAAGGCTATTATCTTTATAGCAAATCGCAGCACCATAAGGGCCTGTCCCTCACAAGCACTATAAGGGCCTATCTCATGAGCACTATAAGGGTATGTCCCTCACAAGCACTATAAGGGCATGTCCATCACGAAAAATGCCTTTTTATTAACTATGGGGCCTTGCCCCGGGGACTTCACACTGCCGCCGATCGAAGGTCAGCCCTTCTCCCCGCAGTAAGGTCCCGACGTCGTAAGGGCATGCCCCTCTTACAGACGTCACGGTTTGAATGCACACGCTCTTCATCGGGAACTATGGGGCCTTGCCCCGAGGACTTTACACTGCCGCCGATCGAAGGCCAGCCCTTCTCCCCGCAGTAAGGTCCCGACGTCATAAGGGCCTGCCCCTCTTACAGACGTCACGGTTTGAATGCACACGCTCTTCACTGGGAACTAAGGGGCCCTGCCCCGAGGACTTCACACTGCCGCCGATCGAAGGTCAGTCTTTCTCCCCGCAGTAAGATCCCGACGTCGTAAGGGCATGTCCCTCTTATGGACGCCGCAGTTTGAACAAACATGCTCTTCACCGACCACCCTGGGGCCTGTTCCCCCGACCAACGCCCCAAAGATAATCAGAATCACAGGGAGCAGCCGCAGAAACGAAAAAAGGAAACAACCTCACACTCATCTTCCAAGCAATGATTACAGACCCAAAAGACCTCAAGAGAAGTTAGTAAAACCTTTGAACCCCTCCAAAAGAACGGTGTAGACTTCAAAGGTTTTGGGGGCAATTGATACGCTCCTCATAAACGGGTTGATACGCTCCTCATAAACGAGTAAATATCACACGAGGTGTGATTAACAGAAACTCCATCATGAGAAAACAAGAACCACGGAAGAGAAGTCCGAGCCATGTCAAGGACAAAAATCAGACCTCCCACGCGCGCTTCGCACCCGGAGCGGCACCGAGCGAAACGAAAACTGCACCCCACTACGGGGGAGAGGTTAGCCCGCACCCCACTAAGTGGGGTGCGGATAGCTCCCCACCCCATTCCGGTGGGGTGCGGCCAAACCACACCCCATCATGGTGGGGCGCGGCCAAGCCGCACCCCCATGGGGGCGCGACCAAGCCCCCCCCCCCCCCCCCCCCCCCCGTGGCACCCCACCATTCCGGTGGGGCCCGACGCAAAACGCACACCCAGGCGACAATACGTGCGTCCTGGTGAAAAATGCACGCAATGACGAAAAATGCGTGCATGGGCGAAAAATGCGCGCCCGGGAGACAAAACGCGTGTTGGGGCGAAAAACACGCGTCCGGCGAAAAACGCGCTCTCGGGCAAAAAACGCGCCCCAGGCGGAAAACACGCCCCCGGCAAAAAACACGCGAACGGGCGAAAAATGCCCACCCTGGCGAAAAACGCCAGCCCAGGAAAAAAAACGGGCGCACGGGCGAAAAAAACACGCGCCCGGGCAAAAAACGCGCGACCGGGCGATAAAAGCGCGCCCGGGCGAAAAACGTATGCTCAGGCGCAAAACGCACGCCCCGACGAAAATACACGCGTGCGAGTGAAAAATGCGCGCAAGGGCGAAAAACGCATGCCTCGGCAAAAAATGCGCGTCAGGGCGAAATACATGCACTCGGGGAAAATACACGCGCCTGAGCGTCAATATGCGCGTCTGAGCGAAAAACACGCGCCCGCGGGAAAGGGCGCGCCCGGGCAAAATTCGCGCGCCCGGGCGAAATACGCTCGCCGGGCGACAAAAAAGTGCGCACGGGCGTTAAACGCGCGCCCAGGGGAAAAACGCGCCCTCGTGCAAAAAAAAAAAACGCGCCCCATGGCGACAATCCGCGTGTCTAGGCGAAAAATGGGGGACCCGGGCGAAATACGCGCGCTCGGGCGAAATACGCTCGTCTGGGCGACAAAACGCGCGCCTGGGCGAAAAATGCTCGCTCGGGCGACAAAGCGCCCGCCCGGGCGACAAAACGTCAGGCCGGGCGAAAAAACGCGCGTCCGGGCAAAAAAAACGCGCGCACAGACGAAAAACGTGGGCCTGGGCGAAAAAACACGCGCCCGGGCAAAAAAAACGTGCGCCCCGACGAAAAACGCGTGTCAGGCGAAAAAATGCGTGTCAGGGCGAAAATATGCGCGCCGCTGCTGGATCCTCGGAAGATCGCGAGTTGCTGAAAAGTGGAGGAGCTCTAGCGAGTCATAATGTCGAGGAGGAACGGGAAGTGCAGGTAAGGAGTCATTGCTCGCCCAATTTCGATATGTCCAGCTAGATTTTGTGCTTATGCTAAAATCAATTCCATGATATTCAACTCAAATTTCAATTATTAAAGCTGCCTAAGAACCGAACAACGTAATTGGAATTCGCCGTCGAATTTCAATTCCAAGTTTTCAATTCCGTGCAAACGAACGGGCCCGTATAGAATAGTATAGATATGTTATTTTTTATTTTTTATTAGAAGACCGACTTTATAAACAAGTTAAGCAAGCCGTTGAGTGACGCAAAAAATGTTGAAGTTAGTGAATTTAAAACTTTATTTTTAAATGTAAAGCGAAGTTGAAAAGGACAAAGATGTGCGCGAAAAAAAAACTAAAAAACTAAATAAATAAAGTTAAAAAAGATAAATAAAGAAAAAAATGGATCTACCAGGAATTGGAATTGTTTGAAGAATTCAATGTACGTGTCATCTTTGTTGAAGATGGATGACAATAGTTTATTAGTTTTTCTTATTAAAATATATTGGAAATTGATTTGCAGATCAGTATCAAAGTTTTCAGAATTAAGCTGAAAATTAAACCGAAAGTAGGAGAGGTTCAACTCTTAGGATTTAGAGTCTATGGTTGAATGGAATCATGCTTGATATAACAAAAGGATAATTTTTGCATACAAAACTGCTTATAATTCTTTCATAATTTTTGTCTAGCGCATGTTTAAAACGTAAAATAAATTTATTTTCGAACTAAAATTTTAGAACCACCTGATTTTCCAAAATAGGGACCAATTCTTGGTTTAGCGGTTTGGCCAATGGCTCTTGACCGGAACAATTCTTAAGCCCGATCAGAGTGATTTATAGCTGATGATTCACGGTTCAACCAGACCGACCATCCAGTTCGGTCCCGTTCTTAAAATCAGAGTTTTTCTGAAAGCTTTATTCTAAAAGCTCTATTCGATCAGCAACTTTTCCATCCGCTAGAGCAGTCCCAAACAGATTATATATGTGAGAGCTGCAGACTGTTTGGAGAGTCTGTGCAAAAGTACTGATCGAATAGAACTTTTTCATTTAAATTGTTCGGTTGAACAACTGTTTGAAACTATTTTTTTAACAAAAATATTAAAATATAAAAATTGCGAAAACTCGCGCCCAGGCAAATACGAGCGTCCGGGCAAAAAATGGTCGCACGGGCTTAAAACGGCTGCAGGGGCTTAAAATGCGCGCCCTGGCAAAAAATGGTCGTCTGAATGAAAAACGGCCTCCCTGGCCTGGCGAAAAAACGGCCACTCGGGCAAAAAAAGCGTGCTCGGGCGAAAAAAACGGCCGCCCGGGCGAAAATGATCGACCAAGAGAAAAATGACCGCCTGGGATAAAAACAGCCGACCTGGAGAAAAAACGGCCGCCCGGGCGAAAAAACGCACGTCTGGGCGAAAAAACGGCTGCACGGGTGAAAAATCGTGCTCCGACAAAAATAACGGGCTGCTGGAGTGGTATGTAGGGATATGGAGTTAATAAAAGAGAAAAAACTAAAAACAGAAAAAACGGTTTTTAGAAAGCTATGTTGGACTGACTTCTTAAAGAGTCTCTAAAACATCATATTTGAAGAAGCTCTTTTCAAAAAGTTGTTCATTCAAACAACTAAAAAGTAACTTTTGCTCTCCGAATAGAACTCTTTGAATAGAAAAAGCTGCCCCAAACAGAGTCATAGTTTATCCTAGTGGACTTGCTGTGAAGAGCTGCTCAACATTTTTTTTTTGAATTTTTTTGGCAAGGTTTACAATCACTTGTGCAACCATTTAGCTACAAGATTAAAAAAGTTCATAAACTTTTTTCCATTTGTTAGCGGATTGTGAAGCACACAAAACTTCGATACTAGGCACATACGACTATTGGTTAGTTTTTTCACAAATTTATGCTAACAAAGTAAACTTTTCTTCAACAATGCAGCAGAAGGAATAAAAAACTTTGATTATACTTTTGAACAAAGTTACATGACAGTTCGAGAGACAGTTGATCAAGACATACAAAGATAAAGACATACAATAACACGTAACACTAAATTTTCTCACAACAAAGCTCCAAATCATGGATGATCCAAATGAGGAGAGGTCTTCCCCTTATATTGGTCTCCTCCCCTTCCCTCCAAAACTCAGGAAGGATCTAGATTTCTCCATACAATGAAGATGCTAGATTATTCCACACACTTCCACACTCTTCCATATCTCTCATGCATGATTTTTCTCTAACATTCTAAAATGCTCTCAACATATGCAGAGTAATCTAGAACACTAGTCACAGAACAATTGAGTTAACCTTAACATTATAACAGGATGCAACGAACAAAAAGTATTGAGAAAGAAAAAAATACTCCTTAAAATAAAGTCAAGTGAAGAAACAACTTTCCTTTTACTCAAATGTCCAAATTATAACTTGTATTTATAATTTCTTTTATCATTGAAAATGGGAATAAAAAAATAGCTGCAAAAAACATATTTTATCAATATTTATAAATCAATAAAGTCTATGGTTGCTAGATTTATGTGGAACCATAAGCTCAAGCTCAAGGCTCCGTTGGCGCGAAGTTTTTACTCAGGCAAAATTCAACAAAAGTGCCACCGTCATAGAATGCAAGTTCGTCATGAGAATGATTATAACCGCCACTAAGAAAAGAAAACTAGTTTTGAACATGCATGAAGTTCCTTAGGTGAGGACATGTAACCACTGCGTTCATGACCACCACCACGATGCGAAATGGAGCCTAAATCAGTAGATTCTACTACTCATGATATGTTAAGTATGTTAAGTGTACAACCTTGTATTTGTTGAGTAGGGCCCCATGCTCGGAATGGGCAAAAAGTCAAGCAAGGAGGGCTTTCACACAGGTCAAGAGAAGTTTCGAGCGAGTGCGGCCTCTCTCGCGTAGCACTCACGCGAATGAGATGCCTTTAAGGGCCATTCGCCCCGCGGGTGCCGGGAAGTCAGGCATGCGGGAGGTCGGGCGAGAGGTGCCTTCATGGACCACTCGCCCAGGGGGATTTGGGGATAAAATGACCTGAATACCCTTTGTGGACTGCCAATAGCCCATCAGAACAGCGGAGTTAGGCTGTTAGCAGACCAAATTAAGGTGCGATTAGTAAAACCAAAAGACGGATTCATGTTATTTGAAGACCGAACTAAAGAATTTATAAATAGACCTTTAAGGGCACCTTGGAGGAGACCCCCCGATCTTTTAGGCTCTCTCCTCCTAGGCAAGTTTTGGTTGGCTGCTAGTGCCCTTCAAGGTGCCCGGCTAAGCATTGGTTTGGTTGGCTGCTAGTGCCCTTCAAGGTCCACAGTCAAGAGCGTAAGTGAGGGATAAGTAGGCACAGGATACACCCCCCAGTGGGTCCGAACTCAAGAGACCGGTCGCTAGTTTCAACATTTTTGGTGCAGTGAGCGTGGACCGTAGCCTGTGTAAGAAAATCTCAAGCTGAGCTCCATGGCTGGAGATGGAGGAGAAAGATCGAACCCCGGCCACTCGCAACCACTCGCGAGTGGGGTAACGGTAGGAATGTTTGAAGACTTCAAGTGAGAGGTTCCGCAAACCTTACATCTCGCATTCGCCGCCAAAAGCGAGTTCGAAACACCCACGGTTCCAGTGGTGGCGCCCCAGCTGATAGGAGAGAACGCACCAGGCCAGCGACCCGGGAAAGAGGCGATGGCGGAAAGAAATGGGCGAGATCTTCCCGAGCGACAGATTCCCCAGCCCGGCAAGTGCTGAGTGTGCGAGTGGACTTCGCAAGATCATACCACTCGCTGAAAGGGAGAGGGAATTCCCTTTTGTGAGATGCAAGGCTGCTTTGCTCACGTTTGTTTTTGAACATTGTTTTTTCTTTTATTAATGGTTGATGTCAACTTATAAGATGATGATGCTTAGAATGTGAAAAAGAATAGCCCCGAGCAGACCCACTGACCAGACTCCCACCTAGCTGGCCGGTCGTAGGCTCACTCGGTGGCAGGAAAGTTTCAAAGTATTTGGCCCCGAGCAGACCCGCTGACCAGGCTCTCATCTAGCGGGCAGGGCCGTAGGCTCACTCGCTGACAGTAAAGTTTCAAAGTATTTGGCACCGAGCAGACCCGCTGACCAGGCTCCCACCTAGCTGGCAGGGTCGTAAGCTCACTCGGTGGCAGGTTTTAAAAGTTGGCCCCGAGCAGACCCGCTGACCAGGCTCCCACCTAGATGGCAGAGCCGTAAGCTCACTCGGTGGCAAGTTTCAAAGATTGGCCCCTAGTAGACCCACTGACCAGACTCTCATCTAGCTGGCAGGGCCGTAGGCTCACTCAGTGGCAGATTCAAAAGGTTCAAAGGTTGGCCCCGAGCAGACCCGTTAACCAGGCTCTTATCTAGCTGACAGGGCCGTAGACTCACTCAGTGGTAGGTTTCAAAGGTTGTCCCCGAGCAGACCCGCTGACCAGGCTCCCACCTAGCTGGCAGGGCTGTAGTCTCACTCGGTGACAAGTTTCAAAGATTGGCCCCGCGCAGACCCGCTGACCAGGCTCTCATCTAGCTGGCATGGTCTTAAGCTCACTCGGTGGCAGGTTCAAAAGGTTCAAAGGTTGGCCCCGAGCAGACCCGCTGACCAGGCTCTCATCTAGCTGGCAGGGTCGTAGGCTCACTCGGTGGCAGGTTTGAAAGATTCAAAGGTTAGCCCCGAGCAGACCTGCTGACCAGGCTCTCATCTAGTTGGAAGGGTCGTAGGCTTACTTGGTGGCAGGTTCGAAAGATTCAAAGGTTGGCCCTGAGCAGACCCGCTGGCTAGGCTCTCACCTAGCTGGCAGGACCGTAGGCTCACTCGGTGGCAGGTTCGAAAGTTTCAAAGGTTGGCCCAGAGCAGACCCGCTGACCAGGCTCTCATCTAGCTGGCAGGGTCGTAGGCTCACTCGGTGGCAGTTCGAAAGTTTCAAATATTGGCCCCGAGCAGACCCGATGACCAGACTCTCATCTAGCTGGCATGGTCGTAGGCTCACTCGGTGGCAGATTCGAAAGATTCAAAGGTTGGCCCCGAGCAGACCCGCTGACCAGGCTCCCACCTAGCTGGCAGGGTCGTAGTCTCACTCGGTGACAAGTTTCAAAGATTGGCCCCGAGCAGACCCGCTAACCAGGCTCTCATCTAGCTGGCATGGTCTTAGGCTCACTCGGTGGCAGGTTCGAAAGGTTCAAAGGTTGGCCCCGAGCAGACCCGCTGACCAGGCTCTCATCTAGCTGGCAGGGTCGTAGGCTCACTCGGTGGCAGGTTCGAAAGATTCAAATGTTATCCCCGAGCAGACCTGCTGACCAGGCTCTCATCTAGCTGGAAGGGTCGTAGGCTTACTCGGTGGCAAGTTCGAAAGATTCAAAGGTTGCCCCGAGCAGACCCGCTGACCAGGCTCTCACCTAGCTGGCAGGACTGTATGCTCACTCGGTGGCAGGTTCGAAAGTTTCAAAGGTTGGCCCCGAGCAGACCCGCTGACCAGACTCTCATCTAGCTGGCAGGGTCGTAGGCTCACTCAGTGGCAGGTTCGAAAGTTTCAAAGGTTGGCCCCGAGCAGACCCGCTGACCAGGCTCTCATCTAGCCGGCAGGGCCGTAGACTCACTTAGTGACAGGTTCGAAAGATTCAAAGGTTGGCCCCAAGCATACCTGCTGACCAGGCTCTCACCTAGTTGGCAGGGCCGTAGGCTCACTCGGTGGCAGGTTTGAAATATTCAACGGTTGGCCACGAGCAGACCCACTGACCATGCTCTCTTCTAGCTGGCAGGGTCGTAGACTCACTTGGTGGCAGGATCGAAGGTTTGAAAGGTTGGCCCTGAGCAGGCCCGCTGACCAGAATCTAGCTGGTAGGGTCATAAGCTCACTCGGTGGCGACACATGAGGGAGGCAAGGTATGAAAGAAAAATCCAATGCGAAAAATTAACACAGGGTAAGTCTCGGTATAAGGTCGGCGAATGGTGCCCATCATGAAGGACACTCACCGACGAATGATATCGCTCGAGAAAGACACTCGCCCGTCGAGTGCGCAGTGGAACATTGGCCAGACCCATGGGCTGCGAGAGTTTAGCAGGACGAGGTGGGTTCTCGGCGCAGTTACACTCCCGATAGAAATCAACAAAATTGCCTAAGTCCTAACAAGGTTGGGGCGAGTGCGAAAGGGTTATAACCGCAGGGAGCTCTTATGCGGCGAGAGTATTTCGGTCACGACCCAGACTAGGGTCATCAGCGCTAAGGGTGAGCAAACGACATACGAGCACACGCGCGAAAATGCGAGAGCATGCAAGATAGCGTACGAGCGCGAGAACTACCGGCTGATAATAATGAGATGCATAAAAAGAGAACATATGACAAATCGTAAGAGGAAAAATATTTCATTTCATTTCAGTATAAAATGGAATTACAAATTGACTCTCGCATTACATCATCCCCTCCTCATCCTCCTGAGGATCCACCAGCGGGAACTGACGTAGCCTGCGGGAGTGAAGGTTAGTCTTCTCCAAGTCGTACAGATTTTTAGTTCAGGGAAAGAAGGATAACTGACCAGGTACATATTCTTCGACGGGGGACCGGCGAGAGGTGCTGGGCTGCCCTGCGAATGGTTGGCTGGGGGGGGGGGGGAGGGGGTGGAGCAATTTCCCCTTCCCAGGGCGATGAACCTGGTCGACGGCACCTGAGGTAGTGGCCAAGTCTGCGGCGAGAGAGTTGTTCTCGGGGCCTTTGTCCGCTGAACGTTCCCGCTCCGGGGCTGGAGAATTGATGATGGTCTCAGGGGCATGAGAGTTGCGCGGGGTAGGGGGTAACCCCGTGGTCCCAAAGGTGAGAGCTGCGGAAACCAGAATAAAAAAAGGGCGAAAAGTAAAACTCGGGCGAGAAGACAATGAAGTGCGTACCAGGCGCGGGCCGGCTTCCGCCAGTAGTTACAAGGGCGGGTTCCTGGGCCAGCGGAACGCCTCCGAGAACAGGTGGGGGAATGGCGGCATCCGCCTGGTTAATCTCGGGGCCACCTTTAGTTTCCTGCATATTCTGCGGGTGGTTGAAATTGTCAAGGTGTAGCGTCACCATGGTTAGCTTCAAAGGTGAGATAGATCATATTACCTCGGCAGTGTTGTCGGGAGGGATGCTGGAGAGGGGGGAGTCTCTGACGCAGACTCCCTCGCTGACAGGTCTCGCCGGACCACCCTAGCTTTCTTCAGCCGGTAGGGCTTGGAAGGGTCTCTCGTTGACGAGAGTCAGGGGGCGTATCAGGTGGACTTGGAAGGATCCTCCCCGTGCGCGTCAGCAAGGCGGTCCATCAACCCTTGCGAGAGCGGTCTTAGCGTCGGCCTCATGAATGTCATTCGAGCGACGAGAGCTTTGAGGAGAAAAATAGGAACAGTGATTGGAGGATAGACGTTTTATGACAGCAACCCGGGAAGTATTTATAGCAAAGTGGAGGGCCCCACAAAAAGATTCCCACCAGGTCAGCATGAACTCAACAAACTCAGGGTTGGACTTTCTTTTCGAGCGAGTGCCTCACTCGCAAAGAGCGGGGATTGTGTACAATCCCATATTTGTTGAGTAGGGCCCCAGGCTCGGAATGGGCAAAAAGGCAAGCAAGGAGGGATTTCGCCCAGGTCAGGAGGGCTTTCGCCCAGGTCAAGAGAAGTTCCGAGCGAGTGCGGCCTCTCTCGCGTAGCACTCGCGCGAATGAGGCGCCTTCAAGGGCCATTCGCCCCGCGGGTGCCGGGAAGTCAGGCACGCGGGAGGTCGGGCGAGAGGTGTCTTCATGAACCACTCACCCAGGGGGATTTAGGGATAAAATGACCTGGATACCCTTTGTGGACTGCCAATAGCCCTTCAGAACAACGGAGTTAGGCTGTTAACAGACCAATTTGAGGTGCGATTAGTAAAACCAAAAGGCGGATTTGTGCTATTTGAAGACCGGACTAAAGAATCTATAAATAAACCCTTAAGGACACCTTCGAGGAGACCCCCGCCGGATCTTTTTGGCTCTTTCCTCCCAGGCAAGTTTTGGTTGGCTGCTAGTGTAAGACCCCCCCTCCCAAATCGACGGTCCGACCGGGGGATCTTACCGCACACCACCCTTTAGCATGACGCCGAAGCGACTCCGAAGGGTGAAGGCACTAGCTTCTCCAACCCTTTTCCTTGAACACTCCGAAGTCACGCCTAGGGGTGGTGTTAAGCGAAATTCACTACACACCAACAGAGTAAGGAAGCAGTATTTTAGCGGAAGACATTATTAAAGAGTGCGCTTTGTTACCCTCAGCGGAAGACATTATTTATAGTGGAAGATTAAATATCACAGAAACCATAATTTCAAAACCTGTATGAGTAATATTGATTTCGCCGCCGCAATGAATCCTATCCATCAAGGCTTCATTGCATCATATATGTATACCCTGAGATAGGGCACAACAAAAGGAGATGCGGCTTAATAACGTATACCTGAAGTAGCCTGCTCTGTGGCCTTCTCCACCCATGAGTGTTGTCCCTCATCTGCACCTGTCACCTGTGCTAAAGACAAGTTATTAGAACTACAAACAGAATCCAACTCCTACTAACACCCAAACATAATATAACAATTATAAGGGAGGGGGATATCTGGGCTTGTATTGGGCCGAGGCGGTCTTCCCACGACCACCGCCTACGTACTCCGTATCATCCTGCATACGGCCTCAGACCCACGTAGTTCTATTAGTTTCGCACGGGTTGCCCTCCCAGACCGTCCATCGCGCGGGTTGCCTTAGAGTAAAACTCATAGGCCATCCGATTTTATCCCAAGGCACGATATATTCCCGTAGGAATATTTCCCGAAGGCACAACTTATTCCCCGTAGGAATTACTTTCTCGAAGGCAACATTTCATTCCCGTAGGAATTACTTTCTCGAAGGCAACATTTCATTCCCGTAGGAATTACTTTCTCGAAGGCAACATTTCATTCCCGTAGGAATTACTTTCTCGAAGGCAACCTTTCATTCCCGTAGGAATTACTTTCTCGAAGGCAACATTTCATTTCCGTAGGAATTACTTTCTCGAAGGCAACATTTCATTCCCTTAGGAATTACTTTCTCGAAGGCAACATTTCATTCCCGTAGGAATTACTTTCTCGAAGGCAACATTTCATTCCCGTAGGAATTACTTTCTCGAAGGCAACATTTCATTCCCGTAGGAATTACTTTCTCGAAGGCAACCTTTCATTCCCGTAGGAATTACTTTCTCGAAGGCAACATTTCATTTCCGTAGGAATTACTTTCTCGAAGGCAACATTTCATTCCCGTAGGAATTACTTTCTCGAAGGCAACATTTCATTTCCGTAGGAATTACTTTCTCGAAGGCAACATTTCATTCCCGTAGGAATTACTTTCTCGAAGGCAACATTTCATTCCCGTAGGAATTACTTTCTCGAAGGCAACCTTTCATTCCCGTAGAAATTAAGAAAACTCTCTCAAAGCTTAACAAAATATCCACCCGTAGTTTTGTAGAAGGAGAGGAGACGAACTCTTTATAAGCTTAGCATATCTCTATCCGAGAAGGTACCACTAATTTAACTCGGCTGGCAATCAAATCCAACCTGCCCACATAGGGCACAATTGCATTCATGTAGACCTTCGTCGATCATTTTGGTGCTTGGCGATCAATCCCCAGTCATCCACATAAGACCCGCTTGTATTTATGTAAACTTCCGTCAATCACTTGAATGCTTGGTAATCAAGCCCAAGACACCCATAAGCTTTATAGGCACAAGAAGTAGCACAGTAGTGTGAAAGAGAGAAATAAGATGAAGAGTAGACGAAAATAGATAAGGTTTAGAGTCTACCATTTGTCGGAGGAGGAAGAGATGAAGCTCCCTCAATCGGATACCAAACCAGATGAAGATAGGCTCAAGTAAGAGGCGGAGAAGGGGTTCCTCTTGGGTGATGCTTATGGTGTGAGAGTCCCCCATAAATTTCATGCCTAGGCATATGATCGCATTCCTAATCTCTACCAATTCGGAGTAGCACGACTCCATTCCTCACCAAATCGGAACGACAAGGAAAACTAATAAGTGGCAGATTCCTGCCATGGGAGGGAGAATTGAGGTAGGAGGAGGAGGAAGAGAGAGTGAAGCTATCATACCTTGTCGTGAGCTATGAAGGGCAACCCCCTTATTAAAAATACAGCAGCAGCCCCCATTAGACCAAGAGGGGACAAGAGCAGCCCCAAATCAATAAGGTAAAGGGGCAGCTCAAAGCAAACAGCCCCAAATCAACAAGGTAAAGAGCAGCTCAAAGCAAACAGCCCCAAATCAACAAGGTAAGAGCAGCTCAAAGCAAACAGCCCCAAATCAACAAGGTAAAGAGCAGCTCAAAGCAAACAGCCCCAAATCAACAAGGTAAGAGCAGCCCAAAGCAACAAACCTGCAGTCCAAGTTAACAAGGAGCAGCCCCAAAACAACAAGGAGCAGCCCCCAAACTAACAAGGAAAGGAGCAGCCCCAACTATTAAACCTGCAGTCCAAGTTAGCAAGAAGCAGCCCCCAAACCAACAAGGAAAGGAGCAACCCAAAGCAACAAACCTGCAGCCCAATTCAACAAGGAGCAGCACCCAAACCAACAAGGAAAGGAGCAGCCCCATCAAAACAGCCCCAAATCAATAAGGTAAAGAGCAGTTCAAAGCAAACAGCCCCAAATCAACAAGGTAAGAGCAGCTCAAAGCAAACAGCCCCAAATCAACAAGGTAAGAGCAGCTCAAAGCAAACAGCCCCAAATCAACAAGGTAAAGAGCAGCTCAAAGCAAACAGCCCCAAATCAACAAGGTAAGAAGCAGCCCAAAGCAACAAACCTGCAGTCCAAGTTAACAAGGAGCAGCCCCAAAACAACAAGGAGCAGCCCCCAAACTAACAAGGAAAGGAGCAGCCCCAACTATTAAACCTGCAGTCCAAGTTAGCAAGAAGCAGCCCCCAAACCAACAAGGAAAGGAGCAACCCAAAGCAACAAACCTGCAGCCCAATTCAACAAGGAGCAGCACCCAAACCAACAAGGAAAGGAGCAGCCCCATTTCAACAAACCTGCAGTCCAACTCAACAAGGAGCAGCCCCCAATTGCAATACAAAAAAGGCAGCCCCCAAATGCAATACTAAAAGGCAGCCCCCAAATGCAATACTAAAAGGCAGCCCCCCAAAATGCAATACTAAAAGGCAGCCCCCAAATGCAATACTAAAAGGCAGCCCCCCAAATGCAATACTAAAAGGCAGCCCCCAAATGCAATACTAAAAGGCAGCCCCCAAATGCAATACAAAAAGGCAGCCCCCAAATGCAATACTAAAAGGCAGCCCCATTATCAGCAAGGAGCAGCCCCCAAATGAGAAGGACAGTAGCAGTTCAATACTAGCAGCCCCCTCCGATTAAACATGAAAATAAGGTAGCCCAACCAAACAATGATATGAGAAGCAGCCCAATTTAGTCTAAGAAATGTATAAGCAGCCCCCATCCTAGACAAGAAGTGTATAAACCGCCCCCATCTAATAAAGATAAGAAACAGCCCCAAAATTTGTTAACAAAAACTAGGAGAAATCTGCCAATGTACTAGGAAAAACTGCCAGCAAAAATTATCCTAAAATTCGTTAACAAAACTAGGAGGAATCTACCAACAGAACTAGGAAAACTGCTAGCAAAAGTTCTCAAAAATGGGTAGAGCAACATAATAAGATGAGGGGGGAAGGAGGAAGGAGAAGAGGAGAGCAGAGGAAATAGTAGGAGGGAGAGATGGAGGAGAGGAGACCTTCCATGCTGCCTTCCGTCGCAGCCCAATAACTCGCCAAATATCAATTAACCAAGACGAATCAACAGAGCTTGGTCAAGAGAGGAGAAGAGGGTGGAGAAGTAGGAGATCTCGAACCTTAACCTCTTGTTGTGAGGAGGAAGAACCATGAGGAAGGGGGGCGGTTTCCCGAGCCGCCCGTCTTGCCGGAAACCCTCACCATGACAGAGCTTCGAGGAGGAGGAGAGGAGGGGGAGAGAAGTTCTTACCGTCCACCACTGCCCCTGGAAGAGGAGAAGAAGCCTCCCTATGTAGCCGACGAGGCCCAATCCCGTGCCCCCACGAGCTCGCCCATGGTTTTCGCCCACGGTTTCTCCGCCCTGGTTTCATCGCTGAAGTTGGTTTTGGAACAGGGCATCTCACTCATGTGTTTTTATATATATAAGCTTAAATATGTATATGTATATATATATACACACATTACACACACACACATATTAATACACGTTTATATATCAAAGCATGCAAAGTGCTCGCAAAATAAATGCGCAGAGGGTGTCGCTGTGTTCGTAATAATCACATGAAGTTAACGAAATTATTTGAAGTTGATTCCGAGTCCGTTATTCATAATTACTCGCTCAACCCAGTACGCAACTCAAAATAGATTATTTCGGCCACCTTTCGCAAATCTCATCGAATTTGAACGAAACGAATTGCATTGTGCTAGAATTGATCCCGCGAGTCTGTTGCAACTGACTAGGGTGAAATTGGGGTTTGTTTACCCAATATTCTAAAATGGCGTCGTTGCGGCGCTCGGTATTACTCAAAATAGTCGTTTTCTCCAAACGACCTCGGATCGGAACGAAACGAATTCCGTTGCACTCATATTGACCATACGAGTCTAACGTAACTGACGGAAGTTGATTCGGAGCGCGTATGCTTTGTATTCTAAAATCGTGTCGTCGTGACGCGCTACGATACTCAAAATAGTCATATTCTGCATATGACCTCGGATCGAAACGAAACGAGTTCCGTTGCACTCGTATCAACTATACGAGTCTAATGCAACTGACGGAAGTCGATTCGGAGCACGTATGCTCCATATTCTAAAATTGCATCGTCGTGACGCGCTACTATACTCAAAACGGTCACTTTCACTAAATGACCTCGGATTGGAACGAAACGAATTCCAATGCAATCGTATCGACCATACGAGTCTAACGCAACTGACTGGAGTTGGTTCGGAGCACGTATGCTCCATATTCTAAAACTGTGTCGTCGTGACTCGCTGCGATACCCAAAATGGTCACTTTCACCAAATGACCTCTGATTGGAACGAAACGAATTCCGTTGTACTCATATCGACCATACGAGTTTAACGCAACTGACAGAAGTCGATTCGGAGTACGTATGTTCAATAAACAACTTTGACGTCGTGGCGAAGCACGATGCTACCCAAAACAGTCGTTTCTCTAAATGACTACCTCTATGTGGTGAAGGTCGGGTCGTGATTGCCTGATGACCCGGCCTAGATTCCTCCAAGGGTTCAACTGAATCGGCTAGACCCCTTTTTCGAAGTCGGGATGTTACAATCCAATAAAACAAAGAAAATTTTCGTCCCCGAAAATACGAGTGGGTCGTGGAGATTCAAAACAGGTCGTATTGCAGACCACTGGAGGTGTCGAATGATCCCAAATTTTAAGGGTCTCTAGGTTTGGTTTACCTAACGAGCTATGTAGACGGCTCCCGCCGTGTACTATACAAGTAGCTTACGTGAACTACGGGGTAGCTTGAACGATTTAAATTGATCTAATCGTGAGAAACAAGAAACCCTTCATCGCTTGATACCCCTCCCGTGAACCGAGCTTAACGGGAGACGAAGGCAACTCAACACCTTCCAGGAGCCGAGCTCAGCTGGAAGCGGAGTCAACTTAACACCTTCCAGGGAGCCGAGCTCAACTGAAAGTAGAGGCAACTCAACACCTTGCAAAATTTATGAGTTATGTTTGAAAGGCATATAGTAAAAATCCATCAACATATAGTTAATTCTCTTACGGGGCTACGTGTCAGTGGAACATATAAAAGTTATAACTTGCATAAGCTTTTGTAACCCCTATCAACATATGACCGACTCCCATACGAAGGTTATATGTTGGTGGAACAGATGAAAATTGTAAATAAGCAGAGTAAATCCATGAACATATAACCAACTCCCATACGAAGGTTATATGTTAATGGTACAGATAAAATTGCAAATAAGCAGTAAAAATCCATAAACATATAACCAACTCCCATACGAAGGTTATATGTTAATGGTATATGCAGATATGTATGTTTTGATGCAAATGATGCGTATGCAAATATGTATGTTTTGATGCATATGCAAGCCATGCATAACGAGTACTCACGACTCAATCACAACACACAATGTTGAAACAGTTTGACCGCTTTTCTTCCAGCAGGGTTGCGACCCCCGCGGGCCTCACCGATGTGGCCGTCGGTGACAGTGGCCGGTCCTGCCACTTCTGGGTGTGGACGTACCGCACTACCCAGGCCCTAATGTACAACCCAGTGTACTCTTGGATGTGAGCAACATCCGTCAATTACAAAATTCGGCTATCCAGCAGAGGGACCCTGCGGGGAAATAATAAATAACTTCCCGGGGTTCACACACTCCCTAGTACCTCATGAGTCGTCAACCTTCCCATTCCTGTATGAACGGTCCTTGGGCACGACTGACCCGCCACGGTAATCACATATAATGTTTTACCAGTTTGCTCTTTACGTTGAAATATTTTGACCGCTTCTTTTTGCAGGGTAGCGAACCCCGCGGGCCTCACCGATGTGGCCGTCGGTGACAGTGGCCGGTCCTGCCACTTCTGGGTGTGGATGTACCGCACTACCCAGGCCCCAACGTACAACCCCGTGTACCCTCGGACGTAGGAGACATCCGGTAATAACTGAATTTGGTCAACCAGCGGAGGGACCCAACGGGGCATGTAAGATACAACCGAGCTCCCGGGGTGCACACCTCCCTGTCGCCTAGAGTCGTCAACCTTCCCGCACCGGTACGTACGGTCTACGGGCATGACCGACCCGCCACGTTTCCCAAAGCAAGCAAGCAATAAAATAGGTAACCATCACCTTCGGGTCCTCAGTGGCTTACCCTTTTTAACGAGGCTTCCCGGCTGGCTGAGTATGCAACCATCGCAAGTCCTGAGAATGTTAACAATGTACTTTTTGGATTGTTTGTATACAAGCTTTTATAAATTTGCCACACATTTACTTCATTCCAGCACGTCGCCTCAGTAGTCATTTCCTGAAATATTAACGTTATTGAAAAGACTAACATTTTATCATAGCTCTTTTACGATTGCACGACTTTATTTTCAACAGATCGTCAAATTGATCAAGTCAAATCATACTTCATATTTGCAATTGTTAGAGCAATTCTCCATATACACGCAAAATTTCATTTGATTAGCTCACCTCAAATGAAATTTTGAAAACGAGAATTTTAATCCCAATAAAACAAATAGGCTTAAACTTGGGATTGAAATTCGTAATAGAATCCTTACATTGCACACATAATTTCATACGATTAGTTTACCTCGAATGGAATTTTGAAAACGAAAATTTAACCCCAATAAAACAAAGAGGCTTAAACCCGGGGTTCAAAATTTGAAATGGATGTTTGTAGGGTTTTACGGGAGTGTTTTATGGAAATAGGATAGATGATTGTTCGAGATCAGATGTAGTAAAAGACATTTAAGTGTCGATCTGAGTTATCAAAAATATTTTGCATGACCAAAACTGAATTTGATAAGTTCGAGTGAAAATGTTCATATATATGCTAAGTTTGTTGCCAACTTTTATCTTTTAGGTCCACCACCGCTTCCGCTGCAGTGGTTCGTCCCGAACCACGCTACAGCGATTAGCGGAACAATAGGTGTTTCTGTGATCATGAATAGGTCGAAAGATCGGTTACGCTCTGATCCATTTGTAAGACCCCCCCTCCCAAATCGACGGTCCGACCGGGGGATCTTACCGCACACCACCCTTTAGCATGACGCCGAAGCGACTCCGAAGGGTGAAGGCACTAGCTTCTCCAACCCTTTTCCTTGAACACTCCGAAGTCACGCCTAGGGGTGGTGTTAAGCGAAATTCACTACACACCAACAGAGTAAGGAAGCAGTATTTTAGCGGAAGACATTATTAAAGAGTGCGCTTTGTTACCCTCAGCGGAAGACATTATTTATAGTGGAAGATTAAATATCACAGAAACCATAATTTCAAAACCTGTATGAGTAATATTGATTTCGCCGCCGCAATGAATCCTATCCATCAAGGCTTCATTGCATCATATATGTATACCCTGAGATAGGGCACAACAAAAGGAGATGCGGCTTAATAACGTATACCTGAAGTAGCCTGCTCTGTGGCCTTCTCCACCCATGAGTGTTGTCCCTCATCTGCACCTGTCACCTGTGCTAAGGACAAGTTATTAGAACTACAAACAGAATCCAACTCCTACTAACACCCAAACATAATATAACAATTATAAGGGAGGGGGATATCTGGGCTTGTATTGGGCCGAGGCGGTCTTCCCACGACCACCGCCTACGTACTCCGTATCATCCTGCATACGGCCTCAGACCCACGTAGTTCTATTAGTTTCGCACGGGTTGCCCTCCCAGACCGTCCATCGCGCGGGTTGCCTTAGAGTAAAACTCATAGGCCATCCGATTTTATCCCAAGGCACGATATATTCCCGTAGGAATATTTCCCGAAGGCACAACTTATTCCCCGTAGGAATTACTTTCTCGAAGGCAACATTTCCTTCCCGTAGGAATTACTTTCTCGAAGGCAACATTTCATTCCCGTAGGAATTACTTTCTCGAAGGCAACATTTCATTCCCGTAGGAATTACTTTCTCGAAGGCAACCTTTCATTCCCGTAGGAATTACTTTCTCGAAGGCAACATTTCATTTCCGTAGGAATTACTTTCTCGAAGGCAACATTTCATTCCCTTAGGAATTACTTTCTCGAAGGCAACATTTCATTCCCGTAGGAATTACTTTCTCGAAGGCAACATTTCATTCCCGTAGGAATTACTTTCTCGAAGGCAACATTTCATTCCCGTAGGAATTACTTTCTCGAAGGCAACCTTTCATTCCCGTAGGAATTACTTTCTCGAAGGCAACATTTCATTTCCGTAGGAATTACTTTCTCGAAGGCAACATTTCATTCCCGTAGGAATTACTTTCTCGAAGGCAACATTTCATTTCCGTAGGAATTACTTTCTCGAAGGCAACATTTCATTCCCGTAGGAATTACTTTCTCGAAGGCAACATTTCATTCCCGTAGGAATTACTTTCTCGAAGGCAACCTTTCATTCCCGTAGAAATTAAGAAAACTCTCTCAAAGCTTAACAAAATATCCACCCGTAGTTTTGTAGAAGGAGAGGAGACGAACTCTTTATAAGCTTAGCATATCTCTATCCGAGAAGGTACCACTAATTTAACTCGGCTGGCAATCAAATCCAACCTGCCCACATAGGGCACAATTGCATTCATGTAGACCTTCGTCGATCATTTTGGTGCTTGGCGATCAATCCCCAGTCATCCACATAAGACCCGCTTGTATTTATGTAAACTTCCGTCAATCACTTGAATGCTTGGTAATCAAGCCCAAGACACCCATAAGCTTTATAGGCACAAGAAGTAGCACAGTAGTGTGAAAGAGAGAAATAAGATGAAGAGTAGACGAAAATAGATAAGGTTTAGAGTCTACCATTTGTCGGAGGAGGAAGAGATGAAGCTCCCTCAATCGGATACCAAACCAGATGAAGATAGGCTCAAGTAAGAGGCGGAGAAGGGGTTCCTCTTGGGTGATGCTTATGGTGTGAGAGTCCCCCATAAATTTCATGCCTAGGCATATGATCGCATTCCTAATCTCTACCAATTCGGAGTAGCACGACTCCATTCCTCACCAAATCGGAACGACAAGGAAAACTAATAAGTGGCAGATTCCTGCCATGGGAGGGAGAATTGAGGTAGGAGGAGGAGGAAGAGAGAGTGAAGCTATCATACCTTGTCGTGAGCTATGAAGGGCAACCCCCTTATTAAAAATACAGCAGCAGCCCCCATTAGACCAAGAGGGGACAAGAGCAGCCCCAAATCAATAAGGTAAAGGGGCAGCTCAAAGCAAACAGCCCCAAATCAACAAGGTAAAGAGCAGCTCAAAGCAAACAGCCCCAAATCAACAAGGTAAGAGCAGCTCAAAGCAAACAGCCCCAAATCAACAAGGTAAAGAGCAGCTCAAAGCAAACAGCCCCAAATCAACAAGGTAAGAGCAGCCCAAAGCAACAAACCTGCAGTCCAAGTTAACAAGGAGCAGCCCCAAAACAACAAGGAGCAGCCCCCAAACTAACAAGGAAAGGAGCAGCCCCAACTATTAAACCTGCAGTCCAAGTTAGCAAGAAGCAGCCCCCAAACCAACAAGGAAAGGAGCAACCCAAAGCAACAAACCTGCAGCCCAATTCAACAAGGAGCAGCACCCAAACCAACAAGGAAAGGAGCAGCCCCATCAAAACAGCCCCAAATCAATAAGGTAAAGAGCAGTTCAAAGCAAACAGCCCCAAATCAACAAGGTAAGAGCAGCTCAAAGCAAACAGCCCCAAATCAACAAGGTAAGAGCAGCTCAAAGCAAACAGCCCCAAATCAACAAGGTAAAGAGCAGCTCAAAGCAAACAGCCCCAAATCAACAAGGTAAGAAGCAGCCCAAAGCAACAAACCTGCAGTCCAAGTTAACAAGGAGCAGCCCCAAAACAACAAGGAGCAGCCCCCAAACTAACAAGGAAAGGAGCAGCCCCAACTATTAAACCTGCAGTCCAAGTTAGCAAGAAGCAGCCCCCAAACCAACAAGGAAAGGAGCAACCCAAAGCAACAAACCTGCAGCCCAATTCAACAAGGAGCAGCACCCAAACCAACAAGGAAAGGAGCAGCCCCATTTCAACAAACCTGCAGTCCAACTCAACAAGGAGCAGCCCCCAATTGCAATACAAAAAAGGCAGCCCCCAAATGCAATACTAAAAGGCAGCCCCCAAATGCAATACTAAAAGGCAGCCCCCCAAATGCAATACTAAAAGGCAGCCCCCAAATGCAATACTAAAAGGCAGCCCCCCAAATGCAATACTAAAAGGCAGCCCCCAAATGCAATACTAAAAGGCAGCCCCCAAATGCAATACAAAAAGGCAGCCCCCAAATGCAATACTAAAAGGCAGCCCCATTATCAGCAAGGAGCAGCCCCCAAATGAGAAGGACAGTAGCAGTTCAATACTAGCAGCCCCCTCCGATTAAACATGAAAATAAGGTAGCCCAACCAAACAATGATATGAGAAGCAGCCCAATTTAGTCTAAGAAATGTATAAGCAGCCCCCATCCTAGACAAGAAGTGTATAAACCGCCCCCATCTAATAAAGATAAGAAACAGCCCCAAAATTTGTTAACAAAAACTAGGAGAAATCTGCCAATGTACTAGGAAAAACTGCCAGCAAAAATTATCCTAAAATTCGTTAACAAAACTAGGAGGAATCTACCAACAGAACTAGGAAAACTGCTAGCAAAAGTTCTCAAAAATGGGTAGAGCAACATAATAAGATGAGGGGGGAAGGAGGAAGGAGAAGAGGAGAGCAGAGGAAATAGTAGGAGGGAGAGATGGAGGAGAGGAGACCTTCCATGCTGCCTTCCGTCGCAGCCCAATAACTCGCCAAATATCAATTAACCAAGACGAATCAACAGAGCTTGGTCAAGAGAGGAGAAGAGGGTGGAGAAGTAGGAGATTTCGAACCTTAACCTCTTGTTGTGAGGAGGAAGAACCATGAGGAAGGGGGGCGGTTTCCCGAGCCGCCCGTCTTGCCGGAAACCCTCACCATGACAGAGCTTCGAGGAGGAGGAGAGGAGGGGGAGAGAAGTTCTTACCGTCCACCACTGCCCCTGGAAGAGGAGAAGAAGCCTCCCTATGTAGCCGACGAGGCCCAATCCCGTGCCCCCACGAGCTCGCCCATGGTTTTCGCCCACGGTTTCTCCGCCCTGGTTTCATCGCTGAAGTTGGTTTTGGAACAGGGCATCTCACTCCTGTGTTTTTATATATATAAGCTTAAATATGTATATGTATATATATATACACACATTACACACACACACATATTAATACACGTTTATATATCAAAGCATGCAAAGTGCTCGCAAAATAAATGCGCAGAGGGTGTCGCTGTGTTCGTAATAATCACATGAAGTTAACGAAATTATTTGAAGTTGATTCCGAGTCCGTTATTCATAATTACTCGCTCAACCCAGTACGCAACTCAAAATAGATTATTTCGGCCACCTTTCGCAAATCTCATCGAATTTGAACGAAACGAATTGCATTGTGCTAGAATTGATCCCGCGAGTCTGTTGCAACTGACTAGGGTGAAATTGGGGTTTGTTTACCCAATATTCTAAAATGGCGTCGTTGCGGCGCTCGGTATTACTCAAAATAGTCGTTTTCTCCAAACGACCTCGGATCGGAACGAAACGAATTCCGTTGCACTCATATTGACCATACAAGTCTAACGTAACTGACGGAAGTTGATTCGGAGCGCGTATGCTTTGTATTCTAAAATCGTGTCGTCGTGACGCGCTACGATACTCAAAATAGTCATATTCTGCATATGACCTCGGATCGAAACGAAACGAGTTCCGTTGCACTCGTATCAACTATACGAGTCTAATGCAACTGACGGAAGTCGATTCGGAGCACGTATGCTCCATATTCTAAAATTGCATCGTCGTGACGCGCTACTATACTCAAAACGGTCACTTTCACTAAATGACCTCGGATTGGAACGAAACGAATTCCAATGCAATCGTATCGACCATACGAGTCTAACGCAACTGACTGGAGTTGGTTCGGAGCACGTATGCTCCATATTCTAAAACTGTGTCGTCGTGACTCGCTGCGATACCCAAAATGGTCACTTTCACCAAATGACCTCTGATTGGAACGAAACGAATTCCGTTGTACTCATATCGACCATACGAGTTTAACGCAACTGACAGAAGTCGATTCGGAGTACGTATGTTCAATAAACAACTTTGACGTCGTGGCGAAGCACGATGCTACCCAAAACAGTCGTTTCTCTAAATGACTACCTCTATGTGGTGAAGGTCGGGTCGTGATTGCCTGATGACCCGGCCTAGATTCCTCCAAGGGTTCAACTGAATCGGCTAGACCCCTTTTTCGAAGTCGGGATGTTACAGCTAGTGCCCTCCAAGGTGCCCGACTAAGCATTGGTTTGGGAGGGGAAGCTCTCTAAGATCTTCCGGGTGTGTGGCGGGACCTTCTCGTTATAGCCTTGGGTCTGTTTCTAGTTCTTCGTCCACAGTCAAGAGCATAAGTGAGGGATAAGTAGGCGCGGGCTACAACCCCCAGTGGATCCGAACTCAAGAGACCGGTTGTCGGTTTCAACATTAAGCATTTAGATGTTCTACAATTTTTTAAGTTTTATCTAATCTTTAAAATTTGTCGAAACTTTAAATTTGAATTTCATTTAAACCATGTCTGCATTATCGTCCATGTGAGACACTACTGTCGCCGCTCACAGTCTCCCTCAACGCAGCATGATGATAGTACTTCTTTTGTCTCTCGTTAACTTATAGCACTACGGGGAATGCAAGCGGTGGCAGCCGTGTCAAGCACCGAAAATTCTTCCGTCCGATGCCCGGACTCCGGGCTCTACTAAGCAAATAACCCAAACAGGTTCACTTTTCCGGTTCGGTTTTTTAGTTTTGATCTCCTCCATTAGAAATTCCACGCAACAGAATAGAGGACATCCCGAACGAAGATTTCAGAACGGGCATCGGTCGGAAAAATTGCTCGTCAAGCACAGAGGCGAATTTCAAAAATTTCAAAAAGGGGAGCCAGACATCTTCCTCCGGCTAATAAAAAATTGAAGGGTAATGATATTGACAGACTGTTTTTGGCTATTGGCAAACAAAAGATTTGAAAATCATAACATTTTTTCTACTCCTCATTTCTACTAAGGGCAGCCCGATCATTTATTATGCTGGAACCAATGGAATAAGCAAACCAGGGATTTGAAAATCTAAGCATTTTTTCTCCTCCTCATTTCCACTAAGGGCCGCCGCCAACGTCATCGTCGCCTCCGCCAACGCCCTCGTCGTCGCCGCCAACTCCAACGCCATCGTCGCCGCCGCCGCCGCCAATTTGGTTTGAAGTTAAAAGTCTCGGTCTGACATTAATATTCTCGATCTGTCATTAACCTTGAGCTGTCATTAATCAAAGTAGATTTGCCGATATCACCACCCAAATTTAAACGTCTTCGCCTTGCGGAAGCCGTTTCGCTCTGATGTCACCTCAAAAACTCAATGAATCCATATTCATTATTCATTTTTTACAAAATTGTATTTAAACATTATATTTAAATCCGCCAATCGGCACTGATAGATAGATAGCAGTGAGGAGTGAGGACTCAATGCCAGTGCGAAGCTTCTAAAAAAAATATATTTTGGCAATATTATATTAATGAACTGAAACTGTACAATCTTGACCAGGAGCATCCAATACAGTCGAATAGCGTAACTAATTAATTTTATTTTGCTAAGGAAGAGGATAAGAGATTCTTTGACTTTAAACTGCCCTGTACAATACGCCGAAGCCGATGTAGTCCGGTCACCGGAGTCAGCATTTTCCTCCTCCGCTCAGAAACATTCCTACGGCTCCGCCGTTGTTTGATCTTCCTCCTATATAAACACGACAGTCACAGTTCTTACTCTCATCAACTCTCCCCCTCTCTTCGCTCTTCTATCCAAGTCCCAAACCCTAGATGGGAGACGCCGGAAATTCATCTTCCGCCACCGGCTTGAACAGGGGAGCGGCGTACAGGTTAACCAGCTTAATAATGGTGTTTTCAGTATTCCTCTTACTGCTAATCATCTTCATCCTCATCATCTACGTCTACACCCGCCGCGATTTGGGCATAAGATCCAACGCCCGTCGCCGTCGTTGGCGCCGCAGTGAGACGCACGTCCGTTTCTTCATATCCGCCGGCAATACCCCGGCGACGACCACCGTCGGTCTCGAATCCTCCGTCCTCTCGTCTCTTCCGGTCGCCGTCTACCGCGCGAGTGATTTCAAAGAATCGCTCGAATGCGCCGTTTGCCTTACAGATCTCGCCGACGGGGAGAAAGTTCGCCTCCTCCCAATTTGCAACCATGGATTTCACCTCGAATGCATCGACATGTGGTTACACTCCCACATCACCTGCCCTAATTGCCGCTGCCCGGTCGTCGATGGCCGGTTGCCGGAGCCCCAAGTTTTTCCGGCTGAAGTGTCGGCTTTAGCGGCCGGGGAGGAAGTCCTGTCTATTTCGATTCCCGTTCGTTCGTCTGAGATGTTCTTGACGTCGTCCTCATCGGCATTGAAGTCTCCGGCTGAGGAGACTATGTCGCCGGCGTTGTTAAGGGTGAGATCTTTGAGAAGGATTTTGAGCCGGGGGAAGAAGATCGGGGGTTCTGCTTCGTTCAGTAGCCCTAGAGTTGGTGACATTGAGAACGGAATGATGGGATCCGGGACATCAATTGGGGATGGAAGCTAGGAATTTCTGAAGACGATGAAGATCCCATGCGACTTTGTACATAGCTCGCTTGCTGGGAAATGTTCGACTGTTCACTGTTCTGGACTCGCAGAAAGAAATTTGATTTATTTTGCTTGTTTTTATTGGGTGCTCATTTGATTGTTTTGGAATTAAAATGATTATTAATTATTTTTTTAAGTTCATGGCACAGCAGCAATTCCTGTATGTTGCTAATAGCCCATCTGCTTTGTATGTCGCGCTAATACCTTGCATTTTAAGCCAGATTTTATAGGAGAAGATCATTTCGGAGGGAGAGAAGAACTTAGGGCTTAGTTACAGTTGGTGGATCGAGAAAAATTTAGACTCTGTTTGACACGAGGTTTTTGCTCTCGTGAGTTTGGACAAAAACTCGACCGTGATAGAAAATAAGTTAAGACCGCCGCTAAGAAAAGAAAACTAGTTTTGAACATGAAGGGGAACAGAGTTTCTCAGGTGAATTCGGGTGTTCACGAACGACGACGGTTCATAACCACCGTGCTCACAACCCCTGCCACTAAGTCTGTAAGCAAAAACCAATCGAACCGTCAAACCGAACCAAACCAAACCAAATCAAACCAAACCGCAGGGTTCAGTTCGATTTCAGTATGTCACGGTTCGGTCACGGTTTTGATTTTAGAAAAACCATACGTTTCTGTTCGGTTCATGGTTTTGCATGGCAAACCGAACCGAGTCGAACCGAACTGTAGTGTATAATAATATGTAATTACATTTATATTTTTTGTAATTAACTATATCCAAATTTTGATTTAATTATGTCCATAATATATCATATTTTGGTAATTTTTTAGTGTTTTTAAAATTTTATTATATGATTAATTGATTATATATTTATATCCCTATTTCAATTCACGATTTTTAGAGGATATCAAATACCAAATAAGCATCGCTCGATCGCTCTCGCTCAGATGCTCAACTAGGATTTCCCATCCCCGCTCGCCGCTTGGTCATCGCCAATTCCACAAGAAATTGAGGCAGGATTAATTGATATGGCCGAGCTTCGCCAATTCATATAGAGTAATTTGCATGTTTTCATTTATTTTTATTTCTAAGTATAAACTCTTATTTGTGAATGTAGTTGTGATTTTAAAACATTCTTAGATTACATGTTATTTAAACTACCAAAACCAAACCGAACCGAACCGAACCATTTGGTTCAGTTACAATATTTGAGCGGTTCGGTTCGGTTCCAAAATTTTGAAACCACATAGGGGCGGTTCGGTTTGCGGTTTTGATTGATATTATTCTTAAAGTGATTAACCCTATTTATAGGCTTATAAATAGTTAATTAAATGATTTTATTGACTTTTTAATTGATGCATTGGGCATGTGCTCATCTGGACCATTCCTTATAGACCCAACCCAGGGTCTGTTTGGCTGGGCGTTTTTGCCTTTAGCGTGGTCAGCCGAAAAAATCGCAATTTTGAACTCATGAGAGAGAGGGTGTGGTGGGCGTCTTGAAAGTGCGGATCTACCTTTTAATATGCGATCGAGTTTCATTTTTCTTTCGGATTCCCCATGCTGTGACTACTTTCCATCCCAACTGCCAGAAAGATCCCTTTTCTTCTAAATCGAATATCCTTCGACGAAGCTTCCATTCGAAGATCAGAGCCGCCCCTCTCCGTAGATTGTTGGTGCTTGCTCGCAGATCGCCTCCTCCTCCTCCTCGTAAATATAGCCGGCGCCGCCTCGTCACAGACCGTCGACGCTTCCATTCGAAGATCACGGGAGCCTCCCACCTCAGATCGAAGCCAAGGATGGGTCGCCGTCTTCCTCTTCTTCGCAAGCTTTGATAGTCTTCGTTTCCCGGGTACACGCCTCACTTCTTACTCCTGCCGAGCTCTCGGCCAACAAAAATTGTCTAAGCAGACAATGCAAGCAAGCTAGTTGCTCGTAACTTAGCAAAATCTTGGTGGAAAATATCAAACGACACTTGATGAATATGTTTTGCAACATGTGCACATCAATGAATCATGAAAGCTTTCATATAATTCATAATTATATATGAGGATGTGATAGACGGTTGAGGCTTTGTTTGAGACAGTTTATGCTGATGAGAAAGTTGTTGATCGAATAAAGCTTTGAGAATAGAGTTGTTTGAAAAGCGCTGATGAGAAAATTGTAGACTGTTTGAAGAGTTTGTTCTTAAAAGCTGATCGAATAGAGATTTTTTATTTAAACTCTTTGGTAAAACAACTGTTTGGAAACTATTTTTTAAAACAAAAATATTGAAATATAATGTTGGTGAAAATGCGCGCACGCAAACATGCGCGTCCGGGCGAAAAATGCCCCCCCGAGCGAAAAGCGGCTGCCGGGCGAAAAGTGGCCGCCCGGTCGAAAAAACGGCCGCCGGTAGAAAAATGGTTGCTCGGGCTAAAAAAGGCCGCCTGGGCGAAAAATGGTCGCACTGGCAAAATACAGTCGCCCGGGCGAAAAAGCACGCCCGAGCGAAAAAGCACGCCCGAGCGAAAAAAAACGCTAGTCCGGGCGAAAAAACGAGCGTCCGGGCAAAAAATGCGCGCCCGGGCGAGAAACGGCCTCCCGGGCGAACAACACGCACCTGAGCGAAAAACTGCTGCCCCGACAAAAAATGAGTGTCAGGCCGAAAATGCACGTGTGGACGAAAATGCTCGATTGATATGTAGCAAAATGAAGTTAATAAAAGAGAAAAAATTAAAAGTAGAGAAAATGATTTTTAGAAAGTTATGTTGGACTAGCTTCTTAAAAAACCTCTAAAAAAACTTTTTTGAAAAAGTTGTTCATTCAAACAACGAAAAAACAATTTTAATTGTTCTACTAAAATATTTTGAATAAAAAAAGCTGCCTCAAACAGAGGTCGAATGTTTATTAAATTATTTAAATATTTCTAACAGTCATATTAATTATATTTCTATGTACGAGTGATTATATTCTGAGAATAAATGTGGTGTTAAATACAACATAAGCATGGCAAAACTTTTGATAAGCAGCCCATGTAACAAGAAGAAATACGTAGGATTTGAATACATATGCAAGCAAGAAATTGAGTATGTATATATATGAATTATGAAGTATATTTGCAGGCGTGATACTGAGTACATATGCAAGCGTGATACGGAGTACATATGCAAGCATGATTTGAAGTATGTATGCAAGCGTGATACGGAGTACATATGCAAGCGTGATGCAAAAGTACGGTTGGAAAATTAAATGCATCAACCCAATCTTAGAAAATACGAGCACATGGTTTAAAATAGAATGAAACGAATGATAACAAGATGCATGTGTTAAGACGATCCTTACCTCATGCCTTTATTGTTGTTGTTATTTTGAGCTTTTCGGGCAAGGGGCATGCCACCATTTTTCATATCTTTTAAAGTTTTTGAAAGTATGTGTTTTGTTCATCCGTTGGTTAGGGGATTTGGAAACAAGATCATAAATTCATCACGTCTTTTTATTTTTATTTAAGAACTCAAAAATGGTGCATATAACGATCAAACTCTCATAATATCAGAAGTATTTTCCGCTTTGATTCACCCTAGTTCATACTGAGTTGAAATGCACAATTTTTTTATAGGTGACCCATGAGTACTTCTCAGGAGGTCACTCATCCCGGGACTACTCCTTAACTTTGATGTTTCTAACACAACTTCACCAGTTTCTTCAAAAAGACGCGTATGATATTTAGGGTTTTGAATTATTACATAAATCCCACAACCCTTCCTCTAATACAGATGTAAGATTCAATGCATTTATGTACCTCCTTTCAACTAAAAACATATCATCTCAAAGACACTACTCGCCCTCTTGTAACAATTAAACCATCACAATATCATTAGTATTGTCTGATTTGGTTCATCCTAGCTCGTACTAAGCTGAACCACACGGTTTTTCCCTTTTTCCACAAGTGACCTACAAGCATTTTCAAAGAGGTTATCCATCTAAGGACTACTCCCACCAGAACACACTTAACTATAGAGTTTCCTACACAACTTCATCAGTTGCTCCGAAAAAGCGCATCAGACATTTAGGGTTCAAACTATTATTTAAGCTTAATAAATTTCTCTCTAATTTTGATGTGAGATTCAGTTCATTCTTACACCTTCTTTTAACTAGAAGTTTGACATCTTAGAAGCTTGTCAAGAGCTGCTTTACCTGGGCTACATCGCTTCCAAAGACACTCTTCGCCCTAATCGTGTTGGGTGTGGTTCCCATCCGAGGCGGTAAAAACCACCGGGCATGCTAGATGCAGCCCGTGATTTTATTTGCTAGAAGGTTGGCGTGCAGAATTTCATTGAAAGGTGTTTTTGGAAAATAAGTTGCAACCTTTAAAATAATATGTTGCAACCTTATTACTGCTGTCCTTTTATGTTAAACAGTGTTGAATTATTTTGCACCGGTTCAGCTGAACCGGAAGGCATCTTTGGCGTGAACAGTTATGTTTCTAATTCCTCTCATTTTCGGGAAACAAAAAGGACAGCAGGCATCATCATTATTTGTTTTTAAATTCTGGAGGCGTTAGGGCAAAAGTAGAGAGCACTATTCATCTCTTTCTCTCCCCCGTTTTTTTAACAACAGCCGCACGCCTCTCTCCTCTCCCTCTCGACTTTCTTGTCGCTGGTGTTGGAGGGCCGCCACCTGCTGGTTTTGGAGAGGGCTATCGCCTTGGAGGTTGGAGTAGAGGTTCTTGTCGCCATTGTTGAAGGAGGGGCTGCTGCCGTGTGGTTTGGAGGAGAGCGCCGCTTCCGCCATTATTGAAGGAGGGCTGCGGCTTGGAGCTTGGGAGGGCTGCCGCCTGTAGCCGCTGTCGCCGCTTTTTGGAGAAGCGCCATCGCCGCTGTTTGGAGGATCCGGGCTGCCGTTGCCGCCTGGGATCCTGTCGCCGCCATCGTCGTCGCTTGGAGGTTGAAGACGAAGAAGGAAGGGGTTGCGTATAGCCGTTCTTGTTCGTGGATTTGGAGAACGTCATCTTCGACGTTGGACGGATTATCCAATCCGTCCGGGTAACGCCTCTATCACCGTGTTTATTTTTCCTCGCTTCAATATTGTGATTTTGTATCGTGTTGGAAAGAGGGTGTTGTAAAATCCTTTGTGGATTATTTTTGTGGTGGAGTGGAGATCCTGTGTGGATCGGTGGGAAAGCCTGTAACTGTTGCGTGTGATTTTCACACCTTTTTAGTGGAGGCTTTCCGGGTTGGACTCCGATCGTCCCGTGGTTTTTCGCCCAATTGGGTTTTCCACGTTAAAATTTTCTGGGTGTTTTTATTTTTCTGCAATTTTCTTTTGCTGTGAATTTGCATACCGCTCAACGCGGTCGCACAGGTGCTCGCGCAAAATTGCTACAGGTGCTCTGGTCGGGAGTGTTAGCTCGCATTCCCAACAAGTGGTATCAAAGCGAGGTTCAGTGACAGAGCCGTTTCAGTGACAGAGCAGATACCGGGCTGACCTTTTTTTGGGTTTCAGGACGAGTCGATTGTGATCTCGGGTGTGCAATTGGGAGTGGTAGTTTACGACCATTGGACCGCTGGCTATCCTCTTCAGTTGCATACTTTGAGATAGTCGAATCAAAGATCAGTGGTCGGTCCGGCCAGTTGGCAGAGCAGAATGGAGTCCACATCAGGTTCAGAGCAGATGGTAAAGTTGAATGGTGCCAACTACCACCAGTGGCATCTTCTGATGGAAGATTTGATATATGTGAAGGGTTGGCATGCTCCTGTCTTTGAGGAGATTCCAAAGGACACGGATCCGGCGAAATGGAAGGTGGAGCATCAGAAGCTGTGTGGGTTTATCAGACGGTTCATGTAGTCGAACGTCTACAACCATGTGGCTAGCATCACTGATGCAAAGATACTGTGGAAGACTCTCGAGACACTGTATGCCAAGAGCACGGGCATCAACAAGCTTTATCTGCTGGAGAAGCTTGGAGAGTTCAGATACCGGGAGGGCTCACCTATTTTGGATCATGTCAACGAGTTCCAGGGGATTATAGATCGTCTGACTGTCATGAAGGTGACTTTTGAAGATGAGGTGAATGCATTGTGGCTACTCAAGTCACTTCCAGACTCGTGGGAGATGGTCAGAGTTTCTCTGATCAATTCTTCCCCCCAGGGGATTGTTACCATGGAGATCGCCAAGAGTGGTATCTTGAATGAGGAGGTGAGATGAAAGTCTCAGGGGACTCCAGGCTCTTCTTCACGAGTTGACGTTCTCTTTACTGAGCCCAGGGGGAGAGGAAGGAGTAAAAGCCGAGGAAGGAAGGAGGACAGGAGTCAGAGTAGGGGCAAGTCGAAGTCACGTTATCAGAACGTGGAATGCCACTACTGCCACAAGAAGGGACACATAAAGAAGTTCTGTTATTCCTTGAAGAATGACCAGAAGAAGAAGGGGATTGCCACTGAGGGCAAGGATGAGGGTCACACGACAGCCACCGTTTCGACTGAGGAGGACGACGTCATCATTGTTGGCGACGACATCACAGATGCACTTGCGTGTGACGACCGATGTTGGATTGTTGATTCTGGAGCCTCTGCGCATGTCTCCCACAACAGGGAGTTATTTGCCACCTACACCACTCATGACTGTGGGGTGTTGAGGATGGGAAATGAGGATACGTCCAAGGTGCTTGGGCGTGGAGACATGCACTTGAAGACGAGTACTGGTGCCCTACTGGTTCTGAGGGATGTGCGACATGTGCCAGATATTCGCTTCAATTTGATATCTGTTGGCAGACTTGGAGACGAAGGACACCTGAGTGTCTTTGGAGGAGACTTCTGGAAGCTGATCAGGGGATCTCTTGTGATGGCCAGGGGCTATAGAGATTCTGGCCTGTATTACATGGAGGGGAGGCCTAAAGCTGCTCAGGACAACTCCGTCAGGGATGAGGCATCCACCTTTTTATGGCACAGGAGGCTGACACACATTAGCCAGAAGGGTTTAGGATGCCTGGCGAAGAAGAAGCTGATTTGTGATATTTCTGGGGATCACTTAGAGAGGTGCGACCACTGCATGGCTGAGAAACAGAACAGGATATCATTTCACAACCACACGTCCACCAGGAGATCTGAGCCTTTGGAGCTAGTTCATACTGATGTTTGCGGACCACTGAAGGTCCAGACTAGAAGTGGAGCATCTAACTTCGTCACTTTCATTGGCGACCATTCGAGGATGCTTTGGGTCTATGCTATCAAGACCAAAGATCAGGTCCTCGACACTTTCAGGAGATTCCACGCTGAGGTGGAGAGACAGTCTGGGAAGAAGCTGAGATGCATCAGGTCCGACAACGGGGGAGAGTACATTGGTCCCTTTGATGAGTACTGCAGGGACCATGGTATCCGACATGAGAAGACCCCGCCGAAGACGCCGCAGCTGAATGGCATAGCTGAGAGGATGAACAGGACATTGATGGAGAGGATTCGGTGCATGCTATCTGAGTCGAAGCTGCCAGGGATGTTTTGGGGCGAGGCTCTTCTTACTGCAGCGCATGTCATCAACCTCTCGCCGAGTTCAGCTTTGCAGGAGGATATCCCAGATAGGGTCTGGTACGGGAAGGACCCCTCATACAGTCACTTGCGGGTATTTGGCTGCAAAGCCTTTGTGCACGTCCCCAGGGACGAGAGATCGAAGTTAGATTCGAAGACCCGTCAGTGTATTTTCTTGGGGTACGGCTACAGTGGAGAGTTTGGGCACAGGTTCTTTGATCCAGTTGAGAAGAAGCTTGTACGTAGCCGTGATGCTGTTTTCTGTGAGGATCAGACTGTTGGTGATCCTGAGGAGATTGTTGAGTTTGAGGTTGACTCTCGCACTGCTGCAGAGTCACCTATGGTTGGAGATGGCGAGACTGAGGAAGCTACTGAGCCTGAGCCAGCACAGGGTACTGATACCCTTCCTGATTATGATATCACCACTGATGGTGAACCAGGAGTCGCTGAGGACATTGTTGATGATGTGCCTACACTGGCCCCTGAGCCTGCCTTGCGGAGATCAGATCGTGCCAGGCACCCGTCCGCCAGATATTCTGCATCAGAGTTCATAATGTTGACTGATGCTGGGGAGCCTGAGAGCTATGACGAGGCTGTGGAGAGTGCTGAGAAGCGCCAGTGGATGGATGCTATACAGGAGGAGATGCAGTCGCTGCAGAAGAACCACACGTATGACTTGGTGAGATTGCCTAAGGGCAAGAAGGCCTTGAAGAATCGGTGGATTTTTAGGGTGGAGCAGGGAGATTCCTCCACACCTCCCAGATACAAGGCCAGGCTGGTGGTGAAAGGTTTTGGACAGCGACAGGGCGTTGACTTCGATGAGATCTTCTCTCCTGTGGTGAAGATGTCATCCATTCGTGTTGCCCTTGGCCTCGCTGCGGGGCTTGATTTGGAGATTGAGCAGATGGACGTCAAGACCGCCTTTCTGCATGGCGATCTTGACGAGGAGCTATACATGGAGCAGCCTGAGGGTTTCAGTGTTAGAGGGAAGGAAGGTCTGGTATGCCGCTTGTAGAAGAATTTATATGGCCTGAAGCAGGCCCCGCGGCAATGGTATAAGAAGTCTGATTCTTTCATGGGGGAGATCGACTTCAGGAGGACCACCCTTGACCACTGCGTGTTCATCAAGCAGTACGCTCCGGAGGATTTCATTATCCTATTGTTGTACGTGGACGATATGCTGATCGTCGGGGGAACACTGCGCGCATTGCTGAGTTGAAGCGGCAGTTGAGTTCCACCTTTGAGATGAAGGATCTGGGTGCTGCGAAGACCATTCTGGGGATGCACATTCGCAGAGACAGGGGAGCCAGATTGCTTTGGTTATCACAGGAGCGGTATATCCGCAAGGTACTGCAGATATTTGATATGGATCAGGCGAAGAAGGTGAGCGTGCCTCTTGCAGCTCACTTCAGGCTTACCGCTGATTAGTGCCCCAGCACACCCGAGGAGATCGAGGCTATGCAGAAGGTTCCGTATGCATCTGCAGTTGGGAGCCTTATGTATGCGATGGTGTGTACACGTCCAGACATTGCGCATGTGGTTGGGACCGTCCGTAGATTCATCTTCAATCCTGGGAGAGAGCATTGGAGCGCAGTGAAGTGGATACTGAGATACCTGCAGGGGACGTCAGACTTGACGCTGAGATTTGTAGGCAGTGAGCCAGAGCTGTTGAGCTACACTGATGCGGACATGGCTGGAGATTTGGATTCCAGGAGGTCGACGTCCGGGTACTTGATTCTGTTTGCAGGGGGAGCCGTCTCATGGGCGTCGAGATTGCAGAAGTGCGTTGCACTGTCTACCACGGAGGCTGAGTATATTGCGGTCACTGAGGCTGGGAAGGAGTTGCTTTGGATGAATAGGTTCATCAAAGAACTTGGTTTCACTCAGGACCGATACACACTCCTGTGTGACAGTCAGAGCGCTATCCATCTGGGGAAGAACCCCACGTTTCACTCGAGGTCGAAGCACATCGACACTCGGTATCATTGGATACGAGATGTCCTGGAGCAGAAGGAGCTTGATCTTCAGAAGGTGCACATTGATGATAATGGGGCAGACATGCTGACCAAGACCGTGCCCAGGGGGAAGTTCGAGTATTGCGTTAGAATCACCGGGATGGCGGTTTCTTCCGCCTCGATGTGAAAGGGGAGATTTGTTGGGTGTGGTTCCCATCCGAGGCGGTAAAAACCACCGGGCGTGCTAGGTGCAGCCCGTGATTTTATTTGCTAGAAGGTTGGCGTGCAGAATTTCATTGAAAGGTGTTTTTGGAAAATAAGTTGCAATCTTTAAAATAATATGTTGCAACCTTATTACTGCTGTCCTTTTATGTTAAACAGTGTTGAATTATTTTGCACCGGTTCAGCTGAACCGGAAGGCATCTTTGGCGTGAACAGTTATGTTTCTAATTCCTCTGTTTTTCGGGAAACAAAAAGGACAGCAGGCATCATCATTATTTGTTTTTAAATTCTGGAGGCGTTAGGGCAAAAGTAGAGAGCACTATTCATCTCTTTCTCTCCCCCGTTTTTTTTTAACAACAGCCGCACGCCTCTCTCCTCTCCCTCTCGACTTTCTTGCCGCTGGTGTTGGAGGGCCGCCACCTGCTGGTTTTGGAGAGGGCTATCGCCTTGGAGGTTGGAGTAGAGGTTCTTGTCGCCATTGTTGAAGGAGGGGCTGCTGCCGTGTGGTTTGGAGGAGAGCGCCGCTTCCGCCATTGTTGAAGGAGGGCTGCGACTTGGAGCTTGAGAGGGCTGCCGCCTGTAGCCGCTGTCGCCGCTGTTTTGGAGGAGCGTCATCGCCGCTGTTTGGAGGATCCGGGCCGCCGTTGCCGCCTGGGATCCTGTCGCCGCCATCGTCGTCGCTTGGAGGTTGAAGACGAAGAAGGAAGGGTTTGCGTATAGCCGTTCTTGTTCGTGGATTTGGAGACCGTCATCTTCGACGTTGGACGGATTATCCAATCCGTCAGGGTAACGCCTCTATCACCGTGTTTATTTTTCCTCGCTTCAATATTGTGATTTTGTATCGTGTTGGAAAGAGGGTGTTGTAAAATCCTTTGTGGATTATTTTTGTGGTGGAGGAGTGGAGATCCTGTGTGGATCGGTGGGAAAACCTGTAATTGTTGCGTGTGATTTTCACACCTTTTTAGTGGAGGCTTTCCGGGTTGGACTCCGATCGTCCCGTGGTTTTTCACCCAATTGGGTTTTCCACGTTAAAATTTTCTGTGTGTTTTATTTTTCTGCAATTTTCTTTTGCTGTGAATTTGCATACCGCTCAACGCGGTCGCACAGGTGCTCGCGCAAAATTGCTACAGGTGCTCTGGTCGGGAGTGTTAGCTCGCATTCCCAACACATCGGACCGCCCTCAACAGATTAAGGATGTTACAGACCCACCAGATAGTATTGTGATCACCTTCTAGAGTCAACCCTTCTATTTTGAAAACCTTTCAGAGGTGGTATAATTCTTACCGCTCTGTCTATCTCTTCTTTCCAGGATTCAAGTTCTCGGAAAAGCCTAATTCGATGGTCTTAATCCATATGTTTACCAACTAATTGCTCGCACGAAAAATAAACGCACATGTGCTCAACATCCATTTGCAAACTATGTTCCTTATGATTATTTATCTTCCAATTTCCATGCTTTTTTTTAACTAACTTATCATTCAAATTATTCCTTCTAGTTTAAATGAAGTGTTCCTTCTATTCGAGTAGAAAGATGTCATGTTTGAGAAGATGCAAGTATTATAAATTAATGACATTTGAGATCTTGCTTAGTTTACCCAGAATATTTGTTGTAGGTTATCCATGGATGCTTTCTATTAAAACTAATCCAAATGTGTTCGTAGAAAAGTAGAAAACCCAAATAATTACTACATGATTCAACCGAGTTATGGTGTGAATGTGTTAAAACTCATTATTCAATTGTTAAGATGACATCAATCGATCGAACTTCTTATCTCCTTGGTAGTTAGGTATGACTTATGAGTGACTATAATTTAAGTTGGATGTCTCCAATGCATTCTTGCACGAAGGCTTCAAAACAATTTATATGGAGCAATCACAAGCCCTTGTTTTTCAGGTGAAATATGGGCATAGACTTATATGTAAGCTTAAGAAATCTCTCTACGAGTTAAAACAGTCACCTATGGTGTATTTGGTCACATTTGTTCTGCCCAACAAAACTGTGGGCTAATTAGATATATGGTTGATCACTATGTGCTCGTGCCATCCTTGATCCCCCTCATATTTTGGACCTTATTCATGATTCCCTATATCCCTTTAATCCCCCATTATCATGGCGAAAGTTCTCTCCTCCCCTATTCTAATCACTACCTCTCCCTATCTTGTCATGTATTTTTTCTCTCTTACCTCTTTGCATGTCTGCTCAGTCTTTCCCGCTCTTCGTCCTCAGACTAACTATGATGATAAATTGTCCATCTTTGTTTATGATTTTGAAAAGCCGGGCTTTATTGTCGCACCTTTTGATAATTCTGCTTTCAATAAACCTATTTGTTTGAGAGTAAGTTGTTTGAAAAATAGATCCACAAAACGTTCTATCATAGTATTTTGTCTGCTCCATATTGCTCTTTTCCTACTAAGGATCTCCTTCCCGTCTCACCATCCCTGCGTGCAAGAAGAAAATTTCCATGACTTTATTGTTGGAACATACTATGTCTTTGCCCTCGAGGAGATCCCGCCCTTTTGTTAGTTCTACCATGTTCCTTGTATTTGTTGTTTTGGAGGAGTACTTGAATGCGTCTCCCCCCCCCCCCCCCCCCCCACACACACACACACACACACATTTTTTTAGTTTTTAAGGTCAATTTTGTATTCTTGGCTTTACTGTAGAAATTTCACGTGCTCAGGATCACTTCACCTCTTTGTATAATATTCAATCTCAATCGCAACGAAATCAACAATTGATAAACCCAATCGGGATGAATTCCGCACAATCAATATAAAATGCAAACTTCAATGTATTTCTTAAAAACCAGGAGAAAGATCCAAATACAAACAAAATAAATAAAACACGAAGTGAGACAAGCTTCAAAACTTGGGAGAAGAAACAATGTTGACGCTAGTAAAAGGCGGTCTTTACGGGCTCCTTAATAAAGATAGATGGAGAGAGAGATCCTTAGGCATGAATGGATCACACTTCATAACTACACCATGAAGCGGTTTCTATTCTTGTCAATGGATGCAAATAGATGGCCTTGCTTTTTCGTAAAAAAAGTACTAAAACTGAAACAACTATTGGTAAGAGTTTGAACCGAAAACAAAGTTTTTTTTAGAGATCGAGTTGATATTAGAAGTCCAATTCTCTCTGTTCGCACCCCAAAAATTGTAAAAATCCTAATTATATTCGCAGTCCAATTCTCGCTAGCTAATCCACCTCTCTCCTCTCATTGCCTAAACCCTAGTCGCAGTTCTATCGATCGTCGCGTCGTCTTTCCCCCACATCCACCTTCAAAAAATAAGGAAATCATCCAACGAAAATCTCAAAAAAATAGTCAGTTTTTTGATTAGAGGAAGATTTGATATCGTCTTCTAGGGTTTTTTTGACACATATTCAGGTGCAGCCCCAGGTACCTGTCCAACTCCACAACTGAAGATGCTTTAGCAAAAAAATTTGGTGAATATGGGAAAATGACCAATGATATCGTGCTGAGAGAGCCAAATGGAAAATCCAAGTGCTCTAGGTTTGTCAATTTTGAGAATCCAGATAATGCTGCACGGGCAACTCAAGATCTTAATGGAAAAAAATTGATGATGAGGATTGGTATGTTGGCAGAGCACATAAGAAAGCTGAAAGAGAGCAAGAACTGTAAGTAAGGTTTGGGCAAAGTATCTAGATGATGGTATCAAGAATTTAGACGATCTTTTTCGGAGGGGGCGCCTGGGTAGAGGAAGAAAGGTCAAGAGTGTTTCGCTTATTCGGGATGTGAGTGGGGCGCAAATATAATTTTGGACTACAAATAAAATTTATGGACTACAAATAATGATGGACTGTGAATAGCCAGTTCTGGACTGCTAATATCAACTCTTTTTTAATGGTGGTGTTATTTGCACCTCATATCTACATATTCATACTCAATAATTCAAATTATTCTATTAATTTATATTGTTCAAAATCTTACTATTTGTACCCAGCTCCCTTCCACGCCGATGTCTCTCCCATGTAGCTCTTGAGCTCGCCCGACTGATGGAGGTCGAGTTTTTTAATTTTATCTTTGCGTGATTTTGTTATCTTCAATATCAATTTCTCTGTACTTACTATCTATCTACACTCACGCGAGAAGCTACCGGCCGGCGCCTTATAGACAGCTAGCCACACATCAAAATTTTATAAGGTGGTCGAGATCGGGACAACGTCAGCTGCCGGCCCAAATGCGTAGAGGTCTTCGCGGAGGTGAATGAGGACCCGGAGGCCGTGCTTCATGAAGAGTGTTGAAGCAAGGAAAATCCCGATTCCAAATGTTTGGACATAAGTGTTGCCTAATGTTACTGATCCCGCGATCGAACACCACAACTCTAATGGCTAGAGCAGGAGAGAGAGAGAGAGATGTCTACAAGCACACCCCAGGTGCTTCAGCAGGGAGGTCCCGTCACATACCCGAAAGTCTAGAAGAGCTTCTCATCCAAAATCAAAGACTGAGCTAGATACGAGGAAGACACAGACTTGACGAGTACCCCGCTGGGGGGGGGGGGGGGGTCAACCTCTTCCAAAGTGACATTCCTGATGTCCCTGGGTGTCTATTTATAGACAAATCCTAGGGGTGGTTGACCAAACTCGCAAGATTGCAATGGGTACTCGCCCATGCTCGCCTATACTCGCCCATGCTCGCTCATACTCGCCCATACTCGCGCGTTGCAATGGGTACTCGCTAATACTCGCCTCCTAGAGGATGTTCAGTACTCTACTGGCGAGGTCTACAAATAGCCGTCTCCTTAGACATTTATGATCTCGACGAATTACGGTTTATACAACGAGGAAGAGAAATCTATGGGTAAGAAAATATTAATAATAGCTAATTAGTTTGACGTAATAACATTAATGTATAAATAATAGTTTAAGGTAATAATATCTTAATAATAGCAAATAATAACGATAAGAAAAAGTTGTAGGTAATAACGTTAGTTTTGATAGGGTTTCCTTGAAGGCGCTAACCGCACCCCATTCATGGGTGTGCGGTTATCCAAAGAAACCCCACTATCCCCGTAACCACCCAACATGTGGGTGCAAATAGTAAAATTCTGCATCATGGGGTGCAAATAGTAAAATCACCCAACATGTGGGTGCAAATAGTAAAATCCTTCAACATGTGGGTGCAAATAGTAAAATTCTGCATCATGGGGTGCAAATAGTAAAATCCTCCAACATGGGGGTGCAAATAGTAAATTCCTCCATCATGGGGTGCAAATAGTAAAATCCTCCAACATGGGGGTGCAAATAGTAAATTCCTCCATCATGGAGTGCAAATAGTAAAATCACCCAACATGTGGGTGCAAATAGTAAAATCCTTCAACATGGGGGTGCAAATAGATAAATTCTGCATCATGGGGTGCAAATAGTAAAATCCTCCAACATGGGGGTGCAAATAGTAAATTCCTCCATCATGGAGTGCAAATAGTAAAATCCTCCAACATGGGGGTGCAAATAGTAAATTCCTTCAATACGGTCTGTGTATAGCAAATAATATGATTATGGTGTGCGCATAACCATATCCGTCATATGAATACATATCACCGCAAAACTATACAAACTGGTGTGCGCGTAGCTATATTCATGATAAGTGTGCGTATAACACATAAATTGGTTATGGTGTGCGGGTAGCCGCATAACCACCATAACTACCCTAACCACCCATTTAATTACGAAAGTGCAACCCTCAAAAACTATAAATAAAACCTCAAGGCTTCTCTTTTTTGGGATCTTCTTCTTCTCCTCCTCCATCTCTCCCCTCTTTTGAGACTTTCTCTCTCTCCGGCCGGGAAAATCCTCCTACGGATTTTCTCTCTCCTCCTTCTTCCTTGCGCGCTCACAAGCGCGCCTCCTCCTTGCGCGCTCACAAGCGCGCGTCCTCCTTGCGCGCTCACAAGCGCGCGTCCTCCTTGCGCGCTCACAAGCGCGCGTCCTCCTTGCGCGCTCACAAGCGCGCGTCCTCCTTGCGCGCTCACAAGCGCGCCTCCTCCTTGCGCGCTCACAAGCGCGCCTCCTCCTTGCGCGCTAACAAGCGCGCCTCCGTGCGCTCCTCTCCAAGTGCGCCCCCGCGCGCTCCGCTCCAAGTGCACCCCCGTGCGTTGCGCTCCAAGCGCGCCTCCGTGCGCTCCGCTCCAAGCGCGCCTCCGTGCGCTCCGCTCCAAGCGCGCCTCCGTGCGCTCCGCTCCAAGCGCGCCGCCGTGCGCACCACTCCAAGCGCGCCTTTGTGCGCCCCGCTCCAAGTGAGCCCCGGCGTACTCAGTAACAAGCATTCTGCGCACTCAAGAACAAGCGTTCCAGCCACCAACAAGACCATCACTCCAGACTCCTCTCATGCAGCAGGAGACAAGCCGCATAGAGAAAGGCGTGCAGAACACACCGATCCAACCTTCAAGCAGCAGTCGAAGACTCCAGAGCGCTCCGAGCGCGTCATTCCCCCTCTGCATCAGACAAGAGTCTTAGCTCCAGGAGCGGTGGCTTGTCACCCTCCGAGTATCTCTCTCTCAACAATTGTAACGAGAGGCGGCCTGTCGCCCTCGAGTTCTTTAAAGTAGCTTTGTACAACAACCAATAAATAGTGGAGGTTTCGGCCGGCACAGACCCGGCCGCGTGGTTTTTCACCAAGTTGACGGGTTTTCCACGTTAAAAAAGTTGCCTTGTCAGCTTTCCCTTTTTCTGTGACTGTTTGCGTGCTCGAACGCTCCCGGGCTAGGTGGTCCAATTTAGTCCGGTCTACCGGAGCCTTGAGTGATCCGCAACAAGTTTAATATTTTTAATAATAACCATTATCTAAATTAATTAACATAATTACATAATTGATTATTGTTTAAACTTTTAGAAGTTCAATTAGTGCCCATATTATATAATGTTAGGAATATTAATCATTATTTATTAATGGTGTTTAATATTAATTAAAGACTAATAATTAATCTTGTTATATTGCTAATTATTTTTAAATAAAATTTTATTTTTCAATAGCAAATTAGCAATATAAAATATATTATTTTATATAATGATATTAGTTTTGATAGGGTTTCCTTGAAGGCGCTAACCGCACCCCATTCATGGGTGTGCGGTTATCCAAAGAAACCCCACTATCCCCGTAACCACCCAACATGTGGGTGCAAATAGTAAAATCCTTCAACATGGGGGTGCAAATAGTAAAATTCTGCATCATGGGGTGCAAATAGTAAAATCACCCAACATGTGGGTGCAAATAGTAAAATCCTTCAACATGGGGGTGCAAATAGTAAAATTCTGCATCATGGGGTGCAAATAGTAAAATCCTCCAACATGGGGGTGCAAACAGTAAACTCCTCCATCATGGGGTGCAAATAGTAAAATCCTCCAGCATGGGGGTGCAAATAGTAAATTCCTCCATCATGGAGTGCAAATAGTAAAATCACCCAACATGTGGGTGCAAATAGTAAAATCCTTCAACTTGGGGGTGCAAATAGATAAATTCTGCATCATGGGGTGCAAATAGTAAAATCCTCCAACATGGGGGTGCAAATAGTAAATTCCTCCATCATGGAGTGCAAATAGTAAAATCCTCCAACATGGGTGTGCAAATAGTAAATTCCTTCAATACGGTCTGTGTATAGCAAATAATATGGTTATGGTGTGCGCATAACCATATCCGTCATATGAATACATATCACCGCAAAACTATACAAACTGGTGTGCGCGTAGCTATATTCATGATAAGTGTGCGTATAACACATAAATTGGTTATGGTGTGTGGGTAGCCGCATAACCACCATAACTACCCTAACCACCCATTTAATTACGAAAGTGCCACCCTCAAAAACTATAAATAGAACCCCAATGCTTCTCTTTTTTGGGATCTTCTTCTTCTCCTCCTCCATCTCTCCCCTCTTTTGAGACTTTCTCTCTCTCCGGCCGGGAAAATCCTCCTACGGATTTTCTCTCTCCTCCTTCTTCCTTGCGCGCTCACAAGCGCGCCTCCTCCTTGCGCGCTCACAAGCGTGCGTCCTCCTTGCGCGCTCACAAGCGCGCGTCCTCCTTGCGCGCTCACAAGCGCGCGTCCTCCTTGCGCGCTCACAAGCGCGCCTCCTCCTTGCGCGCTCACAAGCGCGCCTCCTCCTTGCGCGCTAACAAGCGCGCCTCCGTGCGCTCCTCTCCAAGTGCGCCCCCGCGCGCTCCGCTCCAAGTGCGCCCCAATGCGCTGCGCTCCAAGCGCGCCTCCGTGCGCTCCGCTCTAAGCGCGCCTCCGTGCGCTCCGCTCTAAGCGCGCCTCCGTGCGCTCCGCTCCAAGCGCGCCGCCGTGCGCTCCGCTCCAAGCGCGCCGCCGTGCGCACCACTCCAAGCGCGCCTCTGTGCGCCCCGCTCCAAGTGTGCCCCGGCGTACTCAGTAACAAGCATTCTGCGCACTCAAGGACAAGCGTTCCAGCCACCAACAAGACCATCACTCCAGACTCCTCTCATGCAGCAGGAGACAAGCCGCAGAGAGAAAGGCGTGCAGAACACACCGATCCAACCTTCAAGCAGCAGTCGAAGACTCCAGAGCGCTCAGAGCGCGTCATTCCCCCTCTGCATCAGACAAGAGTCTTAGCTCCAGGAGCGGTGGCTTGTCACCCTCCGAGTATCTCTCTCTCAACAATTGTAACTAGAGGCGGCCTGTCGCCCTCGAGTTCTTTAAAGTAGCTTTGTACACAACCAACAAATAGTGGAGGTTTCGGCCGGCACAGACCCGGCCGCGTGGTTTTTCACCCAGTTGACGGGTTTTCCACGTTAAAAAAGTTGCCTTGTCAGCTTTCCCTTTTTCTGTGACTGTTTGCGTGCTCGAATGCTCCCGGGCTAAGGCGGTCCAATTTAGTCCGGTCTACCGGAGCCTTGAGTGATCCGCAACAGTTTGGCGCCGTCTGTGGGAACCGAGTTCCCGAAATTCTGCAAAGACTCACTAGAAGTAGCACTAGCCGCCAATTGCAGTGGCGAGAAGAAGTGCTCGCACTACTGAAGGATCAATCCCGGAGGGGCGCATCGATCCAGCTCCCTCCCACTCGCTTATCAATGCGCCTCTCGCAGAAGTGGCAGTGCTCGCGCCCGCGACAATACTGGAAGGGCGCGTGCGTCAGATGGAGGAGCAGCAAGCCGAGATGCTGGCTCTCGTAAGAAATCTTGGGGCTCCTCGAGCTCCCGTTCAACCCCCAGCGTTGAACGTTCCGCCGCCCCCAGCTCCGAATCGTGCTCCGAATGAGGAGGTCGTTCGAGAAGAAGAAGCCTCAGAAGGATTCTCCGACGCAGCAAGCTCCGCCCATCCCGCTCCGCCAACCAGAGGACCAGAAGCTGACCACCATCACCATCGCCAAGGAAGAGCAGTTCTTGGTCGAGCAGTGGAACGAACCACGCGAGAAGAGATACGCGACATGATAGCAGAAGAGTACGACCAGGCGGGGCGACTCGCCGCTCTCGCCCGCCGTCCCGCGCACCACGGCTCCCCACTATCGCCTCAGGTCTTGGCACATCCAGTTCCGAATGGTTTCAAGCTTCCCAACATCGAAACGTTCGACGGGACGGACGACCCGTTAGAACATGTCAACCACTTCGCTACCGTCATGAGACTCTACAACGCTCCAGATCAGCTCCTCTGTCAAGTGTTCCCGGCAACCTTGAAAGGGCAAGCGCGCACTTGGTTCCACTCCCTGCGTGATGGGGCCATCAACAACTTCGCAGAAATGGCGCAGCAGTTCGTGGACCAGTTCATCGCCAATCGTAGGATTGTCCGAGATCCCTCCCATCTCTCAGGAATCCGCCAGAATGACGGAGAGACTCTCAAGGATTTCTTTCGACGCTTCACTTCGGAGGCTCAACAAATCCCAGGGGTCGACCCCGAGCTCCTGCGAGGAGTATTCCTTGGAGGGCTCCGCCCCGGTGGCTTCTACTCCGCACTGATGCGAGAAACTGTGCCTAGCTACCCAGACCTCGTCCACCGAGTTGAAGCTCAGATTGCAGCTGATGAGGCGATTGAAGCGCACCGCCAGCAGTTCGAGGGGAGATCCAAGAGGAAGAGAGAGGAGTCGTTGCCGCGGACGGTTCCCGATAAAAACAATAAGCAACACGACACCCCCAGCCGAGACCGAGGTTCTCGCCAGCATCAAGACTACACTCCCCTAAACACAACCAGGACTAACGTTCTCCTTGCCATCCGCGATCATCCATCTCTTCAGAGGCCTAGGGCTCTTGCACCAAATTCCGGAGACCAATCCAAATACTGCGACTACCATCGAGGTCACGGGCACAAAACAGAAGATTGTTCACGACTGAAATCAGAAATTGAATGATTCGTTCGTCTGGGACTCATTGAAAAATTTCTCCAAACCAAGGACCCTGAACCAACATGTCAAGAATGATCCAGCAGGGGGAAAATCCCCAGAGCGACCATCCCGAATAATAGCACGTTCACTGCCCATGGAACGCCCGGGGCACCCGACGTATTTACTTGTATCTCATGTTTTTAGCATCCATGTAACAAACAAGTATCATTCTATCTATTACTTTTTATCATGCGCCCAAACCAAAAGCATCATTTTCAATTGTACTGTTTCTCCCAAAACAGAGTGTTCAGATCGTCCGACAAGGGACTCTGACCTCTCACAGAACAGAGTGTTCAGATCGTCCGACAATGGACTCTGACCTCTCCCAGAACAGAGTGTTCAGATCGTCCGACAACGGACTCTGACCTCTCCCAGAACAGAGTGTTCAGATCGTCCGACAACGGACTCTGGCCTCTCCCAGAACAGAGTGTTCAGATCGTCCGACAACGGACTCTGACCTCTCCCAGAACAGAGTGTTCAGATCGTCCGACAAAGGACTCTGACCTCTCCCAGAACAGAGTGTTCAGATCGTCCGACAACGGACTCTGACCTCTCACAGAACAGAGTGTTCAGATCGTCCGACAACGGACTCTGACCTCTCACAGAACAGAGTGTTCAGATCGTCCGACAACGGACTCTGACCTCTCCCAGAACAGAGTGTTCAGATCGTCCGACAACGGACTCTGACCTCTCCCAGAATAGAGTGTTCAGATCGTCTGACAACGGACTCTGACCTCTCTCAGAACAGAGTGTTCAGATCGTCCGACAAAGGACTCTAACCTCTCCCAGAACAGAGTGTTCAGATCGTCCGACAACGGACTCTGACCTCTCACAGAACAGAGTGTTCAGATCGTCCGACAACGGACTCTGACCTCTCCCAGAACAGAGTGTTCAGATCATCCGACAACGGACTCTGACCTCTCCCAGAACAGAGTGTTCAGATCGTCCGACAACGGACTCTGACCTCTCCAAGAACAGAGTGTTCAGATCGTCCGACAAAGGACTCTGACCTCTCCCAGAACAGAGTGTTCAGATCGTCCGACAACGGACTCTGACCTCTCACAGAACAGAGTGTTCAGATCGTCCGACAACGGACTCTGACCTCTCACAGAAGAGAGTGTTCAGATCGTCCGACAACGGACTCTGACCTCTCCCAGAACAGAGTGTTCAGATCGTCCGACAACGGACTCTGACCTCTCCCAGAGCAGAGTGTTCAGATCGTCCGACAACGGACTCTGACCTCTCCCAGAACAGAGTGTTCAGATCGTCCGACAACGGACTCTGACCTCTCCCAGAACAGAGTGTTCAGATCGTCCGACAAAGGACTCTGACCTCTCCCAGAACAGAGTGTTCAGATCGTCCGACAACGGACTCTGACCTCTCACAGAACAGAGTGTTCAGATCGTCCGACAACGGACTCTGACCTCTCACAGAACAGAGTGTTCAGATCGTCCGACAACGGACTCTGACCTCTCCCAGAACAGAGTGTTCAGATCGTCCGACAACGGACTCTGACCTCTCCCAGAACAGAGTGTTCAGATCGTCTGACAACGGACTCTGACCTCTCTCAGAACAGAGTGTTCAGATCGTCCGACAAAGGACTCTGACCTCTCCCAGAACAGAGTGTTCAGATCGTCCGACAACGGACTCTGACCTCTCACAGAACAGAGTGTTCAGATCGTCCGACAACGGACTCTGACCTCTCCCAGAACAGAGTGTTCAGATCATCCGACAACGGACTCTGACCTCTCCCAGAACAGAGTGTTCAGATCGTCCGACAACGGACTCTGACCTCTCCAAGAACAGAGTGTTCAGATCGTCCGACAAAGGACTCTGACCTCTCCCAGAACAGAGTGTTCAGATCGTCCGACAACGGACTCTGACCTCTCACAGAAGAGAGTGTTCAGATCGTCCGACAACGGACTCTGACCTCTCCCAGAACAGAGTGTTCAGATCGTCCGACAACGGACTCTGACCTCTCCCAGAGCAGAGTGTTCAGATCGTCCGACAACGGACTCTGACCTCTCCCAGAACAGAGTGTTCAGATCGTCCGACAACGGACTCTGACCTCTCCCAGAACAGAGTGTTCAGATCGTCCGACAAAGGACTCTGACCTCTCCCAGAACATAGTGTTCAGATCGTCTGACAACGGACTCTGACCTCTCACAGAACAGAGTGTTCAGATCGTCCGACAACGGACTCTGACCTCTCCCAGAACAGAGTGTTCATATCGTCCGACAACGGACTCTGACCTCTCCCAGAACAGAGTGTTCAGATCGTCCGACAACGGACTCTGACCTCTCCCAGAACAGAGTGTTCAGATCGTCCGACAACGGACTCTGACCTCTCCCAGAACAAAGTGTTCAGATCGTCTACAACGGACTCTGACCTCTCCCAGAACAGAGTGTCCAGATCATCCCACAAGGGACTCTGGCCTCTCCCAGAACAAAGTGCTTGTATATGTCATACAAAAATGAAAACAACCGCACACTCATCCTTCAACAGCAATTTCTACCCAAGGCACCACGAAGATAGCAATGATCAAAGCCGCGAGCCAGGCTCGTGCAAAAAGCCGCGAGCCAGGCTCGTGCAAAAAGCCGCGAGCCAGCCTCGTGCATAAAGCCGCGAGCCAGCCTCGTGCAAAAAGCCGCGAGCCAGAGTCGTCCAAAAAGTCGCGAGCCAGACTCGTGCAAAAAGCCGCGAGCCAGACTCGTGCAAAAAGCCGCGAGCCAGACTCGTGCAAAAAGCCGCGAGCCAGACTCGTGCAAAAAGCCGCGAGCCAGACTCGTGCAAAAAGCCGCGAGTCAGCCTCGGGCAAAAAACCGCGAGCCAGACTCGGGCAAAAAGCCGCGAGCCAGCCTCGTGCAAAAATTCGCGAGCCAGACTCGCGCAAAAAGCCGCGGGCCAGAGTCGTGCAAAAAGCCGCGGGTCAGACTCGTGCAAAAAGCCGCGGGCCAGACTCGTGTACCTATTTTATTATAAAGCCACGGGCCAGACTCGTGCACCTATTTTATATAAAAGCCGCAAGCCAGACTCGCGCAAACTAATTTTTCGACTAACATAAAAGCCGCGAGCTCAAGTCCGCGCAAACTCATCTGTAACTTTGAAAATAATCAAACTATGCAGGTGCTAACAACCAGATTAACAAGATCGTGCAGATGAACAAATACGATGAATACAATAAAAGAGATACAGCCACATCCGGCAAACACGGCTACAAGCAGCTAAAGAAATCACTCTTCATCAGGACTATGGTCCTCCTCCTCCGACAGGTCGTCAAATCTGAGGCCACTAACATCATAGCCCCGCTTCCGGAACACCATCCGAAGAGCCTTCGACACTCCCTGTCGAAGGGCAAGCTCTCGCGAGTCCTCCAGCTGAGGCTCCACCTCCTGAGTCCAGATCACGTCTCGGACCTCCTCGGAAATCAAGCAGCGGTCCCGCGGGTAATCAACTGACTCCAACACAATCGCCACAACTATTTCGCACAAAAAGTCCCCGCACCTCTCTCGCCCCGGCTCTGAACTTCGGGGACTTGGGGGGGCAAATGATAGGGTTTCCTTGAAGGCGCTAACCGCACCCCATTCATGGGTGTGCGGTTATCCAAAGAAACCCCACTATCCCCGTAACCACCCAACATGTGGGTGCAAATAGTAAAATCCTTCAACATGGGGGTGCAAATAGTAAAGTTCTGCATCATGGGGTGCAAATAGTAAAATCACCCAACATGTGGGTGCAAATAGTAAAATCCTTCAACATAGGGGTGCAAATAGTAAAATTCTGCATCATGGGGTGCAAATAGTAAAATCCTCCAACATGGGGGTGCAAATAGTAAATTCCTCCATCATGGGGTGCAAATAGTAAAATCCTCCAACATGGGGGTGCAAATAGTAAATTCCTCCATCATGGAGTGCAAATAGCAAAATCACCCAACATGTGGGTGCAAATAGTAAAATCCTTCAACATGGGGGTGCAAATAGATAAATTCTGCATCATGGGGGCGCAAATAGTAAAATCCTCCAACATGGGGGTGCAAATAGTAAATTCCTCCATCATGGAGTCCAAATAGTAAAATCCTCCAACATGGGGGTGCAAATAGTAAATTCCTTCAATACAGTCTGTGTATAGCAAATAATAAGGTTATGGTGTGCGCATAACCATATCCGTCATATGAATACATATCACCGCAAAACTATACAAGCTGGTGTGCGCGTAGCTATATTCATGATAAGTGTGTGTATAACATATAAATTGGTTATGGTGTGCGGGTAGCCGCATAACCACCATAACTACCCTAACCACCCATTTAATTACGAAAGTGTCACCCTCAAAAACTATAAATAGAACCCCAATGCTTCTCTTTTTTGGGATCTTCTTCTTCTCCTCCTCCATCTCTCTCCTCTTTTGAGACTTTCTCTCTCTCCGGCCGGGAAAATCCTCCTACGAATTTTCTCTCTCCTCCTTCTTCCTTGCGCGCTCACAAGCGCACCTCCTCCTTGCGCGCTCACAAGCGCGCGTCCTCCTTGCGCGCTCACAAGCGCGCGTCCTCCTTGCGCGCTCACAAGCGCGCGTCCTCCTTGCGCGCTCACAAGCGCGCCTCCTCCTTGCGCGCTCACAAGCGCGCCTCCTCCTTGCGCGCTAACAAGCGCGCCTCCGTGCGCTCCTCTCCAAGTGCGCCGCCGCGCGCTCCGCTCCAAGTGCGCCCCCGTGCGCTGCGCTCCAAGCGCGCCTCCGTGCGCTCCGCTCCAAGCGCGCCTCCGTGCGCTCCGCTCCAAGCGCGCCTCCGTGCGCTCCGCTCCAAGCGCGCCGCCGTGCGCACCACTCCAAGCGCGCCTCCGTGCGCCCCGCTCCAAGTGAGCCCCGGCGTACTCAGTAACAAGCATTCTGCGCACTCAAGAACAAGCGTTCCAGCCACCAACAAGACCATCACTCCATACTCCTCTCACGCAGCAGGAGACAAGCCGCAGAGAGAAAGGCGTGCAGAACACACCGATCCAACCTTCAAGCAGCAGTCGAAGACTCCAGAGCGCTCAGAGCGCGTCATTCCCCCTCTGCATCAGACAAGAGTCTTAGCTCCAGGAGCGGTGGCTTGTCACCCTCCGAGTATCTCTCTCTCAACAATTGTAACGAGAGGCGGCCTGTCGCCCTCGAGTTCTTTAAAGTAGCTTTGTACAACAACCAACAAATAGTGGAGGTTTCGGCCGGCACAGACCCGGCCGCGTGGTTTTTCACCTAGTTGACGGGTTTTCCACGTTAAAAAAGTTGTCTTATCAGCTTTCCCTTTTTCTGTGACTGTTTGCGTGCTCGAACGCTCCCGGGCTAAGGCGGTCCAATTTAGTCCGGTCTACCGGAGCCTTGAGTGATCCGCAACAAATTTAATAAAATTGTAAATTGGAATAATTCACTTATGCATTTCAATTGCATATACAATAATTTTAATTTTCAATCAGCCACCGTAAAGCTATTGTGTCAAACAATATAGTCTCTTTCTCTGTTCAAACAACATTGAAAAAACTAATCTTTGAAACGATTTTACTATTTTTCACCACCTTGCAAAACAGTTGATTCTCTCACCACTACATCACACCACTGCTTCTCCGGTTGCTGTAGATTAGTCAAACAAACCCTAAGTGGATGGAAAGTGGACTGGGGAGTGAGAACCCAAATGGGGAATTTCAAGAATATTTGATTTAATGCACTGCAGACACAAAAGAGTCAAATATTTAGGTGGAAGTCAAATGTTTGGTGTGATAGTCAATCTATAAGCTCTTCTTTAGCGTGGAGTTTTTGCTTCTCCGCTGAGTTTGGACAAAAACTTTCCTGTCATAGAATGTATGTTTGGCATTACAACGGTTACGAATTACCACCACAACCCAAAAAAAACTAATTTTGAACATAAAATTGGATGAGGTTTCTTTAAGCTTCGTTTGTTTCGTAGGTTTTGATCGAAAAGAATTGGTTTTAGTCCAAAACCAAAAACCCAAAAGTTTTGAGCCAAACTTAATTCTTGTGTGCGTTTGCACGATGATTTTCGGGCATATGAATAGAAAACTGTCAATTTTTCTGTTTGGATGTATGATGGTTTTCAGGCACAGATTTTTGCAAGATTTTAATCATCGACAATTAACATCTTTAAATAAAATATATATATTTAAATTGGTTAAAATAGTAATCATTATCAAATAATACTGATAAAATAGTAATCATTATTTTAAGAGAGAAAAGAACAAGATTTTCTCTCAAAACCGATCAAAATGAGAAGGTTTTCACCATAAGACTATTTTCTTAATTGATCCAACTCGATAAGTTTTGTTGGAAACTTGGAATTGTTGCTGTGCAGCTTTATTGGTTACTTGGTCAGTTGGTTGGCTCTTTATTGGTTACGTCAGGTATACATTTCTCCACTCTTGGCCTTGAGCCTTCTTGCACAGTTGCACCTTTGGTGTCGGCAACCCCACAAGAGTCGGGGATTTGATGTTTTTAATATGGTTATCATTTATGTCAATGTGGATTTGCTTCATTGTTTGTTGAATGTTATTTTCTTTTAATTATTTGATTCCAGAAATCTGAAAGTGATGATAGATATTTTAAGAGAACAGCACCAGAGCAATCATTTAATTTGAATCTAAGGTCACGAATAGAGCTCAACGTAGATGACCTTCCCGCTGACCCAGGATTACGGAAGAATATTAATGAATATGATCCAAATGATAGAGAAAAAAATCGACGATGGTATTTGCAGAAGAAATCATTTCAACCTCGAAATCATGATTTGAAATCCAATGAGAACTTTTAGGGTCCGTTCGTTTGGACGAAATTGACTTTCTGGAATTGGCATTGGCGATTAGAAATCCAATTCTAGTGTTCGGCGCAACGAAATTTACGAGGATATTGGCTTTTATATTTAACCCATGGCTTTGACTTTGAACTAAAAAATCAAATCGTCAATTCTTACCTCCATGCACCCACGAGTTTTCCGCATAATCGAGGGTTTTTGCTAGAGTTTTTCGGCCTACGCGCATGTTTTCCTGCCGGGAGTGGGTTTTTCCGCCGGGCGCGTGTTTTTCGGTCGACACGTTTTTTTTCGGTCGGGCATTCATTTTTTGCCCAGGCTGGCGTTTTTCGCCCGGGCGCGCGTTTTTCGGTTGGCCGTGGGTTTTTCAGCCGGCCAGGCAATTTTCACCCGGGCGCGCGTTTGTTTTGCTCGGGCGTGCTTTTTTCGCTCGAATGCGATTTTTCCGGCCGAACGCGGTTTTTCCGCTCGAACGTGATTTTTCCAGTTGGAAGCGAATTTTCTGGCCGGGCGCGATATATTTTGCTGGGACGCGAAATTTTTTGCCGGAGCGATTATTTCTCCTGAGCGCGTTTTTTTCGCCGGGCGCGATTTTTTCGCCCGGGTGCAGTATTTTCCACCCTTTTGAGATTTTTCCCCCGGGCGCGTTTTTTTTGCCCGGTCGCATTTTTTTCGCCCGGGCACGCCCGATTGCATTTTTTTTGACCAGGCGAAAAAAATGCGACCAAGCGAAAAAAAACGGGTCCGGGCGAAAAAAACTTGTCTGGGCGAAAAAATACGCGCCCGAGCAAAAAAAACGTACTCGGGCGAAAAAATTGCGCCCGGGCGAAAAAAATCTCGCCTGACGAAAAAAACGCGCCCGGGGGAAAAATACGCGCCCGAGCGAAAAAAACGTGCCTGGGCGAAAAAAAACGCGCCCGGGCGAAAAAAACGCGACCGGGCGAAAAAAAGCACTAGGGCGAAAATAAAGCGACCGGGCGAAAAAAATGCGCCCGGGCGAAAAAAACAGCGCCCGGGCGAAAAAATCGCGCCGGGGCGAAAAAATCGCGCCCCGGGCGAAAAAAAAGGTACCCGGCGAAAAAACGCGACCGGGCGAAAAAAGCGCGATCGGGCGAAAAAAACTCGACCGGGCGAAAAAAACGCGTCCGGGAGAAAAAATTGCGTCCGGGCAAAAAAATTACGCCCGGGCGAAATCAACGCGGTCGGCCGAAAAAATCGCGCCCGAGCGCCGGTTTTTCTCCCGGGCGCGCATTTTTCGCCCAAAAAAAAGTGCGCACCTGGGCGACAAAATTGCGCTTGGGCGAAAAACGCACGTCGTAAAACATATTATGCAATTTAATTCGTTCGGCGCTAACACATTTTGAGTTTTATAAAATTATTGTATAATGTTAATTCCAATACCAATTCCAATATTCAGCCGAACAACTTTTGTGCCTCAATTCCAATTCTATTGACGGAATTCAATCTTACAGCCGAACAACAAAATTGGGATTCTGTACAAAGCCAATTCATGTAGATATTGGTTTTCGTCGAAAAGCCATTTCCAGAAAGCCAGTTTCGTTCAAACGAACGGACCCTTATTGGCTTTTTGGAATTGGCTTTGGGTTCCAGAAAGCCAATTTTCCTGTTCGGCGCACTATATTTCAACGGGTATTGACTTTATAACCAAAGCCCATGGGTATTGGAGTTAGCCTAAATTATTAAATCCCAAAACTTACCTCCTCACGCGTGTTTTGCCCGATATTGCTCCAGACGGCTTTCCCCCGCATCGCTCATTGCCGCACCGATTTCCCCGTACTCCTCCTTCTTCTTCCTCTTCCCGATTCGAGACTCCTTCCACTGTCGTGCGTCAAGATCATCTTCCCGACCACGCGAGGTTTCCTCTTCCTTACCGGCTGCTTCGCCGACGCCTATTTCCTTCCCGACTGCACGAGGCTTCCGTTGTTTCTGCGAGGGCAGTTGTTCCAGTGAACGCCGACGACGAAGGCTGCTGATCGAGTTGAATCCGGCGACGAAAGATCTTGCTCCAGTGTAAGATCTTGCTCCACTGTAAGCCGGCAACGAAAGATCCTGCTCCAAGAAGGCTGCTGATCTTGTTTCTGCACGAGGCTTCCGTTTGTTTTGCGTGAGGCGTACGCCTCCTTCACAATTTTTCTGCAAATGCTTCCTAAACAAATAAAGAACTTGTTGATGAATTTGTTCTAGATTTAACTCATTGTCGATACACCACCAACATTTTTCCTATATTGAAGTATATGTTCAGAAGGTATAGTTATATAATAGAAACTAATTTGTCTGTTTTACAAGAGTACTCTATTAATCATGGAGATGGTAATTTTTTTAAATCATAACTCAAGGTTAAAATGAATTTGACTATAATCTTGATATGTGAATAGAAGGCATGCACATATGTTTGTTTTATAAATGTTGAATGCCCTGTCGCATTTTCTACCATATTGTATTATGTTGAATTTGTGCCTGAAAAAGAAATATTTACAAATTTTTAAAAAATTATTTACAAATTTTTAAAATTTAAATTCCAGAAAGCCAATTCCATCGTACAGCCGAACAACTTTTAGGTATCAATGCCAATTCTGTTCACTGAATTCCATCTTGCTGCCGAACAACAGAATTGGTTTTCTGCACAAAGCCAATTCCTACAGGTATTGGTTTTCTGACCAAAGCCAGTTCCAGGAAGCCAATACCTGCGCGCCGAACGAACCCTTAGAGTTATTCGTGGGTGGTTTCAACATCGAAATCATGATTCTCTTGAATTTAATTTGTTTGTTTTCCTCGGTTATTGAAGTACTTGAAGTCATTAAAAAGGATGGAAATCTTTCGTAGCAAAAAGCTGAAGCAAGTGATTTGTTGGATGTTATTCAATGTTTTGAATTTGTGTACTCACTTGATGAAAATCATCTTAGGGATAACAAATGAACTATCACAAGCGTTACAAAGTAACGATCAAGATCTTCTAAATGCTATGTCACTTGTCAGGGTTTCCAAGATACGACTACAAGCAATGCGAGACAACGGATGAGATTCTCTACTAAATGAAGTAGCTATTTTTTGCAAAAAACATGACATTGTTGTTCTAAATATGGAGGACAATTTTGTAGCTCGGGGGAGATCGAGACGCAAATCTGAAAACAATACGAATCTTCACTTCTATCGTGTTGAATTATTTTATGCAGTTATTGATCTACAACTTACTGAGTTGAATAGCCGATTTGATGAAGTCAACACAGAACTGCTTTTATGCATGTTATGTTTAGATCCAAGTAATAACTTTTCAGCTTTTGATAAGCAGAAACTAATTCGATTCGCTGGACATTATCCATTGGACTTTTCTCCAATTGACCTAATGGAACTCGATAATCAACTTGAGAGTTACATTATAGACGTTCGCTCAAGCGAAGAATTCTCAGATATGAAAGGGCTTGGTGTATTTGCTCAAAAGTTAGTCGAATTGAAGAAGGATGTTCTTTACTCGTTGGTGTATTTGCTCGTAAAGCTAGCATTGCTTTTACCGGTTGCGACTGCAAGTGTAGAAAGAGCTTTCTCTGCGATGAAGATTATCAAAACATCATTACGCAATTGGATGGGAGATGATTGGATGAATGCTTGTCTAGTAACATATATTGAAAAAGATGTCTTCTCTACCATCGCCAACAAAGTTATCATGAAATGTTTCCAGAACATGAAGCATCGAAGAGGAGTATTGTAACTTTGTAAGCAAGTCTGTAATCTTATTTTGTTAATGAAAATTGACCTATTTTAGATTTTGTTTTCGCAAACTTATAGACATTTTTTATCGTATGTATCAATATTTTTTGTCATTATTTTATTGAACGCCTACACTGAGAAATCGTGCTGGGTCCGCCTATGCATGGAATACTATCCACGGCAGGAGGAGCAGTGGACCACTACTGCTTTTCCGCCTTGTCTTGGACAACGAGTCTTGAAGCAAGGAAAATCCCGATTCTAAATGTTCGGACATTAGAGTAGCCTAATGTTACTGATCCCGCGATCGAACACCACAACTCTAATGGCTAGAACAAGAGAGAGAGATGTCTACAAGCACACCTCAGGTGCTTCAACAGGGAGGTCCCGTCACGTACCCGAAAGTATAGAAGAGCTTCCCATCCAAAATCAAAGGCTGAGCTAGGTACGAGGAAGGCACAGACTTGACTAGTATCTCGCTGGGAGGGGGCAACCACTTCCAAAGTGACATTCCTGATACCCCTGAGAGTATATTTATAGACAAATCCTGGGGGTGGTTGACCAAACTCGCGAGATTGCACCGCCCATGCTCGCCTATACTCGTGAGTTGCAATGGGTACTCGCTAATACTCGCCTCCTTGAGGATGTTCAGTACTCTACTGGCGAGGTCTGCAAATAGCCGTCTCCTTAGAGATTTCTGATCTCGACGAATTACGGATTATACAGTGAGAAAGAGAAATCTCTGGGTAATAAAATATTAATAATAGCCATTAGTTTGGCGTAATAACATTAACGCATAAATAATAGTTTAAGGTAATAATATCTTAATAATAGCAAATAATAACGATAAGAAAAAGTTGTAGGTAATAACATTAGTTTAATATGTTTAATAATAACAATTATCTAAATTAATTAACATAATTACATAATTGATTATTGTTTAAACTTTTAGAAGTTCAATTAGTGCCCATATTATATAATGTTAGGAATATTAATCATTATTTATTAATTGTGTTTAATATTAATTAAAGACTAATAATTAATCTTGTTATATTGCTAATTATTTTTAATTAAAATTTATTTTTTTAATAGCAATATAAAATTTTATATAATGATATTAGTTTAATAAAATTGTAAATTGGAATAATTCACTTATGCATTTCAATTACATATACAATAATTTTAATTTTCAATCGGCCACCGTAAAACTATTCTGTCAAACAATATAGTCTCTTTCTCTGTTCAAACAACATTGAAAAAACAAATCTTTGAAACGATTTTACTATTTTCTCACCACCTTGCAAAACAGTTGATTCTCTCACCACTACATCACACCACTGCTTCTCCGGTTGTTGTAGATTAGTCAAACAAACCTTAAGGCCCCGTTCGTTTGGACGGAATTGAAGACTTAGAATTGAAATTCGACGTCGAATTCCAATTACGTCGTTCGCTTGTTAGGTAGCTTTAATAATTGAAATTTGAGTAGAATATCATGGAGTTGATTTTAGCCTAAGCATAAAATCTAGCTAGGCATATCGGAATTGGGTGAGTCTGGCACGCTTGATTTATCAGGTTTTTTGCCCGGGTGCGCCTTTATGCGCCCGGGCGCACAATTTTTTGCTCGAGCGCGAGTATTTTGCACGGACACGAGTTTTTCGCCCGAACGCGCGTTTTTTGCCCGTGCGCCCAAATTTTGCCCGGGCGGAAATTTTCCGAGCTAGCGCCCGTTTTTTCGCACTGGCGCGCGTTTTTCGCACTGGCGCGCGTTTTTCGCCCGGGCGCTCGTTTTTTGCCCGGGGGCGCGTTTTTCTCCAGGGCGCATGTTTTGTCACCCGGGTGCGCAATTTTTTGCCCGGCCGCAAGTTTTTCGCCCGGGCGCGCGTTTTTCGCCTGAGGGAGATTTTTTTCGCCCTGGCGTGATTTTTTCACCAGGGCGCGAATTTTTCACCCAGGCACAATTTTCCCCCGAGAGCGTTTTTTTCGCCCGGACGCGATTATTTCGCCCGAGCGCGAATTTTTCGCCCGGACGTGAATTTTTCGCTCGGGCGTGAATTTTTCTCCCTGGGGAAATTTTTTCGCCCCGCGCAATTTTTTCGCTCAAACGCGATTTTTCGTCAGGGAGCAATTTTTTTGCCCGCGCGCAATTTTTTTGCCCGGGCGCAATTTTTTCGCCCGGGCAAGATTTTTTTGGCCGGGAGCGATTTTTTTGCCCTGGCGAGTTTTTTTCGCCCTACGAGATTTTTTTGCTCGGGGGCTATTTTTCGGGCGCGATTTTTTCACCGAGGAGCGGTTTTTTGCCTGGACGAGCTTTTATCGTCTATGCGAGCTTTTTTCGGCCGGGCGGGTGGAAAAATCGCACCCGGGAAAAAAATTTGTGCTCGGGCAAAAAAATTGCGCCCGGGCAAAAAATGCGCGCCCAAATGAAAAAATCGCGGTTGTGCGAAAAAATTGCGCTCGGGCGAAAAAATCTCTCACGGGCGAAAAAATCGTCGTCATGACATACATTTGTTTATGATATATGTGATAAATATTAGCTTATTCGTAATATTTTTCAATTCTTAAATTGAATTTTATTTAACAAACGAACAAATGTATTGATTAATTCCACAATATTCAACAATATTTTTTATTAGTCGAACGTTGGAATTGAAATTAGTTTATAATATTTAATTCCACAATATTCATCAATATTCAATTCTAATATCGAATTTCAATTCTGTCCAAACGAACGGGCTCTAAGGGGAATTGAAAGTGGACTGGGGAGTGAGAACTCAAATAGAGACTTTCAAGAATATTTGATTTAATGCACTGCAGAGATGATTTATTTCGAGATGTATGTAACACAAAAGAGTCAAATATTTAGGTGGAAGTCAAATGTTTGGTGTGATAGTCAATCTATAAGCTTCTTTAGCGTGGAGTTTTTGCTTCCCTGGTGAGTTTGAACAAAAACTTTCCCGTCATAGAATGTATGTTTGACATTACAACGGTTATGAATTACCACCACAACAAAAAAAAAACTAATTTTGAACATAAAAGTGGATGAAGTTCCTTTAGGCTCCGTTCGTTTCGTAGGTTTTGACTGAAAAGAATTGATTTTGGTCCAAAACCAAAAGGTTTTGAGCCAAACTCAATTCTTGTGTGCCTTTGCAGGATGATTTTCGGGCATAGGAATTGAAAACTGTCAATTTTTCTGTTCGGCTGTAGGATGGTTTTCAGGCACAAATTTTTGCGAGATTTTAATCATTGACAATTAACATCTTTAAATAAAAAAAATTAAATTGGCTAAAAAAGTAATCATTATCAAATAATGCTGATAAAATAGTAATCATTATTTTAAGAGAGAAAATAACAAGATTTTCTCTCAAAATCAATCAAAATGAGAAGGTTTTCACCACAGACTATTTTCTTAATTGATCCAACTCAGTAGGTTTTAGAGGAAAACCAATTCTCTCCAATAAAATCAAGTGAACGCTTGTGAATGAAATTGGATTGCCGAAAACCAATTCCTTCCTACAAAACCTACCAAACGATCGGAGTCTAAGTGAGGTCAGCGTTCACGAATGACAGTTCATAACCACCGCTTTCAAGACGTAGCCTAAGTATTCCATTGAAAATTGATTTAGACGTTCATTTAAGCATAATTGTCGACGTACCTGAAGGATTTGGTGTTAGTCATTTATCAAATATATAATGCCTCGCTCTAACTTCAGAGATTCATTGACTCGAAATTCTTCAGTTCAGCAAAATAATAATAATAATAATAATAATAATAATAATAATAAAGAAAATTCAATTTCCTACCTTCGACAATACGCGGGAGAAAGTGACAAAGTGCGCTCCAAGTTTGAGATGGTTGCCCTAAATAGGTTAAGGTCAGCGTCTTCCTCCTCCACTCCGGAAGGGGTCAACTATCACATTCCTCGGAGCTCTCTATTTCATTCCATTCCGCCTCGTCCCTCCAATTTGCAGTCCCAAAACCCAAATCCAATCGGAATAATTTAGGTCATAATGGGAGATAACCTTAATCCGCATTCCACGGCCGGCTTCAATGTCGGGGGTTCGGGAGCCGTCATCAAGGTAACAAGCATTTCGATGATGATCACCGCAATCTTCATCTTCGTGGTAATCATCTTTATATTGTTCCTGTGCCTTCAAGCACACTACTCTTTGGGCGCGAGGGCCGCATCCGGTCCCCGGATCAGGCGGCGCAATCACGCCGGCCCCAATTTCGTCTTCTCCGCCGGCGACCAACTCCACGGCTCTGGCCTCCACCCCGCCGTCCTCGCATCTCTCCCCGTCACAATCTACCAATCCGGTGAATTCAAGCAGGCGCTCGAATGCGCCGTCTGCCTCGCGGAGCTCGCCGACGGCGAGAAGGCTCGGTTGCTGCCGAAATGCAATCACGGGTTCCATCTCGAATGCATCGACACGTGGTTTCGATCCAATTCGACTTGCCCTATTTGCCGCGGTCCCGTCGACGGAGAAGATGGGCGGGAGTCGCCAGATTTGGACGGCGAGAGGCCGGATATTTCGATTCCGGTTCGATCGACGGAGATGGCTCAGTCGCGGGGGTCGCCATTGCCGTCGAGCGGGTTTGAAGTGGAAGAAATGAAGGCGCCGATTGATGAGGGTGGATCGCCGGAGAGGTCAGAGGTGGAATTTTTGAGAAGGATTATGAGCCGAGAGAGCAGCAGCGCTTGTTGCAGTAACCCTAGGATCGGTGACATTGAGCAGGGATTTATGGGATCTGGAGAAGCCGATGGAGAGGGAAGCTCCGTCGCCGTCGTGGACTGAACATTGTTGCAAAAAAAAAAAAATATATATATATATATATATATAGGAAAATTGTCCTCAAATTTTTAAACCAATTTTAAAAAGAAGTTAATATCGATTTTTTTAGTTCAAAATTTTTACATCATGTTTTTAAAGAAAACCGATCTTCCAAATAGATTCAGTGAATTTTTTATCATCCTAAATAGCGAGTTTCGAGCATCCAAACGATCTGCTGATAGCGAATCCCAAGCCTCCAAGCGGTCTGCGAGTAATGTTCTCCAAGTCTCCAAGCGGGCTGCCAATAGCGAGCTCCGAGCCTCCAAGCGGTCTGCTGATAGCGAATCTCAAGCCTCCAAGCAGCCTGCGAATAGCGTTCTCCAAGTCTCCAAGCGGGCTGCCAATAGCGAGCTCCAAGTCTCCAAGCGGCTTGCGAATAGTGAACTCCAAGTCTGCAAGCGGTCTGCGAATAACGTTCTCCAAGTCTCCAAGCGATTTGCGAATAGCGAGCTCCGAGCCTCCAAGCGATCTGCTGATGAAAAGCTGATGATGGAAAGCTGCTGATAGGAAAAATATTGTTTCTAGAAAACAGAGTTTTGTTAAAAAACTGTTTGGGTGAAATGAAGTTTCTAAAACAAAGTTTTGGAAAAGTTGTTTGAAAACAAAATGAAATTTTGAGTGAAATTCCCCCCCCCCCCCCCCCCCCCCCCCCAAATTACCATAAATTACTATTTCTTATATTACTCAAACAAATGCCATCGAGAACAAATCCATCCAAATTGCCATGGAAAACAAATGCCAAAAAAAAAACACAAAACAAATCTATCATCACTGCCATGGAGAACAAATGCAAAAAAAAAACAGAACAAATCTATCCTCACATCCATGGAGACAAAACTAAAATTTCTGATTCCAAAACTAATTTCCATACCTTCTTAAGTGAAGATCTGGAATTTACATATCATCTTAAGTGAGATCTGTTATGGAGGCTCTCCTCTTCAGTTGGAGTGTTTAGAGCAGAGAAACTGTTGTGGGATAGATTCGTGAAAATGGAGATGATTATGTGAAAAAACAGGAGTTGCAGAAAAAGTCGGAGCTGAGCGCGTCGTCGCCGTCGAGATCCACCGTTGCAGAGCTCCGCAATCAGACCCTCCCCGCCGAGCAGGAAATCCTCCGCTGCAGAGCTCCGCTAAACCTAACAACCGACCAGAGAGAGGAGGCCAGAGCTTTGGCACCTTCCGCCTTCGCCTTCGCAGACACGAGCTTTTGCGGCTGAACGCGCGAAATAGCCGCGGTTCCGTGGCCGAAGAAATGCGCGGAAGCAAAGAAACGGGGTTTGGGAAATAAGCCGCGCCAAACACAGCTTCTACTCTAAATCACGGTGCGTTTCAACCGCACCGCATCCTAAAAGTCTATTAGCTTTTGAAACGTTTCTTTAACCACTGTGTTCTTATAAAAATTGACCTTTTTAGATAAATGTCACATGTAATTTACATAGATAGTTTCTATAAGTTGGGATTTACTCTCATTATCTTTTAGGCAAAATAAGTTATAAATCAGTTCCTAAAACTTGCATACTTTAAGATATTTGTCACAAAATTTTCTTTTAGCTGTTTTTGGTCTCAAAACTATTTGGTTCAATTAAAATTAGTCCATTTCCCAAATTTCGTTCTAGCATTAACGAGAGTTTAATGTTTTCGCCCATTTCACAGCAAGTTTCGTGTTCTACCTGCATCCACGGGCTCCATGTTTGCTTGCGTGATAAAATGAAAAAGGAGTTGTTTTATCAACCACAAAAACAAATCGAAGAATAACCGCACCACATTCTGAATCAAAACAACGATTCAGAGATTCGACATGATAGACGGACGTAAGCTGGGCGAAGAAGCAGATTCCTTCCCGAATATTCAGGATGAGGATCAACATCCATGGCCTCTCCGTCACCGGGAATGGGTAGTCGGCGATGTCGAGTTTCAGGTTCAGGCGGCGGAGAAGAAGAAGATCAGCCCGCATTCCAAAATCGGCGGAGCTGATCTGAGTCCACAATAGAATGTCGTGTAAAGGAATAGCTCTTGAGCGAGTTTTGATAGAGGAGGACGTCGAGGAGAGATCCTACTGAGAATATTGAATAAATGAAGTTGATGTCTACATTGTAAATGTTAAAAATACTGAAACCCTAAGTTGCAAACACCATCTTCATGCTTGGGTTTCTGCATGAGAATGGACGAAAACATAAAAACTGATAGAAATTTATAAATTCAAAGCATTTATTTCATAATGTTTAACGAAGCCTTCGCAAAGTTTGGTGTTTAGGCTCCACATCAATTGATTGAAAAAGCTCTGAAACAAATGGAGGGAAATCAAAATATTAGCATTTATTTCATAATGTTTAATGAAACCTTCATGAAGTTTGGTGTTTAGGCTCCACATTAATTGATGGGAAAATCTCTAGAACAAATGGAGGGAAATCCAAATATTTAGATGGAAATCTTATTCATGAAAGAAGATGTACATTTAGTCTCACCTTACCACCACTTATTTAAGCGACTATATAAACAAATACACTCGATCATCTTTATTATTTTAAAGAAAAATAAGGAGAATCCCTAAATCACACATGCGCGCGCGCTCACACCAAATTGGGGATTGAGGATTAGTGATTGGTGATGCGGGATGCGAGATTCAGGATTCGAGATTCGGGATTCCGGATTCCGGATTTTGGATTCAGAATTCCGGATACCGGGTTCCAGGTTATGGATTCCAGAGACCGGTTCTGGATTGAATTATACTGTATTTTCTGTACAAATATTTTGTAATTTTAAAATGGCTTAAATTCTCCAAATCAATGTGCTTCGAGTAGTATTCAACGTGTGCTGATTACATTTCAACATTCGTTGAATCTGTGCATTGAATACATTTCGGCATTTCCTCTCTCCGTTACAAATCGACGTACGTCAATTTCTTCCTGCCTAAAAATTGACCTACGTCGATTACTCCCTGTCTGCTTTTCGACGTACGTCGAATTCTGCTATATCCCGTCGTGCGCCGATTTCCTTCACCTTCAAATGGCCTTGGGTTGATTTCTTTGCATCGAATAAAAATCAATTTACGTTGATTTCTTTACGTGTCTTGCCTCATTAAATTTTACGTTGCAAATAACTATTTCTATACACAACGAATTTACTTAATATGATCGTTGAAAATCAATTACGTGATTATTGCTTGCGGTTTTACGATACTCCTATATAAGAGGTTTTTTCTTGGAACGATTGACACACTCTTACATTTTTTTCATGATCATGCTCTTGTAATTTTGCTTCTACTTATTTGACGTTTGTTTTATCAAGTGAGTGTTCATGTGCTTCTTCAGCGTCTGCGCACAACGGAGATTTTTGGAACGATTGACTCTCAATGCTTGCGCACAACGTTTGTTTTTTCTTGGAGCGATTGACCCTCGGTGTACAATTTTTAGTGGGTATTTTTGTTCATGGTTGTTATGAAATGAAAATTCCAAACGAGTTTTTTGTACTGAAATGAAAAACTTAAGGGCAGATTTTTGTAATTTTGAAAATAAGAAGGATGCTCTCAGTAATTATGCTAACTTACAGGAGAGGTTTGAGTAGTTATTTCACCCAAATATTTCTTCATGTAACTCATCAATTCCAATCATTTATTGTGCGAAAATGTGCGAAAATATGTTCTCGATGTCTACCGTTATTGTTTAATTATTCCCGACATATGAATATTGTTATTGCAATGTTTCCACCAACTACTACGAGGAAATACTTAAATAACAAAATAAAAGTATCAATATTTTCCCCCGCTATGAAAGTTGCACATATAAAGTACATTCTGTCAAATGATGATTAACACAAATAATAAAATCATATGTGAAATTGTATTTATTTAGCTCATTTCTCCTTGTGTATAAAATGCTTCACAATTAATGTGAGTTTCAGTGGCATTTTTGCTGCTTAAAAATTTAGGCCTATAAGCGGTTCGGTTCGGTTCATTTTATGTAAAATCCGAATAACCTCAGTTTTTACACCCAAAATCGAAACCGAACCGAATCCAATCGGTTCGGTTCGGTTTTCTACATTTGCTTCAAGTTTCTTTATTTTTGAACCCAAATATGATGTCTTTAACATATTGTCAATGCTTGGACTCTTAAGCACGAACATAAGCTTCTCAACTCTACTTCTCATGGGTGAGAGTAATTTCTTGAAGAAATATTTATGCAAGTACAGTGATACAGTTGAAGAACTGTTGGATGCTGAAGAAGCTAAAACTTTCACCATTATTGAATCCTGAAACTATTTTTCATCCTAAATTCTCTTGGTTGCCCGTAGCCTTCCCTTTGAACAACTTATTGCTTAATGGAGAACAAAGATTATTGTATGTTGTGATCACGGGCGGACCCACGTTAAGACACGGTCGGGCAAGTGCCCGACCGTGTTTTTCGCGCATTTCTGCTAGGGCACGGCGAGGCGATTTCGCGAGCGGGCACGGCGGCGATTTCGGCACCTGGTTCCTTCGCGCGTCGGGCTGGTACGCTTCTTCTTCTTCTTCTTCTTCCGATTTCTATTCTTCTCCTTCTTCTTCCGATTTCTCTTCTTCTTCTTCTTCTTCCGATTTCTCTTCTTCTTCTTCTTCCGATTTCTCTTCTTCCGATTTCTCTTCTTCTTCTTCTTCTTCTTCCGATTTCTGATTCTTTCAATTTCTGATTCTGATTTCTTCTTCTGATTTCTTCTTCCAATTTCTTCTTCCAATTTCTGCACACCAATGCTTCAGATTTTGTTTTCAATGCTTCAGATTTTGTTTCCAATGCTTCAGATTTGTGCTAGGCACACAATTTCTGCACACCATTTATTATTAATTTTGCAATCTTCTTCAAATTTGACGGGACATTTGATCACTTTTTCCATCTGATTGCAAGGAAATTCAAGCTTACGGCAAGGACGCAAGGTCCATTCTTCTTCCTCACTTAGATCTAGGTAGGATATAAATTATATAGAGATAGATATAGATTTAGGTTTGTGATTTAATCCAGTTTGGTATAGATTTAGGTAGGATATAATTTAACACCTATTTTTAAACACGTATTCAGCTATTTTCAAAATAGTTTTATGATTTCAATGTTTTGTTTTGAATTTTCAAAAGAGTTTTATGATTTCAACGTTAACTGGAATGTTCCTCTTGATTTAGTTCGTCCCTGTGATGTTTGTGATGTGCATATCGATTAGCCCTAGTTGTGCTAACGGGAATGTCCCGTCGGTTTTTTGCAGCGTGTTTAATTAGTGGCCAATGGAGAAATTTTTTTCTAAAAAGGGAGCATGTTAAAGTTCGATAGATTCTCAGGAGTTAGTTCTCGCTGGTAAAAGAAGTCGCGTAGAAGAGTTCAAAATAGAAGATTTACCTTCAGATCCTGGCCTAAGAAATCCAATAAACTCCTACGATGCAAATATTCAAGAGTCAATACGAAGATATTACTTGCAGAAGGGTCCTTGTCAACCTCATTTAGAAAGTTTTCCCTAAACAGAAATTGGAAACAAAGCTCGTCGCTTTAACAAGAATTGGTTTAACGAGTTTAAAGGCTGGTTAGAATACAATATAGAAAAAGATGCAGCATTTTGTCTTTACTGTTATGTTTTCCCTCAAAGAGGTTGTGAGCCTACTTTTACTATTAAAGGATTCAGAAATTGGAAAGAGAAAACTGTATTGGGCAGACATGTTGGAAATCACACTACTCCACACAATGCTTCTAGAAAACTGTGTGAGGCTTTGATGAATCAAAAACAAGGTATTCAAATTGCTTTTGCTAGACAAGAAGAACAACAAAGTTTGGATTATCGTGCTCGTTTATGTTCTTCGATTGATTGTGTTAGATTTCTTTTACGACAAGGACTTTCATTTCGTGGTCATGATAAGACTAAAGAGTCTACCAATCGAGGTAATTTTCTTGAGCTTCTGAACTTCCTTGCGTCGCATAATGATGAGATCAAAGCAATTACAAATAATTTTCGTGGTCATGATGAATGATTGTTTGGTGACGTATATTGAAAAAGACGTTGCGGATACAATTACAAATGAAGAAATTATTTCACGTTTTCAGAGTATGTGTCAACGTAAAGCATCATGTTGATTTGTAAGTTTTTATAATATTTTGTTTTGAATTTTCATGTAATTGCATTTTATTGTAATATTGTGTTGAATATTTTCATTACATAATTATCCCTGCCAAAAAAAAATTCGCGGGCACTGCCCCCGAACCCCCGCTCAGGGGGCCCTGCCCCCCGATCGACAATACTTACATTGTGCCCGTGCGACTTCAAAATCCTAGTTTCGCCATTGGTTGTGATAGTCGAGTCTCTTTCTGAATTCTGATAATCTGATCCCGAAAATTATGCCGGAGGAAAGAAAATTAGCCAATATTTTATTCTCATTTTTAAAATAATAATAAAGATTATTTATATGTTATGTTGTTGGTCGGTTCGGTTCGGTTCAACCGTTTTTTTCATGGTGAAAACCGAACCGAATCGAATATGGGTCGGTTTTTAGCCACCACAAACTAAAACCGAACCGATCGGTTCAAAAGTCGGTTCAGTAGAATCGGTTCGGCTCGGTTCGAGCGGTTTCGGTCTTTTACGCACATGCCTACTTAAATTATGCTCTTGGACAATAGTGATTTTTTTATTTACAATTTTTTAGTATTTGACTAATAAAAATAATGTTTTTTTTTAAAGTCAAATTTATGCAAATTCACGGTCCATCAAATATGTTTCAAATCTCGCCGTGCACTATTTTGAGTTCATGTTGTGTCATCTGATTATTATATGAGAAACAATCAACACATGAAACGATTTTTGTTGGAACCAGATAAATTGATTCCAAATATTCGGATTAACGGGTAGCCTGAAGTTACTGATCAAAGGAGAGAGCAAAGGAGAGAGAGAGATGTATGTCTATAAACACACACCCGGTGTTGCAGCGGGGAGATCCCTCCACAACCAAAAGGCTGAGCGAGGTACGAGAATGTACCACTTGAAGAGTAGTAGACTTGTGAGGGGTGTCAATATTTCAAAGTGTCATTCCTGGTAGCCCTGTGATCCCATTTATAGACACATCCTGAGGGAGTATGGATGCGAGAATACCCTACCCATGCGATATAGCCACCACGCGAATTAGAGGAGATCCCGCCAACTTGGCGACTAAGAGGCAGCTCTACTCGCCTATAGTGAATTGCGATTCAAGGTATACTCGGTCTTGCTCTTTGAAGTTGACTTTGACCTCTTCTGCTCGCGTGGCCTGGATAGGCCCACCCTCGACGAATACGGGTTGTACAATATTATTGAAAGACGATCATTGTCGACATGTCGTATTCGACAAGGTTATGCTACATACATTGCACCGTAACTTTCTATCCTAGCCATCGACATCACTGGCTGTAGAATGGATTTCTTGCAGCTATCTGCCACTCTTCCTCCTGATTACTCCTTTGTATTTGTTATCAAAGGAGGAGGGCTGTTCTGGATAAACTTCTAAATAGCAAATGAATGTCGTGTTATTTCGTAATTGCGTTGTTACGACTTATCGCTGGAATGAGCTGATTTGGACTCGTAAAATTGTGTTTGAGCCGGCGTCCTAACTTAATAAATTGATCGAATTCAAGCTTAAATAAGACGCGGGTCCAACTAGACTCAGAATAAACTCTTTTATGGCACAAATGCATCAACTCATATATATGACCAAAAAGTATCACAACATGATATGGCAAACAAGTTAGTAAATGCAATAGTTTACAAAAAAAACTTTCTAAAATATTACAAATAAAGATAATTACCCCCTACTTGTTTCCGGGCAATGTTATACGCAGTCCTATAACGGCTAAATGTAGTCTATTCATATTCGCAGTCCAATGAATTTAATAAGTGTTTTTAGGACTTTGAATAGCCGTTTTATGTGTGTTTTAGGACTGGGAATAGCCATCGTAGGACTGCTAATAACATCACCCTTGTTTTTTGGGGTTAAAAATGCGGCATTCATGTCATAGACATTTTTATTTCTCGCCGACCACCGTCTTCATTGATCACCGCTACATCGATCGACATTGGTATAACGCCGTCACATTGGCCCCTTTCCTGTACGTGTCGTGCCGAGAACTAAAACCCGACGTATTCTGTATATTGGGAGTATGGTTGTGAGGTCATGCCGATGGGCGCCCGGATCACAATTTCCGGGAGATCAAAAGCATCCACCAGGTCCCGTGCGACCCCCCTGACCCGGAAACTCAGGTATTCCACCAGTTTGTGTATTGCCTGAAATTAATAACATTCCAAATCATCACCAATATAATAAAACATCAGTTCTTTATGGCTCCGTTTGGCACGACGGTGACGGTCATGAACGCGGCGGTGGTTATGAACCGTCGTTCGTTCGTGAACTGTTGTCATGTTCAAAACTAGTTTTATTTTCTTGGTGGTGGTGTAACTGCTGTCATGTCAATTACACATTCTATGACGGTGGCGTTTTTGTCCAAACTCACCGGAGCAAAAACGCCACGCCAAAACAGAGCCTATTTCCACAGCTCTCGAGTCTCTTTCCACCAAACCATACCTTTGCCTTATTAGGAGCTACATAATCCACGTTGCGATAAGTGCCGATGTCGTTCCATATCCGATCCATCGCGTAGAGGTCGCACACGAGCTTCAAAATGTCGCGCGTGCTCTTATCCGGGCACCTGGCCAAGCGTCAATAGACAATTAATTCAAACATATATAGAGAAGCCCAGGAATTCAAAAACATAAAAGAACAACATACTTCTGAACAGCCTCTATAAATTTTGCGAGGACGACAGATTCGATATGAGACTCTGCTAGTGTCAAGAGATGGTTCAAACACCGGTTCCATGCCCCGAAACCGCCGAGGGTCTTCGTATGCTTGCGGAGGCGCAGCACCGTGCTTTGAAGCAATCGAGATGTCCGATACTGAACACCAAAAGCGGTATATAACCAATTAGAACGCGCTAATGTGAGGAGCTTGAGACAAGACTAGAGGGATGAAGATCCTCTCCATTTCACGGTGAGTATGGATTCTCATTTATCTAACGGTCCAATTTTTTTTTTGATTATACGAGAAATAAAAAATTATGAGGTTACTTAACCCGTCGAATTAAAGAAGAATCAATGTGAGCCATGAAATGAATAATATCCATTCGACTCAAATGGAGAGGATCTTAATTCAAAATAGAGGGGGTCGCTAACCCTGAAAGCGTCCAGCTGGAAATTTGGATCACAAAGATGGTCTGCGCCTTCCCATCGAGCGGTGACCGGATTCGGCTGGGATAGATACGAATTCATGGACTCTCTGAGGTAATTCCACGTCACGGTAAGAGTCCCTCCCTGAAATTTTGACTTGTATTGCTTCAAAAGGTCGCCGGCAACCTGCACGGCCAAAAGAGACTTTAGAAGAACTGAATTCTGTACAACGAAAAATCTGGCCTTGGCCTTGTTTGAGAGAGTGGTGGCAAGCAATTTGTGAACACAGTTTATAAAACAAAACCTTTATTTACCTGCTGCAAGAGAACGGTGTTGTCCCCTTCGAATGTTTGGAATATATCATGGTCGTTACGAAGAACTCCGAAGCGGTTGACAGCTGCGTAGCCATGCCCGCCGCACGATTCTCGGCAGACGCTGATTGATTTGGCTGTGTACGATGTCACATAAGCCTTCAGGCCGGCGGATAGAGCGTGCACGTCGCCGACAACTTCGTCCTCGAGAGACTTCTTCATCTCCGAGTACTTATCGATCAGATGTTGAGTGGCAAAGTGGAAAGCGTACGCCGACGCAAGCATAGGCATGAGCTTGTGCTGCTGAGACTGGTAATCCAGTATGCTGACCTCCGGCTGCTTCGGAGGACCAAATTGCTGCCGGAGAAGAGAATATCTCACCGCAATAGTGACGGCAACCTTGAGAACTCCTACAGAGGAGTAAGCAAGGCCAACTCTTCCTCCAACCAGTTCACCAAGCGTGGCAGCGAACCTCTTATTAATGGTGGGGAGAGAGCTCGTGTACTTTCCATCACGAGCTACATCTCCGAATCGGTTCAGCAGATTATCCCGAGGGATTCTGACGGATCGAAACCGCAGTGCGCCGTTGTCTACCCCGTTGAGGCCGACTTTGTGGCCGCAGTCGTGTATCTCTACCATTGGAAGAGTATCATGGGTTTCCATGTCCCTTATGGGGACGATGAATGCATGAACACCCATGTCGGCGGATCTTCCTCCCTCGCCTTGGAGGGGCAAGATTAGCCTGGCAAAGACTGTCGCAAACTTCCCGTGAACCGCGGCGTTACCTATCCACCATTTGATGGCCCCATCGTTCGGCGTGTCGATTACAAATTCGTCTGTGAGAGGATCAAATGTTGCAGTTGTCTGAAGGCCCTGAACATTGGATCCTGCGTACGAAACAAAGCTGTCTAATTGCAAATGAAACTCAACGTATAAAATGTGTTTTCGAGCTTCAAGAAAGGAATTAGCAGCTCACCATGATGGAGCTCTGTCATAGCGAAACAACCCGGATAATCTAAATTGTCGATGCCATCAAAGTACTTCTCCTTGTGTTTTTTAGTTCCGAGATTCATCACTGAGCCTCCCCAAAGACTGCATGGAAATAAACCAGAATTCAACACTGGAAAAGAGTCTTTTTTAGTTTGTTTCATTTTAGCTCTAGTTTTACCGGTGCGGAAGGAACGAGCTTCTCAAGTTCTCTGCTCCTTCAACTGGAGAGTGGCTAGTTATGCAATGTTGAAAAAGAAAAAAAAAAGACAACAAAACTTCAAGTTGTCTTTATCATAAAATTGCTGAAGAAATAGACAGATAAGGCGAGAAGAGAATCAAAAGGTGACATTACTATTTTTCCTTTTGTCTTACACGGTATCAAAGCTTACAAAATCCTAATCACCAAACAACCCATGATGTAACCCATAGATCTTCACTAGAAGTTTGAGGTAAACATCATCGCTCTTGGGCGTAGTGCGCTTCGCATTCTTGCACCATCTGTTGGTGACGAGATCTTCCCTCGCCATTGATTAGTCTGTTTTCTCATGTGAAAATGATGACGTTCGTAGATATATTCCTATTATTTGTAGCAACCACTTGGGCTCCGTTTGGCGCGGCGTTTTGGCTCCAGTGAGTTTGGACAAAAACACCACCGTCATAGAATGTATGTTTGACATGACAACGATTATGAACGCCACCAAGAAAAGAAATCTAGTTTTGAACATAAAAGTGGATGAAGTTACTTAGGTGAGGTCGGGCGTTCATGAACGACGGTTCATAACCACCGCGTTCACGACCGCCACCGCCGTGCCAAATGGAGCCTTGGTGTGAATGCATTTATTCACGGGGAGTTGGAGAATTGTATATAGAGCAACCACTTGGTTTTATTGCTCAAGGGGATCTAGTAAAGGTTGCAAACTTCAAAAACCTTTATATTGTCTCACAATATCTGTGTGCTTTAGTTTAGGGGATTAATTTCCATTGCTCAAGTTTTGGATTGTATAGAAGCATAAATGATCATTCAATTTTCTTTAGAAACCAATCAGTGTACATGATTTTGATGGTTGTTTATATCGATGATAGTGTGATAATAGGCGATGATGCAAAATATATTATTGACTTAAAGGCGTATCTTCAGAATAAGTTTAGCACAAAAGACGGAAGAGAGTTGTAATACTCCCATGGAATTAAGGTGGCGCATTCTCCTCACTCGAAGGAAGTATGTTCTTGAGGGAAAAAATTGTATGATTATAAGCATATTGACTCACCTACGGATCATAATATAATATCAAGCTATATTAAGCTCTAGATGCTTAGTGTTTGATGTCGAACATCATGTGCCTTGGAGTTGATGCTGAGTAGATTTGATAGGTATGTAGTAGCCCTTCATGCCGAAATCTTTAATTGTTGGTACAATGAAACCGAAGACCACAAGGATTTGGTTAGTCACTTTCCGGAGAATTGTATTTTCCTCTCGAAGGTGTACAGCAGTACACATCAAAGTTCTTTAACAGTTATCCATTCAATTTATGATCATTCATATTTACTCTTCCAATTAAAACAACATTCCAATATAAAAACAAGATGCTACAATTCAAAGCAACATAATTGATGTAGCAACAATGATTTACATTACATATGATCAAGCAATTTGATCCAGAAAATTTATTTGTTTAGCAAGCTCTAATCTTTAGGAGCTTAACTAATGCCAAAATGTCATTTGTACATGAAACACCTTACATTTCATTGCGAGCATTGATTTAACTACACCACTCCTACAAAAGGGGGTTAGGATGTCGGGTTTCCATGACATCAAATGCACAGCGGAGTACTGAAAACCCCTGAAGGATCAATGCGAAACACAACAAATAAAGAGAGGAAGTTACATGCGACGAAACAAAATTTTGTGAAGAAGTTGTTCTGAAAACTAAAATGCAGAACAGAGTTCACATCTCTATAGGTATCCACGTGAATGCAGAAAACACGCCCCTTTTATACCAAAGAGAGGATTCTGAAAATCCTTTAAAGAGGAAGTCATGATACTTGGAAAGTTGTCGTTTTGATTCAAAACCGAAAAGAACAATTCTCAATTAATTAATTCCAAATTAATTAATTTTCATTTAAATACATATCATAGATTTGTTTTTATTTACATCTAAATATAAATCAAACCAATACTATCAATTGTCTCATTTTCGTACGTCCTAGCGTGCGGCCCTGTATATTTATATTACGTTGGCAGTAAGACTAATCTCTTGTTATATTCTAAATCACAAATTTCGATGGAAGATATAAAACAAAGGTACAATTACAAATTCTTCCCCGTCTCTAGCTAAATAAGTTTATGTAATTATAGACTACTCAATAAATTTCCAAAAAGACATTTGTAAGACATTACAAAGACATTTAATATTAGACGACCCCCACGGTCTCCAGTCGACCCGACCTCGTCCGATCGTCAGCGCCTGCTTCCACGTCTTGCCATCAGATCGACCCTCCAACGCTCGCTTGCCACCGGAGCGTTCCTCTAGTTCATCTTAATCACCAACAATGACCGCCTAGCCCTTGTTTAAGGGAGCCAGCCACGTCGTTGTCGTTGCCGTCTCAGGTGACTGCTTCTGGCGTCATTGTGTCGTCGGGCGCTGCTGTCGAGCAACCAGGGCCCGCATTCCTCCAGTTCAGCCCGGAGCTTGGGATTTCTTCATCCCGCTTCATCGTCGAAGCCACTCACGCCTTCCATTCCAGCATGCTCTCTCTGCTTCCTTACGATCCCCACGCCGTCAGTCAGCCTCTCTCGAGCCGCACGCCTCTATTCTGGGGGGTCTCCTTCCACGTGCAACCCCACCTTTTTGAATTACTTGATTAATTACTTAATCCAAGTAATTGATTAAGTAGTTATTTCACTATGAAAATAATTGCGTATGATGCTATGTGAGTTGACGACCTCCCTGTCGCGACTCAACACCAGCATCGACTGATTGGTGTTGTCGGGACATTTTGAGGTTCGCTTCCACCAACGCAGTCGTCATCCCAGACAGAATATGTTGCACACTCCATCCCAGCTTGGTTGGTCCCACCATCGCCTACGATTTCTCCACCGAGACAAGGTCACCGATTACGCCGATACAACCACCGCCACTGTTGGATGCTGCAGGACGCCTCCCGACGCAGCTTCCACCTCCCCCGCCGCCGATTCCACTAGAGCAGTCTCTACTTCCCCCGATAGCTGATGAAGCGCTACCACTCTCTGCAGCTCGTGTCGCTCCACCATCGCCTCCAATGGTGTTCCCGCCCCGCAGTTTACACCACCGGCTTCATCGCCTCCCAAACCAACGAGGGTGCCATCACATTTTGTACCACCATCGTCAGCCCCCGTGTTCACCATTCCACAACCTCTGCTCCGGCCACCTGCTCTGCCGGCCCCTCTAGATCCATTCCTCCCGTCGACTGTTTCCTAGTCAGTATCGCTGCTTCTCATCTCCGCAGATCATATACAACCCGGTATTTCACCTCCCTCGACCGTCCACCAGGCACACTCGTCTCATCTCCAGATATGTCTGGAAGTCTCTCCTCAGCACGCACTGCTGCCACGCCTGCCCCGTGCAGTCTTTTATACCATCGGGGAGCACCATAACGACCACGTCGTGCAACCCTCTTTCGAGCTTGAGGACAAGCTCGATTTGAAGGACATGTGAAATGTTATGGATCCTGCGCCGTCACTTATGTATTAGCGGTTATATTATTATGAGTCTTTAGGTCTATGAGTCAAGTTATATGAGTTGAGTTGCATGATTCGAGTCGTAGTTAAGAGTTATTTACGCATCTCTTGTGTTGGGGTTACTTACGCTTGCGCCATCGTGGGTCCTATATATATGAACCCTTGGGTCATGTATGAGGCATCAAAGAATAAAATTAAATTTTCCTACCCTCTCTCCAACTCTTCTACTTCTCTCTCAAGCCTCCACTTCCTTGTCCCTTTAGTTGCTCTTCTCCTCTTTATCCCCATTCTAGGGTAGCCCCCTTGTATCTCCCCCTCCTCCGCTACCTCCGACGTCACATCGAAAATAGGCACATAACAATCTTCTAATCCAAATTGAGGAACATAAAAACAACCATATTTAGATTAATTCTCATAGATAATTTTCTGAATAATAATCATCGTATTAATAAGTCTATCAACATCAATAATTTTCTCTTTTAACTTCTCCTCCATCACATATCAACCTCGTCTTTTAACTTCTCCTCCTTCAGCATACAATAACTTATAAATATCCATAATATCCTTGTATTTTCTCACTTCCACTTTGCCTCTTGCAAACAAATAATACATTTTCTTCTTTTAACAATTGTGTCTAATAATTCTTTAATTTTCATTGAAAGTCCCCAATTTTTATGCAACAAATCTAATCAGAATAAGGGACCTAGATGACCATTCCTTTGAATTTGTAGCACATCGCATAATAGTTTATGCATGGTTTATTTGTCGTGGTGTGTGTAAGTTAGACGGGTTATCTTGGCTCCGTTTGGCACGGCGGTGGCGGTCATGAACGCGGCGGTTATGAGCCCGACCTCACCTAAGAAACTTCATCCACTTTTATGTTAAAAACTAGTTTTTTTCTTGGCGGTGGTCGTAACTATTGTCATGTCAAACATTCATTCTAAGACAATAGCATTTTTGTCCAAATTCACCGAAGCAAAAACGTCGCGCCAAACGGGGCCCGTGTGACGGAGCTTTTGGGAAATGCTTAGGCATTAACAGTTTTTAAATTTGGATTCATACAAGCTAGGGACCAGCGATGACATAGATGATAAATCAAACTTAGATAAAAAAAAAGCATACCCACCTAATAATTACAAATAAATATCATCACATCAACAATCGCAAACAAATAGAACCCTGAACTCAAGCAATTAGATCAATGGAATATAAACTACGGTATAAACAAAATCAATAGCTATTAAATATAGTTATTTTACGGCGTTGTTAAAGGCACCGAACTTTTGGCTATTTGCACATTTTGTTAAAAACACCGCACTATGCTAATGGCACACAAAAATGTTAAAGGCATTGCACTATGCTAAAGACACACAAAAATGTTAAAGGCACTGTCATATCATTAACAACAAACCAATGAAAAAAATGTGCTATCTACAGTTTTAAAAGTGTGATTAACACCTAATTACTGGAGCATTTCACCGTGAAACATTTCATCGCGAAACATTTCACAGTGAAACATTTCACTGTGTGATAAACACCTAATTGCTGGAAGATTAAATTTCACTTAATTCCGATCCAAGAGAAAACAGAAACGTCGAGATGTCATGTGGCACCAGCGTCGATTGAAGGATCGAGATTCATCCGTCGGCTTCAGGAGCAGCTGGACGTGGCGTCAAAGATCAGGCGGTGACAGTGGAGGATCATCTCTGTACGCTTCAACTCAATCTCCATCCTCATTTTCTCCACCTCCATTACCATTTCAAGCTTCTTTCGCTGCCAAATCCCCATCTCCACCGCCGTTCCTCTCCGAGTCCCTCATCTCCTAAAGCCCTCTCTTGGTTTCCCCGCCGGAACTCGGTCGGGGATTTACGGGTTTGATCGCCGCTCTATTCATGGCATCATCCATCTTTCGAAAGTGGGCCAAGACAAGATGGATAGATGCTTTTCGGATCTTGGGGCGGACGAAGAGGGGAAACGGCGGGCATGGTCGCCGGCGATTTCAGCCCACTGGTGTGCACGGAGATTGCATTTTTCTGTAGCGCGCCTAGTATTTTTTTAGGGGAGGATTTTAGACCTAAATTTCTATGAATTTGATGTGCATATAGCCAAAAGTGCAGTGCTTTTTTAACAAAGCTCTTGTTTTAAATCCAAATTTGAAAACAATGAAGTTCTTCAAGTAATTCTCAAACCCTAATTCAAGAACGTCAGAGTCTATTAAAATACCCAAATATTTTGGCGGCAACAAAGAATCGCCCTTATGACATAAAAAAGCACACCAATCCTCCTCCCCTCATACCCTACTCTACCTTCAAATCGCAACCGGAAAGAGGGAAAATGGGGATTTATTTACCTGTATTGCACGCCCAACTTGATTCCGAGAGAGATATCGATTCCCCCGACGGCTTCTATGATGGCGAAGTACACGGAGGGATCCTGGAGAACGTAGCGAAACGGCCGAATTTCCGCCTCCCTAACAAGTGCGACGAGCTGCCGCATACAGAGCTCACGGTGTTCGACGGTGGAGATTTCCACCGGCGTCTGCAAATCCGGGCGCGAGGCAAAGAAGTTGAAGATTCGTTCCTGGATCTCACGGTGCCTCCCCTTCATGTAAGCCACCAGCTCTGTCCGGCTCACAGATAGCAGCGGTCTTCCGCGACCGCCAACACACGGCGAAGGGAGTAACCGGTTGTCTTCGTCGGAGCTTTCGGAGACGACGGTCGCCGGAGGTGGAAGGAGATGGAGGTTCAGATTCTGAATTCGCCGGAGAGTGCGACGATCGTCCCCACCTGTAGTCGGCGACGTCATCGTGTTTCTATCGTTATCGCAGTTTGGGGATTGGGGAGTGGAGACGTGAGATTTTATTAATGGCGCGAGATGGTGACCGCGAAGACGGTGGGGATTGAGGAGAATGGTAACGTGGCGGAATGAGATTGGATTACAAGGTTGGTGTTTTGGGAAGAGGCAGTTGCGGGATAACGATGGGAAGTTTATCCACGCAAAAGCAATTTGATTAGTTTTCGGTTGTTTTTAATCTGCTATTAAATTTTAGGCAAAATAGCCAAATCAGTCCCTTAAGTTCGGGGCTTATTTTATATTGGTCCCTTAAATTTATTTTGATTCAAATTGGTCCCTCAACTTTATTATCTATTTCAAATAAGTCCCTCGTTTCTTTTCTGTTAAACATCTAATGGTGAATGTTTGTAAAATATCCAAATAAGTCCCTTATTTTTATGTTTCATTTCAAATAAGTCTTTTAAATTAATTTTGTTTAAAATTGGTCCTTTAAACTACATTTAGGAGTGGAAGTCAGCGCCCGCCAAATGTAGGAATTGGAATTGCGGGGCTAATTTCAACCCGCAATTCCTTCCAAATAAGAGGGGCGCCCTAAGCTTAATCTCAGGATTGAAAGTTCAGATCTTTACAAATAATTCATATTTAGTTTGTATTTTCTGATGTAAATCATTAAGCTTAATCTATGAATTGGAATTTATAAAGTATACACAAAAATCTGTACATCATATTCTTAGAGATGTAAATTATTAAGTTTATCTCTGGATTAGAAGTTAAGAAGTTTGGAATTAAGTAAGAGGTTTGGAGTTAGTTGCTAAGGTTGCTTTTTTTTTTTACATATTTTGCTCAATTTGAAGGACCAATTTGAATCAAAATGAATTTGAAGGACTTATTTGAAATGAAGCATAAAGATAAGGGACTTATTTGGGGGACTTATTTGAATACTTTACAAACATTCACCGTTAGATATTCAACGGAAAAGAAACGAGGGACTTATTTGAAATAGATAATAAAGTTGGGGGACCAATTTGAATCAAAATAAATTTAAGGGACCAATATGAAACAAGCCCCAAACTTAAGGGACTGATTTGATTATTTTGCCTAAATTTTATTTTTAGCTAAATAATTTATTTTACGGAATAGTGAAAACGGTGACCCAAGATCTACTAGGAAATTGGGAGAAAATTTTGAAACAGGTAACACGTGATCTATCCCGTGTGATTAATTTCAGTCGTAAAATTTGGGTCTTGTTGTGTAGATTTTGTGAAAAACACGGGTGGATTTTTGAATTTCAATTACGGTTGGATTTTTCGATGAATTATGACAAGTGGACTGTCATATGTTCTCATGCGCGTTGCGTTACACGTACCCAAAAATTGCTGCCCAAAAGAGAGCTTAAACTCGAGTCCCATATCGTGCACTCTTTTTGTATCGATGTCAGTTGCGGGTCATTCAACGCTGTCCTAGATCGGTCTAGCTGAACCACCTTAACTCGAGAGTGAGTCGAACACGCAAACAGTCAAATGAGAGAACCAACAGTAGACAACAAGATTTTTACGTGAAAAAACCGGAAAGTGAAAAAACCACGGGGTCTGACCCAGTTCTGAATAATTCACTAGTGTTGTGAGTTACAAAGAGTTGTTTTTTTAGGGTAAAGGTCACCGCTCGTTACAGAGATTTTGTTAAGTCCTCCAAATCTTCGGGAGCCGAGCGTGATGAAGCGTGCTCAGAGATAGCTTTGACCGTGGAACTCAGCAGAATAGTCCTAAGCAAATCGTTGCGGAGAAGCCTGGAGCGGAGTGCTGTGGAGCAGCCCGGAGTGGAGCTCTGCAGAGCAGCCCGGAGCGGAGTTCTGCAGAGCAGCCCTGAGCGGAATGCTGCGGTGCAGCCCGGAGCGGAGCTGTCCAGGGTGGAGCCCTGCGGAGCAGGCCGGAGCGGAGCGCTGCGGAGCAGCCTGGAACGGAGCACTGCAGAGCAGCCTGGATCAAAGATGTCGAGGGGTTCCGTGCCAAAGAGTTTGGATCCCAACCGAGATCCTCGAAAAGTTCTTGAAGGAGAGCTGGAATGCTGATGCAAATCTTTAAGGGGGAGCTTGAAGGGCGATAAAGATTTTCAAAGAGTCCTCGCCGAAAAACTCAAGGGCTCCTTCTCTTGTCTCAAGAGATGAAAATCTTCAAAGCTAGAGATCTCGCCGGAAAACTCAAGGGCTCCTTGTTTCAATGTCAAAAGTCTCCTCAAATGGAGGCTTTACCCCCCCTTTTATAGTTTTTGAGGAGGGTGTTCTGGAAACTGCGTTATGATGATTTTTGGACGAGCAAATGAGAATGCTTGATTCGGGGCACACAGATTGCCCATTTCGAGTTATGACGAGTTTGCCCCCGGTCACCTTGGGCAACCTCTCTAGTGGTGGTGGTGGTCAGCGATTGCCGTCGGCGAGGAATGATGGTGGTGCGCCCCGCGGAGCAGGGATGAGCGGGAGCGCTCCCCGCGGAACTGGCGAGAGCGGTAGCGCTCCCTGCGGAACGAGGGAGAGCGGGAATGCTCCCCGTGGAACAGGCGAGAGCGGGAACGAGCGGGTTCGCTTCCCGCGAAACAGGAGCGAGCGGGAGCGCTTCACGCGGAGCAAGAGCGAGGGGGGAGCGCTTCCCGTGGAACATGATCGAGCGAGAGCGCTTCCCGTGGAAGAGGCGGGAGCGGGAGCGGGAGCGGGAGCGTGAAGGTGCTTAGCAGCGGGATTAAAGCCGACCATAAATTTCGGTGCCGCTCTGCGGGTCCGGGCGAGGCTGCGATGAGAAACACTCGGCCTGGCTCAACCCGAACCCTTTTAGGGGAACCCCATCAACGCCAATTATGGTCAACATCGACAAAGACCCTGACCTCAGTGAGAAAATTCTTATCAGAACAAGAGAAGTCTCCTCGTCTATGGACACGTTAGCACAACAATTAACAACATTGTTCACAACCGGTATTCCAAATCTCATGTGTTCCCCTTTCCTTGTCATCTATTTTCGTTTCACTATCGTGCCTGCTCTCTTTGTGGTCATCTCTTAACGCGAGTTAGCGAAGAGCTTGTTGAATATTCATGTCCTTACACCATTGAAGGTTGGTGAATTTCGCTCATCCCCATCGTTGTTGGGGTCCCATGAATGCTAATATGTATCCCTAAAATGTTTTAATGTATCGGATGCTCAGATTGACCTCAGATTGTTTCTCATCTTTTGCAATATATTAATTTATGATTTATATAATATTTACTTATTTATGCAATAAATAATTATTTATGCAATAAATAATTAACATAAAATATATTTTTTTATTAAAAAAATCAAACATTTATTATTAAAATTATTCTTCCAAACAGAAAAACATAAACAACTTTTTAAAAAGCACTTAAGCAAAGATTTTTCAAAACAACCTACAGTTTTTTCAAAACAACTTTCTGAACATTTCTAATATCACCGCTGATTTTCCGTCGGTGCCTCAAAAAGAGCATCACATTTAAGCTTTTCGAAATCTATTACAAGAAAAGGCTTGCATTTTCCTTGCACTCATTTTTTTCATAGGGATAAAATAAAAAAGGTTAAAATATCAAAATTATTTTTTAACTTTACATGGTATAGATTATTGGAACCTTAATGAAATCTATGCTTCAAACTAGATTGAATTTTGTAGAGGCACTGGATATACATAAAATTTTGAGTTGAATATGAGTTTGACAACTCAGTTCGCACTCTTAAAATGTTGTACCATAGTTCGTGAAAGTCCGACCTCACCTAAGGAACTCCATCCACTTTTATGGTCAATTTTTTTTGGGGTGATGTTATTTGTACACCATAAATGATTATTTATAGCCCATGAATTTTTGTAACCCTCAAAATTATGTGTACCCCGACTGACTATTTATACCCCAACGTTTAAAATTTTAAAACAAACATAGAATTATCCCTGCAAAATATATTGTGGCATAAATACATCATTTTCAAAATAGATTGTGATTTAAAATTAATTTCTTCAAAATTTAGTCACCATCCGTAAGCTTCTGCTTAAAATATATTATCCCTGCAAAATAGTGGCTAGCAATGGAAACTAATGCTATTTTACAAAATAGTAATCTCTAATATACAAACCTCATGCTCTAATAGTTGTAAAAATCAGTCCCTAATTTTTGAGAGTTTTTTTAAATCAGCCCCAATTTTCACATTTAAAATCAAGTCATGAACTACAAAACTCAAAATCAGTTCTAATTGAAAACTATTTTGAGTATTTTTAATGAAGTTCTTGACCTATTTTGAGTAATCTATGAAGTTCCTGAACAAATACATTGTGAATAATGTGATCCCTAAACTTTTTATTACCATCCAAAGGAGGAAGAAAGAAAAAAATCATCCAAAGGAAGGAACAACAAACAAGCGTATACCTCAATAACTCTGAAATACCATCCAAAGGAAGAAGAAAAAGCCTTCTTGTTCGGCGAGGAAGGTTTTCAAACGGGCTTGTCGGCTGGAGGATCGAAAATCCGGGTTGGAGGCGTCGGGATCCAGAGAAGAAGAAGATGAGATGTCAGGCTGGAGGGCGTCGGGCGACCGGCAGACGGAGGAGCCGGCGGGGGAGCGGCGGCTGGTGGCGTGTCGGGTGTGTTCGCAAATAGTCGAGGGTTTCGGGTGGCTGGGCGGAAGGAGGAGGGGGTACGTTTATAACATTTTCGGGTTATAAAAAAAGATGTTTTAAAGGGACTAAGGGTGTGTGAATAGCCAAACATGGTGTACAAATAACACCGCCCTTTGTTTTCTTGGTGACTGTAATAATCGTTGTCATGTCAAACACATTTTTTATTCTATGAGTGACATTTTTGTCAAAACTCGCTGGAGCAAAAAACGCCGCGCCAAGCCAAACGGAGCCTAAATATGAGTTTGACCCCAATGATTTCCGCTCCTAACAGTAGAGCATGCGACATTATGCACACATAATGAAAAAAAAAATGGAACACTGTTGTTGTTTAGGCAATAGACATAAAAGTTACAAGCCAAGAAAATGGAAGCATAACCTCACCCAGTTCTATAGAATTTTCTTATGTGACTGTTCGAGTTTCGATCAGATTTCTACTATACATCAGTACATAAGTGGTGTATCCAGAACAAGATCGAGCGTATACGCTTTCGAAATAAAACCAGCAAAAAGTAGTTTGTGTTGTGTGGTGCACATCCAGAACAGCCTAGAGCGTATGAGTTCTGGAAGCATAAAGTTCGGGAGAAATATTTACGAGAAATACTCACAGAGGTCGAATGGTGCGGTGAAAAAGAGCGAAGTAACTTTCGACCGATCATGTGTTCTTCTCCAGAACAGCGAGAGCTGGGGTGAGATAGTTATTTGCTTTGTCAGGCAAATGCGCCACCTACACAACTGGATGATATGAATAAATGCTTAGAAGTTGCGAAGGGATCGAATAAAGTAATGGTTCATTACCAACTCGTAGAGCTCGTTTCCCTTCTCTGCAACGTATTCGTAGCACACCTGCGTGCGCTCGAGTTAGAGTCTTAGAGTGAGAAAAAAGATCCATAATTAATACACAAGAAGCGGCATGATCAGTGCCACATACATCAAAGCTCTTATTTCTTGCTGTGGAGTCATGCAATGCCTTCACACATATATCAGCTACATCTGCGCAGCCAATGCCCTGCACAAGAAAGTTCAAATTCAAATTTCTTCGCAGTTTCATATTCCGTGTTTGGTTCCAATATAACTATACGTTTTGATTTTACATAGAGAATGTGACCGTGCATTTTTTGCATGCGTACTGGCCCGAGCGGACTCCCTCGCATGTGACACGAAAGCGCATATGGGAGCAGCCTCCTTGAATGTTTCAGAGGAAGAGTTATATAATTTGTAATTAATTGGAATGAATTAACGGTTATTAATTAATATTGATTAATTGGTAATATTAATTGAAGTAATTCTTATTTTCTTATTAAACGTGCCCTCCATCATCTATATAAGGGGAGGGGTATGAGTGATTGGATATCTTTTGGGTCATTGATCATTTGGGCTCTCATTTGATAGAAAAGTTCTTTGGAGAACTCAGCCTCTGAGAACTTGGTCGGAGCTTGTCTTCGAATTGTTCTTGTATATTTTTTTATCGTTTAATGCAAGTTCTCATTGAGTGTTCTCTCATCTCCCGCAGAAAAAACGACTTGATAACTAACGCAACTTTAGTTGGCCCTTGATTGTAGCTCTCTCACAACTGGTATTGAAGTAGAATAGGCTTAATGGTCCACTCGCACATCACCAAATTCTAAAAACACCATGTGTTAGGAGGTCAAAGAGCTTGCACATGAGGGAGCGTAATGAGAAGTTAGTCTACAACAACAACACTCAAGCCTTTATCCCACTATAGTGGGGTCGGCTAGTGAGAATTTAGTCTAATATTTAAAAATTCTTGTAGCATTGTACACTTAGTATTGACCATGAGCCCCTCCAACAATTAATTAGTTTTAAATTGGGTGCGTAAATTTTAACAAAATTTTATCAATTATCATTATCAATCTCATAGAAAACACTATTTTATTAGCCAAAGAAGAAAGAAACATATTTTCTCTCAAATTCTCGAGTTTCAATTCACTTTCTTTTACCATTTTTTTTCTTTTCATTTCCTTCAAACCAAACAAACGGACACTAAATGACATGCAACCTTAGGTCATACCTGAGAGATCCGATTTCCTTGATCAAATACAAGTGCACGTTGACCACCAGGTTCTTCCTGCAAGAATGATTAATCAACTAGAGTTATCTTCTCTATCTTTTCCCTTTTTTCTGTTTTTGAAGGAATGCATATGCATACTTTCTAAACATGACCATTACATTGTTCAATTAAACATCAGGATAATTCTTAATGGAGCTGGGAAAATAAGCTTTCTTGTGCCATTAGGTACATGGCATTTGGATCAATAACAATTAAAGTCACATTTAAGAAAAAAATCTCCCCCCTCCTCACATTCAAAATTAAAAACCGGATTCAGTTCCTGACCATATTAGTCTTCTGAATATAATCTTTGTTTCTAAAATTTAGAAAATTGAACAGAGTCAATTCCATTCAGTTAATTCGGAACCAAAAATTCTCACATAGTTCATCATAAACAGTTTTTTCAGAACAAAAATAGCAAGCTAATTGGTAAAATTAAGAAAGAAAATAGTGTGAAATAATTTAAATCTAAGACTTTGACACTCATTTACAAAAGAAATATATATTTCTGCTCTGAAATGGTATGAACACAAGCTTCAATACTGAGCATAACGGTACCTGCAGTGGGCCGGGGCGAATGATCGTATAACCAAGACCTGATCTTCTAAGTGAATCCTCTCCAGACTGGATAAGTATAAAAATGGAAGATGAAAGAATTTTGATCAAAGTTGACTTTATAATACGCAAGTGTGCATAATATGAATTTTGGAATTAAAAGAACTACCTTCTTGGCCTTTAGCACCTGAACCCTTCTACTAGATTCGATCCCAGCCCCAGTGCATGATACCAAGATGAAATCAGTTTCTCGACCAGTCTTCAACAACGAAAAATTAAATACGCGCACATGTTAGGATAAGATCAGCGATTATAAAGACAAGTTTTCACAAATGATCAAAATTATGCTGATTGAACTGACCAATTTTCAACAACGAAATTACATACTCACGCGTGTTAGGATAAGAACAGTGACATCTCTGATTATAAAAGTAAATGTTTGCATAATGATTAAAAACTATGTTGACTGCGTCTAAGAATGAGGAAAGAACAGTGATCTCTCTCTCCCTCTCCTGTGTAGATCTTTCTTTGGTACACAAATAACCAAAGTTTTCCAGAGTAACTCTAATACCATTATCAACCGGGAAAAAAATCTAATATCATTATCAGAAGATAAGCTCAGAAATCTTTGAGGAATCAAGAGCAACATACCGGTAAGGCCTTTATATACTCCAAAATCATCTTGAAGCTCCTAGGATCCTGTGCCAATCCTGCAGGTTCTTCGGGAGGTTTCTGCAGAGAGAATATTATAAGAGGAGAAAAAATTGCAACTGTGATTATTACAATAGAAAATGGGTAGCCACAAATTTATGTTAACAGAAAAACCTGTCTTCTTGGTTCAAATCGAATCGTTAAAGTATGCACTAGAAAGGGATCTAGTGGAGGATCTTCTGGTCTAACCGGGCGAAAAGATGAAAAGGGTAATCTAACCTGCAAAAGTCAATTCAAATACGCTTATACGTATGATGTCAGAAAACAAAGAAGATGGATTAAATTAGTTATCAAAACTGGGAAGTAGAGTGTGGTACTGACCCTGCAAAAGCCTACTTTTGTGCTCATTCTGGCAAAATATAATTTGCTTTGGGAGGTATCAGCCAATGGGCCAGCCTCAAGAATAACAACATATGATCTTCCATTTCCACCGATAGAGAGAAGCAGACCATCATATCTACAAATTTATTATCCACGGCCATTAAGGACCAACAAAATTTTGTAATTTGCATGAAAAATAGGCCACTTTCCACCTGATAAGCCATTTTGTAATGCATACCAAATGATTTTTTTTAAAAGTATATCTTACAAAGTGGAAGACGATAAATTGAAATGTGCATCGTCAAGCAACCATAATGGATGAAATCCCATACAAAACACAACTCAAAATACTCCATTCATCATCTTCATTCATGATTCATACATAAAATAAGGTGTTATTAATAGAAAACAATAGCCAGATAATCTTCATGAAAATAAGAGATAAATATAAAATCTTCTAGCCAGATAAAATTAAAATTTAAATGTAAACCATCACGAATCAGATGTTATACTGCGTCATGGAGTCTGTACCTATCAAGGGTGGATCCCAATGGCAAGGAAAGCCTCTTGGAAACCTCAACATATCCACCTCTTGTAAACACATAGCCTACAATAAATAAAAAATTGGGGGGATAAATAACAGGACGATTTAAGAACATTCATAGAAATATAAAAAACTGCATTACATACAGCTGCTACAAAATTTTATAATATATGGTTGTTGAGGTCATTCACACTTTCATATTAGTGTACAACCGCAAGAAATTAAGCATCTTTAACTTAGATATTGGGCTATATATGCAACAGATAGAAGGTTATGTGATGCAAGACAAACATAGCTTCAACCATTCTTAAAAGCTTTTCTAGTGCTGACTTGTAGAAAATTGGAGAATTTATATTCTGTTTGGGACAGTAGTGGCGTTTTAGTGGTGGTGTTGCAAACCCGGCAGAGGAGGACCGATAGGGGAAGGAGACGGGAAGGAGCCGGGGAAGAAGAGAGGGAGATTAGAATAAGAAGGGGGAAAACTCAATTTCTTCTCGCATATCATTCAAGGTACAAGCGCTGCCCCTTTATAGTAGTAGGGGGTGAATAATACAAGAAAATAACCAAATAGGGAAATAACAAAATAGGAATTACAAAACTAGGAAATAAACAACAGGGAAATAAATAGCAGGAATAGGGAATAAAAACAGGGAAATAAATAACAGGAATTAAATGCTGTGATAGCCATTTAACCCGTTGTCTGATCCGCGGGCTGGGTGGTGCCGCCTGTTACGGTTGCTCGACGCGTGTAGACGCGCCATGATAACTCGGCATCGTGTAGTTCCGTAACAATGCCGCCGTCTGGAAAATGTGTCTTGTCCTCAAAACAATAGTCGGCGAACTGGCGGCGAAAGTCGTCTCGGGGCAGCCATGTCGCGTCCGAGTCGGGTCGGCCGGTCCAAGCAACCAGGATTTCCTCCGATGTATGGTCTCCCGTGGTACGCTGTCGATGGTCGAGAATCGCGGCTGGATAGTAGGGCGCCTCACCCGCAAGATCGAGGTCGGCCGGAATGTGATCTGTGGTGGTGTGCTCGCCTACCACGCGCCGAAGCTGTGAGACATGGAAGACAGGGTGGATGTGGCTCCCGTCCGGGAGGCGAAGGCGGTAGGCGACCGCCCCTATGCGGGCGATGATCTCGAAGGGACCAAAGAATCGTGGTGCCAATTTTGGACAAGGTCGGCGGGCCACCGAGAGTTGTCGGTAGGGGTGGAGTTTGATGAAGACCTTTTCCCCTACCCCGAAGGTGAGGTCCCGTCGTTTTCTGTTGGCGAAGGACAACATCTTCTGTTGGGCCCGCTGGAGGTGGTGCTTCAAGTGATCTAACATGGTGTCTCTGTCTTGGAGAGCGGAGGCCAAACTTTCTACCTGACATTCACCCGGAAGGTGGCGGACAATGGACGGTGGAGGGCGGCCATAAATGGCCTCGAATGGAGTGATTCCGGCTGCCTGGTGGTAGGCGGTGTTGTAAGAATACTCGGCCCACCCTAGCCATTTGGCCCAGCCGCGAAGCTGCTCGCCTACGAAGCAGCGGAGATAAGTCTCCAAACACCGGTTGAGGACTTACGACTGACTGTCAGTCTGCGGATGGTATGTCGTGCTCATTCGCAGACGAGTGCCCTGAAATCGGAACAATGTCGTCCAGAAGGTACTCAGAAAAAGTGGGTCGCGGCCGCTGACGATCGACCTGGGAAACCCATGGAGACGCACAACCCCATGGATGAAGCTGTCGGCGACGGAGGCTGCAGTGTATGGGTGGGCGAAGAGGGATGAAATGGCCACACTTCGAGAGGCGATCCACCACGACTAAGATGCAGTCGTATCCCTGAGAGCGGGGCAGCCTCGTGATGAAATCCATGGCGATGTCGTCCCAAATGCGGTCGGGAATCGGAAGGGGCTGCAGGAGGCCGCCCAGGAACATGGCCTCATATTTGGCTTTCTGGCAGACGAGGCAGGCGGCGACGAAGGTCTTGACCTGTCTAAACATGTGAGGCCAGTAGAGGGAGGCGGCGATCCGTCGATACGTCCGATAGGCTCCGGCGTGTCCCGCTGTCGGAGTTGCGTGGAACTCAGCCAATAGTCGTGGAATGCTAGGAGAGGAAGGGGCGAGTACGAAGCGGCCCTTGAAGAAGAGGCGCCCGTTGACCAGGGAGTAAAGTGGGCGGCTTGTGGCGTCTGAGATGAGTGTCGTTCGAATCTCGTTGAGTACCGGGTCTTCTTCCACTTCCCGCTGAAGGACATCCGCATCCTCCAAGATCGGGCGAGAAATGGCTGCAAGTATGGGGTTGCGGGAGAGGGCGTCCGCCGCCCGATTGGTCTTCCCTGGCCGGAACTCGATGCTGAAATCGTAGCCTAGTAGCTTAGCTACCCAAACCTGTTGAGCGAGTGTAGCAATCTTCTGTTGTAGTAGGTAACGGAGGCTGTGGTGGTCGGTGCGAACCACGAACCGTCGGCCCAGGAGGTAAGGTCGTAAGTGCTGGACTGCGAGGACGAGGCCCATTAGCTCGTTCTCATAGGCGGAGTGGCTCCGGATGGTGTCAGAAAAAGACCGACTGAAGTAGGCCACGGGGCGACCTGCCTGCATAAGTACGGCTCCTATGCCGACGCCCGACGCATCGCACTAGACAATGAATGGCTGAGTGAAATCTGGCATAGCCAAAACCAGAGCGTGGACCAGGGCTTGCTGCAGCGCGATAAATGCGGCGGATGCCGCCGCCGACCACTCAAATGGGCCTTCGGCCGTCTTCTTCAGCAGCTGGGTTAGGGATCGGGCAAACGTGTCGTACCCCTTAATGAAGCAGCGGTAGTATCCTGTTAGTCCCAAAAATCCGCAGACATCGCGGAGGGATAAAGGAGTCGGCCATTGGAGGACCGCCTCGATCTTGTCCTTGTCCATTGCAACCCCTGACGCGGAGATGGAGTGCCCCAGATAGCACACCTCTGGGACCCCAAAAGAACACTTTGTTGAATGGAGCCTCAGATGGTGGCGCCGCAGGGTGGTCAACGTCTGACAGACGTGCTGGAGGTGCTCCTGCCAAGAAGAACTGTAGACCAATATGTCATAAAAAAACAAGTATATGTTGGCGAAGTACCGGGCGGAAAATGTCATTCATTGTGGCTTGGAATGTGGCGGGCGCGTTGGTCAAGCCGAATGGCATAACCAAGAACTCGTTGTGTCCATCATGAGTCCGGAAGGCTGTCTTGGCGACGTCGGTCGGTCGAATGCGGATCTGGTGGTAGCCAGCGCGGAGGTCCAATTTGGTGAAGAAATTCGCGCCATGGAGCTCGTCCAAAAGTTCCTGAATAACTGGAATCGGGTACTTGTCGGGGACGGTTGCTTTATTGAGCTCCCGATAGTCCACGCAAAAACGCCAGCTACCGTCTTTCTTCCTGACCAAGAGGACCGGGCTGGAGAAAGGACTCGCGCTGGGTCGAATAAGGCCCCCCGTGAGGAATGAGCATGTCGCGAACCAGCCTCTCGATCTCGTCCTTCTGTACGTGCCCGTAGCGGTATGGGCGGACAGATACCGCGGAAATGCCGGCTGAAGAGGAATGGCGTGATCATGGGGGCGAGCTGGGGGTAACCCTGAGGGTTCAGTAAAGAGATCTGCAAACTCTGTCAGGAGGCCCTGAAGGACCGGAGGAGTGGGGGGGGGGGGGGGGGGGGGGGGGGGGGGGGGGCGCCGGGTTCCACTCTGGTATGAGGGGGAAAAAAGGGGGGAGGGGGGGGGAGAAAAAAGAAAAAGAGGGGGAGGAGAAAAAAGAGGGGGAGGAGAGGGAAAGGGGGAGGGAGAAAGAAAAAAGAGGGAAAGGAAGAAAAAATGAAGGGAGGGAGGGAGAGAACGCGGCCACAATTTGCGAAAGATAGACATTTGGCTCTCCGCGGAGATCCAAATGGCTCTCCGCGGAGATCCAAATGGCTCTCCGCGGAGAGCCAAATGGCTCTCCGCGGATATCTAAATGGATCTCCGCGGAGAGCCATTTGGATCTCCGCGGAGAGCCATTTGGATCTCCGCGGAGAACTTTGTGCTCTCCGCGGAGAGCTTTTTGCTCTCCGCGGAGATCTTTTTGCTCTCCGCGGAGAGCCTTTTGGATCTCCGCGGAGAGCCTTCTGTATCTTCACTGATTTCATTTAAAGCTATAATTTTGACCCATTTGAAAACGGTATTCATCCATGAAACAATTGTTATTATAGACAAACATTACAAATGTACACGAATAATGTTTCTTAATTTACATCAATCAACCACAAAATTTTTAAAGATGTCTGCACAGATCTGGGCTCTAAACATAGGCATATTTTTCTGCCAGTCTACGCAACTCTCCCAGCTCATCAGCCCTTCCTTCACTATGTGCTCCATATACTTCATAACGAAGACACCGCAGTCCACGGAGTTCTCCTGCTGTGGTATACCAGCAGTCAAGTCGAGTTTCCAATTGGAAAATCCTGCGTGGACTTTTTTAACGGTCGCCTTCTGGAGCGCAGAAATCTGCATTAACACAAATTTGTTCGTACATTAGTAACTCGTAATGTACAATACTACATTGCATGTCAATGAACTGTACTTACAGCTTCTTTAGCGGAAACTTTTCGTTGGGCATTACGCAGAGAGTCATGTATAAGCCACTTCTTCTCTTTAACCATACCCACCAATAAATACCAGTGTTGACTATAACATACTGGCATTAGAATCATTTTGATATTGGCAAGATTCTCCTTGGTAATGCCCTCAAGGAATGCAGCTACAAGCTTAGATTCTCCGTCATTGGACCTTGGGAAGTGCAACTACATAATTTGTAACATTTTTTAGCAATGCAAACAGAATTATTAATGTATAAAGCACTGATAGGGAGATCATACCAAAAAGTTCGGACTGATGTACATAAACGGATGATACGGTTCTTTATCCCGATCTCTACGCAAAGTCAAGATCTTTGCGTAGGCATCAATGTGACAATCTTCGACGTATTTGTCCGTCAGAAGAGCATCCATGCCATCTCGAAATCCGACTATATTCCATTTATTGAATGCTTGGTCGTTCTTGAAACATTAGAAAGTCATCGTCAATATCAATGTGCATAGATCAAAATTTTGAAAATATAAAAGTGTATAATGTCAAAAGGGCACCTCGATGGTATGGCGCTCATACGCTGATGGATGATATCTCTATCTTCTTCAGCTATTAGCGGTCTCCCCGGATAATCAACGGGGTACACATCAATTTCATCCGCCTTTGTAGTTTTAATTTCTCTTTCTCCCAATGGGGAGTCTAGAATATCAGTAATGGAAGTATCGTGAGGGGTAGTGAGGGTGGTAGCGTTTTGGTGGGCGGGGGATCTAGAGATACTCGGGCTAGATGATGGCGAGGAATGATGAATGAGTGTGTCTATATCAGCACTCATGGATTCAAGACGTTCACCTACACTGTGACTAAAACTAATTAAATCACTATGTACTCTATCTATTTTTTTGTCTAATCTATCTACAGAACTATCTATCTTGCTATCTAATAAAGCAAATTGATCTAACATCCTATGTTGGAAATCAATCCAAAACTGTGCCGGAGGGATAGATGGTGTGCTAGGTGGTGGGGGAGGTGCTGATGTGCTGGGTGATGGGGGAGGTGATGATGATGAGGGAGGTGGTAATGATGTGGGAGGTGGTGGTGCAAACTTCATTTTTTTTACTACCCTAGATGGCGAGACTATTGGTTTTCTCTTAAATGTGGGAGGTGGTGGTGTCCACTGTGTTGTCACGTCTGAACATAACAACTTCTCTGTCGGTGTTATTTCATCTAGTACTTCCAACACCAAAAAAGAAGAAATACAACTATTGTATTGGATAGTTCAAAAGTGGTTGTTAATCGAATAAACTAAATTATTTACCTGCTCATACAAGAGTTTTGCAACAGTCCCCATCTCTTTCATTGAAAATGAGACCTTCTCCGACCATCTTAATATTCGTGGTCTCAACGACGGATAGTGCGGAGCGAAGGTGGTGGTGTGCTCGAGGAACCAAATCTATATCAAACATTGCAATAGTTTAAAACATATTAAACAAATTTCATTTTAGGAATTAGAAATATAGATACTTACAACGAGAACATGGGTGCATCCATAGATGTATCCCATTGAAGACTCTGGCCAATGTTGCAGTTGGCCTTCTTCTGCAACAGGTGGCAGCTTCTCCACCATCGACCTGAACGACCTCATAACGAAGGTATAGATCGCTTCTGGCCAATTGAACTTTTGAAATTTCTCCAAGCTGGAGACCTCCTCGAAGAACATTGGCATCCTCTCCGCGCTCGAGGGGAAGAAAAAATTGCACAGAAGGTGCAAAATCAATATCTTCATCGTCACAGGGGACGACCCTTTCTCCATCGATTGAAGTTCCGTCTTCAAATCGGACTTCGTTAGCGGTCCAAATGGCTTGGTAGTCAGGATGACTTCCTCCCCATGGTTCGGCAGACCCAATTTCATTGCCACGTCATTGGGGGAGAAGGTTAGCTCCCTCGATCCAATGACGAAGACATCCTTCTCTATATCATACCAGTTTAGTAGACCGTAAAGAAGGGGAGTGTTCTGCGATACCTTTGGTGCATGGAAGATATGCCAGATGTTGGCATCCATCAGCATCTTCTTCTGATCCTCCTCCAATCGTTCTAGTATTGCTGAACTTAGGCTAACAAATGAGTTTAAATAGCACCTCGAGCTCAAAAAATGGATCTTTTTCTGCCCCATTGATCTGCAAAATTTATAAACATATGTTACAATAGAGGGACAAGAAGAATAAATTGGAGAGAGAAATAGAGGAAGCAAACGGCTCTCCGCGGAGAGCAAACGGCTCTCCTCGGAGAGCAAACGGCTCTCCGCGGAGAGCTATGTAGCTCTCCGCGGAGAGCAAACGGCTCTCCGCGGAGAGCAAACTGCTCTCCGCGGAGAGCTATGTAGCTCTCCGCGGAGAGCCAGATGGCTCTCCGCGGAGAGCCATTTGGCTCTCCGGGGAGAGCCATTTGCTCTCCGGAGAGCCATTCCAATTGGCTCTCCGTGGAGAGCCATTTGGCTCTCCATGGAGTGCCATTTGGCTCTCCATGGAGTGCCATTTGGCTCTCCGTTTAGATCCAATTGGCTCTCCATGGAGAGCCATTTGGCTCTCCGTTTAGATCCAATTGGCTCTCCATGGAGAGCCATTTGGCTCTCCGTTTAGATCCAATTGGCTCTCCATGGAGAGCCATTTGGCTCTCCGTTTAGATCCAATTGGCTCTCCATGGAGATCCAATTGGGTAATGGCCTAAATGAGGTACAATTGTATCATGGAATAATAAGTGCAAATTATTGTGTTATTTCCAAATCATTTTTTTACTATAATACATATAAAAAACATACCTTTCATGGTTTCACACATACTATTGCAAGCTCTTTTTTTTGTTAATATCCTTAACCTTTTGCTTGAGCTGCACATCGGATCGAACCCGAAACTGGTTCATCCCCAACACCCGTGCGACTCGCCCCCAGTACAAGAAACGCTTGGCTAGGCTCTTCCAAGACATTTGATCACCAGTCGACGATTTCACATGGGAGCGCTCTGCTGGACTAGTTAGCAAGTAATTGAGCAGCTCCTTCTCCGATTGGGAGAACGGCTCTCCTGTAGCTGGGGCGGGGACGATGGCCTCCATTATCTGATTGAAAGTCGGCAATTGTTGATTTACCATGAATGGAGGACGAGAACCAATCTCGCTGACAGCGGACGAGATGCCCACATTAGGTTCCTCCGTCGTCGTGATGACTGCAGAAGACGCTGGTTGAGTTAAATTATTTGTGGACGGAGTTTCGGCTGGCAATGATTGTGTAACAACCGGCGATGGTTGAATGTAGATGGCGTCTTGATCACCGAGCTCCTTTTGCGCTTCGGTATGCGACTGCAAAGTGTTTGATGTCCTTTTCCTTTTGAGACGTCTAAGATAATCCCAACGATTTTGAATCTCCTTGTGGGTCATCTGAACTAGATCCTCACGGCGTGCAGCAATGCGGGCGTAAGCTGGGGCGACCACTTTGGTCCAGTGAATGTTGCCGGCATGCCCAGCATCAATCTCGTTTTGAACAAGTCGATCAATGATATCGTCCGCTGATCCTTCAATTACTAGATCGGGCGGGGACGTTTGCAGATCTGTTGCAAGGGGCTGACTTGAACTGTGACTTGGGGCGCCGGTTGTAAAAGTGACGCTTCGAGTTACTGTTGTGGTGACAGTCTCTTCTAACTGGATGAAACTATCCTCACGGCCCGCCTGCGTTGGAGCAATCAATGACGCGGCCAGATTTAGTGCAGTAATGATGCTGCGTTTTGGCGCTGCTCGTTGAATGGGCAATCTGAAACGAGACTGGGCAACCATATCCTCCAAGTGCTGTTTAAGAACCTGTTCTGTTTTTGGCCGAATGAACCGTTTGAAAGCGTAATTGGTGCTATGTAAAGCCGAGACAAGAACAGACCAAATTCGATGCAATTGTGGAATATGCAAGGATTCAATTGGAAAATCTTTTAGATCAAGCAGTTCATCGGGTTGAAGAAATTTGAGAGCCACCATTCTGAGTAAGCGCCGTTCGAAGGGGTTGATCATTGGTGAAGTGCTCATCACTTTTTCCCAGAGATTTAAGGCCTTCTAATGCCGATTGACGTTCATTGCCCAACGCGTTGAGGCTGCGAGATTTTTTATGGTGATTTGAAGAAGAGCTTTGCCCATGCGATGTTGGTCCGGGTTTTCTGCGCTTGCGACTGGACTGAATAGAATGGGGAGTGTTGCTTATATCAGTATGGTTTAGCGGTAGTGCTTCGTCTTCTCCAATGCAGTGATGATCATCGTTCGGAGTCCTCTCCACAGCAGTTGCGGCAACCTCAAGCGCATCGTTCACAATCGCATCGAACGTGTGGCTCGACCAAATTGCATTATCAGCTATTGCTTCGGCAATCATTCCAACGGATTCTAGCTGACCTGCTGGAATTTCTGGAAGTTGAGGAAGGGATTGTCCAAATGCCGCCGTTAATCCAAACTCGCCGTGGCAATCCTCAATCGAGAGAGGCAACATATGAAACATTGTCGACAGAGACGTTTGGGAGGGAGTTATGCCATCGGTCGAAAGAGCTGCGAGATATTGAGTGAGAATGATATGCATACCAGAGATTGGCAAATATGCCCAGCGAGGATCAAATTGGAGTTCGCCGCGAAAGTTGATTTGAGCGACCCACGGCATGGAGCAGCAAGATCCCTCCATCCAGGCACATAGTCTCCGGGAAAATGGCTCGTCCTTGACGCCATAAGTTTTCGTTCTTCCCCGATCCACGACGTAGAGTCGAACGGAAGAAGCGATCCACGACGGTGTTTGACGCCCCTACAGGCGGTGTTAAGCAATTTCTGATGTGCTTTTTCTGCGTCTCGTGGCAAGATAGAAGTTTGGTCGTCACAATGCGCTTCGACGGTGGCACATCATTCTCGTTTTCCCAGTTTTTAATTCGATCCAACAATGCATCAAGTTCAGCCTCAATGATGGAGCCTTCCCGCATTGAAGCATGTCCATTGCCAACAATGATTTCGGCCACGCCAGCCATAAATAGTTCCTGCCGAGCTCGATCCGTGCCGTTCGAATTGTCCCTATACCTCGTGATCAGGTGATGATTGTCTAGGAGAACAATGATGTTGTCGAAATCTTGTAGCCATTCTCGGTCATCGCAGCACTTGTCAAGGTACATGATGAGCAGAGAAGTATCAATATTGTAAGCATTGTACCGGTTCTGCAAACTCCGACCAACAAATCGACGCTCTGCATTGCCCGTAGTCGATGTGAATTGATGGGAGAGAATTTGTTGGCGCTCGTTCATGACGGAGTGCAATCCTTCAACGGGGGAAAATTTCCTGCCATTGAACTCGTCCGTCAATTTCATGCGTCCCGGCACGTTGTGATGATGGTCAGCCGAGAGATGAATCCCGGTTATGACGCCTTCCATTCGGTTGAAGAAAGAAAGTTGGCGAGCAATGCAGTCATTGATTAGGCGTGAAAGCGTTGATTCCACTGGACCAAGAGTGTCATTGTACCCGTTACAATGCTGAAAAAATGATGGGAAATCAGGGAACACTGCTGGATCCTTCTGCCATGACGTTTGCCCAATTGCTGCATCCCATAAGCGCATATCCAAATACCACGACACGTGACCACGATATAGTGCGGCTTGACGCATGTATCGAGTCGTTCGTGCACAACGAATCACCTTAGCTGCATCAGCAATGCCGGAACGGGACGTGTACAAGTCGTATGCCATTTGAACAAGACCGACGTCGTGTGCGCTCTGTTCGAAAAGTTGCACAGGATAGTTAAGGATGATGGCTGTCGGGATCAACTTCTCGTTTTTTGCCTCGTCCATGACCTGGAACGTGGCACCACAGCCGCCGGAGGTGTTCGACTTCTTGCACATGTATCTAGCACTGATAGAGAATGCAGTGGTGTCGATGCAATCGACAACTCGCGGGGCACTTAATTGCTTGCGGGAAAGAAAGCCGACTTTGTTGCAAGATGGACATGCACCCGCTGTCACATTGACGCCGTACTGCCGTTCCGGATCAATCACGAACAATGGTTTCAAAAGATACGCATTCAGGTCAGGTCGCTTGTTCCACAGTGGCACTGGCGGATCGATTCGGATGGGAAGGCGAATGCCATCCTCCATCATTTTCACTTGGATCTTGATTCAATCTTCCTGAATTTTGTTCAACGTGCCTGATTGCTTCCCACAAATGCACGGCTCAGTAGTGGGGCGGTCGAAGGCTGACGAATAGAATGGAGGCGTTTGGGTCGGAATCGATTCGGGTAGAATTTCAGGGCAGCGATGAACGAGGGTCTCTACTGATCGTTGTGTTTTCGCAATGTCCCGCAGCACAATGTCAACACCATTCATTGCCGATAAAGACAAATAGTCAAATAATCTAGTCACCAAACCCAAAGGTTAGATTAGTAGCCATAATACTAGGATCCTATTTTGAGTAACTATAATTGGTTATAGTAGCTTGCCTAGGTTATTTCCTACCTCACCTTCCAAATTATATGCTAATTATAATTTATTTCCAAGGATTGTCATAGAAGAATGAACAAACAAACGTATTTCCTAAAAACAGAAATTAAAAATTTTGGGCTCTCCGCGGAGAGCAAACGGCTCTCCGCGGAGAGCCAAACTGCTCTCCGGCTCTCCGCGGAGAGACAAAGGGCTCTCCTCGGAGAGCCAGTGGATCTCAGCGGGAGAGTCGTTTAGCTCTACGCGGAGAGTCATTCTATCCTCACGACGGATAGCCATCAGCGGAGAGCCAAACAGATGCGATAATGGTGGATGCGATACATACCTTGCGGAGAGGAGGATGGGTAGGCTGCGCCGGAGAGCTCTTGTGTATAATCGGATTGGAGAAGGAGCGCCGGAGAGCAGAGTGATTACTGCCGGAGACGATGGGGGAGCTGCGACGGAATCAAACCCTAGAACGCCGAAATGCGAGAGAGAAATTCACGAGGAGAGCGAGGAGAGCGGAGTACGGAGAGGAGAAATGAAGGGGCGCGGGATTTCAGCGAAGCAAATCATTATATTTTATATTTTTTTATTATTGCGCTGAATATAATAATAGTATTCAGTCGGATTCAGTCTACCAGAGTGAGGCCCGACCGGGGGGGGGCGGCGCCCCGGTGTCCGAGATGGCCCAGAGCCACGCCGAAAATTCGATGTCGGTGGTCCTCTGAATGGTGCGGATGGAAACTGGGGAGCGAAGCAATGTGGCATCACCCACCAGGCAACGCTCCTGGTTGTCCTGAAAGAAGCGCATCGTCATATTTCTCCAACTGACGCGCACATCACCCAGCGTGCAAAGTCATGCTACGCCCAAGATGGCGTCAACTCCACCAAGGCCGAAGACGTAGAAGTCCGTCGTCAGCGAGTAAGGGCCCACCGAGAGTGAGACGGCCGGACAACGGCCCTGGACTGCGCGGCACCGCCCATCGCCCAAACTAACTGTGAAGTCCGGAGCGGGTTCCATTGGGAGGTGGTGTTAGCTTTATTAGCGAGTGTTTTTTTCCTTCTTTTGTTTCTGGTGTGCTATTAGCATGTATGTTCCTTGTATTCCTCCTCTATATATAGAGGAGCCTCTTATTGAATGAATTAAGATTTTGCCCGTAACCATTCAACATGGTATCAGAGGTGAGAGATCCCGTGCCCTAAATCTCTTCGCACCTGCGCTTCCGCCTCGCCTCGCTTCCGTCTCGCGGCATCCTCGCTTCCGACCAGCGCTCCTCCAGTGCTCGCCCGACCAGCGCTCGCCCGACCAGCGCTCGCCCAGCTCTCCTCGCTCCTCCAGCGCTACTCCAGCGCTCGCCCGACCAGCGCTCGCCTCGCTTCCGCCACGCGGCAGCCTCGCAGCGTCCAGCCCTCCTCTTCTGCTTCGCCCTCCCCTCATGGCGCCGGAATAAGTCCTCCTTCCCGGCGCAACCTTTCTTGTGATGCTTGCATGGCTGAAACCATTCACCTCTTGATGCCCTAATTTTTTTTTGGGGCTTTCCTCCTATCCGGATTTCTATTCCGTTTTTTATCTTTCTCCCCGGATTTCTATTCCGGTTTGCCATGGGATCTAGTGGAATGGATTCTTCCACTATTTCTACCGGTGTTACCCCGGATTCTCTCTCTACCGGTGTTGCCCCGGCTCTCTCTAGTGGTCCTTCTTCATCGGCTTTTTACCGTGGAACCACCGATCACAATACCTCTCAGATCACTACTCTCCGACTCGATGAATCCAATTACCTCTCATGGTCCCGTTCCATCACCCTGGCGCTGAAAAGTCGGCGTCTGTTTGGCTATGTCTCCGGCCACATGAAGGAACCTGACAGGACTTCTCCTGAATGGCAGCAGTGGGAGTCCGAGAATTCCTTGGTTATGTCCTGGCTCACCAACTCCATGCAAGAGTCCATTGCCCGCAACTACCTCTTTCTTGATAGTGCTGCTGATATTTGGCGTCGTGCGGAGTCCACCTACTCCCGTCGTGGCAATGCGGCTCAGATTTTTCAGCTACGCCGCCGGATTAGCTTACTCCGACAGGGTGACCGACCTCCTTCAGCGTATTACTTGGAGTTCACGCAACTTTACCAGGAGTATGATCACTTTGATCCCCTTGTATTCGTTAGTCCTGTTGACGAGGCGATGGTTCGGGCCAGAGATGATCGCAATCGCATATTTGAGTTTCTTCATGGATTGCATCGCGACTTCGATCAGATCAGTGTTCAGATTCTCGGGCGACCGTTGATTCCTTCCCTTTCTGAGGCCTACAGCATCGTGCAGCAGGAGTTTGATCGTCGTCAGACTCTCCTACCTGACCCTGTGCCAGAGAGCTCTGCTCTGGCTGCTTCTACCCCCTCTCTTCTTGGCACTCGTCCATTCCGTGATCTCAAGTTGAGGAGCTCAGATAAGGATCATCTTATATGTGATTATTGTGGCAAGAATCGCCATACACGGGATACCTGCTTCAAGCTTCATGGGTTCCCTACCCCAAGAGGGGGTGCTTCGCTTCGTGGTGGTCGTGGTTCTGGACGCTCTTCGGGTCGTCATGTTACTCCCCGTGCGGCTCATCTTACTGATGCTACTGCTGATGCATCTCATGGATACTCTGGTACTGATGTCTGTGCTACACCTGGTGGCTTCACGGCAGATGAGATGCTAGCTCTGAGACGCATGATGCAGGGTCTTTCTACGGAGCCTTCTGCCTCTTCCTCCTACGCTCATACAGGACTGCCAGGTGCTCATTCTGCTGTTTCTTCTTCCTCCACCCAATGGGTCATTGACTCTGGGGCCACGGATCATATGACCGGGTCCTCCACAGGTTTTGTTTCCTATACTCCTCTTTCTGGGCGTGATAAGGTGAGTATTGCAGATGGTTCCCTTTCCTCCATTGCTGGAAAGGGAACCATACCCTGCTCCTCCCTCACCTTGTCCTCTGTCCTTCACGTGCCTACCTTTACTCGTAATCTACTTTCCATTAGTCATTTGACCAACTCCATGAATTGCTCTGTGACCTTTCTTCCGTCTTCTTGTGTGTTTCAGGACCTGACGACGGGGAAGGTGATTGGCTCTGGTAGCATGGTGAATGGTCTCTATGTGCTTGACTCTGGCGGCGCTGATTCTTCCCCCCTAGCTCTTCATTCCAGCACTGTTCACCCTCTGTACTCCTGGCATTGTCGCCTGGGACACCCTTCTCTTTCTGTTATGAAACTGTTATTTCCTGCTTTTCCTGCTACTATTTTGGAGTCTTTTGTGTGTGATGTCTGTAGTGTCAACAAACATCATCGTACTTCATTTAAACATGTATCTTTGCCAAGTTTTATTCCATTTGTTGTTATTCATACTGATATCTGGGGCCCATGTTTGCTCCCTTCTATTTCTGGTTGTACGTGGTTTATTACTTTCATTGATTGCTTCTCGCGCACCACATGGTTATATTTGATACGTCGCAAAAGTGATACGTTCTCCGTTTTTCGACAATTCCATGCCATGATCGCCACCCAATTTCAGTCCAAAATTCAAATTCTTCGCAGTGACAATGGCCGGGAATACATGGATTCTCAGTTTGAGCGCTACCTGGCTGACCACGGTATCTTACACCAGACTACCTGTGCGTATTCCCCTGCTCAAAATGGCGTTGCTGAGCGGAAAAATCGCCATTTGTTGGAGGTTGCTCGCTGCCTCTTGTCCACAATGCATCTCCCAAAATTCTATTGGGGAGATGCGGTTCTCACTGCTGCTTACCTCATCAACCGTATGCCCACACGTGTCCTCGGGAACTCTACCCCTTTGGACACGCTGGGGGTGACTCCCACCCACCTTCCTCCTAAAGTGTTTGGCTGTGTTTGCTTTGTTCACATCCATCACCCTCGTCCATCCAAGCTTGATCCACGTGCCCTCAAGTGTGTATTTATTGGGTACTCTCCTACGCAAAAGGGTTACAAGTGTTTTCATCCACCTACAAGAAAGGTGTTTGTTAGCATGGATGTCACTTTCCGTGAATCCGAATCGTATTACCCTTTGTCCTCTTCCTCACCATCGGGTGTTCCCTCAGTTTCTTTGCCCATACCTCCACCGTATCCCTCACTTCAGGGGGAGACTTTACCAAAGGAAGTGAGTCCTGCTATTCCAGTGGAGGTGGGCTCTTTTCCTATGTCTCCTCCTGTCTCTCTGGACTCTTCCTCCGCTATGCCTCCACCTCCGACTCTGCAGGTCTATACTCGGCGTGCAAAGGGGACAAGCACACAAGAAACTGCTATGCTACCAGAACATTCAGTGGAACCTGACTCAGGGCCTTCTGATTTACCGATTGCCCTTCGAAAAGGTATTCGGTCTTGTACCCGCCATCCTCTCTCTAATTATGTATCTTATGATTCTCTATCTACCTCCTATAGGGCCTTTGTCTCCTCTCTTGCTACTTCTTCTATACCTGTGTCATGGCAACAGGCTCTTGAGGTTCCTGTGTGGCGTGAGGCGATGGTTGAGGAAATGAAGGCTCTGGAGAAGAACCATACATGGGATCTAGTCTCTCTTCCCTATGGAAAGAAACCTGTTGGGTGCAAGTGGGTGTTCTCTGTGAAACAGAATCCACAAGGGATTGTTGAGAGATGCAAGGCACGGTTGATTGCAAGGGGTTATACCCAAACCCAGGGCATTGATTATCAGGAGACATTTGCCCCTGTAGCTAAAATGAATACCATCAGGGTATTGATTTCCGTTGCTGTTTGCAAAAATTGGGATCTTTTGCAGCTTGATGTGAAGAATGCCTTTCTCCATGGTGACTTGGAAGAGGAGGTCTATATGTCTATTCCTCCAGGTCTCACTCCGGTTGGTGCTTCAGGGAAAGTTTGTAGATTGTTGAAGGCTCTATACGGACTAAAGCAGCCCCCAAGAGCATGCTTTGGCCGGTTCCACAAGGCGATGGGGTCGTTTGGGTATTCTCAGAGCAATGCTGACCATACGCTGTTCATCAAACGTAGGCTTGGGAAAATCACTGTTCTTATTGTGTATGTTGATGACATTGTCATAACTGGTGATGATCATGAAGAAATTCAGAATCTGAAGCTGAAGCTTGCCAAAGAGTTTGAGGTCAAGGATCTAGGAAAACTCAAGTACTTCTTGGGAATTGAAGTTGCTAGATCAAAGCAGGGGATCTTTCTCTCTCAGCAGAAATACACGTTAGATCTTCTTGAGAAGATGGGGATGAGCGGATGCAGACCGGCTGATACTCCGATTGAGGCAAATCACCGATTGGGGCGTGATGAGGGAGTGGCGATTGAGGACATTTCAGGGTTCCAAAGGTTAGTGGGGAGGCTGATATATCTTTCTCATACTCGTCCGCATATTTCCTATGCAGTGAGTGTTGTGAGTCAGTACATGCATGCTCCAAAGACACGGCACATGGATGCAGCACTCAGAATTCTTCGGTACCTCAAGTCCTCACCAGGAAGGGGAATCCTGTTTTCCCCGAGTACAAATCTCAAGATTGAAGTTTATACTGATGCTGATTGGGCCGGGTCAGTGGATGATAGGCGATCCACTTCTGGATACTGCTCTTTTGTTGGAGGTAACCTTGTCACTTGGAGGAGCAAGAAGCAACAGGTTGTGGCACGGTCTAGTGCCGAGGCTGAGTTTAGAGCTATGGCTCATGGGGTCTGTGAAGGCTTATGGCTTCGGGCCTTATTGAGCGACCTTGGTCTTGTTGAAGAGGGACCCATCCGTCTATATTGTGACAATAAGTCTGCCATTAGTATCGCTCACAACCCAGTTCAACATGACCGGACAAACACATTGAGGTGGATCGACACTTCATCAAGGAGAATATTGAAAGGGGAATCATTTGTACTCCTTTTGTGCCCTCCAACGGGCAACTTGCTGACATTCTCATCAAAGGGCTGTGTGTGAATTCCTTTGACCAGATTGTGAACAAGTTGGGCATGTTCAATATCACTCGCCCAACTTGAGGGGGAGTGTTAGCTTTATTAGCGAGTGTTTTTTTTCCTTCTTTTGTTTCTGGTGTGCTATTAGCATGTATGTTCCTTGTATTCCTCCTCTATATATAGAGGAGCCTCTTATTGAATGAATTAAGATTTTGCCCGTAACCATTCAACAGGTGGAGTTGCCGGGCAAGGTGGGAGTTGAGAAAATTATGACTGGCTCCGCTGTCTATCATGATGACGATGTGGTGTTCTCCTATCTTGCCGGCCAGCTTCATGGTTTGCGGTCCTGAAATGCCGCCTACGGAAAAGCACGGAAGCTCCAAGCGGTGAAAGTTGGCATCGGCCGTGGCCTCGGTGGCGTCTTCCGTGGAAATCTCGAGTTCCTCAAAATCTGCCAAGGTAATCTCCGGTTCAAAATCGCCAATGATGGCACGGAATTCCTTGACCGCGCAGACGTGCGTGGGGGAGTAGGGTTGGTGGCAGCGAAAACATAGTCCTTTGCGGCGGAGGTTGTCGAGCTCGTGGTTGGAGAAACGTTGCGGCGGGTTGGGCCGGCCTGGTCGGTCGTCGGGAGGGACTCGCGGATTCGGTGCTTCAGGAGGAGCGGCGCGCTACGGTCGGCCCCCTGTAAGGGGACCGCCGACCATCGGCGGGGAACGATGCGTCAGGTCCGCCTCCACCAGGCGGCCCATGTCGAGGGCCTCCGAAACTGTTCGGGGATGATGGGTACGGAGCCGAGACCGGATGTGGGGCTTGAGGCCCTGCATGAAGAAGGCCAGGTAGTGATCTGGTGGAAGGCCCGGGACGTGGGTGACGAGGGCCACGAACTCGTCAATGTAATCGTCCAAAGTGTCGGTTTGTCGTACCCCACACAATCGTTCGACTGCGGATCCAGAACAGCGGTTGTCATAGCGGCTAATCATCTCCTGTTTGATTTTCGGCCAAGAAATCATTGGATTAGTCTGTCGGAGCCACCGGGCCCAATGAAGGGCTGATCCGTCAAGGCCGATGACCGCAGTAGAGACCTTGTCCCTCTCGGGTGTTTGGTGAAGATCGAAATATTGCTCAGCCTTGGCAATCCACCCCATTGGGTCCAATCCGGCAAAGGTGGGAAGATCTAGGGCTTGGGTAGGGCGGTCTGGCAGAGGTAGTGCCACGGGCTCCCCGGTGTGGGGGAGGGGAGGCACGCCAAGAATGGAGGCGCCGGAGATAGGGCCCGCCGATCCTGAAGCGGAGGAGACGACGGTGGTTTGGAGAGCGTCGATCTTGGCGTGGAGGGCGAGAATGGAGGCGTGCATGGCAGCCACGAGTGGGTCCTGGGTGTCGAGGCGACGCTGGACATCGTCGTCGGGAATGTCGGTGCCGGAAGCGTCGGATTGGCGGCGGGTTGCGGGGGCCATGGCGGTCGGCGTCTGGACAGCGGTTGGGGACGCGGAACAGCGGTAGGGAATAGGCAGCGCTAGCGGCAGGGAGCGCGGAACAGCGGAGGAGCGGCGTCTGGACGACGGCTGACGATCACGAGTGCTAGGGCAGCGAAAGATCGTGATCGTGAGGACTCCGGCGGCTGTTACCAGCGGGCGGAGCGGCAGGTCGGACCAGTTTGTTGCAAACCCGGCGGAGGAGGACCGATAGGGGAAGGAGACGGGAAGGAGCCGGGGAAGAAGAGAGGGAGATTAGAATAAGAAGGGGGAAAACTCATTTTCTTCTCGCATATCATTCAAGGTACAAGCGCTGCCCCTTTATAGTAGTATGGGGGCGAATAATACAAGGAAATAACCAAATAGGGAAATAACAAAATAGGAATTACAAAACTAGGAAATAAATAACAGGGAAATAAATAGCAGGAATAGGAAATAAAAACAGGAAAATAAATAACAGGAATTAAATGTTGTGATAGCCATTTAACCCGTTGTCTGATCCGCGGGCTGGGTGGTGCCGCCTGTTACGGTTGCTCGACGCGTGTAGACGGGCCATGATGGCTCGGCATCGTGTATTTCCGTAACAGGTGGTCATATGGAATTGTGGCCGTAATGCAAATGGTGGTGGTTAACCTACGTTTCAAACTTTTGTAACATTTTTTTGTCCAAATCTCACTTTTGGGGATCTGGGCATTCATGACCGCTAATGTCTGGCCACACTTGTACGACATCGTTTTGGGAAAATAGCATTTGCGATAGCATCTACCCAACGTTGCATGCATTTTTCATAATTGCGTTCACAACCGCCACCACTCTCTCACCGCTCTCCCAAATGGGGTTTTAATAGTTGCATCACCCTGGTTTGCATAAATAGCTAACAAGGTACTAGACAAACTAGTACTTTAGGCATCATTTTCAAGGCTATAAGTATCTCATTCACCAAGTATACTTTTATTTTAGTTGTATGACAAAGGAAATATTTAATACAGTTCTACCCTTATGAGTTTCTCTCTCCTGAAGTTGCTTTAATTGAAAAGAAATGAATGGCCAGAAAGATGTGCAAATGCACCTGAAAACAAAGCTTCCCCAGTTTCTGTAAACTCGAACTTTGCATCCATTCCCCCATCATATTTGGCAGTAAGAACATCCTGAAAGTATGTTCCTTGGCGAACTTCCCATCCCTCTAATGACTCCGCAGATTTGAATTTAGCTAGCAGAAGTTTGCTTTTACTGCTTTTCCCGGCTCTTAGTTGTGCTAGTTTATTGTTATAATCCTGGAAAAGAGGGTGCATATTTAGTACATTATTTCAATTTATGCCCCTATGGTACAATCCTGGAAAGAAGAATGAGTACTGAAGACTGAGGGAAACATACCTGAAATGCCTTGGCAACATTGTATACGCCTTGGTAGTCTACCCTGTAGAGGTCCGCAGTTATAAGAGAACGAGCTGTAGCACAGTAGATGATCTTGTTGCACCCTTCAATGGCGGTCTTCAAAGTTGAAGGTTCACCCACATCACCAACCACAATGTCCACTGATCTTGGAAGCATATCCATCACTTCTGAATCAGCTTGCCTTACTAAGGCCTGATTGTTCACCTCAGATTATTAGATTACCCAGGAGATTTATAAGCCAAAAGCTAAATAGCTTGTAGCCATATAGTTGATTATTTAAAAAAAAAAGAACTAGATTTTAAACAAAATATCATATGCATCACTTCTGGATCAGCTTTCTGAAAAGAAACCAGTTGAACATCACAGAGAAAGTATACTTCTGATGATAATAGAATCGGGGTTACCTATCTTAAGCAGGGCTGCTTCAAAATTTTACCAGTTAAATGGTTTAATGGATTTACCATTAAACAATAAATTTAAGAAATGAAGTTAATATAAGACAAGTGTTAAGTAAAATCTAATTAAAATGGGTGAATTTAGTGTATGCTTCAACAGATTCAATAATTGATGTAATTACACGTAATAAGTGCCCCCTTACACCAACAAATTATTATGGGCCTCCGATTGTGAGCGGGTGCGCAGGAGTGAGAGAGCGAAGACCAGGGCAGAATTGATCCGAATAATAAATTTATAATAATTGACAGAAATCTGAACCAGGAAAGAACTGGTCGGACTTAGGATCAATACACTCCAGGCTGCCGCATGACCGCGGGGCCCCTGGCGAGGTGGTTTATAGGAGAGTTGAACGTTTTATTAGGTGACTTCAGCTCGACAAAGCTCGCTAGGAGGTTCTTCTCATTCTGACTCCAAGCAGATCGATAACGCTTACAATTGTGCGAGCACTCGAGGGGTAGGTAATCAACGTGCAAGGGGGAGCTGATCTCGACAGTCAGTGCAGATGCTTGAATTTAGAGATATGTACCATGTTCTATCGACCATTCACTTTAGCGGTTGCTAAGGTAGTGGAAAAAGGGTTTGTCGCCAAGGCAAGACTTTGGAGAAGAATTATCCCAATTTGTTGAGATGTCATCATCTCATGCGGGGATAGACAACCAACGTGCAATGGGAGAGCTGGTCTCGACCGCCAATGTGTAGGCTTGGGCTTAGAATCATGTCGCTCGGATGCACGTCGATGCCTCACAGAATCCGGAGGTGTCTGTTTATTGTTGTTTTTACGAGAGAAAGAATAAGGCGATGGACAAGGCAAAGAACTTGTTAGGATCAAACAAATCAAATCAGTCACAAAATGAGTAAATAAAGCTCGAATGCATATTACAAAGTTATTACTCGTTTCATTTGGCGGTTGGGGCGGACTTCAGGATCCAGGTTTAGGCAGTGGCAGGCGACACCGACATTGATGCCAGACATGTCCATTGCACTCTAAGCGAAGATGTCAATGTTGTTCTAGAGGCATGAGACAAGCTCCTCCTCTGACAACTCTCAGCTAATCTTCACACTTCCCGGATCCCCTTATCTCGTCACCAATTCAATCTCCTCCGTCTCTTCTGCTTCCTCGAGGTGCACTGCCCCTTCCAATGTCTTATCCACTGCTTCAGCTTCCTCCTTCCAAGTGATGAAGTTGACCGTGCTGATGTAGCACTCTCGGGCTACCTTCAGATTACTGCGGACGAATCTTCACTTCGCCGATGTTATACTTCAGGCATTGGTAGTAGGAGGGAGTCACTGACTGGAAGGCATTGATGATAGGTCTGCCAAAGATGGCGTTGTAACTGCTCGAAGCGTCCACAATGACTAACCGACAGATCTTTGTGGTCCCACCAAGGGTGACCATCACCTCGACTCCTCCTTCAACTTCCTTCCTCTCCCCCAAGAAACTAAATAAAGGGACGTCTGAAGCCTTGACCCTTTCCGCCTCCACCGACATGGTATTGAAAACCTACTTGAATACTACGTTCACAGAACTCCCGTTATCACCAGGATTATGGAAACCGTTAACTTTTTGATTGTCGTCTTGATCACTACCGCGTCGTGAAAGAGGTGTCATGTTTCGACATATCTTATGTGAAACGAATGATCTCGCCAATGCGAGGAGGAGCTCGCGAGGTGGAAGCAACGTCCCTTCGATAAATCGTATGCAAACTTGACTTTCGTGAGACCTCAAGGCCGACCCCTTCGTGGATCGCGTCGATGTCACTTCGCGTGTTGATGTCTTCATGATCCTCACGGTGAGGTCGTGCAGGCGCATTGCTTGAAACTCTAGCCTAGGCTACCTCATGTGGAGTGTCCTCCGGTCTTCCCGTTGGGGCTCTTCCTGGTAATATTCCTTCTTTGTTCATCCTCTCCACCAGGTCGTAGAAACCTTGGCAGGTCGTCGTGTCATGATCCTCTTCCTGGTGAAAGTCGTAGTAGGGCACAGAGCCTGTGCGTTGTTGTTGCCGGGCACGCCCCTAGGACGACCTCGTCGCGAGATCTACATTGCCTCGCGAGGTGGAGAAGGGCGGCGACCTCTCCGTTCGTCATCTTGACGCCTCTCCGGTGAATTGTAGCGACCTCACCTGAAGTTGTGAGTTCCACTTGTCTACCTTCATGGTAGTCTCACGGCGGGCACTGAATGTCTCATGTCCACGTGTGCAAGCCCTTGTTGCGGCGCCCGACGACGTTCTTCCCCTTGCCTTCTCTCTAGCCTCTTTATTCATCGGGTCGTTGGTCCCTGGTTAGCTCTAGTTGTTCTCCTCGAGTCAGCCTCGTCAGCAAGGCGAGGAAGGTTTTGTTCGTCGCCTCGTCCTCGATATACCACTTTGCCTGGTAGATGAGTTCTTCGAAGCAGACAATGGGGTCGGGCTAACCTCTAACTTGAACAACCCCTCTTGTAGCCCGCATATCGGCGCGAGCTGGAGTGTATATCCATTAACTTCCTGGATATCCATGGCCACCTCCTGAAAGCGGTCAACGTAGTGAACCCGGGGTCTCTTGGGCTCCCTTCTTGATCGAAAAGAGCGTCTGCAGCCCCTTCTTCCTTTCTTGCAGGCCGCGAACCTCAACATCAACCCGTGAAGCAGTAAATTGAGCTTTTCGAGAGCTGATGGAACCAGTCGCGGGTCTTCCCCTTGAATGTGATTGCAAAGAACCGGTACTGGAATGTGTTGGTTACATTGCGGATCGAGACCACGTCCTCGAACCATTGGAGGTGGTTAAGTGGATCATCTTGCCCTAAATAGTCATTCAGAGCGGGCTCGCGGAATCCTGCGGGGACTGGCACCATGAGTATCTCCTCGCAGAATGGGTTCACCGTCCCAAGATGTTGCGAGGTAGGAGAAGAAAATCCTCTTGATTGAACTCGGGTTGTCATACGGCTGCTGCGGCCGCGGCGTGGATTCACTTCAGGCGCTCACAGTCTTCAGCAATAGGCACCTTCTCGGGCCGCCGGGGTGGTTCCAGGGTCTCTGAGGGAGTGGACGCAGGAGGTGTTGTCGAGGTCTCGACTCTGGGCGCGAGGTGGCCCCGTAGGGTCTCCTCTAGCGATCTACGAAAATCGTCAAAATCCGCCCAAGTCTCTCTCCTTTTATTTAAATAGATTGAATAAAGTATTACATTTATTTAATGGGTCTAATAGGCCATAATTAGTTAAATTCAAATTTTGAATTGAATTTATTATCGAGAGATTTAAGCAGAGGAATTATCTCCAATTAACCCATTTTTTAGGGTGTGGTGGAAGCGACCAGTGTTGTAGATGTCGTCCGACATGTCATCCGACATAAAGGTTGTGGGGATAAAACGCGACAACATCGATATTTTATGCAAAATTGGCATTTTGAAAATCGAGCGATATATCGGTTTAACCCGATATATCGGGCGATATTTCGTGACTGATATATTGTCGAGAGTATTAAAAATGTATTTTCATTTCTTTGAAGAGACCAAACTGTACAACCCCAGCATTCGCCACGAGGTGAGCAGAGGATAAGGGGTCAACAGGCAAGAAGGATAAGCAAGAGGGTGAGCCAGGTGCTCGCAAAGGGGCGAGCCCGGTGCTCGCAGGAAGGCTCGCGAGCTGGGCTCTCGCCGGCTGCTCGCAGGTAGGCGAGCGGGCCGAGCCATCGTCGGTCGCCCGCAGGAAGGCGGGCTAGCCAGGCCTCTCAGTTCGCGAGAGGGGTCCCGTGCGGGTGGCTCGCCTAGGAGGGGTTCAGGGTCGATTTTACCTGGAAGCCCTCGGTGGTCTGCAGTTAGCCTCTCCAAACAGCGGAGTTTGGCTGTTGGCAGACCATTTTGGGCTGCGTATAACAAAAGAGTAAGGCGGAATCCCGCTATTAGCAGACCAGACTGGAAAAACTATAAATAGACCTTGAAGGGCACCTTTGGAGAAGATTCCAATCTCAGTACTCTGAGCTTCCTCCTCCCTACGTTATCTTGGCTTAGTTCTCAGGCTCTCCAAGGTGCCCAGTCTCAGATTTGGCTTGGGAGGAGAAGCGCTCAAAGATTTTCCGGGTGTGTGGTAGGACCTCCTCGCTGCGACTAAAGGTCTGTGTCTAGTTCTGAAGCTCTGGCCTGTTCTTTCCGAGGAATCAGTAAAAGCTAGCTGCCCCTCAACTTGTTGGGGGCCCGAGCTCCACTAGAGACCAAGTTCTGGTTTCAACACAAACGGTAATATTTTGTTTCGTGCATCTCTTTAAGTCTAGCGTCGACGACTTTCTCATCTCGCTCTCATTTGGAGATCTTTAGGTCGTTTATTGCAGTCAATATCTCTTTGTTATGTAATTTATAAACATACATTATGTGTACATATGTTTATTGTGTAGTTTATAAACATAAATCATGTATACAATTATACAAATTTATAAAAATTGTGTATATATATGAATAAATTTATTTAAATATTAAAATCCCCGATATATCCCCCGCAATCCGACATCTGACATTTCAAACTCAAACCGACATGAATCCGACATCTACAACCTTGGAAGCGACCGATGAAAATCCGTAAGCCCTGTTGCTTCTACATTGTGAATCTCCATCTTCTTTATCTGAAATATGCAGGGATTCATCAGCTCCCTATTTCAGGTAAAGAGGGCTTGTGACCCCCTTCTCATCTTTTTTGAACTTGCAAAATGCGAGATTAGTGGGTACTTGAACTCATCATAGTTGTTGATGCAACTGACAGGTCGATCAAAAAACTAATCTATTATCGCGTATTCAAGTGTCATAAACAACAATTGACACTTAAAGACTTCTATAAATGTTGTAGAGAGAGGGTGATGACTTAAATAGTTTCAAAAGGTGTTGGGATATCCTTTCCGATTGTAAGAATGAAGGTGTGGATCGTTAAACCAGGTAAGTACAAATTCAGCCTACATCCTCGCAATGAAAAAGCTATGAGCCCGTCATCTTCATCTTCATTATCTGCCTAATCTTGGACTTGTGTGGGAATCAAGATAACTTCTAGATTAAACATAACGGCAATACCTAATGACGTGATGAATGCAGGAGATGGAGAGATTTGGACAAAGACCTCACCAAAGATTGCACATTGTGCATTAGACTTGCACTGCTCTTCATTCGTTAGAATTGAAAATTTAAATTATTTGCAGAGAATAGCGAAATAATATCACGCAACAACCAAATTAGACGTCGCGAAACTTGCAAGAAACTGAAAATTTTATTTAGTGGAGGTCTTTCCTCTAACTAAGGAGTGTGAAATACTCCTCCAAGAATCAAAAAAGTAGCTACAATGGAACTGGAGGATTAGAGAACCATGAGAACAAAAATTTGAAACTCCTTCCTCCTTGGAATTACAAAATTTGAAACTCCTTCCTCCTTCCTCCTTCCTCCTTCCTCCTTGAACCACCGTGAGTAGGTGCATCCAATCAAAAAGGATAAATGTCTCATTGAATGTGCATATTGATATGAAATAATTCCGTGTATTAATCTTTGTGTTGATTAGCATTCAATTTTGGTGACTGTGGTCTTTGAAATGCGCTTCCTGAGAAGTATCTATTCACCTCTGCTCAATGAACACACGTTAGTGATTATATTCAGACTGTTTTGACCGAAGAATAGTCTTCGTATTTGATGAAAAATTCGGCCTTAAGTATTCAGATAAGTGTCACCTCTATCGCACATTCTCAATAAAATAAGGGTGTTGATATTCGCAACCCACAAACGGCTATTCGCACCCTATAAATAAATAATTTTATTCATTTTTGTTAAACCTAATAATCGCAGACCCAAACCCCCGTCCCCGTTCGCCCGATACCCTCTTCTCCAACCTCGCGCATGATTCCAGACGCCGATGCCCGCCTGCGTTGGACCTCCGCCACCCATTTCACCGGTTTTGGAAGTGTGCTTAGTTGGAGTATCATTAATATTCTCCCTCGAGATCGTCTTCCTCCGTACATACCCTGCTCATCCCTCTGCACTCTCGATCACATGTTCCAAACCTAAATGTTACCCTGCCAACTCCACAAACTCCATCAATTTTCTATGATCGCACCCAAGATTCCTCCAACCCGACGACCTCTCCAACCTTCCCCTTCCACTACTGTCCCATCTGCTCTCCTTCTCAAAGCCGAAGAATTCAACATAGGCTCAGCAGGATCACTTCTCACCAGGATCGCCTGTTGAAACTATGTGCGAATTCCTCAAGTGATGTTTCATATTCAGGTACAACTTCTTGGGACAAATAGCTGTCGCCATGGTCGGGTTCACTGTGCCCTTCGCCATTCTCTTTGATTTTTCCATCAAGATTTTCAACTTCCAACAAAGTTAAGAGAATGTTGTTGATCCTACACACTAGGATGTTTATGGATTAACTTTAGATTCCAGGTTTAAACAACTTCTTTATATAGGTAAGCCTTTGCAGAACCTCACTTTCTCTTTTCCCTTTTGGATGCATTCTCAGTTATTGTTCCATGTTTTTGTCAAATAAATTCAAAGCATTTGTGGAACTTAATTTGTAATAGTCCATGTATCATTAATATTTACATTGCAATGCATTCAATAAATTTCATTTTTTTTTCTTATGGAATGAGATTCTATTTATCGTGACCTTGTAAATATAGCAGAGTAGCAACATGATATGCTCTTCATACTTACAGTTTTTCACATAGAAAACATTCAGCGTGAACGGAGTTGTTGATTATTGTAAGAAAACTTCAATTTCATGAAATAATATGCCGAGTACTACTTTTTTAATGTTTTTTTTACTTTCTAATATAGTTCAAAATTTTGTCTGAGTACTAAAGTAATAATTATTGCTGTCAGCAATGCTCTGTTTTGTATGTAATTGCATTAAAAAAACTAAATTATTGGATTCTTTCTTCCTAGGATAGATGCACAAGAAAAGTTTTCATAATGCAGAGGTTTTGTAATTATGCAACACCATCTAATGACCTAGAATCAGACCGGTTAGAAACCTGCAGATTCATTTAATAATAAGAAAGCTCCAAGAGCTGTTTGTAAGGCACCTATTCCAACATAGCCTACTCAGTCGGAAATTTTTACAGGAGGTTGTGCTTCACCAATGCTCTAGATGTTGAATGAAGGAAGCATGGTTATGTGCACATAAATCAAAATGGATTCTTGGGTCTGCCCTCTCTGATGTCTTTGGCTTTGATTTGAGGGCATGATTCTGCAGCAAACGCGACGGTATAGAGGGGCACTATTTCAGTGGTACTCTGTGAGCAGCCACTTTGTGCATTTATTGTCAAAGGTTAGGTCTTTATCCTCTAAGAGAAGTCACTTTGTGCATAGTGTCAAAGGTTAGGTCTGTTTCCAATCTTCCCCGTCCATACCTCCAATGATTGGGGAATATATGGGTTCTGTTGTTGTTGTTGTTGTTGTATCCTCAGCTATGCTCATTCTATTTGATTAAAGGAATTCATATATTGGTCTGCGAATAGCGTGTTTGGATACGAATATAATTCTGGGGTCTACAAATATTAATGGGTTACAAATAGTCATTTGTGGTCTGCAAATATCAAAGCCCTAGAATAATGTTGATGCAGCGATCGTGTCGTCGTGTGCGAGCATGACAAGCATAGGTATATATTGTTAGATGTATTATACTTATATTGTATCTCTTGTGTATATATATATATACTTGTATCCTTAAGTGTGAATATACAAGATTTCATTATTCCTATCATGGTATCAGAGGCTAAACCCTAATTCCCGCTGCTCCGACTTCGTTCCCCTCAATCCCGCTCGTCGGCAGTCGTTCCTCTCGATCCCATCTCCTCTCCGATCGAGATCGAGATCGATCGTTCCCTGTCGTTCCTGATCCCGATCCCGATCGAGCCTGCTTGATCCCGTTCCTGATCGTTTGCCTGCTTCGATCGAGCCTGCTTGATCGTTCCCGCTCGCCGATCCTGATCCCGTTTCCTCTCTGCCGATTGCGCCTGCTTGATCGGCCCGTTCTTCCTGTCTACTTCATCGGCGGCTTCATCGTCGACGACAGAGGACGTCTTCCGCGCTTCCTAGCGCCCAACTGCGATCTCCTCAGCCGGTCTACGATCCTCCTGATTCCTGCTGAAGAGTCGTTCTATCCCTGCCGATCCTGCTGAAGTGTCGTTCTATCCCTGCCGATCCTTGCCGTCAGCCTCCTGCTGCCTATTGCAGCCCGACGCTGTTTCCAACAGCCCGACTGCTCTCCGCTGCCAATTACAGCCCGACGCTGTCTCCTGCAGCCCGATCTCTTCCAGCCACTGCATGATTTTGCCCCCATCCGGCGTCGACATCGACACCTTAACCGTCGGCCTTGTTCTCCTCCGGCTGATCCCGCAGCCCCGACATCCTCGGTTGATTTTCTAGATGGCATCCGGTGCTCGTCCTCCTCCGACACCTTTTGCAGCTCAGTCTGGTGCTTCTCGCCGCCCGCCTGCCCGCTGCCACTACTGTCAGTGCTTTGGTCATGTTAGATCTGAGTGTCGCAAGCTTCAGAGAGCTCAGCAGTCTGGTCAGCAGCGTGCTCCCGATCCCCCTTTCTCTGTTGTGGCATAGTCTCTCTATATTTCTGAGCTTGCACAGCAGATTGCTCAGCAGCTCTCTCAGGGATCCCTGCCTCACTCTACTGTCTCAGTTCTTTCACCGGATGCTTCTGATGCTTCACCTCTCAGCCGGCAGCTTCCGCCCCTTCAGGTATCTCTTCCTCCGACTAGTTGCTCGACTATGGAGCCTCTTTTCATATGACTCATGATGCCACACACCTTTCATCCTGCCAGCCCGTTTCCCCTGCCCTTAGTATCATGGTAGCCAATGGTACTATTCTCCCCATTACTAATCGTGGCCTCCTTCATACTAGCCATTTTCATATCCCCGACGTTGCCTACATACCCAAGCTATCCATGAATCTTATATCCACCAGCCAACTCACATCCCATGGTTGCCTTGTTGTTTTTGATGAGTTTGTTTGTCGTGTGCAGGATCGTCTGACAGGGACACTCCTTGGAGTTGGCCGTCGCCGTAGTGGGGTGTACGTCCTTGATCGCATTTATCTTCCTTCCACTTCGTCATCTCCGGCTGCTGTCACCTTTTGTCTCCCTTCGGTAGCCTTTTCTCAGTGGCATCACCGTCTTGGTCATCCCAGTTGTACAACCCTCATTCTCCGAGGGTAGGCCCATTCAAAGCCACGTAGGCAGAAGTCAAAGTCAAAGAGTCAACACAGAAGTCAATAGTTCGAGATACCAAGATAAAGTCGGCCAGCAGGCATAGTGGAAGAGTTCGTCAAACGTAGGAGCAGAAGAAAGCCTAGGCGAGTAGGGGTGCACTCGTGCGAGTAGCCTGGATACTCGCCAAAAGGTGGGCGGCCATAGGTGATACTTGCCCATTTGCCCGGGGAGATCGCCTCAATGTCGCTAGTCGCCGGGCAGGGGCTGGGCTATAAAAACCCCCCCTACCCCTTGGTTTTCCTATAAATAGGACCCCAGGGGTACTTGGATTGGCACCTGGACTTGAGCTCTCGAAACTCTGCTCTTGCATTCTGGAACCTGTCGCACTTGGCCGCTACTCCCGGTACTAGCCAAGTCGGTGCCTTCCTTGTACCCTGCTCGGCCATTTTTGGTCTTGGAGGGGAAGTCTCTTCGGAGCTTCTGGGTACGTGGTGGGACCTCCCTGCCGCAGCACCTGGGGTCCTGTTTGTTGCTCTTCTAGCTTCTTCGTCGTTGCCAGCCAAGCCATCTCGTTGGGCTGCTGGGCGAGTAGCCTCCGGCTGCATCGGTCCGAATCTTGAGGTCAGGATTTTCCTGGCGTCAACACTTTGGTGCGGTGAGCGTGGACCGTAGTCGTTGGAAGAAAGTTCAGTAAGAAGGCGAGATGGTCATAGTTGGCGACCATGAGGAGGTAGTCGGCAACTCGTCCGCGAGTGGCGAGTTCGTGACGTTGGCAGTTTTCGAGGCCTTCGCGTGGCGGATAGAAGAATCCTTGCGAGCAGATCTTCAATCTCGCACGGAAGGAGCGGCGACCTCGCCGCATCGCCCGATTCTAACCGAAGAAGGTGCTCCCTCTCGGCGAGCAAGGAAGAAGCATGGAGAGGAGCTGGAGAGGCCAAGGAGGTCGCAGTTCTACTCGCGAGTCTCGCAGGGAGCTGGCAGAATCCGATTCCGCGAAGAGGAGGAGCAGGCGAGGTGCTTCGATACTCGCCCATATGGCGAGTATGGTGGTGATACTCGCCAAGTAGAGGGTCGTCGCCAGTTTGGTGGGAGGAGCCCATTCTGGGAGGAGACCATTGTCGCGCCAGTGCCAGAAGGATTCAGAGATCCCGCTATGAATTATTGCTCGGGGAAAGACAACCCTATCCGTCAGGGGAAAAGACGTAACCGGAAGGGTAACCGGAGGAGGAATAGGGATCGGGTCAGCCAAGGATGTCAAGGAAGGATCAAGGCCGGAGAGGTAGGAGTGAGTTCTGGAGAAGCGGAGCTCAGATCTTTCCGCAAAACGAATTTCCACCAGGCCTACCGCCAGAATGTCGCTCTAACCTCTCAAGCGCCACCCCCGCTAGAGGAGATCACTTTCTCGGAGGAGGGCATGTTAGGGAATGAGAATCCCTTCCGTGATGCCCGTGTGATTCAAGCGATCGTCGAAGACTCCACCGTCAACTGAATCCTGGTGTGCAACGGGGGTTCAGTCTGTGTCATCTTTACGTCGTTCTCACGAACACGTTTGACAACCTGGAGGTCGAGGCGAGCAGGATGATGATCTTGGATGGTTCCCTTTTTTTTTATTTCTTAGGTAAGCAAAAGGTGGACGCGGCAGGAAGATCAGCCGCCGTCGGGAAGCTTAATCTAAGAACGAAGGGGAGCTGTTGGAAAACGCTTGGAGCGGCGACAACCTAAAAAGGTTTTTACTCCTGAGCGGGAGTATGTGCATCTCACCCCTGTAAAATTATTGTCCATAAATAAAACCATCACCTCCCTGAAACATGGGAACTGGTGAGTCTTTTGTCACTTTCAGCTATGTGTTTTCAAGTAAAAGAAGAAAGCAGGCAAAGCCGATATCCGCGTCAGGTTGGGAAACGGGCCTCCGACTTGATTCTCGTAAAAACCCAGAACGGATGATGGGACGGTGCCTCGGTAGTACGTTCCCTTAAGTCCAAGCCTCTGCAATGACGGCCGAGATCAGCTCCCCCCTTGCACGTTGGCCGCGGTTCCCTCCGATCGCACCTCTCACCCGACTGGGGAGATTATCAGGAAGAAGTCTGGACGCCGACCTCCCAATTCGACGATGGACTGATCGACTTAAACCTATCGTGGAACCCTTAATTAAAAGTGTGTTTTCAAGAAAAAGAAGAAGGCAGGCGAAGCCGATCTCCGCGTCAGGTTGGGAAACGGGCCTCCGACTTGATTCTCGTAAAAACCCAGAACGGATGATGGGACGGTGCCTCAGTAGTGCGTTCCCCTAAGACCAAGCCTCTGCATTGACGGTCGAGATCAGCTCCCCCCTTGCACGTTGGACGCGGTTCCCTCCGATCGCACCTCTCACCCGACTGGTGAGATTATCAGGAAGAAGTCTGGACGCCGACCTCCCAATTCAACGAAGAGATGATCGACTTAACCGATCAGGGGACAATGCATCGGTTGTTCGTTTCCAATTAATTCCTCCCAATTGTGTGAGCTAATGTGCTTAAGTGTGCTTAACTCCCCGTTTAATTGTTGAGCAACAGGAAACAGGTTGGGTCGACATTCAGCACCCAAGTAGGATGGAGACCTCGGGATGTTGTGATCCCTTGGAAGGTGCCCCATCGGAACCTCCCCGACAGTCATTCCCTACTGTGTCGACCTCTTCAACAGCATCAACAAGAACAGTAGGATGGAGACCTCGGGATGCTGTGATCCCTTGGAAGGTGCTCCATCGGAACCTCCCCGACAGTCATTCCCTACTGTGTCGACCTCTTCAACAGCATCAACAAGAACAGTAGGATCGAGACCTCGGGATGTTGTGGTCCCTTGGAAGGTGCTCCATCGGAACCTCCCCGACAGTCGTTCCCTACTGTGTCGACCTCTTCAACAGCATCAACATGGAGGTACAAAATGAAGTTCTAGAAAAGCATATCTCAAAGATCCTTCTTCATATGCAGGTGCGAGTATGAAGATGCGAGTATGCGGGTGCGAGTATATATGGCCGAGCATCCAACCAGCGAGTAAGGTATGATCGTCGTCCGCAGCATCCTATCTCGCCTATGCTTAGTCGCATAGCGAGCACTCAACCTCGTCTCGAGCCTAAGAGCCTACTCGGCATGATCACAAAAAGAAGAAAATCAAAAAGCAACTACAAAAGGCGAGCCAACAATTGTATTCGTTTACTTTCATAAGTACATATACAAAAATCGTTGTACATATTTGCAAAAGGGAGCCAGGCGACTATGCACCATCATCGCCGCCATCCTCGCCGTCAGGATCGACATCTTCGCCATCATCACCCTCGTCCTCAGAATCGTCATCTTCGGAATCGGTAGATGAGGATGGAAGATCTCGCATAGGAGAATTGGACTCTTCGGCGAGTAGTGCCGGGATGATGTCTATGACAGTCAGGTTCATTGCCTCCGGCTTCAAGAGGCCATCGGCCTTCAGACTGCTTAGAACCACCTTCCCGGTTGCTCGCGCGATCTCCCGGCGAATATGCACCATATCGTCGCCGAGTATCCGAATCTGCTTGCCGACCCTAGAGGGGCCCGCCGACGAAGGCTGTTGCTCGGCAGGCCGAGTTTCCAACTCAGCGATACGCACTTGGGCGGCCTCCAAGGTTTGCCGAGTATCCTCCAGCTCCTTCTCCAGCTGGGACACCTTCTTCGCCATTTCCAGCTCGGCGGCCCGTACAGATGAAGACAGCGGTTAGCAAACATCCATCGGCACGAAAGGCGACTAATCCCAAGAAACCAGAAAGGCGACGAGGGAGTACCTCCTGGTCTTTCCACTTGGCGGCCTCCAGCCCCATGGTGATGAGCTTCTTGCTCTGCACCTTGATCACCTGCTCGTATTCAAGCAGTTTCCTCGCCGTCGCATGACCGAGCTCGGCAACTCGCAGGTAAGCTCGCGAGCTCTGATGGGCGAGATACTCGGCCGAAACCTCTTGCAGGGATTCGGCGTCCGCGCGACCATAGAGAGCGAACATCACGTCGAACGCCTTGCCCGCATCCTCCCAATCCTCCGAACAGGCGGGGAGGTTGGTGCTCAAAGTCACTTCATGGGCTCGCTCAGCCCAGGACACCAGAGGGCGGTCATAGGCATCCTCGCCTCGAACGCCTTCGCCAAAGAGCGGATGATTGCTGGGCTCACCAGCCTCCGAGAGATTCGCCTTCGCCCTCAGGTCCCTCTTGGCGACCTCTTTCTTCATCGCAGTCTCGACGGACTTCGCCTTGACCTTCCTCTTCTTCGAGGGCCCAGCATCATCGTCGGCGACCTCCTGATCATCGCCGCCTGGCGACAAATCGACCGGAATAGAAGCCCCCGCCTTTGGCGCCAAGGGAAGAAGCTCGCTCGGTAAGGAGCGAGTAGCTGCATCAAGACATACAGGGAAGAGCATCAGACACCGACTGAAGACAAGTGGCGAGCATGACCAAGTACTCGCTTGGAAGACTACCTTCACCAGGGAACACCTCGGCGAGTTCATCTACTCGCCTCCTCCAGAGGACGACATCCAGCCGGCGACCTCGGAAGCTGTCGAGTAGCTTCTCCCGGCTCTCCTCCAAATAAGGGGCAGCGAAGGCACTCTCTGCCGGCTGGAAAGATGAAGTCGGCACGACGCCAAAGTCGCCCTTGATGACGACTATTCGCTCGGTCCAGCGATGGTTCTTGTTCGACGTGCCGACCAGCGTGCAAACATGGCTGCACAAGAAGACGACGCCCTCGCCAGTGGCGCTAAAGTGGAATACTCGCCGGAAGACGGAGAGATCAAAGGCGATCTTCTGATCGCGCAGGTAGCAGAGGAACCCCACGATCATCGCCACTCCGTTTGGGTTGATTTGCGCCGGGACTATCCCGTGATAGCGGAGTATCTGGCAGACCTCCGACCACAAGGGTAGTCGTAGGCCGACTTCAAAGTGGCGGATGGGGAAGACCAACTCGGTCGCCGAGAAGGAGTTCAGGCGTTCATCCTCGCGATGAAGCCTGGCGACATACTCCGACAACAAATACTTGGCAGAGAACTCCTTCAGGTCGCTCGCCCGAGTAATCGGCTTCTTGAAAGAAGTCGCCTCGAAGTTCTTCGCATGACTCGCACGGCGAATAGCTTCCTCACCAGCCATTCAGGAAGGAAGGGATTGAAGAAGCGAGTATCAAAGGTGCGAGGAGAGGAGCAACTGGCAGATACTCGCTGGAAAGAAAGGGAAGATCGCCAAAAGCGTAATAAGTACGTACCCACCCCCCTATTTATAGTACTCGACGAAACTTGGCTTGCCGCGTACGCCACCGCGAGCACGAGTCAGGGGTGGCGAGTATCGAGGAAAGTCGCCAAAACCAAAGGTCCACGTCAAATCACCAGTGCCGAACGAGCGAGTACCTGCATCAGATCACTAGGATGCCCGCAACATCAACGCAACATTCAACAAATACTCGCGGAAACAAAAAACAAAAAAGAAAATCAAGACATCACCGCAAGCAGGAAAGGTGGCAAGGGCGATATTCATACTCGCCAATTAGCAAATTACTTGAAGAAATCAAACTATTCAGAATTACAAAACATTTGCCAGAAGGCGACTAGCTACTACAAAAAGAAGAAAGACAGGATCCTAGGGGTTCGCCTGAGCATCGGGAAGTTGTGGTTGTCGCCCAACCCAGCCCATGCTGCGAGCTCGCTTAAAATGCTCGAAGGCCACGGACATCGCATCCTCGCCTTGTCGCAGCTGCTCCTCCATCCTCGTCAGGCGACCAACGGAGCCCGTGCTCGCACGCATCCCCACCAGCTCGTCATGATGCAACTGCTGGCGATGCTCCATCCTACCAACCCGGCGCTCCAGATCGCTGACAGACTGAAGGCGAGATTCTACACTAGCCAGACGAGTATCGAACTCTTCCAGTCGTGATGCTCGCACCTCCAGCTCGGTCAGACGACGCTGAGAGTCAACAGCCGCCAAGAGCTCCACTCGCGCTTCCACCGCAGTCAGACGCCGATGAGACTCGCTGATCGCCAGACGCTCCAACTTCGCCTCCAAGTCCAGGATGGCGCGAGTAGCCCACTCCTGATACTCGCGGGAGGGAAGCCCGACCCCGTCAACCAGAGCCCCGATAGGGGTGTGAGCGCGAGCTGCAGAAGAAGACATAAAAGCAAACCCTTAGTGGCGAGTAGCGGGAAGACCCTTCTTTGAAGATATTCGGAAAAACAGCGACTCCATTTACCAGGCCGATGAGCATCATTCCGCAAGTCGCAGCGAGGACTCCGAGATGGTCGGCGAGGAGAGCCCCTTCCCCGATGCGGGGACAGACTGCGACGAGCGCCATCTCGCCGGTTGGAGTGCGATCCGCCGATGTGCTCCCTGCTGGAATGCACATCACCCCGACCGCGACCATCCACTGGTCGCCCTCCCCCTCTGGGAGCGAAGAAGCCAGAAGACCCCGCCACCCCGCCTCGGCGCGAGGACTCAGCCGAATGAGTGGTAGGAGCCGAGGAAGAAAGAAGGCGACGATCATCTTGCGTATCGGCAGGAGGTGGAAACGGAGGAGGTAGAGGAAGTTCGTCCGCGGGCCGTCGCGGGCTGCTCGCCACCTCTGGTTGCTGCAAAGGCGGTGGCGGCGGAGGAGGGTTACTCGCTGAAGGAGCCCTCTGCTCGCTCATCGGCCTCTTGTCCACCGCAGAGCTGTGAAGGATCCGCACTGATCCGCCCCGACGAGTTCCTCCCCCAGTCCTGGGCGGGATCATAGGCGATGATCGCAGAGGAGTGGCGCTCAAAGGCTCCTCCCGAGCATCGGCCAGTAGCGGATCTGCGGGATAGTGTAGAAAACATCAGAAATTAACCGACACTTGGGCGACTAAACCTGAAAAAGCGGCAAGTAGGTAGCTCTCACTTTGCGCAGGGAGAGCTTCAGTTTGACCTTGAACCGAGATCCCAGCAGTACTCGTCTCAGGAGCTACATTCGACGAAGGAGGATCAGGAGCAGGCGAGCCGCCCGACTGACCGAGACCCAAGTCGGCGAGTACCTGCTGGGTAGTGCCGACCTGAGAATCAGCGACATTCTCGGGGGCGTCGGCATTCTTCTTCTTCTTGTTCTTCTTCTCCTTCTTCCTCTCAAGCCTCTTCCTCTTCCTAGAAGCGAGGAAGTCCTCAAGCTCGGCGTCGCGAGCAGGCTTCCGCAACGCTGGCAGCAGACTAGCAAGCTCGGCCAAATCAGCGGCAGCTTCCTCGGCAATACTACGCGACATCTTGAAGCGAGATCAAAAAAGCCTTGCCATCAGAGACCCCTCCCCCTCTATATATAGAGCCAGGGCGACGGAAGCGAGATGCCGACTATCAATCAATACTCGCCAGAAAGACAGGTCGTCGAATCAGGGTTGGATGATTCTTTCCGAGCAACTACGTTACTCGCAAAGAGCGGGGATTGTGTACAACCCTCATTCTCCGAGGGTAGGCCCATTCAAAGCCACGTAGGCAGAAGTCAAAGTCAAAAAGTCAACACAGAAGTCAATAGTTCGAGATACCAAGATAAAGTCGGTCAGCAAGCATAGTGGAAGAGTTCGTCAAACGTAGGAGCAGAAGAAAGCCTAGGCGAGTAGGGGTGCACTCGTGCGAGTAGCCCGGATACTCGCCAAAAGGTGGGCGACCATAGGTGATACTCGCCCATTTTCCCGGGGAGATCGCCTCAATGTCGCTAGTCGCCGGGCAGGGGCTGGGCTATAAAAACCCCCCTACCCCTTGGTTTTCCTATAAATAGGACCCCAGGGGTACTTGGATTGGCACCTGGACTTGAGCTCTCGAAACCCTGCTCTTGCATTCTGGAACCTGTCGCACTTGGCCGCTACTCCCGGTACTAGCCAAGCCGGTGCCTTCCTTGTACCCTGCTCGGCCATTTTTGGTCTTGGAGGGGAAGTCTCTTCGGAGCTTCTGGGTACGTGGTGGGACCTCCCTGCCGCAGCACCTGGGGTCCTGTTTGTTGCTCTTCTAGCTTCTTCGTCGTTGCCAGCCAAGCCATCTCGTTGGGTTGCTGGGCGAGTAGCCTCCGGCTGCATCGGTCCGAATCTTGAGGTCAGGATTTTCCTGGCGTCAACACCAATGGCACGCGCCTTGCGTCGCTTATTAGTCATGGTTTTCTTGGTCGTATTTCTGTTGATCGGTCTCATTCTTGTACGGGTTGTAAGCTTGGTAAACAGCTCCAACTCCCTTATCCGTCTAGTGAGTCAAGATTTTCGCGTCCTTTTGATTTAGTTCATTCTGATGTCTGGGGTCCCGCACCTTTTGTATCAAAGGGCGGTCATCGATATTATGTTATATTTGTTGATGATTATTCTCGTTACTGTTGGATTTACTTTATGCATGCTCGTTCTGATTTCTTCCAGATATATGCTACATTTTCTGCTATGGTGCGCACCCAGTTTTCCGCTTCCATTCGTATTTTTCGCTTCGATTCTGGGGGGGAGTACCTCTCTCATGTTTTTCGCGATCTGCTGGCTACTCATAGCACTCTCCCCCAGCTTTCCTGTCCCGGTGCCCACGCTCAGAATGGCATCGCTGAAAGGAAGCATCGTCATATTGTCGAGACAGCACGCACTCTTCTTATCTCATCTCATGTCCCTCCTCACTTTTGGGTTGAGGCTGTTTCCACTGCTGTCTATCTTATTAACCTACAACCATCCACCTTCCTTCAGGGCCAGTGTCCTGGTGAGTGTTTGTACTCTCGACCTCCACGTTACACTCATCTTCGTGTTTTTGGTTGTCGGTGTTACGTCCTTCTCCCTCCACGAGAGCGCACTAAGCTCTCTGCTCAGTCTGTACCATGTGTCTTTCTTGGGTATAGTACTGAGCACAAGGGCTATCGATGTTATGACCCTGTTGCACGTCGTCTTCGTATCTCACGTGACGTCACTTTTGATGAGTCTCACCCATTCTTTGTGTCATCCGTCTCTCCGACCTCACACTCATCTGTTACTTCATCTGATGTGCAGTTTCTCACTCTTCCTATCTCTCCACCGGTATGTCCTCCTCCTCTCCTCCTACCACCGACCACTCCATCTCCGACCTCTCCGACCTCTACTTCCACCTCTTCCTCTGATACGCTCGTCGCTCCCCTTCCATATCACTACACTCGTCGTCCCCCTCTTGGTCCCTCGTCTCCTGTGCCCCCCGACTCAGTGCCCGTCTCCTCCAGCGAGGTCCCTATGGATGATCCTCCTGCTCATCGCAACCCACCTCGTGAGCGACGTCCTCCCGACCGCCTCAGCCTTGCTACACTACCTCTGGACCTGCCTGCTCTCCCTGCTACTTCTTGTGGTACTCCAGAGCCGACTTCCTATCGTGAGGCTGCCCAGATACCTGAGTGGCAGACTACTATGTCTGCTGAGTTGGAGGCGCTTGAGCGCACTCGTACCTGGGAGTTTGTTCCTCTGCCCCCTAGCGTTGTTCCTATTACTTGCAAGTGGGTCTTCAAGGTGAAGACTCGCTCGGATGGTTCTGTAGAGAGGTACAAGGCCCGCCTCGTGGCTCGTGGTTTTCAGCAGGAGCGGGGACGTGACTATGATGAGACTTTTGCCCCAGTTGCTCACATGACCACGATCCGCACTCTTGTTGTGGTTGCAGTTGTTCATCGCTGGTCTCTGTTCCAGCTCGATGTGAAGAACGCTTTTCTTCACGGTGACCTTCAGCAGGAGGTGTACATGCTCCCTCCTCCCGGCCTTTCCTCTCCTCCAGGACTTGTTAGCCGCTTGAGACGAGCTCTTTACGGGCTCAAGCAGGCGCCCCGCGCGTGGTTTGCTCGTTTCAGTTCGGTCATTACTGCCGCCGGTTTTCAGCCAAGCCCGCATGATCCAGCCTTGTTTGTGCACTCCTCTTCTCGTGGCCGGACTCTTCTATTACTTTATGTGGATGACATGATCATTACAGGTGATGACCCTACTCATGTCACATTCGTCAAACATCACCTCCAGCAGCAGTTTCAGATGACTGATCTTGGACAGCTGAGTTATTTCTTGGGCCTTGAGGTCACCTCTACAGACCGTGATTTTCAGCTCTCTCAGCGGCGTTACACATCAGATCTCTTAGCTCAGGCTGCTCTCTCTGACTCTCGCACCGTGGACACCCCTATGGAGCTTCACCTTCAGTTACGACCGGATGATGGAGTTCCACTCTCTGATCCTACTCGTTATCGTCACATTGTCGGGAGCCTCGTCTACCTTACTATTACTCGGCCCGACATTGCACATGTTGTTCATGTTTTGAGCCAGTTTGTTGGTGCGCCTACCTCTGTGCATTATGGTCATCTACTGCGGCTATTGCGTTATCTCCGGGCGACGACTTCACGTGGTCTCTTCTACTCTAGTAGCAGTTCTCTGCAGCTTCGTGCTTACTCGGATGCTACTTGGGCCAGTGATCCCGTTGACCGCCGATCTATTACTGGTTTCTGTCTATTCTTGGGTACTTCACTTATTGCCTGGAAGTCCAAGAAACAGACCGGGGTTTCTCGCTCCAGTACTGAGGCTGAGCTGCGTGTCATGGCTACTACTACTGAGGACATTATTTGGCTTCGCTAGCTCCTTGAGGATCTTAGTGTCTCTTCTCCGGATCCCACTCCACTCCACTGTGATAACACCGGTGCCATTCAGATCACCTTGAATCCGGTGAAGCATTCTCTTTCCAAGCATATCGGGGTGGATGCTTTCTTCCTTCGTGAGCAGTATGGTCGGGGAACTCTTGCTCCTTCCTTTGTTCCTTCTGAGCAGCAGCTTGCAGACTTGATGACTAAGCCGCAGACTCGGTCCCAACATGCTTATCTATTATCCAAACTCTCAGTGTATGAACCCCCGTGAGTTTGAGGGGGGGTGTTAGATGTATTATGCTTATATTGTATCTCTTGTGTATATATATATACTTGTATCCTTAAGTGTGAATATACAAGATTTCATTATTCCTATCATATATGAGGATTTTGGCAGATTAAATAAATACCATAAAAAACAATTTTCAAGATTTAAGAAGGGTAAAAATCATTTCAGTCACTGAATTTACAAGGTAATGTCAATTAGGTCCCTAAACTTTTATGTTATGTCCTTTTCAATCTTTTGGCTAATATTTGGCTTCATTTTGATTGCATTTCAAGAGCTAAAAAAGATCTCTAGATAAGAAGTTCAAAGGCTATTTTGACGCAACTAAAATTTTAGGAACTAATTTGATATTAGTTTTAAACCTCAGAGACTGATATGATTTTTACATGATTTAAAAAGCCGTGGATTTATTGAATTAATTAAATCCTACTTGATTTAAAATTCTGCATTTTGGCAAACAGCCATTGAGGTTCAATTAGAGTTCAAAAACTAGAGGTCAAAATCACAGGTAAATGGAAGGAGGAAACAACAAAAAATGGCGGCATTGCTTTCACAACTTGAATAACTATTATACCTTAACTTTGTAGCCTCTGAGCATCAGCTTGCGGACAAGAATCCTTCCAATCCTGCTCGTGGCTCCGACCACCAGCACGGTGGTGTCCTGCGCTTCCGGGATGGTGAACTCACACATCGGCCCGCGGATCAATACGCTGTCGAGCAGACGCTCGTCGGTGGAGGTCGTCGAGAGCTGCCCCAGCCCGGAAAACTTTCTCCACACCTCATCGAATATCTGCCGCGACCGCCGCCCCAACCCCACCGGATTCATGTCATCCAGCGACAGCGACACCTGCTTGCTGCCCGAACCCTCCGCCACCAAATCGACCGCCTCTTTCGGTGATGGAGCGTCCTCCTTCTTGGCATCCTTATTCTGCTTCTTCGGACCACCTTTGCCTCCTCTCCCCGCCATCTCGCCGCCGGTACCTGCGCTCAATTTGCTCATCGGCCCTGCGAGGGAAGGGCGCCCCGAAGTGGAGGTAGGTTTGTTGGGGTACGGGAGACGGAGGCCGAGGAAATTCCTTTTCCTGCTCAGCACATTAGAAGATGCAGCGGCGGTGATGCTGCCGCCGTGCAGGGCCATCGCGCCGGCCAACTGTTCGATGCGAAGGCGATGTGGGTGTTGGGAACAAGGAAGGAGTATGTATTGCTTACGCTTTCCCAATCTGCTCGGAAGGATGACAGTGCAGCCGCCATGGCGCTAATTCAGCCACAAGATGGTGAAGAGGGGGAGAGTAGAGATAGAGATAGGGATGGATGCTATCGATTTCAACGTTTAGATATATCTGTTCTTCTTTTTATCCAACGGTTAGGTAATCATAATTTTTGGAAATTGTTATTCGCAGATCATAAATGGCTATTCGCATATTAACCTTTTCTTAGTTTACAAATTGTTATCCGCAGACCAATTTTAGACTTGCATTCAATATTTTTTTCTCCTGAGCAAGTCCCGACAACGAAGGAACAACTCTGACGACCTTCTGAGCACTTCAGTGTGTGCACGGATCGTGATTCGTAAAAAAATGCATGAATAGAGACCGAGTTGAGGAAGAAACATGATTTCTTCACCGTTCATGCATTTTCGGTTTCTTTGGGAAGATTTAAATAGCTAGGATTTGTTTGGGAAGATTTATATAGCTATGGTTACTCTTTGCCAAACAAACTGAAATCGCATGAACGGTGAAGAAATCGTCTTTCTTCCTCAACTCAGTCTCTATCCGCGCATTTATTTTATGAATCACGATCCGTGTACACATTGAAGTGCTCAGAAGGTTGTCACAGATGTTCCATCGTTGTCCGATCCTGGTTAGGAGAACAAAGATATCGAATGCTCAAGTCTAAAATTGGTCTGCGGATAACAATTTGTAAATTAGAAAAAGTTGGTCTAAGAATAGCCATTTATGATCTGTGGATAACAATTGCCTAATTTTTTTATTGAGAGGTGGGGTCCACTTTCCACTCCCGAATAGTGTTCAAATATAAGCTAGATAAATACACCAAATTCTTAAATTCGTTTTAGGGTAAAATTTAATTTTGTTTTCTTAACGAACTTGTTGACGCCAGGAAAATCCTGACCTCAAGATTCGGACCGATGCAGCCCGAGGTTACTGATCCTGCGGTCCAACTCCACGGCTCTGATAGCTAAAATAGGAGAGAGAAAATGACTAAGCACACCCCAGGTGCTCCAGCAGGGAGGTCCCACCACGTACCCGGAAGTTTGGGAGAAACTTCCCCTCCGCAACCAAAAGCTGGGCGAGGTACTAGACGGGCATGGATTTGGCGAGTATCCAACTTGGGGGGACCTCGACCACTTCCCAAAGTGCCATTTCTAGTACCCCTGGGGGTCTATTTATAGAGAATCCTAGGGGGGGTACAGGCGAGTATACTGCCTCTGCTCGCGAGTTACAAGGGCTACTCGCGAGATACTCGCCCATACTAGCGAGATACTCGCCCATACTCGCCTCTGCTCGCCCCTTGCTCGCCATACTCGCCCCTTGCTCGCCATACTCGCCCCTTGCTCGCCATACTCGCCCCTTGCTCGCCATACTCGCCCCTTCTCGCCCAGCTCGCCTCTTGCTCCTGCTGGCTGAGTTGCCTTGTGTCTTGGACTGCCGGCTCCTGTGCTGACCCTTTGACCTTGACTTCAGCCTACGTGGCTTTGAATGGGTCTACCTTGGAGAATGAGGGTTGTACACAATCCCCGCTCTTTGCGAGTAACGTAGTTGCTCGGAAAGAATCATCCAACCCTTATTCGACGAGCTGTCTTTCTGGCGAGAAAAGGTCGACACCTCACAGGAGTCGAGCTCAACTGGAAGCGAATACAAGGTCGACACCTTCTAGGAGCCGAGCTCAACTAGAGGCAGATACAAGGTCGACACCTTCTAGGAGCCGAGCTCAACTAGAGGTGAAGAGAAGGTCGACACCCCGCAGGAGCCGAGCTCAACTGGAGGCGGAGAGAAGGTCGACACCTTCTAGGAGCCGAGCTCAACTAGAGGTGAAGAGAAGGTCGACACCCCGCAGGAGCCGAGCTCAACTGGAGGCGGAGAGAAGGTCGACACCTTCTAGGAGCCGAGCTCAACTAGAGGCGGAGAGAAGGTCGACACCTCGCAGGAGCCGAGCTCAACTGGAGGCGGATATAAGGTCGACACCTTCTAGGAGCCGAGCTCAACTAGAGGCGGAGAGAAGGTCGACACCTTCTAGGAGCCGAGCTCAACTGGAGGCGGAGAGAAGGTCGACACCTCGCAGGAGCCGAGCTCAACTGGAGGCGGATACAAGGTCGACACCTTCTAGGAGCCGAGCTCAACTAGAGGCGGAGAGAAGGTCGACACCTTCTAAGACCCGAGCTCAACTAGAGGCGGAGAGAAGGTCGACACCTCGCAGGAGCCGAGCTCAACTGGAGGCGGATACAAGGTCGACACCTTCTAGGAGCCGAGCTCAACTAGAGGCGGAGAGAAGGTCGACACCTTCTAGGAGCCGAGCTTAACTAGAGGCGGAGAGAAGGTCGACACCTTCTAGGAGCCGAGCTCAACTAGAGGTGAAGAGAAGGTCGACACCTCACAGGAGTCGAGCTCAACTAGAGGCGGAGAGAAGGTCGACACCTTCTAGGAGCCGAGCTCAACTAGAGGCGGATACAAGGTCGACACCTCGCAGGAGCCGAGCTCAACTAGAGGTGGAGAGAAGGTCGACACCTTCTAGGAGCCGAGCTCAACTAGAGGTGAAGAGAAGGTCGACACCCCGCAGGAGCCGAGATCAACTGGAGGCGGAGAGAAGGTCGACACCTTCTAGGAGCCGAGCTCAACTAGAGGCGGAGAGAAGGTCGACACCTCGCAGGAGCCGAGCTCAACTGGAGGCGGATATAAGGTCGACACCTTCTAGGAGCCGAGCTCAACTAGAGGCGGAGAGAAGGTCGACACCTTCTAGGAGCCGAGCTCAACTGGAGGCGGATACAAGGTCGACACCTTCTAGGAGCCGACCTCAACTAGAGGCGGAGAGAAGGTCGACACCTTCTAGGAGTCGAGCTCAACTAGAGGCGGAGAGAAGGTCGACACCTCGCAGGAGCCGAGCTCAACTGGAGGCGGATACAAGGTCGACACCTTCTAGGAGCCGAGCTCAACTAGAGGCGGAGAGAAGGTCGACACCTTCTAGGAGCCGAGCTCAACTAGAGGCGGAGAGAAGGTCGACACCTCGCAGGAGCCGAGCTCAACTGGAGGCGGATACAAGGTCGACACCTTCTAGGAGCCGAGCTCAACTAGAGGCGGAGAGAAGGTCGACACCTTCTAGGAGCCGAGCTTAACTAGAGGCGGAGAGAAGGTCGACACCTTCTAGGAGCCGAGCTCAACTAGAGGTGAAGAGAAGGTCGACACCCCGCAGGAGCCGAGCTCAACTGGAGGCGGAGAGAAGGTCGACACCTTCTAGGAGCCGAGCTCAACTAGAGGCGGAGAGAAGGTCGACACCTCGCAGGAGCCGAGCTCAACTGGAGGCGGATATAAGGTCGACACCTTCTAGGAGCCGAGCTCAACTAGAGGCGGAGAGAAGGTCGACACCTTCTAGGAGCCGAGCTCAACTGGAGGCGGAGAGAAGGTCGACACCTCGCAGGAGCCGAGCTCAACTGGAGGCGGATACAAGGTCGACACCTTCTAGGAGCCGAGCTCAACTAGAGGCGGAGAGAAGGTCGACACCTTCTAAGACCCGAGCTCAACTAGAGGCGGAGAGAAGGTCGACACCTCGCAGGAGCCGAGCTCAACTGGAGGCGGATACAAGGTCGACACCTTCTAGGAGCCGAGCTCAACTAGAGGCGGAGAGAAGGTCGACACCTTCTAGGAGCCGAGCTTAACTAGAGGCGGAGAGAAGGTCGACACCTTCTAGGAGCCGAGCTCAACTAGAGGTGAAGAGAAGGTCGACACCTCACAGGAGTCGAGCTCAACTAGAGGCGGAGAGAAGGTCGACACCTTCTAGGAGCCGAGCTCAACTAGAGGTGAAGAGAAGGTCGACACCCCGCAGGAGCCGAGCTCAACTGGAGGCGGAGAGAAGGTCGACACCTTCTAGGAGCCGAGCTCAACTAGAGGCGGAGAGAAGGTCGACACCTCGCAGGAGCCGAGCTCAACTGGAGGCGGATATAAGGTCGACACCTTCTAGGAGCCGAGCTCAACTAGAGGCGGAGAGAAGGTCGACACCTTCTAGGAGCCGAGCTCAACTGGAGGCGGAGAGAAGGTCGACACCTCGCAGGAGCCGAGCTCAACTGGAGGCGGATACAAGGTCGACACCTTCTAGGAGCCGAGCTCAACTAGAGGCGGAGAGAAGGTCGACACCTTCTAAGACCTGAGCTCAACTAGAGGCGGAGAGAAGGTCGACACCTCGCAGGAGCCGAGCTCAACTGGAGGCGGATACAAGGTCGACACCTTCTAGGAGCCGAGCTCAACTAGAGGCGGAGAGAAGGTCGACACCTTCTAGGAGCCGAGCTTAACTAGAGGCGGAGAGAAGGTCGACACCTTCTAGGAGCCGAGCTCAACTAGAGGTGAAGAGAAGGTCGACACCTCACAGGAGTCGAGCTCAACTAGAGGCGGAGAGAAGGTCGACACCTTCTAGGAGCCGAGCTCAACTGGAGGCGGATACAAGGTCGACACCGCGCAGGAGCCGAGCTCAACTAGAGGTGGAGAGAAGGTCGACACCTTCTAGGAGCCGAGCTCAACTAGAGGTGAAGAGAAGGTCGACACCCCGCAGGAGCCGAGCTCAACTGGAGGCGGATAGAAGGTCGACACCTTCTAGGAGCCGAGCTCAACTAGAGGCGGAGAGAAGGTCGACACCTCGCAGGAGCCGAGCTCAACTGGAGGCGGATATAAGGTCGACACCTTCTAGGAGCCGAGCTCAACTAGAGGCGGAGAGAAGGTCGACACCTTCTAGGAGCCGAGCTCAACTGGAGGCGGATACAAGGTCGACACCTTCTAGGAGCCGAGCTCAACTAGAGGCGGAGAGAAGGTCGACACCTTCTAGGAGCCGAGCTCAACTAGAGGCGGAGAGAAGGTCGACACCTCGCAGGAGCCGAGCTCAACTGGAGGCGGATACAAGGTCGACACCTTCTAGGAGCCGAGCTCAACTAGAGGCGGAGAGAAGGTCGACACCTTCTAGGAGCCGAGCTCAACTAGAGGCGGAGAGAAGGTCGACACCTCGCAGGAGCCGAGCTCAACTGGAGGCGGATACAAGGTCGACACCTTCTAGGAGCCGAGCTCAACTAGAGGCGGAGAGAAGGTCGACACCTTCTAGGAGCCGAGCTTAACTAGAGGCGGAGAGAAGGTCGACACCTTCTAGGAGCCGAGCTCAACTAGAGGTGAAGAGAAGGTCGACACCCCGCAGGAGCCGAGCTCAACTGGAGGCGGAGAGAAGGTCGACACCTTCTAGGAGCCGAGCTCAACTAGAGGCGGAGAGAAGGTCGACACCTCGCAGGAGCCGAGCTCAACTGGAGGCGGATATAAGGTCGACACCTTCTAGGAGCCGAGCTCAACTAGAGGCGGAGAGAAGGTCGACACCTTCTAGGAGCCGAGCTCAACTGGAGGCGGAGAGAAGGTCGACACCTCGCAGGAGCCGAGCTCAACTGGAGGCGGATACAAGGTCGACACCTTCTAGGAGCCGAGCTCAACTAGAGGCGGAGAGAAGGTCGACACCTTCTAAGACCCGAGCTCAACTAGAGGCGGAGAGAAGGTCGACACCTCGCAGGAGCCGAGCTCAACTGGAGGCGGATACAAGGTCGACACCTTCTAGGAGCCGAGCTCAACTAGAGGCGGAGAGAAGGTCGACACCTTCTAGGAGCCGAGCTTAACTAGAGGCGGAGAGAAGGTCGACACCTTCTAGGAGCCGAGCTCAACTAGAGGTGAAGAGAAGGTCGACACCTCACAGGAGTCGAGCTCAACTAGAGGCGGAGAGAAGGTCGACACCTTCTAGGAGCCGAGCTCAACTAGAGGTGAAGAGAAGGTCGACACCCCGCAGGAGCCGAGCTCAACTGGAGGCGGAGAGAAGGTCGACACCTTCTAGGAGCCGAGCTCAACTAGAGGCGGAGAGAAGGTCGACACCTCGCAGGAGCCGAGCTCAACTGGAGGCGGATATAAGGTCGACACCTTCTAGGAGCCGAGCTCAACTAGAGGCGGAGAGAAGGTCGACACCTTCTAGGAGCCGAGCTCAACTGGAGGCGGATACAAGGTCGACACGTTCTAGGAGCCGAGCTCAACTAGAGGCGGAGAGAAGGTCGACACCTTCTAGGAGCCGAGCTCAACTAGAGGCGGAGAGAAGGTCGACACCTTCTAGGAGCCGAGCTCAACTAGAGGTGAAGAGAAGGTCGACACCTCACAGGAGTCGAGCTCAACTAGAGGCGGAGAGAAGGTCGACACCTTCTAGGAGCCGAGCTCAACTGGAGGCGGATACAAGGTCGACACCTCGCAGGAGCCGAGCTCAACTAGAGGTGGAGAGGTCCAAGGGGACAAACCATCTCAAGGCCTCCATCCTATTGCGTTTGATGAATGCTGATCGGTCAAATCGATCATCTCTTCGTCAAGCTGGGGGGTTGGCGTCCGGACTCTCCTCTGATAACCTCTCCAGTCGGATGGGAAGTGCAGTCAGGGGGTAACTCGGCCAACGTGCAAGGGGGGAGCTGATCTCGACCGTCAATGCAGAGGCTTGGTCTTAGGAGGACTCTCTCCCGAGGCGTTATCCCACCACCCGACTTGGGTTTTTACGAGAGTCGAGTCGGAGACCTATCCCCCAATCGGTCACCAGGTTGCAGAAGAGTCTTCATACTATCACTCAACAATCAGAGGGGATTAACCGCACCAACCCATATGATTGGAATAAAATACAAGAGATATTAGGCTTTGTCGCAAGAGGTCAAATGACACCTTTATACAAGGGTCCCTCAGTCAGGTAAATCGATCATCGCTTCGACGAGTTGGGAGGTCGGCGTCCAGACTTTCTCCTGATAATCTCACCAGTCGGATGAGAAATGCAGTCGGTGGGAACCGCGGCCAACGTGCAAGGGGGGAGCTGATCTCGGCCGTCATTGCAGAGGCTTGGACTTAGGGGTATGTATACCGAGGCATTGTCCCATCACCCGTTCTGGGTTTTACGAGAATCAAGTCGGAGGCTCGTTTCCCAACCTGTCGTGGAGATCGGTTTCACCTACTTCAAAAAGCTCTTGCCAGAAGAGAAAAACAACTCTCGCGGCCCATGTTTCAGGGGGCGGGGAATTTTTATTTAAATGGAATAAACACAAGGAGGGGGAGAATAGACCTTCCCGCTCAGGGATAGAACCTTTTCAGGTCATTGCCGCTCCAGGTATTCCCAAGCGATTCCCCTTCATGATTCTACAGGCGGTCTCTGCCAGTCTCGAATGCCTCTTGAACGATGAAAGATCCCTCCTAGTTCAGTTCGAGCTTCTCGATGACAAGTGATCTCCTTGTTGAGCCTTTAGGTACTTCTGAGCAGTTCTTCATCTCATAGAACAAACCATGAAGGGGACTGACAGTCGGGGAGGTTCCAAAGGAACACACCATCCCCAGGTCTCCATCCCACTTGGGTGTTGAATGGCAACCCAACCTATTTCACCTTATGAGTAAGACCCCTCATGGATCATAGCCGACGGAAGGAGATCATCGGTGATAAGAAGCTTGCAGAATACCAAGCTTGGAGACGTCATGAGTAAGCATTCTCATGGAACATCCTTCATGAAGATCATCGCGAGTAGAAGCTCGCGGAACACCAACTTTGAGACGTCACGAGTAAACATCCTCGTGGAATATACGCCCTTGATGAAGATCATCGCGAGTAGGAACTCGCGGAACATCAGCTTTGAGACGTCACGAGTCAGCATCCTCGTGGAATGTAAGCCCTTGATGAAGATCATCGCGAGTAGGAACTCGCGGAACATCAGCTTTGAGACGTCACGAGTCAGCATCCTTGTGGAATATATGCCCTTGATGAAGATCATCACGATTAGGAGGTCACTGAGCATCAACTTGGAGACCTCGCGAGTAGCTTATATGCTTTCCCTGAGTGGCGAACTCGTCATGAATCATCCTGTTTGTTAGTCAGACAAAAGCACTCGCGGGCTTTTACCAAAGCACCCGTAAGTATGATCATGTGTGGAAATCATTGACATTGAAGAAGGAGGAAACTGAGGGGAGGAGTGTTCCTTTTTACATAAGACCCCCTACGCAGAGGGTTCGGGGGTTCAGGAACCCGCCACTCTTGAACTAGACACCAGGTTCTCACCACCTTGCGAGTAGAAAACTCAACCTCGCGAGTAGAGAACTCGCTTATGGGCGAGTATAGAAGAATCTTGCTCGCCTACCTGAAGTCGCCAATTTGATGCTGCTCGCCTATGTGCGAGTAAGGAAGAAGCTCGCCTATGGGCGAGTATTGAAGAAGCTCGCCTATGGCCGAGTATTGAAGAAGCTCGCCTATGGCCGAGTATTGAAGAAGCTCGCCTGCCTGCACGAAGTCGCCTATGCCGAGTAACAAGGAAGCTCGCCTATGGCCGAGTAAGGATGGCGAGTAAGGAAGGATCTCGCCACTATCCAGGAAGCTCGCCTCTCTTCCGAGTAAAGTCGCTGGTCTGAACTTATCTCTGGATCTCTCCTGCAGGAACTCGCCTATGGCGAGTAGGGATCTCGCCATCTGGAACTCGGCTCTGGATCTCGCCATCTGGAACTCGCCTATGGCGAGTAGGGATCTCGCCATCTCCGGAACTCGCCTATGGCGAGTAGGGATCTCGCCATCTGGAACTCGCCTTCAGGATGTCGCCTCTGGAACTCGCCCAACTTGTCGAATGCTCGCGAGTTGCTGCCTTTGGCCTCCATCTCGCCACTTTAAGCCATGAAGCCTTCTCGCAAAAATTTCTTCCTCCGACTACGATCCATGCTCACCGCACCAAAGTGTTGACGCCAGGAAAATCCTGACCTCAAGATTCGGACCGATGCAGCCCGAGGTTACTGATCCTGCGGTCCAACTCCACGGCTCTGATAGCTAAAATAGGAGAGAGAAAATGACTAAGCACACCCCAGGTGCTCCAGCAGGGAGGTCCCACCACGTACCCGGAAGTTTGGGAGAAACTTCCCCTCCGCAACCAAAAGCTGGGCGAGGTACTAGACGGGCATGGATTTGGCGAGTATCCAACTTGGGGGGACCTCGACCACTTCCCAAAGTGCCATTTCTAGTACCCCTGGGGGTCTATTTATAGAGAATCCTAGGGGGGGTACAGGCGAGTATACTGCCTCTGCTCGCGAGTTACAAGGGCTACTCGCCCATACTCGCGAGATACTCGCCCATACTCGCCTCTGCTCGCCCCTTGCTCGTCATACTCGCCCCTTGTTCGCCATACTCGCCCCTTGCTCGCCATACTCGCCCCTTGCTCGCCATACTTGCCCCTTGCTCGCCATACTCGCCCCTTGCTCGCCCAGCTCGCCTCTTGCTCCTGCTGGCTGAGTTGCCTTGTGTCTTGGACTGCCGGCTCCTGTGCTGACCCTTTGACCTTGACTTCAGCCTACGTGGCTTTGAATGGGTCTACCTTGGAGAATGAGGGTTGTACAGAACTTATTTCATATTATGCGCAAAAAGAGAAAATATAGAGCTCAAAGTGCTCATGTGACGGTGTGCTCCTCAGATACGGGTCAGAAAAGAATAAAATGAAAGAAAGTTGTGAGTGAACCTTCGTAAAGAAAGACAAAAGGAACATGATAAGAATTGCACATGTTTCTTTTGAAATAATGTATTAAGTATCCTGTATGGCATACTAAGAGTTGTACATTTTTCACTTTAATTTATTTTGAAATTAAATTAATTTTTATACATTAATATATTTGGTGGATAGATTCTATGTTACTACTCGCATACGTGTGTCTATGCAGAGTTGTCTGAGCTGCTGAAAGTCAAGTGATGGTGAAAGATACATCTTTGTGGGCAATGACAAATCAATTGAACTTGAAGCTATGAGAATTTTTTGGTTATTATTAGACACTTGTCGTTATTTAAATTTGTTTTAGCCTTTTGTTTTATTGTCCTTTAGACGGAATTTAGTTTCTATTTTTATATTGGACAAAATTGAATATTATTGTTCATTTAAAAATAATAAATCTAGTCTCATTTTGAATTCAAATCTTATAGGTGCAAGTTATTTATCTAATAATAATAACAAGTTTGATGTGCACCCGTAAAAATGATACGGGATGCGGTCCTGTATCGCGTACCCAGATGGGTACTCGCCGCGCCGAAACGGGGCGGCGCCCGCCTCACCAAAATGGTGCGGCGCTGCCGCACCTAAAAGGGGGTGCGGCACTGCCGCACCCCCAATTAAAGGGGGTGCGACATTGCCACACCCCCTTCTTCCTTGGGGGGTGCGGCAATGGGGGGTGCGGCATTACCGCACCCCCCCAATGCCCATGTGGCGCGCATCAAGCACATTCGCGTTCGCGCATCAATTGGGGAGTGCCCCACTCCCCAATTGGGGAGTCACGTTACGTGAGCAGTAACTCCCCTTGGGGAGTTATGTGAATAGTAACTCCCCATTTGGGGAGTGCTCCCGGCCACCTCGGCCTCGAGGTCTCCTCGCGGTCGCGCATCAAGCACATTCGCGTTCACTGCGCTCAGAATGCTGACCAAACGACACGCCGGAATATTATTCTTGCATGGCTATTATTCCCCCGTGAGCATTATTCTTGCGGAATATTATTCTTATGGAATATTATTCGCCACGCTCAGAACAATTCCGCGCTAACTGCACGGTAGCAACACCTCCCGAGTCCACATTCAGGCGCGCGCAGAGTGCCCTCAAGTGCACGTTGCACGCCTCCTCGTTCCACCGTTCGCCCGGAACGCTCCGCGCTCGCAGCGCGCTAGAACACTTTCGTGTTCGTTGCGCGGTCAGAACGCCTATAAGCGCGTCTGGAACACTTCCGTGTTCGTTGCACGCTCAGAACGCTTCTGAGCGCGCTTGCGCGCCCGGAACACTTTCGCATCTTTGACATGCTCACATTTTGTCTTTCTAGCATGCTCACATTTTGTCTTTCTAGCTTCTCATATTTCAGGAACAATCCGTCGCCTTTTTCGCCTCCAACAAAACTGCCCGAACTGCCCGAACTGCCCGAACTGCCCGAACTGCCCGAGGGGCAAGATGGTCAATTACGAAAAATGGCGATCCGTGTGCTCCGAACCGGAAAATATGATTCGTCCGCCAGGTGGTTACGGTGGTTACAACGACGAAATTACCGGGCTACCCCCGGCCAAAGCTATAAAAGGAGCCCAATGGCTTCATTTCAAAGGACCTTACCTTCTGCACCCGGGAGAGCTCCTTGAAGATTTTCACGGAATTCTCCTTCGGCACTTGAAGATCTCCGTGGACTTGAAGATTTCCTTCATCCCGAAAGGCGACTCAGTATACTCACTTTTGTTCTCCACAGTTCTCAGAAGGAAAAAGACTTAGTTTTTCTGAAGGTGGCCTGTCACCTTCGGAACTCTCTCTCTCTCTCTCTCTCTCTCTCTCTCTATTATTGTAACGAGCAGCGGTCTGTCGCGCTCGAGTTCTAAGTCTCTAATTGTAACCCCCCAGAAGATAGTGGAAGTTAGTCGGCACAGCTCCGACCGCGTGGTTTTTTACCCTTTCCGGGTTTTCCACGTTAAAAAGTCTCAGTGTACTCAACGAATCTCTAATTGACTGTTTGCGCGCTCGGTTCACTTCCGAGCTAAGGTGGTTCAATTCGACCGGTCTACCAGAGCACCTGAGCGCCCGGCAACAGTTGGCGCCGTCTGTGGGAAACGATTCCCAAAACTCTGCAAAGACTCACTGAAGGAAGCGCTTCGCCACCAATTGCAATGGCAAGAAAAAGTACTCGCACTACTGAAGGATCAGTCCCGGAGGGACGCGTCGACCCAGCTCCCTCCCACTCGCTTATCAATGCGCCTCTCACAGAAGAGGCAGTGCCTGCGCCCGCAGCAATACTGGAAGGGCGCATGCGGCAGATGGAAGAACAGCAAGCCGAGATGCTGGCTCTTGTAAGAAATCTCGGGGCTCCTCGAGTTCCCGTTCAACCGCCAGCGTTGAACGTTCCGCCACCCCCCAGCTCCGAGCCATGCCCCGAACGAGGAGGCCGTTCGAGAGGAAGAAGCCTCAAAGGAATTCTCCGACGCAGCAAGCTCCGCCCATCCTGCTCCGCTAGCTAGAGGCCCAAGAGCTGACCAACATCACCATCTCCCAGGAAGAGCTGTCCCTGGCCGAGCAGTCAAAGAACCACACGAGAAGAAATACGTGATATGATAGAGGAAGAATACATCCAGGCGGGGCGACGCGCAACTCTCGCCCACCGTCCCGCACACCACGGCTCCCCACTGTCGCTCAAGTCCTGGCCCATCCAATTCCGAATGGTTTCAAGCGTCCCAACATCGAGACATTCGATGGGACGGACGATCCGTTGGAACATGTCAATCACTTCACCACCATCATGAGGATTTACAATGCCTCTGATCAGCTCATCTGTCAAGTGTTCCCGGCGACCTTGAAGGGACAAGCGCGCACTTGGTTCTACTCCCTGCGAGATTGGGCCATCAACAACTTCGCAGAAATGACGCAGCAGTTCGTGGACCAGTTCGTCGCCAATCGTAGGATTGTCCGAGATCCCTCCCATCTCTCAGGAATCCGCCAAAATGACGGAGAGACTCTCAAGGATTTTTTTCCGACGCTTCACCTCGGAGGCTCGGCAGATCCCGGGGGTCGACCCCGAGCTCTTACGAGGAGTCTTCCTTGGAGGTCTCCGCCCAAGTGGCTTTTACTCAGCTCTAATGAGAGAAACCGTACCAAGCTATCCTGGTCTCGTTCAGCGAGTCGAAGCCCAGATAGCAGCAGATGAGGCAATTGAGGCGCACCGCCAGCAGTTCGAGGGGAGCTCGAAGAGGAAGAAAGAGGAGTCGCTGCCGCAGACAGTTCCCAATAAGAACAACGAGCATCACGACAACCCCAGCCGAGACCGAAGATCTCGCTAGCATCAGGACTACACTCCCTTGAACACTACCAGGACTAACGTTCTCCTCTCCATCCGCGATAGCAACGCGCTCCGCAAACCCGAACCGCTTACGTCGAGCGGAAGAAACCAGTTGTAATATTGCGACTTCAATCGCGGGCATGGACACAATACTGAAAGCTGCAAGCGGTTGAAGGAGGAAATCGAGCGTCTTGTCCAACAAGGCCTCCTCGAAAGGTTTTTACTAAACCAGGTCCCGAACCAGCATGGTCCGCAGGCTGACAATCCAGTAGAGGACAACATCGTACCCCGACACGGATAGGCGAGCGGTACTGGGCAGGGGAACTTTCCCCCTAGCTAGTAGAGCGCGCACAGCCCGCGTCTCATCTATCATCAATTTCTATTTTTGTTTCTTCTAGTTTTTTGCTTTTAAAACAGTAAGCCACAAGATTGCACTTGTGCACATGTATCCGTTGTGTATTTAAAATTACCACAGTTATTCTCTGCTCTATCAGCAACGCGAATTATCTAAAACAAGGCTACGGAAGTTAAGCTCACGATCTTCGATACTAACACATAGCAGCAAATTCGCCAACATGGTGAAGAGAAGAGGCCTCTCGCGAGTGGAGGATAAGCGTCAAGTACGACAATTTTAACTAGGTCTGCCCAAAAGACCACCTTGCCTCGGCGCTGCTTGGGCGCATTGCCTCGGCGCTGCTTGGGCGCCTTGCCTCGGCCCTGCTTCGGAGCATTGCCTCGACGCTGCTTGGGCGCCTTGCCTCGGCGCTGCTTGGGCGCCTTGCCTCGGCGCTGCTTGGGCGCATTGCCTCGGCGCTGCTTGGGCGCATTGCCTCGGCGCTGCTTGGGCGCCTTGCCTCGGCGCTGCTTGGGCGCCTTGCCTCGGCGCTGCTTGGGCGCCTTGCCTCGGCGCTGCTTGGGCGCCTTGCCTCGGCGCAGCTTGGGCGCCTTGCCTCGGCGCTGCTTGGGCGCCTTGCCTCGGCGCAGCTTGGGCGCCTTGCCTCGGCGCAGCTTGGGCGCCTTGCCTCGGCGCTGCTTGGGCGCCTTGCCTCGGCGCTGCTTGGGCGCCTTGCCTCGGCGCTGCTTGGGCGCCTTGCCTCGGCGCAGCTTGGGCGCCTTGCCTCGGCGCTGCTTGGGCGCCTTGCCTCGGCGCAGCTTGGGCGCCTTGCCTCGGCGCAGCTTGGGCGCCTTGCCTCGGCGCAGCTTGGGCGCCTTGCCTCGGCGCAGCTTGGGCGCCTTGCCTCGGCGCAGCTTGGACGCCTTGCCTCGGCGCTGCTTGGGCGCCTTGCCTCGGCGCTGCTTGGGCGCATTGCCTCGGCGCTGCTTGGGCGCCTTGCCTCGGCGCTGCTTGGGCGCATTGCCTCGGCGCTGCTTGGGCCCCTTGCCTCGGCGCTGCTTGGGCGCCTTGCCTCCGCGCTGCTTGGGCGCCTTGCCTCCGCGCTGCTTGGGCGCCTTGCCTCGGCGCTGCTTGGGCGCATTGCCTCCGCACTGCTTGGGCCCCTTGCCTCGGCGCTGCTTGGGCGCATTGCCTCGACGCTGCTTTGGCGCATTGCCTCGGCACTGCTTGGGCGCCTTGCCTCGACGCTGCTTGGGCGCATTGCCTCGGCGCTGCTTGGGCACCTGGGCACCAAGCTATCTGGGCTGCTATCTGAGCACCAGGATAGCTCGGTGCCAAGCTATCTGGGCTGCTATCTGAGCACTAGGATAGCTCGGTGCCAAGCTATCTGGGCTGCTATCTGAGCACCAGGATAGCTCGGTGCCAGTACCGAGCACCAACAATGAGCATCACGACAACGAGCATTGCCTCGACAACGAGCATCACAACAACGAGCATCACAACAACAAGCATCACGACAACGAGCATTGCCTCTCCGTGCGACGCGTCGTACCATGTCGAGGGTAAGTTGTTGCGATTTGCGCAACTATGAGTCTGTCGTCATGCGAACTTTCTGGAAGTCGTCACTTGGCTCCAGTTGTGGGAGAAACCTACATCTCGTCTTGTTCAGTTGCGAGCTTGCCGCTCAGCGATTCTGCTAGAGATCGTGACGAGCCTGCCGTTTAGCGTTGAAGCCTGAGGAGCTTTGGGGCGATGCGATGAAGCAGCGCTGAGGCGAGGTGCTCAAGGTGTGCTGAGGCCAGGATAGCTTGGTGTGTCGATTCTTCCAAGGAAGACTCCGGGAGATTCTGACAGAATGCTCGGTACCGAGCTATCCTGGCACCAAGCTATCTGGCGCACCGAGCTATCCTGGTGCTCAAGGTGTGTCGATTCTTCCCTTAGATCTGCAAGACAGTGATCTTCGCCAAAAACTCTCGATCAACAGGAAAACTGAACTGGAGAATCCCCTCCGGGAGAGATGGAGATTTGACAGAATGCTTTCAAATCACTCTATATATATTTTATCTTGATGCCAGAGACTATACGCTGCCTCCAAACCCTGCCGATGAGAACATGCAGCAGTTCGTGGGCGATCTAGATTCAAGATCTGGAGGAAGAGGAAACTTCGGTGATCAGATCTGAAAGCAGAACAACGGATTCCTCCAAAAACGGATGGCAACCGGCCTGTCCAATGAAGACGATGTAATTCCTGGAATCGATCTCTCACGCTCTCTGCCGTGAGAGAACACTGGTTGCTTTTCAGTCCTAGTTCACACTTAGATGGCAATATTTCTCATTCTTAGCTTTAATAGGAAAAGCCCATGAATTGGAGTTACAAAATAATTAATTGCAACCAATTAATTCTCCCAAAATGAATGAAAAATAAAACTCCTTAAATAAATTGAGTTTCAAAATCATGCCAAAGTTCGTGCCTAGAGTGAGACCGAGTTCGCATGAAGTTACGAAATGATCTAGCCCACCTATCACAGGTTTCGATCGTTCGCGCGACTGAATTAACACACGCTCGTAAGAGTCCGAATAGACTCAAAAATTGCGTACGACTTTAACGGGTTGTCTCGATAGAATATGTCCACCGAACGGAAAAATTCTCAACATTCTCTCACTTGGACTTATTCTCATCGTAATTTATGACGCTCCATCTAAAGTCTTCACTAAACTTAAGGGTACCAATTAGCGAACGCGATATTGAGTCTGCTCCCACGTCAATCCGGTCCAACCAAAACCTTCACTCCGAATCATGGCGGCAACCGCATCATTGAGCGACACGGGACCTTCCATGGTCACAGCAGCTTACAGATTCAATCGACATGGACAAAGAGCGGTTATATAAAATTTAGAACAACATAATGAAAATGTGCACATGAAGGTTGTTCTAATTTGGTGGTCAACCAAACTTCTCAAATGAATGCACTAAACCATGCTACGAGAAGTTATTAAGTGTTCAAAAGAACATGTATGTCCAATTTTAAGATTTTGAATGCATATATCAAAAGACATACAGCAGGCCCTAATCCAAAATGTAGTGCACTGGGCCTCATGCTCTGACTGACACAAGTCATGAGACTTTTAATGTAGTGTGACATGTCACAAAAGATTTCATGAATATCGAAACTTAATGATATTCACAAATGAACAACCTTTAACTTTAGTGAATTAACAAAGTGCAATAAAATGACAGATAAATGAAACGGAGCTCCATGCAGCCTCCCACTAATCAAGTACATCAAGTGACTCCTTAAGCCCCATATTGAAGACATGCCTCTGAAACACATTAGGGCGAAGTCCTTTAGTAAGTGGATTAACTAACATGTCATCTCTCCCTAAATGCTCCACTGAAATGTCACCCTTTTTGACCAATTCCTTAACCGTCAAAAATTTAATTTCCATATTCTTAGACCATGTGATACTCTTATTGTTCATCGAGAACATAACTGCAGAAACATTATCACAGTACATCTGAATGGGTCCAGCTATAGAGTCGACGACCTTTAACTCAGTAATGAAGTTCTTAAGCCACACCGCGTGAGTAGAAGCTCCAAAAGAGCAACAAACTCCACATGTATTGTGGATGAAGTGATCAGTGTCTGTTTGACACTCTTCCATGAAACGGCCCCACAAGCAAACTTCTATCATCCTCACACCCCGCAAAATCAGAATCAGTATACCCCACTAACTCAAGGTTCTGCACTCCATGGTAGATCAATTTCACATCCTTAGTTCCTTTCAAATACCTTAAGACTTTCTTGGTATCCACCCAATGAGCAGGTACTGGGTTCGACTGATACCTACCTAGAAGTCCTGCTGCGAAGGCAATGTCCGGTCTGGTACAGACTTGGGCATACATTAAGCTGCCTACCGCACTAGCGTAAGGTATATCTTTCATGCACTCTCTCTGTATCGTTCCTGGGACATTGTGCTAAGCTAAGCTTATCACCCTTAATCACAGGTACGTCACCAGGCTTACAATCAAGCATGCTAAATCTCTCAAGTACACGCTCGATGTAGGCTTTCTGAGAGAGCGCTAAAGTATGGTGAGATCGGTCCCTAATGATCTCAATTCCTAGAACGAGGGATGCTTCTCCAAGATCTTTCATATCGAAGTGTTTTGACAGAAATTGCTTAGATTCATGCAATAACGACAAATCACTACTCGCAAGCAGGATATCATCTACGTAAAGAATTAAGAAGTTGTATCTACTCCCACTGATCTTGAGATATATGCAATGGTCTACCTGATTTTCTACAAAACCAAAAGAGGTAACCACCTCATCAAATTTTAGATACTACTGTCTAGAAGCTTGCTTTAGACCATATAGGGATTTGTTGAGTTTACACACAAGCTGGTCGGAATGACCAGACTTGAATCCCTCAGGCTGCACCATATAGACTTCTTCGACAAGATCGCCATTCAAGAATGCGGTCTTTACATCCATCTGGTGTAGCTCCAAATCATAATGAGCTACTAGTGCCATTATTACTCTGAAAGAGTCTTTAGAGGAAACGGGAGAAAAGGTTTCGTTATAATCGATTCCTTCTCTCTGCGTAAATCCTTTGGCTACCAGTCTGGCCTTAAACCGCTCGACCTTACCTTTAGAGTCTTTCTTGGTCTTAAACACCCATTTAGAACCAATGAGCTTACAACCTTTGGGTAACTCAACTAACTCCCATACTTTATTCAGCTTCATAGACTTCATCTCGTCTTTCATCGCATCCCATCACAGATCAGTTTGAGGTCCAGATACAGCCTCCTAAAAAGTCACTGGGTCAACTACATGACCTATGTCAAAATCACTCTCGCCCAGATAGACTTCATAGTCTGAGGAAATTGCAGGCCTTCTCTCCCTAATGGATCTCCTAACAGGTGGATGAACCTTCTGAACTTGCGGAGGAACCTCAACTGAGATCGGTGGTAAAACCGGATACACATCCTCCACTTGTTCCATCACGGGTTCAGGCACCACAGGATCTCCTACCAAGGGCACAGATAAATTAATAGGCATGACTTCCTCGACTTCATTAATAGTTTGAGAGAAACTCGGTTCGTCAGCGACATCAAACTCTAAAAATTTGGCTGTTTGAGATTCCATAATTCCGGGGCCTCCTAAAGGGGAATAAAACTTAAATCCCTTAGAGTGATCTGGGTAGCCTATGAAGTAGCAACGACAAGACCTAGGGGAAATCTTACTTTCAGATGGGTTGTATAAACAGACTTCTGCAGGACAATCCCAAACACGTAAATGATTAAGGTTGGGTCGTCTACCAGTCCACAACTCAAAAGGTGTTTTAGGCACTGATTTTGAAGGTACTCTATTAAGGATGTACACCAAAGTCTTAAGCGCTTCGCCCCACAAAAATTCAGGAAGATTTGTCCTACTCATCATACTCCTCATCATTTCCTTAAGGGTGCGATTCCGCCTTTCGGCCACACCATTTTGCTCTGGACTACCCGGCATGAAGTACTGGGCAACAATGCCGCAGCTCTCCAAGTATCTGGCAAACAAACCTTTATGTTGCCCGGAGGCATCATGTCTACCAAAATACTCGCCACCTCTGTCAGACCTAACTATCTTGATGACTTTCCCTATTTGTTTTTCAACTTCAGTCTTGAAAATCTTGAACTTGTCAAGAGATTCAGACTTCTCCTTAATTAAATACAAATATCCAAAACGAGAGTAGTCATCTATGAAAGTAATGAAATAGGTGTTCTTACAGAGGGTAGTGGAATAAGGACCGCTGATGTCCGTATGAATAACCTCTAATAAATCGGAGCTACGAGTTGAGCCTTTTCTTTTAATCTTGGTCATTTTGCCTCTACAACAGTCCACACATGTCTCTAGGTCACTGAAGTCTAGAGTAGGAAGAATATTTTGCTTAATTAATCTCTCCACTCTTTCCCTAGAGATATGTCCTAATCTTTTATGCCATAACATGGAAGACTGTTCCTTAATTAGAGGTCTTTTAGTTGCAACATTTTCTACATTATAAGAGGTAGCATAATTGTACAACCCTTATTCTCCGAGGGTAGGACCCACTCAAGGCCACGTAGGCAGAGGTCAAAGTCAAAGAGGCAGACAAATCAGCCAGCAGGAGCAAAAGAGGGCTTGGCGAGTATTGGCTAAATACTCGCCAGATGGGCGACTATGGTCGAAGATACGTGTCGAGTATCCCGTATGTCGCCCCAGGTGCCCGGCAAGCCACAGAAGACCCGCGCGAGTATTGGCCCGGCTTGTGCGAGCAGCAACTAATACTCGCCAGATGGGCGACTATGGTCGGAGATACATGCCGAGTATCCCGTATGTCGCCAGGTTAGGGATGGGCTATAAAACCCCCCTACCCCTTGGTTGCCTATAAATAGGACCCCAGGGGTACTTGGATTGGCACCTGTGCTTGAGCTTCTGGATCCCGATTTCCAAATTCTCGAGCCCGTCACCCCTGCTTGCTAGCCAAGCCGGTGCCTTCCTCGTACCCTGCTCGGCCATTCTTGATTGTGGAGGGGAAGACTCCTTTGAGCTTCCGGGTACGTGGTGGGACCTCCCTGCCGCAGCACCCGAGGTCCTGTTGTTGTTGCTCTCCTAGCTTCCTCGTAGTCTCCAGCTTGACCATCTCGTCGGACAGCTAGGCAAGTAGCCTCCGGCTGCAAAGGTCCGAATTTTGAGGTCAGGATTTTTCTGGCGTCAACACTTTGGTGCGGTGAGCGTGGATCGCAGCCAGAGGGAGAAAACCTAGTAGGAAGACAAGATGGTCGTAGAAGGCGACCATGAGGAAGTGGTCGGCAACTCGTCAGGAACTGGCAGGTTCATAACGATGGAAGTTTTCGAAGCATTCGCCCAGCGCATGGAAGGGGCTATGCGAGCAGTGTTCCAGCAGGGTGCGGAGGTCACGACGACCTCGCCTAATTGCCCGGTGCTGACAGAGGGCGAGGAGCGCACCCAGCGAGCAGGCAAGGAGCACGTCGATCCGGAGCCCGAGCGACCAAGGAGGTCGCATCCCTTCCCACAATCCTCGCAAGGAATTCGCTTCCGCGAGGTGGAAGAGCAGGCGAGATATCAGGATACTCGGCCTTATGGCGAGTATGGCCATGATACTCGCCAGCTTGAAGACCGTCGTCCAGCGAGTGGGAGGAGCCCATTCTGTGAAGACATCCTTGTCGCGCCCGTGCCGGAAGGATTCAGGGATCCTGTGTTGAAATACTACACCGGGAGGGACGACCCTGTTCGTCACATCCAGTGGTTTGAGTATATTATCTCTATCCGAACCATGTCGGATGCGTTCAAGTGCCGGCTGTTCGCCATCACTTTTACGGGGAAAGCCAGGGACTGGTTCCACCAGTTGCCTCTGGGTTCGATCTACTGCTTCGAAGCCCTGTGCCGTGGAGTAACGACCCGGTTCGCCACGGCCCAGAAGCTGAAGGAGGCGACGACTCTGTTCCTTGTGATCCAGAGGCCGGATGAGCTGTTGGGGGCCTATATCGAGCATTTCCAGGAGGAGGTGCTGCATATCGAGGAGGTGGATCGCACCATCCTGCAGCTGGCCTTGACGTTCGGGATAGGGCAAGGCCTCTTCAAGCTGGAGCTCGGCAGGAACCCTCCCTACTCCTACGACAACCTCATCGTGAGGGCCAACAAGTTCGTTCAGGGGGAGGCTTCCAACCGGGACTTCTTGGCCAGGCTAGCGGAGATGACCAAGGCAGTAGAGGAAGGGAGGGAGAAGGTCCCAGAGAAGAGGAAGAGGGAAGAGCCCCCGAGGGCGGAGAGGAAGAAGCCAGAGCGGCGAGAAGAGAGGAGAAGGGAGGAGCCAAGCAGGAACGACGATAGGCAACTCGTCGTGGCTCCAGAGCGTCGAGAAGAGGAGAGGCGCTATCAGGTTCCGGACAACCGGCCACCATGGAGGCCGGCTGGACGGCACCAGCGTCAGGATCAGAGGGGGAGATCCCCCGAGAGGAGGCCTTACCACCAGCAGGGAAGGCGAGAGGGAAGGAGAGATGAAGCCATGATGGTTGCCAGGCCTGGGCACCATCAGGGCAAGAAGAAGAAGAAGAAGCAGCCAAGGAAGGAGCAGATAGAAGAGGTTCCGCTCTACTGCGACTTCCACCAGGCGGAGGGGCATGCCATGATGGCCTGCCCAGCTTTTTGGGAGGCCAGAAGGAAGCTAGCCGCAGGGGAAGCCGGAGGGGAGCATCGGAGGATCGAGGCCCCTGCCGAGCCGCAGACAGGGCAGGCTGCCGTCGTTTGAAGGAGGAACGAGGACCGCGTTGACCGCGGAGGCCGTGGAGAGCTTGGCCAAGGGAGTCGAGGGGGAGGAGGAGTTGGAGTGATCCATGGGGGAGCCGGGCTGGGAGCTTCCCGAAAGGGGAGCCTCCATCAGATCTACCGTCGGAGCGTCGCTTCGACCTCGCAAGCCCCGCCCCCATTGGAGGAGATCACCTTCTCCGAGGAGGACATGCTAGGGAATGAGAATCCCTTCCATGATGCCCTCGTCATCCAGGCCGCAGTGGAAGACTTCACCGTTGATCGAATTCTGGTCGACAACGGTAGCTCCGTGAACGTCATCTTCAAAGAGACGTTCGATGGACTGGGAGTCAGGCCCGACAGAGTTCGAGTAGCAGATGGTCCCCTCTTTGGCTTCTCCGGAGAGAAGAAGGAGGTGGAAGGAGGAGCAGATCTCCTTGTAACCCTCGGTGGCACCTCCATCAATTGTCGATGCGTAATCGTCGATGCCCCGAGCTGTTACAAGGCCATCTTCGGGAGGCCACTTCTCAACGCCTTCAAGGCCGTCCCATCCTCCTACCATCAGTGCTTGAAGTACTGCCAGGGGGATGTTCAGGTGAGGATCAGGAGCGATCCAAGAGCCTCCAGAGAGTGCTACCTCAACGCCGTCAGTACCATCAGCTGGATGGCTGACGCGGAAGAATTCGGAAGGGTGCTGGAGAGCCCAGCTAGGCTGGAGGTAGCCGAGGAAGTCGAGGAGATCGAGGTGCTCTCCGCAGTAGGAGCATTTGGGTTGGTGAAGATCGGCGGGTCCCTGAAGATCGAGGAGAAGATAAGGATGGCGGCGTGTCTTCAAGAGAACGTCGACATCTTTGCTTGGAGCGCAGCAGAGATGTCGGGGATCGATCCTGAGGTCGCTTGTCATCGCCTCAATTTGGATCCCGCAGCCCATCCCGTCCGCCAGAGAAAGAGGAGGAGTGCCACTATCCTGGCCGAGCCAATCCGGCAGGAGGTGAAGAAGCTGCTAGACGCAGGCTTTGTGTCAGAGATCCAGTATCCAGGCTGGGTCTCAAATGTTGTAATGGTTAAGAAAGTAGGGGGCAGCTGGCGAATGTGTGTGGACTTTTCTTTGATGAATAAAAGCTGCCCGAAGGATTGTTATCCCTTGCCTCGAATCGACGCACTGGTTGATTCAGCCGTCGGTTTTTCTGTAATGAGCTTTCTTGATGCGTTTTCAGGATACCATCAGATCCGGATGCATCCCCCTGACTGCCGCGATGTTTCCTTCATCACTGATGATGGCTGCTACAGCTACAAAATGATGCCCCTTCGGGCTGAAGAATGTCGGAGCCACCTATCAGCGGATGATGGATCACATTTTCAAGGAGCAAAAGGGGAGGAACCTGGAGGTGTATGTGGACGACCTCTTGATTAAAAGCAAGAGTGTCCAGGAACACAATGTGGATCTGGTGGAGACCTTTGCGACGCTAAGGAGGTTCAAAATGAGGTTGAATCCTGCGAAGTGCGTCTTTGGAGCAGGAAGAGGCAAGTTCCTGGGGCATCTCCTTACCCCGGAGGGAGTAGAGCCTAACCCCGACAAGGTTAGGGCGATCCTGGAGATGCCTTCCCCGAAGACAATGAAGGAGGTGCAGAGGTTGACTGGAAGGTTGGCGGGTCTTAGCCGCTTCCTGTCAAAGGCCGGGGAGAAGTGCTCTCCATTCTTCAGAACACTCCGCAAAACGGAAAATTTTGAGTGGTCCGAAGTATGCGAGAAGACATTCGTGAAGCTGAAGGAGCAGTTGACTCAGACACCTCTCCTTCAGAGCCCAAAAGAAGGCGAAGACCTGCTCATCTACCTGGGAGTAGGGGCAGAGGCTGTGAGCTCTGTGCTAGTCCGAGAAGAGAGGAAGAAACAGTTACTCATCTACTACGTCAGCCGGGTGCTAAAGAAGGCGGAGCTGAAGTATCCAATCCTGGAGAAGCTTGCCTTCGCCTTGGTGGTGTCGGCGCGGAAGCTCCGGCCTTATTTTCAGGCTCACTCCATCCGAGTAGTGACTGATCATCCTCTCCGAAGCGTCTTGGAAGGAGTGGAGCATTCAGGGAGATTAGCGAAATGGTCAGTAGAACTCAGTGAGTTCGACATTTCCTTCTCACCCCGGGTGGCGATCAAGGCCCAAGCGGTAGCAGACTTCTTGGCAGGCTTCTCGGCAGAAGCAGAGCCAGGGGAAGAGGTGTTCGACCCAATCCCTTGGAAGATGTTTGTTGACGGAGCTTCGGGAAGGAGCTCTGTGGGAGTGGGCATCGTTCTTGTCAGCCCACAGGGAATGAAGATCGAGCAGGCCGTCGAGATCCTCTTTCCTGTCACAAACAATCAGGCAGAGTACGAAGCCATAGTGGCAGGCTTGCGCCTCGCCAAGGAACTAGGGATCCGTGATGTTCGGGCCTTTACGGATTCAATGGTGGTCGCGTCGCAGATCAGAGGAGAGTTCGAAGTGCGCGACACCATCCTACAGAAGTACTTGGTGAAGGTCAAGGGATTGATTGGAGGCTTCCAGTCTTTCTTCGTCGAGCACGTCCCGAGAGAGGAAAACTCGGCGGCAGACCGTTTGGCCAAGTATGGGCCAAGAGCTGGGGGAACCATCACCGAGCTGTTCCGGCCGTCCATCGAAGAAGGGGAGATGATGGAGATCGAGCAGCGCCCCTCATGGACGGATCCTTTTGTGGCATTCCTTGCCACCGGCCAGCTTCCAGCAAGTGAAGGGGATCAGAGAAGGTTTCGGTACAAAGCGGCGTACTATCTTTTGCAGGATGGGGAGCTGTACCGTAAAACCATCTCGGGCCCCTAGCCAGGTGTATCTCTGAAGACGAAGTACCCCGGGTGTTGGAAGAGATCCACTCGGGAGAGTGTGAAAGTCATTCTGGGACTCGCACTTTAGAGCAGAGTGTCACGCTCGGGGTTAATGCCCAGGAGGATTCTAGAGAAATCTAGGTCCTTGGAGAAACATGTACATAGAGAACTCTGGAAGAATGTGGAAGCTCTCTAGAATGATCTCTTGAGAACATTCTAGAGAACTCGGGAAGATTGTATATTCATGAGGGTTGTAGAATAGTCTAGAAACTTAGGCATTCTAGATCCTTCCATCTTTTGGAGGGAAATTCTTTTGGGGCCTATAAAAGGGGAAGGCCCCCTCATTTGTAAGCATCCAAGTTTTGGAGAAGCGATAGAGTTCTTTGAGTTTCCTTTTCAATTGTGAGTTCTCTTGAGTTCTACTTTGCATCCGTTCTTCATCACCACTAGTTCTTGCAGGAGAGGCTGACTTAGCTTGGCTACGCGGAGTGGCAAGGAGGAGCTAAGGCCGCACGGGAGCTTGTAAGAAGACAAGTCCGTGATAGTTGGTATCAGAGCCAGGTTGCTCAAGTTCGTGGTTGGTGTCGGAGAAGACTAGATGGCTGCTGAAGGGAACAACAACTCAAGCGTGGTGGATGAGCGCGGAAGGGAGGTGCTTCCCCAGTCCGAGAAGAAGAGGCGGAGCCATAGCAAATCTCGGGATGAAGCGCACGTGGACCGCATACTTGTCGAATGGGAGGAGCGCATGACGGCGGTGGAGGAAGACCACTCATATGTTCGCGGAGAACTAGAAGCTGTCAAACAAGCGCTACCGGCTCGCGGAGAGCTGGAACTTTTGAAGGCCCAAGTCCAAGCATGTCTTGGTGCAAATGCGGAGCTTACTCAAAGGTGTGATCAGCTTGAGGATGACTATGAGGAGCGGATCGCCAAATTAGAAGAAGAATTAGCCCTGTGCAAGAGGGCCATTGCTAATGGAGGAGGTACTGGGGCTGTGGCAAACCAGAGGATCGATGTGCCTAAGCCAAAACCCTTCTCAGGGAATAGGGATGCCAAGGAAGTTGAACACTTCCTTTATCAAATGGAGGTCTACTTCGAGGGATGTAACCTCACTGAGGAAGTACTCAAGGTAAAGACGGCTAGCTACTATCTTTCAAATATTGCATCTCTTTGGTGGCAACGGAAGCTTGCAGATATCAAGAAGGGAACATGTAACTTGGACACATGGAATGAGTTCAAGATTGAGCTAAAGCGGCACTTCTACCCAGAGAACGTCGCAAATGAGGCAAGGAAGAAGCTAAAGGAACTCAAGCAGAAGGGGTCAATCACGGAGTACGTGAAGGAGTTCCAAACCTTAATGCTGATGGTGCCAGGTATGTCCGAAGATGATCAATTGTTCAACTTTAAGGACGGCCTTCAGAATTGGGTGAAGCAAGAAGTGCATCAGAGGGATGCCAAGACGCTTGATGAAGCTATTGCGGAAGCTGAGGTGATGATAGAATTCCAAAGGCCAATGGATATTGCTACAAAGAAAGGCTACAAAAATGACGACACAAAAGGTGGGGGAGAAGGACCAGGGTCGCGGAGACCACCTAGGGGAGATCGGAACCACAACTATGAAAGGGACACGGATGGGGCAAACAAGAGATTTACGCCAAAAGGAGGATGTTACTTATGCAAGGGACCGCACATGATGAGCAAGTGCCCAAAGCTTGGTTCACTCGTAGCACTACAGGAGGATGATACAGGTGGACCCGAAGATGAAGAAGGTACAAATCAAATGTGTTCTTTACAACTTCTTAATGCTTTGAAGGTAAAGCCTGCAAAGAAAGTGGCAAGCAAAGGGCTCATGTTCGTGGAAGCGGTGATCAACAATAAGGCTACCAAAGCCTTGGTAGACACGGGTGCAACCCACAATTTCATTACAGAAGAGGAAGCTAGGAGGCTTGGATTGCAAGTAACCAAAAGCGAGGGTTAGATCAAGACGGTGAACGGGAAGGCGAGACCACTAATAGGAGTAGCTCGCGACGTGGTTCTTCGCTTGGGAACATGGAATGGACATGTGAACTTCTCGGTCGCAACAATGGATGATCACAAGGTGGTGTTGGGCATGGACTTCTTTGACACGGTATGTGCAATTGTCATGCCAACTTGTCGCTCGATGTGCATCATGGAGCAAGGCGCAACGTGCATGGTCCCTACGGTGGAAGGGTCACTTATTGATGCAACAAAACAATTATCAGCCATGCAAATAACCAAGGGCATAAAGGAAGGAGAGCCTACTTCCTTAGTGACTTTGAAGGAGAAAGCAGATGGGTCCGAGGAGGTACCTCCACTTGTTGCGGAAATACTTAAGGAGAACAAGGATGTCATGTCCACGGAGCTACCAGAAAGATTGCCTCCCCAAGGGGAAGAAAACCATACGATCGAGTTGGAGGTTGGAACAAAATAGGACAAGGTGAAGAACAAGCAACTAACAGGACCCATGGAACTACTACATGTGCAAGAGTTTCCCTGGGAGACGGTGACACTTGACTACATCAGCGCACTGCCCAAGTCTGAAGGTTGCGGATCTATCTTGGTGGTGGTAGATCACTTTTCCAAGTATGGAACATTCATACCAAGCGTGGAGGATACTACCGCAGAAGAGACGGCGCGGCTCTTATTCAAACATGTGGTGAAGTATTGGGGGTTGCCAAAGAACATTGTGAGTGACCGGGACCCTCGCTTCACAAGGAAGCTGTGGATGGAGCTATTCAAGTTACTTGGATCGGAGTTGAAATTTTCCACCAGCTTCAACCATCAGTCTGACGGTCTGACAGAGAGGGTAAACACACTATTGGAGTGCTACCTGCGGCACTTTGTGAGCGCCAATCCAAAGGATTGGGAGAAGCTTATGGATGTGGCACAGTTTTCCTATAACTTACAACGGAGTGAAGCTACGGGTCGGAGTCCGTTCGAGCTTGCCACGGGAAGGCAACCCCTCACTCCGCATAAGTTGGCAACCACGGCAGATGACGGAAGAAGCCCTGGAGCTTGGAGGATGGCCAAGTCTTGGGAAAAGCAAGCAGACCTAGCTAGAACGTGCTTAGAGAAGGCACGCAAGCGGATGAAGAAATGAGCAGATTCAAAGCAAAGGATGGCCGAATACACGGTTGGGGATAAGGTAATGGTAAGACTTCTCCCTCAACAACTCAAGACTTTGGGCAGCTTGCACGAGGACTCGGTTCGTGGATACGAAGGCCCAATTCTGGTGATGGAAAGAGTGGGCAAGGTAGCCTATCGCCTTGACCTACCCGACTCTTTGAAGATTCATCCAGTCTTTCATGTCAGCATGTTGAAGCCATGTCGTGAAGACAATGAAGACCTTCAAAGGAGGACATTGCATAGAGCACCGCCAGTGATGACCAAGTCTTTTGATCAAGAGGTGGATGAGGTGCTCACCAAGAGGACAGTGCGGAGAAGAGGTGTGCAACCTAGCACACAATATTTGATCAAGTGGAAAGGAAGACCAGAGTCTGAATCTACTTGGGAGACACTTGAGGATCTCCGGCAATTCAAGAACATCATCCTACAGTATGAGGCGTCGCCAGGCTAAGTGGGGGAGGATGTCACGCCCGGGGTTAATGCCCAGGAGGATTCTAGAAAATCTAGGTCCTTGGAGAAACATGTACATAGAGAACTCTGGAAGAATGTGGAAGCTCTCTAGAATGATCTCTTGAGAACATTCTAGAGAACTCGGGAAGATTGTATATTCATGAGGGTTGTAGAATAGTCTAGAAACTTAGGCATTCTAGATCCTTCCATCTTTTGGAGGGAAATTCTTTTGGGGCCTATAAAAGGGGAAGGCCCCCTCATTTGTAAGCATCCAAGTTTTGGAGAAGCGATAGAGTTCTTTAAGTTTCCTTTGCAATTGTGAGTTCTCTTGAGTTCTACTTTGCATCCGTTCTTCATCACCACCTAGTTCTTGCAGGAGAGGCTGACTTAGCTTGGCTACGCGGAGTGGCAAGGAGGAGCTAAGGCCGCACGGGAGCTTGTAAGAAGACAAGTCCGTGACAAGAGGGTCTTGAGGCATGGTTACTTCTGGCCTACTATCCGGAAGGATGCTGAGATCTTCTCGAAGAAGTGCCAGAAGTGCCAGCTCTTCGCCCCCCTCCAGTTGCAGCCAGCCCAGCAGCTCCGATCAATCACCGCCCCATGGCCGTTCGCCATTTGGGGGATGGATTTGATTGGCCCTTTCCCCCTAGCTAGTGGCCAGAGGAAGTTCATTCTCGTCATGATCGACTACTTCTCCAAGTGGATCGAGGCCAAAGCTTTGGCCAAGACCACCTCTCAAGTCGTGAAGAACTTCATCTGGGGGGAGGTCGTCTGTAGGTTTGGGATTCCTCTCGCCATCGTCACCGACAACGGTCCTCAGTTTGCCAGCTTGGAGCTGGAAGATTTTTGCAGACAGCTGGGAACTGATCTTCAATTCGCCTCCATGCATCACCCGAGGAGCAATGGCCAAGTGGAAGCCGCCAACAAGCTGATCATCAACCTGCTGAAGAAAAAGGTGGAGAACCTGAGAGGTAACTGGGCGGACCAGCTCCCCTCGGTTCTGTGGGCTTTGAGGACCACTCCTAGCTCAGCTACCGGGGAGACACCGTTCAAGCTCTCTCACGGATCGGAAGCTCTCATCCCAGTAGAGTTTGAAGTCAGAAGTCCAAGGGTGATCGTCGCCGAGGGCGGAAGTGAGGAATGGCGACTAGAGAATGAGGAGGCTCAGAAGCTATCTCTCGACTACATCGAAGAACTTAGAGATTTAGCTTCCGCCAGGCAAGAGGAGATCAAGCAACGAATGGCGAGGCATTTCGATAAAAATGTTCGCCTCAAGCACTTCCAAGAAGGTGACCTGGTCCTGAAGAAGGTAGACGCGGCGGGACGATCAGCGGCCATCGGAAAGCTCCATCCGAACTGGGAAGGGCCCTTCATCATCCACGAGTCACTCCTAACCGGAGGATACCGTCTGCAGAACCAGGAAGGAGAGCTGCTTGGGAATACTTAGAGCGGTGATGACCTGAAAAGGTTCTACCCCTAAGGGGGAATGTGTATGTCCCACCCTTGTAATCCCTATTGATTTATAAATAAAACCCTTCCTCTCCCTGAAACACGGGACTGGGAAGCTTTTTCTGTCACAGCAAGAATCTTCAGAGAAGAGAAAAGAAAAAGCCGGTAAAATTGGTCCACATGCTAGGTTGGAAAATGAGCCTCCGACTTAATCCTCGTAAAACCCCAGAACGGATGATGGGACAGTGCCTCGGTTCAGCAACCCTCTAAGACCAAGCCTCTGCATTGACGGTCGAGATCAGCTCCCCCCTTGCATGTTGGCCATGGTTCGTATCGATTGCACTTCTCATTCGACTGGAGAGATTACAGGGAAGAAGTCTGGACGCCGACCTTCCAATTGGGCAAGGAAGTGATCAGTTTCACTAGCTCAGGGGACCCTTGAATAAAGGTGTCGTATACCCTTGCGAGCGGGAGGCTCCTAAAAAAGAGCAGCAGGTAGAATTGGTCCACAGGCAAGGTCGGAAAACGAGCCTCCGACTTAATCCTCGTAAAACCCCAGAACGGATGATGGGACAGTGCCTCGGTTCAGCAACCCTCTAAGACCAAGCCTCTGCATTGACGGTCGAGATCAGCTCCCCCCTTGCATGTTGGCCATGGTTCGTATCGATTGCACTTCTCATTCGACTGGAGAGATTACAGGGAAGAAGTCTGGACGCCGACCTTCCGATCGGGCAAAGAAGTGATCAATTTAAACCAGCTCGCTTCAAAGCGTCTTGTTTCCAGCTTTTCCTCCGATTGTGTGAGTTATTGTGCTTAAGTGTGCTTAAACTCCCCTTAAAATTGTTGAGCAGTCGGAAACAGGTTTGGTCGGCATTCATCATCCAAGTAGGAGGGGACCTCGGGACGGTGTGTTCCCATGGAACTCTCGACTGTCATTCCCTACCGGACGATCTGCTCGTCGATCTTCGTCACCACCAGTTGGGAAACGAGCCTCCGACTTGAACCTCGTAAAACCCCGGAACGGATGATGGGACAGTGCCTCGGTTCAGCAACCCTCTAAGACCAAGCCTCTACATTGACGGTCGAGATCAGCTCCCCCCTTGCATGTTGGCCACGGTTCGTATCGACTGCGCTTCTCATTCGACTGGAGGGATTACCAGGAGGAAGTCTGGACGCCGATAGCCCAACTTGAAAGAAGGAGGTGACCGATTCGACCGACCGAAAGACAAAGGCATCCAAGCGTCCAAGTCAACGGAGGCCTTGGGAATGTGTGTCCCTGGGAGACCTGCCCGGCTGCCATCCCTCACTTGACGTCAGCCTTTGAAGGTAGCAAGCACCCGAGTGACAGGATGAAGGCTGTTGGACGTTGTGTTCCTGTGGGACCGGTCCGGCGGCCTTTCCATGCTTGACGTCATCCTTCGAAGACATCAAGCATCTAAAGTAAGAGGAAACCACGGGACGGTGTGTCCCTATGGGACCTGCCCGACTGCCGTTCCTTACTTGATATCATTCTCCGTTGACACCAGGTTTTCAAATAGGAAGGAGGCCTCGGGATGATATCCCCCCGGGCCTCCCCAACTGCTAAACCCTACTTCTTCCTTCCCTTGAAGAGCTCCTTTGATTCTTGCTTAAAATCCTAACGGCGCTCTTCACTAGGTGCAAGTCAAGGCCTCAGGAGCAAGTCTGCAGGTGCGAGTATGATGGTGCGAGCATGCATTGCGAGTATACAGGTGCGAGCATACATCCTCGCCAAAATCCTAGGAGCCTAGCGAGCACTCAACCTCGCCTCGAGCCTAGGAGCCTAAGCGACATACAAGCAAGGAAGTAAGTACATGAAGAAAGAGGCGAGTAAGACTTGTCAAGTTCCTTTCATTTTTTCAAAAAATGTGTACAAGTTACAGGTATATATAAAAAAGGGTGCACAAAAAGGTCGCCGGGCGAGCAAAAATGGAGCCCAGGCGACTAGGCGACATCCTCGCCTTCTATATACACATCGGGGTCGTCAGCATCATCGTCGTCATCATCGTCATCATCATCGTCATCGTCGTCCTCATCATCTTCATCCTCGGCATCGCTAGGCTGCGACGAGGATGCTCGCAAGGGGGAGGAAGACTCTTCGGCGAGCAGTGCCGGAATGAGGTCCCCCACTGTCAATCCCATAGCTTCCGACTTCAGAAGATCGTCTGCCTTCATCTGGTTCAGGATGACCTCCCCCGTTGCTCGCGCGATCTCCCGGCGAATATAAGGCATGTCGTCGCCGTGCATCCTTATGCGCTTGCCCCTAGGAATGGCCGCCTCTGCCGGTTGCTGCTCGGCAGGCCAAGTTTCCAACTCGGCGATACGGATCTGGGCGACCTCCAGGGCCGAGCGAGTATCCTCCAACTCCTTCTCAGCCTGGGAAAATCTCTTCGCTGATTCCAGCTCGGCAGCCTGCAGAAGGTAAAAAGGGAAAGGTAAGTTTGACAGCTTGCAAGGTGGCGAGTACTCCAGAAAGCAAATAAAACTCGCAAGGGCGAGTACCTCGAACTCCTTGACCCGGTTCTCCAGGGCAATCATCTTCGAGCCCTGCACCTTGCTCGCCTTCTCATACTCGAGCAGTCGCCTTGCTGTTGCGTGAGCCAGCTCGGCAGATCACAAGAGAGAGCGCGAGGTCTGGTGAGCCAGATCCTCGGCAGCCGTGTCCTGTAGGACTTCGGCGTCCGCGCGACCATAGAGGACGTAGGTCACGTCGAAGGCCTCACCCTTGTCCTCCCACTCATCCGACCAGGCGGGGAGGTTAGAGCTGAGGGTCACCTCGTGGGCGCGCTCAGCCCAGGTCACCAATGGGCGACCATAGGCATCCTCGCTGCGGGTGCCCTCATTGAAGAGAGGATGGTCGCTCGGCTCGCCAGCCTCCGAAGGATCCGCCTTCTTGTCCAGATCCCTGTGGGCGACTTCCTTCTTCCTCCTCTTGGGCTCAGAGGCCTTAGCCTTGCCCGTTCGCTTCTTGGAGGTACCGGCCTCATCGTCGGCGACCTTGGGATTGTCGCCCCCTGACGACAAGACGATTGGGGAGGAGCCCCCAACCTCGCGCGCCGAGGTTCCCGCACCCCCTTGGGTGGCAGCCATCGCCTTCACCGCGGGAGGAAGAGCATCGCGCGGAAGAGTTTGCACACCTGCAAACAAGGAGACCAAAAATTAGTCGCCTAAATCAAGGCTCAAGGGCGAGTATGGCTGATGCTCGCGCAAAAAGTACCTTCCCCTAGGCGAACTTCCGTGAGCTCGTCTACTCGTCTCCTCCAGAATATCACATCGAAGCGACGATGCCTGAAGGAATCGAGCAGTTTCTCCTGACAGTCCTTCAAGAAGGGGACGGTGAAGACATTCTCCGACGGCTGGAGGGGCGAGCTGGAGATGCCCGCGAAGTCGCCTTCGATGGCGACTAGTCGCTCCACCCAGCGATGGTTCTTGTTGGAAGTGCCCGCCAGAGTGCAGACGTGGCTGCACAGGAAGATGACGCCCTCGCCGGTCGCCATGATCGAGAATACTCGCCTAAAGACCGCAAGGTCAAAGACGATATTCTGTTCCCGCAGGAAGCACAGGAATCCCACGATAATCGCCACTCCGTTGGGATTGATCTGGGCGGGGACTATCCCATAGAAGGCGAGTATCTTGCGGAACTCGGGCCATATGGGAAGTCGCAGGCCGACCTCGAAATGCCGGATTGGGAAGATCATCACCAGGGGCGAGGAGGTGTTTAGTCGCTCAGACTGGCGAGGAAGCCTGGCGACATACCCCGGAGTTGCGAACTTGGCGTTGAAATCGTCCAAGTCCTTCTGCTGGGTAATCGGCTTCTTGAAGATGTTCTCCTCGAAGTTCTTCGCATGATTAGCTCGCCTGATGTTCGCCTCGTCAGTCATCTTGGGGAAGAGAGTGAGTATTGGAAGAAGGGCGAAGAGAGGAAGTCTGAAAGATACTCGCTCAAGAAGCTAGAGATCGCCGAAAGCGTATTTTAAGACTCACCCCCCTATTTATAGTAGTCGGGTAGCCTGGCTTGTCGAACACGACTCCGCGGGTACGACTAGGGGTGGCGAGTATCGAAGTAAATCGTCAAAAGCTCAGAGCACGTCAAAATGCCGACCTTCAGCTAGCGAGTACCTGCATCACAGAAACACGAAGAAACTCGCCAGGATGCAGGCGACATTCAACATATGCTCGGCAAACAGCAAAAAGAAGATAGAAAAAATCCAAACAACAACAGATAAAGTAAAGCAAGACAAGAATGAAAGGCGAGTATTCAATTACTCGGCAAATCAATACTACTTCAAATAATAAGCTGTTCAAAGATACAAAGCATGCTCGCTAGGAGCTACAAGATACAAAGAAGAAGAAACTGAAGAAAGGGCAACAGCTAGGGTTGCGCTTGAGTGGTCGTCTGGGGATCCTGAGGTTGAGGATGTCGTCCGACCCAGCCCATGCTGCGAGCACGCTTGAAATGCTCGGAGGCCACAGACATAGCGTCCTCGCCTTGTCGCACCTGGTCCTCGATCCTCGCCAGCCTCCCCACCGAACCCATGCTTGCGCGCATCTCGACCAGCTCGTCATGATGCAGCTGCTGCCGGTGCTCGATCCGTGCCACCCTGCGCTCCAAGTCGCTGATAGACTGGAGGCGAGCTTCAGTACCCGACAGGCGAGTATCAAACTCCTCCAACCGGGATACTCGCGCCTCCAAATCAGTCAGGCGGCGGTGAGGGTCACTGGCCGCTAGGCGCTCAACCCGCGACTCCACCTCAGTCAAGCGCCGATGAGGCTCGCAGATCGATAGACGCTCTATCCTGGACTCCAAGTCCAAGATGGCGCGAGTAGCTTTCTCTTGGTACTCGCGAGGGGGGAGCCCAACGACGTCGATCAGTGCTCCCACGGGAGTATGAGCGCGACCTGCAGAAGAGCAGATGAAGAGTCAGAACTCCAGCAGAATCAAAAGAGCGGTGGCAACTATCCAAAAGCAGTGACCAAGTACCTGGCCGAGGACTACAGGAGCGTCGGCGAGCAGGGCTGCGAGATCGCCGATGAGGAGAAGCCCTTCCTCGGTGCGGGGAGGGAGAGCGATGGACGCCATCTCGGCGAGTAGAATGGCCGCCAGGATGATCCCGGTTGAAGGGCATGTTCCCCCGGCCGCGACCATCTCCTACGCGCCCTCCACCCTTGGGAGCGAAGAAGGCAGAAGACCCTCCAGTCCCGCCCCTGCGCGAGGACTCCCCTTGGTGGGTAGAGGGAGCAGTTGAAGTAGAAGGGCGCTGATCGCCCGGAGGAGCCACTGAGGGCGGAAGTCCAGGAGGAGGAGGCGGCAGCACGAGCCCGGGTAGGTGCGAGCTGCTCGTCGGTTCTGGTCGCAAGGTAGGTGGTGGCGGAGGAGGGTTGATGCTTGAGAGAGGAGCCCCATGCTCGCTCATCGGCCTCTTCTCCACAGAAGAGCTGTGGAGAATCCTCACTGAGCGACCACCCCGAGACCCACCCTCAGGCGAGATCATCGAGGATGATCGCAGCGGCAGAGCGTCCAAAGGTTCCTCCCGAACCTCGGTACTCGGCGGATCTGAAAACAGAAGCAAAAAGCGTCAGAAATCTCGCCAGGAGTGGTTATTATAGCAGCATAGTCTTCAGAACAGCGACTAAAGAGCTCACCTCGCGCAGGAGGAAGGTCCGGTTGGGCTAGAGTTTGGGCCCCAGACCTACTCGCCTCCGGGGCGACCTCTGCCGAAGGAGGAGGAGGAGCAGGAGCAAGCGAGAGCCCCTCGTGAGAGAGACCAAAATCTTCCAGCAGCTGCTGACGCTGCTCGCTCAGAGGATCGGCGACGTTCTCCATAGTCGCCCCCTTCTTCTTCTCTCTCTTCTTCTTCTTAGCCGCCCTCTTCCTCTTCTTATTAGCAAGGAAGGCGTCTACCTCGGCGTCCATGCGAGAAGGAGGAGTGGGGACGCCGATCAGATTCGCGAGATCAGCCTTGGCCTTTTTGGCTGCCTCAGCAAAAGCTAGCGACATTGTAGGCGAGTGCAGAAAGGTGGTTCCGTCAGAGACCCCCCCCCCCCCTATATATAGAGCCCAGACGTCGGCCGGCAAGATTCCGAGTATCTCCCAATACTCGCCCAGACAGAAGCTCGTCGAATAAAGGTTGGATGTTTCTTTCCGAGCAACTATGTTACTCGCAAAGAGCGGGGATTGTGTACAACCCTTATTCTCCGAGGGTAGGACCCACTCAAGGCCACGTAGGCAGAGGTCAAAGTCAAAGAGGCAGACAAATCAGCCAGCAGGAGCAAAAGAGGGCTTGGCGAGTATTGGCTAAATACTCGCCAGATGGGCGACTATGGTCGAAGATACGTGCCGAGTATCCCGTATGTCGCCCCAGGTGCCCGGCAAGCCATAGAAGACCCGCGCGAGTATTGGCCCGGCTTGTGCGAGCAGCAACTAATACTCGCCAGATGGGCGACTATGGTCGGAGATACATGCCGAGTATCCCGTATGTCGCCAGGTTAGGGCTGGGCTATAAAACCCCCCTACCCCTTGGTTGCCTATAAATAGGACCCCAGGGGTACTTGGATTGGCACCTGTGCTTGAGCTTCTGGATCCCGATTTCCGAATTCTCGAGCCCGTCACCCCTGCTTGCTAGCCAAGCCGGTGCCTTCCTCGTACACTGCTCGGCCATTCTTGGTTGTGGAGGGGAAGACTCCTTTGAGCTTCCGGGTACGTGGTGGGACCTCCCTGCCGCAGCACCTGGGGTCCTGTTGTTGTTGCTCTCCTAGCTTCCTCGTAGTCGCCAGCTTGACCATCTCGTCGGACAGCTGGGCAAGTAGCCTCCGGCTGCAAAGGTCCGAATTTTGAGGTCAGGATTTTCCTGGCGTCAACACATAATAATTAATAGGTGCAAGACATATTCTATATAAACCATTAGATAGAGAACATTGGCCAATAAACTGTGATTCATAAAATAACTTAATTAAACCTGCAGAAATATCAAAACCATAACCAAGTCTATCTAATGCAGAAACTGAAATCAGATTCCTTCTAAATGAAGGAATATAAAATATGTCTCTCAATAAAAGTTCATATCCTGAATCAAGGACTAAACAAATGTCCCCGATGAACTCCACCTCCACCTCAGCATTATTGCCGATTGTGAGCCTGCACTCACCCTCGCTTGGCCTCCTCCTTTTGATGAACCCCTGTAGTGTGTAAGCAACATGATTAGTTGCTCCACTATCGAGCCACCAAGAACTAGATGGGGCTTCTATTAAGGCTCCGTTTGGGGGGACTTATTTTCACCGGTCAAGCGGTTACGACCGCATGAACCGGACCTTAATTAAGGTCCGGTTCATGCGATCGTAATCGCTTGACCGGTGAAAATAAGTCCCCCCAAACGGAGCCTAAGTTGGATTCACAAAGGACAAGAGCTAAAGGGTTACCTTTATGTGCGAAGCCACGTTTCTCCATCCAAGGTTTAAATTTCAGGCACTCGCTCTTCACATGCCCTTTCTTTCTGCAAAAGAAGCAGCTAAGAGGCTTCTTTCCACCAGCGACGTCCTTAGTCCCTGAAGTTTGTCCAGGGTGCACTTTTGTAGGAACTTTAGACTTCTTCTTCTTGAAAGGGGACTTGATTACAAGCAGTGCAGTGTTCGTCTTCTCATTCTTCAGTTTCTCCTCCTCAGCAACGCAACGAGTGATCAGATCATTTATCTTCCACGCCTCGTCCTGGGAATTGTAGGTGGTCTTCAGGATGCTGAACTCTGCAGGGAGAGTGTTGAGTGCCTGGTGCACAATCAACGCTTCAGGGAGAGTAATCTCCATCTCCTGCAGTTTGGTCTGGAAGTAGACCATCTTTAGTATGTAATCACGGACTCCGCCTCCTCCCGAATACCTCATGGAGAAGAGGTCCTGAATTAGAGTCCCGATTTCAGCATTTGAAGACACCTTGTACCTCTGCCCAACGACAGTCAGAAAATCCCTAGCGACGGTTGTTTCAGGAAGACCACTCAGCAGGTGCTCTGGAATGGAACGCTTCATAATCAACAAGCAGATCTTGTTGGACTTGTTCCATGCACCATAAAGATCCTTTTCAGCTTGAGTGCTGGTCGCTGTGAGGACTGCAGGCTGGTCGGTATTCATGGCCATCTCTATATCCGCCATCTCTAACGCAAACATGATGTCGGATTTCCACTTCTTGAAATTTGATCCAGTGAGTTTCTCAATAGTCGCCATATTATTGTGAACTGTAAAGGTGACTGTATAGAGAGAAATGAAATTTTTTAGAAACTAATAGGGCAACAGTTGCTATAAAACCCTAAACAACACACTAGGTAGAGAAACCTGACGTGTCAGCGCGCAACACCTTTAGGCAGACTACGCGCCACACAATTAGTGATTCTCAACACAAGAACGAGCAACAGTTATGCTTGAGCTTTTCGCGGTTCTACCACCTTTGGGCGAATAAATTGATAGAGCCCTGCACTACCGTCCAAATGTCCGTGTGTATCCCTTTGAACCTATTGCGCAAGCACCTCCTTTGGGAGAATGATTGCGCACTAGTCTCAGAGAACTCCCTAAAACATGTGAAACTGTAATCTCACAAACTGACTTAAAAAGACCACTTTGGGGGCTACAGTTCTTATCAATCCACGAGACCCTTTCACACCGGGATGTCTGAATATTGCCCTAAATTAATGTCGTATTTCTTTGCTTAATGACGTTTGGGCACTTAATCGTCTTAAAGAAAATACGACGCGCTTTGTCGGGGATTGATTAATTAATGCACTTTAGTTTTTCAATCCCTTATTTTATTTCTCTCAAAATGAATGGGTTTTATTTTGGTGTTCTTACTTAATTTCAATTAGAAAATTAATTACTCCGATTAATGAAGGAAACCAATAGTTTTGAGATAAGTCCCTCTGATACCAACTGTTAGTAAATATAGGTGCCGCTACGCTAATCAGTATTATCGAAAAATTCATGACAACACTAATTACTGGATGTAGCGACTATACATATGCATGATCGTACTTATTCAAATACTACCGGTCTCAATGGAAGTATTAAAACATAATATAATTTTCTAATCAAGCGAAAACACACAAAATTATAAGACTGAAATGAATGGCTATATAACTGAAGAGCGGAAGTTTAATTTATACCGTTCTTAGATTCAGCCTCGTGCTTTATGATTGCGGATATTCGCAACAGTTGTGATGTGTTGTTCCTTATGAATTCCGCGGCGCTAGCGATTTCCAGCAAACATACAAGATTTTCCAAGTGTGTTGTCTCTACAATGGACTGCAAGTTAGCTCAAGAATCTGTAAATGCATGCTACCATATATATATATATATGTTTTACCAACCACTTGATCTGATATTGGAAGCCAACGAAAATGAAACTAATTCTCTGGATACGAATTAGTGGAAAATATAAACAGTGTAAATAACATTAAACATTGTTTACCTTGATACACTGTTCTCACCTTCTTCCCGAACCGAAAAACAAGATTGGCGGAAAAGGCTCAAAATAAATCTTCTCCTCTAGATCCAGAAAAACGCAATGAAGAAAGCGGGTGTAGGGTCGATTCTTCCCTTAGATATGCAAGACAGTGATCTTCGCCAAGAACTCTCGATCAACATGAAAACTGAACTGGAGAATCCCCTCCGGGAGAGATGGAGATTTGACAGAATGCTTTCAAATCACTCTATATATATTTTATCTTGATGCCAGAGACTATACGCTGCCTCCAAACCCTGCCGATGAGAACATGCAGCAGTTCGTGGGCGATCTAGATTCAAGATCTGGAGGAAGAAGAAACTTCGGTGATCAGATCTGAAAGCAGAACAACGGATTCCTCCAAAAACGGATGGCTACCGGCTTGTCCAATGAAGACGATGTAATTCCTGGAATCGATCTCTCACGCTCTCAGCCGAATGGAGAAGAAAAGGGCGAATCTTGAGAGCAGCGGTTTCACAAAAGGGGGAAGAGAGAACACCAGTGCTTTTCAGCCCTAGTTCATGTTGGGAAAAACGCTTTCCCGGACCTGAGTGCACTTACGGACTAGAACTGAGATACATGCAAAAGCGTTAAAGAAATATGCAAGAGTAACCACAATCACACAGACACAAAAGTGTATACGTGGAAAACCCCAAAGCAGGGTAAAAACCACGGGACGATCGGAGTCCAATCCGGAAAGCCTCCACTAAATGATATGAAAGTACAATGGCTTTCCCCGCGATCCCCAGATGGATCCTACAACTATGAAAAATATAAAGACAAGAGAAAAGGTATAGGTATACCGACAAAGACGATCAAGTTCGAGTCAGAATGACTCGCTCCGAACTGGTTCTCTGAACGGTCTGCAGTCCTCCGAAGATCTTTCAATATTGTCAAGCTGTCTCGCCTACGTCGACACACGACGTCGTCGGCGCAATCCGATCAGTCCGCAACCCGTCAGTAGGTTGCCCCGCTCGAGGCCCAGATGCCTCGCCACCAACGTCCACTTGAGGCTAAGATGCCTCCCTGCGCTGAACGCCACTTGCCGCAGATGCGGCCCAATGTACTCGCCCGAGTACAATACGACGGTTGCACACCGTTGTCCCTTGCGCAAGACGCGCCCCAACGGTCCTTTTTCCCCCGAGCCCAAACAGCGTCTCCAAACACCGCAACAATGCCTCACCGACTCCGCTCAAATTAGCCTCCGCCTACGCCGCTCCCCCGCACACAAGCACTGCAGCCCCGCTACACAAGCACGGCACCACCGCCGCCTCCGCAACAGCCCTCGCACAACAGAGAGCGGCTGGATCTACTCCAAGACATGAACAAGACAAGGATCTCCTCCACTGTTGGACTGCTGCCGCCGGCTACCAAGAACGATCCCTGCCGCTGCTGCTGCTCTCCCAAAAACGAGAGAAAAAAGAGGGGGCGGGCTGCTGTTGAAGACTGCAGAAAAATAAAGAGAGAGAGCCTCCTCCAGACGGTTCCCGAAAAGAAAAAGCAGCGAGAGGGAAGATAGGTTCTGCAGCAGTTTTGTTTTTGGAGAATACAGGAGAGAGTGAGAAGAATGAAAGTGGCAGTTGTCCTTTTGAGATGCACGGGAGAGAGAGTGTGTGTGGGGGGGGGGGCCGCCGGGTTCCACTCCAGTATGAGGGGGAAAAAGGGGGGGGGAGGGGAGAGAAAGAAAAAGAGGGGGAGGGGAAGAAAAGAGGGAAAATTACTAGAAAAAGGACTTTTAGCCACGGCGAATTTCCGTGGCTAAAAGTCCAAAACCGTGGCAAAACCTCTTTAGCCACGGCCGGCGCACAGGTAATAGACCATTATTAGCCATGGAATAAAACCATGGCAAATACTCTGTCAATTTTATTAAAAAAAGTATTTGCCACGGTATGAAACCGTGGCAAATACTTAGCAGATTTATAAAAAAATATATTTGACGGTTTAAAACAGTGACCGACGGCGAGCGGGATAACGAGAGTGCTAGGGCTCTAATACAATGTTAAGCAGAAACAATTCCATACACAAACAATTTCATACACAACAATTCCATGCAAATATAACACTCTTCCTTTCAATCCTTTAAATCCTAACAATCATATACAACAAAAATCCCAAACAAAGCTAAAGCTGATTGCAATCAAGAATCTCAAACAAATGCCCATTAGTAGATGCAAAAGAGGAAGACATGCTGCTGTTGCTGCTTTATGAGTGTAATCATGTAGTATTAGGTTTATGGGAAACATGCAGCTTCCTGCTTAATCATTCTCTAGTATATAAACATAAAAATATTGTTTTTTTTTGCTACAAACTTGACAATATGGGGAGATGGCGGTGCGGTTCATCATTTTCGACTCTCGCCTGCTATGAGTTCCAGCGGCTGATTAAGGCTAAATCATTTGCAATTAGCTAGGTGGGCATCCATATTCCATCAGAAACTTCCAATCAGATATCCTACTTACCCATTTTTGTTGATTGTTGGACTAAAACAACTAGTTATGTGGAAATTTGGTGAAACTGAAGTAGACAACTCCTATGCGCCCAAGGAGCTCTCTTGTAGGAGTCTACACGAAGATCTGTTGGTAGGAGGAGAGGAGAGAATACTTGTGGTTGCTGGACGAGCTCATAAATGGCGATCCAGGGCAGCGAGGTGCAGCCTAATGAGCAACCATAATAACTTAACCAAACTATGTACCATCATCAAAATTTAAGCACACTTGTTTCACTATACTTGACCGTCTATCGGATAACTGAGTGATTAATGGAGACACGAGCTGCTTTAAGAGCACGTGAAAGCCTGGGAAATCAGCAACACCTGAAAGCAAGCATATTAAAAAAACTCAATCAAATGTTACAAGACATTAAGTAATTATAATGTCAAAGTCGAATGAGAAATCATGTTTGAATAATCATGAACTAAGGTCTTTGTTCGTACATATACATGAGTAAGGACATAAAAGACTAATAACCCCAAGTGGGTATTACAAATACGACGATTTGATAATATTAATTACAATTCTCTTCCTCAAGTCGGATGAAAGATATCGGTCATCCCTAGACGATTACCCGCCCGCGGTTCATAAAGAGTGTTGCAAGCTCTTTTTCTTGTTATCATCCTTGACCTTTTGCTTGAGCTGCCCATCGGATCTGATCCGAAACTGGTTCATCCCCAATACCCGCGCTACTCGCGCCCAGTACAAGAAACGTTTGGCCAGCCTCTTCCAAGACGTTTGATCACCAGTCGCCGATTTCACATGGGAGCGCTCTGCTGGACTGGTGAGCAAGTAATTGAGCATCTCCTTCTCTGCTTGGGAAAACGGCTTCCCTGCAGATGGGGTAGGGACAGTGGCCTCCAATATTTGATTCAAACTAGGCAACTGTTGATCGACCATGAATAGCGGACGCGAACCAATCTCGTCGACAGCGGACATGTCCGCCACAGCAAGTTCCTCTGCCGTCGTGATGATTGCAGAAGAGGTCGGTTGATTTGAATTCGGGTTGGTCGGAGATGCTGCTGGAACTGATGGTACGACCGGCGACGACGGTGGAATGTTGAGGGAGCCTAGATCGCCGTGTTGGGGGGCCGCCTCGGAATGCAATTGCAAACAGAAATGACGACCTGGTTGTGCTGATGTGGTTGATGTCGCACGCTTCTTGAGCCGTGCAAGATACTCCCAACGATTCTTGATCTCCTTGTGGGTCATCTCGAGCAGGTCCTCACGATGGGAAGCAATGCGAGCGTACGCGGGGGCGACCACTTTGGTCCAATGAATGTTGCCGGCATGCCCAACATCAATCTCTTGCTGAACTAGTCGATCAATGATATCGTCCGATGATCCTTCAATGAGTTGTTCGGGCGTAGATTGCAGATCTGATGCATGGGGTTGACGTGAACTCTGATTGTCGCCGGTTGCCAAGGTGATAATTCGAGTTGTAGTCGACGTCACGGTCTCTTCCAACTGCACAATGTTGAAACTGGCAACAGAGGGCGACCGCAATGGAGCAATAACTGATGCTGCTTGATTCAGGGCAGTAATGATGCTGCGTTTGGGCGCTGCTCGTTGAATGGGCAATCTGAATCGGGCTTGGGCAACCATATCCTCCAGGTGTTGTTTTAGGACCTGTTCTGATTTTAGCCGAATGAACCGTTTGAAAGGAAAATTGGTGCTACGCAATGCCGAGACAAGAATAGACCATATTCGATGCAATTGTGGAGGATGTAAGGATTCAATGGGGAAATCCTTCAGATCATGGAGTCCATCGGGCATAAGAAATTTGAGAGCAATCGTTCGGAGCAAGCGACGCTCTAAGGGGTTGATCATTGGTGAAGTGCTCATGACAACTTCCCAGATATTAAGCCCTTGTAATGCCGACTGACGTTCATTGCCCAATGTGTTGAGGCTGCGAGATTTTTTATTGTGACTCGATGAAGAGCTGCGCTCATGCGATGTTGGTCCTGGTTTGCGGCGCTTGCGATTGGATTGAATGGAATGGGGCGTGTTGCTCACTTTGACGCCAGATTCGGCGCCAATCAACAGATTGACGTCATCAACATGGTTCGGATCAACATCGTGCCGCGGTGCAACATCATCATCTTCAATGATGCGATGATCATCGTTAGCCCGCTCGACAACATCAGCGGCAACATCAAGGGCATCGTGCACAATCGCATCGAACGTGTGACTCGACCAAATTGCATTATCGGCGATTGATTCTGCGACCATTCCAATTGATTCTAGTTGCCCTGCAGGAATTTCGGGCAGTTGAGGAAGGGATTGTCCAAACGCTGTCGTCAATCCAAATTCGTCCTCACAATCATCAATCGAAAGAGGCAATAGATGAAACATCGTCGACAGAGACGTAGGCGAGGGAGTGATGCCATCGGTCGGAAATAGTGCGAGATACTGAGTGAGAATGATATGCATCCCAGAGATTGGCAAATACGCCCAGCGCGGATCGAATTGGAGTTCACCTCGAAAATTGATTTGAGCGACAAATGCATGGAGCAACAAGTTCCCTCCTTCCACGGAAATGGTCTCCGGGCAAATGGCTCGTCCATGGTGCCACAAATTTTCATTCTTCCCCGATCCACGGCGTAAACTCGAACGAAAAAAGCGATCCACAACAATAGTCGACGCGGATGCAGGCGGTGTTAAGCAATTTCTGATATGCTTTTTCTGCGTATCATGGCAAGCGAGAAGTTTACTCATCACGATGCGCTTGGATGGGGGCACATCATTCCCTATTTCCCACTTTTGAATGCGATCCAACAATGCATCCAATTCAGCCTCAATGATTGAGCCTTCCCGCATTGGAGCTTGTCCAGTGCCAACAATGATTTCAGCCACGGCAACCATGAATTGTTCGTGTCGAGCACGATCCGTGCCGTTCGAATTGTCCCGGTACCTCGTGATCAGATGGTGATTGTCAAGGAGAACAATGATGTTCTCAAAATCTTCCAGCCATTCCCGATCATCGCAGCACTTGTCCAGGTATATAATGAGCAGCGAAGTATCAATACCGTAAGCGTTGTACCGTTTCAGCAAACCCCGACCAACAGATCGACGTTCCGCATTGCCAGTTGAGGCTGTGAATTGATGGGAGAGGATTTGTTGGCGCTCGTTCATGACGGAGTGCAGTCCATCAACGGGGGCGAATTTCCTTCTGTTGAACTCATCCGTCAATTTCATGCGTCCCGGCACGTTGTGATGATGGTCGGCCGAGAGATGAGTCCCGGTGATAGCGCCTTCCATTCGGTTGAAGAACGGGAGTTGACGAGCAATGCAGTCATTGACCAGGCCTGTCAGCGTTGATTCCACTGGACCGAGTGTGCCATTGTACCCGTTGCAATGCTGAAAGAACGACGGAAAATCGATAAACACTATCGGATCCTGAAACGATGACGATTGCCCAAGTGCGGCATCCCGAGCGCGCATTTTCAAATACCACAACACGTGACCACGATATAGCGCGGCTTGACGCATGTATCGAGTCGTTCGGGCACAACGAATCACCTTTGCAGCATCAGCACTGCCGGAACGGGACGTGTACAAGTCATATGCCATTTGAACAAGACTGACGTCGTGCGCGCTCTGTTCGAACAGCTGCACGGGATAGTTAAGGACGATGGGCGCTGGGATCAACTTCTCATTTTTGGCCTCGTCCATGACATGGAACGTGGCACCACAGCCGCCTGAGCTTTGCGACTTCCTGCACACGTATCGAGCACAGAGAGCATATGCAATTGTGTCGATGCAATCGATGGTTCGCGGGGCACTGAATTGCTTACGAAAAAGAAATCCGACTTTGTTGCAAGATGGACATGCACCCGATGTCACGTTGACGTTGTACTGCCGTTCTGGATCGATCACGAACAACGGTTTCAGCAGGTATGCGTTCAGGTTTGGACGCTTGCTCCACAGTGGCACAGGTGGATCGATTCGGATAGGAGGGCACATGCCATCCTCAATCAGTTTCAGCTGGTTCTTGATCCAATCCTCCTGAATCTTGTTCAACGTGCCAGATTGCTTGCCACAAACACACGGCTCGCTAGTGGGGCGGTCGAACGCTGACGAATAGAATGGCGGTGTTTGGGTCGGAATCAATTCTGGAGGAATTTTGGGGCAGCGATGGATGAGGGTCTCCTCCGATCGTTGTGTTTTCGCAATGTCCCGCAGCACAAGGTCGATACCGTTCATTGTCCCCAACCTGAAACATGATATAGTTACAGTTCATCACAAGAATGAGCATTCTGATATCGTAATACTACAGGTTTCATGAGGATAAACTCTCAGAGAAAGCCTAACATAAGATGTGGGACTAAACTCATTCACACATACAAATACTAATATTATAATATTAATAATCTCAACTGCTTCTGGGAAAACTGCGCCTCCTAAAGGGGCATCTATGAAGCCTTTCAAAGCTGAGAAAAAAAAATCTCACATTTGTTATCTGTGGTGAAGGAAAGTGAAGACAAGTGCATTCCACACAGAAAAAAAATGAATTTACATAAAATTTACCCATATGAATTGCTAGATTCCAATTCTGATGCATATATTTAGTATCTACCTAAGTATTTCAGAACCTTATTTACAGATGCAAACTACAAGGACAAGGGCTTGATGCTTTTAAGAGAAACCAAGTATAAGAGGTTGGCTTAATATACAGGGGATCATTCAAGATAGCAAAAAAAAATATGAGGTGAGGAATCTTAAGTTGTGCCATAGATATTGTGTCGTGTAAGTATTGTATTACTAGGGCTCCATTTGGCACGGCGGTGGCGGCCATGAACGTGGTGGTTATGAACTGTCGTTCGTGAACGCCCGACCTCACCTAAGGAACTTCATCCACTTTTATGTTCAAAAGCAGTTTTATTTTCTTGGTGGTGGTCTTAACCATTATCATGCCAAACATACATTCTATGACGGTGGTGTTTTTGTCCAAACTCATAGGAGCAAGAACACCACGCCAAAAGGAGCCTAGGCCTCGACAGATGAAGCGCTTGAGGTCTTTAAGAACACCACGGTGGTGTTTTTGTCCAAACTTCAGTTGATTATCATGCCTCAACTCCTAGCTCTTCACCATATGAATGTTGGGAGAAAGTTGAAGTTTCTGAAAAATTAACACAAGTGTTTCAACACAAACCTCATATACAAGGGATCAAACCCATTTCCAACCTTTGATGTAAAAGCTCACACGAATTTCAGTGAGCATCAACTACTTGATATATCTATGTCAATGTAAATTTTAATTATATATATGATTAAATATGATGCAAGGGCTTCTGTGCTAGCTCAATCGTCTGTTATTTCTACTTGTGTGGCAGCTATTTTTATGCGGATTAATCTAGCTATCTCTGGTGTCTACCGTTCATTTTGACGAAACAAACGTCATACACACACTATAACACATTGATTTCCCTGCCACCTCACAAGTACACCTCACAAAACACCACCATAGCCACTACACCACACACTTCACACATCTTTTTCACTGCCATCACAAACTACATTATACCACACACTACCAATATATATATAGCACCATACCCCCACATAAATTAAAAATAGCACATTGCTGTACTGTACAACACATAATCACACACACAAAGCCACTTAACAGTACACTACAGCACCACAACACACATATCTAGTGCACTTCACTGCACAATTTTTGCACAGCACAAAATCAGCACCGCACATTCTCACAACCCACGGCACAATACCCATCTCTGCCAACACACTCTGCCAACACACACCCACTCATGGCATAGCAGCACACAAACCCTTCCAACAAACTGAATGTCATTCACTTACACAGCAACACAGCACAACACAACACCTTAGTGCACAACACAACCATCCAACAGCAGCACCACACAACACAAACAGCAAAACCAACCAACGACACTGCCCAGCACAATTCTACTTAACACAATATTGCAGGAATCCAGCCAGCACATACCCCAAACACGAAAAGGCAGCACAATCCTTTACACACTCACGATAAAACCTCAGCACAGCCATTACTAGCAAAACCCTAAGACAGCCGCACAAAAATCCTAACACAAACACCCTCAGTCGGCAACCATAGAAGGAAAAGAAATGAGAGAAATAGAGAAAAGGAAGAGGAAAAGAGAACTCACAAAGCTTTCCCCTGCAGCAGCAGCAGCACAAGAAAAAGGAATGGAGATGCGCTCAAACAGCAGCTGTTGCACCAGAGGAAGAGGAGAAGATCCCAAACAGCAGTCACAAGTCGATCGCCCGAATGGATGGGGGAAGCGGCTGGAGCGGGAGGTGCGAAACCTAGAGTCGACCGTCGCGCCAGGAATCTGAAGACTTGCCGGTAGAAATCGCCGTCGCCAACGCTGCGAGGAATCGGAAGGGAGAAAGACGCTCGCGCGAATAGGGGCGGAGTCGGCGAATTGGGAACCGTAGGCGTGATTGGGAGATCGGCTTCACGCAGCGAGGGCTTGGGAGATTGGCTTCAGAGGGATCGACAATTTCTTCCCCGTCCCTGTGCAACGATTGAGAAGAGCGAGCGAGAGAGATGCGGGAGAAAAAGGTCCGGCAGATCGCGAGAAAGAAAGCCGCGATTTCATTTCCTTGATGAGGCGGGGGAGGGTATTTTCGGGAGAGCGGAAAATCAGCCCGATTCAGCCGACCGAAGTGAGGCCTGACCGGGCCGTCGGGTTCCACTCCAGTATGAGGGGGAAAAAAGGGGGGGGGGGGAGGGGAGAGAAAGAAAAAGAGGGGGAGGGGAAGAAAAGAGGGAAAATTACTAGAAAAAGGACTTTTAGCCACGGCGAATTTCCGTGGCTAAAAGTCCAAAACCGTGGCAAAACCTCTTTAGCCACGGCCGGCGCACAGGTAATAGACCATTATTAGCCATGGAATAAAACCATGGCAAATACTCTGACAATTTTATTAAAAAAAGTATTTGCCACGGTATGAAACCGTGGCAAATACTTAGCAGATTTATAAAAAAATATATTTGACGGTTTAAAACAGTGACCGACGGCGAGCGGGATAACGAGAGTGCTAGGGCTCTAATACAATGTTAAGCAGAAACAATTCCATACACAAACAATTTCATACACAACAATTCCATGCAAATATAACACTCTTCCTTTCAATCCTTTAAATCCTAACAATCATATACAACAAAAATCCCAAACAAAGCTAAAGCTGATTGCAATCAAGAATCTCAAACAAATGCCCATTAGTAGATGCAAAAGAGGAAGACATGCTGCTGTTGCTGCTTTATGAGTGTAATCATGTAGTATTAGGTTTATGGGAAACATGCAGCTTCCTGCTTAATCATTCTCTAGTATATAAACATAAAAATATTGTTTTTTTTTTGCTACAAACTTGACAATATGGGGAGATGGCGGTGCGGTTCATCATTTTAGACTCTCGCCTGCTATGAGTTCCAGCGGCTGATTAAGGCTAAATCATTTGCAATTAGCTAGGTGGGCATCCATATTCCATCAGAAACTTCCAATCAGATATCCTACTTACCCATTTTTGTTGATTGTTGGACTAAAACAACTAGTTATGTGGAAATTTGGTGAAACTGAAGTAGACAACTCCTATGCGCCCAAGGAGCTCTCTTGTAGGAGTCTACACGAAGATCTGTTGGTAGGAGGAGAGGAGAGAATACTTGTGGTTGCTGGACGAGCTCATAAATGGCGATCCAGGGCAGCGAGGTGCAGCCTAATGAGCAACCATAATAACTTAACCAAACTATGTACCATCATCAAAATTTAAGCACACTTGTTTCACTATACTTGACCGTCTATCGGATAACTGAGTGATTAATGGAGACACGAGCTGCTTTAAGAGCACGTGAAAGCCTGGGAAATCAGCAGCACCTGAAAGCAAGCATATTAAAAAAACTCAATCAAATGTTACAAGACATTAAGTAATTATAATGTCAAAGTCGAATGAGAAATCATGTTTGAATAATCATGAACTAAGGTCTTTGTTCGTACATATACATGAGTAAGGACATAAAAGACTAATAACCCCAAGTGGGTATTACAAATACGACGATTTGATAATATTAATTACAATTCTCTTCCTCAAGTCGGATGAAAGATATCGGTCATCCCTAGACGATTACCCGCCCGCGGTTCATAAAGAGTGTTGCAAGCTCTTTTTCTTGTTATCATCCTTGACCTTTTGCTTGAGCTGCCCATCGGATCTGATCCGAAACTGGTTCATCCCCAATACCCGCGCTACTCGCGCCCAGTACAAGAAACGTTTGGCCAGCCTCTTCCAAGACGTTTGATCACCAGTCGCCGATTTCACATGGGAGCGCTCTGCTGGACTGGTGAGCAAGTAATTGAGCAGCTCCTTCTCTGCTTGGGAAAACGGCTCCCCTGCAGATGGGGTAGGGACAGTGGCCTCCAATATTTGATTCAAACTAGGCAACTGTTGATCGACCATGAATAGCGGACGCGAACCAATCTCGTCGACAGCGGACATGTCCGCCACAGCAAGTTCCTCTGCCGTCGTGATGATTGCAGAAGAGGCCGGTTGATTTGAATTCGGGTTGGTCGGAGATGCTGCTGGAACTGATGGTACGACCGGCGACGACGGTGGAATGTTGAGGGAGCCTAGATCGCCGTGTTGGGGGGCCGCCTCGGAATGCAATTGCAAACAGAAATGACGACCTGGTTGTGCTGATGTGGTTGATGTCGCACGCTTCTTGAGCCGTGCAAGATACTCCCAACGATTCTTGATCTCCTTGTGGGTCATCTCGAGCAGGTCCTCACGATGGGAAGCAATGCGAGCGTACGCGGGGGCGACCACTTTGGTCCAATGAATGTTGCCGGCATGCCCAGCATCAATCTCTTGCTGAACTAGTCGATCAATGATATCGTCCGATGATCCTTCAATGAGTTGTTCGGGCGTAGATTGCAGATCTGATGCATGGGGTTGACGTGAACTCTGATTGTCGCCGGTTGCGAAGGTGATAATTCGAGTTGTAGTCGACGTCACGGTCTCTTCCAACTGCACAATGTTGAAACTGGCAACAGAGGGCGACCGCAATGGAGCAATAACTGATGCTGCTTGATTCAGGGCAGTAATGATGCTGCGTTTGGGCGCTGCTCGTTGAATGGGCAATCTGAATCGGGCTTGGGCAACCATATCCTCCAGGTGTTGTTTTAGGACCTGTTCTGATTTTAGCCGAATGAACCGTTTGAAAGGAAAATTGGTGCTACGCAATGCCGAGACAAGAATAGACCATATTCGATGCAATTGTGGAGGATGTAAGGATTCAATGGGGAAATCCTTCAGATCATGGAGTCCATCGGGCATAAGAAATTTGAGAGCAATCGTTCGGAGCAAGCGACGCTCTAAGGGGTTGATCATTGGTGAAGTGCTCATGACAGCTTCCCAGATATTAAGCCCTTGTAATGCCGACTGACGTTCATTGCCCAATGTGTTGAGGCTGCGAGATTTTTTATTGTGACTCGATGAAGAGCTGCGCTCATGCGATGTTGGTCCTGGTTTGCGGCGCTTGCGATTGGATTGAATGGAATGGGGCGTGTTGCTCACTTTGACGCCAGATTCGGCGCCAATCAACAGATTGACGTCATCAACATGGTTCGGATCAACATCGTGCCGCGGTGCAACATCATCATCTTCAATGATGCGATGATCATCGTTAGCCCGCTCGACAACATCAGCGGCAACATCAAGGGCATCGTGCACAATCGCATCGAATGTGTGACTCGACCAAATTGCATTATCGGCGATTGATTCTGCGACCATTCCAATTGATTCTAGTTGCCCTGCAGGAATTTCGGGCAGTTGAGGAAGGGATTGTCCAAACGCTGTCGTCAATCCAAATTCGTCCTCACAATCATCAATCGAAAGAGGCAATAGATGAAACATCGTCGACAGAGACGTAGGCGAGGGAGTGATGCCATCGGTCGGAAATAGTGCGAGATACTGAGTGAGAATGATATGCATCCCAGAGATTGGCAAATACGCCCAGCGCGGATCGAATTGGAGTTCACCTCGAAAATTGATTTGAGCGACAACTGCATGGAGCAACAAGTTCCCTCCTTCCACGGAAATGGTCTCCGGGCAAATGGCTCGTCCATGGCGCCACAAATTTTCATTCTTCCCCGATCCACGGCGTAAACTCGAACGAAAAAAGCGATCCACAACAATAGTCGACGCGGATGCAGGCGGTGTTAAGCAATTTCTGATATGCTTTTTCTGCGTATCATGGCAAGCGAGAAGTTTACTCATCACGATGCGCTTGGATGGGGGCACATCATTCCCTATTTCCCACTTTTGAATGCGATCCAACAATGCATCCAATTCAGCCTCAATGATTGAGCCTTCCCGCATTGGAGCTTGTCCAGTGCCAACAATGATTTCAGCCACGGCAACCATGAATTGTTCGTGTCGAGCACGATCCGTGCCGTTCGAATTGTCCCGGTACCTCGTGATCAGATGGTGATTGTCAAGGAGAACAATGATGTTCTCAAAATCTTCCAGCCATTCCCGATCATCGCAGCACTTGTCCAGGTATATAATGAGCAGCGAAGTATCAATACCGTAAGCGTTGTACCGTTTCAGCAAACCCCGACCAACAGATCGACGTTCCGCATTGCCAGTTGAGGCTGTGAATTGATGGGAGAGGATTTGTTGGCGCTCGTTCATGACGGAGTGCAGTCCATCAACGGGGGCGAATTTCCTTCCGTTGAACTCATCTGTCAATTTCATGCGTCCCGGCACGTTGTGATGATGGTCGGCCGAGAGATGAGTCCCGGTGATAGCGCCTTCCATTCGGTTGAAGAACGGGAGTTGACGAGCAATGCAGTCATTGACCAGGCCTGTCAGCGTTGATTCCACTGGACTGAGTGTGCCATTGTACCCGTTGCAATGCTGAAAGAACGACGGAAAATCGATAAACACTATCGGATCCTGAAACGATGACGATTGCCCAAGTGCGGCATCCCGAGCGCGCATTTTCAAATACCACGCACGTGACCACGATATAGCGCGGCTTGACGCATGTATCGAGTCGTTCGGGCACAACGAATCACCTTTGCAGCATCAGCACTGCCGGAACGGGACGTGTACAAGTCATATGCCATTTGAACAAGACTGACGTCGTGCGCGCTCTGTTCGAACAGCTGCACGGGATAGTTAAGGACGATGGGCGCTGGGATCAACTTCTCATTTTTGGCCTCGTCCATGACATGGAACGTGGCACCACAGCCGCCTGAGCTTTGCGACTTCCTGCACACGTATCGAGCACAGAGAGCATATGCAATTGTGTCGATGCAATCGATGATTCGCGGGGCACTGAATTGCTTACGAAAAAGAAATCCGACTTTGTTGCAAGATGGACATGCACCCGATGTCACGTTGACGTTGTACTGCCGTTCTGGATCGATCACGAACAACGGTTTCAGCAGGTATGCGTTCAGGTTTGGACGCTTGCTCCACAGTGGCACAGGTGGATCGATTCGGATAGGAGGGCACATGCCATCCTCAATCAGTTTCAGCTAGTTCTTGATCCAATCCTCCTGAATCTTGTTCAACGTGCCAGATTGCTTGCCACAAACACACGGCTCGCTAGTGGGGCGGTCGAACGCTGACGAATAGAATGGCGGTGTTTGGGTCGGAATCAATTCTGGAGGAATTTCGGGGCAGCGATGGATGAGGGTCTCCTCCGATCGTTGTGTTTTCGCAATGTCCCGCAGCACAAGGTCGATACCGTTCATTGTCCCCAACCTGAAACATGATATAGTTACAGTTCATCACAAGAATGAGCATTCTGATATCGTAATACTACAGGTTTCATGAGGATAAACTCTCAGAGAAAGCCTAACATAAGATGTGGGACTAAACTCATTCACACATACAAATACTAATATTATAATATTAATAATCTCAACTGCTTCTGGGAAAACTGCGCCTCCTAAAGGGGCATCTATGAAGCCTTTCAAAGCTGAGAAAAAAAAATCTCACATTTGTTATCTGTGGTGAAGGAAAGTGAAGACAAGTGCATTCCACACAGAAAAAAAATGAATTTACATAAAATTTACCCATATGAATTGCTAGATTCCAATTCTGATGCATATATTTAGTATCTACCTAAGTATTTCAGAACCTTATTTACAGATGCAAACTACAAGGACAAGGGCTTGATGCTTTTAAGAGAAACCAAGTATAAGAGGTTGGCTTAATATACAGGGGATCATTCAAGATAGCAAAAAAAAATATGAGGTGAGGAATCTTAAGTTGTGCCATAGATATTGTGTCGTGTAAGTATTGTATTACTAGGGCTCCATTTGGCACGGCGGTGGCGGCCATGAACGTGGTGGTTATGAACTGTCGTTCGTGAACGCCCGACCTCACCTAAGGAACTTCATCCACTTTTATGTTCAAAAGCAGTTTTATTTTCTTGGTGGTGGTCTTAACCATTATCATGCCAAACATACATTCTATGACGGTGGTGTTTTTGTCCAAACTCATAGGAGCAAGAACACCACGCCAAAAGGAGCCTAGGCCTCGACAGATGAAGCGCTTGAGGTCTTTAAGAACACCACGGTGGTGTTTTTGTCCAAACTTCAGTTGATTATCATGCCTCAACTCCTAGCTCTTCACCATATGAATGTTGGGAGAAAGTTGAAGTTTCTGAAAAATTAACACAAGTGTTTCAACACAAACCTCATATACAAGGGATCAAACCCATTTCCAACCTTTGATGTAAAAGCTCACACGAATTTCAGTGAGCATCAACTACTTGATATATCTATGTCAATGTAAATTTTAATTATATATATGATTAAATATGATGCAAGGGCTTCTGTGCTAGCTCAATCGTCTGTTATTTCTACTTGTGTGGCAGCTATTTTTATGCGGATTAATCTAGCTATCTCTGGTGTCTACCGTTCATTTTGACGAAACAAACGTCATACACACACTATAACACATTGATTTCCCTGCCACCTCACAAGTACACCTCACAAAACACCACCATAGCCACTACACCACACACTTCACACATCTTTTTCACTGCCATCACAAACTACATTATACCACACACTACCAATATATATATAGCACCATACCCCCACATAAATTAAAAATAGCACCTTGCTGTACTGTACAACACATAATCACACACACAAAGCCACTTAACAGTACACTACAGCACCACAACACACATATCTAGTGCACTTCACTGCACAATTTTTGCACAGCACAAAATCAGCACCGCACATTCTCACAACCCACGGCACAATACCCATCTCTGCCAACACACTCTGCCAACACACACCCACTCATGGCATAGCAGCACACAAACCCTTCCAACAAACTGAATGTCATTCACTTACACAGCAACACAACACAACACAACACCTTAGTGCACAACACAACCATCCAACAGCAGCACCACACAACACAAACAGCAAAACCAACCAACGACACTGCCCAGCACAATTCTACTTAACACAATATTGCAGGAATCCAGCCAGCACATACCCCAAACACGAAAAGGCAGCACAATCCTTTACACACTCACGATAAAACCTCAGCACAGCCATTACTAGCAAAACCCTAAGACAGCCGCACAAAAATCCTAACACAAACACCCTCAGTCGGCAACCATAGAAGGAAAAGAAATGAGAGAAATAGAGAAAAGGAAGAGGAAAAGAGAACTCACAAAGCTTTCCCCTGCAGCAGCAGCAGCACAAGAAAAAGGAATGGAGATGCGCTCAAACAGCAGCTGTTGCACCAGAGGAAGAGGAGAAGATCCCAAACAGCAGTCACAAGTCGATCGCCCGAATGGATGGGGGAAGCGGCTGGAGCGGGAGGTGCGAAACCTAGAGTCGACCGTCGCGCCAGGAATCTGAAGACTTGCCGGTAGAAATCGCCGTCGCCAACGCTGCGAGGAATCGGAAGGGAGAAAGACGCTCGCGCGAATAGGGGCGGAGTCGGCGAATTGGGAACCGTAGGCGTGATTGGGAGATCGGCTTCACGCAGCGAGGGCTTGGGAGATTGGCTTCAGAGGGATCGACAATTTCTTCCCCGTCCCTGTGCAACGATTGAGAAGAGCGAGCGAGAGAGATGCGGGAGAAAAAGGTCCGGCAGATCGCGAGAAAGAAAGCCGCGATTTCATTTCCTTGATGAGGCGGGGGAGGGTATTTTCGGGAGAGCGGAAAATCAGCCCGATTCAGCCGACCGAAGTGAGGCCTGACCGCCGCCGGGTTCCACTCCAGTATGAGGGGGAAAAAAGGGGGGGGGGGGGAGGGGAGAGAAAGAAAAAGAGGGGGAGGGGAAGAAAAGAGGGAAAATTACTAGAAAAAGGACTTTTAGCCACGGCGAATTTCCGTGGCTAAAAGTCCAAAACCGTGGCAAAACCTCTTTAGCCACGGCCGGCGCACAGGTAATAGACCATTATTAGCCATGGAATAAAACCATGGCAAATACTCTGTCAATTTTATTAAAAAAAGTATTTGCCACGGTATGAAACCGTGGCAAATACTTAGCAGATTTATAAAAAAATATATTTGACGGTTTAAAACAGTGACCGACGGCGAGCGGGATAACGAGAGTGCTAGGGCTCTAATACAATGTTAAGCAGAAACAATTCCATACACAAACAATTTCATACACAACAATTCCATGCAAATATAACACTCTTCCTTTCAATCCTTTAAATCCTAACAATCATATACAACAAAAATCCCAAACAAAGCTAAAGCTGATTGCAATCAAGAATCTCAAACAAATGCCCATTAGTAGATGCAAAAGAGGAAGACATGCTGCTGTTGCTGCTTTATGAGTGTAATCATGTAGTATTAGGTTTATGGGAAACATGCAGCTTCCTGCTTAATCATTCTCTAGTATATAAACATAAAAATATTGTTTTTTTTTTGCTACAAACTTGACAATATGGGGAGATGGCGGTGCGGTTCATCATTTTCGACTCTCGCCTGCTATGAGTTCCAGCGGCTGATTAAGGCTAAATCATTTGCAATTAGCTAGGTGGGCATCCATATTCCATCAGAAACTTCCAATCAGATATCCTACTTACCCATTTTTGTTGATTGTTGGACTAAAACAACTAGTTATGTGGAAATTTGGTGAAACTGAAGTAGACAACTCCTATGCGCCCAAGGAGCTCTCTTGTAGGAGTCTACACGAAGATCTGTTGGTAGGAGGAGAGGAGAGAATACTTGTGGTTGCTGGACGAGCTCATAAATGGCGATCCAGGGCAGCGAGGTGCAGCCTAATGAGCAACCATAATAACTTAACCAAACTATGTACCATCATCAAAATTTAAGCACACTTGTTTCACTATACTTGACCGTCTATCGGATAACTGAGTGATTAATGGAGACACGAGCTGCTTTAAGAGCACGTGAAAGCCTGGGAAATCAGCAGCACCTGAAAGCAAGCATATTAAAAAAACTCAATCAAATGTTACAAGACATTAAGTAATTATAATGTCAAAGTCGAATGAGAAATCATGTTTGAATAATCATGAACTAAGGTCTTTGTTCGTACATATACATGAGTAAGGACATAAAAGACTAATAACCCCAAGTGGGTATTACAAATACGACGATTTGATAATATTAATTACAATTCTCTTCCTCAAGTCGGATGAAAGATATCGGTCATCCCTAGACGATTACCCGCCCGCGGTTCATAAAGAGTGTTGCAAGCTCTTTTTCTTGTTATCATCCTTGACCTTTTGCTTGAGCTGCCCATCGGATCTGATCCGAAACTGGTTCATCCCCAATACCCGCGCTACTCGCGCCCAGTACAAGAAACGTTTGGCCAGCCTCTTCCAAGACGTTTGATCACCAGTCGCCGATTTCACATGGGAGCGCTCTGCTGGACTGGTGAGCAAGTAATTGAGCAGCTCCTTCTCTGCTTGGGAAAACGGCTCCCCTGCAGATGGGGTAGGGACAGTGGCCTCCAATATTTGATTCAAACTAGGCAACTGTTGATCGACCATGAATAGCGGACGCGAACCAATCTCGTCGACAGCGGACATGTCCGCCACAGCAAGTTCCTCTGCCGTCGTGATGATTGCAGAAGAGGCCGGTTGATTTGAATTCGGGTTGGTCGGAGATGCTGCTGGAACTGATGGTACGACCGGCGACGACGGTGGAATGTTGAGGGAGCCTAGATCGCCGTGTTGGGGGGCCGCCTCGGAATGCAATTGCAAACAGAAATGACGACCTGGTTGTGCTGATGTGGTTGATGTCGCACGCTTCTTGAGCCGTGCAAGATACTCCCAACGATTCTTGATCTCCTTGTGGGTCATCTCGAGCAGGTCCTCACGATGGGAAGCAATGCGAGCGTACGCGGGGGCGACCACTTTGGTCCAATGAATGTTGCCGGCATGCCCAGCATCAATCTCTTGCTGAACTAGTCGATCAATGATATCGTCCGATGATCCTTCAATGAGTTGTTCGGGCGTAGATTGCAGATCTGATGCATGGGGTTGACGTGAACTCTGATTGTCGCCGGTTGCCAAGGTGATAATTCGAGTTGTAGTCGACGTCACGGTCTCTTCCAACTGCACAATGATGAAACTGGCAACAGAGGGCGACCGCAATGGAGCAATAACTGATGCTGCTTGATTCAGGGCAGTAATGATGCTGCGTTTGGGCGCTGCTCGTTGAATGGGCAATCTGAATCGGGCTTGGGCAACCATATCCTCCAGGTGTTGTTTTAGGACCTGTTCTGATTTTAGCCGAATGAACCGTTTGAAAGGAAAATTGGTGCTACGCAATGCCGAGACAAGAATAGACCATATTCGATGCAATTGTGGAGGATGTAAGGATTCAATGGGGAAATCCTTCAGATCATGGAGTCCATCGGGCATAAGAAATTTGAGAGCAATCGTTCGGAGCAAGCGACGCTCTAAGGGGTTGATCATTGGTGAAGTGCTCATGACAGCTTCCCAGATATTAAGCCCTTGTAATGCCGACTGACGTTCATTGCCCAATGTGTTGAGGCTGCGAGATTTTTTATTGTGACTCGATGAAGAGATGCGCTCATGCGATGTTGGTCCTGGTTTGCGGCGCTTGCGATTGGATTGAATGGAATGGGGCGTGTTGCTCACTTTGACGCCAGATTCGGCGCCAATCAACAGATTGACGTCATCAACATGGTTCGGATCAACATCGTGCCGCGGTGCAACATCATCATCTTCAATGATGCGATGATCATCGTTAGCCCGCTCGACAACATCAGCGGCAACATCAAGGGCATCGTGCACAATCGCATCGAACGTGTGACTCGACCAAATTGCATTATCGGCGATTGATTCTGCGACCATTCCAATTGATTCTAGTTGCCCTGCAGGAATTTCGGGCAGTTGAGGAAGGGATTGTCCAAACGCTGTCGTCAATCCAAATTCGTCCTCACAATCATCAATCGAAAGAGGCAATAGATGAAACATCGTCGACAGAGACGTAGGCGAGGGAGTGATGCCATCGGTCGGAAATAGTGCGAGATACTGAGTGAGAATGATATGCATCCCAGAGATTGGCAAATACGCCCAGCGCGGATCGAATTGGAGTTCACCTCGAAAATTGATTTGAGCGACAACTGCATGGAGCAACAAGTTCCCTCCTTCCACGGAAATGGTCTCCGGGCAAATGGCTCGTCCATGGCGCCACAAATTTTCATTCTTCCCCGATCCACGGCGTAAACTCGAACGAAAAAAGCGATCCACAACAATAGTCGACGCGGATGCAGGCGGTGTTAAGCAATTTCTGATATGCTTTTTCTGCGTATCATGGCAAGCGAGAAGTTTACTCATCACGATGCGCTTGGATGGGGGCACATCATTCCCTATTTCCCACTTTTGAATGCGATCCAACAATGCATCCAATTCAGCCTCAATGATTGAGCCTTCCCGCATTGGAGCTTGTCCAGTGCCAACAATGATTTCAGCCACGGCAACCATGAATTGTTCGTGTCGAGCACGATCCGTGCCGTTCGAATTGTCCCGGTACCTCGTGATCAGATGGTGATTGTCAAGGAGAACAATGATGTTCTCAAAATCTTCCAGCCATTCCCGATCATCGCAGCACTTGTCCAGGTATATAATGAGCAGCGAAGTATCAATACCGTAAGCGTTGTACCGTTTCAGCAAACCCCGACCAACAGATCGACGTTCCGCATTGCCAGTTGAGGCTGTGAATTGATGGGAGAGGATTTGTTGGCGCTCGTTCATGACGGAGTGCAGTCCATCAACGGGGGCGAATTTCCTTCCGTTGAACTCATCCGTCAATTTCATGCGTCCCGGCACGTTGTGATGATGGTCGGCCGAGAGATGAGTCCCGGTGATAGCGCCTTCCATTCGGTTGAAGAACGGGAGTTGACGAGCAATGCAGTCATTGACCAGGCCTGTCAGCGTTGATTCCACTGGACCGAGTGTGCCATTGTACCCGTTGCAATGCTGAAAGAATGACGGAAAATCGATAAACACTATCGGATCCTGAAACGATGACGATTTCCCAAGTGCGGCATCCCGAGCGCGCATTTTCAAATACCACGACACGTGACCACGATATAGCGCGGCTTGACGCATGTATCGAGTCGTTCGGGCACAACGAATCACCTTTGCAGCATCAGCACTGCCGGAACGGGACGTGTACAAGTCATATGCCATTTGAACAAGACTGACGTCGTGCGCGCTCTGTTCGAACAGCTGCACGGGATAGTTAAGGACGATGGGCGCTGGGATCAACTTCTCATTTTTGGCCTCGTCCATGACATGGAACGTGGCACCACAGCCGCCTGAGCTTTGCGACTTCCTGCACACGTATCGAGCACAGAGAGCATATGCAATTGTGTCGATGCAATCGATGATTCGCGGGGCACTGAATTGCTTACGAAAAAGAAATCCGACTTTGTTGCAAGATGGACATGCACCCGATGTCACGTTGACGTTGTACTGCCGTTCTGGATCGATCACGAACAACGGTTTCAGCAGGTATGCGTTCAGGTTTGGACGCTTGCTCCACAGTGGCACAGGTGGATCGATTCGGATAGGAGGGCACATGCCATCCTCAATCAGTTTCAGCTGGTTCTTGATCCAATCCTCCTGAATCTTGTTCAACGTGCCAGATTGCTTGCCACAAACACACGGCTCGCTAGTGGGGCGGTCGAACGCTGACGAATAGAATGGCGGTGTTTGGGTCGGAATCAATTCTGGAGGAATTTCGGGGCAGCGATGGATGAGGGTCTCCTCCGATCGTTGTGTTTTCGCAATGTCCCGCAGCACAAGGTCGATACCGTTCATTGTCCCCAACCTGAAACATGATATAGTTACAGTTCATCACAAGAATGAGCATTCTGATATCGTAATACTACAGGTTTCATGAGGATAAACTCTCAGAGAAAGCCTAACATAAGATGTGGGACTAAACTCATTCACACATACAAATACTAATATTATAATATTAATAATCTCAACTGCTTCTGGGAAAACTGCGCCTCCTAAAGGGGCATCTATGAAGCCTTTCAAAGCTGAGAAAAAAAAATCTCACATTTGTTATCTGTGGTGAAGGAAAGTGAAGACAAGTGCATTCCACACAGAAAAAAAATGAATTTACATAAAATTTACCCATATGAATTGCTAGATTCCAATTCTGATGCATATATTTAGTATCTACCTAGGTATTTCAGAACCTTATTTACAGATGCAAACTACAAGGACAAGGGCTTGATGCTTTTAAGAGAAACCAAGTATAAGAGGTTGGCTTAATATACAGGGGATCATTCAAGATAGCAAAAAAAAATATGAGGTGAGGAATCTTAAGTTGTGCCATAGATATTGTGTCGTGTAAGTATTGTATTACTAGGGCTCCATTTGGCACGGCGGTGGCGGCCATGAACGTGGTGGTTATGAACTGTCGTTCGTGAACGCCCGACCTCACCTAAGGAACTTCATCCACTTTTATGTTCAAAAGCAGTTTTATTTTCTTGGTGGTGGTCTTAACCATTATCATGCCAAACATACATTCTATGACGGTGGTGTTTTTGTCCAAACTCACAGGAGCAAGAACACCACGCCAAAAGGAGCCTAGGCCTCGACAGATGAAGCGCTTGAGGTCTTTAAGAACACCACGGTGGTGTTTTTGTCCAAACTTCAGTTGATTATCATGCCTCAACTCCTAGCTCTTCACCATATGAATGTTGGGAGAAAGTTGAAGTTTCTGAAAAATTAACACAAGTGTTTCAACACAAACCTCATATACAAGGGATCAAACCCATTTCCAACCTTTGATGTAAAAGCTCACACGAATTTCAGTGAGCATCAACTACTTGATATATCTATGTCAATGTAAATTTTAATTATATATATGATTAAATATGATGCAAGGGCTTCTGTGCTAGCTCAATCGTCTGTTATTTCTACTTGTGTGGCAGCTATTTTTATGCGGATTAATCTAGCTATCTCTGGTGTCTACCGTTCATTTTGACGAAACAAACGTCATACACACACTATAACACATTGATTTCCCTGCCACCTCACAAGTACACCTCACAAAACACCACCATAGCCACTACACCACACACTTCACACATCTTTTTCACTGCCATCACAAACTACATTATACCACACACTACCAATATATATATAGCACCATACCCCCACATAAATTAAAAATAGCACCTTGCTGTACTGTACAACACATAATCACACACACAAAGCCACTTAACAGTACACTACAGCACCACAACACACATATCTAGTGCACTTCACTGCACAATTTTTGCACAGCACAAAATCAGCACCGCACATTCTCACAACCCACGGCACAATACCCATCTCTGCCAACACACTCTGCCAACACACACCCACTCATGGCATAGCAGCACACAAACCCTTCCAACAAACTGAATGTCATTCACTTACACAGCAACACAACACAACACAACACCTTAGTGCACAACACAACCATCCAACAGCAGCACCACACAACACAAACAGCAAAACCAACCAACGACACTGCCCAGCACAATTCTACTTAACACAATATTGCAGGAATCCAGCCAGCACATACCCCAAACACGAAAAGGCAGCACAATCCTTTACACACTCACGATAAAACCTCAGCACAGCCATTACTAGCAAAACCCTAAGACAGCCGCACAAAAATCCTAACACAAACACCCTCAGTCGGCAACCATAGAAGGAAAAGAAATGAGAGAAATAGAGAAAAGGAAGAGGAAAAGAGAACTCACAAAGCTTTCCCCTGCAGCAGCAGCAGCACAAGAAAAAGGAATGGAGATGCGCTCAAACAGCAGCTGTTGCACCAGAGGAAGAGGAGAAGATCCCAAACAGCAGTCACAAGTCGATCGCCCGAATGGATGGGGGAAGCGGCTGGAGCGGGAGGTGCGAAACCTAGAGTCGACCGTCGCGCCAGGAATCTGAAGACTTGCCGGTAGAAATCGCCGTCGCCAACGCTGCGAGGAATCGGAAGGGAGAAAGACGCTCGCGCGAATAGGGGCGGAGTCGGCGAATTGGGAACCGTAGGCGTGATTGGGAGATCGGCTTCACGCAGCGAGGGCTTGGGAGATTGGCTTCAGAGGGATCGACAATTTCTTCCCCGTCCCTGTGCAACGATTGAGAAGAGCGAGCGAGAGAGATGCGGGAGAAAAAGGTCCGGCAGATCGCGAGAAAGAAAGCCGCGATTTCATTTCCTTGATGAGGCGGGGGAGGGTATTTTCGGGAGAGCGGAAAATCAGCCCGATTCAGCCGACCGAAGTGAGGCCTGACCGGGGGGGGGGGGGGGGTGGGGGGGGGGGGGGGGGGTAGATTTTGATATTATTATATATAACCAAATATATATAAACATATATATAACAAAAACTGCCTCCCCTTTGCTTGGATATCCGCACACCATAAACATCCAATCCATTATACGAACCTCTCGACGTCCGTCGCCGCATGTTTTATCCACCTAGGAGGGAACCTGAACCCAACAGTTCACACTTAGATGACAATATTTCTCATTCTTAGCTTTAATAGGAAAAACCCATGAATTGGAGTTACAAAATAATTAATTGCAACCAATTAATTCTCCCAAAATGAATGAAAAATAAAATTCCTTAAATAAATTGAGTTTCAAAATCATGCCAAAGTTCGTGCCTAGAGTGAGACCGAGTTCGCATGAAGTTACGAAATGATCTAGCCCACTTATCACAGGTTTCGATCGTTCGCGCGACTGAATTAACACACGCTCGTAAGAGTCCGAATACACTCAAAAATCGCGTACGACTTTAACGGATCATCTCGATAGAATATGTCCACCGAACGGAAAAATTCTCAACAATTTAGCCTTGTAATATAAGACTAGTATTTAATATTTCAGGTTGCGGAATAAAATGTTAAAAAATTTCTATTACGACAAGCCAATTTCGAGCTGCGGTTAACAATCACCTTATAATATCTGTGTGTGGTTCATGGTTGGATCCATTTGATCTAAAACATGTAATTCTGATACTACAACTAACACATAATTCAAGGGCCATAATATTTTCAGTCGACACACTATCAAATCTCGTTACAAAAGAAACTATTTTAATTTAATTTTGCATTTATTTTTTTATTTAAAAATCATAATTATTGAATATTGATCTACACTAAAAATAAAAGTCTCCCTGCGGATGAACAATGCGGATGTAAATATAAAATTATTCGATTTAAAAGCTGCACTAATGAATTAAGATTAATTTGTATTTACAGATTTAATGGTTGCAAATATACTTGTTTAAGATAATCAAGCCACGTGTCAGATGAGTGTAATCCGGCTTGTTTTAGTTACTAAATGCCGCACGAAATTTTCGGCATTTTCTATTTTTAATCGCACTAAAGTCTCAGCTGAGAGCCAACCGAGGCGGGCGATGGAAACGCGGCCGCTCGCCGCCCTGGTCTCCTCCCTCGTCTCCCAGGCGCTCCTCCTCTTCCTCCAAGCTAACCCTAACATTCTTCTCCCATCTCCACTTTCTCGCACCATGGCTTCTCTCCTCAGTCTTCTCTCTTCATGCAATCTCGCTGCCACCGTCTCCATCTCTACCGCCCACCTTCCTCGCCCCCGTAAGCGGCGCCGCGCAATTGATGGATTGGGAGTAAACGAAGAGGAGGGGGAGGAAGATAAGGAAGAAGAGGTGGAGGAGGATAAGGAAGAAGAGGGCGACCGCCATGAAATCATCGATGAAGCTATTCCCGGCAGCGCCCCTGCCTTCGCTCCCCATCCCAATCCCGACCACTTCCAACTTCAGTTCGGGATGCGATCCTCCACTTTTGAGTGGCTCACCAGTCTTCTAGATCCCCTCATCGACTCTCGTGATCCCGTCGGCTCCTCGTTCCGACTGCCGACGGCCACCCGCCTCGCTCTCGGCCTCTCCCGCCTCGCCACGGGCGCTTCCTACGCTGATCTCGCTGCCCGCTACTCCGTTCCCGAGCCCGCCGCCCGCTTCTGCGCCCGAAACCTCTGCCGCGTTCTCTGCACGAACTTCCGCTTCTGGCTAGCCTTCCCCAAAACCCCCGAAGAACTCTACCCTGTCTCCGCCGGCTTCGCCTCCCTCGCCGGCCTCCCTGGCTGCTGTGGCGCCATAGCGTCCGCCCGCTTCCATCTCCAAAGTGGCCCCGCTTCTGCCTTTGTCGTAGCCGACGTCTCCTCCAGGATCCTAAGCTTCGTCGCCATGTTCCGCGGTGACCCTCCAGCATTCGAAGTTCTCACGAAGTCATCCCTGTATAAGAAAGCTGTGGAGGGACATCTCCTGGGGCCGGAGCAGTACTTGGTTGGGGACGAAGGTCATCATCTTTTTCCTTGGCTGATGGTTCCCTTTGTAAAGCCAGTGCCGGGGTCTTGTGAGGAGGACTTCAATTTGGCACTCCAAATGATGTGTTGGCCGGCGAGAAGAGCAATCTACAGTCTCCATAACTGGAAGGTTTTGAGCCGGCTGGAGGAGGAGCCCTCTAAGGTCGCTGTGGCATTTATTGGGACTTGCGCTATACTTCATAATGTTTTGCTGATGAATGATGACGAGTCAGCATTGGCAGATGTAGGTGACGAGTGCTTGTTGAGTTCTGTGCAGTATAAAGACGAGGAGAAGCCGGCTGCTGATCAGAAGGCGGTCTTACTTAGAAACACTCTGGCAGTGAAAGCAAGGGAATCTGAGGTACTGTAAGCTTGGTTTCAGCTCTGTAGATTTGCTCCATTGAATCCTCGCCATTTCCCAATTCTCTAAACCTTCATTGGAATGTATTGTATGTTTCTCTGGATATTTTTTTATTGAAAAGTTTGTGTGTATTCAAGTGGCAGTTTTTTTACTACTAACTCGGTCCCATTGTTGTATCAAGCGTCTTGCACAGGTGGTGAGGTAATTTGTTCTCTGTTTCATACAAGTGAAAGAAGATTTGGAACATGTGCATGAAAAACAATAAGCTTCTAATCACTGTAGTAGTTCACCAAAAGTATATTCGATTTAGTTGTAGAGTAGCAGCTTCATTTGGTGGTATTGTTAGTCGATTAGATTATCTTTGTGAAGCCTTTTATTCGAATTCTTAGGAATAGGTGATAAAATATTTGATATAGGACAATTTAGCAGTGTGATATATTCATGTAATTCTTATTTTCTTATTTTATTTTATTTAGTAGTCAGTTTATTGCAATTCTTTAGTTGGTCATGTGTTTTATTGTATGTCATTGAGTCATGCATGTTTTATTGTAGTGATGTGTCTGCCACAGTAATGTGAAGAGTCATATGCAATTTTGAGCTTGAGCCATGTTGCGGTAATGACGCATCTTTCCTTACTTGGCCGACGTTTTTTTGGAGACTGCTCAATTCGTGGCTCCTTCTTTTGGAATTCCTCAAATTCCGGCAATTATGGAGGAGCATTGGTGGCAGAATATATTTTCCTTATGGGATGGAGGAGATTTCTTGGACGAGATTTGATCTCTTTCCATGGGTGCAACTAGCCTCCTCTCATCTTTTGGAATTCCCTATATTTCGCCTAATTTTCCTCGTGGCCGGCCCCACTATTATTTGGAGATCACTCCAAATTTGGCATCCCCTTTATTCCGGTGTTTGATGGAGAATTTTTTTTTTGGGAGAAGGAATTGATCTCCTTCCATTATTGAGCCGGCCCATCCTCCTTACCCTCTTAGGGTTTCCTCATTAAATAGGTGTGACCGGGCACCCTTAGGAGAGTGCCTTGAACATGTTGACTAGTGCTACTGCCACATCATTATTAGACCTTTAAATCGTCATCTTTAACTTGTCTCATCGTCTCCACATCCACCTCATTGAGAAATCATTTCCTTTCTGAATGCAATCCCATTTCCCTTCCTTTGCCCTTACCTTGAACATGTTGACTTGTCATATCATCTCGCACAAGAATCTCATTTAAGTTGGAATTGGAGATACTGTTCTTGTGAAAGTGAGGCCAAAGATTTATCATTAAAATCCTTTAATAACTTACCTAACAGGCCAATTGCCCACAAAATTACAGAAAATTAGTACAAGTCCTTTTAAATTGAATATTTATGGGAATGCTAGGCTCTCACCGGTATTTAACGTAGTTGATTTTACTATGTACTATAGTTTAGATGTGGATATACTTATCGGTACTAACATGCAAGTTACTAGACCTCTCCGCTAAGGTCCCATAACCTATGAAAATTGAAATAGCTTAATTGGTGTGAAGCTTAGTCTCTTGTCCTGATCCTCTTCACATGAGTTTTTATTCGACAAAATTTTATTGTTTAAAGTGAGGGAGAACTGATGTAGGATGAATTGATAGTCTGATGTAATTTTTTGTTTTCTTATTTCATGTCATTTAGTTATGAATGTGTTGGGGGTCAGTGTATTTTCTTTTGGGTTCATGTGTTTTATTCTAGATCATCGAGTCATTTATGTGTTAACTTAGCCATTCTCTTGTCATATGTATGATATTTTACTTTCCTTTGACCTTGCATTGATCATGTTGTCCAATGCTGGTTGTCATCCAATTTACCTACATCTTCGTCCTTGAATTGCCAGATCATGTCCAGCAATATCCATTTATCCTCATGCTCCACTTCCTTACCCAAATCTAATACCACTTCCTTTATAGTTTCATAACCCCACCTACATTAATGATTACAAAACCAATCGCACATCTCCTTTTCTCAATGAAATTGCCGGTACAACAATCTCCTTTTTCAAATTGTCTACTACATCTACTTTCTCCTTGGCTGGACATCTCATTTCCTCTTCTCCTTGTAATTGACTTCCATAATGTAACGTGTTGGAACCGAGATTCGGCCCAACGAGGAGTTCGGACCCCTAAGAGGGGGCAACTAGCACTTACTGATCCCGCAGAGGAACCTGACCGAAGACTTAGAACTAAACACCGACCCTTGGCTGCAGCGTGGAGGTCCCACCACACACCCGGAAGATCTTAAAGTGCTTCCCCTCCTAAGCCAAAGCTTAAGTCGGGCACCTTGGAGAGCCTGATGAGCTAACCAAAGATGTCATAAGGAGGAAAAAACCAAAACTCTTGATCCTCTCCAAAGGTGCCCTTCAGAGTCTTTATATAGTTTTTCTCTTCTGGTTTGCTAATAGTGTAACTCCGCCTTTTAGTTTTACTAATCGCACCCCAAACTGGTCTGCTAACAGCTAAACTCCGCTATTCTGAAGGGTTATTGGCAACCAACAAAGGGCATCTGGGTTAATTCACCTCTGGACCCCACTGGGCGAGCGGTCAGTGAAGGCCCCGCTCGCCAGCCTTCCCGCGAGCCGGGTTCGCGAGATCTCATTATGCGAGTGACCTGTGAAGGCACCACTCGCTAGCCCCCTGGACTCCCGAGCGAACGGGGTTCCGCCCCTCCTTCGCCTGGTGGCCCGCGCATCCAGAAGCCTGGGCGGGCAAGTGCTTGATGAAGAATGCGCTTGCCCCCCTTCTACCAGCCTGAGTCGCTTATGCGAGGCGGCGAGCCCTCACTCGCCTCGCTGTTGCTAAGTGCACCCCAAAGCGGCGAGCATACACTAGCCTCGCCCTCGCACTACACTCTTTGCAAGGAGGTGAGTCTGGCTCACCCCGCCCTCGCGACCCGCTTGCCGTGAGTCGGTGAGCCCTTACTTGCTTCGCCTATTCCTGATTCTCAATTTTACCCTTCGGCGAACACGGGGTTGTATACAATCCCCGCTCTTTGCGAGATTATCCTAAACTCGTAAAGAAACGTCCAACCCCTGGTGTTCGCCGGCGGTTGCTAACCTGGCAGGAATTTTTTGGTGGGCCCCATCCCCAGCGCTATAAATACCACCAATCATGGGCGATGGGTAACCCTTTCATCCTTTGTCTTCTTTCGCCATCTGCTACTATAGCTGCCGAATGTCTCTTTCGGAAGAATCCCAAGCTCGCTGTTTTCAGCTTTTTTCATACATTAGATTATTTTATTGCACTTTTATTTCATGTAATCGGGTCGTCGCATCTACGACCAATCATAGTCGTCGATTGCGGGGTGCTCTAATTTTATTTTCTTATAAATAAAGAGTAAGGTGGCTGCCTTTAGGTCATTGCAGATTTTGGAGAAGTTATTCCCGGAATCCGGCGATCCCCTCACAGTGATGACTCCGTGAGGCCCTAGGTGACGACTCCTAGATGTGCTCCCGCCTCCCCAAGGTAACCCCTATCCATCACCTTCTTATTTCCCACCTCCCATCCACCGCCGGCCACCACTTCCCTTCCCTAAGCCGCCCGCTTCCACTGTCCAGAACCCCTCCAGCAAACAACCGCCCGCCCCCTATCCTGCTTCCAACAGCCGCTCCTACCTGCTACCCAGGAACAACCACCCTGTTACGCCGGGCGTCACCACCAGATTCGGAGAGTATTACTGTGCACGTCGACCAAAGGAGAAGACGGAGGAAGACCGGGCTGAACCATCCGGTTCAGCCCGCCAATACTAAATAAGGAGCATTGGGGTTGAACCGTACCAGTTCAGCCCCTATGGGGGCCGGCCGGCCCCCATGGGTCCGGGGCTATATATTACCAGACCCTCTTTGGAGAAGATCATAAAATGAAGTATTATTCAGGTTTCCTTCTCTTCACCCTCAAACCCTAACCCTAATCTCTAGTTTCCTCTATTTCTCCCCTTTCTTCTTGCTAGTTCATAACATTTGGTATCAGAGCATCCTTCCTGCGACCATGGTGACACGTACCGAAGCCGAGAATGCGCGCTTGACCACCATCGAAGAAAACTATGTAGGGTTGGCGGATTCGGTGGCGGCAATCGAAGAACAAGTGAGAATCTCCACAAAAAATTTAGAGGAACGGTTGGAGGGACGCATGGAAGAAATCAAGACGTTGTTAACGCAATCATTGAAGGGCAAGACGACAATAAACGGCGAATCTGAAGCGGAGGCGTCACATACAGCGCCGCCGACGACAAATGGAGTGACAGGGGGCTCGGGCGTGACCCCCCAGGGCTGGCTGGGACCGGACCTAGGCCGCACGACCGGCCAGTGGGCCGTGGCGCCGCTTCCAGCCCTAGGGCAGTCGATCGGGTACGCGGGATCGTCGGCGGAAGCGGAAGGGTTCCGCTACACCCGACCGCACCCGGCTGGGCCGGGACGCTTCCAGCAAGCAGCGACCGCCTGGACCGGCCTCGGAGGGGCCGCCGCCGGCAATGAGGCCGACGGAATGGCCATGGGGAGGCGCCGTGAACCCCTACCAACGCAATCCCAGCCGGTCGGGACCATGACCGCTCCTTTCGGGGGCAGAACTGGGCTGTTACCTACACCGCCACCTTTCGTAGCCCCGATCAGGACGGGACATGACGAGCAGTGGAGAGAGCGACCTCCGTGGGACGGATTTCAAGGTGGAGGACAGCAAATGGGCGGCGAACATGGGGGAATGCATGTCTTCAACCCCCAAGGCCGGCCAAATCAAGTTGCAGACCAACAGAGGCCGATGATGCACGGGCCAGAGCAAGGGAGGAACGTGGACATGCAACCGAGAGCTTACATGGCTCCGAAGAGAACCCGCATGAATTTTCCGAAGTTTCAGGGCGGGGATGCCTTGGAATGGGTGCAGAAGGCGGAGTTGTTCTTTACTTATCAGGAAATTCCCGGAGACCAGTGGGTGCAGCTCGCGGCCTTCCATCTGGAGGACGACGCGTACCAGTGGGCACAGTGGTTCCTGCGGGGGTATGGATACGCGCCGTGGGCTTACTTTGTGGAGGGGTTCTCGGCCCGTTTTGGACCCTTGGAGTACGAGGATGTGGAGGCGACGTTACAAAAACTCCGGCAGAAAGGCACCGTGATGGAGTACCGTACAGAGTTCGAGAAGCTGGCCAATCGGGTCAGTTGGGAGGAGCAGACCCTCCTCAGTTGCTTCATATCAGGGTTGCGGGATGAGTTGCGAGATGAGGTCCACGCCTATATGCCACGAAGTCTGAGCCATGCCATCAGTTTGGCAAGGATATAGGAGGAGAGATTCAACCGGCAGAGGACCCGTACAGCGGTGAGAGCTCCTACGGTTGTACACCCTCCTCGGGGGGCTCCCCCGACCGAGGGCCGGCCGACAGTGACAAAACTTACGTGGCAGGAACTTCAGACCAGGAAGGAGAAAGGGTTATGCTTCAACTGTGATGAACAGTACACCCGAGGGCACGCATGCCAGAAGGTCCAGGTATTCATGCTGCGAGAGGATGCGGACGATGTTCCTCGCACTGAGGAGGAGGGAAAGTACACTGCAGCGCCGCTTTTCACGTCAGGGTAGCGGATGGACGTACACTGCAGTGCGAGGGAGTGATGAAAGGGGTGGAGCTCCGGATACAGGATTACACTGGACATATTGATGTTTACTTATTGCCAATCCGGGGTTCTGACATGGTGTTGGGCGTACCGTGGCAGCGGCAACTTCGGCGGGTGACTTTTGTTTGGGACCAGATGGCTATGGAGTTCAGCCAGAACGGGAAGGGGTATTGCTTGGAAGGCCTCAAGTCGTCCCAGGTGAAGGAGATCTCACTCTGTAGCGTGGAACGACTAGGGGAACCGGATAGTACAAGGACCATCGTCAGGGAGATTAGAGCAGAGCCTACGGTTCCAACAGAGATCTCGTCTCAGATGCAAGCCAGGTTGGCTCAGTATTCCAACTATTCCAGGAGCCGCGCGCTCTCCGCCTCCAACTTGAGGACAAGCTGTCCCTTGATGGGGGAGGGAATGTTACGCCGGGCGTCACCACCAGATTCAGAGAGTATTACTGTGCACGTCGACCAAAGGAGAAGGCGGAGGAAGACCGGGCTGAACCATCCGGTTCAGCCCGCCAATACTAAATAAGGAGCATTGGGGCTGAACCGCACCGGTTCAGCCCCTATGGGGCCGGCCGGCCCCCATGGGTCCGGGGCTATATATTACCGGACCCTCTTTGGAGAAGATCATAAAATGAAGTATTATTCAGGTTTCCTTCTCTTCCCCCTCAAACCCTAACCCTAATCTCTAGTTTCCTCTATTTCTCCCCTTTCTTCTTGCTAGTTCATAACACGCCCCTCCTCCCTGCCACCAGCCAACAGCCGCCCCTCCTCCCTGCTGCCAGCCAACAACCGCCCCTCTTCCCTGCTGTCCATCGCCTGCCGCCCCTCCCTCCTCTAACCTCAGCCACCGCCAAACAACCACCTTGAATCCAGCCCCCTCCTCCGTTCCAAAATCTGTCCTACCACTCAGATCTACCCAAAAACCAGGCCCCCTCCACCCAAAATAGCCAACCCACTCAGATCTGACCACCTTAGCCTCAAAATCCAGCCACCGCTCCGTCACCCTATCTGGATCTACACACCTACGGCAGCCCCGTATTTTGTGAGCGTTATTGTTGTATGAACTCTTGTATTTCTTGCATTAAATATATTGTTGTGATTCCAGCTTGCTTTGATATTTAAATATTGTAGTAGTTAGCGCTAGTTGCGCTTGTGATTTGTTGGAAGGAGTTATTCGCCGCGCGCTTTGCTTGGCCCTCAACGCGGAGGAAAGACACTGCTTGCTTTCCCTAAAATAATATTGCTTGCTGTCTGTTTGTTATTATTGTGTGGGTGAATAATATTTATTGCTCAATCATATTGTCGTCGAACTTTGCATGACCGCATTGCATATTAGTATAGGGTCGCATAATCATACTTCACAAGTCTCTAGGATTGCATCATAGTCTAGCAACCGCACCCTACCCTACATCAGTCTCCTATCGTCCTTGCTATATTTCAGCCTGGCATGGTCTGGAAAATGCTGAAACCCAGTAGAGATTCTCGCGTTCCGGCGAATGGGCCTAGTTCTCGTAAACAGATCATTTTCTACCCGAAATCCGGCGGTGATCTTGGTCAGCAATGTGTTAGGTTGTGGTCGAACAGTGGGAGGAGTTGGAAAGACGCAGTCTCGTCTTTCCGATGTCGTTGTAAGGGGAATGAAATCGAGACCGTAACTTGGTTGATGCTCCTTCGCCATTTCCGGTTGTGAGGACGATTAAGATTCTCGGTGCATAACATGCACGGGATTCCTGCCACGAATCACTTCCATCATTCACATTAGGTCCCGATGTACTTCATGTACCATATCCTTGATTTCGGCGATGGCTCTACACAGAACTTGGTTGTCGGCGTTGTCCTCCATCTCGGCGGCGGTCGGACTATCGACTCCTCTGATACAGTTGTTACGTACTAAATTGGAGATGTGGAATCAACAATGGTTGGTGGCTCCCCTAAGGTCAATACCTGAATAGGAAGGTGGCGTGGGGTCTGCTAATCGAAAGAGGATGAGCAGGAAACAGGGAGAAGAACAGAGTACACACAAACATCACTTTATTCATTAGATAATCGTACACGACACATCACCGGGGCTTATATAACCCTTCTACGTAACAGTTACATGCAGTTATACGATTTAAACAACTAGCACAGGCGGAAGTAGTTAATCGACCGTGAGCGGGAACGGTTACACAACACCATAACGACTACAACGGCTATTATCCGTTAACGCGTAAATTCAAATTAAACGTCGGAAACGGTATGTAACAATATACCATTCTAGTCATTTAATTTATCATTCATGACACCATTGTGTAGGTTGTCATTGCAGGTGTTACCCAAATTTTGAGCATTAGGGTTACGTTTCAGTGGTGTAGAATCCATTTGTAAGCTTTGTTACTCAGTTACAATGTACAATGGACTGGTCAGAATCCATACTTCAATCATTACCTGGGATTTAACATGTTAAGCTTCTTAGTCCTCCCCTAGCACACGAGTTGGAATAAGACGGAAAAGGTAAAACATGTGCATTTTTTTTCATGTCAACATTGACGGTGTTGCAACTATGTTGGGAGATGTAACTTTTTCATGACTAATAATTGTTGTGGTGCTTGATCCCAAAGACCTTTCCATATAATACTTTGAGGCAGATAACTGTATGGAGATGTTTCCCTCGTGTCTTCATAAGTACCAGTGATTTTGATTGGTGCCAATATTATTTAGGGTTTAGGGTAATGGGGTGTTTTGATGAAGAGGATGTAGGGATTTTACGGAAGTGCTGCCACCATTGTTGACCAAGAGATTTAATTTATGAACTTGGGTTCTAGCTCCAAGCTGCCAACCCATCTAAGGAGCCTGCATTTGCAGATGTTGATCTTCTGTCAGAAGGATTTGCAGATGTTGATCTTCTGTCAGAAGAATCTTTTGCTGAGCTGAAGGCCTAGCTACTTGAAAAATAAACAACGCATGTGTACTCTGAAGAGAAAAATAAACAACGCATGTGTACTCTGAAGAATTATATTGCTAGTGTTAAGGGTATCAGTAAATGCAACAGATGCTCAAGAAGAGAGACCTACTACCTGTGAGCGGCATCTAAGAGCCTGCATATAGATGATGAAGATGGGTAGGTTGACGTAAATTGATTGATAATTCAATTGGGCTCCTTTTGAAACTATCTGATGGTAGATCAGTAGTAGAGCTTGTAGTTGTACTCAATTCTTCTACTTCCTTTTACCTCGCTTTTTTTCATCTCTCATTTTTAGTTATGCATACATACATACATACATAGATACATACATAGATACATACATAGATACATAGATACATACATACATACATACATATATACATACATATATACATACATATATACATACATATATACATACATATATACATACATATATACATACATATATACATACATATATACATACATATATACATACATATATACATACATATATACATACATATATACATACATATATACATACATATATACATACATACATATACATATACATACATATTAGATACATATACATGCAGGGGCGGATCTAAGAAGTTTGACTAGGGGAGGGGGGGGGGGGAGTCAAAAGGGGAAGCAAAATGGACTTCTGATTGACCTAAAAATAATAATGACTTCTGATTCCAGTTTTTTTTACCATTCACATATTCTTTGTTAATTGCTTAACATGGTTATAAAAGTACTCGACACGAGTATAGATACACGTAGAAGGAACGCTCAACATAATGATCTAAATAATCGCGCCATTCTTGATGTAATCATAGACATCCATTTCACTTCTCAATGATATAACACACTAAAAGTGCAAAATCTAAAAGTCAAATACTAAAAGTGCAAAATCATGTGTTCCTATGCATCTCTTAGGTAATCATAGCCATCCATTTCATTTCTCAATGATATAACACGCTAACCTAGCAAAAAGATAAAACTGAACTTAGAATATGGGTTGGCTGCAAAAAAGATAAAACTGAGAGTTTTCAATTGCTACCAAACAGACGGAAGAATAGATGACTAGTAGTAACAATATTCACTCCAAATCATGTAAACAAATCACATTCTGCGCCCTAAACATTAAACAAACCACAAACGAATGGTTACCTTGAGGACTGCCCCGCCCGTTGCCATCCTGGACAGCTCCCCTGGCCGCTGCTCCTGCCTGAAATTAAAATGAAAAAGAATTGTAAATGAGAGAAAGGAACCTTTGATGGTCCAAAGAAGGAGCACAACCACAATTTTAGGAGTTAGGGCGTAGAAAATGAAGGCCTCGTGGACATTGAGAGAGAGAGAGAGAGGTTGGGAAGAAGAGGGGAGAGAGAGGTAATGACTATAGAAAATTAAGGCCTCACCTTATCAATGCCCGGAGGAAGACGACAAGAAAGAAAGAGGACGACACGAGGAGCATCCCCAGGAGAATCGGGGCGGGAGCATGCCCTAAGAGAACTGATCGAGAAGAGAAAAAGGTAACGTTTTGAATAAAGAAGAGGGATGAGTAGCGGGATGAGCGGGAATGGAGATGGAAAAGCGGGAATGGAAATTTTTGGGGGTTTTGAGTTCTGCCCTTAGCGCTAGGATGCCACATTGCATGGGGAACTTCTCACTTAGGAATTAGTATAGAAGATAAATATTAATATATTAAAAAAATTAAATTTCGGGGGGGGGGGGGGGGGGGGGGGGGGCTTGAATTTGCCCTTGTATACATGCATATATATCTATACTATTTTAAAAAGTAAAAAAATTTGGTTGCTCATATAGGACCATCAAGTTCATCTTAGCTATCCATTGAAGATCATCGATTTTTATTCTCCCAAACTCTATGCCCTGCTAACTCTCCCCTCTTCATCGTCCGATAGCCGCTCAACCTCGAGGCTCCTCCCCTCTCCATCGCTCTAGATCTGCTACCTCTTTGCTCATCCGGTCGACGCTTTCCATCGCATGAGAGCTCGTATGCCTCCTCGCTCTCAGACTTTCACCAGTTCAAAAATCCTACGCAGGTCTGCAAGGCTTCCTCTTTTCGAAACCCTTTCTCTCATTGTTGTCTTCCTCCTCTCTCTGACGATTTTAACTTCTCTTCATTCATCGATGTCTTCAACTGAACACGATTCCAACTTTTCGGCGCTCTCCATCGCATGCTTTCAACTACCTACCGATGAACACATCTCCATTTCACGGATCTGAATAAATTATGTAGGAGTTTTCAATATATCAGGTATGAAACTCTTCTGTTCTTCGCTTTGGCTTCCCGCTGATATGAAACTCCTTTGAAACCCTAATCGACTCCTCACCGGTCGTCGATCGACAAACGACAAAGTGTGTCCGCCCATTGAAGAACGACAAACTGTTCCCGCCGATGGGGGGTCGTCGATCGAGAGGCTCATCGATCGATGATTCGCCGAACGCAAATCGCCAATCGAATAATGATCGCCGATCGCCAATCAACGATCGAGCAATGAACGTCGACCGGCTATCAACGATCGATCAACAAACGTTGTTCGACCGGCTATCAACGATCGACAAACGTTGATCGGGATTGACTTGAAACTTGGGTGGTCATGGTCCTAAAGTAGGACCATCAAATGAATCCGAGTCGTTCATTTTTTATTTCTCTGATATGAAGAAGCGCGCAGTTTTTTTAATTCTAGTGGCTGACATATGGTCACTCTGTTTATAGGGTGCTATGTTAATTGTACCCAGCCGGTGCTCAAGTGATGGTCAGATTACTATCACACACTACGCACGGGAGGGCCCCGTGCACGTTGGGAATATCCTTGTGGAATTGATGATACAAAACCTTGATAAGACTATTTATAGAAGAAAGAAGAAGCTCAGAAGAGGAAGCCAGAAGAAAAGATCTACAAAACATGTTAAACAATCTCCGATCACTGATCGACATTCGTTGACCCAGAACCTCACAGACAGAAGACCCGAAGAGCTAGCTCAGCGATCTACGATTATTGACCGGCGTTCGCTGACCACGCTCATCGATCGCCAACCGCTGACTCAGTCTAAAGTAAAGTCTCTCTCAAAGACTAAGAAAGACGATCACCGCTCATTAACCGTGAATTGGTGATCGTTGACCGCACTGCCTCCCATCAAAGACCTTTACTCAACTATCGCTGATCGAAGCCCTCACAGATCATTGATCGAGTTTGAAGATTTTGTTTGTATTCAAATATAGCCGTTGCAGATTTAGGGAAAGGAAGCGCCAGTTTTTCTGCCGTCCATACTTTTTGAGACTTGGTCTGACTTGGAACGAAGATGTTATTTTAAGTTCTCCAACCAATAAAAGGAGAAGCTTTGTCAATGTCGAAAAGCCCTAGCCGACACTTTCATCTCTCTCTCTCTCTCTCTCTCTCTCTAACTTCTCTAAGGAAGCTGTGTCTTTCTTTTCTCTTGAGACACAACTAGAACTCACAACTCTCTTGTGATAATCTCTCAACCAAACTCTCATATTCACCCGCTGTAAAGGGTTACAAGTCTCTCCATTCAAAAGAATTGTGCAATGGTTGGAATCTTTAGTGTAAAATATTCGTTGGGTTGGACTTTGGAGTCTCTAGTGGAAAAGACTCGTCACATTGGTGAAGACAGTGGAATCCCATGGGCTGTGGGAGAGAGGAATACCCTGATTCATTGGTTAACCTCTATAAAATCTTGTGTCATTTGGATGTCTGCTCTATAAATTAGATCTTTAATTTCTTACACCTACTGTCATCTTTATATTATTTGCTTTATCCTTGCTTGAATTGTGACTGCTCTGTGTTGAACATTAATGTGATTTACAAAAGAGATTTGGGGGCTGATTTTGTAAATCTCTATTCACCCCCTCTAGAGAGATATTTAGAGTCTATTCCGCACTTTCAATTGGTATCAGAGCGAGGTTCACCTCTAAGGGCTAACACCTTGGTGAATCAAGTTCCTAAACTCTGAATAATTTTGCCAGTCTTTAAATCACATTCGATGTCTCAACTGAGAGAACTTGCCTATACATATGGACTTCATATGTGCAATATAGAGAAATTTGCTACATGGATTGTGACTACTCTGTGTTGAACATTAATGTGATTTACAAAAGAGATTTGGGGGCTGATTTTGTAAATCTCTATTCACCCCCTCTAGAGAGATATTTAAAATCTATTCCACACTTTCAATTGGTATCAGATCGAGGTTCACCTCTAAGGGCTAACACCTTGATGAATCAAGCTCCTAAACTTTGAATAATTTTGCCAGAGTCTTTAAATCACATTCGATGTCTCAACAGAGAGAACTTGCCTATACATATGGACCTCATATGTGCAACATAGAGAAATTTGCTATATGGAAGGCCAGAATCAGACTTTATATGGATTCTATTAATGATGAGTTGTTTGAATCTATTTTCATAGGTCTCTTTATTCTCAAATCCGTGAATGCCACTAATGGGGCCGAATTCTTGAAGCCCAAAGAGCAATGGTCAGAAGAAGATAAAAGAAAGAGAGACTTCAACAAAAAGGCTATGAACCTCCCAGTGTCCACTCTCACTGATGATATGTACCATATAGTCATCAACTGTACCTCTGTAAAAGAAATTGGGCATCTCTCACTATCATGGCTTAAGGAAGTGAAGATGTGAGAAAAGACAAGGTTGACCTCACTATCATGACTGACTACTGGTTTAACCACAGCCACACAAACACATATTCAAGAGGTAATCCTTACTTAAAGAAGCAATGGGTTTGTGTGCAGTATACTGCTAATGGTACCAAATCCATTTTGGGACCCTACCCTTTCTGAATGCAGGTAGCAGGTAGTCCAAGTAATCCAAGTGACATACTTGGGACTTGGACATGAGTAGCTCTAGCAAAGTTTGGAGTAAGAAAGTTTGGAGTAAGAAAGTCTGATCTTCAGACTCTGTGCATGGAAGAGTCTATCATTCACCCATGTGGACTCTGCAGAAGATGGAGTCTGAACAAAAGGTGAAAATGTGCCAACAGAAGCAGCATGAAGTAATGCATCAACTTAGGGGGATCACTTCTCTCGTTCCCCAGTTGGTGTTAGATTTAGAAGGAGTTTAGAAGGCATGATGCCGAGAAGAGAACCTTAAGTGGAAGTCACCCTTCAAATTGGTATCAGAAACTGCAGAAGGGCAGGGATGCTAAGAAGATCCAGAGGTGAACCAAATTCCAATTGGTATAAAAAATGTCACTTCTAATTGGTAACTGGAGCAAACAAGTAGTATGAGACACTTTCATTTGAAATAGTGTTGAAGTGTAGAAGAAGAAGCTATTGGAACAGAAGACCATTCGGAAGCTGTACTTAGAAGGAGAACCAGATGAATGAAAGAAGAGAAGGAGACTTCTCTAGTGAAGAAGACTGCTAGAGAAAAAAGGATGCCCATAGGGCTATAACACTTTCTATTAGTATCCCTTAATTGGTATCAAACACTTTTGATTGGTAACTCAAATGAAGACCCATAACCTATAGACATTCAAACAAGGGTGTTGAAGCCAGGAAAATCCCGACTCCAAATGTTCGGACTAAAAAGCAACCTGAGGCTACTTATCCCGCGGTCCGGCTACTCGGATACGAAGGCTGGAGCTAAGAAGAGAGAGAAAGCTACAAACAGACCCCATGCGTCTCAGCAGGGAGGTCTCGCCACGTCCCAGAAGTTTGGGAGAAACTTCCCCTCCACCACCAAAAATGGCTGAGCACGGTACGAGGAAGACACCTCTTGGTGAGTATCTCTCTAGCAGGGGGAGGGGGGGGGGGCAAGATTTCAAGAGTAACACTGCCTGTCTCCGAGAAGAGGTCCCAAAAGCGGTGTCAACGAGGTGCAATTCCTGGTACCCCTGAGGGTCTATTTATAAACAAATCCTAGGGGGGGTATGTAGGCGAGTATACCCAGGTAACCCATCCCCTGTGAGGTTGCCTATGTCGACCTGACGACTATGGCGATTATGGAAGGATCTCGCATACTGGCGATTATGGTAGGATCTCGCATACTGGCGAGATGTCGCTGACGTTGCATACCTGACGAGTATGGAAGGATCTCGTATATTCGTTGACCTTCAAATGCTCCTTGTTGATTGAATTTGCCTTGACCTTTGACTTCTGCTTACGTGACATGAATAGGCTTCACCCTCGACGATATATGTGTTGTACACAATCCCTGCTCTCTGTGAGCTATAACAGAGCTCGGAAAGAATCATCCAACCCTTATTTGGCGAGGGGCTTTGGCGAGTAACTGGCTTACTCGGCCCGTCTCGATGGACAACCTCCGTTGTCTATAAATAGGAGGGGGGGGGGGCTGTTACAGGCTGTCCTTTCTGAACTTGAACGAGATGCCTGTCACGCCTGAAGAAATTGCGACTAGCAAGCTCGCCTTGAAGAAGATGCTGAATCCGGGCTCGACGAAGCGTCATCGCCATGATGACAATACTGGCGATCATAAGAAAAAGAAGAAGAAGATTGCAAGGGAGGGGGCTCAAGTGCCCGCTCCTTCTGGCAATGCTCCGCCACCCGCCGATGATTCCTCTGTTCCTGTAGCCACTCAAGAGCCGCTGAACCAGATGGGCCTGGGCGAGGATGCCGAATAACTTGCTCCTGAAACTTCTCGCCCCACCTCGCAGCAGGATGATACTGCCGAGGATCTGAACGCGCCCCTGGCTCATGTTCAACCTGATCTCGCCTCGTGAGGTTTGGCAAACGCCTTTGTTCTTGGTTTGTTTTAACTTAGCTATACTCGCTCTGACGCTGTCTTTTCTTGTAGGGCCGCCGCCGACCGAGACTCTAAGCAAGACGAGCTTGCCACCTCCGCCGAGCGGCACTCCTCTGTATTTTCATTTGGAACTTTGGGTTTGGGTTGGTCTCCAACCGGTTATGAGGTTGGGGTGTACTTGGTTTGGAGGTATCAAATCATTAATCAAATCTCTCTCTCTATCTCTATCTCTCTAATTCTCCTCTACGGGACTTCCCCATCCTTCCCCACGAATGAGGTCTCAAACGAAGGCCCTTAACACAAATGTTCATCAAATCTGAAAATTGTCATTGCAGATTATAGTCGTTGCGATGGAAAATAGAGTTGTTGATCAATTCAGCATCCATTACCCCGTGAAGAAGAAACACTGAAATTCTTAAAGGTAAGAAAATCTCCAAAAGAGAGATCATAAACAGAAGAGCTGAAAGTCCTTTCCCTCATCCTACATTGATCTGATAACTTACTAAGGTAGAAGAATTATAGAAGAGTTTGACTCCAAGTTGAGAAAGGGTCTTCAATACCCCCAAGCCAGTGCTATTTAGTTTTTCAGTTTCACCTCATAGACGAGTTTTCTTAGCTCTTCTCTAAAAAGAGTTGACAAGCTCTCTCAAAGCTCTGTGTGCGGGAAGACATTTTGACCCCTACTACCATTGTGACTAGGTGCGGTGACGGACTGTACCAAGGTAAATTAGCTAACTTGGACAACCTTGAAGGCTCGGCAGACGTAGGGTTGTTGGGAAGAAGTTGGAAAAGTTGTAAGAGCTTTTTCTTTGAGGACGTGATACTCCATGTGGAGATTCTCACAGTTGTAGAAGGGTGGACTACCCGAGTTGGGGGAATCACTATAAATTTTTGTCTACATTTTCTATAGCTTAATTTTTATTTGTACAAGTTAATATTCTGAATTTATTTTCAGTCTTATACTTGCTTGTCTGTGATGCTAGACGAATGCAGAGTGAATGTGCAATTTGTTGAAACCAGTAACCCGGTTTTAGCGTTCGTAAGAGGGATGCGGCTAACTCTTACTTGACCCAAGCTAAGACCCTTGACCGGTCACTAGGAACTGAGAGACTTGCCCTTGACGATTGCTGGAACCTAAAAACAAACCCCTGAAGCTGCAGCGTGGAGGTCCCACCACATACCCGGAAGCTCTCAAGGAACTTCCCCTCCCAAGCCAATGCTGAGCCTGGGCACCTTGGAGGGCACTAAGGATCACCTCACCGTCCACCTTCAATGACAGGGGGAGGGTAGTAGTGCTTGCTCACGCGTGAGGGAGGGGGTAGCGACCAACCCTTCCCAAGGTGCCCATGGGGGTCTATTTATAGACTTTCCCAAAAATGGACTGCGGATAGCCAAAATTAGACTGCGGATAGCCAAAATCCTGCTATCCGCAGTACGATCATGATCATGAACAGTCAACGCAGGAGGAGGGGCGAGTGGGACTCGAGGTGCCCACTCCCCCTCTTGCGGGGGATCGGGAGAGCGGAGGGAGGGCCATCCCCACTCACTCCCCCAAGAGGGGACGGGCGAGTGGGGGGCTGCCCCCACTCGCCTCCCAAAGGAGGGAGGTGGCCGAGTGGGGGGCTGCCCCCACTCGCCTCCCAAAGGAGGGAGGTGGCCGAGTGGGAGGCTGCCCCCACTCGCCTCCCAAAGAGGGAGGAGGCCGAGTGGGGGGCTGCCCCCACTCGCCTCCCAAAGGAGGGAGGAGGCCGAGTGGGGGGCTGCCCCCACTCGCCTCCCAAAGAGGGAGGAGGCCGAGTGGGGGGCTGCCCCCACTCGCCTCCCAAAGGAGGGAGGAGGCCGAGTGGGGGGCTGCCCCCACTCGCCTCCCAAAGAGGGAGGAGGCCGAGTGGGGGGCTGCCCCCACTCGCCTCCCAAAGGAGGGAGGTGGCCGAGTGGGGGGCTGCCCCCACTTGCCTTGCTTAGTCATTTTTCCCTCTCTTGGGTCATTCCCTAGCTTCACTCGGTCTTGGTCGCCTCCGAGAGGTCGACCTGCTCATCTCGGTCACCTTAACCTCCGGTTTGGTTTGGCGCGTTGCGGTCACTCTCCCTACCACGACCTCATCTGCGTCGGGTCACACCGGCTCGAAAAATATGAGGGTTGTACACAATCCCCGCTCTTTTCGAGCTTGCCTCAAGCTCGGAAAGAAAGTCCAACCCACCTATTTGACGAGTAGGTGGGACCTGAGGGGAATCCACGAAGGGACCTGCCAACGGGATACCCCTGCCGAGTCCTTCGGCTGAACCTGACTTGAGGCGGAACAGACCTTTCTCCACTAGACACCCCTCCTGTGAGCCGAGCGCAACAGGAGGTGGAGAAAGCTAAACACCTTAGGTCGAATTGATCTTGACCTTAGGTGGAGAAAAACTCAACACCCTTAGTCGAGCCGAGCTCGACCTGAGGTGGAAGGCAAACCTTTCTCCACTAGACACCCCTCCTGTGAGCCGAGCGCAACAGGAGGTGGAGAAAACTAAACACCTTAGGTCGAATTGATCTTGACCTGAGGTGGAAGAAAAACTCAACACCACTTAGTCGAGCCGAGCTCGACCTGAGGTGGAAGAAAAACTCAACACCACTTAGTCGAGCCGAGCTCGACCTGAGGTGGAAGGCAAACCTTTCTCCACTAGACACCCCTCCTGTGAGCCGAGCGCAACAGGAGGTGGAGAAAGCTAAACACCTTAGGTCGAATTGATCTTGACGTGAGGTGGAAGAAAAACTCAACACCACTTAGTCGAGCCGAGCTCGACCTGAGGTGGAAGGCAAATCTTTCTCCACTAGACACCCCTCCTGTGAGCCGAGCGCAACAGGAGGTGGAGAAAGCTAAACACCTTAGGTCGAATTGATCTTGACCTGAGGTGGAAGAAAAACTCAACACCACTTAGTTGAGCCGAGCTCGACCTGAGGTGGAAGGCAAACCTTTCTTCACTTAACGACCCTCCTATGAGAAGAGCTCAACTGGAGGTGGACGAACCCAACACCTAAAAGGGAGCCGAGCTCACCTAGAGGTGGAGGAACTCAACCATCTCGCAAAAGCAGCTGGAGGCGGAGAACCAGTCCACGTCCTAGGTGCTTACCCTCCCCGAGGGATGGAGGGATTCAACCATCTTTCCAAAGCCACTGGGGCAGAGATCCAATCCACGCCCTAGGTGCTTACCTTCACCTAGAGGCAGAGGAACTCCACCATCTTGCCAAAACAACTGAGGCAGAGATCCCACCCATGCCCTAGGTGCTTACCTTCACCTAGGGACGGAGGGATTCAACCATCTTTCCAAAGCCACTGGGGCAGAGATCCAATCCACGCCCTAGGTGCTTACCTTTACCTAGAGGCAGAGGAATTCCACCATCTTGCCAAAGCAACTGAGGCAGAGATCCCACCCATGCCCTAGGTGCTTACCTTCACCTAGGGACGGAGGGATTCAACCATCTTATCAAACCGGTCGTCCTTCCTGAAATCTTACCTGCCGCGAGTCAACCCGATGAACCTCCCATCTGTCGGCATGACTGAGCCTGGAGAATGGTCTATAGTCAGGGATCTTACCGTTTGGAGGCGGAAGTACCCGTCCGCGTCCTAGGTGCTTACCTTCACCTGGAGGCAGAGGAACTCAACGCCTTCCCAACCCGACTGGAGGTGGAAGTACCCATCCGCATCCTAGGTGCTTACCTTCACCTGGAGGCAGAGGAACTCAACGCCTTCCCAGCCCGACTGGAGGTGGAAGTACCCATCTGCATCCTAGGTGCTTACCTTCACCTGGAGGCAGAGGAACTCGACGCCTTCCCAGCCCGACTGGAGGTGGAAGTACCCATCCACGTCCTAGGGGCTTAGCCTGCCTGGAGACGGGGGAACTCAACGCCCTCCCAATCCAATTGGAGGCGGAAGTACCCACCCGCGTCTTAGGTGCCTTGCTTACCTGGAGACGGGGGAACTCAACGCCCTCCCAATCCAATTGGAGGCGGAAGTACCCACCCGCGTCCTAGGTGCCAACGCCCTCCCAATCCAATTGGAGGCGGAAGTACCCACCCGTGTCCTAAGTGCCTTGCTTACCTGGAGACGGGGGAACTCAATGCCCTCCCAATCCAATTGGAGGTGGAAGTACCCACCCGCGTCCTAGGTGCCTTGCTTACCTGAAGACGGGGGAACTCAACGCCCTCCCAATCCAATTGGAGGCGGAAGTACCCACCCGCGTCCTAGGTGCCTTGCTTACCTGGAGACGGGGGAACTCAACGCCCTCCCAATCCAATTGGAGGCGGAAGTACCCACCCGCGTCCTAGGTGCCCTGCTTACCTGGAGACGGGGGAACTCAACGCCCTCCCAATCCAATTGGAGGCGGAAGTACCCACCCGCGTCCTAGGTGCCTTGCTTACCTGGAGACGGGGGAACTCAACGCCCTCCCAATCCAATTGGAGGCGGAAGTACCCACCCGCGTCCTAGGTGCCCTGCTTACCTGGAGACGGGGGAACTCAACGCCCTCCCAATCCAATTGGAGGCGGAAGTACCCACCCGCGTCCTAGGTGCCTTGCTTACCTGGAGACGGGGGAACTCAACGCCCTCCCAATCCAATTGGAGGCGGAAGTACCCACCAGCGTCCTAGGTGCCATGCTTACCTGGAGACGGGGGAACTCAACGCCCTCCCAATCCAATTGGAGGCGGAAGTACCCACCCGCGTCCTAGGTGCCCTGCTTACCTGGAGACGGGGGAACTCAACGCCCTCCCAATCCAATTGGAGGCGGAAGTACCCACCTGCGTCCTAGGTGCCTTGCTTACCTGGAGACGGGGGAACTCAACGCCCTCCCAATCCAATTGGAGGCGGAAGTACCCACCCGCGTCCTAGGTGCCTTGCTTACCTGGAGACGGGGGAACTCAACGCCCTTCCAATCCAATTGGAGGCGGAAGTACCCACCCGCGTCCTAGGTGCCTTGCTTACCTGGGGCCAGGAGAAACCTAACGCCCTTCTAATCAGTTGTTGGGCCGCGAGTCGACCTGACGATCCCCCCATCTGCCAGCATGACCGAGCCCGGCAGAGGGTCTCTAGTCAGGGATCTTGGATCGGGACATTACCCCAGAACCCTTTTTCATTCCTAGTTCGTCTATTACAACTTCATTACATCTCGCCCTTCCCGGGCACTTCATTACATCTCGCCCTTCCTGGGCACTTCATTTACATCTCGCCCTTCCTGGGCACTTCATTTACATCTCGCCCTTCCTGGGCACTTCACTCGGTCGCATGCTCCTTGGCCATCTTCTTCATCACTCTCTCCATCTTCTCAACTTCTTCTTGGTCCTTCCAGGTAAAGTTATTCCCCCTTTGCCGGGGTTCTTGTTCCTTCTCTTTCCTCCAAGGGCTCTGGGCAGGTGGCTGTCGCGTGATCTTTTTGCTGATGGTAGTCACGGTACAGCAATACCTGCAGCCTTGCTTCCTTCCCTGCACGACCCCTCTTCTTATTTCCCCTTTTTCGGCCAATCGCCATGGCCTGCATGAGCTGGGGTTGCAACGACCTTTGGTCTGATTGCCACCCTGCGGGGTTGAAACATCTTTGCCTCCCCTGGAAGTTCCCTCCCCCTTGGAAGTGGCATCCTCCCTGGCCCCGAGAGGGTCCTCCTGGCGGCCTCCAGGTTGGACGGGTGGCTGGCGGTTGAGACCTCCAGCCCTGCTCCTGCCCAACGGGGGTCCCTGGTGTCCCTGACTCTTCATCTCATCCTTAATTCTTCCTCTATGCTCCTTCCTCCTCTTCTTCGAAGTAGAGAACCTTAACAAGAAACCTCGGCGCAGGCCCTTGAAGTTGTAGATGGTACCCACCGGGAGCTGACAGAACCAATCCCTCGCCTTTCCCTTGAACGTGACGGCGAAGAGCCTGCACTTGAAGGCATCTGACATCTGCTTGATCGAGGTCATGTCTTCGAACCCTTGAAGATGATGGAGAGGATCACCATTCCCTTCATAATAGGACATGGCGGGATCGCGGAACCCACCCGGAACGGGGGCTGACATGATCAGCTCGCAGAAAGGACTTTGTCATCCCCATCGGTTGGACGGAGGCGTTCCCGCCGAGCACTCGCCGCGAGTGGAGGGTGCGACCTGCAGGAGCTCCAGGATCCTTTTGCTGAACTCATCGAAGTCACTCTTCTTTACATACTCACAAGTAGGAGGTGTGTCCCCCAACTCGTCGTTTCCAGCCATGAGGCTTGGCTCAGAGCTTTCCGAACTAGCCGCTTCCACGCTCACCGCACCAGAATGTTGAAACCAGTAACCCGGTTTCAGCGTTCGAAAGGGGGATGTGGCTAACTCTTACTTGACCCAAGCTAAGACCCTTGACCGGTCACTAGGAACTGAGAGACTTGCCCTTGACGATTGCTGGAACCTAAAAACAAACCCCTGAAGCTGCAGCGTGGAGGTCCCACCACATACCCGGAAGCTCTCAAGGAACTTCCCCTCCCAAGCCAATGCTGAGCCTGGGCACCTTGGAGGGCACTAAGGATCACCTCACCGTCCACCTTCAATGACAGAGGGAGGGGAGGAGTAGTGCTTGCTCACGCGTGAGGGAGGGGGTAGCGACCAACCCTTCCCAAGGTGCCCATGGGGGTCTATTTATAGACTTTCCCAAAAATGGACTGCGGATAGCCAAAATTAGACTGCGGATAGCCAAAATCCTGCTATCCGCAATCCGATCATGATCATGAACAGTCAACGCAGGAGGATGGGCAAGTGGGACTCGAGGTGCCCACTCCCCCTCTTGCGGGGGATCGGGAGAGCGGAGGGAGGGCCATCCCCACTCACTCCCCCAAGAGGGGACGGGCGAGTGGGGGGCTGCCCCCACTCGCCTCCCGAAGGAGAGAGGTGGCCGAGTGGGGGGCTGCCCCCACTCGCCTCCCAAAGGAGGGAGGTGGCCGAGTGGGGGGCTGCCCCCACTCGCCTCCCAAAGAGGGAGGAGGCCGAGTGGGGGGCTGCCCCCACTCGCCTCCCAAAGGAGGGAGGAGGCCGAGTGGGGGGCTGCCCCCACTCGCCTCCCAAAGAGGGAGGAGGCCGAGTGGGGGGCTGCCCCCACTCGCCTCCCAAAGGAGGGAGGAGGCCGAGTGGGGGGCTGCCCCCACTCGCCTCCCAAAGGAGGGAGGTGGCCGAGTGGGGGCTGCCCCCACTTGCCTTGCTTAGTCATTTTTCCCTCTCTTTGGTCATTCCCTAGCTTCACTCGGTCTTGGTCGCCTCCGAGAGGTCGACCTGCTCATCTCGGTCACCTTAACCTCCGGTTTGGTTTGGCGCGTCGCGGTCACTCTCCCTACCACGACCTCATCTGCGTCGGGTCACACCGGCTCGGAAAATATGAGGGTTGTACACAATTGTTCCTTAATGGGAACTCTAATGAAGTGTGATAGTGTAGTACAGAGGATCTAAAATGATGTGATGCACCTACAATAATAGTCCAACGAATAATCACACTAATTTTTGAAATTATTAATAAAGTCCAAAAGCATTCAAACTAGAGATTAAATGTTAGAAACACAAGCAAGATCCAATTAAATTAAAGAGAAAGTGCTTTAGTTAAATGCTGAGTGAATAAATCCCTCAAATAATACAAGTCTTGCACAAACATATATGAAAAGACATCCAAAATAATATAATTGAATATAGCATACACAGCAATAAGTAAATCAAAATGGATTCTTGGGTCTGCCCTCTCTGATGTCTTTGATTTGAGGGCATGATTCCACAACAAACGTGACGGTATAGGGGGCCACTATTTCAGTGGTAATCTGTGAGCAGCCACTTTGTGCATTTATTGTCGAAGGTTCGGTCTTTCTCCTCTGAGAGAAGCCACTTTGTGCATAGGGCCAAAGGTTGGGTCTGTTTCCAATCTTCCCCCGCCCATACCCCCAATGATTGGGGACTATATGGGTTCTGTTGTTGTTGTTGTATAGCATACACAGCAATAAGTAATTTAAACTTCAAACAAGAATTTATTTAAGCGATAGGAGCCCCGGGAAGTGGAAAGGGGCTGATTTGGGGGATTGGACACTGAATTTGATGCAATCATGTTCTGTTTTTCAGATTTCTGAAGTTGAGTCTCCCTGGAGGAATGGGTGTCAGGTATGGGGAAGGAGGTGATGGGTGCGGGATGAGTAATGGGGTTGTGGGGAGAGGAGAATGGAGTCGGTGGATTGCCTGGGTGTTGGAAGTGAAGCAGAAATGTGGTAGAAATTGGTTGTTGACGGTTGCAGGATGTTTAGGTGCGGGGATGCAGCCTGCCGGTTGACATGGATGGGATTAGGTGAAGGAGTCACTGGAATGAGTTTTCAGGATGAAAATGTGGGAATTTGGGGCTGGGTGGAGGGATTTACTGGGCGTGAGTGTTAAGAATAGTGGCTGGATGGGATTGGTTGTGGCAGTTATCAGAAATGTGAATGAGAGGGGGTTCATTTGTTCAGGAACTGGGGGAATTGGGGTAATTCCTTACTGGAAAGGGAATTTAATGGTTGGTATGAACGATTATCAGTGGGGAATGAGTATTTATTGAGTAGTTATGTGGAGTATGTGTTAGTTATAGCTGATTATGAGTGGGGATGGGTAGTTATAAGGAAGAGGAGGTAGTTGCCTTGGCTTCGGCACCAAGGATCCATATAATCGGGACTGTGGGAGAACCGCGAGAGCCCGAAAATTCTCTCCAAATTTTTCTAAGCTTGAAAATCAACACATTGACCTCTATTCATAGACTTAGAACTAACAAAGGACAACGAATATTTTCCAGAACATAAAAGCCACTAAATTTACATGAAATTAAAATTCAAAAATAAATAAAAATACACAACATATCACGTCGTCGCTCCGCATGGCTGAATGCACAGTTCAGTACCTGAATGATCCCCTCAGATATGATCTCCAACAATTTACACATTGGAGAGGATCTTTTGAAAGTTATATGAGTATAACAAATGTTGACTTTTATGTCACTTTCTTAGTACAGATCCCTCCTCTGACTACTCAAGCAAAGGACTTCATGGGAAGACTTTGCATCTATTAATTGTCTCTCTGGCCGATGATATCCTTGAGCGCGTTTTAGATTGTGAAGCATTAAAAGAAACGTAACATCAGCTCCACGCCGTAGCAGAGATCAACATGAAGAATACCAGTGTATCAAAAATCAATATTGTCAAAGCAAGAGAAAAGGATGGACTGAAACTGACTCGGAAGATGAAAAATCTTCTAACGGTGTCTAATGGGTTTTGGATCAACCTCTTCTCAGTACAGGTCAAATCTTACTCTTTCCCTTCTAACAGACACTGATTTTGCCGGTTTATTCATTTTTTGCTGTATATCAAAATATTTTGCTATTTTTAACTCAGTTTATCGTTGTGGGAATAGAAAAACTTCTTTTTGTGACACAGGCGAATGTGCTTACTTATGCACTTTACACTTATTACTGCTCTCATTTCTTTCCTCTTTAGTACTAAATTTTTTGTAAAATCTCTTTTTATTAAATATGAGGAGATTGTAGGAATCTCTGATTATTTGATTAAATAGATTATTATAACTAAAGAGAAGATTATATTTTATATGCTGTTAGAATGAATTTATAGGAAAGAACATATGCTATTGTTTTGTAATTAGGTTCGTTGAACATGCTTTCATAGACCAGAGTAGAAATCGTCGAGCAGAATCAGCATAGCGAAGAAATCCTTTGCATATGGGGAGTGCACAGAAGGACCATCTACTCATAGGGAGTATTTAAGTAGTTCATCGAGCAGTACATATCAAGAAAAATACCCAAGTCTCCGACCAACAAAAATTATGTCACTTAGGTTATAAGGAAGAAAAAGCAGTAGAACCATTTCATCGAGCAGGATTAGAATTATGTATTAACAGAATCGTCGATCATCATACCAGTAATCAACGCCAACAAATATATTCATCGAGTGATTCGTACTTAGGCGTCAAGCGAGAAGTTATGGTCGACAAAAGTTCAACAAATATGAAAATAATCGTTGAGATTTATAGTCGCTGCTATGGAAGTGTTTAAAGTCAGATATGACGGTGAATTTCTATTCTGACACTACCAAAGAAGTATATATGTCAACATTCATAAAGAAAAATAGAGAGCTCTCGATCAATTTAGCATCCATTATTTACGTGGGAAATGAATACTGAAGTTCTTAAAAGAAAAATCTCTACAAGAGTGATCATGAACAGGAGCTGAAAGTCTTCTCCTTCATCCTACACTGATCTGGCAATTTACCAAGGGAGAAGGATTATAGAAGTGTTACTTGACTCCAAGTTGAGAAAGGGCTTCAGTACCACAAATCATTGTCATTCAGATTCACCTCATAGAGGAGTTTTATGAGCTATTCTCTGAAAAGAACTGACAGATTTTCTCAAAGCTTCTTGTGTCTGGAAGATATTTCGACCCCTACCACCCTTGCGACTGAGGTGTGATGACAGACTGTCCAAGGGAAAATCAGCTAACTTGGACAATCCTGAAGTCTCGACAGACATAAACTTGTTCAGGTGGATTAACCAGTACAGACTAATGGGTTGTTGCGAAAAAGTTGAAAAAACTGTAGGAGCTTGTTTTTGTTGGAGGAAATGATACTCCATCAGCAGAGGGATTATCACAATTGTGGAAGAGTGGACTGTACGAGTTCGAGAAACCTCTATAAACCTTTTTACCTTCATTCTCTATAGCCTAGTTTTTATTTCTGCAAGTTTATATTCTGCCATTTATAAGAGGAAGAATCTGTGATCGTTGACCGATTAGGGCCCGATTGGCGATCGTTGTGTAACTCCCCGGTTTCACAAGTAAAATGTGGTGACCTGGGAGCTACTGCGTCGCGTTAGCAGTTACCGCCGTTAAGCAATTTAATTCGAAAACTAGTTCATTTCGATCCCGTTCTCTGTTTAGTTACCGCGGGTTGTTTGGGAATTACCGTCGCGCGGTAGGTCCTACCATTGGCGGTTGCGCGCGTTTCTAGTGAGTTGTGTCTAGGGAGATACCGCGGCGCGGTAGTGATACCGCGGCGCGGTAGTGATACCGCGGCGCGGTAGTGATACCGCGGCGCGGTAGTGATACCGCGGCGCGGTAGTGATACCGCGGCGCGGTAGTGATACCGCGGCGCGGTAGTGATACCGCGGCGCGGTAGTGATACCGCGGCGCGGTAGTGATACCGCGGCGCGGTAGTGATACCGCGGCGCGGTAGTGATACCGCGGCGCGGTAGCTCCCAGACGGACTGACTTTGTTTAAGATCGCATTTTCAGTTGTTAGATTTCCTTCTAGTCCAATTGGACAGCCTCGATAGGTACGCCTGAGTGTTATTAGGAGGAGGTCTGACCCCTATCCTTCATTTTCTCATATTTTGGGGGCTAGGTCAAAAGAGGGAGAGCAAAAAGGTCCTCCTCATCCTTGAGGAAGAAGGTGTTGTGGGAGCTCCGCCGCTCGGATTAACGAGCCGTCGTCGGAAAAATACTCCTTGGGTCACTGCGGTTCTTCTCAACCCAAATTTCGCAAGATTCCATGGATCCATTGCTCGCCCCAAAGGTAACAACCCTCTCCTTTCGGTCATTAGGATTCATATTTATTTTTTGTATATGTTCTACGTGATTTCCCTTTGGATTGCGCTTGTGTGAAGCCGATATCGCGGCTTATGTCCTGATTCAGTGATGTTGATGTGTTAGCTTTGGGGGAAAGTCAAATAGGGAAGATATTGAGGCTTTAGGTCCGAATGGGGACGTGTAGATGTGATTTCGCAGTCTTGTGAAGGCTGCAGATTCGTGATCTTTCGGTTCCAAGAAACTACCGCCGGCGATAGCTTCCAGGTTACCTTTGTGGAGTGCTTCCGGGCACCGTGGTTGTTAGTGAAAATCTTGTTAACGCCTGTGTACTATCTTAAGCGATTGGCGAATGATTAGATTGAGGTATTGATCAATCCGTTAATGATGGAATGGAATATCAACGTATCAGCGTGATATTGTAATGTGTTAAGCTGGACTGTAGGATCATTGGGTGTCGACGTCTCGATGTGAGAATCCATTTTAGGATGTTGATCCTATGATGCGAGGAGGTGTATAATGATGCTACTTGTGCTACATCGGAAAGGGGCGTGATGCTATAGAGGAATAAAATGGGTTGGTGCTCTAGTGAGTCATAAAGGACTTTACGTGATGCGTGGGTATGAACTTGGCGTGAAAAAGGGTTTTGTAGACAAGACCTACCGTGTGCTAGGTTAGGAAGAGAGTTTACCGCCATGACCTGCCGTATGTGTACCGTATATGTTATGAATGTGATATTCTACCCTTTTGCCATGAGTGCGATGATGATTGTTCCCATGTTGGTGGTTGAATCCCCTTGGTGTGAGTATCCATATGCCGGTAGGGGTCCTAGTGTTGTTAGCATAACCGATTAGGACTTCCCGTGCTTGGTTGACAAGTCCCCGTGGTGTGAGTATCCATTTGTGGGTAGGGGTCCCAACAATGTTAGCGGAATGGATCACTTTCAGAAATGAGGACCTCCATGTTTGATTGACGAGTCCCCATGGTGCTGATTTTCCATGTGCGGGTAGGGGTCCCAGTGGAGTTTCCGGAACTGCTTTATAGTAAAGCTATGGGGTGTGTACCCTATTGTATGTGTGCAATGTGCACTATAGGTGGCATTGAATCGTGCTTGATTATAATATTTGTCTAGTTGGTAGTACTTGTAAATACTGTCGGCTAATATGAGAACTCTTATATTGCGTGTATAAGATGTATTGAGGAGTTTTGGTGTGCATTTGCTGGAGCTGTGCAGATGCTGGGAGGTACCGCCGGCGATAGCTCCCAGACAACAATTTAACATTATTGCATGGTTGTGTTTTGTACAGCTTTCTTGCATCTATTATTGCTTTACTTGCTTATATTTATATATATCGAAGTACTGACTTGCATGGTGATGTAGTTCCCCGGGGTCAACTAGGGCGGTCGGGAGGAGGCGTGTTGTTACATAGTTTGTGGTCAACTCATAGTTAACCCATGTTTTCCCGCTTATGTGATTTGGTTGTAGGGTTTGGATGGGAGGCGATTGCGCGCTAGCTTGTAAAAAGATACTTTCTTTTCTAGTACTTGTACCCTGCATATTGTACATTTGTACCAGCATGTGAGCCGTGTTTGCTTGTACTCTTTTCATTATGATGTAAGGCCAATGACTTTCTTTTGTTTAATGAAATAGAACGTGGATAGTCGCTGGGTTTTCTTCTAGTTTCCGATGTGCTAAGTAATCCAATTTCTTTAATGATTTGTTTCTTTCATCACTTTATAATACTTTACTCGCGACGATTGTATGTTGTGGGCCTGGCCATACCCATACTATACTGTCATTGCAGGAGGGGTGTTACATGTTGACCGTTGGGTCCGATCAGCGATCGACGATCATCGACCGCTAGGATCGAGCGGCGATCGACGATCGCTGACTGAGAGGCCGATCAACGATCGCCAATCGGGAGAGCCGATAAGCGATCGCCGACCGAGAGAGCCGATCAACGATCGTTGAGCGAGCTAGGGCTGATCATTGAGCGTGTGGGAAGCCGAAATGCGACAGGTCCATCAATGTGAAATAAAGTGTTTTTCACTCGATTGAGACCGTGGATCTAAAGGAAAGCTGATTTGATGGCTAGGAACACTTCCCGAGACCCACTTAAGTCGGAATGGGGGATACATAATTCTCTTTTCCTACTTTCTGGAAATCGAGAGAGAGAGGCAGATGGCGAAATACCTAGTTTGGGCTATCTTGTTGCTGGACTCGAGTGAGAGCGTCAAACGACATTCTAGTTCCAGATTTGTGGAGGACTCCTCGTCTTTATCTCCCCTACCCGCTATGGCACCGAAGAGAGCTCCAAGGGTAACAAATCTTCTCTCTGGTCTTAGGATCGATGAGTGCTCATGTCCTTTTTGATTTCTTGCATAGGAGAGTCTCCTCTACTAATTACTGGAGGACATGAATTCCTTTGGTTCGTTAGAACTCTATGACGTGGGATTGTAACCTCGGCGTGAATGCATTAGAGAATTCGACATGCGAGTTCGGATTATGCATGGTGCGTGAAGCATACCTGTGGTCATAGACCCGGATCAGTGATGATGATATGAAGATGCATATAGACTTCTCTATATGGCATACCCGAGAATGAATTTGAAGTGAACGGTGTGTGGATTCGGGTATGTATGTATTTTTGGGGATTTTGAGTATTCCTATGAGAGCCCCATGATTGTAATCGTTAGCAAGAGAAGTAGAGGATTCCGCAATTTGTGTAGAATGTGTTGTCGTTTATTAGTCGTGAAGAGCCTACTGAATGGCTAGTGATGGTTGCATTGATTGCATGTTGAATGTGTACTTTTGTACAATGCTTGTGATGATGGAGATGGTTATATCTCCGTGCTCAGTATTCGGCGGTGAGATGCACCTAGACCTCCCGCTAAGAGGTGAGATGACCACATAACTCTCTATTGTGAATGACAGTCGAGATGACCCTAGACCTCCTATCATAACGTGAGGTGGTTGAGATGACCCTATACCTCCCACCACGAGATTGAGATGACCCTTGACCTCCCTCTATGCTTAATGAATTGTGATGTGGAAATGACGGTCGTGAGTGCCCCAATTGATGTATGATTGTTATGTTTATTACTAGAGCATGTGATGATGTGATAGGAGGTTGCAATGACCCTTTTGAGTGAACCTATCCGTCATGCATTCTTAGGTCCACTCATTTACTTGTGCAAACTTAGAAGATTGATTGTGACTGAGACTTCACCATGTTTAGTATAACATAATTGATTTCTTGCTTTAGATACATATTGCATATTGCTCGTGCGTACTTGCAGGTGTGCGGCGATTCGCCTCGTAGTCCGCTAGGATGATCGGGGGGAGGAGTTGTTATGCGGCTTGTGTTCAACTCATTTCTGACCCTCGTTTTTTCTCTGGCTTGTGTTTGGCGCATGTAGCATAGCTCGCGGCGGAGTTTTGCGGGCTATGCACAAAGCTTAAATAAAAAGGAAAGGGGAATTGTATGCGGTTGTGCATGATTCCCGGCCTACTATCGACAAAAAGATTATATAAATTGTTTAATGTATTTTTGTATTCATGCATGTTGTGATGTAAGACCATAAAGCCAAAAATACTTGTGTATTCCTAATGTAATAGATGGATATTCATAGTATTTAAAATGCTTCCACTAGTGTTACTTATGCTTTGGTGAGCTTCATTGTTCTTGTACCTCTTTATAACATTTACTTGTGTATGTGATATGTTGTGGGGACCCGACCGTACACATATTATATTGCGTGGACAAGTGGAGTGTTACACGATCCTTCAGTAGAAGGTGACAAGTCCATGAAAATTACGAGCCTCGTGAATATTCGTCAAGATGGGTCACTCACGAATGAACTTGACCTTGTTAGAGTCAACCGATATACCAGATGCAGATACGATGTACCCACGAAAAATGTGCAGACGCGTATAAGAATGTGCACTTCTTCAAATTGATATATAGATGCTCCCTCCGGAGGAGATCAAATACCAAGCGAATATGGTGCAGGTGCTCGATGCAGCCCTGACTGTATATAAATATGTCATCAAAATACACTACCACAAATTTACCTTTGTTGGACTGCATGATCTGTGTCATCACCCTCATGAACGTGCTAAGTGCGTTTGATAATCCAAATGACATAACTAGCCACTCATAAAAGCCATCCTTCTTCTTGAAGGCCATCTTCTACTCATCCCCTTCTCTCACTTTAATCTGGCGGTACCCACTACACATGTTGATCTTTGAAAAGATTTGGGCACCAGCCATCCCATCCATAAGGTCGTTGAGGCGGGAGTATGGGAAAATGGTATTTCACAGTGATCTTATTGATAGCACGACTATTGATACATATGCGCCAACTCTCATCCTTCTTCGGAGTAAGAAGGGAGAGTACACATGGTCTTAAACTCTAATTTATAAAACTCTTTCGAAGGAGATCTTAGAAGCCGTGGTGGTCTCCACCACATACACAACCCAAGTGTCTAAACTCTCTCTCAAAAGGTCACCCTTCCTTAAGATATGCAAAGGTCTCGATGACCCCGCACCATTGGACTAATGGACCTTACCCTTGGGGGGGGGGGGTCTCTGGATTGGGTCGGAGAGAGGTTAACATTTCAACTTTTATCAAAGAATACACACGTGTTCGATCGGTCGTAACATGTGACCTCATGATCATATAACTAAGGTCCCCCTAGCATTACATGTGCTACGCGGCTACATCCATAGGGATGACGACATACCAAACCTTGTCCTCAAAGAACGCTAATCGTATAGTACCAGACATCATTGGGTAACATGGGTAGCAGACTTGTCCACCCAAAGGACTCGATAAGGATATGGATTTGACTCCGTTGTTAGCTGCATACGCTCCAACCCTTTCTTAGATACAATATTTACACAACTACCACTATCGATGGCTAACTTGTATGGACTGCCTGCCGTGGGAAAATAAGTGTAAAAGATAGTGGTGCGACGCCAATCCTTTTCTGCACGAGGGGTGTGCAAAAGACGATGAATCACTCCTAACTGTAGCGACCTTTCAGCGTCGCTCTTACAACCGCCTTCTGCGGTCGCTATAACCTCCTCAAGGGGACATCCTCAACTTCAATGTTGGGCTCACCCTCCTCTTCAATCAACAAATTTCTAGCGGGGCACTGTCCTGCCATGTGTCCCTGCCAGAGCACCTATAACACTATACGCCCCTGGCTCGGGAGCTCCAGGAATAATTGCGTTTCCTTTCACATCTGCGGGGGTGCGGGGATGTGTTGCGGCAGTGGTCGTGGTTGGGTCAGGCCTCCTAAATGTGGAAGTATCTGGTCGAGGGGTGATCTGTCTCGGGTCCGAGGTGCACATGTACTGCTCATACTCAAGAGCGAGCTGAAACACCTGCTCGACCGTCTCTACCCTATGGGGAATTAAAACCCTTTGGATATTCAATCTAAGTCTGGCCCGAAAGCAGGACGCAATCGCAATGAACTCTTATAAGATGTCACTTCTCACCACTAATTCTTCAAAATAAGGCATGTACTCTACAACGGAAAGGGTCCCCTGCCGAAGAGCGTAAAGTTGATCTCAATACGAGGCGGTAAAGTATTTGTCCTTCAGCCGCTATTTCATTTCAGTCAATCTGGTGATGAGGTTGTATCCATCTTGATCGAGAGAGATCTTTAGGTGGTCCAATAAATCTTGGCCTGCCCATGTAACTTTATTTTGGAAAACCGCACTCGCCTCTCGTTACTTATCTCGGTCAAGTTAATGGTCTATGCCCCAGAGTCAATCACTAAATGTTTTCAGGGCCAGGTGACCATGTTAGGATTGATGTAATGTCATCTTCGGTCGGGGAAGCTCCTCGACGTGGCTCGGGGTAGTCATCATGATCGTAATCGTGTCGTGCTGGTGAGGCACAATCTCTACGAACCGATGGAGGGAGTGGACGAGGTTCGTCGATAGGGAGATCGTTTCTTAGATAGGTTGAGCCTTGTCGATACTCGTAGGCCTGCTCAAGATTCATTCTCGCGGGAGGAGCGGGATCTTGGCGAGGCAGGTCTCTAGCACGTCTCTCAGGGTGTGGAGCATCCCAGGGATCGTCCGAGAGATCATCATAACGTGTGGTGGAGCTGCCTTTTTTGTATGGCTAATTGATCGTGAAAGTGCACAGTTAGTCTCACTAGAATTCTCTAGAGGGGGGTGAATAGAGATTTAAAAATATTTTGTGCAAAGTTAATAAATATATGTGTAATATTCACAGATTTAAGCTTCCCATACACCAACAAGAATTAAGCAAAAGAAATATAAAAAAAAAAATCACAGCACAACACAAAGAAATATAGTGGTTTCCCCAAACTTTGGGTAGTCCACTCTTCTACCCCCTTGATAGGAATTCACTATCTTGCACTGAGTCTTTTGATAAGGAGACTCTTAGAACCAGCCTGAGTCTTTTGATAAGGAGACTCTTAGAACCACTACAACTGAATTTTTTGAAGAGAGATTCTAAAAACTCTTTTACACAATTTGAAAATGAAATAAGAATAAGAAGAGGAGGTAGAAGAAAAACAATTAAAGCAAGAAAGAATCTTCTTCCTAGCAAGAAGATTAGAAGCACAGGTATAGTGAATTTGAAATCTCTCTTCTATAGTGAGAAGGAGATTGTAGGCCTTTTTTCTCTTTCAGTGAGAGCTTTCAGAAATGGTAGTAGTATGGCTTTAGAAGGAGGAGAAGAAGAAAGCTTTTTCTTTGCTGCAGCACTCTTTCACTTTTCTCAGCTTTCTCACTTTTCACTTGGGAGCTTTTCCTCTTTTTCAAATGGATGGAGTGGATCACTTCTTTTTTTCTTTGCCGACCTCCTTGTGTATTTATAGCTCTGTTTATTCAAAATATTGCTATAGGAGAATAATCAATTAGCAGTCAGAGAAATAGTAAGAGTGAAAAGTTTCCATAATCATTATATCTGTAGAAGGAAAAAGATCATTCTATTTTCAAATAATGTCCATAATAATCTCAATCAAATTAGCCAAGAATCATTTAGAAGGAAAGATTGATTCAGAACGGCTAGAAAAGAATAATATAATTCCATAAAATTCAGATCTACAGAAAGAAGGAAAGAGATCTGGCGTGTTATTGAATCTGTAACAGAAATCGACGTGCGTCGATTACTATTCGACGTAAGCGTCGATTTCAGTCTGGCTAGACGTCGAGAAGAGAATATGGAAAGAGCGTCGACAGAGGTGCGTCGACTTCACTGGGTGCGTCGACTAGAAATCAGAGTTACGTCGACTTTGGTTACATCGAATTCTGTTTAGAAATACTTCGACTCAGTATGAGAGATACGTCGACTACACTTCGACTTTGCGTCGATTACTATTCGACGCATATTTACTTAAACTAATTTTTCACTCTGAGAATACATATTCTATTCATTTCTAGGGGTTAAGATAAATCATTTTCCCAACAATCTCCCCCTATTTGTCTTAACCCTATTCAGAGAGAAATTTTATCAGCTTGTAATTAACACATCAAAGCATATTTATAGAAAAGAGATATATTAGGTAATCAGAAGATAATGGAGAAAGAAATCATATAACAGACTTTTTGTACAGATCAAGCAGTACTTAAGTATTAAAAATAGAGCTCTGCTCAAAATTGTTCAACATATCATTCAGGAGGAGTAGGAGGAGTTTTTCTCTTCCTAGAGAATACTAAAGGGAGATCAGGTCTTTTTATAGAGGTGAGTTGTTCCTGTTCATTCAGCTCCCCCTGAGTCAAAGCAGTCTGCTCCCCCTGAGATAGAACTTCCTTTATACTTTCTTTTTCTGCTTCTTCAGCTTCTTTTTCAGTTTCTTTCTCTACTCTACTTGCCTCCCCTTGTAAGAGAGCTACTTGTTGTTCAGCATCTCTTGCTATAGAAAGTACATCTGTTAGCTGTTCTGTAGTATGTAGCTCATGTACTATTTCATTCCCAATGGTCTTAGGCAGAGCAAGGCTATCCGATTTTGATGTTGGAGAGGTTTTGTGTGAGTGAGATTTGTGGCTGGAGAGCTGTTCTTCATCTAACTTCTCCCCCTTCTTGACCTTCTTAGCCAAGGAGGTTAAGAATGATTTAGTAACCTTAGATGAAGACACAGAGGTTTTGAGTACTTGCACAGAGGCATTTACCCCATCCAACTGGGTTTGCATGTGCCTGATAGAGGAGTGAATTTGAAGGCAGTGTCCATCCAGCATTTCTTGAAATTTTTGGGCTGTTGTCTGGATACACTGAGTGATGAGAGTTTCAGTGGATGGAGATGGTTCAGGTTGTGTTGGTGAAGGAGATAATGGTGGAGGGGATAAAGGCGGGGAAGTGGTTGTTGATATATGAGGTGTGTGAGATGATGTAGGTAGAGAAAATGTGATAGTATGAGGAGGTAGAGGTGGTGATTGAATTGGTGTATGTGAAGATGTAGTTAAGGTAGGAGGTGTGAGGGTAGTGAAGACTATTGGTGTGGATGATGTTGGTAGGGAAGAGATGTCTGTATGTTGAGAAGGAGGGGAAGATGGATGCACAGGAGAATTAGGAGGAGAGGGAGTCCTTTCAGGAATGGAGCCAGGCTTGGGGATTTGCCTGGTCCATTTTGAGAAGAGGGCTATGGACATCCTTTTTCCAGGAGGAATGGGAATTCCTTTTGACCTACATAGGTCAGGGAAGGAGTGGAGGAGTACCTGACTCATGATCCTCATATAAGCATTTTCTTTGTGAGAATATTTGTAGCCTATCATTTTTAGTAAGCAGCTGGCCCAGTCAACCTTCTTTTTCAGCACAAGGGCCCCCATGATGTTCAGTTGCTGCTTGGGCACTGCATCATGGGCAGAGATCTTGCATAGTAGAATTTTTCTTACTATGTCTGCCAATAGCCTATATTCATCAGTGAAATCTATTTTCTTCAGGTGGATTGGTTTATCTTTGGAGAACTTCATGATGAGTAATAGATTTTTGATTTCCTCAGGGGTGAGTTCCACAGGTTCATCACCTGATAAGGGAATGATGATGGAGATTCATTTAGCTATTCTTAGAAAATAATTTGCTTTCCTTTTGATTTGAAATAGGATAGTGTTGTTGTGTACCTGATGGAAGATCAAAGGTATCCCTAAGATGTTCTGCAGAGATTGAGACTGGTGTCTCATAGAGTGTTCCTGTGATCTCTCCTTGTTCAGACATTTGAACATGATTCATTAACTCAGTGAGTTCTGTCTCTAGGAGTCTGCATCTTGTGGAAATGAGTTTGTCTAGACCAGCTTCAGTGAAGAGAGCTATGATGCTCTTATAGTTTTCGACGGTCGCTTGGAAGGATTCAAGATCAATATCGAAACCAGAGTTGATCTTGGGAGCCATTTAGGTCAGTGAAATAGTGGAAGAGATGGCTGGACTGAGAAATGAGAAGGATGAGAGATGCAAGGAGCGTGCTGAATTTTAACTGAAGAGTCTATTTAAGTCAGGTGAAACGTCGACACGAGACACAACTCGAGGTTTATTCGGTACAACAGTAGATGTGACTGAAAATATTTTAGTATTGCCGCTCTTTTTCATGAAGTCGACGTTGCGTCGAGTGGAAGTCGATGTATGCGTCAGTATAGTCTGATAAGGTTTCCTATCGACGTATGCGTCGATTAAGAGATCGACGTGACTTTTACTTTGTCTGAAAATTCCAGGTTTTTCTTGAGAGATTATTTCTTCCTAATCCTAAGGTTTTCTAAGTCACCCTTGGACTAATTTTATAAACAATTGGATTGATTGTGCACATCAAGATAGAGCTTGAGGAGACTCATTGACAACTATCGGGAAAGACAAAAAGATTTGCATATGTTGTTTATCGATCTGGAGAAGGCGTATGATAGGGTTCCAAGAGAGGTCTTGTGGAGAGTCTTAGAAAAGAAAGGTGTAAATGTATCATACATTGACGTAATCAAAGATATGTATACAAATTCAGTGACCAGGGTGAAGACATCTGGAGGATTAACACAGAAATTCCCTATCGCCGTTGGCTTACATCAAGGGTCAACTTTAAGCCCTTACCTCTTTACCCTTATCTTAGATGAGCTCACCAGACATATCCAGCAAGCAATACCTTGGTGTTTATTATTTGCAGATGATATTGTTTTGGTCGATGAGACGCGCGAGGGTGTAAACGCGAAACTCGAATCTTGGCGAGACACTTTAGAAAAGAAGGGTTTTAGGTTGAGCAGGACAAAGACAGAGTATATAGAGCTTAAATTTAGTAGTGCAAGAAGGTCAGACGACTCCGTCATTAAATTGGGTGACCAAGATATTTCCCGCAGTGAGTGCTTTAAATATCTGGGATCGATGATTCAAAAAGATGGAGGTGTAGATAAAGATGTGATTCATAGAATCCAAGCAGGTTGGTTGAAGTGGAGAGGCGCGTCTGGGATCCTATGTGATCGTAAAGTACCACTAAAACTTAAAGGCAAGTTTTACCGTACTGCAATTAGGCCTGCAATGCTCTACGGTTCTGAGTGTTGGGCAGTGAATGGTGTACACGAGCAAAAAATGGGAGTCGCGGAGATGAGAATGCTTAGGTGGATGTGTGGTCACACGAGATTGGATAAAATTAGGAATGAATGTATCAGGGATAAGATAGGAGTGGCGCCAATTGTAGAGAAGATGCGAGAAGCTCGTTTAAGATGGTTTGGACATGTACATAGGAGACCATTAGAGGCACCTGTTAGGCGTTGTGAGAGTTTAGTCACTAGACATGTTAAACGGGGGAGGGGTAGACCAAAAAAGACTTGGAATGAAACTATAAAGAAAGACATGATGTACTTAGGCATTAATGAGACTATGCTTAAAGATAGGGCGCAATGGCGACAGAGGATCCATATAGCCGACCCCACTATGGTGGGATAAAGGCTTGAGTGTTGTTGTTGTTTTGTAATTGGATTGATTGTGCCAACATTGTTTGGCAGTGCGGCCAATTTTATTACAGATATAACACCTAATTATCTTTAGATTATGAGAATTTAAGTTTAGAGAGGGATATAGATGTTGATTAGGATAGAGTTGTTGATTAGGATAAAAGTTTTGATTAAGATAAGAGTTTTGATTAGGATAGAAGTTTTGATCAGGATGAAAGTTTTGATTAGGATAGAAATTTTGATCAGGATGAAAAGGTCCTGAATGGGGGTTAAGATAGAAAGTTTTTGAAGAATAGCTATGTCCCGTATTTAAGTTGCTCTGAGGTTTTATGCGTCGATATCTATTCGACGTATGATGAGAGTTGCATCGATTTATATTCGGCGCGTTCTCTAGATTGCGTTGATCTCGAATCGATGCATGGGAGTAGTTGCGTCGATTGTAAGTCGACGTAATATTATTCATGCGTCGATTTGAGGTCGAAGCATCTAAGAGATTGCGTCGAGTAGAATTCGATGTACTGTCATTCATACGTCGATATGAAGTCGACATAATTGTGTATTCACAGATTTTATTCTTCCCCTTTTCTGGTTGGAGATTTATTTTTTTATGAATTGTTTCTTTTGGCCTAGTAGCCTTCTTAGGAGGAGTTTGAGAGTCTTCATCTGTATAGTATGATGTTTCATCAAAATGGTCTATCTCCTTGAAGGTGAAGTCTTCTTCTTTATTCTGTGAGTCTTCTTCTAAGTTTGTTGATTTTATGGGTTTAGTAAATTTAACAGGGCTCATCCAAACAGGTTTGGTAGATGGTATTGAACTGGTTGAAGGATCAGCCCCTAGCCTCAGATTCTTATGTCTGATTGTTTGTTTTTCAGTGATTTCTTTAAGTGTTTGGCTTCTGGCTTTTATAGATTCTTCAAAATCTTTTGCTTGGGAAACCTTATTCTTAAGGAGTTGATTTTCTATTTTAGCACTTTGTATTTCCTTTTCTGTTTTATAGATTTCACACCCTAGTTCATAATTTTTTGAACATGTATCCTCTATTTTTCTCATATTGATTTGTTCTTTTAGATCCTTAATTTCTTGTTTAGCTTTTAGTGTATCTAAACAGAGTCTTTTAAAATCACTTTTGAAATCATCACATAGGAAATCTATTTCATCAAAAATGCTTACCTCATCCTTATCCTCAGATTCCTCTATGAGAATAAGACTATCTTCTTTTTCATCTTCAGAAGAGATGCTTTCTTCTGAACCTGTTTCACTCCATAATTCAACAACACATTCTTTTTTTGAGCTTCCAATAGCCATTAAGCATAGGTCTTCTTGCTTTGACTCTTCACTGTCACTTTTAGATGAGGTGCTGTCTTCAGAGTCTGTTTCACTCCAAGCTTCTGCAATGAAGCCTCTTTCTTTCTTCTTCTCCTTCCTCTTGAGATCTTTCTTTTTCAGATCTTTCTTTTTCTCAGCATTTTCTGGACATTCTGGAGCAATATGTCCAGTTTTCCTGCAGGAGTAACAAATAATTTCTTTAGTAGGAGTCTTATCATACCTTGGTTTTGACTCTCTCCTTCTAGACCCATCTTTCCTGACCCATTTCTTGAATCTTCTGGCCAGGAGGCTGAATTCTTCTTTTTCAGTAACAGGGGTTTCCACTTCTATTGCTTTTAATGCAATGTTTCTATCTTTTGAGGAGGTTGGAGTGTTTTCCCTTCTTTCCTTCTCTTCTCTGGTTTTCAGTAGTTGCACATATGATTTGAGTTTTCCTAAGAGGGCATCTGTTGAGATTTTCTTTTGTCCTCTAGTATCCCTTATTGCCCATATTCTTGAGTCCCATGAACTTGGGAGACTCATTAACAATTTGTCATTGATCTCTGTGAGAGAGATCTCTCTATCCAAGCTCCTTAATTGATTGATGATCAGACTGAATCTGTCATACATCTCCGATATGCTTTCTTCATGCTTCTTTTGAAAGTTCTCATATTGGGAGATCAATAGAGCCTTTCTATCTTTCATTTCATCAGCACTTCCTTCTACTATCTTTGTAAGAGCCTCCCAGATTTCTTTGGCTGATTCACAGTCAACAACATTTTGAAAGATTTCATCTGAGAGGGTTGAGACAAGAATGTTCACAGCTTTTGCATCACTTGTTCCTGCCTTCTTCTCTTCAACTGTCCACTCAGCCCTTGGGACAAGTGTTTGAGTCACTTTACCACTTGAGTCTTTTCTATAGGGCTTAGGAGGACCTGTTAAAATAACATTAAATAAATCTTCATCAATAGAATTCATATAGATCCTAATTCTTGTTTTCCAAAGTGCAAACTTTTCAAGGTTGCAAATTGGTGGTCTGGTGGAAGCATAATCTTTGATTTGTGCCATAATTTTTTTTAAAAATATATATATATATATATATGAGGTAGGATCTTTTTGATCAAGGAGTTATCCCTTTTTGATCAACCTAGCTCTGATACCAATTGAAAGTGCACAGTTAGCCTCACTAGAATTCTCTAGAGGGGGGGTGAATAGAGATTTAAAAATATTTTGTGCAAAGTTAATAAATATATATATATGTGTAATATTCACAGATTTAAGCTTCCCACACACCAACAAGAATTAAGCAAAAGAAATATCAAAAAGAAAATCACAGCACAACACAGAAATATAGTGGTTCCCCAAACTTTGGGTAGTCCACTCTTCTATCCCCTTGGTAGGAATTCACTATCTTGCACTGAGTCTTTTGATAAGGAGACTCTTAGAACCAGCCTGAGTCTTTTGATAAGGAGACTCTTAGAACCACTACAACTGAATTTTTTGAAGAGAGATTCTAAAAACTCTTTTACACAATTTGAAAATGAAATAAGAATAAGAAGAGGAGGTAGAAGAAAAACAATTAAAGCAAGAAAGAATCTTCTTCCTAGCAAGAAGATTAGAAGCACAAGTATAATGAATTTGAAATCTCTCTTCTATAGTGAGAAGGAGATTGTAGGCCTTTTTCTCTTTCAGTGAGAGCTTTCAGAAATGGTAGCAGTATGACTTTAGAAGGAGGAGAAGAAGAAGGCTTTTTCTTTACTGCAACACTCTTTCACTTTTCTCAGCTTTCTCACTTTTCACTTGGGAGCTTTTCCTCTTTTTCAAATGGATGGAGTGGATCACTTCTTTTTTTCTTTGCCGACCTCCTTGTGTATTTATAGCTCTGTTTATTCAAAATATTGCTATAGGAGAATAATCAATTAGCAGTCAGAGAAATAGTAAGAGTGAAAAGTTTCCATAATCATTATATCTGTAGAAGGAAAAAGATCATTCTATTTTCAAATAATGTCCATAATAATCTCAATCAAATTAGCCAAGAATCATTTAGAAAGAAAGATTGATTCAGAACGGCTAGAAAAGAATAATATAATTCCATAAAATTCAGATCTACAGAAAGAAGGAAAGAGATCTGGCGTGTTATTGAATCTGTAACAGAAATCGACGTGCGTCGATTACTATTCGACGTAAACGTCGATTTCAACCTGGCTAGACGTCGAGAAGAGAATATGGAAAGAGCGTCGACAGAGGTGCGTCGACTTCACTGGGTGCGTCGACTAGAAATCAGAGTTACGTCGACTTTGGTTACATCGAATTCTGTTTAGAAATACTTCGACTCAATATGAGAGATACGTCGACGTTGCGTCGATTACTATTCGACGCATATTTACTTAAACTAATTTTTCACTCTGAGAATACATATTCTATTCATTTCTAGGGGTTAAGATAAATCATTTTCCCAATAGATCGACTCTAGTGCTAACCCTAGCGATGTCATCCCTAATGATGTCAAATTGGGCTCCTATTTGCTCAAATTGATCAAGTACAAGTCTCTAGAAGTCAGCATGTGTCATGTTCGAATTCGAACTGGCATCCTTGTTGTAGGTGAGGTTCTGGTCTTACATAGATGATCAAAATAACCTACTACTATGTAGCAAATGATGTGGCCCAACCCGAGGATCTGCTACCAATTTGATGCACGGTAGGTCGTGAAGGTGGATGCTTTAAAATACAACCCCAAGTGAAATGTAGTGTGCTTACCAACAAACTCAAATGTGGATGTAAATACAAGAGAAACAATCTGATTAAAATATTGCAATATTAATTGATTAAAATAACGCCTAATTAGGAGCACAATCGGTTATAGAAAATTGAATGGAACAATACACAATAATTGGAGCGCAAATATTTCGAGCGCGCAATGAATAAGTCCTGCAAATCAGACACTCTCATGGAGAGACAACATATGCTATCACATCTAATAAAATATAGTTCAAGCATGCAAAAATCGAGAGTACAAACATCAAACTATGACTTGCGCGTGCAGGTGGCAACGGAATGTGGCACTATGGAGATCTGAGAGGGGTTGGTTATTACTGGAGATGAGTGTTGATGGGTAGAGGGCCATGGGGTGCTCGGGTGGGGATTATGGCTGTGAGGGAGGCGTTGGAATGTGGCTGGAGGAAGTTATGGGGTCTTGCGGGGCTGGGATAGGGTGCAAAATAGTAGGGGAGATGGCGATGAAAGGTTTGAGTGAAGGGGCGGCTTGGGAAATGATCAAAAGGGCTACAACATGTGGTAAGGAGGTCGACTGGAGGAGGGAAGACCGGTGGGGTGATGATCGGCGGCAGAATGCGAGAATCACGACTGTAGAAGGTCGGCGAGAGGTGGGAGGGTGATTCTATGAACTTGGGTGAACAACGAATGTCGAGTGGGAGAAAATGTCGTGGTACACAGTTGGAGGATGAAGAGACGGAGCTAGATGGAGTAACGGGAGGGGAAGACGGTAGGGGAATGAAAGCCCTAGGAGTCACACCAAGAGAGGACCTTTCGGAGTCGCACTGTGCGGAGGGGACTGACGGTTCTGAAACTGAAGCAAAACCTTGATAGACCAAACTGCTGCCTATATGTTTATATAAAAAGGAGATAATTGTCAGGGCACCCGGATTGGATGACTCATAATGTCTGAATCCATTTGATGTCCAATAGAACTCGAAAAATAAAAATAAATATAGGAAACCGACTCGGAACGACTATCATGACACATCCATGGACTCGGATCGTCCGTTCGGGCAACAAATCTCTGCCTCCTACTTGATCTCCATCAGAAGGGATATGTTTAATCCATCTTATGACTATTTTCTGTCTCCGGATCTCCTCCTACGATAAGTTCTTAGCATTAGCTCTACCTAATTAGGCCCAACCTAGAGCTATTTATCAAATTCTAAAATTTCTCTCCTCTTCCCACCTCTCCCCCCTCAGCTTCTCCAAATAAATCTATTAATTTTCGTTGGCTTCCTCTGAATGTTTATGTTTCTTCCAAAACACGTTGAAACTTTGACTTGAGACCCATCATGAAACTTGCCCGCATGAAATGATGAAAGAAAAAATTACTTTCATGTGACCGTAGGCCAGCAATGCTCTACGGTTCTGAGTGTTGGGCAGTGAATGGTGTACATGAGCAAAAAATGGGAGTTGCGGAGATGAGAATGCTTAGGTGGATGTGTGGTCACACGAGACTGGATAAAATTAGGAATGAATGTATCAAGGATAAGACAAGAGTGGCGCCAATTGTAGAGAAGCTGCGAGAAGCTCGTTTAAGATGGTTCAGACATGTACATAGGAGACCATTAGAGGTGTCTGTTAGGCGTTGTGAGAGTTTAGTCACTAGACATGTTAAACGGGGGAGGGGTAGACCAAAAAAGACTTGGAATGAAACTATAAGTAAAGATATGATGTACTTAGGCATTAGTGAGGCTATGATTAAAGATAGGGCGCAATGGCGACAAAGGATCCATCTAGCCGACCCCACTATGGTGGGGTAAAGGCTTGAGTGTTGTTGTTGTGACCAAAAGAAACAAGACTCGAAATGACAGAATCCTTCCCAAGCACTGAAGATAGTCGGATCGTGAGTTCAATATAAGATCCAGCGGCTGTAGGAGGCTAGATGTGATCGCCGGCAGCTACAATTTCAAGAGCCCAAAATCTGAAGGTGTGACTCTTGATGCCGGCGACTGAAGAGATGACCAAGGTGGTCCGGTGGCTGAAGTAGTTTTCTGGAGGTAGCCGGGTTTTCCTCTTCGCAAGGTGTGGTCGGCTGTAGTTCTTCCCGAAATTAAAAGTCACCCAAGATGATCAAGGGATCGGTGGTTTCACCCAAGTGGATCAAGGGGTCAGCTTCTGTTTTCACCTTATTCATCAAAATGAAATCTTAAGTTAGAATGAATAAAAATTTGTTTTAATAAGATGAGCCTGAAATCGGAGTTAACAAATAGAAATTCAATTCCATTAATTCTCCAATTTAACGATCTAGCCCACCTATAACGCGTTTTGACAGTTCGTACGATTAAACTAACTCACATTAGCGACAGTCAGAACGGCCTTAAATTGCATGGATTCATCGTGACATCTCAATATAAATTAGTACATATTATATAGTAGAATATAAATATTCTAACATATATAATTTGTCAAAATTGTCCATTGCTATTACTTTGTGACCTTAATATGTAAATAAAATCACTATTTATGAAGATCTAAATGTTTTTGTAAGGCATGAAACATTTTATATTGTTATAGACAACATATTTAATCTTCAATATTGATGAAAATTGTATCTTCAAAATTTTTTTAATCCATCACCAAAAGTTATATTTTTGTCACTAAAGGCATTTAATGCCCAAATTTAGTTCGCGACAAAGTGGTCGTGAATGCCTCGCCACTAATTGCCTTTTAGTGACAAAAAATATCGCCACAAATGTGCATATTTGGTGGCAATTAATTTGGTCAATAAAAGAAGCTTTAGTGACCAAATTAATTCAAATTAATTCGGTCACCAAGAGACCTTTTAGTAATAAAAATTTTCATTATTAAGTGTTGCATTTTGGTCACTAAAGACGTCTTTAGTGATCAAAATTAGTTTGTCACAAAGTGATTATGAATACCCCGATACTAAATGTTTTAGTGACAATTTTTTTTCTGTCACTAATTGTACACACTTAGTGACCAAATTAATTTTGTCACTAAAACTTCTTTTGGTCACTAAATATGTGTATTTCTAGTGACAAATATTTGCTAACTAAAGAGACGACACAATAGTGATCAATTTTGTTACTAAATTTTGTTCAATTCCTCACAAAGTATCATAGAATTATTTTATTTGCTAGTCATTAGAATTGAATTTTAGATATTCAAACACAAAAATAAATAGAATATACTCAATCGTAAAGAGCAATTTGTTCAACATAGATTATTTTATTAATAAAGGAAAAGGAGGATGGGAGATAGTCAAACTCTCTCAATACAGACAAATAGTGTTTTCTTCTCTAACTAAACTGAATATATGAAAAAATAGCTGATGAAGAAAAATATATAAATGTGCATTCTTTAGCACATCTATTATAGTCAACTTATGTCTTATCCTCTCTTTTATTTAGATAGTGTTCTAAGAACTGCTGCAAGGGACAGGAATGGTAAATATGATCTTTAGGAGGAGGAAGACCAAAGAGATGAAATTTATCTTCTTCCAGGATGCAGTCTGCAAAGAAAATTATAAACAATCCAAGTAGGATTTGACAAAGTACAAAATTAAAGAAAGATCAAGTAGGATTTGTTCAATTAAAGAAAAGATTGACAAGGTACAAAATTAAAGAAAGATCAAGTAGGATTTGTTAAATAAATTAAATTCACAAGACATTTATGTCTTAAAACAGAGATGACCAAAGATGTGGGACGAATTGGACAACATCTGAAAAACTCATTGACATTCTACATAAAGTAATAACTTAGGGGTATGAAGATGAGAAATCATTGAAATACTATAGAATCGTAGCTTAAAATCATCCGAATGTCTTTAAATATAGTAACGGTTAACCAAACAAGCAGAATTTAGCAAATAATGCGAACATCGAACCAATCAATTGAATTAGCCCTTTTGGTTCAGGTTATTGCACAATTTACGCACTAAATTCATGAAGAATTAACTTGCAACTATAAGAAAACAAAAGGTTACAGATAATAGCACTGCTGCACTGAATTAACTTGTGACTACCTACAACAGTTCTTTAAACAGGCAGTAATTCTTAAACAGTAGTACTTTAAGCACTGCTGTAGGCAGCAATTCTAGAAGAATGGGAAAAAAATCTATCCAACTAATAGTTCAATTTTAGAAATATCATTTGAATTAGAATAGAATATCGAACAAGACAAATGTGCTGAACTCATATATCAAACAAACACATTTAGAGCGAAAATTGAGCCAAAAAGAGAGGATGAAATTATAATTGCATTACCTTGTCCTTAGTAGTCGGTGGAGTTCGCAAGTGCTCCTTAAAGTTGGGATACATAAGAGCAGAAGTTTCTTGCATTTCCCTTCAGGAAAACACGAGGAACGAACACAATCATTGATTTTTTCTCCCAAAAATTAGGCATGCATAATTCAGCGTTGCAAACTAGTACTGGGAATTGCAGGCCTAATAAGAAGCTATGTACTTTGAAAATTTTGTTATTTCCAACAAAAAGGAAGGGCACATCTTCACTCAAATTCACATGGGAGGTGACAAACAAGCACAAACAATAAATTTTAATTTGGTTTCCATGCTTTATATAAGCATGATCGAGATCACCTTGTAATGTATGAGTGATAATTAATGAATCATCTTTTGCTATTTTGGGTGAATTATTTCGCTCATCATGCTTTTCTCTCCCGGCAAAGGATTTTTTACAGTGGCCACTTGGTTAAAAACCTCCGGTGAAGGGGAACGTGAGTCAAATGAATGATTTTTCGTGTTGTTATTGACTTTAGTTGTCTCGTTTATTCGGTCACAATTAATTTGGCTATGATATTATGTTTTTCATAGCTTGTGGCTATTCTACTTGTGATGTGTGGATTAGGGTTTTGTGAATTTGAATCTCTTTTGCAACACCCCTAGTTCTTGATGTTCATTATTCGAGACTCCATTTTGCTATTTGCATATGCGATTTTATTTTATGTTGACCTATATATGCTTGTATGAGTAGCTAAATCAAGAAAAATATAGGCATGTGGCCGAATTAGCATGTTGGTTGTGAAAAAGGTGTCTTTCAACTATGACACCATCATCGTCTACACAACTACGATCTCACAGCTGATGTATGTTCATGGATTCATTTAACTCGTGGGCGAAGGTTGTACTGCTAGTAGATCACATTGATGATTGTGAATCTTAGCATGTTTGACGGTAGAGGTTCTAGAACAACTCCATCACTTGCTCTAAAAAGGTATTTCTAATATTTGATGGTCTAAATTATTACTTAAACCTAGTAACTTTTCTTTTAATGCTATTGCAAGATTCGATTCATTCATTTATCTTCTTTCACCTAAAAGTATGATATCCTAAAAGTCGGATGGGTGTTGCTTTCTCCAGGCATTACTGCTCAAGAGATGCTCCCCTCTTTATCTGCTATCCCTCATCGGATTCAGGATATTTAAATTCTGAAAGTATATTTTGAGCTCGTATTAACCTCTCATTGGACCCATCAAATCCACTCCTCACTAGTCATCCTTCTCATCTCCTCACTCCGAGCTAAAATTTGATATTAAGTCTTGAGAAACTACCATGACCTCCCCCTTTGGCAACTCCATCCACACACACCTACCACCCCCTTTCCTCTCTTTTATGTATTATTATTAGGGGCATTTACCGGGAACTCCCCTCTAAATTTGAAAAATTACAGATTGCACCCCTCTTATTATGTAAATGACAAAAAGCTCCCCTGAATGTTACAAATCACAACATTTACCTCCCCTGAAGTTCACATTTCATAACATCCATGCACAAAAATACCCCCTTTTTTGCATGGATATTATGAAATGTGAACTTCAGGGGAGGTAAATGTTATGTTTTGTAACATTCAGGGGAGGTTTTTGTGATTTCAATAATATGTGGGGCACAATCTGTAATTATGCTAACTTCCAGGGGGAGTTTTGGTAATTATTAGTATATATTATTTACTTACTTCCAAGCTCTATATATCTTTATCTTATAATGAATGATTGATGGATTAATTAATTCACTTACACTATTTTGATTTAATTTGATTTCTTTTTCCGTGCTAGATTTTATTATATGACTTCTCATAGTTGGGGTGTGCATATTTTTAATAAATGACTTCTAAGGAACGAGAATGTGAGAAGCCGACAATTGAGTGCTACTCATGTTGCTCTCAACTCGAGTTTCGCTACAAGTAAATTCGTCGCATTACTATCCCTCTTTGCTCTCCAGAGTCAACATCACTTTTAAAGCTCTAAATAAAACATTTAAAAATTAATGAAACCCAATAGTAAATGTCATATTTATATCTCATACTTTTTTTGTAAAGGGTTCATGCCTTACTACTTGGGTTTCGTTTGGCTCGGCTTATTTGCTCCGGTGAGTTTGGACAAAAACATCATTGTCATAGAATGACAAATGTTACTACCGTTACTAAGAAAAGAAACTGGTTTTGACCATAAAATGTTTGGTACGACAAATGTTACTATCGTTACCAAGAGAAGTAACTTGTTTTGAGCATAAAATGTTTGGTATGACTGACGTTTTTGTCCAAACTCATCGGAGCAAATTAGCCGCGCCAAACAAAGCCTTAGAAGAAACCGGCTAAGCTTGCAAACAAACTCTCGCAAGAAACGGGCATGCCGTCGGTCGTCGGTAACAGAATCTGGCAGCTCAACTCAATATTTCATTATTCCTTAATTAGGGTTGATGGATCAAATCTAATGCCCATGCATTTAAATTTAACAAAGTTCAGCTCTTTTGGAACCTGTGGTGAGCAGAAAAGCTTGGGGAGAGCATGATGCATTCATTGCTACTGTACTTATAATAATTAACTCTTCCATCATCAAAATTCCTACTTTCTCTCTCTTCTATACACACTTTTGGTGAAATATTCATCTTACTAATTTTTATGGCGAAACTTTCATCATAAAAAGTGTGCTCTCATTCCCTTTATTTTTATTAGGTTTTGTATTCGGCACGACAAATTTTTATAAACGTAGTGCACAAATGCTCGTGTTTATATATATATATAATATATATATATAAAGATAAACTTTCAGGACTTGAATCCTAGCCGTCCGATCACAACGATCTGGGCTGAAAATACCCAAAAGATTATTTCTTTTGGCTGCGAATAGCCAAAAAAAAAAAAAAACCACGGGAGAGAACTCACAGCAGCCCCCCACCTCCCGTTGCCCTTCCCCGCCGCCGCCGGAGCCACCGATGGCCTGACCGGAGGTCACCGGCGAGGTCGCAGGACCCGGCGACCTCGTCGGTGACCTCCAGTCAGGCCGTCGGTGGCTCCGGCGGCGGCGGAGGCGGGGAAGGGCAACTGGCGGCGGACTTGGTTTTTAAAAGAAAATTTCCCGTAAAAATTAATTAAATATAATGTATATATATATAATAAATATAATATATATATATATATAAATACATATATTAAATATATATAATACATATATATATATTATAATTATAATATATATATATATATTATACATACAGAAATTTAAAATATTTTAAAAATAAAATAAAGAATATTTAATTTTTTAATTTTTATTAACCGGGTGCGTGTCGGGTGCGGAAGCCCGCCGGGGGCGAGCAGGGTACTGTCGCGTGGGGCACGGGAGGCCTCCGTGCACTGTCACTCGTGTGTGTATATATAATTGAAAATAATGTTTGGTTAGACACCCATATTTCCAATTTTACTATTTTTTATTGAAAAAATTTATAATTAAGTTTTATTTATGTGTTTTTATTTTATTTTAAAAGTATGTTTTTTATCGCTTAAAACAATTTTGCGGGGATGATGAATGCTGTCACACTGGACAGGCACAAGGGTACTGTAGTGCGGGCCATGGGGAAATTTTTTTTAGGTGGGTTTCTCTCACTTAAGATCACGGTGCTCACGCGCATCAAACCGTTGGTTCACCGTGATTGATCGAAATATTGTCGTATTTGTAAATTAAAAATACTGTCAGTATTTCGTGAAAATAGCTCCGCCGTAGGATGTCAGATCATACAGATGTATTTAATCTCCCACTAAAAATTAGGTGGGAGAGCGCACCTATATATTTCTCACCATGGGCAGGGGCGGGGATCCAAAGGGGGGCCCGAGGGACACGTGCACCCCATTATTTTTCAAAATTGTTAGTGGATTTGGATTCCTCTCGTCGAGACAATGAATTTTGACTACTTATATGTCAAAAACGGTGGCCAGATGAGGAAGAAACGACTCCGATAAGATGGAAGCGTTCTCACGTCACGTAACTAGTTTGTTTTGGGACAAATATTGGCTATTCGCGGATCAAAGTTGGCTATTTGCAGATCAAAGTTGGCTATTCGCAGACCAAATTTGGCTATTCGCAGACCAAGTTCAGTTATGTGCACCCCCAAAATTAATTTTCAACATGTGACTCACGACCCTCCTACTCACCCCGCTAGCATTTGTTTTTGAAATTTTTTGTGCACCCCCATTTATAATTTTCTGGATCCGCCACTGACCATGGGGGCAGTGCACTGTCAAGGGTGTGTGTGTATATATATACATACATATTTACCATATATAAAGAAGTATCAAACCCATGAATTTTAAAGCCGTTGAAATGATTACGGCCGTTGAATCTGGCATGATATTTCATCAGTCGTCGGGTTAAATCGCTCCCTCTCTCTCTCCACTTTTTCATAGGTCTCCTAAACCTATTAATGGATGACCTAAAACTATGAAGGTGTAGAGTACCCTACAATATGAAATTATAATTTTACCCCTAAATTTATTGAAAAATGAGTGTTATATGACCCATTTTTTAATCTCACAAAATTTGTCAATAATTAGAATTGAACTCAAGTCTCCACTATGTGGACCAAAGATGACAACCATCACACCATATAGTTTTTGTTGAACAAAATTAAATTAAGTTTTATATATACTGATATAAATATGGAACGCCCCCGCAGAAAGTCGCCGCCCGTGCCGAATGTCGCCCCCGCCAAATGTCGCCGCCGCTGCCGAATGTCGCCCCCGCCGAATGTTGTCGTGGAATACATGACCTCCTTTTATAAAGAGAGATTTTTAGGTGCGTTCTCCCACCTAATTTCAGGTGGGAGATTAAATACAGCCGTATGATCTTGCATCCTACACCGGATCTGTCTTCGCGGAATACTGACAGTATTTTTAATTGACAATTACCACAGTATTTCGATCGATCACGGAGACCCAGCGGTTTGATGAAGTTTTTTTTTTGTTGGGGGGGGGGGGGGGGGGGGGGGGGGGGGGGGGGGGGGGGGGGGGGGTATTTCGATCGATCACGGAGACCCAGCGGTTTGATGAAGTTTTTTTTTTTGTTGGGGGGGGGAATGAAAGGAATGTGCTCATTCGATCCGTTGAAAAATAACTACATCAAATACTTTTCATGCTTATAAAAGGAGGTCTTGTTGGTTCTATCACCTTTTTTATTTATTTTCATCATGGGCCCTACCTTAACTCATGCATAAATTTTTTTTCTAAATATAATAGAACATAAAATATTATATTGGGTGGGGATGAGTAGTCGGGTTGCCAGTCATGGGTTGAAAATTATTTTGTGGGTGCGTATAGCCAAAATTGATATGCAAATAGTCAAATTTGGTCTAAGGATAACTAATATTGGTCTGCTTATAACAAATCGTAAAAATAAAATAAGGATGTCAGTGTCCCTTTGGCCCCTCTTTGGATCCGCCCCTGCTCATGCATATACTCTTAACTATAATTTGGTGTGAGAGCATAAAGGGGGGCAAATATTCGCTCACATATATATCTCCTAAATACGAAAATATTGTGTCTTAAAAAGCTAGTGACCCGGCACATGATGGAGCATGTTTAGAATGAAATATCATGTATAAGAGAACTCTTATAACAGTGCCCGCACTTCATATAACTCGCCAGGCTCATCGGAGCAAAAACGCGGCGCCAAACGAAAGCCCTAGTTTGAACAATACCCTATAACAAAATATTCATAGTAAATATACACTATTATATCATTAAAATCAAGTATGGTGTGTATGGAGAGGATCATCATATTAATTCAGGTAAATGGATTTATTTTCAAATTTAATTTTTTTAAATAAAAAAAACTATTTATTTAAATAATGATCTAATAAAAATATTACACTAATAATTTAATAAAGATTGTGAAGTTTGAACAAAATACCAAAAGTCTTTCACAACTACTATTTAATGAATGCACTAAATAATTTTTATGAAAAAATATAATAAATTTCCAAATATACTTACAAGTGATAGTATCACATTGTATATAGCATCTAGTGCATTGTCATTGTCTCTCGTTGTTTAAAAATGATGCAGGCGCTCATGTGTACTATTACGGTTAGTCGTACATTTGTCACTCGTACGTGTGTGCGCACTCGCACACACACAAACAGATTTAAGCCCCGTTTGGTGCGGCGGAGGCGGTTTCGGAAACAGTAGATCCGCACGATTGCAGAGATCCAATAATCAAGATTTTAATAAACGCAAACGCGAGGAGGGGCTGTGGTCCAAAATAGGCTAAGGCTCCGTTTGGCGCGGTGGCGGCGGTTGTGAACGCGGTGGTTATGAACCGTTTTTTTTAACGCCCAACCTCACCCAAGGAGCTTCGTCCACTTTTATGTTCAAAACTAGTTTTATTTTCCTGGTGCGGCGCTTTTTGTCCAAACTCACTGGAGCAAAATATCTGCGCCTAACGGAACCTAAAAGACCAAACATTGCGTTCAGCGATGGCGTTTTCTTGCCCCCAAACGGCCAGCGCTATGCGGTGACGTTTCTAAATAAACGCCACCGCAGCTAAACTCACTGGGGCAAAAAATCTCCGCCAAACGGAGCCTAAAAGACCAAAAATGCGTTCAGCGGTTGCGTTTTCGTACGCCCAAACGGCCGGCGCTATGCGGCGGCGTTTCTAAATAACGCCGCCGCAGCTAGAACGCCGCGCCAAACGAGGTCTTGCATAAACGAGTGTTTTCGTTCAGGAGTAGCGTTTTCCCCAAACGGCCAGCACTATGTAGTGTCGTTTCTAAATAAGTGCCACCGCAGCTAAACTCAATGTTTAAAATATCTAGCCAAACGGGGCCTAAAAGACCAAAAGTTGCGTTCAGCAGTGGCGTTTTCTTCGTACCCCCCCCCCCCCCCAAACAGCCGGCGCTATGCGGTGGCATTTCTAAAATAAACGCCACCACATACAAACTCAATCGAGCAAAATATCTGCGCCAAACCGAGCCTAAAAGACCAAAAATTACGTTCAGCGGTGGCATTTTCGTACCCCCAAACCGTCAGCGCTATGCAGTGACATTTCTAAATAAACGCCACCGCAGCTAAACTGCCGCGCATAAATTCACTTGTGTGAATTTTCTCCCACAAGTCAGCCTTCGTACTCATCATTCGGTCTTCTCCCCCTTTCCTCAATTTCTTCCTTGTCCCCTGTTTTTGATTGCATGCTTCCCCTGCATTCGCATGATCGCATCCCCCACCACCATCATCTTCTTCCCCGGCATGCTGACCTCAGCGCCGCGTCACTCCCCGTATAAGAATCCATGGCCGGTGCCAAATCTGTACATACCATGAAGATTCAGCAGTTATCCATGGCCGTTTTTGATAAAAACTCCTCCGCTCCGTCGCCTAATCGCCCCTCCCCGTCCGCCGGATTCAAGCTCCGCCGCCCCCTCGCACTGACCCTCCCGCCGCCATCCACGGTATTCTCTTTCTAGCTCTCTCCGGCTCTGTTTGGCGCAGCGGTGAGGAACTTCGTCCACTTTTATGTTCAAAACTAGTTTTATTTTCTCGGCGGTGGTCGTCACCGTTGTCATGCCTAACATACACTCACCGGAGCAAAAAACGCCGCGCCAAACGGAGCCTCTGTCTTCTCACGAATCACTCTGTTTTCTCTGTAAATATGCATGTTTTGAAAGAAGTCAGGGGGAACGCGGTGGAATCCGACGGAGGAGCAGATAAGGATGCTGGAGACTCTGTATAACAGCGGTGTGAGAACGCCGAACGCGCAGCAGATCGAGAGGATTACTTCGGAGCTCGTCAGCCATGGAAGAATCGAAGGAAAGAATGTTTTCTACTGGTTTCAGAACCACAAGGCCAGGGAGCGGCAGAAGCAGAAGCGCAGCGCCGCCGTCCTCCCCCACGGACGCCGGACCATTCTGGACAAATTAGACAGCCCCTCGCCGGCGGCCGACTTCATCTTCTCCGATACAAAGGCATGCGTGTGGAATTAATCATCTAGCTGCTATAACTGTGTGTGATATATAATTAAATTATATGTGCATGCTGTAGGCCGAAGTGGAAGAGGAGGAGAGAAATATTGACGAAGGGATATTGAAGAGGAGGAGAACCAGGAGCTTGGAGCTGGACTTCAATGGCTGCCGGACTCTTCATCTCTTCCCTTTGCAGCCGGAGAACATCAACGGGAGCTAGATGAAATGCAGTGCTTCCATTAATGAATTACTATTATATGTATAAATCTCCCCCAAAAACAACAAATTTGTTCTTCTTAGAATTTTCAAAACCAGCTTGCAATAAGTAGGCGATGGGCATTTGTATTAACATTTATAAAATGTAACAAAAAATGACCGGGCTATTAAAAACGCTCTATAAATGTCCGGACTTTGCAAAAATAAGGGCAGTGTTATACGCAGTCCAATTATCGCTATTCGCAGTCCAATTTTACGAGTTTTTTTTGTGCTTTTTGAAAATACGCTATGTACATGCATTTTTTAGGAAAATTGTTCAACACGAAAGTTGTAGATCTCATCGAGATCTACAACTTTTATGTTGAACACTTTTTCTAAAAATGCATGAACAAGATGTATTTACAAAAATTACGCTCATATTTCAATCAGGGCGGCAATACCCCTTGTCCGTGCATTTTTAGGAAAAGTGTTTAACACGAAAGTTGTAGATCTCGACGAGATCTACAACTTTCGTGTTGAACAATTTTCCTAAAAATGCATGTACAGAGCGTATTTTCAAAAAGCACGGAAAAACTCGTAAAAATTGGACTACTTATAGCGAGAATAGGACTTCTTATAACATTGCCCAAAAATAATGGCCCTGTTTGCACGGAATTATGCGGAGCGAGGATGAACTGGATAGTACCCGGTTCATGATCGAACGGTCCCGAATTCGTCTCTCAAAAGTCAGCTCGCCAACTCAGTAAATGCACTCGCCAACTCAGCGAGTGCTCGCCGACGGATTTGGTTGATGAAATCGTAACCTGTGAAGTGGAGAGGATCCTGGTCTCAAAACAGATCGGGTCTCCCAAATGATGGGAATTGTTTCACTTTATACAAAGGTGCATAAATTTTTGATTAAAGCATATATACATAAATGAGATTAGTGAACCTATCGAATCAACCATGAATTAATCTGGATTGTGAAATGAATACTATACGTCTATACCCCATGGGGACGCAGATGGGGATCCATTTCAAATCCTTATTTATCAAAGTACTCAAAATATTTTTTATTATATGAAAAATAAAAAAAATTATAAGAGTATGAACTGTGAAATGAATACTATCAACTTGCCTCGAAATGGAGAAGAATCCAATTCTTCGCATTGGGTTTTTGTTGTTCGCACACACCGTTTAAGGCTAGACACCCGAGCTCCAACTGGAGTTTGCAGCAAACTATTCACGCTCCGCTATCTGCCGTCCATCTACCCGCACAGCGTCGTATGTCTATCATAATAAAGTTTGCCATGTTGACAGACATTATTTTTTTTCCTTTTAAGGCATATGTAGTAGTTTTGTTATAATTGTTTCACTCTTATTTTAACTGTTAATATTTTGCGAGGCTCGCTAAATTCTTTAAAATCGTGGGACTATTTATGATTTTTCACCAAAGTAAAAGTGCGAGCATTGGATTTTCGATAAGCGGTCATTTTCACTAATAGCATGTCCCCCAAATTGAACATCAAAATATAGTTAATGATTTTCTACGGTATTGTTGGATGATATCACACGAGCTTATAAATTTATGTTGATGATATTTATAAATATGTTATGATATTTCTAATTTTCCAAGCATGTAGACATGTTGTTGACTTTTGTATTGTTATATATATGGCAAAATACTCAAATTGGTCCCTTAACTTTGGGCCTAATTTCAAATAGGTCATTTAATTTTCATTTGCTTCGAATAGGTCCCTTTACTTTTGGTCTGATTTCAAATAGATCATTTAATTTTCATTTGCATCAAATTGGTCCCTTAACTTTGAGTCTAATTTCAAATAGGTCATTTAATTTTTCATGTATTTCAAATTGGCCCCTAAACTTTATATTTTATTTCAAATAAGTTCATAAACCACCACTATTTATATTATTAATCATTACGAGACATTTATGTGGTGTTGATAAATCGCTTATGTGACAATAAAACATTTTTTGGTAATTATCTAATAAAAATAATAATAATAATAATAATAATAATTTTTTATTATAAAAGGCAGAACGTCATTGAAATATCAAAATAATGATTTTTTTAAAACGTAGAATTCTCGATGACACTTATTTATACTAATTATCATTTATTTTATATATTTTTGTGGAAATAAATGTCACATAGATTGTTACATTTTGAATTTCTTTCATTTTTTTATATTTCAATATTTATTGTTATATATTTTTAATAAATGAATATATATTTATATCGTGTTGAAAATAATAATTAAAAATATAAATTAAAAAAAATAGTAATTATTTTTATGAGATAATTACAAAAAATAGTTTATCAACAATTGAAATAATGTATAAAGTCAAGAGACTAATTTGAAATAAATGAAAATTGAAAGGAGCAATTTGAAATTATGTCCAAAATTAAAGAACCAATTTAAAGCAAATGAAAATTAAAGAACATATTTGAAACCAGGCCAAAAGTTAAGGACCTATTTGAAACAAATGTAAATTAAAGGACTTATTTGAAATTTGACCAAAAATTAAGGGACTAATTTGAATATTTTGCCTATATATATATATGAACTTCATAAAATTAGTCAACATTCTCGTCTGTTGAATTGGGGGGGCCCACTTGTTCTTTAACTGCCTAACAGGACCTGACAGTGTTGACTTTGTTCATGTTTGCATACTGCAAAAAAGCATGTTCCATAAGTTGGCCAGCCATCCAAGTTATGGAGATATACTAGGGTTCATGCAAATGAATCACCAGGTTACAATATTCTTTTAAAAATAGTAATAAACCAAAACTTTACATTAAAATTACAAAAACCTCTTCTAAAGCGCACAAAAAACACCCCATCGGAGTAATAAACCAAAACACTTGAAATATAATACTCATGTTAAGAAATAAATAGTAATATTCTCAATTTTGTAGCGAATGAATTCATAGTCTTCATATTCTCGAAGGCCCTCATTTGCAAGTGAGAGATCGACGGTTTTTAGGCTCGGGGTGTTGGGATCCTTTAGTCGCCGAGAATTTGGGAGGATGATGAGGCTGTGCACAAACATGCGGTCGAAGACAAATTTCAAGTACAATGAACTTTGGTACAAAATCAACTAGAAAACATATGGCATACTCAAATTTCCAACCCTAGCATTCCTCCCCCTTGAAATTTGCAAAATTACAGATTGCACCCCTCTATATTTTGAAATTACAAAAACATCTGGCTTTGTAATTCAAAAAGATAGATGGGTGCAACCTATAATTATGCTAACTCACAAAGGAGATTTGGGTAATTAATAGTATATATATTCTAATTGTGTCAATTACATAAGCCAAATATAATAGACATAATGTATGAAATTAAAGAAAAAAATACTAATTCTGTTTTTCAAATTTAAAGCTATATATTTACATGAACCAATTAATTAAAATACTAACAAAACCTTTAATCTTCAACAGTAAGCTATAAGAAGGAACAAATTTTACATCCGCTGTGTGGATGGATTTCTTTCTGTATGTCTGGATTAATTTGGCCCGTAAGTACTGTCACCGAGCGGTGTGCAAAATTAAATTTCACATTGCACAGATCTTGACGAAAAAACTTAACGGGCAGGATCATTTCTGAAGGAAGGGCCAGATCATATATGACGGAGCGAGCAATTACGTGTCCACCTGGCGGGGTGAAAAATCATCATCCTCTTTACAAATCCTCCTGCTCAGAACCCATCTTCTTCCTCCGAATCAGACGAAGACATTGAATTATCCGACAAGAACCGCGCGGGCAGGTTTGGGAACCTTGTAGTGATTCTCTCCTCCTTCAGCGACGGCAGCTTTGCCGAAGGCATCTTTGCCGACGGCATCTTTGCCAGCGGCAGTCTTTCTGTCTTTTCCTCCACTGCCGCCGCCGCCGGGGGCGGCCTTGCCGGCCTCTTCTTCTGCAGTTTCCTAGTAATATCGACACAGGCCTGATCCACCATCGCCAAGAAATCCCTCACTATAACAAACAGCTGAAGCGGATGCGCCCCACTGTCCTTGGAGGCCGCCGGCTGATAGTACTCCGTTGTCCTACGCACCTTCTCCATCACCATTATCTGTTCCTCCTTAACCCGCTCGATTTCGCCGGCAGCTTCTTCGACGAACCTCGTCATTTCGTTCACAAATTCCCCATCCTTCTCCTTCCAGCTCCTCAGCAGATGCCGGATCTCGGCGACACGTGCCGCCAGGAAAGAGCAGCTGCCGGCCAGGGACTCGTGGTCGATCGCCGCCGCCTTCTTCAGGTAAGCGAAATCTACGCTGAGCCCCCCGATGATCGGCAGGCCCAGTATCATGTACTCCCTCTCCCTCCCCTCCCTCGCCTGCCGATATGCTTCAGGCTCCGTCGCGTTCCGGCTTACGGACCGCCGGATGCTGTGGCTGCGGTTGAGGGCGGCGCAGCTCTTTCCTTCGGAGCGCACGACCTCCTCGACGACAAAGTGGAGCAGAGTGGTCTTTCCGTCGGTGCTCTTGACGTCCGAGAGTTTGCGGAGGGCGGTGAGGTCGAAGGCCTGCGCGTTTCCTCGGGCGGTGCCGGCGTTCATGCGATTCCCGGCCTTAAGAATGGCCTCAAGGAGTTTGAGGAATAGTTGCTGGGTGCGAAGCTCCTTGCAGGCGAGATCCAGGGTCCGAAGAGACTGCCGGAGGTGAAGGATCTCCGGCTCGTAGGAGGAGCGGCGGAAATGGAGGGCGGCGATGCGGGGGAAGGCGGAGGGGATGGCCCGGAGGATGTGGAAGAGGAAGGACTCCGCGTCGGGGAGGTGCGAGGGGTTGCCCTCAAAGGAGAGGATCACGGATTCCTCGTCGGCGGTGGGGGCGATGCGGTGGAGCTTCTCGAGCGTGTCGGCGGCGAGGCTATGACCATCTTGTAGGCCGTCGAGGATCTCCTGGCGGTTGACGGCGAGGGTGCGGAGGATGATGGCGATGTTCTGGGACTTGCGGGGTTCAAGCAGGCGGATTTGACCTGTGCCGCCGGCGGAGAAAGCACCGCCGCCAGGTGCGGAGTCTGCGGTTCGATTGCCAGGGTTGGAAGCGGAAGAGCCGCGGTTGGTGGCGACGTAGCCGAACAGAGCTTCCATGAGATCGTCGTCGAACCTGGGAGGATGATTGATAAATGTTTAGAAATTATTTCAATATCAAAAATCATCACGTCCGCTTGCAAAGAATCGGAATTGGTTACAGTTTCAATTCAGCCTTTACACTTAAATAAAAATCCGTTGGAATCGAGTAAACTATTAAATATTTATTGAACATAATATTATTTTAAAGAGTTCAAAACACACGATCAAATTCCAAAAATATTATCAGAAGCCACGAGGAGATTCATTAATGAAGGATTTTGAGGCATGTTTAGGTTATTGTTTGGCTCACATAAACTCCGCTCTTTCAAATGAATTATATAAAACCATTTCTCCTTCACTTGTGCCACATGGAATCATATTTTTCCTCATTTTTTTCCTATTGAAAGAGAGCAAATTGTTACGATCTCCTCATTTTTGAGGTTAACAAAGGAAAGATTCCAGAGAACGAAATCTTGTACATAAGAACATGGCGGAATATTCTAGAGAGTACATGACTCTTGTATATACTAGAATTGTATAGAATACTCTAGAATGGTAGAGATCTAGAATATTTTTTGATTTGGAGGGAAACCTCTTTGAGGCTTATAAAAGGGGAATACCCCCACATTTGTAACCATCCAAGTGTGGATAAAGCATTCTAGTTCTCTTGCTTACTTCTTCTCTTGTGTTCTTGTTCTCGTTCCCATTTCCACCACAACTTTTTAGAGCGAGGCTTACTTAGCTAGCTGCGAGGGGCGGCAAGAGGAGCTAAGGCCGCGCGCGACATAGTCAAGGGGACTAGTCTGTGACAGTTGGTATCCGAGCTAGGTTTGGTCTGGTTCGTGTGGTGCTGCTATGGCGAATGAGGCAAGCAACTCAAGCGTTGTTGACGAGCGCGACAGGGAGGTCGTAGATCAACAAGGCAGGAAGAAGAGGGATCATAGCAGGGCGCGGGAAGGAACTCATTTGGATCAGGCCGTCATGATGCTGGCCGACCGAGTGGAGAAGGTGGAAGGTAACTTCGAAACTCTTGAGACCCATGTTCTAGAAGAATTTGAGACTATCAAGGAGTCTACCCAGACTTGTCTTGATGCTCACCCGACGTTGGAGGAACGCCTTGCTAGGTTGGAGGAACGCCTTGCTAGGTTGGAGGATACCATTCAAGCGATGCAGATCGGCTTTGAGTATATGAAGGAGGAAATCACCGTTTGTCGCCGAGCCGTGGCTAATGGTGGAGGCAACATGACAATGGGCAATCCAAGGATGGAGGTTCCAAAGCCCAAGCCATTTGTGGGCAAGCGAGACACGAAAGAACTTGAGAACTTCATTTGGCAAATGGAGCAGTTCTTCGAGGGGTGTAACCTCGTCGACGAAGCCGCTAAGGTACGACAAGTCTCTTATTACTTATCGGATGTTGCTTCTCTTTGGCGGCGAAGGAAGCAGGCCAACATCGAGAAATGCTTGTATTGTATTGATACTTGGGAGGAGTTCAGGCGTGAACTCAAAAGACATTTCTACCCAGAAAATGTCGTTTATGAAGCAAAGAAGAAGCTTAGGGAGTTGAAGCACAAAGGAAGCATCGCGGAGTACGTCAAAGAATTCACCACCTTGACGCTACAAATCCCTAACATGCCGGATGAAGATTTGCAATTCTTCTCCGTGGATGGTCTCCAACACTGGGCAAAGCAAGAACTCCAACGGCGAGATGTCAAGACCTTGGATGAAGCTATTGCCACAGCTGAATCCCTTAGGGTCCGTTCGTTTGGACGGATTTGGCTTTCTGGAATTGGCATTGGAGATTAGAAATCTAATTCTAGTGTTCGGCGCAACGAAATTTAAGCGGATATTGAATTTCATGTGAAAACTCATGGCTTTTACTATGAACTAAAAAATCAAATATCAATTCTTACCTTCGCCCATAGGTTTTCCGCATAATCAAATGTTTACACTAGAGTTTTTCAACCTACGCGCAAGTTTTTCGCCCAAACGTGCGTTTTCCTGCAGGGTGTTTTTCGTCCGGGCACGTTTATTTCACCCGGGCGCATATTTTCGCCCGGGCGCGATTTTTCGCCCGGGCGTGTTTATTTCGCCGGGGCGCGTTTATTTCGCCCGGGCGCATTTTATTTCGGCCGGACACCTTTATTTCGGCCCGGCGCGATTTTTTCGCCAGAGCGCGATTTTTTTGTCCCGGGCGCGATTTTTTCGACCGGACGCGATTTTTTTGTTCGGGGCGCGATTTTTTCGCCCGGGCGTGTTTTTTTCGTTCGGGCGCGTTTGTTTATTTTCGCTCAGGTGCGATTTTTTTTGCCCGGGCGCGATTATTTCGCCCGGGCGCGTTTTATTTCTCCCGGGCGCGTTTTATTTCTCCCGGGCGCAAATTTTTTGCCCGGGCGCGAATTTTTCGCCGGGGCGCGATTTTTTCGCCGGGGCGCGATTTTTCCGTCGGGGCGCGATTTTTTCGTCCGGGGCGTGATTTTTTCCCCCGGGCGCGATTTTTTCGTCCGGGCGCGTTTATTTCGCCCGGGCGCGCTTTTTTCGCCTGGGCGCGTTTATTTCGCCCGGGCGCGTTTTATTTCTCTCGGACGCGATTATTTCGCCCGGGCGCGTTTTATTTCTCCCGGGCGCGATTTTTTCGCCCGGGCGCGTTTTATTTCGCCCGGGCGCGTTTTATTTCTCTCGGGCGCGATTTTTTCGCCCGGGCGCGATTTTTTCCCCCGGCCGTGATTTTTTCGCTGGCCGCGATTTTTTCGCCCTGGCGCGATATTTTAGCCCGGGGGCGCGTTTTTTTGCCCGGGGGCGCGTTTTTTGCCCGGGCGCGCGCTTTTCCCCCGGGCGCGCGCTTTTCGCCCGGGCACGCGCTTTTCACCCGGGCACGCGCTTTTAAAAATTTGAATTTTAAAAATTTCAATTCCAGAAAGCCAATTCCATCGTGCAGCCGAACAACTTACAGATATCAATTCCAATTCTGTTCACTGAATTCTATCCTGCAACCGAACAGCAGAATTAGTTTTATGCACAAAACCAATTCCTGCAGATATTGGTTTTCTGGCCAAAGCCAATTCCAGAAAGTCATTACCTGTGCGCCGAACGGACCCTTATCGAATTTCAACGACACCCAGAAGCAGCGAAGCTAAAGAAGGACAATGGTGATCAAGGGAAAGGTGGGGGAGAGAAGCGTGACTTCAAGAAGACCAACTTCCAGTGGCATGACTCCCGGAAGGAGTACGAGGAGAAGAAGAAGGCCTTCATTCCAAAATGAGGATGCTTCTTATGCAAAGGACCACATGCGATGGGCAGTTGCCCGAAGATGTGAACGCTTTCAGCAATTATGGAAGACAACGACGCGGTGACTCAAGGAGAAGGTACCTCAACTCATATGGGTTCATTACAACTACTTACTGCGTTAAATGTTAAACCCTCTCCAGCCGCAACAGTAAAAGGATTGATGTTTGTGGAGGCAAAGACAAACGGGAAGGCTGCCAAGGCCTTGCTTGATACGGGAGCAACACACAACTTTATGACCGAGCAAGAAGCTAAGAGACTTGGTCTGAATGTCTCTAAGGGTGAAGGTTGGTTGAAGACGGTGAATGGGAAGGCAAGACCGCTGCAAGGAGTTTCACGGGGAGTGAAGCTGCAGTTGGGAACTTGGAAGGGCCAAGTAGACTTCTCTATTGCGCCGATGGACGACTTCCAAGTTATGATTGACATGGACTTCTTTGAAAAGGTAAGAGCTAGATCCATGTGCATTATGGAGAAAGGGTCTCCATGCATGATTCAAGCGGTAGGAGGGCCACCGACAAAGGGAAAGCAGTTATCGGCTATGCAAATAGCCAAAGGCGTCAAGAAGGGAGATGTGACTTACTTAGCCATCTTCAAGGAAGAAGTTGTGGCAAAGGATGAAGAGGTATATCCTTTTATTGAGCAAGTCTTGGAGGAGAATCAAGACGTTATACCAACCGAGCTTCCAAACAGGCTACCACCTCGGAGGGAGGTGGACCATGAGATTAAGCTGGAACAAGGGGCGAAACCACTGGCGATGGCGGCATATCGCATGGCTCCGCCTGAATTGGAGGAACTCCGTAAGCAGCTGAAGGAGCTACTTGACATGGAGAAGATTCGTCCATCGAAAGCACCATATGGCGCACCAGTGCTCTTTCAGAAGAAGAAAGACAGATCTTTGTGGATGTGTGTGGACTATCGTGCACTCAACAAGGTAACGATCAAGAATAAGTATCCTATTCCATTGATTGCTAACTTGTTTGATAGGATGAGGAAAGCCAAGGTCTACACGAAGATGGACTTGCAGAAGGGATACTACCAAGTCCGCATTGCTGAAGGAGATGAGCCGAAGACGACGTGCATCACTCGTTATGGGTCTTACGAGTGGCTGGTCATGCCATTTGGCTTGACTAATGCACCAACCACATTTTGCACTTTGATGAACAGGATATTTCATCCTTACCTGGATCGGTTCGTGGTGGTTTATCTCGATGACATCGTGATCTACAACAATTATATGGAGGAACATGCAGATCATCTTCGCACTATCTTTCAAGTCTTGCGGGAGAACGAGTTATATGTGAAGAATTCAAAGTGTACGTTTGGCACGGAGGAGGTCTCATTTCTTGGACATGTCATTGGACATAGCCAACTGAAGATGGATGCAACCAAGATCCAAGCGATCATAGATTGGGAGCCACCTAATAAGGTAACCGAGCTAAGATCTTTTCTTGGACTTGCAAATTACTATCGACAGTTTATCCAGAGCTACTCGAGGAGAGCGACTCCATTGACGGATCTATTTAAGAAGGATAGATCGTGGGCTTGGGATGATGGATGCCAACAAGCCTTCGAAGATCTAAAACAAGCAATGAGCACTGAGCCGGTGTTATCATTGCCGAACTTTGGAAAGGAGTTCGAAGTGCAGACGGATGCTTCCGACTTTGCCATTGGTGGAGTCTTGATGCAGGATGGGCATCCCATTGCCTATGAAAGTCGAAAGCTGAACTAGACGGAGCGGCGGTACACCGTCCAGGAGAAGGAAATGACTGCTATCATACATTGTTTACGGGTGTGGAGACACTACTTGCTCGGGGCGAAGTTTGTGGTCAAGACGGACAATGTGGCCACGAGTTACTTCCAAACGCAAAAGAAGCTGTCTTCCAAGCAAGCGAGGTGACAAGATTTTCTGGCAGAGTTCGACTATTCTATGGAATACAAGCCCGAGAAGGCAAATGTTGTTGCGGATGCCTTGAGCCGCAAGGCTGAACTTGCCGTTATGTCCACAGTGAAATGGGAGTTGCTAACCAGGATCAAGGAAGGGTTGCAACAAAGATCCGTTGGCGATTGAGCTGATGAAGGCGGCAAGGGAAGGAAGAGCCAAACAATGTTGGGTAGAAGATGAACTTCTCTAAACCAAGGGGAAGAGACTATACATCCCGAAGTGGGACAACCTACGGAGGGAATTGATCAAGGAGTGTCATGACACTCAATGGGCAGGACATCCTGGCCAAAAGAGGACCATGGTGCTAGTGGAGATCTTGTACTATTGGCCTAAGATGAAAGAAAGCGTGGATGTGTATATGAAGACATGTTGTAACATCCCGACTTTTATTGGGTCACTAGACCCAAGTGGACCCAATAAAAGTAACCCAAAAAGGTAGAAAGTGACCCGATTAGGGGATAATGTGCTAGGAGACTCCAAATTGACTTCCGTCAGTTCTGTTAGACTCATGTAATCAATACGAGTGTAATAGAACTCGTTTCGTTCCAATACGAGGTCGCTTGGAGAAAAAGACCGTTTTGAGTATCGTTGTGCGTCACAACTAAGTCATTGGGGGTACAGTGACCAAACGTACTCCAAATTGACTTCCGTTAGTTCCGTTAGAATCGTGTAATCAATACGAGTGTAATGAAATTCGTTCCGTTCCAATCCGAGGTCGTTTGAAGAAAACGACCATTTTGAGTATCGTTGTGCGTCACAACTAAGTCGTTGGGGTACAGTGACCAAACGTACTCCAAATTGACTTCCGTTAGTTCTGTTAGACCCGTGTAATCAATACGAGTGTAATGGAACTCGTTCCGTGCCAATCCGAGGTCGTTTGGAGAAAACAACCTTTTGAGTATCGTTGTGCATCACAATTAAGTCGTTGGGGTACAATGACCAAACGTACTCCAAATTGACTTCCGTCAGTTCCGTTAGACTCTTGTAATCAATACGAATGTAATGGAACTCATTCTGTTCCAATCCGAGGTCGTTTGGAAAAAACGATCGTTTTGGTTATCGTTGTGCGTCACAACTAAGTCTTTGGGGTGCAGTGACCAAACACACTCCAAATTGACTCCCGCCAGTTCCGATAGACTCGTGTAATCAATACGAGTGTAATGGAGCTCGTTGCACTGCAATCCAAGGTCGTACGAGGAATATGTCTGTTTTAGGTTTTGTAGGCCGCCACAACATAGTTTACGAAATACGGAGCATACGAACTCGGAATCAACTTCAGTTAGTCTCGATGGAATCCTAAAGTCAAAACGAGACCAACAAAGTTCGTGGTGACCAATTCCGGCATCAGAAAGTCAACCCACAGTCAAATCGAGCTTTATGTCACACCGAAAAGTGTGCGACCCCTTGGACCTTGACCCACCTTAGGGTAGTGGAGGGAGGGGGGGGGGGGGGGGGGAGAAAATATCTTCCCCCACCCTCCCTCCCTTTAGTCCCACATCGGGAGAATTGAAGTCTACACAGATGCGGATTGTACTGGATCGACTGATGATCGACGTTCCACCTCAAGATATTTGTTACGGGTCCACGTGTCGCGGACACATTCACTCAAGTGGACCCCCCTCGACATAATTTATGGAGTGCGCATATGGAAGTCGCCGTGGTCGTGGGCGCACTCACTCAACTGGACCCCTCTTCATAATTTAAGGAGCGCGCATATGGAAGCCGCCGTGGTCGTGGGCACATTTACTCAAGTGGACCCCACTCATCATAATTTATGGAGCGCGCATATGGAAGCCATCATGGAGCGCGCATATGGAAGCCATCATGGAGCGCGCATATGAATATTAATTAATATTAATTAAGTATTTCCTTGTTATTTCCTTGTTTGATTGTTTTTTGTATTTCCTTATTTGGTTGTCCTCCCTCATCTATATAAGGGGAAGGAGTTTATTTGTGTCTTATGATGGATGTATGAAAGATTTTATGGTTGCTTCGTTCCTCTCTTATTCTCCCTCTCTTCTTCTCGCTCATCACCGCCGGCCCCCTTCTCTTGCCGGATTCCTCCTGAGAAAATATTTAGAAAATATTTAGATCGCAAAATATTTTTGATATATAGGGTTATTTATCCGGACTTTCCCTCGATGTTTGTGTAATTACAGCTCGCACCCCTCTTAACTTTCGAAATTACAAAAACCGCCCCCTTAATGTTTACATTTCATAACATCCATGCACAAAAGTACTCCCTTTGAGTAAATCTTCAGGGGGGTCTTTTTATCTCCTTGATGAGATCGGACGACGGAGGAATCATTAATTCCCACGCCTCCCCTCAGCATTCGCGCCCCCCCCCCCCCCCCCCCCCCCCCCCCCCCCCCCCCCGCAGCGGATTAGCCCCAGATCCGCTGTGGGGGCAAGAAGAAGATGTGATGTCCGGCGCCCTCCTGCTTTCAGGAATTGCTAACCCCAGACCACCCTTACCAAACCGTTTTTATTTTTCTAAGAAAAATAAAGACTCCTAAGGCAAAAACTTTCTACATGAAAAATGTTCCCTACCCAGAGGGCTATCTTCAGTATTTTTGGGGAATTTTTGGAATTAGTTTGCTATTTTTAAAATCCTTTACAAGATTTTAATTGAAGGAATTAAATGCCCAAACCATTTTGGAAAATTCATAAAAAAATTATAGGCTCAAGTTTAGGCCATTTTACAGACACTATCAAAGTTTGAGATGTTTACCAACTATTTTGATAATTCCAAGAGCCTAAATAAGATTTCTTCGAGCAAAATAAAACCCTAAATTAGACGGAATTATTTGGGAAAAATTATAGGCACTTGACATGTTATTTGGGAGGCACTATAAAGATATGAAAATCATTTAGAGATAAATGGTGGGCTTACCAATTATTTTGAGAAAATAAGTAGGGGCATTGAAATACACGGTCGAGTCACGATCGTGGGACAACGTTACAAATAAATAGCGACTCGACAAATAAATAAAGGCGTGAACTCAAAGTGCACAATAACAAGGAGTTTTGTGAAATGTGAGCTGCATAACCTGAACTATAACCAAGAGAAAGACAGAATAGAGAAGAACCTTCTATGAACGGAGGAAGAACAGAACTTTCCTCCTAAGAATAGAGATGAAACTGAAGCCTCCTGATTACGGAGTGATTGAACTACTAACCTATTTATTTATTCATGTTTCTCCAGTCTCGTACTGGTTCCAATTTACTGCTTTCTGTTTATTCTTTTTAATACTCCAGTTTCGTACTGGTCCCATATTTAATGCTTTCTGTTTATTATTTACTCTAGTCTTGTACTGGTCCCGTATTTACTGCTTTCGGTTTATTCTTTTCAATACTTCAGTCTCGCACTGGTCCTGTATTTACTGCTTTCTGTCTATCCTTTTCAATACTCCAGTTTCGCATTGGTTCAGTTATTTCGGCCCCTTGCTTTCTGCCTTCCTTTATGTAAGATGCTTGATTACTCAGCACCGCAGTTTACTTTGCATCATAATTATCATACTTATACCCACAGTGTTAACCCAGGTTTGGCTCTAGCAGACGGTCTTCCTGCTGGTGAGGCCTTAGTTGGGGATAACCGCGAGTTGAGTATCTCCTCCAGGGTTAGCCCCAAATAATGTGCCCCTACGTCCGTTGCGTCGCCCGACCAAAAGTTGAGTAACCGATCGAGTCAAGAAAGCTGCGGCGGACCTAAAGTAGTTGTTCCTTTCTTTAAAATGTTTATGAACGGTATGCTATAAAAGTGGCGAGTCGGTCATGCCCGCAGACCGTTCGTACCAGTGCGGGAGGGTTGACGACTCATGGCGACAGGGAGATGTGCACCGTGGGTTATCACCACTTCGAACCCACTGATTTGCCTCCACTGGTCGGCCTAAATCCCGGAATCGCCGGATGTCGCTCACATCTAAGTAGTACACCAAGTTGTACGGGAGGGCCTGGGTGATACGGTACGACTACGCTCAGAAGTGGCGGGATTGGCCACTGTCACCGACAGCTACATCGGTGAGGCCCGCGGGGTTCGCCACCCTGCTGGAAGAAAAGCGGTCCAAACTGTGTCGATACAGGGTTTTGTGTACAGGTTTGAACACCTGTTGTGTGTGTGCAAGATAGGATTCCTAATGTTAAAATAAGCTGCGCACTTCCTTTATATATAACTGATAATATTGCATGAAGGTCTGATATATACATATACACCTGCTGCTAACCCTTTCTTGCTTTGACTATCTATTTCTGGTACTTAAGCCCGCCCCCAGGATACAGATCCGGGGAAGGGATGTGTTATCCACTTAACTCTGTGACTAACAATTATTTTTATAACCATTCACAGGAGATGGGACAGCGCGAAGCCCCCGCCCCGCTGGATGACTTATGGGCCCTCGAGATTGCCTGATCGGATACTCCAGCCTCGCCCCCAGTCTTCTGTGACGTGAGTCCTAGAGTATAGGGCTAAATAAGGAGTGTTTTGTTGTTAGCAGTATTTGTATCCCACGAGATCATTACGTAAGCAGTAAGCTACGGCCTTTTGCTTAGATATATATAACAGCAGCCTTATTTATTTCCCTTAATTCTGCATCGGCTATGTGACTCTGATGTGATGTGATGATTCTTGTGCCTGACAAGGCGACCACTCAGTGCTTGAGAGGGTGGGTCGTTGCCACCCGGGAAGCGCTAGGTGGCCTCCTTGGGCAGTAAGACCCCCTCTCCCTGAACTGGGTTCAGTTTGGGGGAGGGGGGGGGGGGGGGGGGGGGGGGGGGGGGGGGGGGGGGGGGTCTTACAAATGGATCAGAGCTACCACAATCCGACCACATGAGGCAGTCTTTCGATCCTCCTTTCCCAGGTTCCATTTCTTGGTTCGGGACGAACCACGCAGCGAAAGCCTGGTGGACCCATAGGTTTACAGTTTAAGGATCCTAGACTGCACAGTAGTACACCCACACGCATTCCGCTTCCATTTCAGTCAGTTTTTGCAAAATTCCCTTACTTTTGAGGGGAACTGATGTTCGTCTGTTAATTCTCCAGATACCGGAGTCCAATAACGGAAGGTCTTCCTCTAGGGATCAGTACCATCCTACCACTCCACCACCAACCCCGGCTGCTCCAGATACAGTTCCTTTTACTGAGACCGACCTGGGACGGACACTAACAACACTGCTGGCCACCTTTCAGACGGCCATCCTACGGGCACCCCAGCAGCCTACCATGCCCACAGACCTTCTGACGACCTTTCGGGGGCTAAGGCCCCATATCTTCCGAGGCACCGAATCTGCCATGCAGGCGGAGGAATGGGTAGAGAGAGTCGATGAGCTACTAGTCGGTATGATGTGCCCTGCCATTGCCGTAGTGTCCTTAGTGGTGACATTACTGGAGGGCTATGTCCGAGACTGGTGGAGGGCAGCCAACCACTCCACGTTTAGAGGGCGACCACTCAACATGATTCTCTGGGGGGAGTTCTCCGAGGCTTTTCTGGAGCACTTCATCTCCGATGCTGAACGAGTTGCACTCCAGGAGCGGTTCCTGCACATCCGTCGGGGAGATAGGACTATGCCGGAATACCAGCGTGAGTTCATTCACTTAGCCTGTTTTGCGGGGACTCTAGCCACTACAGATAGAGACAGAGCTGCTAGGTTCTACCAAGGATTGCGTGATGACCTTCGACAGGCCTTGATTATGATTTCACAGTCTACCTTTCACACGATCGCCACGCACGCCACAGCACTAGAGATGGATCAACAGATGGTAGCCCAACAGCGGAGGGGACATGTGGAAGTTCCCCGGACTCAGGGACGAGAGAGGGGAACGACCCCTCGAAGGCAGGACCGAGACAGGAGGCAGCGACACCGCCACCATCCCTACATGCAGGCACCTCAGCCTCGACTGACACCTCCAGCCCCAGCACCCCGACCAGCTCCAACACCCCAACCCGCACCGGCTGCCCGACGAGACGTTCCCTTTGCAGGGAATTGCTTCCTTTGCCAGCAGCCTGGGCACATTAGAGCTTTCTGCCCTCAGGTTATAGGTAGGCCAGGCCTAGGAGCAGTGCATGGAGCAGCAGAGAGAGGGTGAGGACGAGGAGGTAGCAGGGGACGACCTGCAGGCAGGAGGGACCAGGCCAGACAGGGCAGGGCAGCACCACTTGAGGCGTACGCACTGGACCTTCATCACGAACCTGCCCTGGACATAGTTATAGGTATATACTTTCATTAGTGATGATATACGTGGACGATGTAATCTAGTAGGAAACATATGATGTAGCTTTTGTTTTGATAGTACTTCATCTGTATACCCAAAAAAATTCTGTATATATATATATGTTACCAGGTTTACTTTTGATAGAAGGTCACCCTGCTAAAACATTATTCGATACTGGTGCCACCCATTCCTTCGTTTCCCGGGATTTCATCGCAAACAAAGAAAGCATCATTCGATCGTCTGGAATGTCAATACGAATACGACTCCCGAACAGGTCAGACATGATATCCACAGAAAAGTGCTCATTCCAGGCAATGCTGGGAGACATGGAGTTCAAAATCTTCGCAACTATTCTAGCAATAACCGGGTTTGACATCATCCTAGGAATGGACTGGTTGGCTGAGCACAATGCCCAAATCAATTGCTCGACCCGAGAAATCAACCTCCAGAACCCAAATGGGCAATCTATCACTCTAGCGGATATACCATCTGTCACCTGCATCATTCTATCATCCGCACAAACAGTCAAATCGGTCCGCCAAAAGGACGAAATGTACTTGATCTACTTCGAAATGGAAGACAAAACGCAAGTACTCACCAAGGTGCCCATAATCCGGGACTTTCCAGACGTCTTTCCCGAATCCCTTCCCAGGTTGCCCCCGCAACGAGAAGTGGACTTCCAGATTGAACTTACACACGGAGCTCGACCAGTGTCCTGAGCACCCTACCAGATGGCCCCAAAGGAACTAGCCGAGCTTAAAATCCAACTACAGGAGCTAATTGATGCAGGTTTCGTTCGTCCGAGTACCTCACCCTGGGGAGCCCCTGTATTGTTCGTCAAGAAGAAGGGCGGATCATTACGTCTGTGCATTGACTACAGGGAACTAAATAAACTTACCATCCGAAATACCTATCCACTACCCCAGATAGACGAGTTATTCGACCAACTGCAAGGCGCGTCCGTTTTCTCCAAAATGGATTTGAGGTCTAGTTATTACCAGCTTCGAGTATGAGAAGAAGACATCCCCAAAACAGCCTTCAGCTCTCGCTATGGGCTCTACGAGTTTATGGTAATGTCGTTTGGACTGACCAACGCCTCGTCAGCCTTCATGGCTCTAATGAATAAGGTGTTTGAACCCTTCTTGGACCACTTTGTGATCGTCTTCATAGACGATATACTCATCTACTCGAAGAGCAAGGCCGATCATTCTAGGCATCTCCAAATGGTACTACTCAAATTAGGAGAACACCCACTCTTCGCAAAATTCAGTAAGTGCGAGTTCTGGATGGAGGAAGTCGGGTTCCTTGGGCACACGATCAACAAGAACGGGGTAGCAGTAGATCAAGCCAAAGTACAAGCGATACGGAATTGGCCATCACTTAAGTCAGCAGCAGATATCAGGAGCTTCCTCGGTCTCGCCGAATACTACCGCAAGTTCGTGGAAGGTTTTTCCAAGATCTCCTTACCCCTCACGACCCTCACCAAAAAGGATACAGTGTTTCAATGGTCACCTGAATGTGAAGCAACATTCGTAGAACTAAAGAACCGCCTAACATCTGCTCCGATTCTGACACTCTCCTCAGGCACCGAGGGCTTCCAAATCTACACCGACACATCACTAAAAGGGTTAGGAGCCGTACTAATGCAGCACGACAGAGTAGTCGCTTACGCATCACGACAATTAAAGCCTCACGAGCTAAACTACGCAACCCATGACTTGGAATTGGGTGCGGTGGTGTTCGCACTAAAAGTCTGGAGACATAATCTATACGGAATAAGATGCGAAATCTTCTCCGGCCACAAGAGCCTCAAGTACATTTTCACCCAGAAGGAGTTGAATCTTCGACAACGCCGGTGGTTAGAATTTCTGTTCGATTACGACTTTGCCCTCCAATACCATCCCGGCAAAGCCAACAAGGTTGTGGATGCCTTGAGTCGACAACCCTCTATGACCGGAAGTTGGCTAGAACTGATACCAGAAGAGTTAATCAAGTCCTTGGCAGACTTAGACATCACCCTTATCACCCGCAGAAATCCTATGGACTACCAAGCCCAGCTATATTGGATGGAGATACAATGTGATATTGGAGACAGGATACGAGAAGCACAAAAGGTCGATCCAGAAGCAGCTCCAATCATCCAGACCCTGCAGCACGACGCTCAAGAAGATTACAATTTATATGATGGTATTCTGCAGTACAAACATCGTATATTCATCCCCTCCGCCGAAGGGATCCAAGAAGAGATACTCCGCGAAGCACACCAATCGAGATATTCTATACACCCAGGAGTAGTAAAAATGTATGCAGATTTACGAAGGACGTTGTAATGGCCAGGTATGAAAAGAGAAGTCACGAATTATGTGGCACACTGCCAGACCTGTCAAATGGTCAAGGCAGAATGTCGCAGTCCAGGAGGCCTACTACAACCTCTACTCATACCAGAATAGAAATTTGAAGATATCTCTATGGACTTTGTTCATAGCTTGCCCCAATCTCATACAGGGAATGACTCAATATGGGTCGTGGTGGATCGCCTCACAAAAGTGGCTCGTTTTATCCCGAACCGACAAGGCGACGGTGTCAACATCTTAGCCTGACTTTTTATAGAGCAACTAGTCTGATTCCATGGGGTACCCAAGTCGATCGTGTCCGACCGCGACGAACGCTTTACTTCGAAGGAATTGAGAAGAGTCCAGGCGTATCTAGGGACCAAGTTAGCTTTCAGCACTGCTTTCCATCCTCAAACAGACGGGTAAACGAAAAGAACAAATCGGACGATGGAAGACCTCCTCCGATTATGCATAGTAGAACACAGTGAACCTTGGGAGCAAGTGCTGCCCTTGGTGGAATTCTCATACAACAACAACTTCCAGGCGAGTATCAAGATGGCACCATATGAGGCTCTCTATGAAAGACGCTGCCGGACACCTTTATCCTGGACACAGGATGAAGACCCAGAAGCTTTAGGTGTCACCTATATAGACGACACCACGACGGCAATAAGGTTAATCCGCGATCGAATGTTAAAAGCGCAGAATCGCCAAGCAAAATACTACGACGCACGCCATCGACCGGTAGAATTCAACGTAGGGGATATGGTATTCCTAAAGATTAAACCGATGCACAGGATCTCCCGGATAAAGAAGCAGAAAAAACTGGATCCTCGCTATCTAGGCCCATATCAGGTCATAGAAAGAATCGGCCCTGTTGTATATAGACTAGCCCTGCCAACTGAATTGGGAAACCTCCACGACGTTTTCCACGTTTCATCACTAAGACGTGTACTTCGCCAACCAGATCAGCACCTTTCTGCACCCTCAGCGTCAATACAATCTGACCGATCCATTCAGCTCGAACCAGTGAAGATAGTGGATTCCAAGGTCAAAGAACTACGAAACAAAACCATCTCAATGGTCAAGATCCTATGGTCAAACTGTGGACGCGAGGAGTTTACCTGGGAACCAGAAACACTTGTTCGAGAGAGATACCCGACACTCTTCCCCCAGGTATATCACCCAAACCCCCTACCTTAGGCAATTTTCGAGGACAAAAAATCCTTTTATTTTTATTGGATTGTAACATCCCGACCTTTAGTGGGTCACTAGACCCTAGTGGACCTAATAAAAGTAACCATAAAAGGTAGAAAGTGACCCGATTAGGGGATAATGTGCTAGGAGACTCCAAATTGAATTCCGCCAGTTCCGTTAGACTCGTGTAATCAATACGAGTGTAATGGAACTCGTTCCGTTCCAATCCGAGGCCGTTTGGAGAAAACGACCGTTTTGAGTATCGTTGTGCATCACAACTAAGTCGTTGGGGTACAGTGACCAAACGTACAGTGACCAAATTGTCTTTCGTCAGTTCCGTTAGACTCGTGTAATCAATACGAGTGTAATGGAACTCGTTCCGTTCCAATCCGAGGTCGTTTGGAGAAAACGACCGTTTTGAGTATCGTTATGCGTCACAACTAAGTCGTTGGGGGTACAGTGACCAAACATACTCCAAATTGACTTCCGTCAGTTCCGTTAGACTCGTGTAATAAATACGAGTGTAATGGAACTCGTTCCGTTCCAATCCGAGGTCGTTTGGAGAAAACGACCGTTTTGAGTATCGTTGTGCGTCACAACTAAGTCGTTGGGGTACAATGACCAAGTGTACTCCAAATTGACTTCAGTCAGTTCCGTTAGACTCGTGTAATCAATACGAGTGTAATGAAATTCGTTCCGTTCCAAGCCGAGGTCGTTTGGAGAAAACGACCGGTTTGAGTATCGTTGTGCGTCACAACTAAGTCGTAGGGGTACAATGACCAAACGTACTCCAAATTGACTTCCGTCAATTCCGTTAGACTTGTGTAATCAATACGAGTGCAATGGAACTCGTTCCGTTCCAATCCGAGGTCGTTTGGAGAAAATAATCATTTTGAGTAACATTGTGCGTCACAACTAAGTCGTTGGGGTACATCGACCAAACATACTCCAAATAGACTTCCGTCAGTTCCAAAATATCTTCACCCACCCTCCCTCCCTTTAGTCCCACATCAGGAGAAAGGGATGGAGGACCCTCCTCACTCCCTATAAAGGGGCCCCAACCCCTATGGTATTCCTAAAGATTAAACCGATGCACAGGATCTCCCGGATAAAGAAGCAGAAAAAACTGGATCCTCGCTATCTAGGCCCATATCAGGTCATAGAAAGAATCGGCCCTGTTGTATATAGACTAGCCCTGCCAACTGAATTCGGAAACCTCCACGACGTTTTCCACGTTTCATCACTAAGACGTGTACTTCGCCAACCAGATCAGCACCTTTCTGCACCCTCAGCGTCAATACAATCTGACCGATCCATTCAGCTCGAACCAGTGAAGATAGTGGATTCCAAGGTCAAAGAACTACGAAACAAAACCATCTCAATGGTCAAGATCCAATGGTCAAACTGCGGACGCGAGGAGTTTACCTGGGAACCAGAAACACTTGTTCGAGAGAGATACCCGACACTCTTCCCCCAGGTATATCACCCAAACCCCCTACCTTAGGCAATTTTCGAGGACAAAAAATCTTTTTATTTTTATTGGATTGTAACATACCGACCTTTAGTGGGTCACTAGACCCTAGTGGACCTAATAAAAGTAACCACAAAAGGTAGAAAGTGACCCGATTAGGGGATAATGTGCTAGGAGACTCCAAATTGAATTCCGCCAGTTCCGTTAGACTCGTGTAATCAATACGAGTGTAATGGAACTCGTTCCGTTCCAATCCGAGGACGTTTGGAGAAAACGACCGTTTTGAGTATCGTTGTGCTTCACAACTAAGTCGTTGGGGTACAGTGACCAAACGTACAGTGACCAAATTGTCTTCCGTCAGTTCCGTTAGACTCGTGTAATCAATACGAGTGTAATGGAACTCGTTCCGTTCCAATCCGAGGTCGTTTGGAGAAAACGACCGTTTTGAGTATCGTTATGCGTCACAACTAAGTCGTTGGGGGTACAGTGACCAAACATACTCCAAATTGACTTCCGTCAGTTCCGTTAGACTCGTGTAATAAATACGAGTGTAATGGAACTCGTTCCGTTCCAATCCGAGGTCGTTTGGAGAAAACGACCGTTTTGAGTCGTTGTGCGTCACAACTAAGTCGTTGGGGTACAATGACCAAATGTACTCCAAATTGACTTCAGTCAGTTCCGTTAGACTCGTGTAATCAATACGAGTGTAATGAAATTCGTTCCGTTCCAAGCCGAGGTCGTTTGGAGAAAACGACCGGTTTGAGTATCGTTGTGCGTCACAACTAAGTCGTAGGGGTACAATGACCAAACGTACTCCAAATTGACTTCCGTCAATTCCGTTAGACTTGTGTAATCAATACGAGTGCAATGGAACTCGTTCCGTTCCAATCCGAGGTCGTTTGGAGAAAATAATTATTTTGAGTAACATTGTGCGTCACAACTAAATCGTTGGGGTACATCGACCAAACGTACTCCAAATAGACTTCCGTCAGTTCCAAAATATCTTCAGCCACCCTCCCTCCCTTTAGTCCCACATCAGGAGAAAGGGAGGGAGGACCCTCCTCACTCCCTATAAAGGGGCCCCAACCCCTATGGTATTCCTAAAGATTAAACCGATGCACAGGATCTCCCGGATAAAGAAGCAGAAAAAACTGGATCCTCGCTATCTAGGCCCATATCAGGTCATAGAAAGAATCGGCCCTGTTGTATATAGACTAGCCCTGCCAACTGAATTGGGAAACCTCCACGACGTTTTCCACGTTTCATCACTAAGACGTGTACTTCGCCAACCAGATCAGCACCTTTCTGCACCCTCAGCGTCAATACAATCTGACTGATCCATTCAGCTCGAGCCAGTGAAGATAGTGGATTCCAAGGTCAAAGAACTACGAAACAAAACCATCTCAATGGTCAAGATCCTATGGTCAAACTGCGGACGCGAGGAGTTTACCTGGGAACCAGAAACACTTGTTCGAGAGAGATACCCGACACTCTTCCCCCAGGTATATCACCAGAACCCCCTACCTTAGGCAATTTTCGAGGACAAAAAATCCTTTTATTTTTATTGGATTGTAACATCCCGACCTTTAGTGGGTCACTAGACCCTAGTGGACCTAATAAAAGTAACCACAAAAGGTAGAAAGTGACCCGATTAGGGGATAATGTGCTACGAGACTCCAAATTGAATTCCGCCAGTTCCGTTAGACTCGTGTAATCAATACGAGTGTAATGGAACTCGTTCCGTTCCAATCCGAGGACGTTTGGAGAAAACGACCGTTTTGAGTATCGTTGTGCGTCACAACTAAGTCGTTGGGGTACAGTGACCAAACGTACAGTGACCAAATTGTCTTCCGTCAGTTCCGTTAGACTCGTGTAATCAATACGAGTGTAATGGAACTCGTTCCGTTCCAATCCGAGGTCGTTTGGAGAAAACGACCGTTTTGAGTATCGTTATGCGTCACAACTAAGTCGTTGGGGTACAGTGACCAAACATACTCCAAATTGATTTCCGTCAGTTCCGTTAAACTCGTGTAATAAATACGAGTGTAATGGAACTCGTTCCGTTCCAATCCGAGGTCGTTTGGAGAAAACGACCGTTTTGAGTATCGTTGTGCGTCACAACTAAGTCGTTGGGGTACAATGACCAAATGTACTCAAAATTGACTTCAGTCAGTTCCGTTAGACTCGTGTAATCATACGAGTGTAATGAAATTCGTTCAGTTCCAAGCCGAGGTCGTTTGGAGAAAACGACCGGTTTGAGTATCGTTGTGCGTCACAACTAAGTCGTAGGGGTACAATGACCAAACGTACTCCAAATTGACTTCCGTCAATTCCGTTAGACTTGTGTAATCAATAAGAGTGCAATGGAACTCGTTCCGTTCCAATCCGAGGTCGTTTGGAGAAAATAATTATTTTGAGTAACATTGTGCGTCACAACTAAGTCGTTGGGGTACATCGACCAAACGTACTCCAAATAGACTTCCGTCAGTTCCAAAATATCTTCAGCCACCCTCCCTCCCTTTAGTCCCACATCAGGAGAAAGGGAGGGAGGACCCTCCTCACTCCCTATAAAGGGGCCCCAACCCCTATGGTATTCCTAAAGATTAAACCGATGCACAGGATCTCCCGGATAAAGAAGCAGAAAAAATTGGATCCTCGCTATCTAGGCCCATATCAGGTCATAGAAAGAATCGGCCCTGTTGTATATAGACTAGCCCTGCCAACTGAATTGGGAAACCTCCACGACGTTTTCCACGTTTCATCACTAAGACGTGTACTTCGCCAACCAGATCAGCACCTTTCTGCACCCTCAGCGTCAATACAATCTGACTGATCCATTCAGCTCGAACCAGTGAAGATAGTGGATTCCAAGGTCAAAGAACTACGAAACAAAACCATCTCAATGGTCAAGATCCTATGGTCAAACTGCAGACGCGAGGAGTTTACCTGGGAACCAGAAACACTTGTTCGAGAGAGATACCCGACACTCTTCCCCCAGGTATATCACCAGAACCCCCTACCTTAGGCAATTTTCGAGGACAAAAAATCCTTTTATTTTTATTGGATTGTAACATCCCGACCTTTAGTGGGTCACTAGACCCTAGTGGACCTAATAAAAGTAACCACAAAAGGTAGAAAGTGACCCGATTAGGGGATAATGTGCTACGAGACTCCAAATTGAATTCCGCCAGTTCCGTTAGACTCGTGTAATCAATACGAGTGTAATGGAACTCGTTCCGTTCCAATCCGAGGACGTTTGGAGAAAACGACCGTTTTGAGTATCGTTGTGCGTCACAACTAAGTCGTTGGGGTACAGTGACCAAACGTACAGTGACCAAATTGTCTTCCGTCAGTTCCGTTAGACTCGTGTAATCAATACGAGTGTAATGGAACTCGTTCCGTTCCAATCCGAGGTCGTTTGGAGAAAACGACCGTTTTGAGTATCGTTATGCGTCACAACTAAGTCGTTGGGGTACAGTGACCAAACATACTCCAAATTGATTTCCGTCACTTCCGTTAAACTCGTGTAATAAATACGAGTGTAATGGAACTCGTTCCGTTCCAATCCGAGGTCGTTTGGAGAAAACGACCGTTTTGAGTATCGTTGTGCGTCACAACTAAGTCGTTGGGGTACAATGACCAAATGTACTCAAAATTGACTTCAGTCAGTTCCGTTAGACTCGTGTAATCATACGAGTGTAATGAAATTCGTTCAGTTCCAAGCCGAGGTCGTTTGGAGAAAACGACCGGTTTGAGTATCGTTGTGCGTCACAACTAAGTCGTAGGGGTACAATGACCAAACGTACTCCAAATTGACTTCCGTCAATTCCGTTAGACTTGTGTAATCAATATGAGTGCAATGGAACTCGTTCCGTTCCAATCCGAGGTCGTTTGAAGAAAATAATCATTTTGAGTAACATTGTGCGTCACAACTAAGTCGTTGGGGCACATCGACCAAACGTACTCCAAATAGACTTCCGTCAGTTCCAAAATATCTTCACCCACCCTCCTTCCCTTTAGTCCCACATCAGGAGAAAGGGAGGGAGGACCTTCCTCACTCCCTATAAAGGGGCCCCAACCCTTCCCCTCTCTGAACACCCCCCCCCCCCCCCCCCCCCCAGCCACCTCCTCCCCCTGCCCGAGCCCGCCGGAAATCTATTCTCAAGCTCCCACCGTCGCCACGCCAATGATCGGACGACCCTCCACCTCTCGAGCCCCCTCCTCTACAGGTGGATGCCCTCCCCCTTCCTACTCCGCGAAGCATCGTATATTCATCCCCTCCGCCGAAGGGATCCAAGAAGAGATACTCCGCGAAGCACACCAATCGAGATATTCTATACACCCAGGAGTAGTAAAAATGTATGCAGATTTACGAAGGACGTTGTAATGGCCAGGTATGAAAAGAGAAGTCACCAATTATGTGGCACACTGCCAGACCTGTCAAATGGTCAAGGCAGAATGTCGCAGTCTAGGAGGCCTACTACAACCTCTACTCATACCAGAATAGAAATTTGAAGATATCTCTATGGACTTTGTTCATGGCTTGCCCCAATCTCATACAGGGAATGACTCAATATGGGTCGTGGTGGATCGCCTCACAAAAGTGGCTCGTTTTATCCCGAACCGACAAGGCGACGGTGTCGACATCTTAGCCTGACTTTTTATAGAGCAACTAGTCTGATTCCATGGGGTACCCAAGTCGATCGTGTCCGACCGCGACGGATGCTTTACTTCGAAGGAATTGAGAAGAGTCCAGGCGTATCTAGGGACCAAGTTAGCTTTCAGCACTGCTTTCCATCCTCAAACAGATGGGCAAACGAAAAGAACAAATCGGACGATGGAAGACCTCCTCCGACTATGCATAGTAGAACACAGTGAACCTTGGGAGCAAGTGCTGCCCTTGGTGGAATTCTCATACAACAACAACTTCCAGGCGAGTATCAAGAATACTACGACGCTGTCGGACACCTTTATCCTGGACACAGAATGAGGACCCAGAAGTTTTAGGTGTCACCTATATAGATGACACCACGGCGGCAATAAGGTTAATCCGAGATCGAATGTTAAAAGCGCAGAATCGCCAAGCAAAATACTACGACGCACGCCATCGACCGGTAGAATTCAACGTAGGGGATATGGTATTCCTAAAGATTAAACCGATGCACAGGATCTCCCGGATAAAGAAGCAGAAAAAACTGGATCCTCGCTATCTAGGCCCATATCAGGTCATAGAAAGAAACGGCCCTGTTGTATATAGACTAGCCCTGCCAACTGAATTGGGAAACCTCCACGACGTTTTCCACGTTTCATCACTAAGACGTGTACTTCGCCAACCAGATCAGCACCTTTCTGCACCCTCAGCGTCAATACAATCTGACTGATCCATTCAGCTCGAACCAGTGAAGATAGTGGATTCCAAGGTCAAAGAACTACGAAACAAAACCATCTCAATGGTCAAGATCCTATGGTCAAACTGCGGACGCGATGAGTTTACCTGGGAACCAGAAACACTTGTTCGAGAGAGATACCCGACACTCTTCCCCCAGGTATATCACCCAAACCCCCTACCTTAGGCAATTTTCGAGGACAAAAAATCCTTTTATTTTTATTGGATTGTAACATCCCGACCTTTAGTGGGTCACTAGACCCTAGTGGACCTAATAAAAGTAACCACAAAAGGTAGAAAGTGACCCGATTAGGGGATAATGTGCTAGGAGACTCCAAATTGACTTCCGCCAGTTCCGTTAGACTCGTGTAATCAATACGAGTGTAATGGAACTCGTTCCGTTACAATCCGAGGCCGTTTGAAGAAAACGACCGTTTTGAGTATCTTTGTGCATCACAACTAAGTCGTTGGGGTACAGTGACCAAACGTACAGTGACCAAATTGTCTTCCGTCAGTTCCGTTAGACTCGTGTAATCAATACAAGTGTAATGGAACTCGTTCCGTTCCAATCTGAGGTCGTTTGGAGAAAACAACCGTTTTGAGTATCGTTATGCGTCACAACTAAGTCGTTGAGGGTACAGTGACCAAACATACTCCAAATTGACTTCCGTCAGTTCCGTTAGACTCGTGTAATAAATACGAGTGTAATGGAACTCGTTCCGTTCCAATCCGAGGTCGTTTGGAGAAAACAACCGTTTTGAGTATCGTTGTGCGTCACAACTAAGTCGTTGGGGTACAATGACCAAATGTACTCCAAATTGACTTCAGTCAGTTCCGTTAGACTCGTGTAATCAATACAAGTGTAATGAAATTCGTTCCGTTCCAAGCCGAGGTCGTTTGGAGAAAACAACCGGTTTGAGTATCGTTGTGCGTCACAACTAAGTCGTAGGGGTACAATGACCAAACGTACTCCAAATTGACTTCCGTCAATTCCGTTAGACTTGTGTAATCAATACGAGTGCAATGGAACTCGTTCCGTTCCAATCCGAGGTCGTTTGGAGAAAATAATCATTTTGAGTAACATTGTGCGTCACAACTAAGTCGTTGGGGTACATCGACCAAACGTACTCCAAATAGACTTTCGTCAGTTCCAAAATATCTTCACCCACCCTCCCTCCCTTTAGTCCCACATCAGGAGAAAGGGAGGGAGGACCCTCCTCACTCCCTATAAAGGGGCCCCAACCCCTCCCCTCTCCGAACACCCCCCCCCCCCCCCCCAGCCACCTCCTCCCCCTACCCGAGCCCGCCGGAAAGCCATTCTCAACCTCCCACCGTCGCCACGCCAATGATCGGACGACCCTCCACCTCTCGAGCCCCCTCCTCTACAGGTGGATGCCCTCCCCCCTTCCTACTCCCTAGGGGCTCCCCCCCCCCCCCCCCCCCCCCCCCGAGCACGCCAACGCCACCCGAGCCATGTCCAGGCCCGGGTGGTGGCTCGGCCGTGTAAACCTCACCCCAGCGCCAGTGGTGGCGCTGGGAGAGCAGGTCCCCACCCGGGGACCTCTGCTCCGTCGATGGGAGGCGGCATCGGCAAGACCCCCCCCCCCCCCCCCCCCCCCCCGTTTCCCTAAACTGCCTCTGCGGCAAGAGCTGGTGGCGGCCGACGACGTCTGGCTGCCGGACCACCACCGGAGGCCAGCCCCACCCCCGACGACTCGGCCGGGGGTGGTGGGAGTCTCTCCGGGAGGGAGAGGTGGCGCGACATCGGCCTGCATGGCCCATGCAGGTCGCGCCACCGCCCCTCCTCCTCCTTTAAAAATCCGACGATGGCCGACTGCGTCAGGCTGCCGAACCACCGCTGGATTGTTCGCCGGCCCCCAGTGCGTCGACCGGGGGCGGTGCCGGCGGCAGAGGCCGCCATCCTCTGCATCGCCGGGGAGCAGCAGCTGCCGTCCGATCTCCTTGATGAGATCGGACGTCGGCGAGATCATTAATCCCTGCCCCTCCCCTCAGCATTCGCGCCCCCGCAGCGGATCAGCCCCAGATCCGTTGTGGGGCAAGAAGAAGATGCGCTGTCTGGCGCCCTCCTGCTCTCAGGAATTGCTAACCGCAGACCACCCTTAGCAAACCGTTTTTTATTTTTCTAAGAAAAATAGAGACTTCTAGGGCAAAAAACTTTCTACATGAAAAATGTTCCCTACCCAGAGGGCTATCTTTAGTATTTTTTTGGAATTTTTGAAATTAGTTTGCTATTTTTAAAAGCTTTTACAAGATTTTAATTGAAGGAATTAAATGCCCAAACCACTTTGGAAAATTCATGAAAAAATTATATGCTCAAGTTTAGGCCATTTTACAGACACTATCAAAGTTTGGGATGTTTACCAACTATTTTGATAATTCCAAGAGCCTAAATAAGATTTCTTCGAGCAAAATAAAACCCTAAAATAGACGGAATTATTTGGGAAAATGTATGGGCCCTTGACATGTTATTTGGGAGGCACTATAAAGATATGAAAATCATTTAGAGATAAATGGTGGGCTTACCAATTATTTTGAGAAAACAAGGGCATTGAAATACACGATCGAGTCACGATCGCGAGACAACGTTATGAATAAATAGCGACTCGACAAATAAATAAAGGCGTGAACTCAAAGTGCACAATAACGAGGAGTTTTGTGAAATGTGAGCTGCATAACTCCCGAACTATAACCAAGAGAGAGACAAAATAGAGAAGAATCCCCTATGAACGGAGGAAGAACAGAACTTTCCTCCTAAGAATGGAGATGAAACTAAAGCCTCCTGATTTCGGAGTGATTGGACTACTAACCTATTTATTTATTCATGTTTCTCCAGTCTCGTATTGGTCCCAATTTACTGCTTTCTGTTTATTCTTTTCAATACTTCAGTCTCGTACTGGTTCCGTATTTATTGCATTCTGTTTATTTTTTACTCCAGTCTCATACTGGTCCCGTATTTACTGCTTTCAGTTTATTCTTTTCAATACTCCAGTCTCGTACTGGTCCTGTATTTACAGTTTTTGTCTATCCTTTTTAATACTCCAGTTTCGCACTGGTTCAGTTATTTCGGCCCCTTGCTTTCGGCCTTCCTTTATGTAAGATGCTTGAGTACTCAACACCGCAGTTTACTTTGCACCATAATTATCATACTTATACCTACAGTGCTAACCCAAGTTTGGCTCTAGCAGACGGTCTTCCTGTTGGTGAGGCCTTAGTTGGGGATAACCGCGAGTTGAGTATCTCCTACAGGGTTAGCCCCAAATAATGTGCCCCCGCATCCGTTGCATCTCTCGGCCAAAAGTTGGGTAACCGGTCGAGTCAAGAAAGTCGCGGCGGACCTAAAGTAGTTGATCCTTTCTTTAAAATGTTTGTGAACTGCTTGCTATAAAAGTGGCGGGTCGGCACGCCCGCAGACCGTTCGTACCGATGCGGGAGGGTTGACGACTCATGGCGACAGGGAGATGCGCACTGCAGGTTATCACCACTTCGAACTCGTTGATTTGCCGCCACTGGTCGGCCTAAATCTCAGAATCGCCGGATGTCGCTCACATCCAAGTAGTACACCAAGCTGTACGGGAGGGCCTGGGTGATACAGTACGACTACGCTCAGAAGTGGCAGGACTGGCCACTGTCACCGACAACCACATCGGTGAGGCCCGCGGGGTTCGCCACCCTGCTGGAAGAAAAACGGTTCAAACTGTGTCGACACAGGGTTTTGTGTACAGGTTTGAACACATGTTGCGTGTGTGCAAGATATGATTCCTAATGTTAAAATAAGCTGCGCACTTCCTTTATATATAACTGATAATATTGCTTGAAGGTCCGATATATACATATACACCTGCTGCTAACCCTTTCTTGCTTCGGCTATCTATTTCTGGTACTTAAGCCCGCCCTCAGGATACGGATCCGGGGAAGGGATGTGTTATCCACTTAGCTCTGTGACTAACAGTTATTTTTATAACTATTCAAAGGAGATGGGACAGCGTGAAGCCCCCGCCCCGCTGGATGACTTACCGGCCCTCGAGATTGCCCGATCGGATACTCCAGCCTCGCCCCCAGTCTTCCGTGACGTGAGTCCTAGAGTATAGGGCTAAATAAAGAGTGTTTTGTTGTAGTAGTATTTGTAGCCCACGAGGCCATTATGTAAATAGTAGGCTACAGCCTTTTGCTTAGATATATATAGCTGCAACCTTGTTTATTTCCCTTAATTCTGCTTCCGCTATGTGACTCTGATGTGATGATTCTTGTGCCTAACAAGGCGACCACTAAGTGCTTGAGAGGGTGGGTCATTGCCACCTGGGAAGCGCTAGGTGGCCTCCTTGGGCAGTAAGACCCCCTCTCCCTGAACTTTTTGTGTGTGTGTGTGTGTGTGGGGGGGGGGGGGGGGGGGGGGGGGGGGGGGGGGGGGGGGGGGGGGGGGGGTCTTACACATGTCTTGTGTGCCAACAAGACAAAGTGGAGAATCGGCAACCAGCGGGATTGCTATAGCCTCTTCCTATTCCAGATCATCCATGACACACTGTGACGTTGGACTTTATCAGCGCTCTTCCCAAATCAGAGGGATTTGGTTCGATCATGGTGGTCGTAGACCGATTCTCCAAATATGGGACGTTCATCCCATGTACGAAGGATTGCACTGCGGAGGAAGCGGCCCAAGCATTTTTCAAACAAGTGGTGAAACATTGGGGGCTTCCGCAAAATATAGTATGTGATCAGGATCCTCGCTTCACGGGGAAACTTTGGACGGAATTGTTCAAGATGATGAGACCACAATTGAACTTCTCTACTAGTTTCCATCCGCAATCCGATGGGCAAACAGAGAGGGTAAATGGCTTGTTGGAGTGCTATTTGCGGCACTTTGTGAGTGCTAATCAGCGGGATTGGGCAAAGATCTTGGATGTTACTCAGTTCTCCTAAAACTTGCAGAGGTGCGAGTCTACGGGAAGAAGTCCCTTCGAGCTGGCAACCGAACGTCAACCACTCACACCGCATGCATTAGCCATCAACCCAGGAGAAGGAAAGAGCCCAGGAGCACTTCAGTTGGCTAAGTCTTGGGAGGAACAAAACGACTTGGCCAAAATCTGCCTAAAAAAAGCAAGGAAGCGCATGAAGAAGTGGGCAGACGTGAAGAGAAGGCCGCAGGAGTTTGACCTAGGAGACAAAGTGATGGTGAAGCTCCTACCCCAACAATTCAAAGTGTTGCGAAGCATGCACAAGGGGTTGATAAGGAGGTATGAAGGGCCATTCGAGGTGATCGGCAAGGTAGGAAAGGTGTCATATCACCTTGATCTACCCAACTCGTTGAAGATTCATCCAGTCTTCCATGTAAGTATGTTGAAGCCTTATCATGAAGACCTGGAAGACCCAAGGCGAGGAGAATCACATAGAGCACCTCCAATCATGACCAAATCATTCGAGAAGGAGATTGATCGGGTGATATCTCAAAGGGTGATACGGCGACGCGGAGTCCCGCCAAGTACTCAATACTTAGTCAAGTGGAAGGGAATGCCAGAGACTGAGGCTACTTGGGAGATATTAGAAGACTTGTGGCAGTTCAAGGATTTCATTCAGCAGTACGAGGAGACGAGGACGACGCTAGGATAGGTGGGAGAGAATGTTACGATCTCCTCATTTTTTAGGTTAACAGAAGGGAAGATTCCAGAGAAATCCAGAATCTTGTACATAAGAAAATGGCGGAATATTCTAGAGAGTACATGACTCTTGTATATACTAGAATTGTATAGAATACTCTAGAATGGTAGGGATCTAGAATATTCTTTGATTTGGAGGGAAACCTCTTTGTGGCCTATAAAAGAGAAAGACCACCTCATTTGTAACCATCCAAGTGTGGATAAAGCATTCGAGTTTTCTTGCTTCTTCTCTTGTGCACTTGTGCTCTTGTGTTCTTGTTCTCGTTCCCATTTCCACCACAGTTTTCTTAGAGTGAGGCTTACTTAGCTAGCTGTGAGGGGCGGCAAGAGGAGCTAAGGCCGCGCGCGACATAGTCAAGGGGACTAGTCCGTGACAAAATACTAACTACCCAGCCTCTTTTCCCCACGATCTCCTACTCCCGCTGCCGTCGCCCGCCGTGACTAGGAGTTCCACCGCCCTACCCGGTGTACATCCTCGTCCCCATGAGTTTCTCCTCCCATATTTCGCATGATCTACCGCCCATGATGAACCCTATCCAGGAAAGTATTACTAAAACTATTTTTGGTGTTATGCCGATATCATCTCCAATTCTTGTTTCCTCTAGTCTTCATGCGCCTCAAGAATCTGGCCATCTTGTGCCTAGTCCAGGTTTTGTGTCGAAGCTAGTTTCTAATCCCATCTAAGATCGTTGCAAGCCATCACATGCAGGGCAAGCGTTTGCTAAAATGCTTCACCGAAACCAGGGAATGACTCAATATATGCGGTCTTCAAACCCCTTATCTTTGAAGTTGGTTTTATGTTTGAAAGAGGATTTGTTCCTTTCTATCTCCCCAAAACAGAGGACATCACCTCTTTCTCGGTAAATTCCTGAAATGCTTCCAGCCAAAGCTTTGAGCAATTGTGGTTTTTGATCAAAGTTGCAGCAATGTAGATTCACGGTCAAAGTTTTTTAGGGTCAGCCAGCTCCTTCAGGTAAAATTCAGAAGTGGTGTGCACGTAAGATTTTGGGTGTGCACATAGTATTGATGTGCACAAAGCCAGAAGTGGCGTGCACTAAACAACGCCCTAAAATTATCAATGTTTTATTTAGGTGGTTGATATAAGCACACTCAAATCAGCTATTCTTACATCATAAATTAAGTCTTAAAATTAAAATTAGAAAACCCTACCTCTTCCTAACCGCACCCCCCCTGCGAACAAAGTCGCAGCTGCCTACCCCCCCCCCCCCCCCCCCCCCCCCCCCCCCCCCCCCCCCCCTCGCCGGAGCGCCGTTAGCCACCCTCGTACACGTCATTGGCCGTCCGAGGAAGTATAGCACAGATGGCCCCATGCCACTTGCCCTGACCACCGTTTCCCCCACCGCCGCAAGGTCTCCGGGTAATGGACGCTTTTCTTCGCCATCAGCCGGACAACCAAATCAAGACATCTCATTTTCCAGTGATCCCCGGAAGAAAGGAAGAGGAAGGCCTAGTGGCTCAGCGGGAAAGAAGTAGCAGAGGCTGGCTGACTCCTCACAATTTTAGTTTCGGTTTCTTTCTTTGTCCAGTTGTCTCTTCTGCAGTTCTGCAATGCTTGTTTGCAATTATTTTGTTCTTCAGCGTTCTTGGTGTGGTTGAGTTCTTACATGATTTGTAGTATGTCTTCTACTTGGGAAGGTTATATCATGGCTCACTGGGTGAACAAAAAGCAAAAAAAAATGCAATTTATTAGCACTAGGCTTTCCTTTTGTATAGATTTTGTACTGTATCTATTTGTTATTATGCATCATAAGTGCAAATAAGCAACATGAGCTTTGATTTTTTTTTTTTTTGGGAAGTTGCATAGGGCTAATGTCTAAAATGATTGTTTGATTATGCCTAAGGTGTTGTCTTATAACCTTGAGGTCACGGGTTCCTGGAAGCAGCCTCTTGCAAAAAAGCAGGATAAGGTTTGCCTACATTTCACCCTTGTGGGGGGACCCTTCCTCGGTTACTCGCTGCGCGGGGATGCTTTGTATTGTGCAGTTTTCATTTTCTTTCATTGATATTGAGATATTTACCCTGTGAATGAGTTAATTCATTGGTTTTTTTAACCTAATTAACAACTAAAAAACTAATAATTTAGGGCGACAAACAATCTTTTATTTGGCTGCGAACATCAAAAGGATGTATAAATATGAGTTTAGGAGTTGCATATATCAAGAGCAATGTTAAGTGCATGCTAATATTGGCTATGTGCACACTCAAAACCCTTGTAAAAAATACATTAAATCACTATTTTTTCGCCCCCCCCCCCCCCAGCTTGCACGACAAAACATTAGATTTTCTTTCTCGCTAAGCCTTCGTTCTCGCTAGTTTTTCTCCTCGTCGAACGCCGAAACCTCCTCACTACGCCGAAACCTCATCAACGACAAGCGCCTCCCTCTATTTCTCACACCGACGGACGACTCCCTTTGCTTCGCATGCCGGTATTCATGTCCCAACAACGCCTCTGTTTCTCATGCCGACGACCCCTATGTTGCTCACGCCGACAACCTCTTTCTCCTCCAGAACGCCAAAGACAGAATTTTGTCTCCTCCACGACGTGGACATTGTTCAGAATGAGGGAAGGTTGCTTCAATAGCTTAGGTTTTCATTCTTTTTACTGAATTTACTTTGCAGTAATTTCTCAATTTATTATGTATTTTACTGAATTTAACAGAGGGGCTCTCCTTGCAGTAGTTTGTATTTGCATGGTCAGAGACCCGGCTCTATTTTTGTGTATCTACAGACCAAATAAAAACTAATTTTCACTTTTTTTGCAAGTCAACATGGAATCACCACGTTCAATTTTGATAATTTTTGATGTAATTATTGTAATCTTAGGAATTATTGATGTAACAGAAGAATTTTACGTTCAATGTTTAAGTTGACATGTTAAATTTCATATTGTCCATTCAAAATTTAATGTGTGCCCATAAAATTTTTGATTGCAAATAACATTATTTTGTATGCACGTAATCATAAGCGGTGTGCACGTAACATTGCTCTATATCAAAAGGATGCGTATAATCAATTAAGGTATGCTAATATCAATCGTCTTTATTTATTTATTAGTTTATTTGTCTCATGCTAAAGGATTCAAATACTTAAAAATACATTGAGTAAAATAAATTAAATTTATTCATTTACTTCAAACAAAAAAACAGAATTTAACATAAATAATTTGCCAATTCAGCTGTCTAATTTGAACCGTTATTAAATAAATAAATAATTAAATAAATAAAGGAAGTTTTGAGTTTCATTCATGATTCTTATAGTAGACGTTGACCATGGGTTTATAGCTGGAATGTCTCATTCTAAATCGTGGGTACACTAATTTTAAATTTAGAATTATTTATTTTAATATATATATATAATTGGAATTATTAAAAAGACCTTTATTTAAAGAAGCAGTTCGATGACGACAGCAAGGCGCGTGAGGGTTAAAAGAGAGGCGTAACGGCGGCGGGAATCTCGTGATGACAGAAAGATCATATCAAATCATAGCCATTGAAAAGAGAATGATTGGAAAACGGGGGGAAAATACCTAATCGAGCCGTCGGTGATTTTGTCCCACACCATTGAATGCCCGGAGTTCGCCGGAGTTACCTTGTCCCAGTGGAGCGGCTTCATTCTCGGCCGATCCTTTCCGCCATCGGGGGCAAGTGGTGGTGCTCCGGATCGGCGTAATGGAGGTGGAGCGCCGGATTGCCTCGGCGGAGGTATAGGCGGTGGTGCGGGTCCCTTTTTGGCGGGCGGGGGAGGTGGAGGGGAGGGTGGTGGATGGGGTTTCGCCTGCGGCGGAGGCGGAGGAGGAGGCGGTGGTGGTGGGGTAGGCGCATGCGGGGCGGCCTCGACGGCGGCGGTGGAATGCCTCGCCTGGGAGGCGAACATCATGGATGAGGAATCAATGGGATTGGAAGATAGCAGTGGGATCTGTTGGCCACCATTTTCAGTCTTTCGCTGCCGAAGAGGGCTCTCCTCGGCCGGCGGGAGGCTGTATTCGCGGCGGGGAGATTGTCGGAGGAGGGTTTTGCAGTGATCGCAGTGCCTCGGCGCATCCACATCGAGGCTCCGCCAGTAGAGGACGTCGAGTCCGTTTTCGTCGCCGATAACGCTCTTGAGAGCAGGTTCCGGCTTGTGCTGAGAGTGCGTTACCGGTACGGGGGCATCCATGCGGGGATCCGCCCGGCGGCGCTTGACGGTGAATCGGTGGAAGGTGAAGAAGATGAGTCCGGACAGTGCGAAGCTGCTTGCGGCGGTCGCAATCACGGCGGCAGCTACTTTTTTATTCGTGGAAGAATTTCCCGGCGGGGAAGAAGGAGAGGAGGAGGCCGGCGGAGAACGCGAGGGAGGTGGAGGAGAGACGGAGAAGGCGGGAACGGCTGTGGATGGGAAGAAGGTCTGGATGTTTTGGGGAGGAGTGGATTGGAGAAGATGGCGCAGAGGAGGGGAAGAGAAAGAAGGCGGGAAGAGAGAGCAGAGAAGGAAGAATGACAGAGGAAGGCATAGATGGGCGGGTGAAGCCATGGCCGTGAGAATTTCAGAAAGAGGATTTAGGGTTCCGGTGAGAGGAAAAGGAAGAGAGAGCAGGATTTGTTGGATTTTAGGGTTAGACAGATTCTCCGACTTCGCTTAGAGCGAGCTGGGGGTTTTCAGGCAGAGTAGGTAGCCGCCTCGGCGGGGAACAGATCAACCAACATCTCCTGTAAGCTTCGCTGTTACATAAATAAATAAGCTGGTTGTTAACTGCAACTTGAAATTAGCTAATCGCAACCCAAAAAGTTTATATAATTTAACCACAAGCGCGGAGACTGACCCAGACGGAGTAAATGGAGCGAGGGAAAAAATTGACTTGGTTTTTAGGGTTTTTGGGTGCAGATAGCCAATTTTGAGTTGCAGTTAACAATCGTCGTAAATAAATGAACTAAGTTTGAGTAGGCCCAAAATATTGGCAATAGTACAAAAAGGTGCATGTATACCACATTAAAAACTATGTGTAAGTAGCTCAAAATCTTGCACACCATGCTTCATCCCTGCAAGTAACGAATAAGATTTGATATAATTTTACAAAAGAAAAAAGCGAGTAAGAAAGTTAGATCTTACCTACTTGTTAATGTATTTCAAAATTATATTTGGGTGTCGTTCAGATATCTGTTCGGGTGCTTCCGTATTGTGACATGTGACATAGTTACTTTTTATTGGAACCAAGGCTTTTTCTTTTATGCGCTTCTCGTTTTATTTATCTTCTTCGTATTAACTTTTCTCCTCTTCGTTCTTGTTCTGAAGCATTCTCCATTTTGCGCAAAGGATTGCGTCTCATTCTCCTCTATTTCTGCAAATAGAACGAGTTTCAGGCTTACGATTTTCGTAACAAAGATTAAAAAAAATGGAGGAAGACAAGGTATGTTTTATGCTTTTATAAATCAGGTTACACTTTCGTGTTGCTCCTCAAGTATTCCTAGAAAAAGCTCTTGTTTACCTCTTGCGAGGTTTTTTCGTTTTTGTTTGTTCATTGTAGAAATCATGTACAAATAAAGGAAGATCTCCACAAAGATCATATTTGATCTTCATGAAGATCAAATTTCATCTCTGTTGAATCACATTTTTCTCTACGGATCTCACAAATTATATGCATAGAATTCCGAAAATTATCTTCATTACGAGTACCGATGTATATCCAATAGTCGAAAGTGAAGAAGAAATTTACGAAATATATTGTCACTATGTGTGGATTTACCATTTGTAAAGAGCATAAATTATTTTGGCATGACACTAAAATTCTTAAGGCACGTGAATTTTGTTGCTTTAATGTCGGATTAAAAAGACCAAACAAGGTTACATATTCAAAATTCAAATTTCATTATTTGGAAACAAACAATTTGTCTGGCCATTGCAGTCAAATTTGTGTAGGAAATAACCATACTCTTGTCGGCGAAATTGAACATAACCTACTCCGCTAACATAGAAGTGTTACAAAAGAGAGCACTAGTATTTTAAGTCAATGACTGAAACTGGAATCGTAACCACTACGTATTGCTCTCTTTTTGATAAAGTAAGATGATCCCAAAACATGGGATTTACTAAAAAAGATGCATGTAATTTTATTAATAAGGCCGAAGATAAAAAAGAAAGATGGTGACAACGCCGCTAGTCTTTTGAAACTACTCAAGGAACGTCAAGTTAAATATAACATATTTTATTTTGATGTTCAAGTCGATGACCTGAACATGTTCAATTTTGTATGAATAGATGACCAAGATAAAATATATTATGATGATTCAACAATGTACTTATTTTCGACACTACTTACAGAATAAACATATATAATCTTGTGTGCGCTCTTTTTATTACGGTAAATCACTATTGATAGAATATAGTAATTGCTTTAGCATTTATAGTTGAACAAACAATAGAATCATTTACATGGTTGTTTGAAACATTTTTAAAATTTGTTTCTCGTGAGTAATCATTGACAATTTATACAAATCAGTCCCAAGCAATGATTATTAACATTGAGAATGTTTTGATAAAGAATCGACATCACTTTTTCAATTGCATATTGCTAAAAAGGTTCATTCTAAGGTTCATTCATTTAATGCAGATATTAACAGACAAACTTTATTTTACCCATGCATAAGCAAATGTGATACCGACAGAAAATTGGAAGTTTGTTGAAGTCAAATGATTATTCGTAACAACCTACAAGTTAACATGCGGTTGAATGCCCTTACAAAATTAAACAAAAGCGGGTCATAACTTTCAATAAGATGATTCTTGATCATGGTATATTCTTCACTCGGAGTAGTAATTTTTGTACAAATGGAAAATTGATTAGCAATTGTCGCAAGAATGAGCAAGAGGAGGATTTTAGATGCAAGCAAGGAAGTGTGCATGTTGATGTAAGAAATTGACTAATTTTCAAATAAGTCTCAAAGATGTAGACACGAACAATGTATGACAAAATGTATGAGGTTCTTAAACAAAGTGCTTTTGATTTATTGAAGAAGAGCATATGGTTAGTGAATTTTTTTGTTTTTTGGTCTTTAAATAGTGCAGTCGGGCCGAACATAATAAACATTGAATAGTAAAATTTAACATTATAACCTCGGAGATATATTGTTCTTGTTACAAGTTTGAAACTAATGAGATGTTATGTAGTCATGCAGTAGATGTTGTCTAATGGCATAGGCAACCATTTCTGTATAGTGTTTCAAATGCTCACATAAAATATCATTGAGAAAAATCAAGTGAGATTTTTTGCATTGTTTTCATCTCTCCTTTATAATGCTTGCTACCACGGGTGTGCATAAAAAATCGAAAACCGACAGAACCACCCCAACCGCCCAAACCAAACCGATTATACACCAACCCGAACAATTCGGTTCGGTTTCAATTTTCCTTTTCAAAAACTGAACCACACCGACGAATTAATAATTCAAGTAAAAATATTACCAATTATGATATTTAAACTATTGTTATTAACTAAATAATGCATATAAGTTATATCATTTGAGTGATTTCAATATTATTAAGATCTAAATAAAATTTTCAATGTATATATTCTATGCATCGAGAAGAAGTAAACAATATTTTGAGTTCATTTTTTTATATTTTTTTTTACTCGTATTTACAATAAAAATATTCCACTATATATTTTTCATGCAGCATGAGTCGTTAACTACAATACATCATTTGCAAAGATAGTTTAACGACACTTCTATTTTTAATTAGCATAGTTTTTTTAAAAATTTCTTTCAGATATTATGTTCAATTTTTTTTAGGCGATTGTTATCCGAACTACTGTTTTGGCTATCCGCACTTTTTTTGTATGAGTTATCATGCGCCTTTTGGAAATATGTTTTGTACGTGCATTTTTAGGAAAAGTGATCAACACGAAAGTTGTAGATCTCATCGAGATCTACAACTTTCGTGTTGAACACATTTCCTAAAAATGCATGTACAAGACGTATTTCCAAAAATTCATTATAGTTACGCACATGTTTCAATCAGGGCGGCAATACGTCTTGTGCGTGCATTTTTAGTAAAAGTGATCAACACGAAAGTTGTAGATCTTGATGAGAGATCTACAACTTTCGTGTTGAACACTTTTACTAAAAATGCACGCACAAGCCGTATTCCAAAAAGGCGCGTAATTGTTAAATTTTTGAAGTGGAAGTGAATTTGAGCTGGGCGGTCTGCGGATTGGAAACCACAGAGACCGCGCGGTCTGCGTTGGTTCTCTGGTCGGTTTTGTCTCAGCGGTTTGTTCTGAGCGGTCTAATCTGGGAGACCGCCTCTTCTGTCCGGGCGGCTTGCGCGGTTTGGTCTGGCGACTTGTCCTAAGTCGGCCAGATGTTCTTGGTCTGTTTTCTTTGGAAGAAGACCGGGCGGTCTGCTTGTTGAGACCGCGGTGACCGGGCGGTTTGGTTGTAACCGCAAGGTTTAATAAGGGAGTTGTGAGCTATGCTGAGCTCGGGCGGTCTGCTTTGCGAGACCGCTCGCGATCTGATGGGCGGTTATTGTATCCCGGTTTATGCGGTGACGACATCCATCTGTCCGCCTATAAATAGGGGTGCAGGGTCCGTCATTAATAACAAGAACTGTAAGAACCAAAGTTAGCTTGATTGTGCCGGTCTCTCTTTGAGGTTGTGCGGTGTGAGATCTTTGTCTGACCGGTTTCTGTGTTCGCAGGTTAGCGGCTTGCAGCTCGCGGTCAGCTTGTCTCCTTCTTCCAGTTTTGAATAAACCAATCTGGGCGGACTGTGTTTAGGTGTTCACGGTCTGTGCAGCGGACTCAGTTGATCAGGCAGTCTTAAGTGGCCAGGCGGTCTTGAGTTGCGGTCTATCGCAGGTTGCAGTTCTTCGTTCAGAGTTCGCGGGTTCTTCTTTGATCAAGACTGTGCGGTCTGGGCGATCAAGAAGTGCGAACTGTTTGTTTTCAGCAGTGGAATAAAGTAGCAAGTTGGCGGTCTGTGGTTGCGGTCTGACAGGTGCGGTCTGTACTCTTTTCGCGCAGTCTCAGCTGTTGAATCCGAAATCGCACCTCCGAAGGAAATCGGAGGCTGCGGGCTGCCGGTTACTTTTTGGTTAGAAAGAGAGAGACCGCTGGCAGCGGTCAAGGCCAGACTTCGCCCGTCACGGCGAATGCCACTCCTGTGACGGGCTTTCCTTTGATTAAGAAGAAGCGGTTACAGCGGGTTACAAGTGCAGGAAAGCAGAAGTCGGCCGGTCAGACAGGTCGCAAGACGGGAAACTCGAGACCGCAGCTCAAACAAGCGAGCTCCTGGATTCGAGTGTCTGTGCCTTGGGAACGTCGACGCCCCCTATTTATAGGCTCGGGGGCCTGCGCGAACGGGCAGGGATAAAATAACCGCCTGCCCGGGTACAGGAGAATCGGGCAGGCGGTGACAGGATACAGAAAGGAGAAAAGAAAGAAGTCGTTCGGCTTGGCGGCTTGCGCTTGCGATCTGTCTCGCAGAGGGGCTGAAGATGCTGCGACCGAGACGATGATGCCACCCGGGCGGTCTCCGATTTGAGACTGCGACTTGTCTTCTTGGACTTGGTCTTGCTGATCTTCATGGCGCAACCCGGGCGGTCTCCGACTTGAGACCGCGGCTTGCCTTTGGGGCTAGACCTTGCTGGGATTCATGGCGCAACCCGGGCAGTCTCCGACCTGAGACCGCGGCTTGCCTTTGGGACTAGACCTTGCTGGGCTTCATGGCCCAACCCGGGCGGTCTCCGACCTGAGACCGCGGCTTGCCTTTGGGACTTGGTCTTGGAAATCTTCAATCTCTGGAGGCGATCTGAATTGTGTCAGACTGCCCGGTTTGTGCTGGTTGGTACTAATGGATCGTGTCAAATCTGAACCGAGCGGCTTGTATCCTCAGACCGCCCGGTCTGCGAGTAATGCTATTCGGAAGCGGTCTTCTGGGTAAACAGTTGGTACTAATGGATCGTGTCAAATCTAAACCGAGCGGCTTGTATCCTCAGACCGCCCGGTCTGCGAGTAATGCTATTCGGAAGCGGTCTTCTGGGTAAACATCAGCGGCTTCCGTCCGGCTTGTCTGTTCGCGCGGTCTGGCGGTCTCAGGATGTCAGGTCGCTGCAGCTTGTTTTACCTTTGTGTTGTGTGCTTCTCTCCTCCGTGATTCTTATGAATCATGTCTCGCCATGTATACCTCGCATTGTGAAGAGATAGTTAATGGCATAACACTATTCGTTCTTCTCATTGTCATTGTTGTGCTACACTTGTGAAAGGATTTGTGAAGTGTGTTCCGCATTTTTTTCACTTCACCTTCGGACCTCAATTTTTTCAACATGATATCAGAGATAGGTTGCTGAGGTTGCGAAGCAGAAATTGCTGATACTTCTCTCGGGTTTCTCAAGTGGTTTGCAATCGGTGTGATAGCAATGGAAGGAGGATATGCTAGATGTCTTGGTATTGAGCTCCTTACGCAGACTAACTTTAAGAAGTGGAAGTCTTGCATGGAGAGCTATCTTCTTGGCGAGGAATTATGGGAGGTAGTAGGAGGAGAAGCAAGACGTACAAGCTGTTGTTCCTGCTGATGGGAATGTTGAGCTCGTGAAGGCTTGGAGAAGAACGAATGCTAAGGCGAAGTTCACTCTCAAGAGAGCTATCATTCCAGAGTTGTTTGATCACATCATCGGGTGTGGATCAGCTGCTGAGATTTGGACAGCCTTGGATGGCTTGTTCAATAAAACGAATATAGCGAGGCTACAGTTTTTGGAAAATGAGTTGGCGAAAGCAACTCAAGGAGATTTGTCTATCTCAACGTTCTTCTTGAAGATGAAGAACCTCTGCGCAGAGATATCGGCTTTGGACCCGGATGAGCCTATCTCGGAAGCTAAGCTGAAGAGGCACATAATCCGCGGCTTGCGGAGGGAGTATGTGGCCTTTGTTACTTTTGTTCAAGGCTAGGCCAATCAGCCTTCGTTGCTGGAGCTGGAGAACTTACTTGCTTAGCAAGAAAGTTTGGCTAAGCAAATGGCTGGGATGTCTGTCTCTGGGGGAGAAGGCGAGGTTCTCTTTTCTGGGAAGAAGAAGAGATGGGACAAGAAAAAGAAGACATCTGGAGATGATGGTCCGTCTACTTCATATCAGCAGGAGAGGAGCTATGCTCCTAAGCGTGAGGGGAAGAAGCAGGAAGGACCTAGATGCTTCAGGTGCAATAAGGTTGGTCATTTCAAAAGGGACTGCAAGGTCAATCTTTAGCCAGGGCATGCTGCAGGAAAGGAGGAGGCTGGTTCCAATTCTGAAGGTAGTTGGGGTGGTGGAGGTGCATTCATGACGGACACGTGTGTTCGGGCTATGACTTCCATCAACTATCAAGATGATTGGATAGTGGACTCTGGGTGTGGTCATCACCACACCGGGGATGAGTCGAAGTTCTCCTCGTTGCAGACAATACAGGTAATAACGCTATCATTACGGCTGATGATACTGTTCATGCAGTTGAGAAGGAGGGTGTGGTTTTATTGAACGATGATAGAGGTACTCTTACGTTGAAGAGTGTCTATCATGTTCCGGGGATGAAGAAGAACCTCTTCTCGGTGACCAATGCGGTGGACGCTGGCTATCACGTTATGTTTGGTCCAACAGAAGTGAAATTTCTCTGAAACGTTTCAGCGGTGAAAGCTGAGGTCACTCATGCTGGGAGACGGGTGAAAGACTTGTTTGTTCTTTCAACAAGTTCTTATGTTGATAAGATGATGGTGTTGGATCGTATGACGCCCTTAGAGGGGGGGGGGTGAATAAGGGTGTGTTTAAATTTGTAATTTTTACTTAATAATTTTAAGACAATTTCACTTTAATAAAAGTTTCTTAAAAATTAATTTTACAACAATGCAATTTTTGTATAACACCAAGCACAAATTTTTAAGATAAAAATTTAAGCAAACAAATTTGCGATTAGTGAAAAGATCATAATTTTATTTATCATGAAATTTGCATACAAATAAAAATGATCTTAACAATGCTTAAGATCAAGGCACAATGATAAAATGGAAATACAATATTTTGATTTACCAATCCTTCTCCCAAGGATCGGAAGGCTATCGCTTGTCTTTCCCAAGACCAAGCCCAAGCCTAACCTCTAGATCTTCTCAAGATCTAGACGTAGCGCACAAGGCCACGATTTCCCACCAAGCCACGCAAGGACTTGGACGCTCCACACAAGGAAGCGATTTTCCCCTAAGCCGCGCAAGGACTTAGACGCCGCACGCAAGACGACGATTTCTTCCCCAATACAAAATGAAATATGAGTAAATGAAATACAATATGAAAAAGTCAACTCCCTAGAAATTCAGATCTCTGAATGGATTGTTGAAGCCTCGAGATGATCGTTGATGGAGTAGCGCGCCCGATCTCGTCTTCAATCTTCAATCCTTCTTTGCACAATTAGGAGTTGAGGAGGTTCTGGAGCTCTCTGGTTCGTATGCACTCAGGTAGGGACTGGAAATCTCCAAAGCTTGGAATGCACGAACCAAAGGCACCATTTTATAGACTTTTACTGTCGCCTGGGCGACAGTCACTGTCGGAAATTTCCGACAGCGCCAAACTGCCTCGGTCGTGCCGTCGAGCCGTCGTGTGGGCAGTTGCTGGAATCGTGGAGCTGTCGCTGGGGCGACATCGATGTCGGATTTCCGACAGCGCAAAACTGCCGCTGTCGTGGGTGAAGTCGTGGGCAGTTGGTGGAATCGTGGAGCTGTCGCCTGGGCGACATCGATGTCGGAATTCCGACAGCGCAAAACTATCTTTCGTTGATCTGCCGTGGAGGGAAGTAGTTGTAACTTCTCTGCTGTCGCCTGGGCGACAGTGGCTGTCGGAATTTTCCGACAGTGAAATTTTCCCACATGCAATTTTAGCTCCAGCAGCAATGTGAATATCACATACCTGTTATCTGCACACCATTAATGAAAATAGAATCAAATACAAAAGGGACTTTGTTATTATCAAACCGGAGGAGTGCGAAACGCATGCTCCAACAATCTCCCCCTTTTGATAATAACAAATCCGTATAAAAAGAAAACATGTCTATTTAGATTGTTGATTTTAGACATTTGGTGTGTGCACAAATATAACATGATATATTTCTCTTAAAATAAATAATCTCCCTTGATATATTTCTTTTAAAATAAATACTCTCCTTTTAGGTGAAGGCTCCCCCTAAATGAATGCTCCCCCTAAATATATGCTCCCCCTTAATATATGCTCCCCCTTAATATATGCTCCCCCTTAAATATATGATGTAATGTGTAGGTGGAATATTTAGGAGTGATAGATTTGTGATTTTTCTTTTTATACTTTAAATTCTCCCCCTTTGGTATTAGCAAAAGTGAATATTAAATAAAAGAGTAGCTTTTAAGGGATAGGATATAGAATTGTAGAGTAAGCGGAAGCAATTTGATGGTAATAATTGAAGTCCATGAAATAATAGGAATATGCCATAGTATGAATAAGCCCATGAAGTGACGGTATAGCCATATGAAGTATATGAAAGAAAATAACTTCAATATGAGTAAGGTCATTTGAAAGTATCAGAGAAAGACACAATAGTCTATAGATATATGGAATATTTTCGGTCCAATTCTCATGAGATGAATGTTTATATAACATAATGATGTGTAAATGTGATACTTAGATCAAACATATGAAGTTATTTACATGATCATTAAAATGTATAACATAATAAAAGCATATAAAGGCAACTTTGACGTCGAAGATATAGCACAGGATGAATAGAAAACCATGTTTCTTTTGCACAAGACACTTTACAATTCTTTCCAAGGTGCTTAACCTCACAATGCTCATTAAGACTTATCAGGAGGGTAAGTAGTGCTTGGTGGAGTATCCTTGTCGTTATTTTAATTTTTTTTTTGTTTTATCACAGATGTTGTGATATCGTAATTTTGATATATTGAAATTTTTTTTTGTTTTTTTTTTTAAATTGACCAAGGATCTCCGAATTCACTTGAATCGCAAAAGATGGTGTATATTTTGTTGTGCTAACAAATCAATGTTGAAAGTTGTATTTAAGAAATGCTATTGTATTATGTGAAAACAAATATGATCCATGTATATTTTAAATAAAACGACATACGTATTGATCAAAAGAAGTGAACGTGATAGTTCATTATGATAGATAAACAATTTCTCATACTTAGAGGCATGCGAAAACAATTTCCAATGGTCTATACAACTAAGTAGAAGTGTCAATACGATGATAGCTTGGAAATGAAATCATATAAACATGTAAGTCATTTTTTTTTTTTGAATAAATAACACATGGTTTGTCATCAATTCATGAGGTGAAGCATTAATAATGACATATAACTATTGTAAATCATCAAAGGGACCCAGAATTGAAGTTTTTACAAAAATTGGAGCTGTCGGAAATTTCCGACACTCACTGTCGCCTGGGCGACAGCCAAAAGTATAAATAAGGCTGGGGACCGAGTCAAAACACATTGTGCATCATTTCCTGGAGTGAAAAACGAGAGGAAGGCTGTCGGAAGTCGGCGACAACCCTAGATCCAAGGTATGGGTTTTTTTTTTTTGATTTTGTGTTTTTAACTCCAAATTTTTAGGGCTTTTTAATTTTGATAGTAGAGAAGAAGGAAAAAATAGTTTTCATGTTGATTTTTGATTAATGGTGGAGGTTTAGAAATTTTTGATTTGAATAAAATGTAGATCTAGTTTTAAAACTATAGGATCTTGGTGGATCTTTGCTTAAATGTCTAGCTTTGTGAAATTTCTCTTGATTTTGTGATAAAGGTTTTCATTTGTGTATTTGCAAAAAAATTTTGTAGATCTAGGTTAGAGAAGAAGATGGAAGATGTTGAATAGTGAAAGATTTGTATAATTTAAAAAAAATAGATTAAAATTTTTTTTTTTTTAAAACTTGATGTTGAAATAACATTTAGTATGAGTAGATCGGGAAGTTTTAGGAAAAATTCTGAGATAAAATCACTTGGAGGGCTGTCGGAAATTTCCGACAGCCACTGTCGCCTGGGCGACAGTGTTCCAGTGCACAATAAAAAATCTGTTTTAAGCAAAATTTTTGTATTTTATTGTAGAATGGCTTCCAGCTCCAAAGCTCGAAAGAGTACTTCGGAAGATGCACATACTTCATATCAAGTTTATTCCGGAGTGGAGAAGGCTATTGTTGGGGTGTCCAAATACATCGAATTTGATTTGCCAAAACATGATCATATTTATGATCGTCTTGCGAAGGCAGGTATTCTCTCAATAATCTCACCAGAGGGGTTTTCATCCTTTTTAATTCGTGAATTTTATAACCATTTGGAAGACCCAAATGTTACGGAATTGGATGGAGGTGTGAGATCAAGGATCCAAGGTCAACATGTGGAAATAACACATGTTGATCTACGAGAGGAATTTGGACTAGTGATGAGTGAGAATATGCCTGATATAGTGGAGAATTATCGGAAGGATAGAGATTGGACCCTAGTAAACATGAGTTTACATGGGAATCAGAAGAAAACTCTTACCACTGAAGTTACCTCACTTACACCGGATGCTTACTTAGTCCAAGATATATTAAGGAATTCGGTGATGTTGAAGAGTGGAGACACAAGAAGCATTACTGCGCAGTTGACCCTCTTTACGTACTATATTATGGAGGATGAGCCTTTTGATATGGCAGACTTCATACTATCCCAGATTAGGTATACGTACAGATTGAAACATCCAAGATGGGTGAAGGTGCATACGCTGCCAATGGGGTTGGTAATTCAGCGTGTACTTTATAAGAAGTATGGATGGATTGTGCAAGACTCGTATTTTGATGATTGTTATCCGGAAATTTATTTCACGGGTTCAATGAAAGGGAAGAAGCCGCTTAGAAAAGCTCAACCGGGAATTGAGATTAGAGAGCCGAGCATTTCTAGGGCAGGATCACTAAGGGAATCCATTGATGATTTGCGTGATTCGTTAGAGGATCACAAAAAGGAAGTGAAAAAGGATCGTAGTCGAATGCAGAAATTTATGAAGTTTCTTGTCAAAGGTCTGAAGTTGAAGCCAACGCCGGAGGAGGAGGCAGAATGGCAAGTTCCGGACGAGGAGCCGCCACGCCAATCGGTGAGGCAGACTCGCCGTGGCAAAGCCGTGAGACGAGGACCTCCAGAAGATTGTCCAGAGAGCAGCGGGGCTGGTTATGAAGATTCAGAGTAGGTTTGTGTTGCTGCTGCTGCTGGGAGATGTCGGAAAATTCCGACATCCACTGTCGCCTGGGCGACAGTGAACTTCTTTTAAATTTCTGTTTTTGTTTAATGAACTTGATCCTTAAGTTGTTTCTACTGTTTTTATTTGAACAATATTGATGTAATATGAATGATGATGAATTTTGTTAAAGTTTTTGATGTTTTGGTTTTTATATTTTTGGCATTTTTGTATTTACATTATTTATGTTTTGTGACAATAAAATTTTTTTTTTTTGTTATAGGCTTTAAAAAGTGATATATTCATTGTGAAATGTCTAGAATTCCCAATTCTAGCCTAAGCATAGAAAAACGGGAATCCGGTAAAGGTTTAGTGAATATATCCGCTAGTTGATTATCCGTGCCTATAAATGAAATTTTTATGTGGTTATTTTTAATATGATCTCTAATAAAATGATGTCTCACATCAATATGCTTAGATCTTGTATGATGGACCGGGTTGTGTGTTAAATCAATTGCACTTTTATTATCACACCATAATTCAATAGTTTGTTGTTTAATATTAAAGTCTTCTAAGGTTTGTTTCATCCAAAGGGCTTGTGCACAACAACTACCCAGTGCGATGTATTCGGCTTCGGTGGTTGAGAGGGCAACAGAATTCTGTTTCCGACTCGACCATGAAATGAGTGAAGGGCCTAAAAAGTGACAAGTGCCACTAGTGCTTTTCCTATCTAGTGAACAACCGGCGTAATCAGAATCAGAATAACCAAAAAGTGTAAAATCATCGCTATGAGGATACCACAAACCAAGTTTAGATGTGCCAATTAAATATCTAAAAATTCTTTTTACCGCTTTTAAATGTGATTCTTTGGGATCGGCTTGAAATCTAGCACATAAACAAACTGAAAACATAATATCCGGTCTAGAAGCAGTTAAATATAAAAGTGAACCTATCATGCCTCTATATAAAGTTTGATCTATTGATATTCCAGTTTCATCTTTTCCTAATTTTAAAGATACACTCATAGGAGTATTTGCTTGTTTGAGATTTTCAAATCCAAATCGTTTTAAGACATCATGAATATATTTTGATTGGTTAATAAAAACTCCATCATGTTTTTGAACAATTTGAAATCCTAAGAAATATTTTAATTCCCCTACCATACTCATCTCAAATTCACTTTCCATCATTTTTACAACATAGTTACACAACTCTTCATTAGTGGCTCCAAAAATAATATCATCAACATAAATTTGTAAAACAATTAAATCATCATTTACTTGCTTAATGAAGAGTGTACAATCAACACCACCCATTTTAAAACCATTTTGTAATAAATATATAGTCAATCTATCATACCATGCTCGTGGTGCTTGTTTTAAACCATACAAAACTTTTAGCAATCTATATACGCGATTAGGAAATTTTTCATTTATAAATCCTGGGGGTTGTTCAACATAAACTTCTTCTTTAATCAACCCGTTTAAGAATGCAGTTTTAATATCCATTTGCAATAATTTAAATCTTTTATGGCTAGCAAATGCAACAAAAATTCTAACTGCTTCCAATCGTGCTACGGGTGCAAAAGTTTCATCAAAATCTACCCCTTCAATTTGATTATATCCTTTCGCTACAAGCCTAGCTTTGTTTCTAGTGACCCTAGAGTCACTATCTAATTTGTTTTTGAAAATCCATTTGACTCCTACCACTGGATGATCACTAGGTCTATCAACAAGAATCCAAACTTTATTTCTTTCAAATTGATTAAGTTCTTCATTCATAGCTAGAAACCAAGATTCATCATTTAAAGCGGTGGCAACATCTTTTGGTTCGATATTTGAGACAAAACATAAATTTGAAAAGGTTTCATTTAAACTAGAATGCGTACGTACCCCACATAATGGTTCTCCAATAACAAGTTCTTGCGGATGATCTTTTGAGAATTGTAGCTCGGTTGGAGGTACATACCCTTCTCTTTCTTCTTCTTCTCTATCTTCTTCTCCTCTTTCTTCTTCTCTTTCTTCTCCTTTTTCTTCTTCATTTTCTCCAAGTTCTTCTTCATCATTCTCCACCGAGGGAAGGAGTTCATCTTCTTTTCCTGTAATTTTCCTTTCTACACATGAAGCAAACTCATCAAACCTAACATGAATAGATTCTTCAATTATTTTTGTTCTCTTATTATAAACTCTATAGGCCTTGCTAGTTGAAGAATAACCAATGAAAATTCCTTCATCACATTTTTCATCAAATTTTCCTAAGTTATCTTTTGTATTCAAAATAAAGCATTTACAACCAAAAACTTTAAAGTAAGATACATTTGGTTTTCTTTGAAAATAAATTTCATAAGGAGTTAATTGTAATGTGGGACGAATCATGACACGATTAATGATATAACATGCCGTACTAACTGCTTCGGCCCAAAAATATTTTGGCAATTTAAATTCACAAAGCATAGTACGTCCTAATTCTTGGAGTGTTCTATTTTTCCTCTCCACTACACCATTTTGCTGTGGTGTGCGTGGAGCGGAAAATTCATGTTTTATCCCAAAATCATTACAATATGAAATAAATTTTTCATTATCGAACTCTCCTCCATGATCTGATCTAATGCATTTTACCTTCAGATCAACTTCATTTTGAATACGTGAAATTAGTTTTACAAATTCATCAAAGGCATCAGATTTTGAATATAAAAACAAAGTCCAACAAAATCTAGAATAATCATCAATAATAACAAACGTATATTTTCTACCTCCTAGACTTTGTGTAGAAATTGGACCAAACAAGTCCATATGTAATAAATTCAAAGGTCTAGTGGTAGAAATGACATTTTTGCTTTTAAAAGATGATTTTGTAAATTTTCCCTTTTGGCATGGTGAACATAATGAGGATAGCTTTCCATTCAAATTTGGTAATCCTTTTATTATTTTATTTTTAGAAAGCTTTACTATGCGTTTAGCACTAGAATGTCCTAGTCTCCTATGCCATAATTCAAGTTCATCATTCTTTGAAATGAAACATTTAAGTGTAGAATGAGATAAATCATGAAAAGTGATTGTATAGACATTGTTTATTCTTGGTGCAGTAAGTACGATTTCGTTTGTTTTAGAATCAATAATTTTGCAAAGGTTTGAGCTAGAGTCAAATAAAACATTTAGATTTTTATCACATAGTTGACTAATAGAAATTAAATTATGTTTCAAACCTTTAACATATAAAACATTTGAAATTTTAAATTCTTCGTTACCTACTACTCCAATGCCTTTGACTTTACCCTTTCCATTATCTCCAAATGTCACTGTTCCACTTTTCTTCATCTCCAGGCTAAGGAACTTTGATTTATCACCCGTCATGTGTTTTGAACATCCAAAGTCCAAATGCCACACGTCTTTCTTGTTCCTAGCCTGCACGCATACCTAAAAAGATGATGAGAGTAAAGATCTGGTTACCCAAGTGGTCGATCCCATTGTATAGGTGGACGCCTTAGGTACCCAGATTTGTTTAACAGTAGCTTTTCCTTTCTTCCAACATGAGCCCGAGATGTGACCAAATCGATGACATTTGGCACACACAATGAATGGTGAGGAACCATTTTTCAATGGTTTCTCTGGACTCTTGCTGGTGGAAGCATCTTTATGTGTGGACTTAGAAAAATTTGTATTTTTAGAAATAAGATTTCAGAACCTGCTCTGATACCACTTGTTGGATCGTATGACGCCCTTAGAGGGGGGGGTGAATAAGGGTGTGTTTAAATTTGTAATTTTTACTTAATAATTTTAAGACAATTTCACTTTAATAAAAGTTTCTTAAAAATTAATTTTACAACAATGCAATTTTTGTATAACACCAAGCACAAATTTTTAAGATAAAAATTTAAGCAAACAAATTTGCGATTAGTGAAAAGATCATAATTTTATTTATCATGAAATTTGCATACAAATAAAAATGATCTTAACAATGCTTAAGATCAAGGCACAATGATAAAATGGAAATACAATATTTTGATTTACCAATCCTTCTCCCAAGGATCGGAAGGCTATCGCTTGTCTTTCCCAAGACCAAGCCCAAGCCTAACCTCTAGATCTTCTCAAGATCTAGACGTAGCGCACAAGGCCACGATTTCCCACCAAGCCACGCAAGGACTTGGACGCTCCACACAAGGAAGCGATTTTCCCCTAAGCCGCGCAAGGACTTAGACGCCGCACGCAAGACGACGATTTCTTCCCCAATACAAAATGAAATATGAGTAAATGAAATACAATATGAAAAAGTCAACTCCCTAGAAATTCAGATCTCTGAATGGATTGTTGAAGCCTCGAGATGATCGTTGATGGAGTAGCGCGCCCGATCTCGTCTTCAATCTTCAATCCTTCTTTGCACAATTAGGAGTTGAGGAGGTTCTGGAGCTCTCTGGTTCGTATGCACTCAGGTAGGGACTGGAAATCTCCAAAGCTTGGAATGCACGAACCAAAGGCACCATTTTATAGACTTTTACTGTCGCCTGGGCGACAGTCACTGTCGGAAATTTCCGACAGCGCCAAACTGCCTCGGTCGTGCCGTCGAGCCGTCGTGTGGGCAGTTGCTGGAATCGTGGAGCTGTCGCTGGGGCGACATCGATGTCGGATTTCCGACAGCGCAAAACTGCCGCTGTCGTGGGTGAAGTCGTGGGCAGTTGGTGGAATCGTGGAGCTGTCGCCTGGGCGACATCGATGTCGGAATTCCGACAGCGCAAAACTATCTTTCGTTGATCTGCCGTGGAGGGAAGTAGTTGTAACTTCTCTGCTGTCGCCTGGGCGACAGTGGCTGTCGGAATTTTCCGACAGTGAAATTTTCCCACATGCAATTTTAGCTCCAGCAGCAATGTGAATATCACATACCTGTTATCTGCACACCATTAATGAAAATAGAATCAAATACAAAAGGGACTTTGTTATTATCAAACCGGAGGAGTGCGAAACGCATGCTCCAACAAATGGCTAATGACAACGCTGCTATCTGGCATGAAAGGCTTGGGCATGTTGGAATGGATAAGCTGAAAGTTATGGCGGGAAGAGGCCTGGTGAAAGGTCTGCCTAGCTTGTTATCTTTCGGGGATGGTCATGTTTGTGCAGGTTGTCAGTTTAGTAAAGCTCAGCGCTTTCCATTTGACAAATCACAAAGCAGATGTAAAAGACCATTGGAGTGCATCCATGGTGATCTGTTTGGACCTACCAATACTGCCAGTCTTGGAGATAGCAGGTATATGCTGATTTTGGTTGATGACTTCACCAGATATACCTGGGTATATTTTCTAAAGGAGAAGTCGGAGGCGTTCGAAAAGTTTGTGGAGTTCAAGGAGCTGGTGGAAGGTCGGCTAAACCTGCGGGTGAAGAAGTTCAGAACAGACAATGGAGGGAAGTTTACCTCCAAGGAGTTCTTTAACTTCTGCAGGAAGCATGACATCCAAAGGGAGCTTTCTTGTGCTCACACTCCACAACAGAACGGAGTTGCAGAGCGGAAGATCCATCATCTGACGGAGACCTGCAAATGTTGGCTTCATGCCAAGAATATTCCTAAGTCCTTTTGGGCAGAGGGTATGTCTTGTGCAGCTTCTGTTATCAACCGGATGCCCCTCAGTCCCATTAACATGAAGACCCCTCATGAGTTGATGTTTAAGGAGAAGCCAAGCGTGAAACACTTTCGAGTGTTTGGTTCTACCTGATATGTGCATGTTCCGGATGCCCTTCGAACGAAGCTAGATGCTAAGGCAAGGAAGCTATTCTTCGTCGGTTATGATGACCGGAAGAAAGGGTGGAGATGCATGGATCCCGAGACATGGAGATATGTGGTCTCTAGGGATGTGGTATTCGACGAGCTGACGTCATACCAAGATAGCTCTTCTGTTGAGTTACAAGGAAGCAGGGTAGATGGTGGACCAGAGGAAGCTGCAAGAGAAGCTCTGGTGGAGTTGCATGTTTCTCCAGGTGCTCCAGGTATTTCTAGCTCTGGATCAGGTGCTTCGGGTTCTGGAAGCAGGGGGAGCGAGGCTTCATGTCTACCCGAGAAGAGAGCTAGTCCAGAAGCTGCAGTGGAAGAGGTGGTTCAGAGTCAAGCTCTGAGGAGGTCCAAGAGGACAATTATTCCACCTGATCGGTATACGGGCGGGAACTTGGTGAGCTTTGTCTCATGTTTCTTCGCAGGTCCCCTGGATGAGAGAGAGTCATCTTGTTATGAAAATATCGTTGAAGTCAAGGAGTGGGAAGGAACCATGGATGAAGAGATGGCTGCTCTCAGGAAGAATGAGACTTGGGACTTGGTGCCTAAGGTTGAGGGTGTTACTCCGGTGACTTGCAAGTGGGTTTTCAAGTTGAAGAAGAAGGCTGACGGAAGTATTGAGCGGTACAAGGCTCGTCTTGTAGCTCGAGGTTTCTCTCAGAAGTATGGGGAAGATTATGAAGAAACGTTTAGCCCCGTTGCCAAGATGACTTCGGTCCGTGTGGTGATCGCATTGGCATCTTGCCAAGGGTGGAAGATTTGGCAACTCGACGTGAAGAACGCTTTCTTATATGGCGAGATTGACAAGGATATCTTCATGGATCAGCCACCTGGGTATGTATCCGAAGAGCACCCAAGATATGTTTGTAAGCACAAGAAGGCTCTTTACGGCTTGAAAGCAAGCGCCTCGGGCGTGGTATGGGAAGATCGCAGAATACCTCCAGTTCTGCGGATACTTTGCTTCTGATTCAGATTCGAGCTTATTCGTAAAGAAGACGGGGGAACTTCAGGTCTTGGTACTGCTGTATGTTGACGATATGATCGTCACGTGAAATTCTGAGATGGAGGTAGCTAGACTTCGTGCTGAGCTAGCTATCAGATTCGAGATGAAGGATTTGGGTGAGCTCCACCATTTCCTTGGGCTCGAAGTGGAGAGGAAAGAGAGCGGTATGCTCGTTTCCTAGAAGGGCTATGCGGATCGAATCGTGAAGAGATTCGGCATGGAAGGGGGGAAGAGCAGCTCTACTCCACTGGAGGTTGGAGTTCATCTTCGTCGAGATGAAGGGATGGTTCTTACCGATCCTTTGGTGTTCCGGGCTTTGGTCGGAAGCTTGATATACTTGACGATCACGAGGCCAGATATTGCTTATGCAGTTGGAAGGGTGAGTCGGTTTATGGCAGAGCCTCGGAAGCCTCATCTTGTGGCGGCTAGGAGTATATTGAAGTATGTCAAATCCACCTCGGATTTGGGTCTCTTCTACGGGAGAGACTCGGGTTTTTGCTTGTACGGTTACATGGACGCTGATTATGGAGGAGATTCGGATGATCGAAGATCGACGTCTGGATACGTCTTTATGATGGGCTCTCCAGCTATATCATGGTGCAGCAAGAAGCAGGATTTTGTGTCTGTCTCTACCACGGAAGCGGAGTACAAAGCTTCGGCTTTGGCGGCTCAGGAAGCCATCTGGCTTAGGAGGCTTGTAGAGGACATTCATAGGGAGGTGGGAGGCCCTACTCTGCTACGTGATGACAACGAGAGTGCTCTCAAACTGGTGAACAATCCAGTTTGTCGCGCGCATACGAAGCACATAGAGATTCATCATCATTTCATTCGTGAGAAGGTTGGAGGGATCTCTGATTGTGAAGCATGTGCAGAGCAAAGAGAACGTTGCTGACATATTCACTAAACCGCTGGCGACGGGACCTTTTGGTCGGTTGCGGAGTTTGCTTGGACTGACTTCCACTTCCCACTTCAAGGGGGAGTGTTAAATTTTTGAAGTGGAAGTGGATTTGAGCTGGGAGGTCTGCGGATTGGAGACCGCAGAGACCGCGCGGTCTGCGTTGGTTCTCTGGTCGGTTTTGTCTCAGCGGTTTGTTCTGAGCGGTCTGATCTGGGAGACCGCCTCTTCTATCCGGGCGGCTTGCGCGGTTTGGTTTGGCGACTTGTCCTAAGTCGGCCAGATGTTCTTGGTCTGTCTTCTTTGGAAGAAGACCGGACGGTTTGCTTGTTGAGACCGCGGTGACCGGGCGGTTTGGTTGTAACCGCAAGGTTTAATAAGGGAGCTGTGAGCTATGCTGAGCTCGGGCGGTCTGCTTTGCGAGACCGCTCGCAATCTGATGGGCGGTTATTGTATCCCGGTTTGTGCGGTGACGACATCCGTCTGTCCGCCTATAAATAGGGGTGCAGGGTCCGTCATTAATAATGAGAACTGTAAGAACCAAAGTTGGCTTGATTGTGACGGTCTCTCTTTGAGGTCGTGCGGTCTGAGATCTTTGTCTGACCGGTTTCTGTGTTCGCAGGTTAGCGGCTTGCAGCTCGCGGCCAGCTTGTCTCCTTCTTCCAGCTTTGAATAAACCAGTCCAGGCGGACTGTGTTTAGGTGTTCTCGGTCTGTGCAGCGGACTCAGTTGATCAGGCGGTCTTAAGTGGTCAGGCGGTCTTGAGTTGCAGTCTGTCGCAGGTTGCAGTTCTTCATTCAGAGTTCGCAGGTTCTTCTTTGATCAAGACCGTGCGGTCTGGGCGATCAAGAAGTGCGAACTGTTTGTTTTCAGCAGTGGAATAAAGTAGCAAGTTGGCGGTCTGTGGTTGCGGTCTGACAGGTGCGGTCTGTACTCTGTTCGTGCGGTCTCAGCGGCTTCCGTCCGGCTTGTCTGTTCGCGCGGTCTGGCGGTCTCAGGGTGTCAGGTCGCTGCAGCTTGTTTTACCTTTGTGTTGTGTGCTTCTCTCCTCCGTGATTCTTATGAATCATGTCTCGTCATGTATACCTCGCATTTTGAAGAGATAGTTAATGACATAACAATATTCGTTCTTCTCATTGTCATTGCTGTGCTACACTTGTGAAAGGATTTGTGAAGTGTGTTCCGCATTTTTTTCACTTCACCTCCGGACCTCAATTTTTTCAACAGTAATAACTCATACAAAAGAGTGTGAATAGCCAAAACTGTAGTGCGGATAACAATCTTTTTTTTTTTAATTGTGAAACTAAAAATGGAAAACTGAACTGAGTTTGCAGACCAAAGATCCAAACCGAACCGGTACACATTAGTTTGGTTTCAGTTTGTGCTCAAATCGATCAAAAATTTCTTTATTATCTTTTCTTAGTGCAGACAAAAAAATATATTTGATGCAAACAAAGATACAACATTGGATTTCAACGGCACGACGACAAAGCCAATTCAAGATATCCAATGTCAACAATTCAATCCATGGATCAGATCCTCTTGTTTTCAGTTGTAAAAGTTGACTATAATTTATACTATATTAAACGGAAAAATAATTTTTGGTGAAATATTCAACTTTTCGATTTTATTTCTCGTAAGTACGAAATTTTTGGTACAAGAAAGATGACTTTTGGACGAGGTCGACCCCCTCAAGCGAGATACTCGTCAGGTCCCTGCCTTCCTTGTACCAAGCTCGGTCATTTTTGGTTTTGGAGGGGAAGACTCACTTGAGCTTCCGGGTACGTGGTGGGGCCTCCCTGCCACAGCACCTGGGGTCCTGTTTGTTGCTCTTCTAGCTTCTTCGTCGTTGACAGCCAAGTCATCTCGTTGGACTGCTGGGTGAGTAGCCTCCGACTGCATTGGTCCGAATTTTGGAGCTTAGGATTTTCCTGACTTCAACAATGTGCTCTCATATAGATTTAATTCATAATGTTTTTAGTGTGAACCCCATCAAACATAAACATTCCGATCGCTGAGCATTTCAAACATCTATTACTACTTAGCATTTCTAAAAACATTGTTGATTACTGTTGAGCATTTCTGATTAGTGTTCAGCATTTCTAATTAACCTCACAAAATGATTTCAATGTAATTCATATTTCCCCTCCGCCTTTCAAATTTTGTCGTATTTGTGCCACGTGTCGCAATAATGTAGCACCCGGACGAAGATTTCGCCATGCGACTTGAATATAAAAATTTCGCCTACTTTTGCGACTTGTTATTGTCTACACGGCAAGGCCATTTGAGAATCATATGGCATCTATATCATATACTGTAATAATTAATAATAAATATCTTTTTCAATATATTGTTATATTTTAAGGCTTCAAAGATAATATTTTATATTATTTTTAGCTATATAATAATAATATATATATGTCAACACTCTAACACTTCCAACTTGAGTTTTATTATATGTAGCTTCACCCAAAGTTTTCATTGAGAAGTGATTATTTATACAAATCTTAACAGACTACAGAGATGAATGTTAATATCATTGAGTAATATATAATATACATATAATAATATGAATGACAATATTCATTTTCAATTTTGATGAATCCAAGCTTTTTGATTTTAACATCAAAATAAAAATTTCAATTTTCAAAAAATTTATTTTAATCTATGAATGAGTCGTTGCAATTTACATATCTTTCTAGCCACATTTGAAAAGACATAACTTTTAGGTTGTCATATACACATTTTCGAGAAGATTTTCATTAAGAAAAACCGTTTTGATATCTATTTGCTATAATCATATAATAAGCAACCGAAAATTTATGCTTACAGGGGCGGATCCAGAGGGGGGCCCGAAGGACACGTGCACCCCCATTATTTTTCAAAATTATTAGTGGATTTAGTTTCCTCTCGTCGAGACAATGAATTTTGACTACTTATATGTCAAAAACGGTGGCCAGATGAGGAAGAAACGGCTCCGATAAGATGGAAGCGTTCTCACGTCACGTAACTAGTTTGTTTTGGGACAAATATTGGCGCGGACCAAAGTTGGCTATTTGCAGACCAAAGTTGGCTATCCGCAGACCAAATTTGGCTATTCGCAGACCAAGTTCAGCTATGTGCACCCCCAAAATTAATTTTCAACATGTAACTCACGACCCTCCTACTCACCCGCTAGCATTTGTGTATTGAAATTTTTTGAGCACCATCATTTATAATTTTCTGGATCCGCCACTATACCAAACAGATAAACTGCTTTCACGTTCATGGCGGCACAACAGTTCCAACTACTGTTTTCACGTTCATGATTGCACTAAAAACAAAGTTCCACCAAACATGTCAACAATGTTCACGACTGTACAACCCCCATATCCATCGAGTGAGGCCCAGCGTGGAGGGCCGCCGAGAGGTGTCTGTACAACCCTATATCCGCCGAGTAGGTTGCCAGGACCCAAGAGTGTATCAGGGCCACGTTTGTAGTATGATCCAAGACAGAAAGAAATGAGGGAGAGCAGTAGAGGCAGAAACCTCCTGCTCACCCAGCTGGAGTAAGAGGCAAGTAAGGGGGCGAGGGGGAGGGGCGGGTGCCCCCCCTCTCGCCCTCACCCAGCTAGGGGCGAGAGGGGAGGGGAGGGTGTCCCACCCCCCCTCTCGCCCGCACCCAGCTAGGGGCGAGAGGGGAGGGGCGGGTGCCCCCCCCCCCCCCCCCCCTCTCGCCCTCGCCCAGCTAGGGGCGAGAGGGGAGGGGCGGGAGCCCCCCCTCTCGCCCGCGCCCAGCTAGGGGCGAGAGGGGAGGGGCGGGTGCCCCCCCCCCCCCCCTCTCGCCCTCGCCCAGCTAGGGGCGAGAGGGGAGGGGCGGGTGCCCCCCGTCTCGCCCGCGCCCAGCTAGGGGCGAGAGGGGAGGGGCGGGTACCCCCCCTCTCGCCCTCGCCCAGCTAGGGGCGAGAGGGGAGGGGCGGGTGCCACCCCTCTCGCCCGCGCCCAGCTAGGGGCGAGAGGGGAGGGGCGGGTGCCCCCCCTCTCGCCCTCGCCCAGCTAGGGGCGAGAGGGGAGGGGCGGGTGCCCCCCCCCCCCCCCCCCCCCCTCTCGCCCGCGCCCAGCTAGGGGCGAGAGGGGAGGGGAGGGTGCCCCCCCCCCCTCTCGCAGGAGGGGCGGGTGCCCCCCCCCCCCCCCCCCCCCCCTCTCGCCCGCGCCCAGCTAGGGGCGAGAGGGGAGGGGCGGGTGCCCCCCCTCTCGCCCGCGCCCAGCTAGGGGCGAGAGGGGAGGGGCGGGTGCCCCCCATCTCGCTCGCGCCCAGTTAGGAGCGAGAGGGGAGGGGCGGGTGCCCCCCCTCTCGCCCTCGCCCAGCTAGGGGTGAGAGGGGAGGGGCGGGTGCCCCCCTCTCGCCCGCGCCCAGCTAGGGGCGAGAGGGGAGGGGCGGGTGCCCCCCCTCTCGCCCGCGCCCAGCTAGGGTAACGTCTCTCGCCCAGTTCCAGAGGAGGGGGGGTTGATCTGCGTTTAGTATCTCAGAACAGCGGGATTTGGCTATTTGCAGTCCAGTTTTGGCTATTCGCAGTCCAGATCCGAGGGTATTTTGGTAATCTGGCAGACCAGTTTTTGGCTATTTGCAGCCCAACTTGGAAAACCTATAAATAGACCCTAAGGGGAACCAAAGGGGAGGACGTCGAGATTTCCAAATTTCGGATCTTCTCCTTCCCTTAGAGCTCTCCTTTGGTGCTTCTGGTTCAGCATTGGCTAGGGAGGGGAAGATCTCTCAGGTCTTCCGGGTGTGAGGTGGGACCTCCTCGCTGTAGCCTAGGGTCCGTTTCCAAGTCCAAGTGCTCTTGCCTAGAGAGTTGGCTCGAGAGAGGTAGGTGTGAGACCACCCCTTTTTTGGGACCCCGAACTCCACGGAGACCGAGTAGTCGGTTTTAACATTTTTGGTGCGGTGAGCGTGGAGAGTGGTCAGCACAGAAGTTCTTGAACCAAATCTCATGGCAGGAGACCTCGGAGGAGGAGACGATGAGGGGTCTCACATCCCAAGTGAGGTGGTAGGAAGGGGAGAGTTCATGGCGGCCATCAAGGGAATCATGGAACTGCTCCAAGGCATCACCAGGGGAGGTGACTGCTCGGCTCCCTCCCCCCAGACACCGCCTTCTGGGTCGCAAGGAGTGCTCGCCCAGGGGGGGTCAGGAGAGGTTGCCCCAGGAGGTCGGCCAGGCAAGGAACTAGTGACTGAAAGTGGCGAGCGGGACCTCGTCGGGCGAGTGCTTTTTCCTAGCCCGGTGAGTGGGGTCTCGCTCGGAGCAGGAGTCGCGCAAGTGGAGCTCGCGAAGCCGGCGAGTGGGGGGGGGCACCCTTTAGCGAGCTGATCATCTCGGCTCCCATCCTGGAAGGCTTCAAGGAGCCCAACATGACTTTTTATACCGGGAAGGATGATCCCGTCCAGCACCTGCAGTGGTTCGAGGACACCGTCTCCATCAGGCCCATGACGGACGCGTTCAAGTGTCGTCTCTTCGCCACCACCCTGAGGGACAAAGCTAGGGACTGGTTCCACCAGCTCCCGGTTGGCTCCATTTACAGCTTCGAGGACTTGGGCCGAAATTTCCAGCTACGCTTCTCCACATCCAAGAAGAGGAAGAAGAATGCTGAGTCCATTTTCCTGATCAAGCAGAGGCACGAGGAGACGTTGGCCCAGTACATGGACAGATTCCAGGAGGAGATCCTGAACATCCAGGAGGTGCCAGGGTATGCCCTCCAGATGGCTTTCACCGTAGGGCTACGAGAGAGCCTTTTCAAAATGCACCTAACTAGGAAGCCTCTCTTGTCCTTTGAGGACCTGATGGAAAAAGCTGCAAAGGAGGTAGCCACCGAGGCGGCAAACCCGGGGCTGGCAAAGAAGTTGGCAAAGTTGGTAGAGGCCGAGCCAAGAGAGCAAGGTGGCCCCAGGCAGCAGGAAGGAAGGAGGAGGGAAGAGCAGAGGGGTCAAGGGTACCAGGGACCCCAGGGGGGTCAGGAGCAAGGGAGGGGTCTCGCCCAAGGAGGGGGAAACTTCTACGGAGGCCAAGGGAGGCCCAACCCTCCTCCTTGGAGGCAGGCCCCTAGGCAGCTCCTACCCCCACCAGCTCAAGCTATGGCGATTCGAAGAGGAGGAGGAGTCGAAGCAAGAGACATCCCAGCCCGTAGGAGAAGGGGGGGAAGGGCGGTGTCGTACTGCGACTACCACCAAGCAGAGGGGCATGCAACAACTACCTGCCCAGAATTCTTGGAGGTGAGAGAGGCGAGAGGTCAGACACAACAGCAGCCGCCGGTGCGGATTGAAGAAGTTCCACCTGGAGCAGTAGTGGACGACGACATCTGCGAGGACCGAACTGACATAGGAGCCAAAGGACGGGTCGCGGTGATCCACGGGGGGGGGGGGGGGGGGGGGGGGGGGGGGGGGGGGGGGGGGGGGGGGGTAGGGATCGAGGCCACTCGTAAGGCAAGCCTCCACGCCGTATTTCGACGCAGCGTCGCTTCAACGTCACAGGACCCACCTCCCGAGGAGAAAATCACTTTCTCAAGCAGGGACATGCTAGATCACGAGGATCCATTCTGTGATGCGCTAGTCATTCAGACAGCCATCGAAGGTTACACTGTCTCTCGGATCCTCGTTGACAATGGGAGCTCTGTCAACGTCATTTTCAAGAAGGCATTTGACGAGTTGAAGGTGGAGTCAAGGAGGGTGCTGGCCTCAGATGGGCCCTTGTTCGGATTCTCCGGAGAAAGGAAAGAGGTAGAGGGTGGAGTTGGACTCCAAGTGACGATGGGGGGAGGCTCAAGGAACTGTCGGTTCGTCATAGTTGACGCTCCTAGCAGTTATAATGCCATCTTCGGAAGACCCCTCATCAGCGTCTTCCGATGCGTACCATCGTCCTTCCACCAGTGCCTCAAGTTCAACACTGGAGGAATCCAAGTCAGGATCCGCGGAGACCCCAGGATGGCGAGGCACTGCTACGTCACAGCCGTCAACAGCATCTCTTGGCAAGCAGGGGCGGAGGAGATGGAGAAGATCATGGAGAGCATGAGCAGGATGGGAGTGGCAGGAGAAGCAGAGGAATGATCATCTCGCGCAAGCATCCTGAGAGGCGAGTGCCAGGGGGGTATGTTGTGTTTATTTTTTGTTTTTTGTTTTTTGGTGCTTTCCTTTGTAGCAAATTCTACCCCTCGCTGGTTGGGCCGGGAGGTTTTGACAAGGGAAATCCCCTCATTAGATGGATGAAGTTATTTTTCTTATATGATTAGTAAGTTGCCATCGAGATGTCCTCCTCACTCCAGGCTCTCACTAGCTGGGTGGGTCGAATGATCCTCGGAAGGAAGAGCTTGCCATCGAGATGTCCTCCTCACTCCAGGCTCTCACTAGCTGGGTGGGTCGAATGATCCTCGGATGGGTAAGTTCAACGCCGAGATGTCCTCCTCACTCCAGGCTCTCGCTAGCTGGGTGGGTCGAATGATCCTCGGAAGGAAGAGCTTGCCATCGAGATGTCCTCCTCACTCCAGGCTCTCACTAGCTGGGTGGGTCGAATGATCCTCGGATGGGGAAGTTCAGCGCCGAGATGTCCTCCTCACTCCAGGCTCTCATTAGCTGGGTGGGTCGAATGATCCTCGGAAGGAAGAAGCTTGCCATCGAGATGTCCTCCTCACTCCAGGCTCTCACTAGCTGGGTGGGTCGAATGATCCTCGGATGGGTAAGTTCAACGCCGAGATGTCCTCCTCACTCCAGGCTCTCACTAGCTGGGTGGGTCGAATGATCCTCGGATGGGGAAGTTCAGCGCCGAGATGTCCTCCTCACTCCAGGCTCTCATTAGCTGGGTGGGTCGAATGATCCTCGGATGGGGAAGTTCAGCGCCGAGATGTCCTCCTCACTCCAGGCTCTCATTAGCTGGGTGGGTCGAATGATCCTCGGAAGAAAGAGCTTGCCATCGAGATGTCCTCCTCACTCCAGGCTCTCACTAGCTGGGTGGGTCGAATGATCCTCGGAAGGAAGAGCTTGCCATCGAGATGTCCTCCTCACTCCAGGCTCTCACTAGCTGGGTGGGTCGAATGATCCTCGGATGGGTCAAACGTACCTCGGGGGCGAGGTTCTGCCCCCCTCGATGGATATTTGGGCTTGGACTTTTCTTTCCAAGGTTGTGCCAACCTCGCAAAGAGCGGGGATTGTGTACAACCCCCATATCCATCGAGTGAGGCCCAGCGTGGAGGGCCGCCGAGACGTGTCTGTACAACCCTATATCCGCTGAGTAGGTTGCCAGGACCCAAGAGTGCATCAGGGCCACGTTTGTAGTATGATCCAAGACAGAAAGAAATGAGGGAGAGCAGTAGAGGCAGAAACCTCCTGCTCACCCAGCTGGAGTAAGAGGCAAGTAAGGGGGCGAGGGGGAGGGGCGGGTGCCCCCCCCCCCCCCCCCCCCTCTCGCCCTCGCCTAGCTAGGGGCGAGAGGGGAGGGGCGGGTGCCCCCCTCTCGCCCGCACCCAGCTAGGGGCGAGAGGGGAGGGGCGGGTGCCCCCCCCCCCCCCTCTCGCCATCGCCCAGCTAGGGGCGAGAGGGGAGGGGCGGGTGCCCCCCCTCTCGCCCGCGCCCAGCTAGGGGCGAGAGGGGAGGGGCGGGTGCCCCCCCCCCCCCCCCTCTCGCCCTCGCCCAGCTAGGGGCGAGAGGGGAGGGGCGGGTGCCCCCCCCCCCCCCCCCCTCTCGCCCGCGCCCAGCTAGGGGCGAGAGGGGAGGGGCGGGTGCCTCCCATCTCGCCCTCGCCCAGCTAGGGGCGAGAGGGGAGGGGCGGGTGCCCCCCCTCTCGCCCGCGCCCAGCTAGGGGCGAGAGGGGAGGGGCGGGTGCCCCCCCCCCCCCCCCTCTCGCCCTCGCCCAGCTAGGGGCGAGAGGGGAGGGGAGGGTGCCCCCCTCTCGCCCGCGCCCAGTTAGGGGCGAGAGGGGAGGGGCGGGTGCCCCCCCTCTTGCCCTCGCCCAGCTAGGGGTGAGAGGGGAGGGGCGGGTGCCCCCCCTCTCGCCCGCGCCCAGCTAGGGGTGAGAGGGGAGGGGCGGGTGCCCCCCCTCTCGCCCGCGCCCAGCTAGGGTAACCTCTCTCGCCCAGTTCCAGAGGAGGGGGGGGGGGGGGGGGGGGGGGGGGTTGATCTGCGTTTAGTATCTCAGAACAGCGGGATTTGGCTATTTGCAGTCCAGTTTTGGCTATTCGCAGTCCAGATCCGAGGGTATTTTGGTAATCTGGCAGATCAGTTTTTGGCTATTTGCAGCCCAACTTGGAAAACCTATAAATTGACCCTAAGGGGCACCAAAGGGGAGGACGTCGAGATTTCCAAATTTTGGATCTTCTCCTTCCCTTAGAGCTCTCCTTTGGTGCTTCTGGTTCAGCGTTGGCTAGGGAGGGGAAGATCTCTCAGGTCTTCCGGGTGTGAGGTGGGACCTCCTCGCTGTAGCCTAGGGTCCGTTTCCAAGTCCAAGTGCTCTTGCCTAGAGAGTTGGCTCGAGAGAAGTAGGTGTGAGACCACCCCTTTTTTGGGACCCCGAACTCCACGGAGACCGAGTAGTCGGTTTTTAACAACGACCATTATTTCAACAGATGCGTTCATGACAACAGTTTCCAACTACTGCATAAATGACCCTACGTATGAAGTGTAAAATAAAAGATTATTGTTAAATAAATAGGTAGGAAAGAAATAAACATATGAAGACTTAATAAAAGATTATTGTAATATAAAAGATTATCATTTTTATCACGACGGGTTTGGAGAAAAACTCCGCTGTCATAGAATTTTGAACATAAAAGTGGATGAAGTTTCTTAAGTGAGGTTGGGCGTTCACGAACGACGGTTCATAACCACGGCGTTCACGACCGCCACGCGAAACTGAGCCTATATCCTCTATTCCCTAAACTCTGCAAGTTTCTTTAAGATTATGTAATTTGGACTATATATATATTTACACACAATGAGACGAGCGAAGACCAAATTAGACACTGTTCCTCACGCTGGAGTGACAATTAGATACCGTTCCTCGCACTTTACCACATTTGAGCCTTGGCGCGACGATGGAGGTCGTGAACGCAATGGTAATAAACCGTCGTCCGTGAAGCCCGACCTCACCTATGAAAATTCATCAAATTTTATGTTCAAAATTAGTTTTTTTTTCTTGATGACGGTCATAACCGTTATGCAATTCCACGACGATGAAGTTTTTTTTTCCCAAACTCAAAAGGAACAAAAGCGCCGAAGCCTAAATCTGGTTTCTACTGTAATCATAGGCTCCGTTGGGAGCAGCGTTTTTGCTCCGGTGAGTTTGAACAAAAACGCTACCGTTATAGTTGGCATGTCAACGATTATGACCAACACCAAGAAAATAAAACTACTTTTGAACATAAAAGTAGATGAGGATCCTAAAGTGAGGTTGGGCATTCACGAATGCCAATTCATAACCACCGCGTTCACGACCGCCACCGCCACCGCCATGCCAAACGGAGCCATAATATGATCATAAGTGCTTATTCTAGAATCAAGCTTTAGATTGTCTTTATTAATATGATAGTAATTGATTGATACAATTTTAGTGGTAGATTACTAAAATAAGTTTTTTTTATATATTTATTATTATTAACCAAAAAAAGTACCCATGTTTTCTAAAATGTCACTTTGGGTGCGCATGCGTGGAGCTAGTGCACACCCAAAGCATCCACGGAGGGGTGGAGCTCATTCGCAGCTGAAAGCAGGCGAGCACGATCGTACACCCGTGGACGACTGCTATTGTGAGTGTGCGCACACACATAGTTGTTGAGTTATATGTTGTTCATATGCTCTTTCCCAAAAGTAGGAATAATATGCCCCGATAGTGAATAAAACAATGCAAGAAAAGTAGTCTACAATGACATGTTTACTTATATTCTAAGGGTGCTTTTAGGGCACCAGTGTGATTCCATTTGTCACCAGAGCACTGGAAGATGGAGGCACCCCAAATAGCGCGTGATGCTTAGGGTCCGTTTGGGGCGGCGTCAGGGCTCTGGCGAGGCGAGGGAGCGAACGAAGCAGTGATAGCCACCGGTGGTCGGGAGCTGGGTTCGGAGACGGAGGGATTCTCCGTTCGTAGGAGGGCAGCAGCTGGAAACGGCGGGGCATGGTGGAAAAATAAATGGAACCCACGACGGGCGGTGGCGTTGGCTCCAATCACACCAGAAGCTCGACGCCGCCCCAAACGGACCCTGGTTTTTCCGGTGCAAAAAATTTTCAATGGGGCTCCACTATGAACTAAAGAGGACATTCATTTGCCAAGGAAGCAATTCAAAGACTAGAATATTAATATCCAAAGGATGATCAAAGCAAATAGAAATGGGAAAAGTTGGTGGAGAATATATAGAAGGAAAGTGTTAGAAATTTTAATATGAAGTAATGCTCATAGATTTTTCTCCTTTTGATTGTATATCCTATGAGAGAATTTTAAGTATGCTGCTCGCACGATGCCTTCGTGCGGGACCTTTTTTTCTGGCAAAATTACAACCGCAATGTCATCTACAGTTGTAAATGATATGTATTTTCAATTATAAAGTACAGTTGTAATTTAGTTCAAAAGATTCAAGTGTATTTACACCCCAAAATATATGCATATGAGTACTTAAAATGATCGTAAAAATACATTGATCAATATTCTGTGATTTTTTTGTGATAAAATAAAAAATGTAACATATAAATCTATTTCCCGTACGATATATGAGAAGCGTACCGAATTTTTGTTCTTTTTCCTATAGGCATTGCTTTCATGATTAAGGCTGGGTTTAGCACGGTTGGGGCGGTCACGAAAGCGTGGTTATGAATCGCCGTTCGTGAACACCCGACCTCACCTAAGGAATTGCATCCACTTTTATGTTCAAAACTAGTTTTCTTTTTTGATGGCAGTCATAACCGTTGTCATGCAAAACATGCATTCTATGGCGGTGACATTTTTGTGACTACGGATTGGTAAACATTGGCATCATACAATACTATAAGATTGTAGATTAAGAGATGCTAGAAAGACCATCATTACATAGATCATGAAAGCACCTAAATTAGGCTTTGTTTGGCACGGTGGCGGCGGTCGTGAAAGCGGTGGTCATGAACCGTCATTCGTGTACGCCTGACCTCACCTAAAAAAATCATGCATTTTATGCTCAAAACAAGTTTATTTTCTTGGTAGCGGTCATAACCTGTCTTGCCAAACATACAATATATGATAATGACATTTTTGACCCAACTCACCGGAGCAAATAAGCCGCGCAAAACGAAGCCTTAATCCTGATTTAACAGCTAAAATTTTATTAATACAAAGCTTTTGGTTTCTAAAGAAAACCCCTAAATTGAAATAAATATTATAATTCCCAAAAAAGGTGACGATTTTAAGCTGTTGTGATATGGATGTATCTAGAGCATAGACGATGTTCCACTTGGTGAGATAATGAATCCTAGTATATGTTTTGAATCGTAGCCGGCCGGGTTCTAAACACACAATGCATGGGCTTTAGGCTCCGTTTGGGGGGACTTATTTTCACCGGTCAAGCGGTCACGCCCGCATAAACCGGACCTTAATTAAGGTCCGGTTCATGCGGCCGTGACCGCTTGACCGGTGAAAATAAGTCCCCCCAAACGGAACCTTAAGCGCAGCCTGCCGGGCTTTAATCGCACACCAAACAGTCATTAAACGTTTTGAAGGAAGATACCGCGCACGGATGGGTTTAAGAATTGTAGTGGAAGATAGCCGCCGGGCGGAGCACATTGTTGCTGAGATGAGATAAGAGAATTTATATTCTAATATTATTATTACGAATAATTATCAAAACATAATTACAAATTGCACCCCTCTTATTATTGAAATTACAGAAACCTCCTCTGAATGTTACAAAACATAACATCTCCACTGAAGTTCACTGTACAACCCTCATATTTTTTGAGTAGGTGTGACCCGACACGGATAAGGTCGTGATAGAAAGGGTAGCCGAGGCAAGTATAGCAACCGCTCAAAGGCGATCAAAATCAGTCAAGACAAAAAAGAGGCGGCGGGGCAAGTGGAAGGGTGACCAGCGAAAGAGAGTAGCGGGGCGAGTGGGGGACCGCCCCACTCGCCCGTCCAAGGGGCGAGTGGGGGATCCCCCCCCCCCCCCCCCCCCCCCCCCCCCCCCCCCCCCACTCGCCCGTCCCTTGGGCGAGTGGGGGATCCCCCCACTCGCGGCCAAGTTCGCGAATGGATCGATGTCCACTCGCACAGGCGGGGTGACCTTGAGTTCAGTCGTTCGGGTTGGTTGGTGGGCTGCGGATAGTGTATTCTTGGCTATCCGCAGACCATGTTTTGGGAAGTCTATAAATAGACCCCCATGGGCACCTTGGGAAGGGTTGGTCTCTACCCCCTCCCTCGTGTGTGAGCAAGCACTACCCCTCCCCTACCCTGTCATTGAAGGTGGACGGTGAGGTGGTCCTTAGTGCCCTCCAAGGTGCCCAGGCTCAGCATTGGCTTGGGAGGGGAAGTTCCTTGTGAGCTTTCGGGTATATGGTGGGACCTCCACGCTACAGCTTAAGGGGTCCGTTTGTGGACTTAGGTGTTCTCCAAGGGCCAGGTTCTTCGGTTCTTAGTGACTGGTCAAGGGCCTCGCTCAGGTCAAGTAAGGGTTAGTTTCAACATTATGGTGCAGTGAGCGTGGAAGCAGCTAGTTCGGAAAGCTCTGAGCAAGTCTCATGGCTGGGAGCGATGAGCTGGGGGACTCACCCCCTATCGGCGAGTACGTGAAAAAGGGTGATTTTGACGAGTTCAAGAAGTCGATCCTGGAGCTCTTGCGGGTCGCACTCCCCCCTCGCGGCGAGTGCTCAACACCACCCACATCCATGCTCGCCTCGCAATCTCCGATGGAGGCGGAGCAAGCACATCAGCAAGGAGGGGAGAAGGAGGAAGCGAGAAGTCAGGGGGACCGGGGACCCCCCATTGGGCAGGAGCAAGGCTGGGGGTTTCAACCACCAGTCGCCCTACCGACCTGGAGGCCGCCAGGAGGACCCCCTCAAGGCCAAGGAAGAAGCCATTTCCAAGGGAGAGGAAACTTTCAGGGGGAGCAGGGATGGTCCAACCCAGCAGGGTGGCAGCCGGACACAAGGCCATTGCAACCCCATCCCCTGCAAACCGTGACGATTGGCTGAAAAAGAGGAAATAAGAAGAGGGGTCGCGCAGGGAAGGAAGCAAGGATGATGACATTGCCGTAATGTGACTTCCATCAGCAGAAGGGCCACGCGACAGCCACATGCCCAGAGTTTCTGGAGGTAAGGGAAGGAAGAAGAACCCAGACAGAGAGGAGACAGCTTTACCCGGAAGGACCAAGGTGCATGTGACCGAGTAAGCGCAAGGAAGCGCATTGTAATGATATGTAATCTATTTATAATGTATCAAAAATAGTTAAAGATAGCATCTAGGTCGAGTCCTCGATTGGAGACCACTCGCACGGGCTTGTTGATGTCGGTCGCTGGGTGGCTCGTCGGGTGGATTCGTTTTAAGTCGAGTCCTCGACTGGAGACCACTCGCCCGGGCTTGTTGATGTCAGCCGCTGGGTGGCTCGTCGGGTGGATTCATTTCAAGTCGACTCCTCGACTCGAGACCACTCACCCGGGCTTGTTGATGTCGGTCGTTGGGTGGCTCGTCGGGTGGATTCGTTTCAAGTCGAGTCCTCGACTGGAGACCACTCGCTCGGGCTTGTTGATGACGGTCGTTGGGTGGCTCGTCGGGTGAATTCGTTTCAAATCGAGTCCTCGACTGGAGACCACTCGCCCGTGCTTTGTTGATGTCGGTCGCTGGGTCGCTCGTCGGGTGGATTCATTTCAAGTCGAGTCCTCGACTGGAGACCACTCGCCCGTGCTTGTTGATGTCGGTCGCTGGGTGGCTCGTCGGGTGGATTCGTTTCAAGTCGAGTCCTCGACTGGAGACCACTCGCCAGTGCTTGTTAATGTCGGTCGCTGGGTGGCTCGTCGGGTGAATTCGTTTCAAGTCGAGTCCTCGATTGGAGACCACTCGCCCGGGCTTGTTGATGTCGGTCGCTGGGTGGCTCGTCGGGTGGATTCGTTTCAAGTCGAGTCCTCGACTGGAGACCACTTGCGCGGGCTTGTTGATGTCGGCCACTGGGTGGCTCGTCGGGTGGATTCGTTTCAAGTCGAGTCCTTGACTGGAGACCACTCGCCCGGGCTTGTTGATGTCGGTCGCTGGGTGGCTTGTCGGGTGGATTCGTTTCAAGTCGAGTCCTCGACTGGAGACCACTCGCCCGTGCTTGTTGATGTCGGTCGCTGGGTGGATCGTCGGGTGGGTTCGTTTCAAGTCGAGTCCTCGACTGGAGACCACTCGCCCGGGCTTGTTGATGTTGGTCGCTGGGTGGCTCGTCGGGTGGATTCGTTTCAAGTCGAGTCCTCGACTGGAGACCACTCGCCCGGGTTTGTTGATGTCGGTCGCTGGGTGGCTCGTTGGGTGGATTCGTTTCAAGTCGAGTCCTCGACTGGAGACCACTCGCCCGTGCTTATTGATGTCGGTCGCTGGGTGGCTCGTCGGGTGGATTCGTTTCAAGTCGAGTCCTCGACTGGAGACCACTCGCCCGTGCTTGTTGATGCCGGTCGCTGGGTGGCTCGTCGGGTGGATTCGTTTCAAGTCGAGTCCTCGACTGGAGACCACTCGCCCGGGCTTGTTGATCTCGGTCGCTGGGTGGCTCGTCGGGTGGATTCGTTTCAAGTCGAGTCCTCGACTGGAGACCACTCGCCCGGGCTTGTTGATGTCGGTCGCTGGGTGGCTCGTCGGGTGGATTCGTTTCAAGTCGAGTCCTCGACTGGAGACCACTCGCCCGGGCTTGTTGATGTCGGTCGTTGGGTGGCTCGTCGGGTGGATTCGTTTAAAGTCGAGTCTTCGACTGGAGACCACTCGCCCGTGCTTGTTGATGTCGGTCGCTGGGTGGCTCGTCGGGTGGATTCGTTTCAGTTCGAGTCCTCGACTGGAGACCACTCGCCCGTGCTTGTTGATGCTGGTCGCTGGGTGGCTCGTCGGGTGGATTCGTTTCAAGTCGAGTCCTCGACTGGAGACCACTCGCCCATGCTTGTTGATGTCGGTCGCTGGGTGGCTCGTCGGGTGGATTCGTTTCAAGTCGAGTCCTCGACTGGAGACCACTCGCCCGAGCTTGTTGATGTCGGTCGTTGGGTGGCTCGTCGGGTGGATTCGTTTCAAGTCGAGTCCTCGACTGGAGACCACTCGCCCAGGCTTGTTGATATCGGTCGCTGGGTGGCTCGTCGGGTAGATTCGTTAGGGTTGGTAAGGCTCCAAGAAGAGAAGCCGGTCTGAGGATGTGTTGAGTTCATCCACCTCCAGGTGAGCTCAGCTCCCTGCTAGGTGTGGAGTTTCATCCACCTCCAGGTGAGCTCGGCTCCCTGCCAGGTGTTGAGTTCCTCGACCTCCAGGTGAGCTCGGCTCCCTGTTAGGTGTGGAGTTTACTCCACCTCCAGGTGAGCTCGGTTCTCTGCTAGGTGTTGAGTTCATCCACCTCCAGGTGAGCTCGCTCCCTGCTAGGTGTTGAGTTCCTCCCCCTCCAGGTGAGTTCGGCTCCCTGCTAGGTGTGGAGTTCCCTCCCCCTCCAGGTGAGCTCGGCTCCCTGGTAGGTGTGGAGTTCCCTCCCCCTCCAGGTGAACTCGGCTCCCTGGTAGGCGTGGAGTCCCCTCCCCCTCCAGGTGAGCTCGGCTCCCTGGTAGATGTGGAGTTCCCTCCCCCTCCGGGTGAGTTCGGCTCCCTGGTAGGTGTGGAGTTCCCTCCCCCTCCAACTGAGCTCGGCTCCCCGGTATGTGTTTAGTGGATGAAGGTCCGTTCTCCACCACAGGTCGAGTTAGGCTCGACCTAATGGTGTTGAGCTTTCTCCACCTCCTGTTGAGCTCGGCTCACAGGAGGGGTGTCTAGTGGAGAAAGGTCCGTTCCTCACCTCATGTCAAGTTCAGCTCGACTAGAGGTGTTGAGTCCCCCTCCACCTTCGGTCGAGTTTAGCTCGACCTAAAGGTGTTGAGCTTTCTCCACCTCCCGTTGAGCTCGGCTCACAGGAGGGGTGTCTAGTGGAGAAAGGTTTGTTCCTCACCTCATGTCAAGTTCAGCTCGACTAGAGGTGTTGAGTCTCCCTCCACCTTCGGTCGAGTTTAGCTCGACCTAAAGGTGTTGAGCTTTCTCCACCTCCCGTTGAGCTCGGCTCACAGGAGGGGTGTCTAGTGGAGAAAGATCCGTTCCTCACCTCATGTCAAGTTCAGCTCGACAAGAGGTGTTGAGTCTCCCTCCACCTTCGGTCGAGTTTAGCTCGACCTAAAGGTGTTGAGCTTTCTCCACCTCCCGTTGAGCTCGGCTCACAGGAGGGGTGTCTAGTGGACAAAGGTCCGTTCCTCACCTCATGTCAAGTTCAGCTCAACTAGAGGTGTTGAGTCTCCCTCCACCTTCGGTCGAGTTTAGCTCGACTTAAAGGTGTTGAGCTTTTTTCACCTCCTGTTGAGCTCGGCTCACAGGAGGGGTGTCTAGTGGAGAAAGGTCTGTTCCTCACCTCATGTCAAGTTCAGCTCGACTAGAGGTGTTGAGTCTCCCTCCACCTTCGGTCGAGTTTAGCTCGACCTAAAGGTGTTGAGCTTTCTCCACCTCCTGTTGAGCTCGGCTCACAGGAGGAGTGTCTAGTGGAGAAAGGTTTGTTCCTCACCTCATGTCAAGTTCAGCTCGACTAGAGGTGTTGAGTCTCCCTCCACCTTCGGTCGAGTTTAGCTCGGCCTAAAGGTGTTGAGCTTTCTCCACCTCCTGTTGAGCTCGGCTCACAGGAGGGGTGTCTAGTGGAGAAAGGTATGTTCCTCACCTCATGTCAAGTTCAGCTCAACTAGGGGTGTTGAGTCTCCCTCCACCTTCGGTCGAGTTTAGCTCGACCTAAAGGTGTTGAGCTTTTTCCACCTCCTGTTGAGCTCGGCTCACAGGAGGGGTGTCTAGTGGAGAAAGGTCCGTTCCTCACCTCATGTCAAGTTCAGCTCGACTAGAGGTGTTGAGTCTCCCTCCACCTTCGGTCGAGTTTAGCTCGACCTAAAGTTGTTGAGCTTTCTCCACCTCCTTTTGCGCTCGGCTCACAGGAGGGGCGTTTAGTGGAGAAAGGTTCGCGTTCCGCCCCAAATCAGGTTCGGTTGAAAATTCGGCAGGAGCATCCCGTTGGCAGGGCCCTTCGTGGGTCACTCTAGGGTCCCACCTACTCGTCAAATAGGTGGGTTGGACTTTCTTTCCGAGCTTAAGGCAAGCTCGAAAAGAGCGGGGATTGTGTACAACCCTCATATTTTTTGAGTAGGTGTGACCCGACACGGATAAGGTCGTGATAGAAAGGGTAGCCGAGGCAAGTATAGCAACCGCTCAAAGGCGATCAAAATCAATCAAGACAAAAAGAGGCGGCGGGGCAAGTGGAAGGGTGACCAGCGAAAGAGAGTAGCGGGGCGAGTGGGGATCCCCCCCCCCCCCCCCACTCGCCCGCCCAAGGGGCGAGTGGGGGATCCCCCCACTCGCCCGCCCCTTGGGCGAGTGGGGGATCCCCCCACTCGCGGCCAAGTTCGCGAATGGATCGATGTCCACTCGTGCAGGCGGGGTGACCTTGAGTTCAGTCGTTCGGGTTGGTTGATGGGCTGCGGATAGTGTATTCTTGGCTATCCGCAGACCATGTTTTGGGAAGTCTATAAATAGACCCCCATGGGCACCTTGGGAAGGGTTGGTCTCTACCCCCTCCCTCGCGTGTGAGCAAGCACTACCCCTCCCCTCCCCCTATCATTGAAGGTGGACGGTGAGGTGATCCTTAGTGCCCTCCAAGGTGCCCAGGCTCAGCATTGGCTTGGGAGGGGAAGTTCCTTGTGAGCTTCCGGGTATGTGGTGGAACCTCCACGCTGCAGCTTAAGGGGTCCGTTTGTGGACTTAGGTGTTCTCCAAGGGCCAGGTTCTTCGGTTCTTAGTGACTGGTCAAGGGTCTCGCTCAGGTAAAGTAAGGGTTAGTTGCATCCCCCTTGCGAACGTCGAGACCAATTCTCTGATTTCAACATTCACATTTCAGAACATCCATGCACAAAATACCCCCCTAAAAATGTACTCCGAGGGGAGTATTTTTGTGCATGGATGATATGAAATGTGAACTTAAGGGGAGGTAAATGTTATGTTTTGTAACATTCAGGGGAGGTTTTTGTAATTTCAATAATAAGACGGGTGCAATTTGTAAATTTTCAAACTTAGAGGGGAGGTCCCGGTAAATGCCCCTTATTATTAGGGTGCTTATATTTGCAGGCCATATACGGATATTTGCAGCCCACAAAACAATCCCAAATTTTTACTTTTAACCTAAATTAACTCTCTATTTGCCGCCCCCCATTTTTTACTCCCGATCGACCTAGCTACTGCGCCCAGGTAAAACCCTCCGCCTGGATTCCCACCGGCGGTCGCCTCCCCGGTTGCCGGTGCCGCCTGCTCCAGTTCGCCCTGTCCTCGAAACCCCGGCGCTGCCTGCTTCTTCCTTTCCGAGGGTCGAAAGTCCCGGCACCGCCGGCTTCATCTCTCCCGAGCCTCGAGGACGCCCCCTCGCCGCCTCCTTCAACCTGGTCGAGTCTCGAAAGCTCCAATCGATCGCCCCAGCATAGCCGTAAATCGGAAGTGGCAGAAGCTCTAATCGGAAGCTCCAATCGGAAGTTGCAGAAGCCCTAAATCTGAAGCTCTAATCGGAAACTCACAGCCGGCTTGAAGCTTTAATCGGAATTTGCAGGAGCCCTATATCTGCAGTTGCCTAAAGCCCTATTATCCCCAATGTGAGTATTTTTTAACTCTAATGTTTAGGTTTTCCATCCATTTAGGATTTTTTACGCCGGATGGAAATTGTCAAGTTGATATTATAGATGCTTGTGTAGGTGCGGTGAGTTGTGTGCTTGTTGGAGAGGTAGGTCTTAAGGACGTTGTATCGAGTCCGGCTTACGGCGAGTTGTGTGCTTGTTGGAGAGGTAGGTCCTAAGGACGTTGTATCGAGTCCCGGATTTTTGGGAGCCAACCGACCCCTTTTCGTTCGCTTTTGGTCGGAGCCCTCCTTGTTATTTTCATGTTCTGTGATGTTTTTTTCCCGTTAGCGTTAGCGTGCACTTGTCACGACCCTCCCTAATTCATTGTAATTATTTATTCCATGTAGTTCAAAATGAGTGGTGAAGAGCAAAAACTATTGACATATGGAGATTTTCCTCAAGATACAGTTGTAGATGTTGGGTCCCATTTTCGTACAGATATGAGTTTTCCTACCAAGGAAGAATTGATAAAATGGGGTAGAAATGTTGGTAGAGGCTTGGGGTTTGTTGTGATCATTTTAAGGGTCGACAAACTGGATAAAAGAGCGAAACCTAGAATAACTCTAGGTTGTGATAGATATGGTGTGGCAAGGAAGAGCCAAAATCCAAAAAACTTTATTAAGAAGAATCTAAGGAAATCAAGTTCTAAGCGTTGTGATTGCAAGTTTTCCTTAAGAGGACGTAGGGAAGACATTGATGAATGGAAATTAGAGGTGATAAATGGAGTTCATAATCATGAGATGGTTCACTTAGAAGCACATCCATATGCCGGAAGGTTAAACAAAATCGAGCAGAAAATAGTTGAAGATATGTGCAATGCTGGAGTTAAGCCGCGCAAAATACTCACGACTCTTAAAAAAAGAAGTTCATCAAATACTACAAGCATGAGGACTATTTACAACGTGAAAGCAAAGTTTTTTAGAGATGAATTGGCTGGGAGCACTCCGATACAATTCTTGTACAAGTGTATAGATGAATGTGGATATACCAGTTTCAATGTGGTGAGCGAAAGTACTAATCAACTCAAGAGTTTATTTTTTGCTCACCCTACTTCAGTTACATTGAGCAACATGTTCTCAAACACTTTTTTGATGGATTGCACGTACAAGACAAACCGTTTTCGTCTACCACTGTTTTGCATTGTTGGTATTACTTCTACGAGGCAGACCTTCTTCTCTAGTTTTGCATTCTTGGCAGATGAAACAGAGGCGAGTTATAGATGGGCATTGGATTGCTTTAAGAGTTTTTTTAATGAAAATATGTTGCCAATTTGTTTTGTTACGGACCGAGAGTTAGCATTAATGAATGCCATCAAACATGTTTTCCCTCAATCCAAAAATCTACTTTGTCGCGTGCATATAAGTAGAAATATTTTGGCTCACTGTAAGAAATATTTCACGGCAGGAAAAGATTGTGACACTTTTTTAGGGCTATGGCAACATCTCGTCCAAGCTAAGACTGAAAATGAGTATAACCTACGCTTTAATGAAATGATAAATGAGTATGCATTGAAATATCCTAATGTGATCTCATATGTCACAACAACTTGGCTAGAGCCTTTCAAAGAACATTTCATTTCAGCATGGATTGATAAGTATTTGCATTTGGGTAACACTAGTACCAACCGTGTAGAGGGTGAGCATAGTCAGCTAAAAAAATTCCTAGAAGTTTCTATTGGAAATCTTACGACCGTATGGAAGACATTCGATCAGTTACTTGTTTTGCAACACACGGAAATTAGAAAAATGTTTGGACAGAGCAAGCTACAAGTTAGCACGGGTTTTAAAAGCATGCTATATTCCGAGTTGGTTGGCAATATTTCTATTTGTGCTTTGGAGATTATTAAGAAGGAGGAACTTTCTATTAAAACATGTTATGTAGTACCTGAAAAATGCATGCATACAATAAGATACACGCTTGGATTACCTTGTGCACATGAATTGTTCCCATATATCAATACGTGTGATGCATTTCCACTTTGGATGATACACAAACATTGGAGGCAATTATCATTAAATGAGACTCAACATACTCCACCGAGTAAAGTGGATGATACACAAGAAGATCTTGATGATGATATTGAAGAGTTAATGGAAAGGTACAAGAAATGTAATGATATTCAAAAAAAGGAATTGAAAAGAAAGCTCCGAGAAATAGTAAATCCAACTATAAGTCAAACTCAAGAACCAAAAGTGCCAAGAAAATTAAAGGGACGACCGAAAGGGAGTCAGAAAAAAATGTTAGATGATTACAAATCAACTAAAAGAGAGCCATCTCATTTCGAACATGTGTTGATGTTAGAGCACCTTCCTACGAAAAGAGCACCTACCAAAATAAATATGAAGAAAGTTGCAAGAAGAGTGGTTGGCACAAGGAGTAATTTGCCTGATCGTGTGCGATCACAAATGCCATCAAATATTTCAACACATATTGTTGATGTCATTGACGTGATGGGTGATGGACATTGCGGGTTTAGAGTCATTAGCATAGCTATGCAAATGGGCAGTGATTGGTTGCAAGTCAGACGTGATCTATCTCATGAATTAAATCAGTATGAAGATTTATACAACAATGTCTTTGGAATTACAAGAAGAAATGAGTTACTAAACTCACTAGATTGCCACATCGTTCCCGCCCCGGTAGATAAATGGATGTCGATGCCAGATTTGGGTCTAGTAGTTGCATCGTTTTACAACGTGCAATTTATTCATTTCTCAAGGGAGCAGTCATTCACATTCCTTCCGTTGCATTCAGCGCCACCAGCAGTTAGAAGACAAATCTACATTGGATTTGTAGATGGCAATCACTTTGTTCTACTAAAAATGCATGAGGATTGTCCGTTACCAGATGTGTTTCCAGTATGGACGAGATATCACGAGGAGATGGCAGAGCAGTGGGGCATTCCCTATATAACAAATATTCGTGATTGACGAATGGTATGTATATTTAATATACTTTAAAAAATGTTATGAGTAGGTGTATATGTTATCTAATTTTTGTTTAAATATTTTTTGTAGCTGTCAACATGTCATTGTTGTTTTTGGATTCTATCAGGCGCAAAAATCTATCGCAGCGTGCAAGAATTTTGTAAGTTTTTCATTGTCTTCTACATCTACCTATCATGATGCATGGAATAAAATAAATTTCGGACAACTAATTTGGGATTTTGTTCATTGTTTCATGCAGGGTGGTGATCATTTTGGGGCAAAGGATCGTCAGCTTTATTTATTACTAGAACATGTGCAACTGATACTTTGTAGTTTGTTTGAACGATAAATTTTTGGACATTAACTTATATTTCTGCCTTTAGAACTAAATTCTGTATATTTAATACTCTACTATTTTATTGCACAATGAAAAAATATGACTTTTTTTTGTGGGCTGCAAATAGCATGTTGGGCTGCAAATATCGATATGGGGCCTGCAAATATCGGTGGGCTGCAAATATCCATATAGGGCCTGCAAATATAATTACCCTATTATTATTATTATTATTACTATTATTATTATTATTATTATTCGCTAACTTACCATATTAAAAAGAAAAGAAAAAAGAAAAAAAAAAGGTGTGGACAGTGCTCTGCCAATAAGATAAGGTGAGAATCCAAATCTCACCACCTCATTGGACGCCCTTCCCCTCCTCCATTAAAATCCTCTCCCAGTTTTATTCCAAACACCAACTTCCATCTCTTCCTCCCAGCAAACCGCATTTCCCCCTCATGGCCGCGACTTCCGTCACCGCCGCCGCCACCATGCTCATCGCCAAATGCTCCACCACCACCCCTCCCAAGCTCAGCGCCGCCGCAGTCCCAAGAATTACTGTCCCAAAAGGCCTCGCCGCCTCCGCGCAACCGCCGCCCTTGCTCTCTCCCCTGACCTCCGCCGCCATCGCCTCCGCCGTCTTCTCCTCCCTGAGCTCCGCCGACGCGGCCCTCGCAGTCCAGCAGATAGCCGACATCGCCGAGGGGGACAGCCGCGGCCTCGCTCTCCTGATCCCCATAGTGCCGGCCATCGCCTGGGTGCTCTACAACATCCTCCAGCCGGCGCTGAACCAGATCAACAGGATGAGGGCCAAAGGGCTCGTGGTCGGGCTGGGGCTCGGGTTCTGGCAGCACTGCCTGATGTCGGCTCCCGACGCCTCGGCCGGCGAACTGGCTGCGATAGGGGCGGCGGTTTCCGAGGATAACAGGGGGCTGCTGCTGCTGGCTCCGGTGGGCGTGGCGGTCGCCTGGGTGCTGTTCAATATATTGCAGCCCGCGTTGAACCAGATCAACAAGATGAGGTCTGGGTAGGTGATGATGGACACAGCCAGATAAAGGATGGTGTTTTCTTAAAAAAAAATGGGGTTTTGTGTCAAGATATCTATTTTCTACCTGAAGAAGATCATGCAAGTGTAGTTTTCTGAGGGGGGGTTTAGGTGTTGATATTACATAAATCTACACTACTTTTGATAGCTTATTATGTTGAATTCGATCTGATTAATTTCAAAGTGGAACTTTGTTGAATCTTAAACTAGATACTGCAACGAGAAGATAGGGACCAAAAATATATTTATAAAACCTTAATGGCTGGGGTGACCCGGGTCCTGTTTGGTGTAAACTCAGGGCTACATCTGCGACGGACCGCTCGTGGTGAAGATCTCCTAAATTTCAGCGGATTTCCGGGTGATGTGGTCCACGAAATGTCCTCCTGCAGATGTAGTCAGTCATCTTCAGTGCGCCCTATGTCCATATGGATACCTAAAAATTCAACCGTCTGTGACAGGGCTCAGGAGTAACCAAGGTTGCAGATGTCGTTTTGAGTTTGAAATATCGGATGTCAGATTGCAGGGGGATATATCAGGGATATTTTACAATGTCGGATTTTAATATTTAAATAAATTTATTTATATATACACACATTTTATGTAAATATGTGCAATTGCACACATAATGTATGTTTATAAATTACACAATAAATATATATACACATAATGTATGTTTATAAATTACATAAGAAATAGGCGTTGACAACAATAAATGTCATAAAGAGCACCAAATGAGACAGATGAGAAGGACGTCGAATCTAGGCTCGAGAGAGGAACGAAATGAAGCACGAAAAGAATATTGATGTTCGGACACTTGAAAGAAATGAAAAATATATATTTTTAATACTCTCGCAGATATATCGGCCGCGTGATATCGCTCAATATATCGGGTAAGACCGATATATCGGAGGATATTTTAAAAAATGACATTTTTGCTTAAAATATCGATGTCGTGATGTTTTCTGCTCAAAACCTTTATGCCGACCGACATACATCTACAACACTAGGAGTAACTATAACAAGGAAAAACATAAATAAAAATAAAAATTTGCACCTCCATATAGATTGATGTTCCTCCTAAACCCTAAAGCCTAGAGATAGTTCTGGATCAGGATCATTTTTCTACACTTGGTGAATCAACAATCTTGAAGGAGAATAATCTCGCTAAGGAAAAGAAGCAGTCAATGACTTGGTAGCACATTTTTTTATCCTACAATAACTAGTGTCAATGACTTGGTAGCACATTTTTTATCCTACAACAACAAATGGTCTTACATAGGGGGTATTTGATTCAAATGAAGGCAAAATAGAGCAAGGGACTGGATAAACTCCCTCCCATGTAAACGATGATGTGACTACAAAAGAGCGAGTCTAAAAACCTTGATGAAAAAGTAGATTACGCAGATGAAGAGAATTTCATAAGCACCACGCATATGCATGATTGTTGTATGCCAAGACGTATCGAGGTAAAGGCTAAAGTTTGATGTTCTCATCTTCAATGATTATATAGATTCCGAAACAATCTCAACTGACGCAACACTATATCCCTCATCATACATTATTGGTTCAGGCGTAGACTCATGCTCACCATCAAGGAGTAAACTCCTTGTAGGGCGCAGGGTCGCTACGTATCCTATATCCTTGACGATAACGCACTGAATTTCATCAGAATGGGATAACCCGGAATGGGATATAATGCTCGTAATGTAGGGTTAGGTGAAATATATGATTAACAGTTAGCTCTCCACGAATTTCTGTGCGAAATCTAGATCGAAACTGAGAAACTACAGCACTATGCTCTTTTTGAATATCACTCCTCACTACAGCTCGTGGAATAGAGCCATATAACCGACAACGAACATAATCCCTTGTTGAAGGTCATCTATCTAGTCAAGGAGTTGACTCTTATGAGATACCAAAAGATATTTTTTCCTCAATAATGGTTTCATGTCTATCCATCGAGATATGGGGCAAAGACCATCGCGCTCAGTTTTACGCTCTATATCAGTCCAATAAACCTTGCCTAGCTTTGAAGCTTTATCTTAGCAAATATAACGTGACACCGTCAGATACTTCAAACCAGTCAAAACGTTCTTCTAGGCTTAATAACCAATTTGTAAATGTCATTGAGTCCAATTGGACAACAATGGATGACGCATTTAGCATAAATCTACGAGTGATATCACCCTCATAATAATACCCTCTATGAGATCCATGATACTCATTGTAGTAATCGCCTTTAGAAGAATTAAATTGTGTCAAATGGTTAACACGAATTTTAGAAAGGGAGGGTTGAAGGCGATGATGATCATTGCAATAATAGGAAGGTCTCACCAGAAGGGTTTTATAGGATCGAGCGTAGATGCACTCAGGTTCCCCAAATAGAGGAGAGGAGTAACGATGACTACAACGATATGACATAAATGATCTATAGACTCTAGTCCCGTATATCCTAGATTAAACCCGAGCCCGAGGCTTTGATGTGAAACTGCCACAGAACGGAAATAGTAGTGTGACCCTAGTGTCATGATGTAAACCAAAATTAAGATTTTGAAAAATACGATATTTTTTAATGCAAACAAATTAATCGTTGTAGGCCAAAGAGGCCAAACCAAAATTTCGCGCGTAAAATCACTCTCAACGATGAATGTCGCTAAACAGTTAATCATTATTTGAAGTCGTCCCCTCGAGCGTCTAACAAGACGAACCCAAATGAGATCCACTCATCCACAAGCAAAAATCACAAGGAATAATTTATGAGTAAACAATAAAAGTAATTCGAACGTAAAGGCAAGCTTACAGTTATTTAGTTTGAGTGCATAAAACTAAAGTTATTTAATAGGAGCAAGGATACAGGAGGATACAATGAAGGAGGTAGTCCATTCCGAAATTTGTCGCGCAGCAGGGAGACTGAACCCTATCGGCAAGCAAAATACTCAGCGGAGTTTCCGGAATGGGTGGAGTCGACGACAACTGGTAGGGTGAGTCGATCTGCAGTGGTTGCGGGAAAGGGGTGGTGAAGTCGACGGCAACCGGACGGAGGGCGGAGTGAGAAGTTTGCGGGAACAGGAACCGACCAACGGTGGATCTGGGAGAAAATAGCGCATGGAACCAGGCGACAGTGATCAAACTGCAGAAGCTCGTCTCTGGACAGGAACGAAGAGGAGGGCGCTTGAACAAGAACGAGAAGGAGGGGTCTCGAGCGGGATTTTGGCGGCGGGACAAAGAAATGAGAGGGCTCGATTCTGTCTTTTCCGGGTCTCCCCTTTTCATTTCCAGATGGCTGCATTTGTAGAGGGCAGCCTTTAGTTCCTTTCCAAAATATTTCTTCCCAAACAGGACTCCTCTTAATGGCAGATAGATTAAATAATTTATTTTCTTAAGTAATATTTCTTTCCACATATTACTCTTTATTGATTTCGTTATTGCTTTTCTCAAATAATTCTTCCCAAGTAGTTTTCTTAATTAAATCTTCATTAGTTTCATTTTAGTGATAATATCCGTGTGAATTAGATTTATACATCCTTAAATAATTTTAAGCTTGCCCTTTTCATCCTAACTATCTAAAATTACCGGACATTTTATTCAGTGTCTCATCGGGTGGTCAAACCGATGAGCCGAAAGACTCAAACGAGATTGCTGACTGGGAAAATAAAAACATGCATGATGTAAAATAGAATAAAATAAAAACGGAAAAGATAACTGCAAAAACATACATGATTGGCGACGGAGGTTGCATCATGCCCTGAGGAAACTCTAGTGAATGAATGTAAGTGTAGAGTCTAAGGAATTCTAAAATGATGCATTGTGCATGTGCTTGTCCGACATTTAATTGCAATAAATTATAAAATAATATATTAAGATCCTCAAACATTCACATTAGAGATTAGGTGCTAGAAACACAAGCAAGATCTAATAAAATTAAAGAGAGATTGCTTCAATCAAACATTAAAAGAATAAACTCCGCAAATAGAACATGTCTTGGATAAATAGATGCGAAATAATATCCCAAATCATATAATAGTTCACCTAATAAGCAACAAAGAGTAAAATTGACTTTAAATATAAACTTACACAAGAAATAGGGGGACGGGAATGTGTCTGATCTGAGGGCTGGGCAGCAATATTGTGGTATTTCTGGACTGATTTCAGACTGGGGATATGGATGTAAAATGGTGTCAAGGGTGGGTTTGCACGGTGGTGCTGTGGGGAAGGAGAGATAGTGGGGGAGGATAACGTGGGCGGCGGGTTGTTTAGGCACTAGACAGTAATTAATGAAGTTTCAGGGTGTGGGAAAATTGGAATTGGGTAATCGAGTCTCAGGCGAGCTTTCGGGTGGAGGGAATTAGAGGGATTTTAATAAATTGATACAAAATTGGAGTAGCTAGAGTGAATTAGGCAAGGATTTAGTTGGTTGGTTGGGTGCATGGATGAGGTGTAGACGTGGGAGTATTCTTCGACTGGGGATGGAAATGCGGAAATTCAGTGAATGGAGAGCCTGAACGCAGTGGGGATCTCGATGGAGGTCTCCGTTTGGTCTATGGAAGGATCTCCGGCAAGAGTAGTGGAGTGGGAGTTGGTTATGAGGCGGTTATAGATGAAAAAGAGTAGTTATTGCGGGAATTTAGATAGCAACCGTAGGAATTTTCATAGTTACAGCTGGAATTAGGTAATTATATTGATGATTTAGTGGTGGATGAAGGTGGTTATGGGTAGTTTTGGGCGGTTTTAAGTGGAGAGGGGTAGTTATATGGAATAAGAGGTAATTACCTTGGCTTCGGCACTAAGGATCTACGGAATCGGCAATGTGGGAGATCGCAAGAGCCTGGAATTTGTCAAAAATCTGTGATGACTGAAAATCAGCTCCCAGACCTCTATTTATAGACTTAGAACCCACAACGGACGGCCAAAATCGTTCGGAAGATATCCACTAATTTTACATGAAATAAAAATGTAAAATATGTTGTCATTAATTTGAACGTGGCTAGGGATTCAGATCGTCAATCCGATGATCCTAACTCCACCTCTAGCGTAAGTAGACTCAGGCAGGTTCCAACAACGGTCGGCCAACCCTTGGAATATGATCACCATCAACTTAGGTTTAGAATGGTCCATCTACGCTGATCACACAAATTTATTTGTGACTTTTACTAGCTAGATTAAGGAAATGACAAATACTGTGTCTAGAGATCACCATCAGTCTCTTCCTTTTCCATGGGAGTCGATGAGAACCATATTTTATGATGTGATACTACCGCATACTTAAGATGATGCAGGATGAGAATGTCTAAGATGATAAGATATCAATAGCCGCAGATACGAGGATAAGGCCTGGAATGCAATGAAAATATAATTTCATCAATTATTCTTAAAGAGTTTTACCTCAAATGTCAAAGGTGAAGAGTTAGAAACAAAGTCAGACATAGTTTTGTACAATTAGAAAGAGATGTTCACAAGAACAATAGTCTAACAAAAATCAAATTATGGAGATTAATGATAGCTTGAAAAGATCTCATCATAACATATCTAACAAAGATAACGGTGAAAGGGATAACCGAGTCAATTCTCTGCAAGCAATCGTATCCTCCACAAGCAATCGTATCCTCCGCAAGCAATCATATCCTCCACAAGCAATCGTTCGTTGCACTATTCCTTCTCTTGAGGTAGCGCTCACTATAAGCAGTCATGATGTTGCTTCCCCTACTTAGGAAGTCCTCCTCCAAAGAGTGTTCCACTCTCACTCAATAAGTTTGTCTCCTAAGAAGGAAAAAAATACACACCATCAAATGACCACCAAACTTTCTTAATTGTGTATGAAATGTAAAGGGCTTAATGAATTTTCAAATTTGTTTAAGGAAACTTTAATAAGGGGTCATTCAAGGGAGGTTACAAGGTTAGAATCCAAGCATTGCATTAGAAAGGGGGAGAGAGTGGGAGAAGGAACTTATGGTCATACAAGAAAAATTAATGTGGGGTCAAAGTAACGAGACAAGTCAAAAAGGAAATTATGTGGAGATCAATTGATGATGTGATGGTCAATAATGTTCAAAAAGGAAAGCATGCGTCAAAATGAATGCAATTTTTGGCATAGATTAACAATGTCATTAATCACTTAGTCTTTTGTTGCACTTGGATTAGATTAGATCATTAATCTCCTTCTTACTAACGTAGAGTAGATTCTGTCGGGGGATTCATGAGATTAATAAGAACCAAATGAAGTAGACTCTAATCAGATAACTAAACTTGCAATATTGAATGACATAAATAATATTGCCAAACAAATCACATTCAAGTAGTCTCAATAAAGAGAAGCACGTGATGTAGTACACATGCAAGAGAACTAGAAAAACTAAAACTCAGGTGATGCAAGTCCGGCAAGTTGCAAGAGATTTGGAGACGACTACAAAGTAATATTACTAAAACAATGGATATACGCACAATTCAACATAGAAAAACAACCAAATAATAAGCTCACAACAATTAACGGATAGGAGGCCCGGTGAAAGTAAGTTGAGAAATCTGAAGCTGTATACAAGGTGGAAGGCTGAATGGTGACTGGTTTGTTGTTGGCCGAGAGTTATCAAAACTCAAACTGTCCTTCGGGCACTGTTGGTTGTGAAGCAGTTGGGAAGGGATGGGGGTGTTTATGGAGGAGGGAATAGGTATTTGTCTGTAGGAGAATGGGGGATTCCAGTGGCTAAAAATGAAGTCAAGGCAGCAAATTTAGTCAAGAATGCAATTTTGAACACAAAACAGGAATATGTGGCTGGCCGGTAATGAATCAGAGTTAGGACTGGGAGTTTAGATTGGAGGATTAGGATGGGGGTGCTGGTGAAGCCTGGGTTCACTTTTGGAGGAGGGAAATTGAAGGAGACGGGCACAGTGATTATTTGTAAGGGGTGCTTGTTGATGTGGGTGGTTCGATTTACTGGTGTGTGTGTGTGTGTGTGTGTGTGTGTGTGTGTGTGGGGGGGGGGGGGGGGGGGGGCTAAGGAATGATTATTGAGGAATGGTCCGGTTGAGTTAGTGACTAGGAGCAGTTTAAGTTAGTTATGTGTGGAATTAGTGGGGTATTTGAGTAGTTATATGAAATTGGAGGTGGTTACAAGGTAGTTACAGGGAAGTGGAGTGGTGGGAAATGGTGGCCACAAGTGGGGGATGGCGGTCTAACAAGTTATAGTGAATCTTTTCATCATATATCATCATCTATTACTATATAAAAAGGAAGCCTGCTCTATGTTGTAACATTGATGCTCCCCATTTTAGCCTCTGCTTTAAATCTTATTTACCTTCTTTCCCTCCGTGAAGGAGAGGGAGCGAGAGAGGAGAAAAAGATGAATAGATGACAGGTGAGGACCACATACACAGATGCCAATGTTTTATATTGCAGGGTTTTACTGCCATTCGGACTTGGACACGAGCGACCTCATATTATTGATATAAAACTTAATAAACTACTAGAATGCAATTGATGCAACAGTTCTCTTTCAAACAGATGCCAGGTAAGAAGCTGTTTACTATATTATACCACTAATGATTACTAAAAATTCTTATTGTCTCATCACTATGAACAATCGTAGGTGATCAAAAATTCGAATTCGACTCTCTTCTCTGGCTCAAAAAGAACACCTAGGATTAACATTCTGAGAAAATATCTCAGGATAAGAAATCATTTCAATTAAAAAAAATAACAATTACCATATTTTTGGAAAGCGCGGGCTATGGAACTTCACTTTTACTCCTGTACCATGAAATCAAGTGCTATGCCGAGCTCGTGCTCATCTTCTTCTTAATGATTCTTTTTCGCCGCGGTTTTGAAGGTGCGCCATCTAAATCTGCAGTTCCCTGGCCGAGACCGAGTAGTCCGAGACCAGATATTATGGCATTCTTCGAGATGAACCAGTTCGGTGATTGTTTGTTAATGGTAGCTGCTGATGTTCCGGTGTGGGCTCTGAGAAGATTATTGGAACATGCAAGTGGATCTGCTTCAATCCCAAGCCAAGCAAGTCTTGACCTCTCCCCAACGTGAACATTTAAAACCCTGAAAACAAAATAAAAATACACATCATGGAGGCTAGAGTTTAGGGTTATGAGGTTAAAGGTTTAGAGGTTAGAGTTTAAAAGTGTCGTGAGATATCTACGTAACAAAGTACTCAGTTGAAGCTACAAGGAATGAACCAATTACTGACTTAGGCTCCGTTTGGTTAAGCGGTGCCGGTAGCTCCAATGGAAAATGGAGCTTCAGCGGGAAATGGAGCTCAAAAAGGATTTTTGACTTTCCTCGTCACACAGGAGCTCCAAATGTAGGCTAACCAAACAATTCCACCAGAGCAAAAATGGAATATCAAACAAAGCCTTAATCACACAAGGTACGTAATGGAATATAGAAATGAAGACAAATTTAAAAGAAAATAAAGAGTATCAAACAACCAATCCTCTGATTTTGAGTTGTCCAATCCTTAGGCTAGCCGAATCCATGGGCATCATGGGAGTAATTCCAGAGAACTCGCTACTTGTCATTCATAGTAAATCATCCTTAGAGCTCTACTGACAATTAGATCTTATATTTTAAGTCCAACTCATAATTATAGTCATATTGCAAAGTAATATGTACATTTTAACGTACTCAAGAGAGAACCCGACAAGGGAGGGGCCGGTGGAGGTAGGGGGAGAAAGGAGGGATAAAGAAGAAAATAGTTAGAAAGTAACCCTAAATCTCATGCATCCAAAAAGATAACCCTAATGAACTCATACATCCCCCTTTATAACAGCAGGGGTGCCAATAACACCAGCCCGGTGTGCTAATAGAAAAATAAAGACAACCTACAAAATAAAGATAAGCACGTCCATCATGCGTTCTCGGTCTCTTCCACTCCAGGTGGAATAGATGTTGAGGTCCTTCTACGCGTGTAGACCCGCCATGGTGTCGCATCGACGTGCACGTCCGTAACAATGTCACCGTCTGGAAAATGTGTCTTGTCCTCAAGCAGTAATCGGACTGGCGGCGGAATTCGTCTCAAGGTAGCCACGTAGAGTCGGAGTCAGGATGATTAGCCCAAGCGACAAGGACCTCCTCTGAGGTGGGGTCTCCCAGAATGAGGCAGCGGCGATCGAGTATCTTGGTCGGGTAGTATGGCGCCTCGCCTGAGAGGTCAGCATCGGTCGAAATGTGATCTGTGGTGGCATGTTCGCCCACCACACGACGCAGTTGAGAAACATGGAAGATCGGGTGTATGCGGCTCCCGGCGGGGAGGCCTAGGCGGTAGGCGACCGCGCCGATACGCGCTAGCATCTCGAAGGAGCCGAAGAACCTGGGGCGAGCTTCGGGCAGGGCCTGCGGGCCACTGACAGCTGGCGGTGCGGGTGCAGCTTGATGAACACCTTCTCCCCTACCTGGAAAGAAAGATCACGCCGCTTCCGGTTCGCAAAGAACGACATCTTCTGTTAGGCCCATCGAAGGTGGTGCTTCAGGTGGTCCAGGATAGTATCCCGGTCCTGCAAGGCGATGGCCAAACTCTCTATCTAGCACACCCCCAGTAGATGGCGGATAATGGAGAGTGGAGGACGGACATAAACGACCTCAAATGGGGTGGTGTCGGCCGCGTGGTTGTAGGCGGTGTTGTAGGAGTACTCCGCCCAACTGAGCCACTTGGCCCAGCCCCGGGGCTGCTCCCCAACGAAACAGGGGAGGTACGTCTCCAAACATCGGTGGAGGACCTCGGATTGGCCATCTGTCTGCGGGCGGTAAGCCGTACTCATGCGGAGGCGAGTACCCTGTAGCCGAAACAGTGTGGTCCAGAAGGTGCTCAAAAAGAGCGGATCATGATCGCTCACGATCGACCGAGGAAACCCATGGAGGCGTACGATGCCGCTGATGAAGCTCTTCGCGACGGTGGCGGTGGTGTAGGGGCGGCGGAGGGGAATGAAGTGGCCGTACTTGGACATTCTGTCCACCACGACCAATATGCAGTCGTACCCCTGCGAGCGTGGTAGTCGGGTAATGAAGTCCATGGCCACGTCCTCCCAAATGTGATTCGGAATGGGTAGGGGCTGAAGGAGTCCGCCCGGAAACGCCGCTTCGTACTTGGCCTTCTGGCAAACGAGGCAGGCGGCCACGAAAGCCTTGACCTGTCGGAACATGTGGGGCCAGTAGAGAGAGGTTGTCTGGCGGCGGTACGTACGGAAGGCCACCGCGTGCCCTCCAGAGGGTGGGGCGTGGAACTCGGCGAGGAGGCATGGAATGCTCGGGGACGACGGGGCGAGGGCGAGGCATGCGGCCCTTGAAGAACAGGCGGACCCCTACAAGTGAGTGTGGTGGATGAGCAGTGGAATCAGAGATGAGTGTCGTCTAGATCCCGTTCAAAAAGGGATCGGCCTCTACTTCGTGTTGGATGGTCGCAACGTCTTCCCACACCGGACGAAAGATAGTTGCGAGCTCCGGAGCCTAGCTCTGACGCGAGAGGGCATCGGCCGCTCGGTTCACCCTCCCTGGGCGGAACCCGATGGTGAAATCATAGCCCAGGAGTTTGGCGACCCACACTTGTTGGGCAGGCGTGGCGATCTTCTGCTGCAGGAGGTAGCGAAGGTTGTGGTGGTCGGTGCGAACCACGAACGACGGCCCAGAAAGTAGGGGCGCCAATGCTGAACAGCGAGAACGAGGCCCATGAGCTCATTCTCATTGCGGAGCGGCTGCGAATGGTACTGGAAAAGGCGCGGTTAAAGTAGTCCACCGGTCGACCGGCCTGCATGAGGACGGCTCCCACCCCGAAGCCCGACGCGTCGCACTCCACGAGAAAGGGTCGGGAGAAATCGGGCATGGCCAGCACCGGTCCGTGCACTATGATCTGCTGAAGGTAGGCAAAGGCGACAGCAGCCGGGGCCGACCACTAAAAGGGGCCCTCTTTTGATTTCTTCAGGAGCTGTGTGAGAGGCCGAGCCAGCGCCCCGTACCCCTGGATGAATCGACGGTAGTAGCCAGTCAGGCTGAGGAAACCCCGGACGTCCCGCAGGGAAGTAGGGGTCGGCCAATGGAGGACCACCGCGATCTTCTCCTTGTCCATAGCGACCCCCTGAACCGAGATGGTGTGGCCAAGGTAGCTCACCTCTGCCGCTCAAAAGGAACCCTTCTTCTAGTGGAGCTTGAAATGATGTCGCCGGATGGTGGTCAGAGTGAGGCGGACGTGCCGGAGGTGATCCTGCCAGGAAGAACTGTAAACCAAAATGTTATAAAAAAACAAGGACGTGTCTGCGAAGTACAGCCGTGAAGATGTCGTTCATCGTGGCTTGGGAGGTGGCGGGAGCATTGGTCAGCCCGAAGGGCATGACCAGAAACTCATGTCATCGTGAGTACGGAAGGCGGTCTTGGCAACGTCCTCCGGCCACACTCGGATCTGGTGATATCCCGCTCTGAGATCCAGGTTGGTGAAGAAAACAACCCCGTTAAGCTCATCCAGGAGCTCCTGAATCACCAGGATCGGGTACTTGTCCGGTACTGTGGCTTTGTTGAGCTCTGGGTAGTCCACATAGAACCGCCTACTACCGTCCTTCTTCTGGACCAGGAGGATTGGGCTGGAAAAAGGGCTCACATTGGGACAGATGAGGCCCCCCATCAGCATCTCACGAACCAGACGCTCGATTTCGACCTTCTGCACATGGTCGTAGCGGTAAGGTCGTTTCGACACTGCCACAGTGTCGGGCTTGGGGGGAATGGCGTGATCGGTTAGTCGAGCTGGAGGGAGGCCGGTCGGGGCCTCAAAGATGTCGGTGAACTCGGTGAGTAGCTCCTGCAGGTCCGACGAGTGCGAGAGAGGATTTGTTGTCGGACCGGAGATGGGCCAAAGCCAAGCGGAAAATTCGACGTCTGCCGTCCGCTGGATCGTGCGGAAGGAGACCAGAGAACGGAGGAGGGCGGAGTCGCCCACGAGGCGACACGACTGTCCCTGGTTGTGTGTGCGGAGACAGGAGCAGATGTGGGGCAGCAGGCCCTGCATGAAGAAGCCCAAGTAATGATCGGGCGGAAGCCCGAGGACGTGGGTGACCAGGGAGACGAACTCATCAATATAGTCGTCCAAGCCTGCGGTCTGGCGGACGGCGCAAAGCCGCTCGATAGCGGAGCCATAATAGCGGGTGTCGTACCGCCTGATCTGTAACAGTTGTAATAGTTTAATCAAGTCGGACAATATATTAGTATCTGCGAGTGTGTTTAGTCCCACATCTGGTGTGAGGCTTAGTGAGTCTTTTTGTATTGTTATAAGTATTCCCTTATGTGGATGAATATTAATATAGAAGCATTTTCATTATTCTCTCAACTTGGTATCAGAGCGATTTCGCCCTAGCCGCGCCGCGCTGTCTCTCCTCTCGCGATCGACACCACCGGTTCTTCCCTCTCTCTCGATCGACGCTCCTCCCTCCTTTTTCACGCTCGTCGACGGTTTGAGAGTCCTCCGCGTTTTTCACCGCCTGCCACTGATGTCGTGAATCTGCCGCTGATGTCGCTTTGCCGCTGTCGTGAATCTGATCCCGCTGATGCCGCTGCCGTGAATCTGCCGCTGATGCCGCTGCCGTGAATCTGCTGCTGATGTCGTGATCTGCCGTTGATGTCGCTGCTGCCGTGTTCTGACGCCGTTGTATTCTGAGCTGCTGCTGTGACCTATTGTTGTCGTGACCTGCTGCAGCTGTGAGCTACTGTTGTCGTGTTCTGAGTTGCTGACCTGCTGTGACCTCCTGCTGTGACCTGCTGTTGTGTCTTCCCGAGCAGCTGCTGTGCCGATTGTTCCACGACCGTGATTTCTTCTGTTGTTGATGCTGCAGCCCCGTGCAATGTCGTTCTAGTGGTACTATCTTCCCTCATTTTCCGTACGTGATTCCTTTTTTCTGCTAGGGAGTATCATGGGGGATTCTACGGGTTCTTCGCCGAGTGAAGTTATGCCACAGATGAGTGACCCTCAGCAGACTCATGGCCACTCCGGTTCGTTGAAGATTACCACCGTACCCTTGGATGGAACAAACTACCTAGAATGGTCGCGTGCTGCTCAACATGTGATACGCAGCCATCAGTTGTTCGGTTACATAGATGGGACTGTTAAGGCTCCATCCACGGATGATCCCACTTGGAAACGTTGGGACTCCGAGAACTCCCTTGTCGTTTCATGGCTTCTTCACTCCATGTCACCCAAGGTATATCGCAGTTATATGTTGCTGGACTCAGCTTACGATATCTGGACCCGGGCTCGGGACACCTACTCCCTGATTGGTAGTTCCACTCAGATTTATGAGCTCACTCGTCGCATCATGGAGCTCCGACGGGGATCTATGACGGTCTCCACCTACTTCTCTGAGTTTGAACGCCTTTATCAAGAGTTGGATTTCTTCGAGCAATTCACAGCCTCCTGTACGGCGGACGCCGTAAAATTGCAGCAAAAGGAGAGGCGCTACCGCCTGCATGTCTTCTTGATGGGGCTGAATATGGAGTCAGATACTGTCCGGACTCATATTTTTCATCGTTCGCCTCTTCCTTCTCTTAGGGAAGCCTTCAGCATGGTCCTTGGTGATGATGATCGTAGGAAGCCCCTTAATATGGTTGCTCCTCCGGATCACTCTGCGTTGACTAGTGTTGGTCGGGGTAATACCAACACTAGTGTTCCCACTTGTGTTTACTGTGGTCGACGGGGTCACACTAGGGATGCGTGCTTTAAGCTCCATCCTCATCTGGCTCCTGCTGGCCGTGGTCGTGGTCGTGCTCCTGGCCGTGGGGGAAGCCGGACAAGCAGCCCTCGGATCTCAGATGCTGCTTATGCTTCAGAGATATATGAGGAACCTCCTGCCCCTAGCTCCTTCTCAGCCCAGGAATTGGACGCTTTGCGGCGTTTACTTCACTCCCAGTCTGACTCTGCTCTGGGTGCTTCCTCCACCTTTGCTACTGTGACTCAGGCCCATGCTCATGCTGCTACTACCTCCTCATCTGACTGGATCATTGACTCGGGAGCTACTGATCATATGACAGGCTCCTCCTCAGGTTTTGTTTCCTACACACCTTTGTCCGGTCGGGATAAGGTCATCTCTGCTAATGGCACATTATCCCCAATTGCGGGCAAATGACACATTTCCTGCTCCCCTAATCTCTCTCTCACATTTGTTCTTCATGTTCCATCTTTTCCCCGCAATTTACTTTCTATTAGTCATATTACTCGCTCGCTCAACTACTCGGTAACTTTTTTCCCTGACTCTTGTGTTTTTCAGGAACTGGGTACGAGGCGGAACATTGGCAGTGGTAGGAACCATGGTGGTTTGTACTACCTGGACAACCAACATCCATCTCAAGCTTTGGCATCTGCTACCGTCACCCCTGAGGATGTTCGTCGATGGCATCTTCGCCTCGGGCATCCCTCTCCTGTTTACTTTCAAAAATTGTTTCGTGCTTTTATTCCGTTTATGAAATCTTTTGTGTGTGATGTTTGTGCTACATCAAAACATGTTCGTCATACTTCTGTGCATTTATCTTCTCCTAGCACTATTTTTTTTTCGGTGATTCATTCTGATGTGTGGGGTCCTTCCCCAGTGTTATCTTTATCTGGTTTTAAGTGGTTTGTTACATTTATTGATTGCTTTTCGCGGACCACTTGGGTTTATTTATTAAAGAAAAAAAGTGAAGTTTTCACTTGTTTCCATCCTTTCACAAAATGGTTCAGACTCAGTTTAATGGTAAAATTTGTGTTCTCCGTAGCGATAATGGGGGGGAGGGAATATGATGATCGGGGTGTTTTTGGTTCCTATCTTACGAGTCATGGTATCTTACACCAAACCACTTACGTTTACACCTCTACTCAAAACGGGGTGGCCGAACGGAAAAATAGGCATCTTCTTGAGGTGACTCGTTGTCTTCTCCATACTATGCACCTTCCCAAATCTTACTGGGGTGATGCGGTTCTCGAACCGCTTCTCACCTTATCAATCGCCTCCCATCGAGAGTTCTGGCGTATGCTACCCCTATTGACTGTCTCTCGTCCACGTCTGTTGTCCATACTTCCCACTTTCCCCCTCGGGTTTTTGGATGTGTGTGCTTTGTGCATGTTCACTTACCCCATAAGGATAAACTTGACTCTCGTGCTCTCCGTTGTGTCTTTATTGGCTACTCCTCTACCACAAAAGGTTACCATTGTTACCATCCTCCTTCTCGTCGTATCTACTGTACTATGGATGTTACCTTTCAAGAGAATGACTCCTATTATCTAAACACGGCTCACTCTCTTCGTCAGGGGGATATTAGTGAGGGTGAGACTGTGTTAGATACTCCTATCCCTTGCCCCTTGATTCGGGTTCCTCCTATTCCTGCCCCGGCTCCAGCTCCTTCTATTCAGGTGTCTCCCCTTCCAGCCCTACCTTCATCTCTGGTGTCTCCCTTTCCTCACATATACCACCGTCGTAAGACAGGGAAACAGACCGCCAGTGCTCCTTCGCTACCAATGCCCGCTTAGGATTCAGGTTCTGGAGATGAGGAGTTACATGCCCCTCTTACTTTGCCGGAAGGTACAGTTCCTTGTACCCAGCACCCCATCTCTAATCATGTCTCTTATCATCATCTTACTCCTGCACATCAGTCCTTTGTGGCTTCATTATCCATGGTTACTCTTCCTAACACATGGCAGGAAGCATTGAGCATACCGGTATGGTCTCGAGCAATGGAGGAGATGTCTTCATTGGACAAAAATAATACTTGGGAGGTTGCATCTCTTCCCACTGGTAAGAGAGTTATTGGTTCACGATGGGTTTTTTCCGTCAAGCAGAACCAGGAGGGTAAGATTGAACGATGCAAGGCGAGGCTGGTTGCTCAAGGCTACACTCAGACACAGGGAGTTGACTACCAGGAAACTTTTGCCCCTGTGGCAAAGATGGACTCCATACGGATCCTTCTATCTTGTGTCGCTTGCTTAGGTTGGGATCTACACCAACTGGACGTAAAGAACGCTTTCCTTCACGGTGAGCTTGATGAAGAGGTATACATGAAGTTCCCTCCGGGTTTTGTTCGAAAAGGGGCCGAAGGACTTGTTTGTCGGTTGTGGAAGTCGCTTTATGGATTAAAGCAGTCTCCAAGAGCCTGGTTTGGCCGGTTCCTTAAAGCCATGTTGAAGTTTGGATATGTTCAGGCACAATCAGATCATACCATGTTTATCCATAGGCATGAACAAAAAATTGTGGTCCTCATTGTCTATGTAGACGACATTGTAATAACTGGTGATGATATAGAGGAGATTCGTAACCTCAAAACTCTCTTGTCAGCCGAATTTGAAGTTAAGGACTTGGGAAGGTTGCGATATTTCCTGGGTATTGAAGTTGCTCAGTCAACCCAAGGTATCTTTATATCTCAGCGCAAGCATGTGTTGGATCTCCTGAAGGAAACCTGAATGCTTGGGTGTGTCCCAGCTAATACACTCATGGAGGAAAACCACAGGATCAATGAAGACGGTGACGGCGATCGGGCTGATACTTCGAGCTACCAGAGGTTGGTTGGAAGACTTGTATACATATCCCACACCCGACTAGATATTACCTATGTTGCAGGTATCTTGAGTAGGTATATGCATGCTCCGAGGATTAAACATCAAGAAGCCGCATACCGGGTATTACGATACCTGAAGAAGGCCCCCGATCGGGGGCTCTTATTCTCTCGGCATAGCCACCTGAAAACTGAAGTCTTTACTGATGCGGATTGGGCTGGATGTCATGATGACAGAAAGTCCACCACTGGATATTGTACGTTTGTTGGAGGAAATTTGGTAGCATGGAGGAGTAAGAAGCAAAATGTTGTAGCAAGATCTAGTGCAGAGGCTGAGTATCGTGCGATGTCTCTGGGTCTCTGTGAAGGCCTTTGGGTACATACCTTGCTTCATGATCTGGGGCTCCAGAATAATGGCCCTATTTCGATGTACTGTGACAATAAAGCTGCGATTAGTATTGCTCATAACCCGGTCCAGCATGACAGGACTAGGCATGTGGAAGTGGATCGACACTTCATCAAAGATCACCTGGATAAGGAAATGTGGTTACTCCCTTCGTGCAATCCAAGGATCAACTCGCTGATGTGTTCACCAAAAGCCTTAGTTGTGATATGTTCGTTGATAATAGTCAGAAGCTTGGGATGATCGACATTTACCGTCCGACGTGAGGGGGAGAGTTGTAATAGTTTAATCAAGTCGGACATTATATTAGTATCTGTGAGTGTGTTTAGTCTCACATCTGGTGTGAGGCTTAGTGAGTCTTTTTGTATTGTTATAAGTATTCCCTTATGTGGATGAATATTAATATAGAAGCATTTTAATTATTCTCTCAACTGTAACAACCCAGGCCCTGCTCCAATCAGGACAATGTCCACCGAGACCATACCTGGCGTTGTATCGGGTTGCAGCCCAAGCACCCAACCCCTCTCTAGTCCCACCACAGGACACAGCGGGTTGTTGGAGGCCACAACTCCCTTTGATGAGGAAACTCAAGTTTAAGCGGGAGCGCAGAGACTTCCCAGGAGGTCACCCATCCCGGTACTACTCTCGCCCAAGCACGCTTAACTACAAATTTTTTCCACTTCTCATCACCAATTGAGCTGTTGTTTGGAGGAATTCCGAGCGGGATTTGAGAGGGGGACTGGGCATTTTTGGGGGACAGCGGGGAGGTAGGGTTTTTGGTTGATGCTTTGGAGGTGTTTAGGGGTTGCGGCTAAGGTTTTGGGAGGGGGAAATGAAGGTTAGGGATAAGGAATACCTTAAGGATGCAGGAAACCATCTAGGGTCTCACGGAGTCGTCGCCGTGAGGGGATCGCCAGCTTCTGGGAATAACTTTCTCCAAAATCTGCAATGCCGATGACGGCTGTCTTTACCCTCTTATTTATAATAAAACATAACTTGGTAACCATCTTGGACGGCTATGATTGGCCGTACAAATATCTCTGACACAATCTACGCTTCATCTACACCCAACTAGTGATGCGGGGAAGGCGATATCGCTCGCGGGTCCTCTCAATGCTAGCCCAGTAAGCTCTTGTCTGATCTAAAAGTCTAAGTTTCATAAATTTGATGCGGCGTTCACTGAATAGTTCAAAATAGTCGAGATAACATTTCATGTCCACGAACCAATAACTAAAAGACTCAGAACTTAAAGAACTGTCAAACGATGGAGCAACGACACGAAACCTACACTCGAGATCTCTCTTGAAATGATGATCCTCGTAGTAATCATCGCTAAGATAATCGAGTTGTGTCGAAGGGTCAACATGATCCGCTCGTGGGCATGGATAGGGACGATAATAGTCATCGTAGTGATCACCTCTAGTATGGTGGAATCGCGTGGAGAGGTAGACACGATCTCTGGAAGTGGTATGCTACGAACGAGGATAATCATCGTAATAACACGGGGATCTCTCTGAAATAGCTCTATGGGATCGGGTATAGATAGATTTGGGATCCTCAAACTAAGGAAAGGAATGACGGTGATAACTAGCCATGGAGAAACATATAGACTCAATCACTGTGTATCAAAAGAATGCTCGCAACCTGGCCCTGATACCATTTGACGCAGGTCGAATCTACAAGCGACGGACAGATGATGCCCTAACCCTATATATAATGCAAGTAATCATGCAACGAATGAATTGAACCTAAACACCGTCTAATGAAGGGTGGGATACGTGTGTGCACGACTAACATGCAACCATAGGTGAAGTGTCAGAGAAACAACTCGACAACCCTAAACTACTTTATGCAAGATGCAAGACCCGACGGCGTATTCAAGACATAATAATAAATGATTAAATCACACGCATATATTTTAAGCACAACAAAACAATTCTTTAGGCAAGCGGATTTAGGCTTTCCTCTGCGTGGAAGGTTAAAGCAAAACGCGTGGCGAATGATTCCCACTTGTAGATCATAAGAACATCTAGAACAAAATTCCACAAGGCTATTTATCCACACAAACATGAAATCACAATATCATATTTCAACGTAGAACACATAGATCCAAACAGCAAATAAATACTCACAAAATACGGGGGCTGCCGTGGGAGGGGAGATCCGGAAAAGTACATAGAGACGGCGGCTGAAATCGGAAGATATAGGGGCTGATGGACTAGATCTAAGAGGGGGGCTGGATCTGAGAAGAGGGAGGTTGAGGAAGGGAGGGCGGCTGTAGGGCTAAGGGTAGAGGACTGCAACTTTCAGATCTGGGAGGGTTGGAGATGGAAATCTGGGTGGCAGTATGAGGGGCAGCAGGGTGGCCGGTGGCTTGGAGGAGGGGCTGCTGTTTGGGGGAGTTATGGGCGGGATTTTGAGAGGGGGACTGGGCGGTTTTTGGAGGGGCAGGAGGGTGGTCAGTGGCTTAGAGGAGGGGCTGCTGTTTGGAGGAATTCTGGGCGGGATTTGAGAGGGGGACTGGGCGGTTTTGCGGGGCAGCATGGAGGTAGGGGTTTTGGGAGGGGGGAAATTAAGGTTAGGGATAGGGAATACCTTAGAGATGTAGGAAACCACTTAGGAGTCGTCACCTAAGGCCTCACGGAATCGTCATTGTGAGGGGATTGCCGGATTCCGGGAATAACTTTCTCCAAAATCAGCAATGCCTATGGCGGCTGCCCTTACCCTCTTATTTATAATAAAACATGACTTAGGCAACCATTTTGGACAGCTATGATTGGCCATACAAGATGGTTGTCCGATCTCTCTAAATAAAACACACAAAAATAAAGCAAAAAACATGAAAATATTGAAACGTCGATCCAGACGCATCCGCGAAGTCAGATCATCGATCCGGAGACGCCATATATGGTGAGTGGCCAATCGGCCCCAAAACTCGTACTCCAGCGCTGGTCCGCGTCGCCGATCCCCATCACCTAACCTATGGTTCGTTGGCAAGTTATTGCTCTTTATTTCGAACCGATGATGTGTCAATATGGTCATGAAAGTAACATAAGTAGAAATGAATAATTAAAGTACAAGCATGAAAAGTTGTTTGGTAATAAAGTGAAGGAATACTTGGGAAAAACTATCCCGCAATTTTACATAATTACAAGAATCTCTCCTCTAACTTTTAATATTATCAAAAAATTCTCCCTTTAAATTTACATTGTTTACATGTATAACAAAAAAAAACTTATGTAGGTTAATAATGTAAACTTAGAGGAGAGATTATGATAAATTCAAAAGTTCGAGGGGAGGTCTCTGTAATTATGCAAAATTGGAGCGGAGATCCCAGTAAATGAACCTAAAAATGAATGTAGGATTTGGCATAACTCATAAATCAATGTGTATAAAAATGGAATAACTAAAAGATAAGACATTTTCCCACCTCAATAGTGAGCTAAAGATCAGCCCAACAGCAAGAACTTCGAAGCGGTCAAACATAGCTCTGTCAATTCCACATAGTAATTGATACCGCAAGTTTGCATAAAGCCCTAAGAAAGCCCCGTAGCCTAGAGCATTGTTGCTCACTGATGGAATGGTCACAGACACTCTATCCACTCAATATCATAAAGAGTAAGTTAAATAATCAAAAAATAGGTAAAATAATGGATGACAGACATAAAGAGAAGACAAAAGTTGAGAACAAACCTTCCTTCCTTCTTAGAGGCAAGAATTTTTGTCAAAGAACCCTGAATCGATCCAGCAGTTAACCCAACCAGGCAAAGTTCTGCAGCTTTGTAAAAGAAAGAGTGAACTCTTTTTTGCAAATCAAACTCTCTCAAGGGATAGCTCTTCTCAAAAACATTATTTGGGAGCTTCTGTATTGTGTTTTGCAAGTCGAATCGGAAGTTGTTCCCATACGAACGGCAAGGTGCAAGCGACCATACAACGAAAGCATTGCAGGCTGCTACAGTGACCACATTAATGAGTGCCAAATCCCATTCTTCTTTAATCCTGGAGAAAGATTCTATTCATATTAAATACACTATATCAAAAAATAACTTGTGAACATTTACATAAGCAAAACAATCTACCTTCCTTTGCGATTCTTGAACTCCCACCAGACTGTACTGCCTATAATAGCGGTCTGCTCTAATAGTAATTTGTAAAGAAAAGATGGATCAGAGATCATCCTGCAACAAGATAACCAAATAAAAATTGTTCCACAAAGGCATAAAACAAAACTTGGTAGCAAAATTCATTTAAGAAAAAAACACTATCAGGAAATTTTGTTGCTTGCTTCTTATTAAAAGTACAAGTTCGAGACAATCTATAACTGAGTATAACATGAAAATATTTCAAGGGCATCAAAGCTATAGTAACTAAATGCATCAAAACCTGTGTACTATCAGTTGGGCTTATATTAATATTACAATTAAAAAAATTTAAATTTAATGAATCTACAGTTAAATCAGATAGTTTTGGCCTAACTACCTCCTCCAATCATTCTTATTGAGTGCTACATGAGCCCTTAATTCTATTTTGCAAGACTTTTAAACCTATTCCTTTGATATTACCCCTTCCCCTTCATAGTATTTCCACATTAATTCAATCTAACCATTTTATTTGTACATCTTTGTTACACACCCAATTATTATGTGGTTTTTTATAAATTGTTGTCTTTTATTTACTAGTTGTTGGTAGCTAGAGAGTTAGTAGTTGTCATTATGAGTCTTGTAAGCCTATTGAAAGGCACATGTTGGTGGAATGAAGGTATGCATGAAGTTGATACGTATTTGCAATGGGGAACACGTCTCACGCATACGCTCGGACGTTCAGCCTCACCTTGCGGGATTCACTCAACGGCTTGTTTCTTTATTGTATTATTTAAGTGTTTTGTCTTGTAGTGAGGGGCTTCATCTATATAAGAAGCCCTGGGGGTGGAGTCTTGCTTATCTTTGGAATCTTAGTATCTTGAACTCTCTTGGAGAGAGGAGTGCTTTGGAAGACCCAGCCTCCGGGTGTTTGGCGAGAGCTTGTTTCTCGATTGTATCTTTATGTTTGTTTAATGCAATGCAATTTCCGTGTCCCCGCTCTTAATGCGACAACGGCGTATCAATTGGTCTGACATGCCACTCATTTAGGGTTTTCTGTGAAACCCCAATTCGAACTTCTTCCCTGTTCCAGCCGACGCACCATTTCCGATGCCTTCCGTTGGGTTCTTCTTCCTTCCAGCCGCACGACGGGATCGTCTTTCCGCCGCATGATGGGATCGTCTTCTCTCGCGTCTATGCTCTCGTCTAACCAATCCCGTGCTCGACAAATCGACTCCCAGGCGTTACGCCTGTTTCCGTGACCCCGATCGCGTTTGTCTCGCCTCGCCGCCAACGCCCCGTCGCCTTCCTTCCGTCGTCTAGCCACACCTCCCACGACGCCTGCTGCCTTTGGTCGGCCTACACTCTACAGCATCCCCATCACCATTTCGTCGGCCTCCTGCACTTCTCTCCGCCTTCAAACGGCCCTCCCACAGCTTCTGCCGCTACCACACTCGGCGGCGCATTTTTCCGCACCTTCCAACTACTCGTGCCCCCTCTGCGGGGTCCAGCCACCTTCTCCAGAGCCTTCATGTTGATGCTCCCCATCCTCACTGCCATCCGGCCGCCCAGTCCCGCTTTCTGTCGTGTCGAACCGTCCCTCTAGTGGCTCGTGCTGCCTCTCGGCGTCCTCCAACGTCTCCGTCAGCATCCAGTCATCCGTCCGCACTTCCCTTTTCCTCCCAGCGGCCATCCTGCACCCCTTCCGCATTCCGGCGGCCCTCCTGCTTCTCCTGCAGCATTCCGGAATCTCTCTCGCGACTCCTTCGACATTCTGACGGCCCTCCAGAGCCTTCTGTCGCTTTTTGTCGGCCCTCACCCCCTTTTTTCCACCATGGCTCTCCTTCCGGACTCAATGCATGCTCGCTTCGATCGAATTGACACTGCACTGAATAATCTCCTTGTCATGGCGCTTGAAATTCGTCATCGGCTTCTTCCACATGCCCCCTTACAGCCCCGGCCTGCCATTTTTCTTCTCGACGAGCCTCCTTCATCCATCCCACCGCCACACCTCAGTGGGTCTTCGACCAATAGAACCGCCGCAACTTCCTCCTTTTCTGACACCCCCTTCGTTCTCTCGTTTTCGACCGCGGCACGCACCCCCATAACCGCCCCCATCCTTCGATTCCCACCAGTTTCCCTCCCATCCGCTCGTCTTCCGACATATCCGCGACAGAGGCTCCACATGGCACCTTACCAGCCTCTCACACGTCGCCACATGTTTTTTCTGCTCCCCTCCGTTTCTTGGATACCCATGCTCTCCTGTCAGCTCTCTTATCTCCCGACTCCTCACTTCCAACATCTCTCGAGCCTCACGTTTGGTCACTCTCCCACTTCGACTAGACTCCCCATCGGGTTTCCTTCCCACTCATCACTACCCACTCCTCATCAACCTAATCTTCGGCCTCATAGTCATCATTCAGGATCTGAATTGGTCTCCGTCGTCCGTCTTCAAAGCATTCGGCCTCCGACCGAGGTTCTGGCCAAACTAGCGTGCACCTCGCTCGACCTTGAGGATGAGATATTTTGTTGGCACGACATTGCTTCTCCTCTCGGGCAGTCCCATGTCAGATATGCAACATCCAGATCATCGTTATGCCTCTCATCTTTTGATGTTTCACCAGAATCGCCCACCAGAGGAGCCGCCCGAGTCTCCATGTCGCGCTCATGGGATCCTTAACGCCTCGAACTTGAGGAAAAGGTCAATTTTCAAGCCGAGGGTGTTGATACGTATTTGCATTGGGGAACATGTCTCACGCATAAGCTCAGACGTTCGGTCTCACCTTGCGGGAGTCACTCAACGTCTTGTTTCTTTATTGTATTATTTAAGTGTTTTGTCTTGTCGTGAGGGGCTCAATCTATATAAGGAGCCCTAGGGGCGGAGTCTTGCTTATCTTTGGAGTCTTAATGTCTTGAACTCTCTTGGATAGAGGAGTGTTTTGGAGGACCCAGTCTCTGGGTGCTTGGCGAGAGCTTGCCTCTTGATTGTATACTTATGTTTGTTTAATTGAATGCAATTTCCATGTCCCCGCTCTTAATACGACTACGGCGTATCAGAAGTAGTCTCTCTTCTTGCCTCTTGTAAAAAGATTGTGGTAGCGATCTCTCTCTCCAAGCACACCCCTTCTAACAATACCTTAGTTTTACATAATCTGATACTTCTTTATTTGCTGATCGAAGCTTATATTAGATCTTTATAAAATTGAGTGTTTTAATCTACATGTTACTCTTTTAATGCTAAAATATTTACATATTGTGTAGTGTTAGCCACCTATCCTAACTCCAGAAATTACGTACTCATTTATGTACTTATTCTTGCTTATAATGGATTTAAGGTGCTTGGGCCCATCACACCTAAGTTGCTTTATGCATGAAATAATGCCTAGTTATCGCTATTTTTTTAACAATATTATGTCTATGGAGGACAATCATCAATTTCACATCCACTAACTGGGTATCATGTAATGAGTACATATCTAATCCCAACCTTTATCTTCTTGAAATTTTCTCAATTATTCAAAAAAATAGTTGCAATAAAAAACTAATTATCAAAACCAATTCTTCCAAAAGCATGCTTAAAGTTGACTTGTATTGAATAACTTTGGTAGAATTTTAATTACTGATTCATAATCAATACAAAATTAAATTTAATATATGACAAGCAAACTGTCTTAAAATTATTTAGTTGTTGAATAACAACTTCTAATACAAGTCATTTTTCCGAAGATGTGGTTAATAACTTTGACTAAGATTGTAAATATCGAAAGTCAGCACAATATCGGATTGAGTTTATAAAATGTCAATGTTGAATGTTTGAAACATGTCAAAGATATTTTAAAATATTGAATTTCATATCTTATAAAAAAATATACTAGATATACTTATATCTTCTAAAAGTAAAAAAAAACATAGCATAACATATTGAAAAATAATAAGTCATGTATATCCAAAATAAAGTCAGAGTATCTAAAATAAAATATTAGTAACACACTGGGACTACTGTGTATCAAAATAGGTGCAAATAGATACATTAAGAAATATTTAATTTTACAAAACAATTTTATTTAGATAACACTATGCTATATAGCTAGTAAAAAATTGAAAGCTAAATTTCTTGTAATAATATGTGTCTCATGCTTAATAAAATTAGTTAAAATCATGTAAATCATTAAGTGATAAATGTGTTGATTGTTTCAATAGACATATCCAACAAGCAATACCTTGGTGTTTATTGTTCGCGGATGATATCGTTTTGGTCGATGAGACGCGCGAGGGTGTAAACGCGAAACTTGAATCTTGGCGAGACACTTCAGAAAAGAAGGGTTTTAGGTTGAGCAGGACAAAGATAGAGTATGTGGAGCTTAAATTTAGCAGTGCAAGAAGCAAGGATGACTTCATTATTAAATTGAGTGATCAAGATATTTCCCGCAGTGAGTGCATTAAATATCGTGGATCGATAGTTCAAAAAGATGGACGTGTTGATAAAGATGTGATGCATAGAATCCAAGCAGGTTGGTTGAAGTGGTGAGGCGCGTCAGGGATCTTATGTGATCGTAAAGTACCATTAAAACTTAAAGGCAAGTTTTACCGTACTGTAATTAGACCAGCGATGCTCTATGGTTTTGAGTGTTGGGCAGTGAATTCTGTACATGAGCAAAAAATGGGAGTTGTGAAGATGAGAATGCTTAGGTTGATGTGTGGACACACGAGACTGGATAAAATTAGGAATGAATGTATCAGGGATAAGACAGGAGTGGCACCGATTGCAGAGGAGATGCGAGAAGCTCGACTAAGATGGTTTGGACACGTGCAAAGGAGACCATTAGAGGCACCTGTTAGGCGTTGTGAGAGTTTAGTCACTAGGCATGTTAAATGGGGGAGGGGTAGACCAATAAATACTTGGAATGAAACTATAAGGAAAAACATGATGTACTTAGGCATTAGTGAGATTATGACTAAAGATAGGGCGCAATGGCGACAAAGGATCCATATAGCCAACCCCAATATAGTGGGATAAAGGCTTGAGTGTTGTTGTTTTTATGAATTAAGAAATATAGTGTGAAATGATTGTACAAAACTGATTGTAAAAATAGTTCCTATAAAAGAGAACAAATAACAAGTCTAATCAAGTTAATTATATAACGGAATACATAGATGTGGTTTAAGCATATTGTTTTTTTTATTTAAGCATATTGTTAACCTAACATAAAATAAAATAGCGAAAGATATACACAAGTCATGTCGGCTGATATATCTATTAAAATTGCGTATATAGTCTATATTTTACTAAACAATGTAAGATATTTTATTAAGGAAAAATATAGTTTTCACTCAAAAAGGACATGTCAAAATTTAGCTTCAATGCTCGTCATATTTGTTTTTATTATTATTTAACAATGTACCATTTCAAGATCCACTAAAGCCATGAAATTCCTTCTACTGTCTTATACTTTCCAATTAAGTACCTTAGCACATAAATTATCTCCAAAGTAAATCTTCATGACATAATACAAAATTGTTCTCCTTGGTATCAATGCATTTTTTCTAAGCATATGTTCTCTTAACTTTTCCCATAACTTCATTATATAACTTGTAGGTTTGAGTCTCTTATAAATATTTCCTTTATTTTTAAACACTAATGTCAATTTTTTCTTCTATAGTTAGGCACCTCTTAGACTTAAAAATAAATAAAAGATGTGTTAATCAAATGACTAATATTTTTCATAACTCTCCTAATCCCAATAGATAAAATAATATCTACTTAAAACTTATACTTTTCAAACATAATTAACTCCATTATTTTAGATTGCTCTGTAGCACATTTTATGATTATCTTTATCTTTCCCTTCTTCGAATCTCTTCCTTAAATTCCTATAATTTCTTTTAAGTGGCATTTTCTTTTATTCAGGCTTCATTTTTGACAAACAACATCTTCACTATTAATATATGTAATTTGGTAAAAAAAATCAAATCACATTCTTCCATGTTTAGTATTAGATCATTCTTCTTCGCTTTCATGTTTGGAGTCTAACATGCAAATCATCGAGCATTAAAGTTTTTCTTTTCTTACTACCCTCTTTACAATTGTTGTAGCTTTCTTATGGATTATTGTATGTCTCGATATAATATTTTTAAGTCAGTCATTAAACCACATTAGTTGGCTTCTATGACCTTATATACCTCTCAATTCACCATTAAGTCTTCCTATACACACGGGTGCACACACTATAAATTTCTAAATTCTAATGCAGTACTTTTATTAATGCAAATAGTTGATTATCCTCATCAAATTGGGTTAACTTATGAGATGGCATTTACAACTGGCATCCTATCCCATATTTGTCTACTTCTCACATTAATCTAGTTAAGATGTGTTTCATTGATATGAAAAAGAACAAAAGATTGCACTAGAATACCTAAAGAGATACAAATTCATGAGGCATGCTCGATTACCACTCTTGAGAGTTGGTTTCCTCTTGAACTCCTCTTCAAATGAGAGAATACAATAGACTCCAAAAGACAATCCTTAGCTCACTTAAGCCCACTTAATATAGAGAGGAAGACAAAATGGACAAAAGACGGAAAGAAAAAATCTTTAAAAAATATTAAAAGAGAGAAGCTCGGAGAGACGGTGTTAGGGACCGACTCGGAGGTCGCCGGAAGTGTAGCTAGAGGTGGAGCTGACGGAGGCGGAGATACTATGGAGCCTTGACCGCGGCTGCCTATGCGGGGCGTGCTCGAGAGAGAGAGAGCTTCCAAGATCTCTTTTAGGGTTTGGGGAAATAGACTTTTTTATTCATACTGATACAAGACCCACTAGGTCCTTTAAATAGGACTTACAATCGACACCAAAAAGGAAAGAATACTAAAGGAAATAACGACAAACTTGGACATGCGACTAAAAAGGACACGACACAAATAACGACGTCATATAAGGACGTTGCTCTTATGACATAATAAATGCACATTCGGAAATAAATAATAATAAGTAATGTCATAATAAGACCCATAACATCTCTTCCGGCCTTCAAATTGAGCTTGTCCTCAAGCTTGAACTTTGCGTGGATGGCCGAGTCTTCTGGCATCTTGATCTCCCGCCAGAACAATGCCCGATAGCGCGTAGCGGTGGCGGGGATGTCAGCGAGGTGTGACAACGCCATCAAAAAAATGGGCGTCGAAAGGAATTTCTTTGTCGGGGATGGTGGAGCGGTGGTCAGCAACAACGACAAGACAACTGAAGGAGCGACTATCGGCAGAAGGAACGGATATGGAGGCGAGGTGGCCGGAGGTACCGGCGAAGCAGGGGCCGGCAAAGGAAGCTGTGGGATGGCGGCCGCAGTGACGGACGAAGGCGGCCCAAGGTGGGGCGGCACCCCCACAGGAGATGATGGCGGAGGGGCAATCATCGTGGAGAGTGGTGGTACGTCGTCGGCGGGTGAAGAAGACGACTGCATGAGAGGCAGTGGCAGCGACGGAGGAAACTTTGGCGAGTAAGCGGCTATCAAATCATCAAGCTTGTGGAGGAGTGTGGACATGTCGTTCCGATAACGAGCGTCGGCGTCCCGACGACGTGTGTCGAAGTCGCGAAGGCGTGCGTCCCGAGAGGCCATCATTTCCTCTATCGAACGGAGGGCAGCAATCTCCGCGACACTAAGCTTGCGGTCCATGATAATTAATTAATTAATCAATCAAGAAATGATTAATTATCAAGAAACAATTGTCATAAATAATATATCCTTGCACGGGGCTCAAGACGGAAAGGCGGGCCTTACTTTTCTTGTCAATCAACAGAGGACTGGGCTCGATGCTGCTAGAGATGGAAAGTTGCAGCAGGTTGGAAAGGGGCACGACTTCCAAATTAGGCACGAAAGCTTAATTGGCGGAACAATGGCGTCGCGGAAGGAAGGTCTCGTCTAATGTGCGTGCAATAGGAAGCCGGTGCAACCACATGCGGTGAAGACGCTGCAACCGCGTGCGGTGAAGACGTTGCAACCGCGTGCGGTGAAGACGCTGCAACCGCGTGCAATAAAGACGCACGGGACTGTTGGGATGGATCGATCGTGGCTTTGTCGTTGATGATGCAGAGAGATGGCGATAGAAAGTAGATGGCTCGATGTTGGGAGGGATTGAACCGACGGAGGGGCTGGATGCGCTTCCTGCACGGGGACGGAAGGAGTCCGCTGGTGGCGTCGGCCATGAAGCTCATCGAGGACCGTCGGGCGGTGGGTGACGGGTTTGGAGTAGGCGTTACCGCGTGGATTTTAATCGGCGGAGACGATCCCACAAGGGGGATCGAGCGGTTGTGTTGTTGAAGTCGATGGAGGACGGGCAGGGCCCGCCTTGAAGATGGAGAAGTCATGGCTGCTGGAGCAATGAGCGGAGGAGAATCTGATCAAAAAAAATGTGGAAGAGGACCTATGGCTCTGATACCAAGTTGTTAAGGACATGCGACTAAAAAGGACACGACACAAATAATGACGTCATATAAGGACGCTGCTCTTATGACATAATAAATGCATATTCGGAAATAAATAATAATAAGTAATGCCATAATAAGACCCATAACAGACGGCTATGCCCCTTCTCTCGATGTGATGCGGGTCGTCTGAGCTAGCATATATGCATTTTCCATCCAAGGAAAGCGTATACGTAATGATGCATCTGTCACGAAAATCAGTCTTGTCCCCAAGGTCGAGTGAGGAAATTTTTGAAGATGCCATAATTTATTATGATGGCTTAAAAGTTGTGGAACGGATTTCATCGACGTACTCTTGGGTGAAGGTGGTTGAGCGAGAACACAAAGCTATCCTTAGTTATCCTGAGTTATGGACCCAACATGGGGAGAAAGTTGAAGCTATGTATCAATGCACCAAAAAGAAGATGGTGACACTGATTTGTCCGAAGTCATGTCGACCATAACTAAGGTGGAGTGAATTAATATGACTTTAACCATTCTAGGAGCCAAAATAATTTTCTCAAAAAGAGGTAAAATTGGCAGGATTTAAACAATTGATGGGTCAAGGTGGGTGTGAGGGGGTATTTTTATAAAATTTAATTGGAGTCGGAGAATCTGGTGAATACGTTTTATTGAGTGCCAGTGTGTGGAGATTCAGGAGTGGGTTAAATTGGATGCAGGTGGAAAAGTTGGCTTTGGCGTGGATAGGGCCTGATGACATTTTTTATTGGATGAAGTATTATGGATCCTAAGAAATTAAAAGTTGCAGTGTGTGCGACTTGATGGCACGCGCTAACAAGGTTTTGAAAAGTGATATTGGGAAGATGGTGCATGTGTCAAGAAATGAGGAAAGGTGATGTAGAAAATCATGAGCTAAAGCAGAAGCGGCACTGATGTCATCATAAATACTTTAGAAACACCTTCAAACTATATCTACAGTTTTATTTTTATTATGTTGTTCCATCTTATGCTGAGCGCATTTATGTGATGCTTGCATTTTACTTTAAAGACCTTGTGTATCTTGGGCTTTTGTTATATGCATTTTCTTAGATTTTACTTATTTAGCATATAATCGTAATTTTGAGCAAGCCAAGCCGAAAACATCCAGTCCCAAATCGCTTGGCTCATAATTAGGCATCTCTCCCCCTTCCACCTTATGAAAAACAACCCCTTTCACACCTAAATCAAGTTTCATTCTCCCTCCAACAACCAACCCTCCACATTAAAATTCCTGATAAAAGATTCATGAATGGTCTCCAATTAAAACCTTCGACTAAATTTGCATGCATAGTCTCGTTAAATCATCAGAAGGGGAGCCAGGCACACCGGTTGAGGTGTTGTCGTATGACCTTGAGGTCACGGGTTCGAGTCCTGGAAGCTCTTGCAAAAATGCAGGGTAAGGTTTGCCTACATTTCACCCTTGTGGTGGGACCCTTCTCCAGACCCTCGCTGCGCGGGGATGCTTTGTGCACCGGGCTGCCCTTTTTTTAGTCTCATTAAATCATCTCTTTTCACACATAAATCAAGCTTCTCTTTCCCCTCAACAATTAACCATCCACATCAAAATTGCTGACTAAAGATTCATGATAATCTTCCTAAACTTCTCCCATTCATGTACTACCGACCATTGAAGCACCAACTCCAACCACCTTGTACACCAAAACCACCCCCCCCCCCCCCCCCCCCCCCCCCCTCCTCTCCCCCACAGCTATCAAAACTCAATAAATAGGTTTGAAAGTTCATGTTGTGAGGCATCCTTTGAGTGAATGAATATTGCTACTGTTAGTTTTTGCTACTCATTGCTCACTCTTTATGTTATTTCTATTCAAACGGACTATTGAGAGTGAGAGTATGCCCTTTGAAAGACTTTCAAGGAAGGAATATGAAATGACCCTGAAGAAGAAATGTCTGTTTAGTACCAGCTCGAGCTATACCCTTCAGCCAAAAGATTAAATAAGTGAGGTTATGATATTACTCTTTCAAAATTTCAATATTTTCCGCATTTTGATAGAGCTAGACCCTGCAGGTTAGCAACTCCCCGTGTTCCACAAAACTATTCACACCATCTTCGGTTTGCATGTTGTCTTTAACCTGTTTTCTTGCATCTATATACCTTTCTCGTAAAATAACTCTGTATTTATAATATAATTTGTGTTTCATCTTACATCAAATCATAATAATCACTTACTACATCAAAAGAGAAGAGGTAACGAAGCTTGCGAAAGATTGTGTTTATTTTAGGGGGGAGGTGGTGTCGCTAGGTCATAGAGAAAGAGGAGCAGAAGGTGACTACGCTTATTTGAGTAGGTGTGATGGTTTGCTTTGGAAATCAAGAAGTGATGGAGGTGGAGAATGCGGTAGTGGGAGCAACGGATCTGGGGGTTGAGAGAGGAGATGATGTGGTGTCCTGATGCAGATGGTGAGACTAATTAGTAGGTGTGATGGTTTGCTTTGGAAATCAAGAAGTGATGGAGGTGGAGAATGCGGTAGTGGGAGCAACGGATCTGGGGGTTGAGAGAGGAGATGATGTGGTGTCCTGATGCAGATGGTGAGGGCTGATTGGGATGCTAAGGGTGGGATGGTGAGCTGCAATAAAGAGGAATTCACGGACTCGCTGGTCGGTCGCCGAGCTTGGGATAGGAGGTCGCAACCAGTGTCGACGCCATAGCCATGAGGGCGGCACGAAACATTCAGCAAAAATAAGGGAAAGTCTACGTGCATGACAGCCATCTCGTGTGGAGGAATCTAACAATGAGAATGGCCCATTGTGAGGAAGTTATAGGAGTTGGATCCTGATGAGCAGCAGTCTAGATTAATCAATACAAAAAAGAACAGAATATTTCGCTAGAATATAAAAAGAGATACAAATTCGTAAGGCATGCTAGTGCTACCGCTCTTGAGGATTGGTTTTTGTTAGAAAAGTCCATGCAAAGGCCCATTTGGAGTCCATTTATTTTCTTGTTTCTCTCCCTACTTTAGTCCCACATTGTGTATAAGGAACTCCTCTCTCTTTCTCCCTCCTATATATTTGTATTCATACATTGTATTTGTGAGATAGAAGAGAATATACAAGGTTCAGCTCTTGTCTACATGGTATCAGAGTCTTCGGTCCGAACCTGCGGTTAACCCTTCGAAACCAGCGGTCTCCCAATTCTTTGACCGCAGCCCCCCCCCCCCTGCGAGCTTCCCCTGCGAGCTCCTCGTCGCTGCGGTCTCCCAATTCTTTGACCGCAGCCCCCCCCCCTGCGAGCTCTACTGCTCTTCTCTTCGTCCCGCTTTGCCTTCTTATCGGCTCTCTTATAGCCTCCTCCCTTCTGACAAGTGGGCCCCACTCCTCATCGCTCCGCACCCGTACGGTCTCGTTCTTGCTGCTCGCTTTTTCTGTCGATGTCTCCCTCTCGCTGCTCGCGCTGTCTCCCTCTGCGCTGCTCGCACCGTCTCCCTCTCGCGTTGTTCGCGACCACTCCCTCTCCCTCTCCTTCTCGCCGATGTCTCCCTCTGCTCGCGCAGAGCTGCTTGCGCGATCTCCCATCAGCTACCAGCGGCCTCATCTCCAGCAGCCTCCTGCAGCCTCCTCTTGTCCAGCGGCCTCCTCCCCAGCGCCTCCTCTCCAGCGGTCTCCTCTCCAGCGGCCTCCTCTCCAGCGATCTCCTCAGCAGATAACCGCACCACTACCAGCGGCCTCCTCTCCCTGCTGCCCCGCAGTCTCCCGTCTACTGCAGCCCGCTGTCCGGCCTTGCCGACCTCTCTAGCGGTCTCTAGCGGTCTCCTTGCTGCCCAGCCTTACCTCTCTGCTCCAGCCACTGAATCCAAATGGGTTCCTCCAGTGATCCCTCAGAGCATTCTGATGGGCAGACCGCCTCCTCTCCTGCAACCCGCTTGCTTCCCATTCCAGAACTGCGCGACAAGCTAAGAATCACCACCATCTCCCTGACTGGGAAGAAAAACTTTGTCGAATTGGTGCACTCTGTCAGACGGGTTCTTCAGTCCAAGGGACTTCTGTCTCATCTCACTAAGGAGCCTCCTTCTGATCCTACTGATGAATGGTTGTGTAACGATGGTCGTGTTCAGACGTGGCTTCTCAACTCCCTTGATGACGAACCTTACCGCATGGCCATGTATCACGAGACGGCCAAGGCAATGTGGGAGGAGCTCCACTCCTTGTACTCCGGCAAGGACAGTCTTCAGCACTTGTATGACATCATTACCGAGCTTCAAACTCTTGACACTGACGGGGCGGCCGACTTAACTTCATTTGTTGCTCGGGCTAAGACTCTTGCTGAAGCCTGGATCCAACATCAACCCTCTACTACAAATCTAGCAGCTCAGCGTGCTCAAAAAGAGGCTGTGTGTATTGCCATGATGATGGCTCGTGTCCCGCTTCACCTTCAGAGTATTCGGGCGCAGATCCTTTTGTCTGCTACAACCCCGTCATTATCTGATGTTTGCTCCATGTTGCTCAAAGTTTCACCGCCTCCGGATACTATTGGACCTCCCTCACCGGTCCTTCTCCAGCACTCGTTTGCACCATTACTACCACTCCCTCCCGCTACTCATGGAGGACGTTCAGGCTCTCGGGGCGGGGGTCACGGAGGCAGGCCACGTCCTAAGTGTTCATTCTGCGGAAAGGATGGACATCTTGAAGCGACCTACTACCGCAAACATGGTCGTCCTCATCCGACTGCTCATATTGTCGCTGACAATCCATCTGCCACCCGTGCTGATCTTGAAGCGGTTCGCCTCCAGCTCCAGCAACTTCATGGGATGCTCCGCCACCCACCTGCCTTCATCGCCTCCATCTCCAATGAAGGTATCGCTTGTCTCTCCACTAGTCCCCGCTGGATAGTGGATTCAGGTGCTGCCCACCATATCACCTCGCTGAAACCACATCAATACTTGGATGCTCCTCATCCTAAGTGCATCACAGTAGTCAATGGCGACACTGTCCCTGTCTCCGGCTCTGCTGATATCCCTCTCAATTCTTCTATCTCTCTCCGCTCGGCTCTTCATGCTCCGGGCTCCCCGTTTAATTTACTTTCGGTTAGTCATCTCACTACCGATTTGGATTGCTCAGTAACATTCACTTCTTCCTCTTTTCTGATGCAGGATCGACGGACGCAGAGTATCATTGGTAAGTGACGACTGCAAAACGGGCTCTACATTCTTAATGTTTCTCCTACCATCCTCTCCTCAGTCTCCTCCGTTGATTGGCATCGGCGTCTTGGGCATGCCCCTCTTTCAGTCCTTCAGAAGGCTCTTCCAGATATCTCTTCCTGCTTTTAAGTGTGAATCATGTATTTTGGGAAAAAAAACATCGTTCCTCTTTTCCTCCTCATTGTACTCGGAGCTCTGCTCCTTTTGTTTTAGTACATTCCGATGTTTGGGGCCCATACAAAATTACTAGTATCTCTGGTTATCGCTATTTCATCACCTTTATTGATGATTATTCTCGCACAACTTGGTTATATTTACTCTGTGATCGCTCGGAGCTTCCCCGTGTATTTTGGGATTTCGTTCTTGAGATTCACACGTAGTTTTCCGAAAACATAAAAACTCTCCGGACAGATAATGCTCGCGAATATACTAGCCATGAATTTGCTAATCTCTGCTCTGACTTTGGGATCATTCACCAGACGTCGTGTGCCTATACCCCCCAACAAAACGGCGTTGCTGAACGAAAAAAATAGACATCTGCTCGATGTTGCTCTGTCTCTCATGATCCACATGCAGGTACCCAAAGCCTATTGGAACTTTGCGCTGTCTACGGCATGTTATCTCATTAACCGTCTCCCTTCCTCAGTCCTCCAAAATGCTACTCTGTTTAGCCTCCTTTTCCCCTCCACACCGGCGTTTTCTCTCACACCCCACATATTTGGTTGTACATGCTACGTCCATCTACTTGTGTCCGTCCACGGACAAGTTGGATCCCCGTGCAGCCAAACACATACTCGTCGGCTATTCACGTACTCAGAAAGGCTATGGCTGTTACTCTCATGCTACCCGAAAAGTGACTGTTTCTGCAGATGTTACCTTTCAGGAGGATCAACCTTTCTTATCCGCACCAACCCCACCTCTTCCACCACCATCCTTCCCACGACCTATCATTCCCGTTACCACTCCACTACCACCACTCCTTCTTGACCCTGCTCCCACTCTCCACAAGCCACCTCTTATCCGTGTCTACGCCCGTTGCACTCCTCGCTTCGTTGCCCCAACACAATCGACCTTGACCTCTGACATTCTTCGACCTGCTGATCCGTCACCAGCGTTCACCGCTCATCCCATGGCGAACTATGTATCCTTACACCGCCTGTCTCCACCGCTTCATCACTTTGCTACTTCAGTATCCTCTATTTCTGTACCTAACTCTGTGCAGGAGGCTCTCCAACATCCAGGCTGGCGGGCAGCCATGGACAAAGAAATGACAGCTCCCTGGGCTAACCAGACATGGGACCTGGTCCCTCTCCCTCCAGGCCAGACTCTTGTTGGGTGTAAATGGGCCTTTGTCATCAAGCATGCTCCTGATGGGACAATTGATCGTCTGAAAGCCCGACTAGTGGCTCGTGGCTTTACCCAACAACAGGGTCTTGATTATGAGGAAACATTCTCTCCAGTAGCCAAGCTCAACACAGTTCGTGTCCTCCTCTCTGTGGTTGTGCATCATCAATGGCCTTTACATCAACTGGATATCAAGAATGCATTTTTAAAGGGTGACCTACAAGAAACAGTCTACATGCAACAGCCTCCCGGGTTTGAGACCACGGGGGAGTCCCGAGTTTGTCAACTTAAGAAGTCAATCTATGGTCTCAAACAATCCCCCCGGGCATGGTTTGACAGGTTCAGTAAGGCTATTCGGGAAGTTGGCTTTACTCGGAGCTCGGCAGACTTCTCTCTGTTCACTCGACATCGAACAACAGAAACGGTTCTTCTGTTGGTATATGTTAATGACATCCTAATCACCGGAAATGATTCAAAGGGAATACAAACGGTCAAACAACACCTTAGCTCCGTCTTTCAAACAAAAGATCTGGGGAACCTTCGATACTTCTTTGGTCTTGAGATCGCGAGACGTCCTGATGGATTTATCCTCTCTCAACGGAAGTACTGTCTCGATCTTCTTCAGGATGCTGGCTACTCTGGATGCAAGCCGATTAACACTCTTATGGATGTCAATCACAAGTTGTGTCCACACGCCTCTGATGATGATCTTCTTCTTCCAAATCCAGAATATTATCGACGACTTGTTAGAAAACTGATTTACCTAACGGTCATGAGACCAGATATATCCTTTGTTGTTGGGGTTGTCAGTCGGTTTATGCATTCCTATACAAAACCTCGTCTTCTACTCCAACTTTGGTTGCGTATTCTGATGCAGATTATGCTGGTTCCCTGGATGATCGACGGTCTACTAGTGGATTTTGTACCTACTTTGGAGGTCACCTTGTTACCTGGCGTAGTAAGAAACAAGTTGTGGTTGCTCGATCTTCAGCTGAAGCGGAATACCGTTCGATGGCATCAGTTGTCTCTGAACTCACATGGCTTGAAAGTCTCCTCGCTGATCTAGGAGTAAAACTTCCCTCACCAGCTGTCTTACTATGTGACAGTCAAGTCGCTATACACATAGCTAAGAACCCGGTCTTCCAAGAAAGAACGAAACACATTGAAGTGGACTGTCACTTCATCCGGGAGAAAGTTCAAATGAAGAAGTTAGAATTAAAGCATGTTCCGGGTACTAACCAAGTTGCTGATATTCTCACCAAGACCTTACCAAGTACCATATTTTATCAATTCCTGTCCAAGCGGGGAGTGTTAGAAAAGTCCATGTAAAGGCTCATTTGAAGCCCATTTATTTTCTTGTTTCTCTCCCTTCTTTAGTCTCACATTGTGTATAAGGAACTCCTCTCTCTTTCTCTCTCCTATATATTTGTATTCATACATTGTATTTGTGATATAGAAGAGAATATACAAGGTTCAGCTCTTGTCTACAGTTTCATCTAGGAACACTTCTCCAAATGAGAGAATACAATAAAGTCCAAAATGATAATCATTAACTCACCTAAGCCCTCTTTATACAGAGAAGGGCGCTCCCAATAAAATTAAAGGATAACAACAACAATATCAACACTCAAGCCTTTATCCCACTATAGTGGGGTCGGCTATATGGATCCTTTGTCGCCATTGTGCCCTATCTTTAGTCATAATCTCACTAATGCCTAAGTACATCATGTCTTTCCTTATAGTCTCATTCCAAGTCTTTATTGGTCTACCCCTCCCCCGTTTAACATGCCTAGTGTCTAAACTCTCACAACGCCTAACAGGTGCCTCTAATGATCTCCTTTGTATGTGTCCAAACCATCTTAGTCGAGCTTCTCGCATCTTCTCTGCAATTGGTGCCACTCCTGTCTTGGGGAGACTACTCTGAATCTTCTTTCTACATGAGGTGGCATCATTCAGGCTTCTGTATACATATCTTCCATCCGAAGGAAGCTTATACTTATCAGTCACTTACAAGAAACATATCAATAGACAATGAGCAATTTAAAGGTCTTTCAATCTTGGTCCTTATGTGCAATGAACTTCTACTTAATGGCTAAGTCTTCAGGCCACACTTCAGAAAATTTCAATAGACCAAAGGCACTATAATAAGTTAATAATAGGGGGTTCCCAGCGGCTTCTGCAAGGTCATGACCAGCTAATATTAGATTTACCAAAATGAACATTTGGAACCATACAAAGCTTGCAGAACATATGCTAACAATCCCTACATCTGCTAAAGGACAACTTATAACAAATCATGGCATTAAAATCTATGACATAGTTTTAATGCAAATATTGCAAATAAAATTGATAAGCTAGGAACAAAAACGTGCATAAAATGACAATAAAAATGGGGGAATGCCCATTCTTTATGGATAATTAATTTCAAAATAAGAAGATGACGTAATTTCTGCAGAGAACTAGAATCCTATCTGTTAAGTAAAAGCTCATGTATTTAGGCCCATTTGGCCTCTCTCCTCTTATGCTCATCCTTTAGTCCCACATCTTGTGTTGTACTTAGCTCTCTCTCTATCTATAAAAGGATACTCATTGTACATCGTATGAGATATATAATTTATGAGAATAATAAAAATTGCTCTTTTTATTCTCTAATTAACATGGTATCAGAGTAAGGTTGGCGTTCCTACGGACCGAATTGTTTTGCGATTGAGTATTGCTCTCGCATCTCCTCCGATTGAGCCCTGCTCTCGTCCCGATCCCGTCGACAGCTTCTGTCTGATTCGACGACGCTATTTCCTCTTCCCACTCGATCGGCGATCGGTGCGATACATATTCCCCTCAACGACTGTGATGATTCAACGATCAATGCAAGACCTGTCGCTCGATCGCTGATCCGTCGACACCATGCCAGTCGCTGGTCGTTCCCGTTGTTCCTATTTGTGTCCTTATCGCAGATCATCGACAAGCGTCACAAGTTTCCTTTCCGGCTGCTGCTCTAGTCATTATCGATGGCTTCCTCTGATCCTTGCTTCCTCTTGTTGTCGGCGAGCTCTTCTTGTTGCCGAGCTCCTGCTCTTGTTGCTTTCGAGCTCCTCTTGCTGCCGAGCTCTTCTTGCTGTCGAGCTCCTGTTGTTGTCGAGCTCCTGCACTTGTTGTTGTCGAGCTCCTCCTGCAGCTGGTGGCTGAGCTCTTGTTGTCGCCGAGCTCTTGTTGTTGTCGAGCTCCTGTTGCTGCCGAGCTCCTGTTGTTGCCGAGCTCCTGCTCTTATTGTTGTCGAGCTCTTCTTGGTCGCGTTCTTCGTGGCCGCTAAGTGTCGAGCTCATCTATATTGCGCCCTTTTTTCCAAGCTCCTCTTCCCCGAGCTCTCCCTCTTGCCGATCGTTGCTGCTCTTCGTTGGTTCTTAACCCTGCTGCCGAACTCATGTTGTCAACTCTTGTTGCCAAGGTGCTCCTGTTGTCGAGATCCTGTGTGTCGGGCTACCTCCATTTGTCGAGCTCTCCATCTTACCTAGCTCTCTTTCTTGTCGAGCTCTTTAGGTTGTCGAGCTCTCGTTCTTGCCGAGCTCTCTCGTGTCGAGCTCTTGCTTGTCGAGGTGTCATGTAACCAGTCATGAGAACACCAACAGCTCCTTTTAGCCCGCGCAGCGGTCTGTCTTTTGTTGCTGCTCGCCCTCCCCCCAATGATATTTGCGTCCAACGATGCACTGATCGCCCCTGTTACCCGCACTGAAATCGACATTCTGCGGGACGAACTCTGCCACCTGCGGGAGCTAATTGCTCGCAACTCTGGCCCCGTGGTCTCCTCCTCCCATGCCTGTCTCTCTACCTTTCCTCTTGGCTCCTCCTGGATTATGGACTCTGGTGCCACCAATAAAGTCTGTCCACAACAGCCCTCTCAGTACTTGGACTCTCTATATCCAAAGTTTATTACAGTCGCAAACGGCGACACCACTCCCATTGCCGACTCTGGCGATGTGTTGCTTACCCCTTCTCTAGCTCTCCACTCCGTTCTTCATGTCCCTGGGACTCAATTCAATTTGCTCTCTATTAGCCGCTTAACTCATGATCATGACTGTCTAATTACCTTATCTTCCTCTTCCTTTGTTGTGCAGGATCGGCAGACGCGGAATATCATTGGTACGGGGTGGCTTTGCAATGGACTCTACACTCTGGAACTTCCTTCCTCCACTCTCTCTTCCGTCGGCTCTATTGATTGGTGTTGGCATCGACATCTCGGTCATGCTCCTCTTCCCATTCTCCAGAAGGCTCTCCCCAATGTATCTTTTTCCCCTTTTAATTGTGAATCACATGTCTAGAAACAACATCGCTCAGTTTTCCCTCTTCATTGTACTCGGAGCGCTGCTCCTTTTGATTTAGTACATTCCAATATTTGGGGTCCCTACAAAACCACTAGTATATCTGGTTACCGCTACTTTGTTACGTTTATTGATGATTATTCACGCCTGACTTGGTTATATATGATGTGTGATCGCTCGGAGCTTCTGTCCATTTTTCGCTCCTTTAATGCATACACCCAAACGCAATTTACCCGCGCTATCAAAATTCTTCGTAATGATAATGCGCGCGAAGCCGCGAATACACTGGGCATGCTTTCCAGGAATTCTGCACCTCGTTGGGCATCATCCACCAAACCTCATGTGCGTGCATGCCACAACAAGATGGCGTTGCTGAGCAGAAGAACCGCTACCTTCTCGAAGTCGCTCAGTCTCTCTTATTCCAAATGCAGGTCCCCACTACCTATTGGAATTTCGTTGTCTCCACTGCTTGTTATCTCATGAACCGCATGCCCTCGTCCGTCCTCCAATTTGTGACCCCTTCTCTCTCCTATTTCTTGACTGCCCTCCCTTCCCCCTGACCCCACGGGTCTTTAGCTGTGTTTGTTAAGTTCACCATCTGGGTCCTCCCGTTGACAAGTTGGCCACTCGTGCCGCGTGATATATGTTCGTTGGGTATTCGCGCACCCATAAGGGTTATGTATGTTACTCTCTCTCCACTCGGAAGCTGATCACGCTCGCTGATGTCACTTTCCTGGAAAATAGGCCTTTTCATCAATTTATCACCACGTCAATGCCACCTCCTGATCTCCCACGTCCTCTTGTTCCTGCCAATTCTCCTTTACCATCTTTTCTTTCGACACCACCGCCTGGCTCAGCTCCTCCTCTTCGTGTATACTCTCGTCGTTATCCTCGATCTGGTGCCCCGCGACAAGCCCCATCTACTACTGATACTCAGTAGACTGCTGATTCGATGACACCATCCACCGTGCATCCGCTCTCAAATTATGTTTCCATGCATCGTCTTTCCACTGATTTGCGCAGGTTGCGACCTTTCTATCTTCTATTTCCACTCAATCTTCTATGCAGGAAGCCCTTCAACATCACGGGTGGTGTGCAGCAATGGATGAGAAAATGGCTGCACTTTGGGCTAACCATACTTGGGACCTTGTTCCTCTTCCTCCTAATCAACATATCGTGAGCTACAAATGGTTACTCACTGTGAAGCATCATCCGGATGGGACTTTTGATCACCTTAAGGCCCGTCTTATTGCCTGAGGTTTTATTCAACTACACGGACTTGACTATGAAAAGATCTTTTCTCCGGTGGAATAACTCAACATCGTTCGTGCCTCCACTCACTTGTCGTTCATCGCAATTGGTCGCCCTTCACGGCGATCTTGTGGAGACTGTGTACATGCAACAACCTCCTGGTTATACAACCACGGGGGAGTCCCTCGTCTGTCATCTGAAGAAATTTCTCTATAGCCTCAAACAGTCTCCACGGACATGGATTGAGAAGTTTAGTCAGGTGGTTCGTGTGTTTGGCTTCACTCGCAGCTTGGCAGATTTCTCCCTCATTATTCGACAGCGTTCATTTGGTACAGTGATTCTTCTAGTCTACATTGATGACATCCTTGTTACTGGTGATGATCTTCCTGACATCACCCAAATCAAGCAACATCTTGCCTCTCATTTTCAAACTAAGGATTTGGGACGACTCTGCTACTTCCTGGGAATTGAGGTAACCCAACGATCTGATGGTCTTGTCTTGTCTCAGCGAAAGTGATGTGGCCTTGTGATGTGACCCTGCCTAGGGCACGTTTATTTTATGTGGTTTTTTATTTTCATGAACGTTGGTTTATTTTCATGTACGTCTATTTTTCGTTGTAGCTCTTTGTGACCCGGCACGTGAAATGACCACCGCACGTGACCCTGAATAAAATGGTCTGGCATGAAGTGTGAGGGAGCGAACGACGCATTTCTTGGGTTAGTCTACTGGCTGAAATTATTAGAAAGAAAAGAAAACTCTAACAATTATTAGAAAGAAAAGAAAACCCTAAAAAAGGAACCCTAAATATGGTTTATGGCTGCCCTAAGAGGTTGGTTGGAATAATAGGAAAGAGTTAAAACTCTTTCCCGTATTCCCAGCCGCCTTTGTATCACTTCACGAGCGCCAGTCCGTCCCCGACTCTCTGCGCCCTCCTGCAAATCCGACGCCAAGCTCCAGCCCCGTCCCCGTCTCCCTACGCCCTCCAACCGGCCCGACGCCAAGTTCCAACCCAATCCACATCTCCCTGCGCCCTCCTGCAACCCGACGCCAAGCTCCAGCCCCATCTCCGTCTCCCTGCGCCCTCCTGTCGGCCCGACGCCAAGTTCCAGCACTGTCCCCGTCTCCCTGCGCCCTCCTGCAGACCCGACACCAATCGCCAGCCCCGTCTCCCTGCGTCCTCCTGCAAACCCGACGCCGCAACTGAAGTCACACCTCCAATCCAGCCACTGAACTTCTCTGATCTATTTCAGCACCCATTCACGTGCCTCTGCTCCGCCGGTGAGAACTTCACCACCGACTGATGTGACGTCGGAGCCTTCATAGGGCACTGGCGACCCTTCCCGCAACCTTCCCGCACCTCTACTCCAAGCCAGCCACCATTGTCGCCACTTACCATTGCGCGTCTTACCGTGACTGCGCCGTGAAGAAGATCAAATCGCCGATGTGGAGCATCCCGGTGAGATCTCCCCTTTCCCCTCCTCTCAATCTCATTACTAGTGGTTTATCATTATAGTTTCAGCAAGTATTGTCTCTTCAAGTGTTGCGCGCGCTCGTCCTTTTCATTCCTTACCGTTATCTTTTGTCATATTAATTTCATTACTTGGAATGTGAACCTGCTGCTCAAATATAAATCCGTCGCTTGCATGTGAGATGAATAGCTTGTTTTTCAGTTTAAGAGGTGGTCTGTGAGTGTGGAAGTAATTTTAACTTGTGTCAAGTCTTTCTCCTGTTAAATTTAAAGTTTCGCAAAGCACGGTTTTCATCAATTTGGTGTGGCTGCTGGGATATCTCACTCCTATTGTGGGATAGCCGAGCGACATACGCTTTTGAAATTTTAAGTTTAAGAGTTGATAAATTTAATTCATAGAGTCGAGAGTTGAACACCTAGAGGGAGGTTTAGATGACATGGGAAGACATATGGAAGAGCTCATGACCGTTGTCACCACCCTCACTGTCTCCATGAGAGATACAAACCAAGTCATGTTAGGATTGCGCACTTCAACCTAGAGACCCAATTTCACTTCGAGGGTCTCCCTGCACAAACCCCACACCTCCGCAACCGGAGCCACAACCTGAACCCCAGCCAATGTATCAAGAGAATAGAAACCTACCTAGGTGGGATGCAGGTATAAAATTGGATGTTGGGGACTTCGAGGGCATACTTGAGCCTGAGGAATGCCTAGATTGGTGTGATCGATTAGAACGGTTCCTCAACTGGAAGCACACACCAGCCAACCAGCAGATGGAGTATGCTACCTTAAAACAGAAGGGAACCACACTCATATGGTGGGGACAGGTCGAGCGGATGCGTTACACTATCGGACAACCGCCTATCACCACTTGGGTTGAGTTCAAAGCTCAACTCAAGAGGAGGTATGTTCCCGCCGATTTTATGCAGATCTTATATCGTAGGTATCACAATCTTCGGCAAGAAAAATAAACCGTCGACGAGTACACAAACGAGTTTCTTGTGCTCCAGTCACGCCTAGATTTGAGGGAGGAAGACCATATGGTTGTGGCCCGTTATCTTAACGGGCTACGATATGTGATACGTGACCAGTTAGAACTTCTTGATTTCCGGGACCTGGGAGAGGTCTTCAGTCGAGCTCGTCGAGTGGAAACCCTCTAGAGGAGGACCTCTGGCCATACGGATAGGACTCATTACACCTCTTCATCGACGTCGACAGTTAGAACGATTCCATCGTTGGCGCCTGGTCTACCTTCCACCGCTAGACCCGCGTTGCCAGCTCCTACCCATACGAGCCCATCCTCGGTTTCCACTAAGGGGAAGGAAGTTGTCACCTCTAGGTCGGTGTTTAGATGCTAGAAGTGTATGGAGCCCGGACATAAATCCTCCGAGTGTCCGAGGCGTCAGTTTACAACCATGGTAGAGGTTGACGATGGTTGAGATCCCGAATACGGGGTTTGGGAGAGTGACCTTGTTAGGGATTCAAAGGTCCCGCCTGAGAGCGAGTATGAGGTTGAGGGCGAGCAGCCGGATTAGTTGGTTTGCTTCTACAACATAGCCTATTGACTCCACGAGTCACTACTGATGATGCATGGTTGAGGCATAATATTTTTCGCACTACCGCTCGCATTCGAGAGCACTTTTGTTCTATCATCATAGACAGCAGAAGCATGGAAAATTTTGTTTCCCAGCGCATGGTGGAGAAATTAAATCTCAAGTCCCAAAAGCTTGAGCGATCATATGATTTATCCTGGGTGACTAGCGGTACCACGATGGTTATTTCCCAACGATGCCTCGTAGAGTTCGCTATTGGGCCTACCTACTTTGACTCGGTATGGTGCGACGTCGCTCCTCTGGATTGTGTCATATTTTATTAGGATGACTGTGGTGGTATGACAGACTTGTTACTCATGATGGGCGTAGGAACTCTTATTCCTTCGAGCATCGCGGTCGCAAGATAGTTCTTTTCCCCAGAAGAATAGTCTTGTGCCCCAACGGTTAGCGCCTCATATGTCAATCCCCACCGACCCTCCTCTCTCCACGCTCACCACTATGTCATATCCTTCCGTCAATATGTTGTTGACGGAGCGACATTTTAGCCGAGAGATGAGAGAGACCGCCGTCACGTATATTCTAGTTGGCATAGAGTCCCCCACCTCCACCCTGGAGATTCTTGCAGCGGTCCGACCGCTGGTCACGGAGTTTAGTGACCTCACTCCTGATGAGCTATCAGACCAGTTACCTCAACTTAGGGACATCCAACACTGCATTGACTTGATCCCATGAGCGAGCCTACCGCATTTACCCTATTATCGCATGAGCCCGAAGGAACACGAGGAGCTTAGGAGACAGGTATCCGAGATTCTCCAGAAAGGCCATGTACGGGAGAGTCTTAGCCCCTGCGTTGTTCTGGCACTTCTTGTCCACAAGAAGGACGGAACCTGGCGTATGTGTGTTGATAGTCACGCTATCAACAAGATTACTATCAAGTATCGATTTCCGATTCCCCGATTGGATGACATGCTTGATATGTTGAGAAGCGAAGATTTTTTCGAAGATTGATCTCAGAAGTGGCTACCATCAGATCCGGATCCGACCTGGCGATGAATGGAAAACCGCTCTCAAGACTAGAGAGGGACTATACGAGTGGTTGGTCATGCCTTTCGGCTTGTCCAATGCACCGAGCACTTTTATGAGACTGATGAACCAAGTCCTTAGACCCCTGATAAGGATTTGTATCGGCGTCTATTTTGACGATATCCTCATCTACAGCCTCGATCCTGACCAGCACCTTAGACATCTTCGTCAGGTCCTTCAGATATTGAGAGAGAATCGATTGATTATCAACCTTAAGAAGTGCACTTTTATGACAAGCAGTCTTACCTTCTTATGGTACATTGTCTCTTCTGAAGGGATTAAAGTGGATCAGGAGAAGATCCGAGTGATAGAGTCCTGGCCCACCCCCAGGAACTTCACTGAGGCACGCGGATTTCATGGATTAGCATCATTCTATCGTCGTTTCATACGCAATTTTAGCACCCACATAGCGCACATCACTTTTGCCTCCGGAAAGGGCAATTCACCTGGACCGTTGAGGCGGAGCAGGCATTCCTCCTCATGAAGGAGAAAATGTCCAGTGCTCATGTTTTAGCACTCTCCAATTTTGAGAAGACTTTTGAAGTAGATTGCGATGCATCCTACGTTATCAAGGCGCGCGCCTAGGCGCACCTGAGGCGCCGGGCGCACCCCGTTGCGCTGGGATAAGGCCTAGGCGGGCGATGTGCCTAAGGCGCGCCTAAGGCGCGCCTAAGCGCACCTAGGCGCCCAATTGCTGAATTTCAGCGAATTGGGCACCCACTTCGCAGAAATTCAGCGAATTGGGCGCCCAATTGCTGAATTTCAGCGAATTGGGCGCCCAATTCGCTGAATTTTCATGAATTGGGCGCCCAATTCGCTGAATTTTCATGAATTGGGCGCCCAATTCGCTAAATTTTCATGAATTGGACGCCCAATTCGCTGAATTCCATGAATTGGGCGCCCAATTCGCTGATTTTCCATGAATTGGGCGCCCAATTCGCTGATTTTCCATGAATTTGGCGCCCAATTCGCTGATTTTACTTTTTTCCCATTTTTGCGTCTCACGTGCTTCGGGCGCGCGCCTGCGCCTTGCGCCTTGCGCCTTGCGCCTTGCGCCTAGGCTCCAGGGCCCCTTTGCGCCTCGGTGCGCCTTGCGCCTTTAATAACTGAGGATGCCTCGGGGCTGTGCTGAGCCAAGAGGGTCGACCCGTAGCATTTTACAGTGAGAAACTGAACGATGCAAAGACTAGATATTCGACTTGTGATATTGAGTTTTTCGCCATCGTCCAGGCCCTTCGACACTGGCGTCACTAATTGATTCAGCGCGAGTTTATGTTGAACACGGATCATGAAGCGTTGCCCCATCTGAACTCCCAAAAGGAGGTCAGACGCCACGCTAAGTGGGTCGTCTTTCTGCAGGAGTACACTTTTCACATTAAGCACAAGCCCGGAGTTACCAACAGAGTTGTCGACGCCCTTAGCCGTCGTGCACAACTGTTAGTGACTCTACAGCCTAGGCTGACCGACTTCGACTCACAGAAGGATATGTATGCTACTGACCCCGAGTTCAGTGAGGTGTGGGCAAAGTGTAGGTTACACGGGGCTGATGCGACAGGACATTTCTGTGTTAGCGAGGGCTACTTATTTAGGGGCACTAGGTTGTGTATTTGCCAGGGACAGTTACGAGAGGCCTTACTTTCCGAGTTGCACTCATCTGGGCTAGGCGAACATGTGGGGCAGGCTAAGATGTTAGATCTAGCGACAACACGCTATTATTGGCCTCGTATGAGGCGAGATATTGTCACCCTCGTTCGAACCTGCCACACCTGCCAGTTATACAAAGGCCAGTCCCAGAACACCGAACTATACACTCCATTACCCATCCTTGAGCGACCTTGGGATGAGGTCTCCATGGACTTTGTTAGTGGATTCTCTTATACGGCGCAAAGGGTGAACTCCGTTTTTTGTAGTGGTTGATAGGTTTTCCAAGATGGCTCACTTTGTTCCATGTCGGAAAACCTCTGATGCCGCACACGTAGCACACCTTTTCTTTAGGGAGGTGGTTAGCCCTCATGGGGTTCCACACACATTCACTTCTGATAGGGACACTCGCTTTATGGGTTTTTTTTGGAAATCTCTATGGGGTAAACTTGGCACAAAATTAAAATTCAGTAGCGCCTACCACCCCCAAACTAACGGGCAAAGTGAAGTAGTCAACCGAAGCTTGGGCAATTTATTGAGATGTTTGGCAGGTGAGCATCCTAAGCGGTGGGATTTAGTATTAGCCCAAGCCGAGTTTGCATACAACAGTACAGTAAACCGCTCCACCCAAAAGTCCCCTTTTGAGATTGTTTATGGATTTCCTATTCCTCATTTCCTTGACCGTCATTCCTTACCTTTCCACGAGCGCATTTCCTTTGATGTTACCACTTGGATTGACAATTTAAAAGCATTGCATGAAACTATTAACAGTAAGCTACATGTAACATCTGAAAAATACAAGGTCGATGTCGACATACATCGGCGCGACATGTATTTTTCAGAAGGTGATTGGGTGTTGGTTCATTTCAGGAAGGAAAGATTTCTCATAGGGACATCACAAGCTCCGGCAGCGACGCGTTGGCCCTTTTCAGGTATGGAAGCGGTTGGGCGAGAATACCTACCTTTTGGATCTGCCCTTGGAATTCGGCACATCACCGATTTTCAATGTGGCAGACCTCCGCCCCTTCCATGGATCCCCACCCACCGTTCCTCCACCACCACCTACTTTGGAGCCCAGGGCGACAACAGGTTTTCAGCCGGCCTTCACACCCACCACAGAGGAGATTAATCAGGTGCTTGATGTTCGGGAGTTCCAGACTCGTGCATGGGCCTACCAGCGATACTTGGTCTTCTGGAAGGGACGAGACATTTTGGACAGCAGTTGGATTAGTGCCCGAGAGTTACAGTGTCGACGCACAGACCTCTCCGTTGCAGCCATTAGCTCAGTATAGCCGGAGTCGAGTTTTCACAACCCCGGGGGAATTGATGTGACCCTGCGATGTGACCCTGCCTAGGGCACGTTTATTTTATGTGGTTTTTTATTTTCATGTGCGTCCATTTTCCGTTGTTGCTCTTTGTGACCCGGCACATGAAATTGACCACCTCACGTGACCCTGAATAAAATGGTACAGCATGAAGTGTGAGGGAGCGAGCGGCGCATTTCTTGGGTTAGTCTACTTACTGAAATTATTAGAAAGAAAAGAAAACCCTAACAATTATTAGAAAGAAAAGAAAACCCTAAAAAAATAACCCTATAAATATTGTTTATGGCTGCCCTAAGAGGCAGGTTGGAATAATAGGAAAGAGTTAAAAGTATTTCCCGTATTCTCAGCCGCCTTTGTACACTTCACGAGCGCCAGTCCGTCCCCGTCTCCCTACGCCCTCCTGCAAACCCGACGCCAAGCTCCAGCCCCGTCCTCGTCTCCATGCGCCCTCCTGCCAGCCCGACGCCAAGTTCCAGCCCCGTCCCTATCTACCTGCGCCCTCCTGCAAACCCGACGCCAAGCTCCAGCCCCGTCCCCATCTCCCTGCGCCCTCCTGCCGGCCCGACGCCAAGTTCCAGCCCCGTCCCGTCTCCTTGCGCCCTCTCCTGCAGGCCCGACGCCAAACGCCAACCTAGTCTCCATGCGCCATCCTGCAAACCCGACGCCGACAACTGAAGCCACCTCCAATCCAGCCACTGAACTTCTCCGATCTGTTTCAGCACCCTTTCACGTGCCTCTGCTCCGCCCGTGAGAACTTCACCACCCACTGACGTGACATCGAAGCCTTCCTAGGGCATCGGCGACCCTTCCTGCAACCTTCTCGTGCCTCTACTCCAAGCCAGCCACCATTGTCGCCACTTACCGCTGCGCGTCTTACCGTGACTGCGTCGTGAAGAAGATCAAATCGTCGTTGTGGAGCATCCCGGTGAGATCTCCCTTTTCCCCTCCTCTCAATCTCATTACTAGTGGTTTATCATTATAGTTTCAGCAAGTATTGTCTTTTCAAGTGTTGTGCGCGCTCGTCCTTTTCATTCCTTACTGTTATCTTTTGTCATATTAATTTCATTGTTTGGAATGTGAACCTGCTGCTCGAATATAAACTCGTCGCTTGCATGTGAGACGAATAGCTTGTTTTTCAGTTTAAGAGGTGGTATGTGAGTGTGGAAGTAATTTTAACTTGTGCCAAGTCTTTCTCCTGTTAAATTTAAGTTTCGCGAAACACGATTTTCATCAGAAAGTATTGTTTCGATCTACTTCATGATGCAGCCTACTCTGGGTGTAAGCCTGTTGATACTCATATGAATGCAAATCATCAGCTCCACACTCATGGCTCGAACTCTGATCAATTTCTCTCTAATCCGGAGTATTATTGTCGCCTTGTCGGCAAGCAGATCTATCTTACTGTCACACGACATGATATTTTCTTTGCGGTCGGTGTGGTCAGTCGCTTCATGCATACCCCTCGGGTCTCTCATCTTCAAGCCGTTGAGCGTATTCTTCGATACTTGAAGAATACTCAGGGACAAGGACTGGTATACAAGCCCTCTACTTCGCTATCTCTCATTGCTTATTGTGATGTTGATTATGCTGGGTCCCTGGACGATCGTCGGTCCACCAGCGGCTACTGCACATATTTTGGCGGGAACTTGGTTACTTGGCGAAGTAAGAAGTAGATTGTGGTTGCTCGATCTTCAGCTGAAGCAGAGTATCGCTCCATGGTTGTCGTCGTCTCAAAACTTACATGACTAGAAAGTCTCCTTACTGATTTAGGTGTCAAACTTCCATCACCAGCTATTCTCTTTTGTGATAGTCAAGTTGTTATTCACATCGCCGAGAATCTTGTGTTTCATGAGTGTACAAAGCATATTGAAGTTGATAGCCATTTTGTCCAGGAAAAGGTTCGACATCGGAAACTGACTCTACGACATGTGCGGGTTGCCGATCAAATCTCTGATATCTCCACTAAGGCCTTATCTCGCCCTCAATATCAATTTTTCTCCAAGCTTGAAGCCTACGACTTGTACGCTCCAGCTTGCGGGAGAGTGTTAAATAAAAACCCATGTATTTAGGCCCATTTGGCCTCTCTCCTCTTATGCTCCCCCTTTAGTCTCACATCTTGCGTTGTACTTAGCTCTCTCTCCTTCTCTCCATAAAAAGATACCCATTGTAATGTATGAGATATATAATTTATGAGAATAATAAAATATTGCTCTTTTTATTCTCTAATTAACATTATCAAAAGTTTTAAGGATGGCTTTCATGAGACAAAAGATACCGTGATGGAGATCGATCACGCCTCATTTGGTCGATTTTAGAGATCGATGATTTTTGGATCATTGGATTAACAATCAGAGACCGACATCGCATTTGTCGCAACTGTTCATACTTTTATGTATATGTTTTATATTTTTCGGACTTGTATTTTGTTCATACTTTTATGTATATGTTTTATATTTTTCGGACTTGTATATGTTTTATGTTAAGTTGCCCGATCATGCATTTTGAGGTCGTCATATGATTTAACTTAAATCACCCCCTATTTATATCCCATCAGGATATGACAAAAGGGATCGATAGTTGGCTTCCAAAATGTAAGCCGCTCGGCACTCGGTCATCGTGGGTGCCAATGCTCACACATTTTGGTGCCGACGCCAAGGGGCCTCCCGCCACCACGGTGGTGCCAGCACCGACCACCACCTCCTCCACCAGCCGCGCAACTTTGTCCAAAGCCCGTCGTCGTCCCTTTGCTCAATTTGATCCCGCTTCCACCTCTGCCCACTCCATGACTTCAGCCACCGACCCCCATACCTCCACCGGCCATTCCCAACGCTGACACCGTCGTTCAACCTTGCCCAGCACTGTCAGCCACTGATTAAACCTTGCGCCAGCCACCCATCCCAGGGTACTTTGTAGTCTCGTCCACCCCCCCCCCTCCACCCATTTTTCCTCCCTTGTTTGCCCTTCTAGTACCAACCACCCCTCCAACAGCAACCTCTGGTCACCATATTCATTGTCCTAGCACCTTGCCGACCACCACGCCCTTGCAGCCTCCCATAACATCTCCTCCATACAGCCTCCCATAACACTCCCCTAAACCTACCTGACCCCTTCATCCATTATACCCTCTATTTGAGCCCACTTCACAGCCATCTCACATCTAGTTGAGCCCACTCTCCCCTCAAAGATTCCCCACAACATTTTCTCTTCCGAGCATCCATGACCACCACCAGATCTTCCCCTCCACCATTGGCATTGATTATTCGGTGAGTTCGCATTTTTGTTTTAGGTATTCTCATTTATTGCTAGTTTTAGGTATTCGCATTTTGTCTTACTATGTGACAGTCAAGCCGCTATACACATAGCTAAGAACTCGGTCTTCACGAAAGAACGAAACACATTGAAGTGGATTGTCACTTCATCCGGGAAAAAGTTCAAATGAAGAAGTTAGAATTAAAGCATGTTCCGGGTACTGACCAAGTTGTTGATATTCTCACCAAGGCCTTACCGAGTACCCAATTTTATCAATTCCTGTCCAAGTTGGGTGTCTACAACTTGTACGCTCCAGCTTGCGGGGGAGTGTTAGAAAAGTCCATGTAAAGGCCCATTTGGAGCCCATTTATTTTCTTGTTTCTCTCCCTTCTTTAGTCATACATTGTGTATAAGGAACTCTCTCTTTCTCCCTCCTATATATTTGTATTCATACATTGTATTTGTGATATAGAAGAGAATATACAAGGTTCAGCTCTTATCTACATGGTATCAGAGCCTTCGGTCCAAACCTGCAGTTAACCCTTCAAAACCAGCGGTCTCCCAATTCTTTGACCGCACCCCCCCCCCCCCGCGAGCTTCCCCTGCGAGCTCCTCGTCCCTGCGGTCTCCCAATTCTTTGACCGCAACCCCCCCTGCGAGCTCTACTGCTCTTCTCTCCGTCCCGCTTTGCCTTCTTATCGGCTCTCTTATAGCCCCCTCCCATCTGACAAGTGGGCCCCGCTCCTCCTGATCGCTCCGCACCCGTACGGTCTCGTTCTTGCTACTCGCTTTTTCTGTCGTTGTCTCCCTCTCGCTGCTCGCGCCGTATCCCTTTGCGCTGCTCGCTCCGTCTCCCTCTCACGCTGCTCGCGACCTCTCCCTCTCCTTCTCGCCGATGTCACCCTCTGCTCGCGCCGAGCTGCTTGCGCGATCTCCCATCAGCTCCAGCGGCCTCATCTCCAGCAGCCTCCTGCGGCCTCCTCTTATCCAGCGGCCTCCTCCCCAGCGCCTCCTCTCCAGCGGCCTCCTCCCCAGCACAACTTGGTTGTATTTACTCTGTGATCGCTCCGAGCTTCCCCGTGTATTTCGGGTTTTCGTTCTTGAGATTCGCAAGTAGTTTTTCGAAAACATAAAAACTCTCCGGACAGATAATGCTCGCGAATATACTAGCCATGAATTTTTTAATCTCTGCTCTGACTTTGGGATCATTCACCAGACGTCGTGTGCCTATACCCCCCAACAAAACGGCGTTGCTGAACGAAAAAATAGACATCTGCTCGATGTTGCTCGGTCTCTCGTGATCCACATGCAGGTACCCAAAGCCTATTGGAACTTTGCGCTGTCCACGACATGTTATCTCATTAACCGTCTCCCTTCCTCCATCCTCCAAAATGTTACTCCGTTTAGCCTCCTTTTCCCCTCCACTCCGGCGTTCTCTCTCACACCCCGCATATTTGGTTGTACCTGCTACGTCCATCTACTTGGTCCGCCCACGGACAAGTTGGATCCCCATGCAGCCAAACACATACTCGTCGGCTATTCACGTACTCGTCGTCTTTACCCAACAACAGGGTCTCGATTATGAGGAAACATTCTCTCCAGTAGCCAAGCTCAACACAGTTCGTGTCATCCTCTCCGTGGTTGTGCATCGCCAATGGCCCTTACATCAACTGGATATCAAGAATGCCTTTTTAAATGGTGACCTACAAGAAACAGTCTACATGCAACAGCCTCCCGGGTTTGAGACCATGGGGAGTCCCGAATTTGTCACCTTAAGCAGTCAATCTATGGTCTCAAACAATCCCCTCAGGCATGGTTTGACAGGTTCAGTAAGGCTATTCGGGAAGTTGTGGCTTTACTCGGAGCTCGGCGGACTTCTATCTGTTCACACAACATCGAACAACAGGAACGGTTCTTCTGTTGGTATATGTTGATGACATCCTAATCACTGGAAATGATTCAAAGGGAATACAAGCGGTCAAACAACACTTCAGCTACGTCTTTCAAACCAAAGATCTGGGGAACCTTCGATACTTCATTGGTCTTGAGATCGCGAGACGTCCTGATGGACTTGTCTTCTCTCAAAGGAAGTACTGTCTCGATCTTCTTCAGGATGCTGGCTACTCTGGATGCAAGCCGATTAACACTCCTATGGATGTCAATCACAAGCTGTGTGCACACGCCTCTGATGATGATCTTCCTCTTCTAAATCCAGAATATTATCGACGACATGTTGGAAAACTGATTTACCTAACGGTCACGAGACCAGATATATCCTTTGTTGTTGGGGTTGTCAGCCGGTTTATGCATTCCCCTCGAATGTCTCATCTTCAGGTTGTCGAACGCATCCTAAGATATCTAAAAACAGCCCCTGGTCAAGGGCCGGTATACAAAACCTCGTCTTCTACTCCAACTTTAGTTGCGTATTCTGATGCAGATTATGCTGGTTCCCTGGATGATCGGCGGTCTACTAGTGGATTTTTTACCTACTTTGGAGGTCACCTTGTTACCTGGCGTTGTAAGAAACAAGATGTGGTTGCTCGATCTTCAGCTGAAGCGGAATACCGTTTGATGGCATCAGTTGTCTCTGAACTCACATGGCTTGAAAGTCCCCTCGCTGATCTAGGAGTAAAACTTCCCTCACCAGCTGTCTTACTATGTGACAGTCAAAGCCGCTATACACATAGCTAAGAACTCGGTCTTCCACGAAAGAAGGAAACACATTGAAGTGGATTGTCACTTCATCCGGGAAAAAGTTCAAATGAAGAAGTTAGAATTAAAGCATGTTCCGGGTACTGACCAAGTTGCTGATATTCTCACCAAGGCCTTACCAAGTACCCTATTTTATCAATTCCTGTCCAAGCTGGGTGCCTACGACTTGTACGCTCCAGCTTGCGGGGGAGTGTTAGAAAAGTCCATGTAAAGGCCCATTTGGAGCCCATTTATTTTCTTGTTTCTCTCCCTTCTTTAGTCTCACATTGTGTATAAGGAACTCCTCTATCTTTCTCCCTCCTATATATTTGTATTCATACATTGTATTTGTGATATAGAAGAGAATATACAAAGTTCAGCTCTTGTCTACAGTGATTAATTGTGACGTCTGCGAGATTTTAAAATTATTATTGTTTAATTAATTGCACGTCAGAAGTAATTGTTGATTGAGTCATTTGCATCGCATTTGGGGTTTACGTCGTGAGCATCCCGTTCATTGGATTTTGTGTTTGATTGCATGCTTGTACTCAGATCTCCATTTTAGGGTTGGTCGTAGATCCATTGCATCTGTTCGTGAATGTTTGCATTGCATATAGAGTCAGGGAATTATGCATCCATCACCTGTAGATGCATCCATCAGGGAATTATGCATCTCATCCAGTTTTTTACAGTCCAATATCCACTATTTGTGATGACAGAAGAGTCTTCTTATGTCCTAACCCAAACAGCTTATTGAGGCAGATTGACTGACTATTAATTCTCTTGAAGTCAGGATGTATTTGCATGCCTGCAGGGAGTCATGAGATCGAAGTTGTATCCTTGGAAGTAACTAATTTGTTCTTTCATATGACCTCCTAGACTTTGAGATGAGCTCATCAATGACAGCTATATTCACACCAATAAGAAAGAACAGTCGCCTACCTACTATTTTAAACCAAAGAGAATTATCCATAAAATACTAATGTAGAATGTAGATCGATTTATGAAAGTTTACAGGTAGCTGGATGTTCAGTTTTTTTCATTGTTTCAGGTAGAGGAACGTATGCAAGAATTGTGTACAAATATAGTTTTTATCACAAAGATATAACGATTGGAGGAACATGATAATATGGGTATGAGCTAGCCATCTAATGCAATTATTTAAAAACTCTAAATAAATATATGTATACTTCATGCTTGCACAACTTTTACCACAAAAGGGGAAGCTTGTTTTTTTATAATTATTGTGCATTCAACAAGTATAGATAATTTGCTTTGCACGAATATAAGTACCAAAATGTATATTTTATCTAGCTCAAACCCCACATCATAACAAATCCTGGATACATATGTATAATGTTAGGATCGAAGAGGAGAATACTAGGGAAGTGGTTGTTTAGTCCATGGTCCGTTGGATGGTCGGTGCAAGGCGAAGTGGTACATCAGGATAGTGCACGAATGACTACTTTCAGGATCTGATCTATGGAAAAAAGTCAAAGCAAAGAAGGCGAGAAGAGCGAAGTGGTGTGTTGTGTCACAAGGGCAAGATGAAAGGCGGGCTCCAATTCCATTCGAAGTAACTCACAGAATTCGTTAATGCAAAACTGAGAGCTGAGTTTTTCGAGCAAAGGTTCCATCCTTCAATATCCTGATTGGGTCGACCAGGACAAATCATAAGTGAAGGAAAATGATCGAGTCGACCAGGTCAGGCCCGATCATGAGTGAATCTCAAATAGAAAACGTACATTGCTATTCCAGCGGAAATACTTGGAATCATTCTACCACTTTTGCTAGGAGTAGCCTTTTTAGTGCTAGGTGAACGCAAAGTAATGGCTTTTGTGCAACGTAGAAAGGGTCCTGATGTAGTAGGATCGTTTGGATTGTTACAACCTATAGCAGATGGTTTGAAATTGATTCTAAAAGAACCTCTTTCACCAAGTAGTGCGAATTTCTCCATTTTTAGAATGGCTCCAGTGGCTACATTTATGTTAAGTCTGGTCGCTCGGGTTGTTGTACCTTTTTCTTACGGTATGGTATTGTCAGATTAACATAGGGCTACTTTCTTTGTTTGACATATCTTCACTAGGTGTTTATGGAATTCTTCTAGTAGGTTGGTCTAGTAATTAGGGGGCGGCCGTTCGGTCGCCTATGATAGAAGGTAGGCGCGAGATGTACTTGGGGGGTGGGGTGGGGGGTGGGGGGGTGGGGGGGTCGCCTGGACATAGTCCTTTCAGGCCATGGTTGTTTAGTCCATGGTCCGTTGGATGGTCGGTGCAAGGCCAGAAATTGGAACACATTTCTTCCGCTCGTTCCTGCCTTCGCTTCAGGGTCTGTCCCTCGGTGTGGTCTGTACTCCATATTGTCGGGCAGCGAAGCTTACACTTGTTCACTTAATATGATGGTTCACCAGGGCCTCTTTCCACCTCCCTTTTCTGCTCACTCGTAGGGGTTCGCCCCCCCCCCCCCCCCCCCCCCACCCACCCACTAAGGGGGAGGGAGTCGACTAAACATCTTAGCCATTGGCGGGAATTTCGCCCGCATTCTATCCCCAATTCTTGTTCACCCCGGATGATCGTGTTGGGTGACTTCACTGGCGTTCGCCTCGTATGATCGTGTTGGGTGAGCAATAGCCGCTTCATCACAGTACTGACTTATGGGCTAACGGGTCACACTTTGGCCAAGTATCCTACAAAGAGACTCCCGAGAGCCATAAGTATGAAAGGAATGGCCATAGGAATGGGCTCATCATGACATCGTAATCTGTCTCGCCCGAATGAATTAGTTGGTACTAGAAATGTGAGAAAGAGGAAATGAAAAGAGTAATAAGAAGTGAAAAGGACATAGACACAACTCCATTATATTAATTAAATATAGAAACTTGTATGAAATCAACTAAGGTAGCATTGTGGTCATGGTATCACAAAGCATTTAATCTTTTAAACCCAAACGTTTCAAACTTAATAAATACATCAATAAACAACCAAACACCAAATAATTGAAGTCATACTAGCACAGGCATGCATCCATGAACCAACATGTATTCACCTGATCAGCTAAGAAGTTGAATAGTTAAAAAAGGTAATAAAGTTTATGCAAGACAACCACAATATGTGTTCTATACGATTACTACCTTCCAATAAATGCTCTTGACAGGGATGGTGGAAGAGCTCGATAAATAAGCCTAGATGTTGTTGGCCTGGCATTGATTGTTAAAAAACGAACCACCTGAGCGGAACTCAGTAAACCCTAGAAGCAAAATACTAAATTGAGGAGAAAATAAGCATAATCTCAAATGAAAATTCAAAATTGTAGGGAAATATCACCATTTCACAAAGTTGTCTTAGTCCAGCAGGCAAATCTGACATGCTCTTATACCATTCAGTGAAGACAGCATCAACAAATTTCCTATCAAAAAGCTGTCAAAAAAACACTCATTGGTGAATCATTTGAAAACTTAAAAAACAATGACTCCAATAAATTACATTATCTGCAAACCTCCTGTATAACAATTCTCTTTCTAAACCATCCACCTTCATCTCCTTCATTTTCATCATCAAAGTCATCAAAATAGTCATCATCATCACCATCGTCATCACCCCCATCACCGCCTCCATGAAAATTTTTCTTCCCAATATCTCCTCCTCCTCCACCCGTTGCTAACTGGAACACACCAAAATGTTTTTAAAAAGATGACACCAAAATGTTTTTAAAAAGATGACACCAAAATGTTTTTAAAAAGATGACACCAAAATGTTTTTAAAAAGATGACACCAAAATGTTTTTAAAAAGATGACACCAAAATGTTTTTAAAAAGATGACACCAAAATGTTTTTAAAAAGATGACACCAAAATGTTTCATGATGTCAACCATTGCCTAGTGGAACAATCTAATTGAGGTAAAAGAGAACCAAAGAAGCTTTAAAATAAAATAAGTAAAAAATACTGGAAATGTAGGGAAACTAAAGAAGTTGAAAAATTTGAAAACAGCAAAAAAAGGAAAATTAAATGCAAATGAGTAGCATAATATGGTAAAGTTCCAAACAGTGAAACCATTCAATTTAAATGAGAATAACTTGGAACATCTTGTGATCATCTCCAATCAATGTTGTAGATATAGGCCGACATGTCGGACATGTCGGCCGACATAAGGGTTTGGGACCTAAAACGCCACGTTACCGATTTTTTTTGGTCGTAACGTTTTGGAAAAAACGGGCCGATATATCGGCCCAATAAAACGGCGATATATCCGATATATTATTAAAAATTTGTTTTTTTATTCTGCTTTGCTGCCTTATTGCCCCTGCTGCCTTGCTGGCTGTGGTTGCTTCTCTGGTAGCTTCATCCTCACTGGTTGTGGTTGCTTTGTATGTTAAATATTTCATAGAGCTTTTAATATTTAGAAGTTCAATAGGTTGTAAAATAGTTAGAATTGTGGCATGTATACCAAAAATAACATTTAACTATATATAATTAATTAAATATTAAAATCCCGATATATGAAATATCCCCGATATATCCCCCGATATATAAAAAACCGACACGAAAACCCAAACCGACGTGTCCCCGACATCCGACATCTGCAACCTTGTCTCCAATAACAGCCTTAGCCTTGTCCCAAATATTTTTGAATCAGTTTTCTGAATCATCGACCATTCATCTTCATAATCTGAACAAAGAAGAATTGAAAATCAATGTCTGTCTAGCTGCCCTAACTTTGAACTGAAACACGCCATGACCGCCGCGACGGGGTCATCCAATCGATAGGCACATGTTAATCTCATGTTCAGACGACAATGGCTCGTCGATCTTCCACGAGCAATTGTGTCAAGATGTCAGACGGGCCTTCATTTCATTTAACTAGACCACTGTAATATCTAAGTGGCAGACAATCTTCTCTGTCAACTAGATGGTAAATCTCTGCCTCTTGTTGGGTGGAAGTTTCTATTGCTTCATAGAGAATTCTCATACTCAAGCTGTTGTCAAAATCTGGGTGACTGAAAGTTTAGACAATAAGACTTGAGAGTACAATAATTTCGGAGAAAAAGATCATAGGTAAGAAGCTGAGCATGAAAATGCTTGGAAAATATTTTCTCAGTTTTCACTTATTTCTAAGATTAAAGTTGAGAAGGGGAATTAGACAAAAGATCAATGTTCCTTGTAATTACTAGTATTTATAAGATAATTTTGGGTTTTATGCCATAGGGTGAGAGCAATATCTTTACCCAGGATTCTCTAAAATTTGTATAGATTCTTCAAACGACTCATTGAATCACTTAATTTTATCACAGATACTATAGACATAATTATTCATTCGATCATCTTCGTGGGTAGATTTGTCGCTAGCAAAAAATGTCCGCTAAAAAGGCCCTCTATCAGTTTGGCCATCGCAAAATCCAGTGTGTCCATCAGCTAGCCACTTCATTTATTTGTCCTCATTTAAGTCAATTTGAACTATGGTCAAACCAAGTGGGGAGATTGTTTGGTTCATGGAATCATCTAAACCATGCTTAGTGAAGCTCCCATAGGGCCAAGATGTGTCATAAGAGTGTGAAACAGTGATGTGATCGAGTCGAATGGATACTCCCAGCGACCAGTTGTGATCTTCCTTAAGGGATTAGGTTATGCATGACTAGTCCTACAACTATAACTCATCTAGTTTAGTCATAACCCTAATTTGATGTGCATGGCCTTAGTCGTACCTTTCTAATGGGTGAATTAATGCCCACAGTCCCAATGGTTTATGGATTATCAAAAATCAAAGTGTGTATGCAGCATTGCTACTTTAATATTCTTCCAATTTGATGGATATTAGCTATTTTACCCATATGGTGAGGGGTGAAAGAAATTTTATGTCAGGGAAACTTGAGAGGGAATAGGTTGAAGTGACGAGAAAGAGAAGTACTTGCTATTCATACCTTAAACTTGGGGGGACAATTATATAATATACATAACTACAAAATTTATTGTCATCCAACTCTAGACGGTGTTTACCCTATATGAGAGGGGATGTGATGTCGAACGGCGGCGTGAACCCACGGTGGAGCACGAGTTTTGGGACTGTTCGGGGCCGATTGACCATCAGCCATATTTAGCTTCTCCGGATCGACAATCCGACTACTTGAATTCGTCCGGATTTTTCTTTACATGTTTTTTCATATATAACTTTGGTATTTTCAGTCATTATTTAGTGTAATCGGGCTCCTAGCATAGTAGGGGCTGTCATCTTGTTCATTGCAGATTTTGGAGAAATTATCCCCAGAATCCGGCAATCCCCTCACGGTGACGACCCCGTGAGGCCCTAGGTGACAACTCCTAGGTGTTTTCCCGCACCCCCAAGGTATCCCATATCCATTGCCTCCTTTCCCCTTCCCAAGCTCCAACCGACCCCCTCACTCACCTCCAAACCCTAGCCGCTCAACCCAAACAGCAGCAGCCAGGTTTACTCCTGCCTAAAATTCAGCCCATGAAGCCTTTGATTTCTCATTCCCGTGAATCCCACTAATGCCTTCCACGTAACTTCCCTGCAATTAGAGCCCAACTCCCCAATACTTCTCCCCCTTCTTACCAGCAAGCGTCTCCTTTCCTCCCAGGAAAGGCCCACTGCATCACCTTTGGGCTGCTGTCTTTCTCCCAGAAAAAAAAAATTTAATCCCTCCCTGTTTAAGTACGTACAGGAATCCATTTCCCCCTCCATTCATCATTATCTGAATCCAGCAGCCAGCCTTCTCCACGACACTCCTCACAGAAATCCCCTCGCCTCTTCCCCTCCAAGAAACCCACGCCTAAATCTCCCCCAGCAGCCCTAAATTCAGCCATTTCCCTTCCTCGATTCCTGGTTCCAGCACCCGATTTCCCCACTCCACCCCTTCAAACAGCCATCAACTCACCAAGTGTCACCGGATCTCCATCCCACAGTAATCTCCCTACTTCGTGAGTGTTTTATTGTTTGTTGTATGGAACATTTTAGTCAATATTAATATATGGTGATGTGATTTCATGTTTAATTGGATCTCCTGTTTAGTAGTTGTTTGCTTTTGAAATATTTTGTTATTTGCAGGAATCGTTCGCCGCGCGCTCTTGTTTTGGCCCTCCACGCGGAGGAAAATCAAACCTTGCTTTGATTAATGAAATAAATTGCATCACATAAATTATCTATGTGCAGTTAAATTATTTATTGTCTGTTTGTTCCCTCCGCCGCGTCTTGTTTGCATGCTACATATAGAAGAGTTACTTATGTGCACCTCACTTAGGGTTGCTTGTTAGTCGCAATCTCACGTATCCAACCCTTCATTAGACGGTGTTTAGATTCATTGTAGTCGTGGCATGAATTTTCACATTGCAAGTAGGGTTAGGGCATCATTTGTCCGCCACCTATAGATTTGTCCTGTGTCAGGATGCTGGAACAAGAGAGCCTGAGGCACGATGTAGAAGTCAATGTGATAAAAGAGTGCCCATTCACTTTGGTAAGAATAAAAATTGATGCAGGCTCAATGGAAATTGAATTTCTTTTTTCTTAAATGAACCGAGCCTTGAGATTCTAAAGAAAGGTTGAGGTAAGAGAAGAGGCAAGATCAAGAACTATTTCTCAGCATTGAAGGAGGACTTAGATTCTTTGTGAACAAGTTCTCTCTTAAATAGAAGAGATGGTATTCAAACAATAGTTGATACAATGACTGGTAGCTTACTAACTACTGATAGTTTGTTTATTCATATATTTAATAAAGCATATTCTGATCCATTAGCTTTTTACCTTTGCCATACTGTCCCACTGGATAGTTGCGTACTTCCACAATCATTTATGGGAGCTAGGAAAAGAGAAATAAAAGAGACAATTTCCAAGTCTGAAAGTGACTCACTCGGCCTCCCTCCAAAAGAAAATTTGAACTTAGTATTTTAGCCTTCACCGGTCATTTGGAGACAGATTTTCAAATTGTTGATCGAAGGAGTTGGAAAATGAGTCTAAATAAGAGAAAAAAAGATTAGCGTAAGAGTGGAATTCATGCACTATACCCACATTTGCACCGATAGTTAAGAACATTTGTATTCTCACTTCCATTTGGATGCCTGAGAATGGAGTTAGCCTGATAAGAGATCAAGATAGCAATAGCAGGAGGGCATCCTGACACATATGGAAAGACTAACTAGAAATTGATTATTATTCAAAGGAAAATGTCACCCGGACACAGATGGGGAAGAGATAAGAAAAGCATGATGAATGACAAGCAATCTCAAACAAATTTTATTATATTAAGAACAATTATAAGGGAACATGCAATTTGATTTTCTCCCCGGCCCAACAAAGGAAGCTATTGATTTTTTTTGCTCCACTCGCCTTTATGTTCATGTTTTTGGAAATAGATAAGTTTGAAAGGATGTCCTGGCATGCACAAAAAGAAAACTTGATTTGAATACCGCATGCTTCTAGAAATAGATAGGTTTGAAAGGATGCCTAGTTGTAATTAGTCAAGTATAAGTAGTCAAGTATAAGTAGTCAAGTATAAGTAGTCAAGTCGTATTACTTTATCCCGTTGTAGGGTTATTTTGGTCCTTGTGTTTTTATGCCCTACTCATTTATATGTAAGAGCAATGGGCTTAGACAATCCAAGACATTATTTCCCTCATTTCCACTTGGTATCAAAGCGGAATCGAAAACCCTAACCGCTCGTCTCTCCCGCAGTCGCTCCCATCTCGCTCGCCTCGCTCTCTCCCGTCGATCGCTCCCGTCTCGCAGTCCGATGTTTTGAGATGCCCGTAGGTGCTCACCCCCGCTCATGCGGTCATCTGGCGGGTTCGACACTACCATCGGTCGCTGAGGAGGACATCGCCGCCGTTCTCTCTCGATGTTTATGTCGTGTTTGCTCTGTCCTGATCGCTCCAGCCCACCGCTACCGTTGCAGACCCTTCCGCTGCCGCTGCTTGCAGGTCTCTTGTTGCCGCTGTTGTTTGCCTTGTTCTTGATCCTTCCACCACCGCTGCTTGCAGGTCTCCTGGCGCTGCCGCCGCTACTTGCAGTTGTCGCAGTTCATGTGCAACTGCTTGCGGGTCCTTCGTGCCGCAAGCTTCTCTAGCTCTATGTAGTGTGATTCATGTCGGTTTGTTTTCGCTCTTTCTTGGTGTGTGGTCATGGGGGATTCTTCTGTCTCTTCGCCGAGTGTGATGATGCCACGGATAAGTGATCCTCCGCGGATTATTGGCCACTCTGGCTCTTTAAAGATCACCATTATGCCTCTCGATGGTACAAACTATCTTGAATGGTCTCGTGTTGTTCTGCATGTGATGCGCAGCCACAAGATGTATGGATACATAGAAGGGAGTGTCAAGGAACCTCTCAAGGACGATCCCTCTTGGAAACGATGGGACTCGAAAAATTCCATTGTTGTCTCCTGGCTCCTGCACTCTATGTCTCCCAAAGTTTACAGCAGCTACATGTTGATGGATTCTACTGCTGAGATATGGACTCGGGCAAGAGAAACATAATCACAGATCGGTAGTTCTACTCAGATCTATGAGCAATTGAGCATACTCGTCGCATTTTGGAGTTGAGACAGGGATCTATGACTGTTTGCTCCTATTTTTTTGAGTTTGAGCGACTCTATCAGGAATTGGACTATTTCGAGCAGTTTACTCATGTTTGTACTGCTGATGCGGTTAAGTTAGAGCAAAAGGAAGAACGTTTTCGCCTAAATGTTTTCTTGATGGGTCTGAATATGGAGTCGATTACTGTTCGGACTCACATCCTTCACCGATCCCCTCTCCCTTCCCTTCGGTAAGCTTTTGGCATGGTCCTTGGAGATGATGACCGACAGAAGTCTCTCAGCTGATTGTCCCTCCGGATCGCTCGGCCTTAGCTAGCGTTGGTCATAGCAACTCCAGCACTACTGTCCCTACCTGTGATTATTGTGGGCGAAGAGGACCCACTAAGGAGGTGTGCTTCAAACTTCAAACTTCATCCTCATCGCTCCTGTTGGTCGCAGTCGTGGTCGTGGTCGCATTCGTGGTCGTGGTCGCAGTCGTGGTCGTGGTCCCAGACGTGGAGGGACTCGACAGGGAGGTTCTCGGGTGGCTGATGTTGTGTATGCTACTGAGGTCTATGATGATCCTACATGTCCTCCTTCAGGACATTTTACAGCTCAGGAATTGGATGTTCTTCGTCGCCTTCTTCAGTCCCAGACTGACTCTGCTTATGGTGCCTCTACCTCATTTGCAACTGCGACCCCTCCCAATGTGCACACTGCCACCACTCCTTCTGATTGGATCATTGATTCGGGCGCTACCGATCATATGACTGGATCTTCCTCAGGTTTTGTCTCATACACACATTTGTCTGGCAAGGATAAGGTTATCTCTGCTAATGATACTTTGTCCTCCATTGTGGGCAAAGGACATATCTCGTGCTCTCCTTCTATTTCTCTTGTATCTGTTCTTCATGTTCCTTCATTTCCTCGAAATTTACTTTCTATCAGCAACATTACTAGATCTCTTAACTGCTCTGTGACCTTCTTCCCTAACTTTTGTGCTTTTCAGAAACTAGGTACGAAGCGGACAATTGGCAGTGGTAGGAACCATGGTGGCTTGTACTACCTGGATACCCAGCTACCATCTCGTGCTCTCACGCCGACTACTGTCACTGCTGCGAATGTTCGACGATGGCATCTTCGCCTCGGACATCCATCTTATGTTTATCTTTACAAACTGTTTTCAGCTTTCTTGTCGTTTATTAAAACTTTATCTTGTGATGTTTGTGCTATGTATAAGCATGTTCGACATACCTCTATGCATTTATCTTGTCCTAGTGACACTCTTTTTTTTGTTATACAATCTGTTGTTTGGGGTCCTTCCTTTGTGGTTTCATTATCTGATTTTCGTTGGTTTGTTACTTTTATTGACTGTTTTCGAGAACCGCTTTAGTCTATTTGTTAAAGAAAAAAGTGACGTGTGTTCTTATTTTCAAAGTTTTCATAAGATGGTGCAGACCCAATTTGATGGGAAAATTTGTGTTCTTCGTAGTGACAATGGGGGGGGAATACAATGATCGTGGTCTGTTGGCTCGTGCCTCACCAGTCATGGTATCTTGCATCAAACCACCTGTGTTCACACTTCCCACAAAATGAGGTTGCTGAACGAAAGAATCGACACATCCTTGAGGTGGCACGTTGTCTTCTTCACACTATGCATCTTCCCAAATCCTATTGGGATGATGTTGTTCTCACTGCTTCTCATCTTATCAATCGTCTTCCTTCACGTGTTTTAGATTAAGCTACTCTCATCATTCGCATCTCTTCTATGTCTGTTGTTCATACCTCTCATTTGTCACCCCGGGTATTTGGGTGTGTATGTTTTGTGCATGTTCATCAGCCTCATATGGACAAACTTGACCTTCGGGCTCAACGTTGTGTCTTTATTGGTTATTCCTCCACCACGAAAGGATATCGGTGTTACCACCATCCTTCCAGGCATATTTTCTGTACCATGGATGTTACCTTTCGAGAGGAGGAATCTTATTCAAGATTCGACTCACTCTCTTCGTTAGGGGGCGATTGGTGACGCTGATTTCGATCCTCCTCTTCTTCTTATTCCTTTCATCCCAACTCCTATCCAAATCCGTGTTCCTCCCATTCAGGTACCTTTGTCGCCTCATATGCTATTTCCTCTTCCTTCTTCTTTGATTCCTCCTCTTCCACATATATACCACTGTAGCCAACCGGGGAAACAGGCTGCTAGCGTTCCACCTCTACCAGTGCCCGCTTCAGACTCGGATTCTGGTGATGATCCTCTTGCTTTGCTGAAAGGTAAAGTTGTAAGTACTCAACACCCTATTTCCAATCATGTTGTTTATCATCATCTTACCTCGGCCTATCAGGCCGTTGTTTCTTCATTATCTTTGGTTTCCATTCCCAAGACGTGGCAGGAAGCATTGGGTATACCGGTTTGGACACGAGCTATGGAGGAAAAAATGTCTGCCTTGCAAGAGTCATATAGGATGTCTCTTCCCTTCCCCCCGGGAAGAAATCCATTGGATCACGATGGGTGTTCTCGGTTAAGCAAAATCAGGATGGTAAGGTTGAGATACAAGGCATTGGACTATCAGGAGACCTTTGCCCCCATGGCAAAGATGGACTCCACACGGGTTCTTCTATCATGTGTCGCTTGCTTAGGATGAGATCTTCATCAACTAGATGTTAAGAATGTCTTCCTCCATGGTGAGCTTGATGAGAAAGTGTACAAGAAATTTTCTCCTGAGTTCGTAAAACAGGGGCAGAAAGTCTTGTTTGTCGCTTGAGAAAATCTTTATATGGACTGAAATAGTCTCCAAGGGCATGGTTTGGCAGATTTCTCAAGGCAATGATCAAGTTTGGATATAAGCAGGGGCAATCTGATCACATTATGTTTATCCGCAGAAATGACCAGAAGATTGTGGTTCTTATTGTCTATGTGGATGACATCGTGATCACAGGCAATGACGTTGAGGAGATTAGTAACCTCAAGGCTCTCTTATTTGTTGAGTTTGAGGTGAAAGACTTAGGAAAATTACGATACTTCCTGGGTATTGAGGTGACTCGGTCGAACCAAGGTATCCTTATATCTCAACGGAAGTATATCTTGGGCCTATTAAAAGAAACGGGAATGCTCGGTTGTGTCCCTGCAAATACTCCTATGGAGGAGAATCATAGGATCGATGAGGACGGTGATGGTGATCACACGGATACTTCAAGCTATCAGAGATTGGTTGGGATACTCATATATTTATCTCACACTCGTCCTGACATCACGTATGTTGTTAGTATTTTGAGTAGATATATGCATGCTCCTATGATCAGACATCAAGAGGCAACATATCGTGTATTGCGATACCTGAAGAAGGCTCCTGGTCGTGGCCTTTTGTTCTCTCGGAGCAATCACTTAAAATTTGAAGTCTTCACTGATGTTGATTGGGTTGGATGTCGTAATGAAAGGAAATCCACTATTGGTTATTGTACCTTTGTTGGAGGAAATTTAGTGGCATGGAGGAGTAGAAGCAGAACGTGGTTGCTAGATCTAGTGTTGCGGCTGAGTATAGTGCAATGTCTCAAGGCCTCTGTGAAGGTCTTTGGGTGCGTACCATGCTTCGTGATCTGGGGCTCCAGGAGAATAGCCTTATCTCCTTATACTGTGACAATAAGTCAACGATCAGCATACTCATAACCCCATTCAACATGATAGGACTAAACATGTGGAGGTGGATTGACATTTTATCAAAGATCATCTGGATAAAGGAAATGTGGTCACTCCTTTCGTTCAGTCCAAAGATCAACTTGTCGCTGTGTTCACCAAGAGTTTGGGATGTGATGTTTTTGTTGATGATATCCAGAAGCTTGGGATGACAAATATTTTTCGTTCGGCTTGAGGGGGAGAGTTGTAATTAGTCAAGTTTAATTAGTCAAGTCGTATTACTTTATCCGTTGTAGGGTTATTTTGGTCCTTGCGTTTTTATGCCCTACTCATTTATATGTAAGAGTAATGGGCTTAGACAATCCAAGGCATTATTTTCCTCATTTCCACTTGCCTTGGCAAGCGTCATATGAAAACCCGATTTGGATGTTCCATCTCAAGATAAGTTTTTTCATATCCACCAACTGATGATGAAGGAAATTTTTAAAAGATCGGTTGCTACTTTATAAGCAAGATGTTTTAATGAAAGTTATCAAGAAATGGGAGGGAGGGAGAGTTTCATATGAAAATAAACAGCGGGAGAGTGAGCAATAGCTAAGACTAAATTTTCCTGAAGGATGGAGAAAATTAGAACGAAACACGCCGATGGCAATGCTCAAGACAATCACGTTTCCCTAAATATAGTAGAAGAGACGAGGTTTAAGGGCAAAGGAGAACAATGAAGAAGAAAGAAAATGTTCTTTATCTTACTTCACAGTCTTCCTGAATAATGTCATTAGCGAAGAAGTCCTCGCCCAGAAGCCTAAATTCATGCTTTTTAATTTCTCCAATGCAACGCATGCCATGAAATCTTCCACAAAAGTTGTGATGATGTTATGTATCTAATTGAATCTTATTTCCCTTGCGGGAGTAAGACGCCGCTAGATTGATGGCACCAGGAAAGATACTGCCATATTGGAGGGAAATAACAAGGAAAGCGCACAACTTCATACATAGATATCATGTACACGCTGGAGGCCCTTTTAAGCACTCCAATTACAGGTAGTATAACTGTCCTTAACCGCAGGCTTCAATCAAGCGGGAACAGGTACTATGGTCATGGCAGTTATGAGCGTTACACACATACACTTACACGCTTACATAATAACACATATTTCACAATTAAAATAGATACAACACTAGCTCCCCCATCTGGCATCCTTGTCCTCAAGGATTGAACAACGGGTAAGCTTTCATCAGCTCTTCATAAGACTCACAAGTGGCATCCTCCTCGCCTGCGTTTGACCATTTAATCAACACTTGGGCAATTGGTTTGCCCCATTTCTGTATCAATCGGTGCTCCAAAATCTTCTCTGGCACCATCATGAGGTGACCCTCTGGTGTTAGGTATTCTGGTATGGATGTTGCGCTGGGAAAGGTGTCTATATGCTCCTTTAGTTGTGAGATGTGGAAAGTATTATGAATCTTGGAACTTGGGGGCAGCTTGAGTTGGTATGTCACAGAACTGAGCTTCTTTACAATCTGGAATGGGCCAGTTTAGTGAATGTCGAGGTCCTCATACTCAGTTATCTATATCACTGAAGTCGCACATAGACCCATCCTCCTTCCAACTCCCTTTCTTTTCTCTTCTTATTTGCTATTAACTTCATTCGGTTCTAGGCTTGTTGTAAATGGTGTTTCAGCAACCTTATCATGCTCTCTCTCGCCTGTAAACTTCTATTTGTCGTTTCTACCGTGGTTGATTGCAGTATATAGGGAATATGTGAGGAAGGCGGCTGGCCATAAACAACTTCAAATGAAGTCAATTGGATGGCACTATGGTAGGAGGTGTTATACCACCATTCAGCCAAGTGTAACAATTGGCTCCATTGCTATTTGTCGAAGTTTCACCTCAAGTAGTTCACTAGGCGACAGTTGACAACTTCCATTTGGCCATCGGATTGGGGGTGGTAGGTTGAGGAAGTATGGAGTTGGACTCCTTGTAATTTGAAGAACTCCTTCCAAAAAGCACTTAAGAAGATAACAGCACGGTCAATCACCATAGAGCATGGCAGACCATGTAGTCGAAAGATTTCTTTCATAAATGACATTGGAACAGCTGGGGCAGTTAGTGGTCTGGTCATGGCTATGAAGTGAGCATACTTGCTCAGCCTGTCCACCACCACCATGATGTGAGCATACTTGCTCAGCCTGTCCACCACCACCATGATGATTGAGAACCCATTAGAAGCAGGTAATACTTCAATAAAGTCCATAGATATTTCTTTCCAAACTTGATCAAGGATTGGCAAAGGTTGAAGTAACCCCATGGGTCAGCCAGATACCTGAACGCCCCCCCGGCAGAGTCATGATGTAATGGGCAAATAAATTTCTTCAACTCCTCTTGCACTACTACTAACTTCCCCCTTCTTCTAAGAATTCCTTGAGACCATTGATAGTTGGGTCTGCAATTTGGATCAGCTTCCTTCTCTTTAATTAATGCTTGCACCTTGGGGTCTTGTTTCCATGAGTTTGGAATCTTTGCAAGTAGTTCAGGATGGAAAGTAATCATGGTTGCTAATGCTCCTTCCTTCTCTCCCCCTTCTTCCTCTTCTCTTGTCTCGGCAAGGCGTCGGTTATGACATTTTCTACCCCCTTCTTGTAAACAATAGTGTAACTCAAGTCCATTAACTTTGAAAGGCACCTTTGTTGTTGTGGGGTTGAGAATTTTTGCTCTAACAAGTGTTTGAGGCTTTGGTGATCTGAATGGATGACAAAAAGCACTCCCATGAGATAATGTTTCCACTTTTGAACAACTAACACAATGGATACACTGAAGAATTATGGTATTTGGGTCCCAAAGCTTTGCTAAAGAAGGCTATCCTGGAGGAGAACTGCACCCACACCCCTGCTAGATGTGTCTTCCTCCATCACAAAAAACTTGTGGATGTCAGATGGGATCAGAACTGGAGGGGGGAGATAACTCTCTTTAAGGTTTCAAAATCTTGGGTGGCTGATTCACTCCATAAAAATTGGTTGCTTTAAGCAAATTAGTGAGAGGTTGAGCTATGTTGTCATAATTTTTGATGAATCTTGAATAGTATTCGGTGAGCCCCAGGAATCCTCTTAGTACTTTGAGGGTTGTTGGGACTGGCCACTGCAGCATATCTGAGTTCTTGTGAGGGTCAGCTGCGAATCTGCGATACCCTGGCCTGATATAATGTGGCCCAGGTATTCCACTTGTTTGGCTCCAAAGTTGCACTTGCTCTTCTTCACGAACAACCGCTCCATCAAGGCTTTGGAAAGTAGTCGTGCATTTGTAAGCCCAAAGGGCATTACAAGGAACTCATAGTGGCCTTCATGAGATCTGAATGTCGTCTTCTCAATGTCCCAGGTGGCCATCTTCACTTGGTGATAACCAGAGCATAGGTCTAGTTTAGAGGAAATGTTGGCTCCGGTTAATTCAACCAGTAGCTCTTCAATGATAGGAATAGGAAAGTTGTTCTTTATGGTATTTTTAAATGTTGGTAGTCGATGCACATCCTCCAGGAGCCGTCCTTCTTCTTTACTAAGACAATTGGGGAGGAAAAGGGTTGTTGGCATGTTGCTATGCCTGATGACCCATGTGTTTAATAATTCCTTGATCAACTTTTCAATTTCTTTCTTTTGAACAGTTGGATATTTGTAAGGTTTGACATTGGTGTAGAGATTTGGCACTTGAGGTTAATTTGATGATCATGGCTTCTTTTTGGCGGCAGACCTTCAAGGGTGGAAAAAACATCATCGAATTCTAATAATAAGCTCTGCATTCTTCCATCTACTTTTGGTGCTTGATTGGTTGGATTCATGTGCATAAGAACAGGTGGGGAATTCATTTTTGTTGTGAGCCAGCACAGTCAGAAGTGATAGTAGAGGCGTTTTTTGAATGAGCTTCCCCATTTGTTCTTTGTTGATGAACCGTGGTGGAGTAGGTCTGCTGCTCGTGAGGAGGATCCGAGTATCATTGGCCGTAAACTCCATTCTTAAATTGAGGAAGTTCATGTGGATTGGTCAAAGTGTAATTAACCATTATATTCCTAGGACTGCATCACAACCCCCCATTGGAATGACTGGCATATTAGATTTGAATTTGGCGCCTTGCATACTCCATGTAAAATCTTCACAAGATTACCGGCTTTGAATTCGGTTTCCATCAGCCATAGCCACTGTGAAAGGTGTTATATTTGTGAGGTTGCACCCTAGTCGGTGAGTTGTGGCTTGATCCAGGAAGCTGTGAGTGGAGTCATTATCAATAAGGAGAAACAAGTGTTGCCCGTTGAATGAACCTGTGACCTTCAGGGTGTGGTAATCATGGATTCCTGTAATGCATGGGAACATGAGGGGTGGGTGCAACACTTGGCGATTCATGTGTTTCTGCTAATATGTTGTTATTTTATTCTTCCTCATTCTCTTTCTCACTCTCCCCTTCCTCTATTTCCTCCACTTCCTCCACTTCCTCCACTTCCTCCACTTCTATCTCTAACACATAAAGTTAGGCCTGTGCTCCACACTTGTGGCCCCTAACATATTTCTCATCACACCAAAAGCAAAGTCCCTTGGCCCTCTTGTCATCCATTTCCTTGGTTGACAACCACTTGGTGCTCCGGGTCAATTGTTGCATGTTGGAAGGGGAGGATGAGTTAGTTGCAGAACCTAACATCCCTCCTTCAATGTCTTGGCCGATAGTTGAACCTCCCTGATGATGATGGCTTCGTTTGAGACCAAGATGCAACTGTTGTTCTTGAAGTTTGGCTAGATTATATGCCTTCTGAAGGGATTGCGGCATAAACATCCGCACCAAAATGACCGCCCCCTTCTTTAACCATGTCAGGAAGAGGCTAATTGCATATTCTTCAGTGATCAATACCTGTTTTCGAAGTGATTCAAACTCATCCAAGTAAATTTGCACGGAGGTGGTCTGGCGCATCCTTGAGTTCACTCATAGGCTCGTCATACAGCAGGGATCCAAAACGTTGGTGGATTGCCAATGTGAATTCATCCCATGAAATTGGGCTACCCAATGGATGTGATTTGGAGAAGATTTGGAACCAGGCTAATGCCCTTCCTTCATAATGAATAGAGGCCAATTTGACCTTAACTTCATTAGGAGTTCCGTCAATTTCAAAAAATTGCTCGCTTTTATACAACCACTCCTTCACTGCATCACCATCGAAACGAGGAAAGTCCAGATGCGCGCACCAGGTAGGTATGTTGTAGAACCCAAATTGTTGTGGCCTGATGTTGGTTGCAGGATGTTGGTAAGAAGCAGAGGCCTCTCGTTCAGTAATTGATGCTTCCTTCATTTGCCGCAACATCTCTCTTGTGGCAGAGTTCTAGAGACATATCTCTTGCAGAGTTTGCATCAGCATGTCCAAATCTTTGCGTAGATCATGATTTCGAATATTGTATTCACTCATGGTGGTGGATTACTGGCCGTAAATGTAGCTCTGATACCAGTGTTATGTATCTAATTTAATCTTCTTTCCCTTGCAGGAGGAAGACACCACTAGATTGAAGGCACAAGGAAAGATACTACCATATTGGAGGGAAATAATAAGGAAAGCAAACAACTTCATTCATAAAACATCACGTACATGCTGGAGGACCTTTTAAGCACTCCAATTACAGGTAGTATAATTGTCCTTAAACCCCGGCTTCAATTAGGCGGGAACAGATACTATGGTCATGGCATTTATGACCGTTGCACACATACACTTACATGCTTACATAATAACACATGTTTCACAATTAAAATAGAGACATAACAAATGACCATTAAAATTTGGTATCCGAGTAAGGAATTGATAAAATCTTGATGGAAACTGAGCGAGTCGCATTCTTTGAAAGCTTACTTCTAAGCAAGCAAAGATAATGTTGATTTGAGATGGGCTAAGAGATTACCTATGCTTGTGGGCACTCTCACTTCACATTTTGCCCCTATCGAATTCATGAAGATCTAAGGAGTAAGGAATGTCGACAAGATTCAAGGCGCCATGAGATGCCAGAGAATCCGATGAACTGCTACACATTCCTCTTATTCTTAATAGACCTTACGTTAAAATATATATATATATATATATACTTGTCGGTATTAGCTAAAATCTCACAGAGATAAGGAAGTCTTACTAGTATCAGGAAACAAATCAGATGAAGGAGAACGTAACACTGTAAGAAAAAGGGGAAAAAGCGCACTAACCTCGGGGCTCAATTTGATTGTCTTTTGAGAGAGGTCTAGCTTGGACTTCTCTAGAGTAACAGTCCCGTGCGCCCCAAACTCCTTCTTCATCGTCGGAGATATCACTCCTGCGGAGGAAGAGGAGGGTCCTGAATGCGTCGAGGCGGCGAAGCACCGTTCGAGGAAATCCAAAAATTCGGAGTTAGAGGCAGAGGGAAGGGTTTCCGCAGTAGAAGCGGAGGCCACAACAAGATAACGCTTGGGGTAGATGGCTGGCAGCATAATACTACGGAGGCGGGTACTCCGGTGTATGAAGCTGGTCGTTCGCAAGTGGACGGAATGGCGGCGGGGGCCAACGCCAGCGGGGCGGTGGCCGGAGATGAAAGGTCCAGGGGAAGTTGGGCCGTAGACAACGGCGGCGCGAGATGCCATGTCTTCTTCCCGTGCGTGTAAGCAGAATCCCTAGCTTGATCCTTTAGTTACCTCTTTCAATCCAGGACGAAGATGTCACAGCGAGGAACACAAGTTTTTCGGGAGGGAGTTCCTCGCTGTGAGGTAATGAGATCAGGTTCTGAATTCTGATCCGACCTAACCGGATTAATTTTACCTACCACATAAGTTAGTATAATTAAAAATATTCACAAATATTTAAAATAATAATCTCAGTTAAAACAAGACAAAAAACCTATTTCAGTCCTCATATTTTATACTTTATTAGAATTCAGTTCCTAAATGTATTTTGTATAGGATTTCAATCTCTCAACTATACTAATTAACTTAAATCAACCCTTCACGGCATTTTATCTATTCAGTTTGATTAAAATACATAAAATCTCTTCATTTTATAATAGCCCCTTTTTAGGGCAACCACATTGTTATTGGCAATTGACCGCCAAGCTTTAATAACACACTAAAATTGGTTATTGTCACACCGACACGTTAATGACACACCAAACTCAAAATTTTGATTTTTGTCCACCATATTTATAAATTTCATTATTGCCCATCAAAGTAAAAAAATTAAATTTATGCACACCGCGGTAAAAGTTTGATTTTTTTCTAAGATATTTTCACTTCATAATTAACATTCAGATTTTTGACACTAAGCAGCCCCCAAATATGGGGGGTTTGGCACTTTGCACAATAACTATTTAGTTTTGGTACTTTGCACCCCCAAATAGATTAAGTGTGGCATATTGCACCCCCATCGGATTGTTTAATTATTTATATTCATTATTCAAATTGTTTGGGGGCAAATAGGTCATTAGCTAAGTCAAACCCCAAAAACTTGCTTATTAGGTTTTATTTCCCTCGCACCCGTCCCGTTCTTCCAGCGAATGTTAGCGGTGACTGTTGGTGATCACCTATCAATCTCCCGGCGAAGAGCACAACATCCCTCGGCGGTCCTCCATCGACTAGCGACGATTAGCGGGGCTATTCGTGATTTACTGGCGGAAGAGACATCCCGATTTACTGGCGGAAGAGACCCCCCCCCCCCCCCCCCTCTGCATTTCCGGCGGAAGAGACCCCCCACCCCCCTCTGCATTTCCAGCGGAAGAGACCCCCCCCCCCCCTCTGCATTTCCGGCGGAAGAGAACCCGATCCTACTGCAGGTCCTGCCGAAGGACATCACTTCTTCGTAGCATCCACTGTAAACCCTAAACGAAAACTCTTCTTGTTCCCGTGAATATTGAGCACCCCCATTTGAATATTGAGCACCCCATTTTAGGGTTTACTGCAAGCACTATATTAGGATTGCAGAAAACTCTTCTTGTTCCGGTGAATGTTGAGCACCCCAGATTAGGGTTTACTACAATGTTTAATGTCGGGTTAATTTTATAAGGTTCTTTTTTACATTGGGTATTAGGTTTGTTGAAATGGTATGGATTCAAAGACCCATTGATGTTTTGGATTATACATTTCAAGCTCCATCATTTGGTAATCTACTTGTAAGCACTATATTATATTAAGGTTGTTGTCCTAGCTCCATCATATTGTAATCTACTTGTAAGCACTACATTGGGTATTAGGTTTGCTTGTATACATGCTCAAACTGTGGAGAGAAGGACCATAACAAAAAGGGTTGCAGTCAATCCTCCAATATTGCCGCAGCTACTACGTCAAAGTCTACATTGCGTTCAAAATTACCGGTTAGTATTTCATTTAATTTCATTTTGTTCTACCTTTAACATTTTTCAAAAAAAAATTTACTTCATACATAGGTTAAAAAGAAGATATCAAATACAATTAGCGGACAAAATATTATCTTACAGGAGGAGTTAAGTGGGTCATCCATGCCTACACAAAACTATCGCCTTAAAGATACGAGGCAAGATTTTTATTATCGCTCTTTCTTAATTTACTTAAGTTAAATTTCTTCCTTTCATTATGAAATACTCATTTAATTGTGTTTTTATGCAGGTGAGAAAGGACAACTGCAATCTTATATCAATTGAAGAAGGAGCACTGTTGAAACCGGCAACCGGTCTCTTGATTTCGAACCCACCGGGGGTTGTAGCCCACACTTATTTTTCTCTCACAAGCTCACTTGACAGTTGATGAAAAATCAAGAACAGACCCAAAGCTGTAGCGAGGAGATCCTGTCACACACACGGAAGATCTTAAAGAGCTTCCCCTCCCAAACCAATGCTCAGTCGGGCACCTTGGAGGGCACTAACAGCCAATCCAAGACTAGCCTGTAGGAGGGAGCTCAAAAGATCGGATCTCCTCTAAGGTGCCTTTAAGGGTCTATTTATAGATTTTTCTGGTCTGGTCTGCAAATAGCATAAATCCGTCTTTTAGTTTTACTAATCGCACCCCAAATTGGTCTGCTAACAGCCTAACTCCGCTGTTCTGAAGGGCTATTGGCAGCCCACGAAGGATATCTAGGTCATTTCCCCCCTAAAGCCTTCTGGGTGAATGGTCCGTGAAGGTACCACTCGTCAGGCTTCTCGCACACTAGATTCCACCGGGCGAGTGGTCCGTGGGGGCACCACTCGCCTGATACCTGGCTCGCTTGGCGAGTGGGGTTCCGCCCTCACTCGTCTGGCCTCCCGCGCACTCGCCCTCCTAAGCGAGTGAATGCCTTGCGGATGAGGCTCGCACTCGCCCGGAGGCTCCCCTGCCTCTCCTGACCTGGGCGAATGCCCTTCTGGACCTATATCCTGTCTCTTGACCCTTTAGGACCCGAGGACCCACTCGGCGAATACGGGGTTGTACACAATCCCCGCTCTTTGAGAGCGAGTCCTACGCTCGGAAAGAAAAGTCCAACCCCAATATTCGGCGAGTGCTTTGCTGACCTGGAGGGAATCTTTTTGGTGGGCCCCTCCCTGCTGCTATAAATATATCCCCGGTCATTGCCTTGAGAGTGTCTGTCCTCCAATCACTGTTTTCTTTTTTCACCTCTGAGCTCTCGCTGTTCAAATGATGTTCATGAGGCCAACGCCGAGACCGCTCTCGCAAGGGTTGATGGACTGCCTTACTGTCGCGCAGGGGGAGAACACTTCCAGGTCCACTCGATACGCCCCCTGGCTCTCGTCGAAGAGGGATCCTTCCAAGCCTTACCAGCTAAAGAAGGCCCGGGTGGTCCGGCGGGACCTGACAGCGAGGGAGCCTGCGCCAGAGACTCCCCCCTCCTCTACTTCTTGACAACACCGCCGAGGTAATATAATCCCTCTCGCTTTAAAGCTAACCACAGGGATGCGGTATCTTACTAATTTCAATCACTCGCAGAACCTGCAGGTGGCGGAAGGCGGCCTCGGGACCAACACGACGAATGCCGACATGCCCCCACCTGCCCCCGGAGGTGTTCCACCGGCCCAGGAGCCCGCCCTTCCAGCTGCTCCCAGCGGAATCGCGCCTGAGCCTGGTGAGCTTTTTATTACTCTTTCGCATGCCTTTGATCTTTCGCCCACTTTTTGACCCCTATTCTCGCAGCTCTCACCTTTGGGACCACGGGGTTATCCTCTACCCCGCGCAACTCTCCTGCCCCCGAGACCATCATAACCTCCCCGACACCGGAGCGGGAGCACTCGACGGTCAAGAACCCCGAACACAACTCTCCCGCCGCGGACCTGGCCACTACTTCCGCCGCCGCCGATCAGGTGCTTCATCGCCCTGGAAAGGGGAAAGCGCTCCATCCCCCCAGCCAACCATTCACGGGGCAGCCTAGCTCCTCTCTCCAGCGTCAGGGCGAGGATACACGAGGTTAGTCTCTTCACTCGCTTTGACTTCCTTTGCTTGAACTACTTGATTGAATCACCCCTCTATTGCTTTCGCATGCTTCCGAGAGGCTTTGCCGATGAATCCTCAAGATGAGGAGGAGATGATCTCGCCGCCTCCCTCTCCCAGCGACCTTTCGGACTTTCTCGGCGATCCCAAAGATCCCAGGACCATGAAGGAGCGAATGACGGAGGTTCTCGGCAAGCTGATCTGGATGCAGCGAGACCTAGCCAACCCGACGGATGAGCACCGGACGGCCATTGAGCGCAGACTGAGCTCCCTGGAGCGGGATTACGCCCATCTCGTGGGTGAGATGGAGCGGCAGGGGAGTGGGTGTGAGGAGACCTCCCCCGGGAGGCACATTGCGAGGGTTAGGGATCAGATGCGCCTGGTCCATTAGGAGCTCACGGCCGTAAGTGCGTACCACTACCCGCGAGTGCCACCGAGGACGGGGAGGCGAGGTCGGGGTCGATGACAATGGATTCAATATTGAGCCTACCGACACTCGCCCCCTGTATCCCCTCACCTCCCGCAATTAGCTTCTGTAATGCATGCCGAGATCGGCTTTGTAACATGAACAATCCTGTGTTTTAGATAATATAACTTTTATCTCGCGTGACTTTCTTTTCGCTTTGCCGAGTGTTAGTTTAATGTTTTGATCTTGCTCTGTTTAGTATTGCTTTCGCCTTTCCGCAGGATCATGCGCGCGACCCTTGTCGCCCGGCGGTGAGTGGGACGAACGTGAGGCTGGCCTGAATCCCGAGGCGTTGGAGGTAGCGCGATTGCTATTCGCACCCCCTGCCTCGGAAAGATCTCAATTTCTTAACTTTCCTATAAATAGTCGGCATTACCTGCCGCATTTATTACTTTCATTTCTTCTTCCTTTGCTTTCGCACTCGCACCTCTCTCTATATTTTCCTTTCGGCCTCCTTTCGCGAGATGGCCCCTGAACCCGATGACAGGAGCCGGTGCGCCCAATCGTTCCTCAACCACGACTTCGCCACCTGCGACCTGTCCGAAGAGGATTTCGCCGTGACAATCGCAGATTACCTCACGCCAGGGTTTACCGCGCGTCGCCCTGGAAGTCGCGACCGCATCAATCAGCTCTCGCCCGACACTCTCGTCATCCCCCTGGACCACTTCGAAGTGGGACTCCGGCTCCCCCTCTGGCCCGAACTACGTCAGGCATTTCGCTACTACGACGTAGTTCCCACGCTGCTAAACCCCAATTCCATCGCGATGTTGGTAGCATTCGCCTGCTACTTGCGGGAGGAGGGGATCGAATTCTCCCTCCCTGTCTTCCACAAGCTCTTCAACTTCCGGGCGAAGAGTGGGGTGGCCTTCTTCTCCGGCCAGACCCCGCTCAAGGTCACCGACACCATCAACAAGTCCACGACTGGGCTCGGCGGTTCGTCTTCGTGACCAGGAGCTTCGGCAACATCCTCCTCGCGCCGGTGCAGGAGGAAGAGTCGACCTTCCAGCCTCCAACACTGGGAGGTTACGAGGCCAAGCTCCACACGTTCATCCAGCAGCATGTCATGGATGTCGTGCACCTGCGGAAGCACGTCGGCTCGCTTCCGCCGATCCTGCCGGGAGAGGGTAAGCTGAACTACTTCAACCCTAGCTCCCGCTTACTTTCATTCGCCCCTTCTCACTTGTCTTTTCTGATGTAGGGGTTCGAAGCCTTCCCCTCCATCCGCCGAATGCGATCGTGGAGGTCACCCCTGACGTCGCCCTTGCTCTCGCGCGGTCCGCCGCCGAGGCCTACCGCAAGGACCAGGCTCCCGCGAAATCCAGCGGGCAGAAGCAGAAGCCCGACGCGGCCCCCGGCTCCTCTTCCAAACGGTCCCATCCATCTTCAACCGCCAAGGGAAAGGTGGTCGCTGCCGAGACCCGTAGCTCGAGTGCTCCTGCTGCAGAGGACTCAGCTGTCCAGACCGTCATCGCGCCGGCGGAGCCTTCCTCCAGGCCGGTGCCGAGAGGGCATCGAAACTTCCCCCTCGACGAGAAATATGTGGATGTGGTCGGCGATCCCCAACTCCAATGGGACCGGCGGGCCAACAGGGTCTCCATCTCCACCCTCCTTCCGACCTGGATGGAGCAGGAGACCACCAGCGGCCAAGCCTGCGGCCACTCCTACGCGCTTTACAGCCGTGAGGACGCTCCCGCCTACGATGTCGAGTCCACTCAGATGCTCGCGTATGAGGGCTCGCGGGCTATGATGCGCGCTCTCGATTTGACGCATATGTCTTCTCGCCGCAGCATGACCCTTTCACGGAACCTGGTCGAAGTCGAGAAGACACGCGCTCTCGCCTCCGCCGAGGTCCTGGCCGTGAAACAGCAACTGGCAACCGCCGAGGCCCTTCTCGCCAGTCGCCCAGAACGAGTGGTATGCTCTTCTCTTCGTAGTGACTTAAGCTCTCGCATTTCCTTCTTTTTTCTGCGCTAATCTACTTTTTCTTTCTCGCAGGACATAGCCAACTATGATACCATACTCGTGCGAGCGGGCATCCTTGAAGAACGGGTCAAGGAGTTGGAGGCCGAGAACAAGAGGTTGCGAGACGCCGCTGCCCGGCCGCCTCTCGCGGAGAGGGACACTCGGCATCTTTACACTAATGCCGAGTTCGAAGGGCTAATGCAGTGGTCCGCCCAAGGAGCAGCAAAGCACGCGTTGGTGGTGCTTCGAAGAGTCGGTCTTTTGAAGGAAGAGGGCGAGGGGATCCTGACCCATCACGTGCTACCTGAGCTTTTCGCCCGGGAGGATGACCCAACGGATGAAGTTGGTCATGGGCTAGAGCTCGGCGGCCTTCCTTCCCCTGGCGGGAACAACAGATCTTCCAGCGAGAGGACCGATGACCATTCATGAAGACCTGTTTTTGCCCCCCTCTCTTTTTTCCTTCGGTTGTAATGCGAGAACCTTTCTTTTGTAATTTCTCTATAATGAAATGAAATATTGTTGCTTCTGCATGTGATTATTATTATTGCCATACATTTTTCTTTTTTTGCGTTTCTCGCTATTATTAGCCGACAGTTCGCGGGCTCGTACATCATTCCGTATGTTCTCGCTCTTCCGCGCATGCGCTTGCATATCACTCGCTTGCTCTAGTGCCAATGACCCTTAGTCTTAGGTCGTGACCGAGACGCTTTCCCGCACAGGCGTGCCACGCGATCGCAACCCTTTCGCCTTCGTTCGTGCCTTTTTAGGGCTTAGGTGGTTGCGCTGAGTTCTGCCGGGAGCGTAACTGCGCCGAGAACCCGCTTCGCCCTACTCGATTCTTGTGTCCCTTGGGGATGGCTAACACCCCCTTACGCATTCGCCGAGCGAGTGCCCTTCTCGATCGATACCCTTCTCTGGCGAGTGCCCTCTTCAATCCGCACCATTCGCCGGCGAGTGTCCTTTATGATGGGCACCATTCGCCAACCTTACCTTGAGACTTACCCTGTGTTAACCTTCCCCTTATTGGGTTTTTGCTTTCTTGTCTTGCCTTCCTCACGGGTTACCACCGAGTGAGCCTACGACCCTGCCAGCTAAGTGAGAGCCTGGTCAGCGGGTCTGCTCGGGGCTAACTGCCTTTGAAAACTTCCCTACCACCGAGTGAGCCTACGACTCTGCCAGCTAGGTGAGAGTCTGGTCAGCGGGTCTGCTCGGGGCTAACTTCCTTTGAAAACTTTCCTGCCACCGAGTCTGGTCAGCGGGTCTGCTCGGCGAGTGGTCCGCTCTCGCGGAGTCAGCTCGCAGACCTCTGCACTCGTCGGGCTACCGCATAGCTGCCGCCCAGGGAGATCTCGCCCACTCGCTTCCACCGCCACCTCCTTCCTGGGCCGCTGGCCGGGAGCGTTCTCGCCTATCTGCTGGGGAGGGACCACTGGAACCGCGGGCGTCTCGCATTCTCCTCCATGGCGAAAACCAACTGCAAGGACTGCAGGACCTCTCGCTTAAAGTCCTCGAACATTCCTACCGACACCCAACTCGCAGGTGGTTGTGAGTGGCCTGGGTCAGATCCATCTCCTCCATCTCCAGCCATAAAACTCAGCTTGAGATTTTCTTGCACAGGCTACGGTCCACGCTCACCGCACCAAAAATGTTGAAAACGGCAACCGGTCTCTTGATTTCGGACCCACCGGGGGGTTGTAGCCCACACCTACTTTTCTCTCACAAAGCCCACTTGACAGTTGATGGAAAATCAAAAACAGACCCAAGGTTGTAGCGAGGAGGTCCTGCCACACACCCGGAACATCTTAGAGAGCTTCCCCTCCCAAACCAATGCTCAGTCGGGCACCTTGGAGGGCACTAACAGCCAATCCAATACTAGCCCAAATCTGCCTTTTAGTTTTACTAATCGCACCCAAAATTGGTATGCTAACAGCCTAACTCTGTTGTTCTGAATGGCTATTGGCAGCCCACGAAGGGTATCTAGGTCATTTCCCCCTAAAGCCTTCTGGGCGAGTGGTCCGTGAAGGCACCACTGGCCAGGCTTCTCGCACACTAGATTTCACCGGGCGAGTGGTCTGTGGGGGCACCACTCACCTGATACCTAGACGCTTGACGAGTGGGGTTCCTCCCTCACTCACCTGGCCTCCCGCGCACTCGCTCCTAAGCGAGCAAATGCCTCCCGCGCACTCGCTCGGAGGCTCCCCTGCCTCTCCTGACCTGGCCTGGGCGAGTGCCCTTCTGGACCTATATCTTGTCTCTTGACCCTTTATGACCTGGGGACCCACTCGGCGAATACGAGATTGTACAAGCACATTCTTGTCTTTTTAAGTTAACAATTTTATGCTTTGAATGTCTAACTACTCTATTTTTTTTTAAATTGATCTTAAAATATTGATGTGTTGTTCTATCTTCTCTGTCACTTTTCACCTTTTCGGATTCATGTTGTTGATGTAGTCTCTGTGCCAAGAGCTTTGAGGTTGTGATTATGTTAATTGTGTAGTCTCTGTTATTTGATTATGTTAGTTGATGTTGTAGTATCTCTCTAATTTTATGTTTTTTTATTATTTCTCTGTGTTTTTTATACAGGTTTAAAAATGTGTTCCATTTAAAATGTGTAATGATAGTTTGATCTGATTACAGGTTTAAAAATGTGTTCCATTTTATGCTTTTTTATAGTAGAGAATTTGCGGGGGAAAATGAATGTATCAATGGAGGTGCAATTGCAGGTTTAAAAAACAAAGTTCTCTGAAATTGGGCTGTGATTAGCTCAATTCAGGCATCTATTATCAAACATGAAGAAGTCAAAAAAATAAATATTTCTGGATTGCCAAAATACCACTCTTATGCATATGGACCGTATCACTATATGGTAGATTGGTAATATTACATACACCCCCGATTACGTGTTACGCTTAGTAGAAAATTTGCGGGGAAAAATAAGAATGAATGCATCAATTCGGGCAATTATTAATTTTTTTTTCTTAAATTGGGCTACGATTAGCTCAATCCGGGCAACTATTATCAAATTTGAAGAGGTCTAATAAATAAATATTTCTGGATGACCGAAATACCTCTCTTATATTGACATAATGAATAAAAAAAATGAAACAAGGTGCAATATGTCACACTTAACCTATTTGGGGGGTGCAAAGTGCCAAAACTAAGGCTTCGTTTGGCGCGGCTTATTTGCTCCGGTGAGTTTGGACTAAAACGTCATTGTCATATCAAACATTTTATGCTCAAAACTAGTTTCTTTTCTTGGTAACGGTAGTAACATTTGTCATACCAGACATACATTTTATGACAATGACGTTTTTGTCCAAACTCACCGGAGCAAATAAGTCGAGCCAAACGAAACCTAAATAGTTATGGTGCAAAGTGCCAAACCCCCCTATTTGAGGGGTGCTTAGTGCCAAAAGTCCTTAACATTCTTATCGGGCTGCATAGATATGGTATTGAAAACATGATGTAAGGTAAAGTATTAGGATACTCACAGATTGTTGTGGGTTCACAATTGGCTGTGTTTTTTTAGGAGAATCATAGATGAGATAGAATCAACCAACTGAGCAATCAGACGATAGAATCCACCGATTCCTTTAAATAGAATCGTGATAGAATAAATTGAAGTTTATTACAACCCCAAATCAGAAAGCTAAAACGGTCTAAACAAGGGAAAAACGAGATGGAAGACTAGTTCAGCACCCACAATACGAAGAAGAGGGTGTGAGTAGAAAGGGGAGAAAGCCTAACATGGGATTTGCTGGAGAAGAGGAGCGGCGACTGCGTGGAGGATCCAGAAATTGATGAGTGAGAAGGCGAAGAGAGCAGTAAATGCGGCCCAGAAATCTCAAATGCTTCTTACCGAACGTTGGTGGAGGAGGAGAAATAGAGATCGCCGGCTAAATCGAGGACCACCAGGGCTGGAAGCGGGCGACGTCGGGCGGCGAACTGGTGGCGTCGGGCGGCATCGAGGTGAACGAGCGAGAAATCGCGAATGGCGGAAAGGATAGGGCGAAAACGGCGTGGAGTGCGCTTAACTCTATATTTGATGTGTTGTTATTAAGGTTTAGTTGTTATTAGGGGTGCCCGTTCTCAATGCGTCGTTGCGGGCTTCGCCCGTAACCAAGCGGGCTTCGCCCGCTTAGCATTCAAGCGGGCTGCGCCCGCATTCGGGCGGGCTGCGCCCGCATCTGTCGTGGGCGGTGTCATTTGTCGTGGGGGTGATATTGGTCGTGGGTGCGACATTCGTCGTGGGGGCGACATTCATCGTGCGGGCGACATTCATCGTGGGGGCGACCCTCGTCGTGGGGGCGACCTCGTCGTGGGCGCGACCTTCGTCGTGGGGGCGACATTAATCGTGGGGGAGACAATTGACGTAGGAGATGACACTTGTCAAGGGGGTAACATTTGACATATGGTGGGGGAGGGGGCGACACTTATCGCGGTGGCGATATTTTTCGTGGGGGCGACATTTGTCGTGGGCGGTGATATTGATCATGGGATGGGGATATTTTTCACCAACAAAACATCAACAAAACATCGACGAACATTTATGTTCTGCTTAAATTTTTCAATTGAAATTTTGGGCATGACATTTGCCGTCTGGCTTCTCCACGCACAAAGCATTCATGCTCCTAAATCCAGTTACATTAAACATCAGTCCCTAAATTTATGATAATCCAATACAAATTTGTACTTAATGGAGTCATCTTTATGATTCACATGTTCCTTAAAAAGAAATTAAAATTTCAATTACTCATCGACCAAAGAACAAATAGATCACCGGCACTCCTCCTGCAGTAGGCAACAATCGAAGCACCCAAAAGCTTTATTCATCCAAAAGTTTGCATGTCTTTATTAATGCCATAAAGTAGTACCGAACTAAATAACAGTTAAAAAAACTCGGCGTGAGAGGCAACATTCGGAGATCCATCAAGAAATTAAATTTTTTTTGAATTTCATAAATTGGGTAACTTTAAATAAGAAAAATTTGATGGGAATTTAAAAAATACGATCAAAAAGTAATGACATTATTTTTTAAAACAAAGATAGGCTACAATATATTAAGTGAATGAATTCATACAATGATAATGAAAATTTAATGCCGTGAAAAATTCATTATTTCTCGTGCGTTTACAAAGTAGTTTGACAGTTTTTTGTTTGCATTCTTGGATATTAGTATCATTCTCCACCATGCATTACTGAGTTCTAAAATCTGCAAATAAGAAAAAATGTTAAACATTATTTTCAAAAATGGAGAAAGTTAAAAATAGTCAAATTGAATAATTTAAAACTATTAGAAACTGTTTATAATATTTCATTCGACAGTTAAAGGACTCTAAATAATTTTTTGGAAAATGATGGTTAAATGTTAGAAAAAATAATAAAAGAAATATGATGTAAATTGGGAAAATTAACAAAAAAATGTAACATTTAAACTAATATTTAAAGTAAAAAAAAATACAAAAAATATATGTAGCATTGTTAAGAAAATTTTCAAAGACGCATTACAAAAACCCCCCAAAAGGAGAAGTTTAAGCATGAAATTTTTTGAGTAGTACAACTTGCAAAAAATAATGATAAAAAAAAAAAGAAGTTGCGGAAGCTATACAAAATGTAAACAATATTTTAAAAAAATATAGAGATGTTAAGAAACAATTTCAAAATACTAAAACAATTGAAATGAGAGAGAAGATCTTTAGAAGATGTAACATACCATACAAAAATGGGGAGAGATAGAGATGATGGCCTTTGATGTTGTGGTCTTCAGAGAATGCTCACTACAAAAAGACATAGGTTAAATTAAATTAATACTTTATAAATATTTACAAATGAGTGGAGAGAGAGAGAGAGAGAGAGAGAGAGAGAGAGAGAAGTAAGAGTCTCGTGATCTTCTTCTCTGTGTGATTACGCGGCCTCCAATCTTTTCCTTTCCTGCAAAATTTCAAACTCAATTTTAAAAATTGTTTCTATCAAAACCTTCTTCCCTCCCCAGTAAACAGTTAAAGGATAGAATGACGTAGGAATAATGGCCAGAATTGCATGTTTCGGCGAGGGTCCCTTCGTTTCCATTTTGGCCCCAGTAGACGGGGATGCTACCGGCATGGGAGGTGGCGATGAAGGAAAACATGAAAAAGACGGCGAGGTCGGCGATGATGGCAGAGGTCGGCGATGAACCTTCAAAGATATCTCGATGGAGAGAGATATGGAGGGAGAGAGAGAGAGAGAGAGGTTAAAATGGCAGTGATAAGTGAGAGAGAGAGGCCACCCTTTTAAATCAGATGCAGTAGTTGGAATAATTTCTAAAATTAAATTTGAATTTTGAATCCGTTTTTTCAGCTAGCAAGCGCTGAGAATACATGCCTAAGAAAGTTTTTTTTTTTCAAATTAAAGTTGCTTTGATTTGATTCAAATTAAAGCGATTTGACTTGACTTCGAATTTGGTGCGCATAGGCATATATATATATTAGATTTCTATGGAGTTAGGCGGGAGAAGTCAGAATGACAAAAGTAAACATACAAATTCAAATTTGTTTGAAATTTCAATTAAATAGATATGTCAATAAATTTGAAATAGAGGGGTATAATAGGTATATTGAATGTTGCACCAAAGGGGACTTTTCCTTTATAGAATAGTATAGATATAGATATAGATATGGGCTCATGAGCAAAAAGCTCGTGAGCAGCTCGAGCTCGAGCTCAATATACTGGTCTTGAGCTCGAGCTCGAGCCGAGCAGGATGAGCTCGACGAGCTCGAGCTCGAAATATTCAGCTCGAGCTCGAGCTCGAGTTTGGGATTTTTGTCAATCTCGACTCGAGCTCGACTCGTTTACACGCCTAGATGTGTTATTAGCCAATATTGATGTGCATATAACATTGCCCCTTTTTTTATCTCCTTCCGTAAAAACCCAGGCCTCGTTCGTTTCCGCTGTTTTGAGCCTTCGTTTTCATTTTATTAATGTTGAAAACAAAAACAGGCGTTTGTTTGCACCTTTTTTGGTCTATTTTGGTCCAAACCTGAATTTTTTTTCAATTCTTCCTAATTTACATAGGGCTGAAAACAGACACTCTTAGATTAGTTTTGCCCGGTTTTGAAACAGGTAGGTCCTCTTTTGCGAGTTTGGCGATTCTTCCCCCTTCGCGATACAGGTGTTCTTCTCCGGTGATTCCGCACGCACATGCTACTATCCCTCTCCTCCGGCGATCCCGAACGGCTATCCGGCGTTTCGTTCCGGCGTCTCACCAATTTCCTCTCCCCCATTTCAGTCGCCTGCCCTCTTGGAAAGGGGAGTCTTCTAAGCTAGGTCTTCATCGTTTCACTTGTTATTTTCTTCCTCTTTCGTGCTAAAATTGTAGTGTAGGTTTCCCCCTTCTTCCATTATCTAGTTCTGCATTCATTTGGGAAATGAATGTGTAAAAGTTACTTCATAAACAAAATATTTCCAAGCTATCAAATCTTGCAGTTGAAGGAGTTTTTTCACTCTAGTCTGTACAAAAGAAGGCGTTTCCAGAATTAGAACTTGTAGGTCATTCTTAGTTTCCACATTAGCTTTAAATTGATGAATGATGATTTTGTTTTGACTGAGTTCTTTTTTTTTGCTTGATGATCACTTGCCCTTTTCTTTTGATCTCACTGTTTGGTTTCCTCTGTTTTTTGCCTTTAGGTTCTGGATGAGTGGGTTCCAGAACAAATTCACAATCATACACGAAAATATTCCAAGCTGGATTTGTTTCTGCTTAATGATATCTGATGGGGTTTCCCAAAACGAATCTGGTCGAACCCGATCGAACCTGTGATTTTTCGCCGCAACCTCGATCGGCTCGCCGATACGATTCCAACGGGTCGATTCTCGCGTAATTCTGAGTCCCTTTTGACCTCCAAACAGACTCTGGAGCGCACGCATACGTGCTAACCGCACCCCCTAGGGGGTAAACGCACCCCATCATGGGGGTAACCACAACCCCCACCTTTTCTCTCTCTTCTTCATGCACGTAACTTCCCTCTCTCTCTCTCTCCTCCATCCAACACACACACTCTCTCTCTCTCTCTCCTCACCGCCGTCGGCCTCGCCCGCACCTCGCCGGCCGCCTACCGCACCTACCCGGCACAGCGCCAGCCGGGCCCGCCGCACCGTCCCTGCCATGGCCGCACCTCCAAGGCCGCACTAGCTAGGTGCGGCCAGCGCCTCCCCTAACCCGCACCACTTTGGTGCGGCACAACCCATGCCTCCGCGGCCCGGCGCTCGCCGCTCGACACCCGCCGCCCGGCACTCGCCGCGTAGTGCAGGTCGTGCCTCCTTAACCGTGCAAGACTTGATGAACGACACGCTCACGGTGTGTCCACCTCCTAAATCCACATTCACGGTACACGCGGAACGCCCCCAAGTGCACGCCAGGCGTCGAACTCCTCTGGGCTCACCATACGCACGGAACGCCTCCGCGTTCACCACGCGCTCCAAGGCCTCCTCGTTCGCCGTGTGCTCAGAATGCCTCTGCGTTCGCCACGTGCCCAGAACGCCTCCGCGTTCGACGCGCGCCCAGAATGCTCCCGTATCCACCTCGCGCTCAGAACGCTTCCGTGTTCGTTGCGCGCTAAGAACGCTTTCGTGTTCGTTGCGCGCTCAGAACGCTCTCGTATTCGGGACGCACACGACAGTTAACCTTTCCTAATTTCCTTGATTGCAGGTCTTGTTCGCTGCGCTCAACGTCGTCAACAAAGTCGCCCAAATTAACCAAATTGCCCGGGGGGCTAGACGGGAATATCCAAAAAGTTGCAATCTGTGTGCTCCAAATCGACCAGCGTGATTCGCCCGTCAGGTGGTTACGGTGGTTACAACGGTGAAATTACCAGGCTACCCTCGCCCAAGGCTATAAAAGGAGTCTAAGGCCTTCATTTTAAGATACTTTGTATTCTACACCCGATAGAGCTCCTTGAAAGATTTCCTTGGAATTCTCCTTCGGCGTTTGAAGATCTCTTTCGATCATCGAATATTTTCTTCGAATCTTCAAAGATCTCCTTCGAGCCTTCGAAGGTCTCCTTCGTACCTTTGTAGATTTTCCTTCGCTTCGGAAGATAGTCTTCTGAGCGGGGTGGGAATCCTTCAAGCTACGAAAGACGACTCGAGAATCTCACTTTCGTTCCCAGAAAAGTACTTAGTCTCTCGAGAGGTGGTCTGTCACCCTTGAGGTTTTCTCTCTCTACCATTGTAACGAGCAGCGACCTGTCGCGCTCGAGTTCTCAACTTTCAATTGTAACGAATCAGAAGATAGTGAAATTTGGTCGGCACAGCTCCGACCGCGTGGTTTTTCACCCTTTCTAGGTTTTCCACGATAAAAAATCTTGTTGTCATTTATTAACTCTCTCATTGACTGTTTGCGCGCTCGGCTCACTCTTGAGCTGAGGTGGTTCAATTCGACCGGTCTACCAGAGCGTCGAGTGACCCGCAACTGTTTGGCGCCGTCTGTGGGAAAGTGTTTCCCCAAACTCTACAAAGACTTTGAAGACAGTATCCACAACACGTCGATACTCATGACAATCATCAATGACAAGGAAAGCTACCCGAACCATTGAAGAATCGGTCCCTGGGGGCACGTCGATCCAGCTCCTTCCAACTCGCTCATCCATGCGCCTCGCGCGGGAGAAGACACAAACGCATCCATTGTGGCATTGGAGGGACGCATGCGCCAGATGGAAGAGCACCAAACTGAGATGCTCGTGCTCCTAAGGAACAGAGGGGCGTCGTGAGCTCCTAATCCTGCCCCCGAGCAAGGCGGTCTGCCCCTCCAGCTCTGGATTGTGCTCTGACCGAGCACTTCGCTCGCGAGCACCACATACCTGAAGAAGAGTTCTCCAGTGCGGCCAGCTCAACGCGCCCAGTCCGTTATGCCGGAGAACCTGAAGCTCATGATCGTCACCACCGCACGTAAGCGGCAGGCTTCGAGCATGCTATTGGAAGGTTCACTCGCGAGGAAATTCACGGCGTAATCGTCGAAGAATACAGAGAAGTCGGACGACGGGCCGTCTTTGTCCACCACCCACTTCACCATGACTCGACATTAACACCCGAGGTTCCGACACATCCGATCCCGCACGACTTCAAGCTCCCGAACATCGAGACGTTCGACGGAACCGACGACATGCTAGAACACGTCAACCACTCCACCACCATCATGAGGATTTACAGCGCCACTGACCAACTGTTGTGTCAAGTGTTCCCGACAACACTAAAGGGACAAGCACGCAGTTGGTTCCACTATCCGACAGGAGTCATCAATAATTTTGCGGAATTAACTCAGCGGTTCACTGACCAATTCATCGCCAACCGCAGAACCGTCCGGGACCCCTCCCACCTTGTAAGAATACGCCAGAGCGAGGGAGAGACCCTCAAGGATTTCTTTCGCCGCCTCACTACTGAGTCGCGACAAATTACAGGGGTGGCCTCCGAGCTTCTACGAGGAGTTTTTCTTGGAGGACTCCGCCTCGGTGGCTTCTACTCTGCACTAATGCGGGAAACTGTGCCCAGTTACCCAGACCTCGTTCACCGAGTCGAGGCCCAAATTGCAGCTGATGAGGCAATTGAAGCGCACCGCCAGCAGTACGAGGGGAGCTCGAAGAGGAAGAGGGAGGAGACGTCACCGCAGTCAGTTCCCAATAAGAACAACAAGCATCGCGACAACCCCAGCTGAGACCGAGGATCTCGCCAGCATCATGACTACACTCCCCTGAACACTACCTGAACTAATGTTCTCCTTGCCCTCCGTGATAGCAACGCGCTTCGCAGGCCCGAGCCGCTTGCACCGAATAGAGGAAACCAGTCGCAATATTGCGACTTCCATCACGGGCATGGACACAGTACTGAAGACTGCAACTGGTTGAAGGAGGAAAATCAAGCGTCTTGTCCGACAAGGCCTCCTCGGAAGGTTTTTACTAAACCAAGTCCCGAACCAGCACGAACCTCCGGCTGACAATCCAGTAGAGGACAACGCTGTATCCCGACGCGGACGAGCCAAAGGTACCAAGCAGGCGAACTTTCCCCCTAGAAGAGCGCGTACAGCCCGCATTTCATCCATCATCAATTTCCATTTTTTGCTTCTTCCAGTTTTTTGTTTTTAAACAGTAAGACGCAAGATTGTACTTATGCACATATATCTATTGCATATTCAAGATTACTGTAGCTACTTTCTGGCTCTATTAGCAATACAGATCTCCTGAAGGGGAGCCTACGACAGTTAAGGCCACGACTTACGGTACTAACACCAAGCAGCAAACTCGCCAACGTGATAATGAGAAAAGGCCTCCTGCGAGTGGAGGATATGTGTCGAGGACGACAATCTCAACTAAGTTCGCCCAAAAGACAAACTCGCCACCGTGCTGCTTGGGCATCTGGCCACCGTGCTGCTTGGGAATCTGGCCACCGTGCTGCTTGGGCATCTGGCCACCGTGCTGCTTGGGCATCTGGCAACCGCACTGTTAGGGCAACTCTCCACCGCGCTGCTTGGGCGACTCTCCACCGCGCTGCTTGGGCGACTCGCCACCGCGCTGCTTGGGCGACTCGCCACCGCGCTGCTTGGGCGACTCGCCACCGCGCTGCTTGGGCGACTCGCCACCTCGCTGCTAGGGCATCTCGTCACCGCGCTGCTTGGGCATCTCGCCACCGCGCTGCTAGGGCATCTCGCCACCGCGCTGCTTGGGCATCTTGCCACCGCGCTGCTAGGGCAACTCGCCACCGCGCTGCTAGGGCAACTCGCCACCGCGCTGCTTGGGCACCTCATCACTGTGCTGCTAGGGCACCTCGCCACCACGCTGCATGGGCGATTCGCCACCGCGCATCTTGCCACTGCGTTGCAGGGGCAACTCGCCACCGCGCTGCTTGGGCAACTTGTCACCGCGCTGCTAGGGCAACTCGCCACCGTACTGCTTGGGCAACTCGTCACCGCGCTGCTTGGGCAACTCGCCACCGCGCTGCTAGGGCAACTCACCACCATGCTGCTAGGACATCTGGCCACTGAATCGTTTGGGAATCTCGTCATCGCGCTGTCCGAGCCTCCCGCTACAGCGCCGCTTCTACCAAAAACAAATCTCTGAGAGAACAAACTAAGCAACCCCCGGTGAGGGAGGACGAACCCTCCACGCCAAGCGGTAGACTTGTCACAGCCTCCAATATTAACACCAAACACCAAGATCGTAGAGATCTTCGACATTAATGCCAAGCCAAAACAACTCGCCTAAATGAGCTCGCACAGCCGAAGATATACGTTCATCAGAAAATTTTCGGACTCATTTTCTACAAAAAACGATCTCCGAAAATTGGGGGGCATTTGATGGAGTTCCGCAAAACGGACCTGGTTGAACCCGGTCGAACCTGTGATTTTTCGCTGAGACCTCAACCGGCTCGTCGATACGATTCCAACGGGTCCATTCTCGCGTAATTCCGAGTCCCTTTTGACCTCCAAACGGACTCCGGAGCGCACACATACGTGCTAACCGCACCCTTATGGGGGGTAAACGCACCCCATCATGGGGTAACCACAACCCCACCTTTTCTCTCTCTTCTTCATGCACGTAACTTCCCTCTCTCTCTCTCTCTCCTCCATCCAACCCATTCTCTCTCTCTGCTCACCTCCGCTGGCCTCGCCGTCGGCCTCGGCGGCGGCCCCCCGCACCTACCTGACACGACGCCGGTCGGGACCACCGCGTCGTCCCGACCATGGCCGCGCCTCCTAAGTATGGCGAAGGCCGCACCAGCCAGGTGCGGCCAGGGCCGCATCTCCAAGGTGGTCGCACCTCCGCTCCAAGGTGCGGCCAAGGCCGCACCTCCCAGGTTCGGCCAGCGTCGTACGCGCGTCTCACCTAACCCGCACCACTTTGGTGTGGCGCACACCATGCTGCCGCGGCGCGGCGCTCGCCGCTTGACACTCGCCGCCCGACACTCTCCGCGCAGTGCAGGGCGCGCCTCCTTAATCGTGCAAGAATTGATGAACGACGCGCTCACGTTGCGTCCAACTCCTAAATCCACATTCACGACACGCGTGGAACGCCCCCAAGTGCACGCCGCACATCGAACTCCTCCGGGCTCACCACGCGCACAGAACGCCTGCGCGTTCGCCGCGCGCCCAGAAGGCCTCGGCGTTCGCCGCGCGCCCAGAACGCCTCCGCGTTCGCCGCGCCCCCAGAACGCTCCCGTGTTTGTCGGGCGCCCAGAATGCTCCTGTGTTCCCCGCGCGCTCAGAACGCTCCCGTGTTTGCCGGGCGCCCAGAATGCTCCTGTGTTCCCCGCGCGCTCAGAACGCTGTCGTGTTCGTTGCGCGCTCAGAATGCTCTTGTGTTCGTGATGCGCGCGATAGTTAACCATTCCTAGTTTCCTAGATTGCAGGTCTTGTTTGTTGCGCTCAACACCGTCAACAAAGCCGCCTGAATTGACTGAATTGCCCGGGGGGCAAGATGGGAATATCCAAAAGTTGCGATCCGTGTGCTCCAAATCGACCAGCGTGATTCGGCCGTCAGGTGGTTACGGTGGTTACAACGGCGAAATTACCAAACTTCCCCCGCCCAAGGCTATAAAAGGAGTCCATGACCTTCATTTCAAGATACTTTGTCTTCTATGTCCGAGAGAGCACCTTGGAAGATTTTCTTGGAATTCTCTTTCGGCACTTGAAGATCTCTTTCGAGACTTCGAAGGTCTCCTTCGTGTCTTTGAAGATTTTCCTTCGCTTCAGAAGATTGTCTGCGAAGCGGGCTGGGAATCCTTCAAGTTATAAAAGGCGACTCGAGAATCTCACTTTCGTTCACAGAAAAGTATTTAGTCTCTCGAGAGGTGGTCTGTCACCCTCGAGGTTTTCTCTCTTTACCATTGTAACGAGCAGCGGTCTGTCGCGCTCGAGTTCTCAGCTTTCAATTGTAATGAACCAGAAGATAGTGTAATTTGGTCGGCACAGCTCCGACCGCCTGATTTTTCACCCTTTTCAGGTTTTCCACGATAAAAAAGTTTTGTTGTCATTTATTAACTCTCTCTCATTGACTGTTTGCGCGCTCGGCTCGCTCTTGAGCTGAGGTGGTTCAATTCAACCGGTCTACCAGAGCGTCGGCCGTCGAGTGACCCGCAATATCAATTCAGAATCAATGTTAATTCGTAGTTTTTTAAATTTAGTGGGTTGAATTATGTGTTCTTATATTTAAAATATCAAAACTGGATTTGAAAATCATACAACACCGAACACGTGTATTGGTAGATTCAAAAATTGCACCTGAAAACCATTCTGTAAACGAACAGAAGTTTTATGTTTTCGTTTTCAAGTAAAACGAAAACCGTAAATGAAATCGGTGCAAACGAACGAGGCTTCCCTCCCGTCTATTTTCATCGCCGCAACGTTCTCGGCGAAACCAGAAGCGCAAGCATCGACACTTCCCTCTCGATTGAAGATTCCTCCCAGGACCCAGAATCATCTCTTCCTCCTCCTCGGCTAAAGCATCTCCTCAACGTAAACATCACCGCATCGCCTCCCGACGCCGCCATCTCATGTCGCCGCCAACATTGTCGTCGTCGCCGCCGGTCCTTCATGAGCTGCCTGAGGGGTAAGATCATATTCACAAAAATGATGACCTGTGTGCCCTAGATCGAGAGTTCTTATTCACTCATTCGGTTGTTATGGTGTCACAATTATCAGGGCGCCCCTCTCAAAGGCTATAAAAAGAGTCACGTGTCTTCATTTGAAGACACATTGCCTTCAACGTCAGAGAGAGCTTCCACATTTTCCTCGGAAATTTCCTAGAGTTCTTCGTTAATGTCTGAATATTCATTCGAAGGATTCAAAGGTCTCCTTCCGCATTCGAATATTTCGTTCAGAGTTCGAAGATCCTTCGGCTGGTCCCGATTTATTTCGGGCAATGTTATAAGCACACCAGTTTTGGCTATTCGCACACCAATTTTTATGAGTTATTACGCGCCTTTTCAAAATACGTCTTGTACGTGCATTTTTATGAAAAGTGTTCAACACTTTTCGTGTTGATCTACAACTTTCGTGTTGAACACTTTTCCTAAAAATGCACGTACAAGGCGTATTGTCGCCCTGATCGTAACTATAGCGAATTTTTGAAAATACACCTTGTACATGCATTTTTAGGAATGTCGAGATCTACAATTTTCGTGTTGAACATTTTTCCTAAAAACTGCCTGTTCAAGACATATTTTCAAAAGACGCGTAATAACTCATATAAACTGATGTGCGAATAGCCAAATTTTGCCCTTTATTTCTCGCATTATCTGATTTTCCGGTTTTGTTTCTTAATTTCCCGTAAGCCTTTTCCCTCTCCAACGTTCCCTCAATCAATCAGAGCCCCTCGATCAGTCAGTTTTCACATAACTTCTCTCTTCCGACTCGCACGATCGCTGAAATCCACTCTCCCTGTTCATCTTCCTCGCCTGGAACCGCCCCCTCTTCCCTCCAGTCCGATCGAAGCCTCCCAGTTTCAGCCCTAATCACCTCCTACAACCCACGCGAGTCCATCTCCAGCAAACCCCGCGCTTTCTCCCCCCGCACTGTCCATCTTCCCCACAGAAATTGCATTCCCGATCCAGTCCAGCAAAACCCATTCCACTGCCTTCTCCTTCTTTCCACTTCAAAACCACAAACAGTCCTCCCTCACGTTGATCCACTCCTCCCTCATCCTCAACCATGATAGCTGCTGTCAAGGCCGACCTGAACCCGTGACAATCGTCCGCCGCCCAAACTCTCGTTGCCAGATCTTTATGCACGTGAGTATTTTTTGGTATTGTGTTTATTTTCTTTGTTATTAAATACGTCAAAATGAACATGCTTTAGTTGTTTGGGTATTGAGATTGCTGGTGTTTTTGTTTCATTATCTTGTTCTCCTATATTTCATTGGTAAGAGTTGTAGTAGAAAACACCACTTGTGAAAGTGAACGTGATTTTGCTTGCGCGCACGAAAATTATTGTGAACATTGTGTCGATTTGCTAATTGCTAGCCGTGTATAAATTTATTGCTAACGTTAATATCGGATTAATTGAAAACATGTGCGCATTATTTAGTTTGGACTTGAGTGCATTCATTTCACACATGCACGTAGGATTGCATTAGCGTGCCGGCACCACCAATTTCACATAGGGCCGTCCTGTGTCAGTAAGAATCTTGCTGTTTCAGTAATTGTTTTTGTTTTGCTTATTTCATATTAACGCAGCTGTAATTGATGTTATTCTATCATTAGTGTTCTATTTTTCAGATCCATTACTTTTGTTCAGAGAATTAATAATGATATTACACTTTGATCATCACTACTTAACATGCTCTTGCTTTTATTTTGCTGCTTTAGGTTTGCCTGTGTTGAAATTCATGTCAATTATTCCCTAAAGCTTAGAAAACATGTACATTTAGTGATATTACCTTTTTACTATTTTTTCACGATCATGATGTCTTGAGAATTTCAGACTAAATTGAGTTCCCGAAATTATTTAACTGTCGTCGATCTCGACATCGCTGACCTCCATATCTCATTTACAGTTTTCGCTTCTCATCTCCAATCTTCTCTATGCGCATTGACAATGAGATACATGATCTTCTCTCCGGATCAAGGTTGAAAGTGATATTTTTTTCTAACTCGTGTTCTGTGGATTACTTTGCTGAATTTCTGTTACCTAATAATGCTGCAAAGCACTCTGCTGCTTTTATTTAACTTTAAAAATTAATACCATGATTTCTTTTCTCACCTTTTTACATACACAACAAAGCAAACATTGTTCATCAAATAGAAATATATGGTGCTTCAAAAATATTGAAATGCCACCTGCATATTGTTTTTCATTCTGCAATGTAATCAACAACGAGGACATTAAATTTCATTGCAGAGTTATTCTAAGCTTCGTTCATCTCAACTGTGGACATTTCAACTCCTTTTTTTTAAAGAAGTATAGATCAAGTTATGGATTCGTCAAGTAACACAACTTTTAGTTAAGTTATACCAGCGGAGTATGTACATGGTTTCCCCCTGCGGAGCGTGCAGCGGGGGTACCATCATGCTAGACCTTTTTCGATGCACACTGCACAAAGCGACACCGAGCGGCCTCTAGGGTCTGTCATCGATGCACACTGCATGGGGAACATGTTCACCCTTCCCTAGTTTGTCGAACAATAATATATATTTTCAAACTTATTCATCTTTTCAGGAAGTTTTAATTAAAAGGAAGATCCTTACCTGAGATATGTAAGAATTTGAGCTAAAAAAAGGGGCAGCCCGATGCACAAAGTATCCCCGCGCAACGAGGGTCCGGGGAAGTGTCCCACCACAAGAGTAAAATGTAGGCAAACGTTACCCTGTATTTTTGCAAGAGGCTACTTTCAGGACCCGAACCCGTGACCTCAAGGTTACACGGCAACACCTTAATCGGTGCGCCAAGGCTCCCCTTCTCACACTGCATTTTGCAGCTGCCAGCGGCCTACTTCCCAGATTAGACTTGGATCAAAAATCACCAATAAGTCAATAACAGATACCGATTTGTGAATTTTACATTCAGAGAAGCATATAAATGACGCCTTTTTAGGTCCCTTAATATATTCAATTTTATTTTTGTGTGCCTTTGAAACAGGTTGATTATGTTGTTTGATTAACAAATTCAGCATAGCATTATTTTTTGGTGCATTTTGTGTAGATGCTTTATGTTCTTAGCTTCCTTTCAAGTTATTGAGTATAAATCTATTGGGTTTGTAAGACCTCTCCAATCTGGTATTGTTATGATCTTGCAATTTGGTAGTGGTTGATAATAATTTTCTTAAAATTCTTTGTGCATCAGGTAATGAGTCGCCCATTATTTCTGAAGCATGTGATTGCTGTTATAAGATGCCAACAAAATCCTCTAAAGGCACTTGAGATGTTCAATTCTGTTGCGAAGGATGATGGATTCGAGCACACTCTCTCCACCTACAAGTGCATGATCGAAAAGTTGGCCCTTTATGGCGAATTTGAGGCAATGGATAGAGTGATTTCAGAGATGAGAATGAATATCGAGAACTCTTTACTTGAAGGCATTTATGTCAGTGTGATGAGGAAGTATGGGGTGAGGGGGAGGATTCAAGATGCTGTAAACACCTTTGAGAGAATGGATTTTTTCGGGTGCGAACCTACTGTTTTATCCTACAACACAATCATGAACATGTTGGTTGAATATGGATACAATGATCAAGCTCACAAAGTTTATCTGAGAATGCTTGAAAAAAGAATCATCCCTGATGTTTATACATTTACAATAAGGATAAAATCATTTTGTAGAGTGAGAAGACCACATGCTGCTCTGCGGCTACTTAGGAACTTGCCGGATATAGGGTACATTGCCAATGCAGTTACATACTGTACTGTTATTTGTGGTTTGTATGATGAAAATTATCAATCTGAGGCATGCAAGCTGTTTGATGAAATGCTTAGTAGAGATGTTTGTCCTAAGATAGTTACATTTAATAAGCTTATACATGTGCTTTGCAGAAGAGGAGATATCCTTGAGAGCAGCAGACTTCTTGCTAAAGTCATGAAGAGAGGTGTATTTCTCAACTTATATACATATAATATATTGATTCAAGGCCTTTGTAAAGGATTTAAGTTAAACGAGGCTGTAAGTTTGTTTGACTGCTTGGCTAAGGACCTGACTCCTGATGTAATTACTTATAACACACTTATTTCTGGTCTGTGCAAGAACTCTAAGGTTGATGAAGCTAAGAGCTATCTTCACAAGATGGTAAATAAAGGATGCTTTCCTGATGATTTTACCTACAATACAATAGTTGATGGTTATTGCAAATTAGGGAAGGTAGAAAATGCAAGCAATCTTCTGAAGGATGCAATTTTTAAAGGGTTTGTGCCTGATCGTGTGACATATTGCTCGTTGATCGATGGTTATTGTGAGGAAGGTGATATAAATCGAGCATTAGAAGTGTTCAATGATTCTCTGACCAAAGGCTTGATCCCCGATGTTATTTTGTATAACTCACTGATCAAGGGGCTTTCAAGACAAGGGCTTATTTTGCAAGCTTTGGATTTAATGAACGAAATGATAGAAAAAGGTTGCAGTCCTAATTCTTGGACATATAACATCATAATCAGCAGTTTGTGCAAGATGGGTGATGTGTCTCTTGCCAACAATGTCATGAATAATGCCATTGCAAAAGGTTTCTTACCAGATGTTTTTACCTTCAACACACTGGTAGATGGCTACTGCAAGAGATTGAAGGTGGAAAGAGCTTTGGAAACAGTTGATAGGATGTGGACACACGGCATCACACCTGATATTATCACCTATAATTCTTTGTTGAATGGGATTTGCAAGGCTAAATATAGCAAAGATGTCTTTGAGACTTTCAAAGAAATGGTTTCAAGTGGTTGTCGACCTAATGTTATCACCTATAATATTTTAATAGAGAGCCTCTGCAAGGTTCAACGAGTACAAGAGGCCGTTGATCTGCTTATAACAATGGCAAATGTGGGGTGTAGTCCTGATGTTGTTAGTTTTAACACATTAATTCACGGATTCTGCAGGAATAATGATCTCGTCGGAGCTTGTGAAATCTTTAGGAAAATGGAGAATGAGAATTGTGCTGCAACACTGGATACCTATAAAATAATGATTTCTGCGTTTTGTGAGAAGTTTAATATTGAAATGGTGGAAAAACTTTTGCTTCGGATGATTGGCAAAGGAATTTCTCCAGATGCATTTACATTTCGTGTAATGATTACTTGTTTTTGCAAGATTGGAAATGTTGACCGCGCAAATGAACTGCTAATGGAAGCTATTAGTAATGGATTAATTCCATCAATGAAGACATTTGGGAGAGTAATGAATTGCCTCTGTTCAAAGTATAGGGTCAAAGATGCTGTCAGTATTATTCATATAATGGTCACTCATGGAGTAGTTCCAGAAGTTGTACACACCATTCATGTTGCTGATAAAAGAGAAATTGCAGCTCCCAAGATACTTCTGGAAGAGTTGTTAAGTAAAGGTCATATAAACTATTTTGCCTATGAAATTCTTTATGATGGAATCAGGGATAAGAAGCTATCCTTGAAAAGGAATCAATTAAAGTACTCTTGAGAATGCTGTAGAAGCAAATGATTTCTTTTTTCACTAGCTTCTCTGCGGGGTTTAGAAGTCTCAAGATCAAGTGTATTTGAAGCTTGCTGCAGACTGCTTCTGTTGATTAGGTTAGTAAAATGTTAGGGTAAAGCTGCATTTGGTTTAAATTTACTCATTTTCGTCCTATTTCAATTGTATAGTGATTGGATATTATTTGAATCTTTTCTTCAACAATTTAATTTAATTTTTTTATTGTATTTGCAGTAAACAGTAAACAAATCATTGGTTCTCTAGAAATTGACTGGTTCGCTCTATTGAATGACCTTTTCATTGACTCCAGTGTAAGTTCATTTCACGGTTTTATCTATCATTTTTATAATTTTATTATCATTTATTAGAAGGGCATTATGTTTTTGATTAGATTTCATCACTTGCTTAATGATGATTACAACAATATTATCTATTTACTTAAATCTTTTAATTAATGCACATTATAACAAAAAGTATAAGATGAAGTGTGATAGAGTGAGAAAAATTGTTGGGAAACGAAGAGAATGATAGCTGGAAGTGGCGAGCAGAGCTTCAAATTAGATGAATTTTTGAGCCATCTTTGCATAAGTATTTTCCCAATTATAGGCCTGTTTGAACCAATTATAATGTCCTGATCAAACAATCTGACCTAGTCAGCAAATGCCTGCTCAGATCTAGATCAGGATTGGCCCTATTCGATTAAAATTTGAACCAATTTGATTTCAATGTAAAAAATTAAATGCAAGTATTTCCCAAAGACTTATACAAAACAGAAAATTGGGGCAATGATACGGGCCCACTTAGTCCTTGTTATCAGTTAATTTTATATATGTATTATTGAATTTTCATGTTAGTGCTGTCATTATTAGTGTCATTATTTTGGATTATTATAATGTTTCGTGTCTTTCATTTCATGTAGGGTATTTTTGTAATTGTCGAAGCCTTGTAATATCTATTTAAGGGACTCTAGGGGTCCATGAATCATTATGAATGAAAGAATTAATCCACGTTTCTCTTATTCTCTCTAAGTTCCCCTCTCTTCCTCTAGTTCTCTCTTCTTCCCCATTTCTAGGGTTAGGGTTGAGCACGCTCCCCTTCTTCCTCTCTCCTCGCAATCTCCGCAGTTTGAGCACGCTCCCCTTCTGCCTCCACCACCACCTCGATGACGTTACAGGTTAGGCCCATTACATCTTGGCATCAGAGCGATTCGATCCTCTCTCGCAATGCAACTACACTTTGCCGCCTCTCCTACCTTTTCCCCCACTGCAATCAACAGATCAGAGATAGTCGCTCCACGGTTCTCTTCTGCAACCAACATCAGTGCCGGCCACCGTCCACAACAACTTCCTTCTTTATTTCTGGTGGCTCCACGACTAGCCACACCGGCCTCCCTCTTCGTTTTGCATCGACATCGCCACACCGCAAGCAGCCCGCACACGCAGTCAACATCGCTCATCTCCTTCTCGTCATGCCCCGCAGGTCTCAGCAGCAGCCTCAAAACCCTCAAGCCTCATTGACGCCTCCGCAACGACCAACTCCGCCCTCATTGACGTCGTTCTCTCTCTGTCCGAGGAAATGATGCCCTTCCAACCATCACCTCCTTCCAGAGAAGGCTCACGGTCAAACTCAACAGGGCATAAGAAAGAACTAGCAAGGAGCACCAGTTTACAAGCCCATTGCTCAAAATGTTGCATTGCTTCTCCGGTTTGACAAGCTCCAACATTGTTGATTGAGGAGAATTAGCTAAGGAGTTCCTAAATATGCCCTTGATTTTTGACTCCAAGACTTCACACCCTGATGGTGTCTTCACTCTAAGGCTTCATACAAATTAGAAGACATTATGCACAACATGCATGTCCTTTTTCAAAATTCAAGCATTCTACTGGTTTGCATCCTCAAAAATGAAAACATCTACTAAAATTTATAACCGGGAGTATTCTCACCAAGATCATAAAATTTTCCTTCAGTCAAAGAAGAAATGAACAATCATTAATTATAAATCCATCGCCCCACAGTTAAATAAAAAATATCCAAGTGATCTGCTTAATCTTGATGGTGTTTTAAGTTAAAGAGTAAATCTAAATAAAGCGATGTCTCTACATCCCTAGTTAAGAAAAAAGATTATTGTTTGTGCTGAGCACATGCAGTGATGCATGCACTCAGTGTAATACGCTATGTAAAATAATTTTTTCGTTGTCAATGGAGTTATTGTCCTTTTTTCTAAATATAATTATAGGCCTTCCACCAATAGCCTCAACTCACGATTTGTATGTATGAGTGTGTGTAATATGTATTTATGTATGAGTGTGTATGTATGTATGAGTGTGTATTTTGTGTGTGTGTGTGTATGTATGTGTGTGTATTTGTGTGTATTTGTGTGTTTGTGTATGTATGTGTGTACTTTTTGTGTGTGTATGTGTGTATGTGTGTGTATTTGTGTATTTGTGCGTGTATGCGTGTATGCGTGTCTGTGTGTCTGTGTGTGTATGTGTGTGTATTTGTTTTTTTGTAGGTGTCTAATATGAGGACTTTATATATATGTTTTTAAATCTGTGGATTATATTTATCCTGATATTTCTATTCTGTCACTGCTTTAAATTTAAAGTTTCAATTCCATCCATTCAATTTTTACATACAGCCGAACAACGAAATTACCAGTTCCAATTCTTGTCACAGAATTTCTACATCCAGCCGAACAACAGAATTGGAATTGTTTTTAATTTCAATTCATGCGGGAATTGGAATTGGGCCAATTCCAATTCCCGCCAAACGAACGGAGCCTAAGACTATATTTGGCACTTTTGAATGTTTCACCAAAGTCAATTTTTCCCTTTTAATATTGTAAAGATATAAGTTTTCCCCAAAAAACTTTCTTCATATTAAATGATGCCTATTACGGTTCACAATAAATTCTTCTCTTTCTGCCTTAAATGCAGCGCACATGGCTGACACGTGGCATCTCTCTCAAATCCCTCTCATTAGGCTTTTGTCAGGCTGCTTCTCGGACCTCTCAGCAGCGATCGGTGCCCCGCGTCACGGTTCCCCGGCTCGATGGCGCTCACGCCGCTCACAATCCCCCGAGCGTAGTACTCCGCCCGTTGCCCCGCTTTGTCGTGCGTTCGGGGGATTGTGAGCGGCGTGAGTGCCACCGAGCCTGGGTACCGTCACGGCCGGGGTACTGCTGTGGTCGGGGTACCATCATACTAGGCACGGGAGGCCGCTGCCACTCGCGCGTGTGTGTGTGTGTATGCATTATAATATAAATAATTTATGACTTCTACAATGCCACCAATCGACTCACGCCATCACGCGTTAAAAAAAATTGGCGGCTTTGGAAGAAAAAGGAGAGAGAGGGAGAGAGAGGGAGAGAGAGGGGGAGGGGAGCGTGCACTCATCAGAGAGAGAGAGGAAGAGAGAGGGGAGAGAGGGAGCGGGCCCCGCATCCATCAGAGAGATAAAGAGAGGGGGGCGCACGTTTTATCAGAGGGAGAAAGAGAGGGGTAAGATATAAATAAATAAATATAATAACTAATATAGAATAAATTGTATATGAATGTATCTATAATAATTATATATACAATAATATATATTATAAAATATTTTTACACGAGTGACAACGTACGGGCCCCCCGTTCCCCGCGCGATGGTACTCCTGCCACGACGGTACCTCGGCTCAACGACACTCACGCGCTTGCAATCCCCGAGCCGATACTCCGCCAGTTGCACCATTTCGCCGTGCGCTCGGGGGATTGCGAGCGCGTGAACATCATCGAGATGAGGTACCGTCGTGGCCGGGGTACCGTCGCGCAGGGCACGGGGGCCCCCCGTGCGATGTCCCTCAGACACATCTATACTATCTATACTATTATAAAAAGAAGTACCTGGGACTATACAAGAGATTTGCACCGTTCGATTAAATCAAAGAACCATTCATTTCATCCAGCCCGTCCGATCCAAAATATCAAAAATCAAAACCACCTCCCGCGACGCCCTGTCGATCTATCCCGTCCCAATCTAGCTCGAAGCTGTCGGCGTCCCCGCAGATCGCCAATGCTGAACTGTGGCTTCGATCGTAAGTCGACGGAAGCTCCATTCTAGAAGACGCTAGGGCACGGTAGTCTCCCTCTACCCCATGTACTGTGGCTTGGATCTTTATTCCTATCTCCCTCCTCCCTGTCCGTCAATGCTTGCTCGCTGCTTTGCCTTTGGTTCCGCTCGATAACAGACGGATGCTTCATTCTCTCCTCTTCCTCTCCTACAGCCTCCTGCTTGTCGGGCCTTCAGTCTGCATGCCTTCAGAATATCAAAATGCCGGCGTCGCTCTTCTCTGCGTCCGGGCAGTCCGCCGGCGTCACTCTTCTCTGCGTCCGGGTAGTACGCGAGCACCTAAGGCATCGTCTAAGTCCACGAATCAAGATTATGATTAATCCATGCTCTCTATGTGTTCTCATTGTACACGAATCAAGATTATGATTAATCCATGCTCTCTATGTGTTCTCATTGTATGGATTCTTTAATGTCTATGTTAAATTTTTTATAAATCCACGCTTTCTATTCTCATTTTCTGCTTCCAGGAATCAACAATTTGATTAATTCATGCTCCCTAAATGCCCACACTCTGCAACTGTAGTTTCATGCAGTGAATGTGCTTGATGTATTGTCCAAGTGATATTTTGTTGGGTTGACTTTGTTTGTTTGTCTATGAATTTTACAACATAATTTTATAGATGAAATGACGTTAGTAAGTGTTTTTCTGTTCCATAGATCAGTTAGATGGTGCATGATCATCTCCGGAGGTGACTGTTCTCGGTAGTTGGCAACATTGTCCCGGGTGAAATCGACCCAACGTGGTTATCCGTCTCCTACAGGTACGCGAACTTCTCGGTGCTCCCTTCTCCTGTTGCATTTGTTCTCTTCTTCGGATCTAACAAATGCTTGCTTTACACTATGTAGATATTTCATTATGTAGATCGTTTGCTCCTGCAATAATTTTTGTTTGGGCACTTTATTGTTGATGCTTTATCATCCCAAATGCTATGAATATGGGGTAATTATTTTATTGTTTGGATGATTGTTCTTTGGCCGTTCTGCTATCAATCTAAGCCTGCATTGATTAGTACTAAGTTAAGTTTGCTTCTACTATCTAAATCCACATAATTATGTATATGAATCAATATTGCCATTGCTTTGCCTTAATTCAGTTCTCCAGCTCTTTGTTTTCACTAAAGCAAGCAAACTGCTGCCAACAAACTTGATTAATAAACGTGCTGCAACATATTCACTATGAATGAATTTGTAGAAAGTTTATAACTTATATTATTGTACTACAAAAGAAATAGAGAATGCTCTCCAAAAGCTTGATGATCAACCACCAAATATTTTTTCTGATAGAAAAATCTGTTTGAAAATTATATTGAAGATTATTCTGGTGAATCTTATTGTTCACTTTGTGTATGCGTGTCTGATCCATATGTTACTACTTTTCTAATAAATTGGTCATATGCGCAAAATTCACTAGAAGAGTGTGCCCGCTGCAAGTGAAGAATAAAATTGAACAAGAAAAATAAAATGGACACTTAGTTCATGATTATGATATGATTACGTCATTAGTGTCATTGTGTTATTAGCATATTTAGTGATTACCATATATTAGTGTAAGTAAAGTATATTAATGTTTAGAGTTATTCCAACCATGAATCTGAATCAATTCAGTGTTTCTTGCAACATATTACCAGACAATTTCTCTTTTACTATAAGAAACTGGACTTAAATTCACATGTTGTGTTTTATTATAAGGCAACATCAGAGTTGAACAGTCGCTCCGTCGGTGTGTCTTCGCGTGTTTTGGTTTTCCATCTTGAAACTCATCACGGCTTGGCATTACATAAATCATCATTTGTGTGGATTGAAGTCGTTGTATTGGTTTGTATCTTTTGTGGAGGGATGCTCATTCAAAGTAAACAAATTGTCTCCCAAAATTAAACTTTTTTCTTCAGTTTTGAAAATTTTCTTTTGTTTTTAATGAATATGAGCATCTTCGCACGGTCTTCGCCCGTGCTCGATGCTCTCGGGCGGGTTTCGCCCGCATCCAGACGGGTTTCGCCCGCCACCAGGCGGGGCTCCGCCCGCATGAAGCCTGCACTCCGCCCATTCTCGTGGGGGGTGTGAGTGGCGAGGCATTCCTGTTGAGCACGGGCAAAGCCCGTGCACCCGAGAGTAGTGAGAATGGGCGGAATCACGACATTCCATCTGTCACTCGATCACTTATGGGCTCGGGGGGTGTGAGTGGCGAGGCATTCCTGTTGAGCATGGGCAAAGCCCGTGCACCTGAGAGTAGCGAGAATAAGCGGAGTACGGGCTTCATGCGGCCGGAGCCCCGCCTGGTTCCGCTCGCCTGGAGACGGCAAAGCCCGCCCGAGAGCAGCCCGCTCATATGCGGGCGCAGACCGCTCGAACGCGGGCGAAGCCCGCTAAGAGTCAGTGAGCACGGGCGAAACCCGTGTGGAGCTGCTTGCATATAGTGTGGCTTACAAATAGCCTGAAATTTAAAAGCATTGAAAAGATCAGATCCATCAATGATGGTGTGATTAATAAGGTCCGTCCGATTGAAGATTTCGGTTTCATATTCACGCACAGTCATTCCCGATACCAGTTCCGCTCGCCTGGAGACGGCAAAGCCCGCCCGTGCACCTGAGAGTAGCGAGAATAAGCGGAGCACGGGCTTCATGCGGCCGGAGCCCCGCCTGGTTCCGCTCGCCTGGAGACGGCAAAGCCCGCCCGAGAGCAGCCCGCTCATATGCGGGCGCAGACCGCTCGAACGCGGGCGAAGCCCGCTAAGAGTCAGTGAGCACGGGCGAAACCCGTGTGGAGCTGCTTGCATATAGTGTGGCTTACAAATAGCCTGAAATTTAAAAGCATTGAAAAGATCAGATCCATCAATGATGGTTTGATTAATAAGGTCTGTCCGATTGAAGATTTCGGTTTTATATTCACGCACAGTCATTCCCGATACCAGTTCCCTCTCGCTAGCCCTCCCGAAACCCTATACCAAACCGCGACTTCTTCCACGACGATCCCATCGTCCTCCCCAAATCCCATCGCCGATGATCCTGCGCGCCTCTCCCCTTTTGCTCACACACTCCTCCACTCTTAGAGATGAAGCCCGCAAATCCTCCTGCCGACGCCGCTGGCACAACTCGCCGTCTGGCGATCCTCCCGCTAATCCACCCGCCGACGCCACAGACGACGCCCGACATCAAAGGTTCCGGCACCGCCTGACGAAAAATCCAACCTTCTGCATCGCGCCGCCTGCAGGTAACCTTCCACATTGGTGATATCCCCATTCCAAGGTGACATAAAACATAGTTCCTCATCTAGGGCATCGCCATATTCCCTCATCTACGGCATCACCCCCTTCACTTCGCGTTCCTACCGATAGCTGCTTAAGATTGCTGCTTCTGCTCTCTGCTCTCTGCTTCGACTCGCCGGTGGTGCAAACGGGCGACGAATCACTACTTTGAGGGACACAGGTTCTCTACTTCATTTCCCCCCTCTCGCACACTTTCTCTTGCTCTGTCTCACTGTTCCGATAAAATATAATGCAGTTCTGCATGTTGCGTCCATCTTCTGAAAATCTGGTGAACTCTTTTCCATGCATCATTATCTTATATAGGTATTATATTGTGCAACTGATGAGTTCGTAAAAAACAAAGTAACCACTTCCTCGATAAAATTAGGGTAACATCATCCTGCAACTCTTCCAGCTGATAAAACTGTTCATCCAAATATCCCTGAAACAATTTTTTATCTTAATATTCCATCAATAAACTAAATTATAGACACATTTACATGTGCCAAGAAATGCTCTTTGCTAGCTAACCATGTGAAACATTTACTTCCTGAAATACTAAATCAATATTTACATCTTAAGGCATTAATCTAAATGATGAATGCTAATCTAGGATAAAAATGGAAAAAAAATGAAGACCATTAAAGAGTATTCATCATGCATTAATCCCTTACATGCATTATAGAGTATTCATCATGATGAATGCCAACTACAATGGAAAGTTCCTTGATAAACCTATTAATCCCTTCCTTACATGCATTCATCAAAATAGAGTATCAATGAATACACAAGTTTTGGTTCATATTGCTGTAACATTGAGCACTTAACAACTCACTGTATGATTCTGGCACTGACTTCACCCATTGCGACAAATTTATTTTGCAAAAATTTCTGCACGTATTCATCATGTTGAAGTAAAGGAGCAACTACTAAAAAGTGTAGTTTTGTTTATTAAACAAAATCCATCACTATTAAATTGCTTGGGAAGGATATTAATCATCTTTTACCACTGCAAATGACTTTGTAAAACTTATAGATTGTTAAGAGCCATGATTAACCAATCTATTGCCAGAAGATTTAGGTTTGGTTTAGTGTTGCTTATTTGCTCCGGTGAGTTGGGTCAAAAACGCCGTTATCATAGATTGTATGTTTGGCAAGACAAAGGTTATGACCGCTACCAAGAAAATAAACTAGTTTTGCTCATAAAATGCATGTATTTTCTTTGGTGAGGTCGGGCGTTCACGAACGACGGTTCATGACCACCGTGTTCACGACCGCCGCCACTGCGCTAAACGAAGCCATAATCTGATGATTGGTTTATGTGATCTTTTTAGCGGCAAGAGAAGGCCAACCTGATCAAAAAGACCCTTCCTCATATGAGACAATTTTAGGTGCGCGCGCGTACAGAGAGGTTCGTAGGAGACCTTTTTTTCTTACCAAATTACAGTTATATTTTCAGTTGCAGTTGTAAATGGTCTGTATTTTCAGTTTAAATTACAATTGTAATTTAGTTCAAAAATTTCACCTTTTTATAGGAGTACAACAATAACAGAACCCATATAGTCCCCAATCATTGGGGGTATGGGCGGGGGAAGATTGGAAACAGACCTAACCTTTGGCACTATGCACAAAGTGGCTTCTCTCAGAGGAGAAAGACCTAACCTTTGACAATAAATGCACAAAGTGGTTGCTCACAGAGTACCACTGAAATAGTGGCCCCCTATACCGTCGCGTTTGCTGCGGAATCATGCCCTCAAATCAAAGCCAAAGACATCAGAGAAGGCAGACCCAAGAATCCATTTTGATTTATGTGCACATAACCATGCTTCCTTCATTCAACATCCAGAGCATTGGTGAAGCACAATACCTTTTTATAGGAGTATATTCATCCTAAAATATATACATATGACTACTTAAAATGACCGTAAAAATACATGGATCAATATTTCGTGACTTTTTTTAAAATAAAATAAAAAATATTACGTATATTTGAATTTTCCCTACGATCCTCTCTGTACGCGCCCGTTACTAAAATTTGTTCTTCTCATATAGGTAGCCTGATGCCTAACGTCAGCTTACTCCATGCAGGAGACAACATCATCATCATGGCCATATGAATGTTTCCATTTAAATTTTACACTAAATCATACATGTGATTGCGTTTTTATATCAATCTATTAGTAGTCATTTTTTTATTTCATGCAGGAGACAACACATCATTATAGTCAATTTGATTGCATATTTTCAATACGGATAACTTTTCATTATTCTATTGCAGTACCAATACCCGTTCCCGCTGTTTTATGAGGCTTACAGGAAGCAACAACACCGGTGGCATTCCGGCTCAATACAATTACACTGGATTTATCTTTATGTATAATTAACTTAAGGTGTGTCACATATAACCTATAAAAAATTTTATTAGAGTTTCTTACCTATTTGTGCAATTGAAAATTGTGATGCAGCTACATCAATTTATTTCAATTCGGTCTTTATGACCAACTTCACATATGAAGATAAGTCAAAAGTGCTGTTCTTGATGATTTCAGTTTGATGCAGCTACCCTGTCTTTGCCTTTATGTGTAATTAATTAACTTCAGGTGTGTCATCGGTTTCTTTTTTAACGATTTAAGCTTCAAATCTTGTCGTTTCTTTTAAATGATTTCAGTTACATTACCTCTAACAACTTCATCATCTGAAGATAGGCGAGGAACTATCGCTGAAGCTTTCTTCTGAAGACTCTTTCAGTTCTACCTGCTTTCTGTATGCGACTGTGATAATGTTCTTTTGATTGCATGAAACTCAATATCTAATCTAAAGATAGTTCAGCAGAGCCCAGTTTAAGTTTTCAATTAACTTTTTTCACATTTATTGCAACCGTATTTCTGGAATTTTAGAAACGGAAATTGTAATTCGACAATCTCTTCGTGCTGTGGTTGCAGAAATTGGGCGGTCCGTTCAACTCTAAAGAACAACTAGTGCTTTCTGGATGAAGAAAGATGTGTAGAAGCCTCCGTATAAAATGTGTGTTGCTGCTGGAAGCTGCGATGAAGATGCAACCATCTATAGAACTATTTTTCTGTAAACAATCAAATTGAAGACCACCTAGCTTGAATATTTTAGTATATCTTAATTTAAGTTCAGATATATTATTGTTGTATTAATCTGATTATCGGGATTATGTTTTCAATTTGACGCGGCTATGTAAGCGCATATTCTATTGCTGCAAGAGATGTGGCTTTTATTTAGGCGATTGTCATGAGAACACCGCGTATAGCTATGTGCAGATCTTTTGTAAGGGCGTGGTGATTTTCTTTATAAATAACTCGATTAAAGTTCTTATACCAAACAATAAATATCCTTTTACTCAGAGTTGCTCATGAGTCATGAGTACATCTCAGAAGAAAGCCTAGGATTTCACTTTTTCATTTGCTTATAACATGCAATTATTATCCATTTGCTACATTGCAAAATACTTCATAAGTACATTCTACCACAACATATTCCTAATATTTTGTATATTTTTCCAGAAATACAATTGAAAAAGAGTATCTACAATAATTGTGTGAATCATTCCTGGCGAAGAATGGTATGATCCATCGATATACACTCTCCAACATACCATCTTCAACTCGCACTACTTTGGGATCTTTACCTCAAACTGCTGCATCATCCATAACAAATATAGCTATGTGCAAATATTATTGATCTACTTGCTTTTATTCTTCATTGCATTACTTATAGATACATGCTTCTATATATATATCTATCTATACTTATAAAGATATTTATGTCTGTCGCAAACATGCCGCGTCGGTCGCAGCTCGCTTCTCTTCGCCCTCTTCAGTCATCCCCGTCAACAGTACACGCGTTGCACTGCTCTTCCTCCTCGACGGCGCCGCTCTACACGGGATCATATTCCGCGCCCACGCGTCGCTTCTCCTCCCTCGCAGCTCCCTCTTCATTCTTTCTCGCCGCTTCCCAGTTTATCCTCCGCTCGACGTCCCCAACCCTCGGTGCAACGGTGCGCTCTCTCTATGTTCCTCCCTCTCTCTCACACTCTCTCTGCATCTCTCTCCTCCCCACGGTGAGATTTCATTCCTCTCCTCTTCGCACCTCCACATCGGCGGCGATCTTATCATCTTCGCCGCATTCCTCAGCTCATTATTTCCTGCTCCCGTTCCCTGCCTACGGTTGCTTCTCTATCGCTCGGCATCGCACCTCCATCCGCCACTCCGGTAAGCCTGCTCTTGGCCCCTTTCGTTTGTGATTCCTGCATTTGCTTCTACATTTTGTTTCTTCACCGCCTTCCTCACCTCAATATTTCCTGCTCGCGTTCCCTGTGTAGGGCTGCTTCTCGATCGCTTGGCATCGCACCTCCATCAGCCACTCCTCCGGTAAGCGTGGTTTTTGCCCCTTTCGTTTGCGATTCCTACCTATGCTTCTGGATTTCGTTTTCTCATCATCTTGCCTGCTTCCTCAGGATCAAATCCCCCTGCCGTTCCTGCTCCCCTGCTTCGTGGTTCCTGCCCATGGTTACTTCGGATATGAATATTAGGTAGTTTTCTCTGTTGTCAATTTCTCCCATCCTCTCTCTATTTCTTTGAACATCTCAGGTTCGTGGTTCCTGCTCCCCTGCCGTTCCTGCTCCCCTGCTTCGTGGTTCCTGCCCATGGTTACTTCGGATATGAATATTAGGTAGTTTTCTCTGTTGTCAATTTCTCCCATCCTCTCTCTATTTCTTTGAACCTGAGATGTTTTGGGTTGCAGGGCTGTTGCCAGGGACCATCGCTGGGCTGCTGCTCACAAATCCTCTTCATTTCTTTGAACCTGGGGAGGCCTCTGGTTTGAATTTTTTTTATTTTTATGCTCTTTTCTGCTTGCAAGATGTTTGGTCAATTGCCGCAATGACCGCAAGATGTTTGATATCGTTTTTTATTTCTGTTTTGAGTTCATTTTCGATTTCTGCTTTTCAATTTCATTTTGGATTTCAGTTTTTTATTTCAGTTTCAGTTTTGATTTCAGTTTTTGAGTTACTTTATGTTTTCAACATTTCTTTTTCATTTCACTGTTTGATGTCAGTTTCGATTTTAGTTTTCAGTTTTTGATATAGTTAAGTTATTAGCATTACCAATTGATACAAATATGTGAAGCACTAATTGTTCATGTGAGATACACAGCTCTGTAATATCAAATATATAAATTTGAATTACTTCTGTCCAAACTATCAGAAGTTATGTATAACTGTGTACAAAAGTTATAATTTAAGCTATTACATATGAATATTCGTGTCAATTAAAATATTGCATAAGTGATACTTTGTAATAGCTTCAAAATAGTTGATATGAAATCCTACCAGTGCTAACAGATAACTATACTGAAATATCCGATTTAGTTTTTTTTTTCGATAGCCGATTTACTTTTTGTTTCCGATTTACCTTTCCGATTTACTTCTCAGTTTATGTTTTCGATTTCACTCTGCCACCACTTAATTTTGCAAGGAAGCTCATCCTGCTCCGCTACCACTTAGTTCCGATTTAGTTCAGCTTCCCGATTTACTTCAATTTATTTTTTATTTTGTGTGCTTTTGCTATCGGTTTGCTATTTGAAATAGATATGAAATAGAGAAATACATATGAAATTACATGTGTGCAAGAGGATTTGTACTTTCAGGTTTTTACTTTACATTTTTGTTCACATTAATTACAGATTAATTCCTATTAATTACAGGTCTTCAGTTTAGCTATTTGTTCAATTTTGTACTCTAGCTTTTTGTTCAGAGTAGTTTAGTTCTTATTTTAGCTTCCTTTTCAGATTATTATTTCTTGGACTTTTTTTGTTCAGCTTACAAACTTTGTTCTCATTACATGTGTGCAACAGGATTTCACTTCACTTCACTTCACTTCCTCGCCTACGGCCGGCTGCCTGCCCCCTCCTCAGCCCCCCTGCTTTCACGCCATCGTCTCTCTTCTCTGCGTCCTGGTAGCGCGCCACCACCTAATTTTGCAACCACGCTCATCCTTCTCCGCCGATTAACTTCAGGTTTTTGACTTCGTTATTTTTGTAGCTATCATTTTTTTATTTCGGTTTCTGATTTCGTTTTTTGATTTAGATTTATTATTTCAATTTTTGCTTTCAGTTATTGATTTAGGTTTTTTATTTCAGTTTTTGTTTGCAGTGTTTGTTTTCAGTTTTGGATTTCATTTTTTTATTGCAGTGTTTGTTCTCAGTTTTGATATATATCACATGATATATCATGCTTTTATGAAAGCAAATTGATGTCCCTTACTGTCTTAAGGAAATATATATCACATGGTATTTATATTAACCTCCTTAAAGTGCTAAATGTAGGCATTCAGTTTTTTGAAGACTTCTTGGTCCAAGCCTTCAAGGAATCAAAGAATTTTTTTTCCATTGATGATAAGAGCAAAATCTAAATCAGAATAGAACAAAATGTTCTCTGCAGTGCATTTATAGATCGTAATATGTTTTTTGTTTTGCGAAGAATTTATGGTTCATTTGTTTCCTCTTCAGAACCGGGCCCCTTCACATACAAGTAGCATAAATACTTTTGGTGGATCCCTGCTCATCCAGGTATTCTTTTGGGCCAGTTAAAGAAAAATTCTTTGCTTTTCATCATCTATATTAATTTAATACGGTCTTAGACTTAATTTTTAATTTATATTTTGTTTAGCTTTGATTTCAAACTAAAATTTCAACTTCTGTTCAGTTCTCTATGTTCAAATGTGTCATTTTTCCCTATATAGCAACATTCACACCCCAGACATATTAAATGATTTACCATACATTTTTTCATGTTCTGTTTTAAATTAATATGGTGTGCAATGACTAATTATTCAAACGCATTCATTAGTTTAATATTTTTTCTTTTATTATCCACTCCAGATGCTCTACTAGGACTACCCGAGTTGTCTCTTGGAGTTGTTCCTGGATTTGGGGATACGAAATTGAACCAAACTGGAGCAGCTTTTAGTTAGTCGATATTTATATTTACCTGCTATTGCTTTTTTAAGCAATTTGTACAAAATGCAGGGTCTGATTTGAAATATATATGTTCGACAGTGTAAGATTTTGGGTGAATTTAATTTCGATCCTTGATGAATAACTGTCATTGCATCAATTATGTTGGATTCAAATCATAGCTGACCACCTCTGAAATGGGCTAAATTTTTATACTCTTTTTTATATAATCATACCCCTTTCAGGAATATAGTAGAGGCTAATCTTTTGTAAGCAAATTTTTGTGTTGGTTATACTTTTTATCTAGATCTTGGATTCAAATCAGATGTTGTAACTAATTAATGTGGTATGAATACTAGGTTAGGATTGACATTCTAGGTTAGGATTACATTCCAGGTAAAATTTCACAACAAAAGCAGATTGTGTATGAATGAGGTTTATTTTCTATAACACTCATTGTAGATTATGTGTCGACTTTTATTTGGAATATGGAATGTTTGTAGTTTTAGGGTTGTCATCTAGCAAATCTTGGTGTTCCATTTCCTGGTTTTATGCATTTATTTTCTGCACGGATATGAGATTAAACTTTTCTGCACTACTTCTCTATAATTTTTATAGCATGCTTATTTACTGAAATTTGCCACTTTTTTATAACCTTTGGGCTCATCTTAGTTTCAGATGCAAGTTAATTTAATTTGGTGTATGTACCCTTGCGATATTTATGTTATTTTTTTTAAACCTGTTGTGAATATATTATGTCAAACATATTATTTTCAGCCGAGCTGGGTGTTTCCCTGTAACGGTTTCATCCTATATATCGAGGTAGTCATAATAACAAAATAGAAAAAAAAAACATATTTCACCCGGTCTCTTCTTTTGTGAAATAGATGATGTTGGTTGGTTGCACAACTCCAATATACGAGTAATACTTTTTCGATGATTTATGCTATGTTACTAATTCCTCCTGTGCTTAGCTATTTTGTTTCTTGAATTGGTTATTGCCTCAGGTAATGCACTCCCTGTGAGACATGAGCAGAGTTCACTAATGAATAAGGTATGCTGCTAAGCTCACCTCAATGACAATAGAATTTAAAGTCTCCTATTTATTCTCTCCATCAACATGTGAACTTTGTCTTCCCCTATATCAAAACTCTATCTCTGCCCAATTTTATTTTAGGCCAGGTACATCTCTTGAAGCAAAGATAATCAGAGAATAAGCAATTATTTTAGGCCAGGTACATCTCATGATGCATTCTTCTTCTTCGCTGCTGTTTTTTCTTTTTGGAAAAACCATTTTGATAAAATGGTTACTTTGAGATTTTGTTTGACATTGTCGTGTTGTGTGGTAATCGTTTATTTCAATGTTGTTCCTATTCCCTAAACTTGAAATCAATAGATTTATCTATTAATGCTATCCGTTGAATATATTTATCTATTTATCTATTAATGTCATTTTCAGGCTACTCTGCGCGACCACGCGTCCTCTCCGATAAATATCTCGCAAGGAGGGATTTGCAAATATAGGCAAAGAGGAGCATAGGTGGTCCTTGCAGCAAATCCTAACGTCCTGGTAATACTCTCCAGTCTCAGCTTCGACAAAGACCTGAGTCTTTGGATGCTAGAATTTATTGTGTTTTTGAGTTTTGTCTTCGATGGCATGCTCGGTGCAACTTTAGCCTTCATATATTTTTGATTATTTTTTTCTTTCCGGATACTATTAATTGCAATGCGTTTGATGTATGTAAAGTTTTGACTCCCCTTTAGGAATATTAAAGTGTTGATAATAATAACTTAGCACACTGCTTACTTTGCTTGCTCTTTTTCATTAATGTTTTGATAGTTTTACTCCTGATCCCGCACTTACCTTATTCAGCAACTATCAACTTAATGCTATAACACATGTCATTCAAATATTATTCATTAGTTTTAAGATGGTTGCTATTTTAAAAGGTCTACATTTTTATTCATATCTCTCCAATGAATGTTATATATGATCTTGCACTTTGTGATTTTTTTATTCCCTACTAAATTCTATTCTTCTATATTTTCCATTGTTCTTCGAGGCTACTCCTAATTCCGATTTTATCCTAGCAAAATGACATTTGCTCAGCTGGCCTGACTTCAACTTCTGATCTCAGCCTAGCAGCGGTCTCCCGGTATGACTGCTGGATGCCAGAAATGTTGATTTTTACCGACAATCTCCATCTTTAGTACAGACTTCTTCACAGCTTAAACCCCAAACCTATTTAGCTTGGGACTGATTTTACTATTATTTAGTGTATATATGCAGCAATCTTTTAAGCTGAAGCGGGAATTGGAATGATCGTTGCATGAACTGATGGTATCTACCATGCGCATCATTTTGATGAGAGGTTCATTACTGGATAATCCGCGGGGTTGTCAACTTGCAGAAAGAATTAAACTAATATTTATATTGATATATATGATGATGATATTGCTGAGCATATTAAGGATCAAGGGAGCTGCTGGGTGCTGAAATTTGTTTATATTAGCAGAGTTTATTTTTGTTTTCATTTTATTTACTGGGCGTCACAGAATAAAGTTGTTTTGTTGTGATTGCTGCTAGGAACTTAGCAGAATAGTCATCTCAGTAATAAAGAAAATATATTACTGATGTTCTATAATGTATAGGCAACATTCATTTAAGCTGAAGCGGGAATCGGAATGATGGTTGCATGAACTGATGGGATCTGCCCTGCGCATCATTTTGAGGAGAGGTTCATCGCCGGATAATCCGCAGCGTTGTCAACTTGCAAAAAGAATTAAACTAATATTTATAATTATATTTAATCACATGCTCTTCTTGAAGCTCAATACTCCCATTTTAATCATCATTACCATTTGCAAGCTGAAAAAGGTCAGTGTGCCATTTTAATCTTACTACTTTTTCTATTGACCTATATTTTCTACATTCTGTTGAGTTATATTTCTTGATGATTTTAACATTATTTTTGTAGTTTATGAATTTATGTTGCCAAAACCTTTGCTAAAAAGTAAAAAATAAGGTTTTAATGATGTGAATCACATGCACACGAAAAAAAATCATGTTTCACCAACAAAGCTTTCATTTTGCTTTCATCAGTAAGTGTATGTTATGTTGCTTATTCGGGGAAATTCTTATCATTGAGTTAATAGAGTGGGTGCATAATGTGGCTAGATCTAACCTTCAAATTTTTTTAAATGTTCTTGAATTTTCTTTGCATAGTATATAATGAATTTGAAATATTTTGGGTTGAGTTGCAAACTGATGCTATATTTTCTTCACGGGATGAGTTGATAGAGTTGGTGCATAATGTGGCTAGATCTATTAGCTTTCCATTACTATAAAGAGTTGTTTGGTGTCAGAGCTACACCAAGTGCATGCTAAATGGATGTTCGCTACCGTAAATCTATTCTCCTTCAATGTGATTTCATCATCCAATTGCAATTACCCAACCATCACTATTCCTCCTCAAACTCCTCTGCAGGACCCATACGCTCTTAAAATAAATACTGTAATATTTATAGTATCATATTATATACGAGCATCTTCGCACGGGCTACGCCCGTGCTCGATGCTCTTCGCTTCGACAGTACCCTAGCATCGACGGTACCTCCGCCCAAACTCGTCCGCTCTAGAACGCTCGGTTGATTGATAGTGCATGGGTGGCCCCGGTGCCCCACGCGGCAGTACCCCCGCCTCGACAGAGTTTCGGCGCGACATCGCTCCCGCCGCTCGCGAACCCCGTTGCGCAGGACAGGGGAGAGCACCGGGGACGGTGGAGAGCACGGGGGTTCGCGAGCGGCGGGAGCGCTGTCGCGCCGAAACTCTGTCGAGGCGGGGGTACTGCCGCGTGGGGCACCGGGGCCACCCATGCACTATCAATCAACCGAGCGTTCTAGAGCGGGCGAGTTTGGGCGGAGGTACCGTCGATGCTAGGGTACTGTCGAAGCGAAGAGCATCGAGCACGGGCGTAGCCCGTGCGAAGATGCTCGTATATATATATATGAATACGAGCATATTCGCTTAGCCCGCGCTCGATACTCTCAGCTTCGACAGTACCCCAACAACGACGGTATCTCTGTCCAAACTTGTCCGCTCTTGGACGCTCAGTCAAATGACAGTGGATGGGTAGCCCCGCGCCTCGCGCGGCAGTACCCCGCCTCAATAGCGTCCTGGCGCGATGACGCTCCCGCCGCTCGCGAACCCCCGTGCCCGGTGTTCTCCCCGGTCCCGATTTTGTCGTGCTCTTGGGAGCGTCGTCGAGCTGGGACACAATCGAGACGGGGTGGGGTAATGTCGCGCGGGCCACGGGAGCTACCCAGGATCTCAATAATTCTTAGTATTCATTATTTCGTCTCAATAAAAGAGTAAAATGAATTGCGTATAAAAACACAAAACATCAACTCTTTAGGCAAAGCATTAATTGATAACCGAGTCAAGGTTGGATTTGATCACTTGGGATTATGTTGTTGAATGATTGATTGGTTATTTTACCCTACAAAAAGGGTTAGCTCCTAAGTCTTCTACAATTGTTTAGTCAAAATATTTCTTAAATGGAATAGCATTAATAATGAGATGGCATATTGACTTTTGTTACCATGTTTTAAGTTCTAATATAATTTTCTATTATTTTACTCGCTCATGTCCCCTGCACAGATATTATCACGAGTTTTTTTGAATCTTTTAGGTTTACTTGTAATCGTCTATTTTGAGATGTTTTGAAAAATACATATATATTTATTGTGGAACTCGTAAGGTCGTAGAATCTGTAACGCATCGGGGAGAGAATCATATATACCTTTGATTCGTTTTATAGCTCTAATTCCTCATATTGAGCATATTCAATGCTCATGGATGTAGAACTTTTTTAGGTAGCTTGCTTAAATTCTTGTTTATGTCATACTTTGCATGATTACATGGATCTTCCCTATAATTTTTAAAATTACCAAAGTCTCAACTCTAAGCTTATATTTGTTAACACATATATGTAAAAATGATCTTCTAAGGCTCTGTTTGGCATGGCGTTTTGGCTCCGGCGAGTTTAGATCAAAATGTCACAGGTTCGAGTCCTAGAAGCAGCCTCTTAAAAAATGCAGTGTAAGATTTGCCTACATTTCACGCTTGTGATGACACCCTTCCCCTGACCCTCACTGCGCGGAGATGCTTTGTGCTGCAACGGGAGAGGTGCAACCTGTAATTTTACAAAACTACGATGAGTTTACAAGATTGCCCGGCCCTCCGCTATCGCCTCCATCCTTTCAGGTCGTAATTCCTCCCGAAGCTGGTAAAAAATGCTAAAAATGCTTGAGGATAGATTTCAGAGTTAGGCTCATCCTTCTCCCTTGATGAATCTTCAAGCATTCCTCGCTGGAGCAAGAACCCAATGAGATCTCAAAGTTACGATCTCGATAGATGTCACAATCAATATTTCGATTAAGATCCACTTGTGTGGTGATTAAATGATTCATTTTTGTGTGCTTCGTTGTGGTTTCGTGCTTGAAAAAGTTGCTGCTATGACATGGTAAAGTCATGAAAAGTTGAGCTGTGATGAACAACCAACACTCAAGGTTAAGGAGTCCTTCAAACACGGTGAGAGATTTCTTCCTTCATAAGGGAGGAAGGAAAGCTAACTACATCTAATCAAAATATTTTTAGCTAAGTGATATTGTCATTTATTTTGTATCTCTCCCTTTTTACACGTGTGTAGTCAGTTTATTTGTTAATAGTGTTAATGTATATTTGGTCAATTAACGGGTTTGAAGGTATAACGGATCAGTTAGGTACACGGATACCCATCCCCGTAGACTCTCCTAGGGTTTTACCTATAAATACCCGCTAGGGGCAACGGGGAGTGGATTCCACTTTGATCCTCCTCCAGATGCTTCGAGCAAACTCTCTCTCAATCTCGAATCACGCCCTAGGGTTTCGCTCGCCCGCTCCCGTCCGGTTCCTGTTCACGCGAAGGTTTCGCGATCTCCCGCCGCTGCCGCTCGCGAACGACGAAGAAGGAGATCGCGCCTCCAAGCCGCCTGTAGTTCGCGTTTTCTCCATCGCCCACTGCCGCTGTCGCTCGTCCAGGAGTCTTCCCGGTGCCTTTCGCTGGTGCTTTCGCTGGGGAGATCCTGGATCTGCAGTTCGTCGCCGCCGGACGTTCAGAGGAGGAAGGTCGCGTATCTGGTTCGTTGCCGCTGTCGTGAGGTGCTCGCTGCGATCGTCCGCACGAAGCCGCAACCTCCCTCTCCCGCCAGTTAGCGACGTCTGCCGCCTTCCTCGTCGCTGCTTTCCAGTCCTCGCGTGGTGCCGCCTCCGGCATCACCGGATCCAGAGCCTGCCATCTCAGATCCGCCGCTCAGATCCCCCCAGCCGCCGCCATCAGTTTGCTCCCGCCGCCGCCGTCTCCGATCTAGGAAGTGCAACCCTAATTTTTCCGCTACCGCAAGGAGACACCGCTACCTCCTGCTACCGCCCGCTCTAGCGACAGAAGTCTCATTTTCTGTTTCGGAGTTGGAAAATTTTTGTTGGGCGCACAATGATGAAGAGGAACAACATGGCGTCCCCCGTTCCGATGATAAAGCTGGAGAAGTTCACGGCGACTGAGTTCAACGACTGGAAGTTGAATACTCAGTTCGGGATGAAGTTTCTGAACGTGTTCTACACAGTTCAGTCTGATGGTGCTGAGGTCGTAGGGACTGCTGACGAGGCACAGTGGGTTTCTGATGAAGACTTCTGCAGAGACTACATGTTGAACTATCTGTCTTCCAATCTGGCGAAGACGTACATGAAGATGAAGACAGCTAAGGCAATCTGGGATGCGTTGCAGGAGCACTTCAGGCAGGAGGAGGACCTGTCCAAGGCGCACTTGGTGGACAAGTTCCACTCGTTCACCTTCGACGATGAGAATGTCATTCTCCCTCAGGTATCAAATTTTGAAGTAATAGTAGATTCTTTACATAGTGAGAACATTGCGTTGCCAGATAGCTTTGTTGCTGGTACAATTGTGTATAAATTGTCTTCCACATGGTACAATTTCAAAACTGAAATGTACCGCAAGAAGATGCAGGTGGGTTTAAACGAACTCAGGCGTTTTATATGCATTGAGGACGAAAATAGGAGTCGACACGCTCTAGAAGTCATTAGCAAGCAGAAGGCTGTTGCTAACATGATTACGAACTCTAGACGCGTGCCAAACCCTAGGAAGCCAAAGCCCAACCCTAGTAGCTCCCAGGTTGCAGGCCCAAGTAAACAAATCAAAACGTTTAAGGGCAAGTGCTTTAACTGGAACAAGTGAGGACACATCGCATCTGATTGCAGGCTTCCTCGCAAGAAAAAGGGCAAGACACCACAGGAAGGCAACCATGCTAACATGGTTAGTCTACTGAGCCATCCGACTTTGTTGCCATGGTCGGAAACGGAAAGGCCAGTACAGAGTGGTTCCTTGACTCGGGGGCAACGTGCCATGTTTGCAACAATTATAATCTGATGACAGGTCTCACTGATGCGAGAGAATCGGTAACCATTGCCAACGGTGAGACAACTGGCGTTCTGAAGGTGGGGAACACAACTTTGCTGCTATCCTCAGGTAAGACTCTAACTTTAAAAAATGTTAAGTTTATTCCTTCATTAACTGCTAACTTAGTGTCTATTAGCTTACTATGTGATGCTGGTATGTCTTTTACTTTCTGTAGCGGTAGAGTAACACTGACAGTTAACTCACACTATTTTGGATGTACCTACGTCCAAAATAGGATGTACAGACTAAGTCTAACAAACGAAATAGTTTAACAAGTTCAAACAAACTTAGTTAGCCCTAAGACTCTACACGAGAGACTAGGACACGTAAACTATAGGAAAATGTTCCAAATTGCTAGAACTCACCAGATAGCTTTAGACACTACAGTTCAAACTGATAAATGTGAAGTGTGTGCCCAGACTAAGATCACTAGGAAACCTTTTTGTACGGTTACTAGGAGCACAACACCCTTAGAACTGATACATTCCGACATATGTGACTTCAAAAGTTTTGTCACTAGAGGAGGCAAGAAGTATTTGATCACCTTCATAGATGATTGTTCTAGGTTTTGTCACATTTATCTTCTTAAAACTAAAGAAGAAGCGTTTGAAAATTTTTGTATTTTCAAAACCAGGGTAGAAAACCAACTTGACATGAAAATCAAATGATTTAGAAGTGATAGAGGAGGAGAATATATGTCTAGTGAGTTCAAATGTTTCCTTGCCCAACGTGGAATCATTGCAGAAATTACTGTTCCTTACTCGCCCCAGTCTAACGATATATCTGAGCATAAAAATCGTACGTTAACAGAAATGTTAAACTCAATGCTCTTGACTGCAGGCATGCCTTCCGCTTATTGTGGATAAGCAGTTCTAACTGCAAATCACATTTTAAATAAAGTTCCTCATGCCAAGTTAGAGGTTACACCCTACGGGCTTTGGTTTAAGAGACCCCCATCTTTTACTAGACTTAAGACCTGGGGCTGCATAGCCTATGTCGGGGTCCCTGACCCTAGACGGTCTAAGATTGGACCTAGGACCAATACATGTGTCTACCTAGGTTGTGCTGAGGATAGTGCTGCAGATAGATTCTTAGATATTTCATATAACGTCGTTATAGAATCTAGGGACGCAGTGTTCTTTGAAGATAAGTTCCTCAAGGATAAGAACCTGTCTCTCCCAGGTATGCAAGTTACTATTACTGAAGAAGATCCTACTTCAGTACTGAGCACCTCCTATTCCGTTCCGGTAGATAACTCTGGTCTAGAGTCTAGGAGAACTTCTCTAAGAGAGCGAATTCCCAGAACCTTCGGTAGTGACTTTGTCACTTGCCACGTTAAGGCTGATCCATCCACCTGTAAGAACGCGATGAGATCCAGGGATTCCCTACTCTGGAAAGAAGCTATTGATGAAGAGATGAATTCTCTACTTCAGAATAACACCTAGACGTTGGTTGATAAGCCAAAAGGGGCTAAAACCGTAGGGTGTAAGTGGATTCTGAAAAAGAAACTAAATCCTGGTGGTAGCGTAACTAAGTTTAAAGCACGCCTGGTGGCTAAAGGTTTCACACAAGTAAGCGGAGTAGATTACTTTGATGTCTACTCACCCGTGTGTCACTTAGAAACCATTAGGGCCCTCCTTGCTATTGCGTCTATTGAGAACTTTATTGTTCATCAAATGGATGTTAAGACTGCGTTCTTGAACGGAGATCTGACCGAAGAGATCTACATGAGTCAACCTGAAGGTTTCATTGTAGATGGTCACGAAACAAAGGTCTGTAAATTACTTAAATCTTTATACAGACTAAAGCAAACACCGAAATTATGGCATGAGAAGTTTGACTATAGTGTAAAGAACATGAGATTCATGTCGAGTCTCTCAGATAAATGTCTTTACATACGTAATAGATCAGATAAAGTCGCCATAATATGCTTGTACGTAGATGATATGCTCATTCTAGGGTCTGATCAATCCGAAGTGGATGACGTTAAGTCAGACCTAATAAAAGAATTTAGCATTAAAGACCTAGGTGTAGCTAACACTATACTAGGCATGCAAGTGAGCTTTGGGCAGACTGACATCTCCCTAAGTCAAAGCCAATATATAAAGTCCATGTTGGACACGTGGGGATACAGTGACAGTAGAGCATTTGAGACACCATACGACTACACTAACCGCCTAAAGCCCAATGAAGGAGTTATGGTTAGACAGTTAGATTACTCTAAACTGCTTGGTAGCCTCATGTATGCTATGGTCTGCACTAGACCTGACATAGCCTTTACGGTCGGCATGTTGTGCAGATTCACTAGTAATCCTGGCCAAGACCACTGAAACGCCTTAGATAGGCTCATGAGATACTTAAAGCACACCCAAAAGTATGCTTTAGTCTACTCTGGTCATCATTCAGTGATTGAAGGATATTCTGACGCATCATGGTGCTCAGAATTAAATGACAGCAAGTCCACTAGTGGGTTTGTATTCACACTAGGAGGAGCAGCTGTAGCCTGGAAGTCCAAGAGGCAATCCTGTATTGCACTCTCTTCTATGGATTCCGAACTCTACGCTCTAGCATTGGCAGGAGAAGAAGCAGAGTGATTAAGAGATTTGGTGATGGACATTCCTCTGTCGAGTCTGAAAATGAGTTCTGTTACAGTTTACTGTGACAATCAGGCTACGAAAACGATTGCTACGAACACTTTGTTCAATGACAAAAGAAGGCAACTAAGGCTGGAACAATCATGGTTGACCTCACTCACAAGTCAAGGGATTATGACCCTAATTGATGTGAGATCGAAAGATAATGTTGCAGACGCCTTGACCAAAGGCCTAAATAGAGCTCTCACAATAAAAACATCGGGGGAGATGAGACTAAAGTTCATAGATGTATGAAACTGTCCTCCGTTGTTTATGTTTTCATAGTGAGAACCTATATAGTCGCAACATTCAAGCATCTAATAACAGACTGAAAACCCCAAATAATTTCTTGATGAAAACCCAAGATGGTTAGATGCCTGTTATTCCACATTTGATAACTAAGCATCTTTCTCATTGCAAGTAGATTCGAAAATTATTCAACTGGGAATAGAAAGTCGTTGTAGTCGGTTATCTAACATTGATGATCATAACACATTATTCCACACCTGATAATGTTGCAAACGTTGTTGTGCCATATCATTCAACTTTTGTTGATGAGGCACATAATGATCACTAATGGATAAGATAACAGTTGATTTACAAAATCAACACTAGACTGGTTCCTGCTAGACCAGATAGAGATGCTGACAGTGTTACTTCACCAATGCTACAGGTTCTAAGCTCACTTATGTAAGAGCTAGTTCTCTTTTTACATTACTGCATATGTTCATGAATTCATAGAGTTTTCTAACTCATGAAATTCCTTGCAGGCTTTGGTGGAGATGGAGGAGAGAAAGTGGTGTTTGGCATGGATGCTGATGATCTACTAGACGGGTAGAATTATCATATGTTTTATCCTGTCATTATTGTTTTCAGACTGTTTGTTGAGTAGCACCTTTTATTCTGGATGTTTATGTTAATCCTGTTGTTATTAACTGTGCTAACTCTTCTGTTACTACGTTAAGTCGAAAACTTTATTTATGCTATTACACTACTTTCTGCACTTCAAAACGTATACGTTATTTGTCACAAATATAGGAGGAGATTGTTAATGTATATTTGGTCAATTAACGGGTTCGAAGGTATAACGGGTCAGTTGGGTACACGGATACCCATCCCCGTAGACTCTCCTAGGGTTTTACCTATAAATACCCGCTAGGGGCGACGGGGAGTGAATTCCACTTTGATCCTCCTCCAGATGCTTCGAGCAAACTCTCTCTCAAATAGCACATGTGGCTAGCCAAAAACTCTCTTATATAAGTTGTATTTCCTTTCTAAACATAAGTGAAAAAATTCAGTTTCTTTCTTTTCCCGCCTCTGCTTCTTTCATGAAGCTATTTCTCTATTGCTTCTTGATCATTGTTGTTTGAGTTGGAGGATGGATCTTATCATGGTATCAGAGGTATAATCTGGATCTGCTCATCTTTTCTTCTTCATGATTCCTCCCAAAGCAGATTCTCTCCTCCGAATTCAAGATGAAGAACGACGGAATCTGCGGTCCATCAAACGTCAATCCATACCTGCTCATCTGTATTTGCAAGGTTCTGATTCTCCTGGCAAGATCCTTGTTAATCAAATATTATTGGGAACTACCAATTACATTCAATGGAAAAGATCCATGGAGATTACCTTATCTTGCAAGAACAATTTAGGGTTTGTTGATTGCTATTATAGATCCAACTTATGCTCAGTGGCAACAAGTCAACAATATGGTAATATCTTGGTTAATTAATGTCATTTCCAAAGATATTGGCCAATCAATTATTCAAGCCACAACACTGCCGCCATCATGTGGTCAAATCTCTCACGTCGTTTTGCTAACAGTACCTGTTCCAGAATTTATGGTCTCCGACAAGCTATTTCCACCTGCATTCAAGATAATATGAATATTGAAACCTATTATACCAGACTTATACAATTATGGGATGTGCTCGAAGCCATCACCACCATTCCTGTTTGCCAAAATCATTCTGATTGTTCTGTTATGAAAGCTTGGGAAGATCAAATGATTGAACAAAAGATTATGCAATTTCTCATGAGATTGAATGACGTCTTCAAACCTGTTTGAGGACAAATTCTTCTGATAAAGATTCTTCCATCTCTTGAAGACGCTTATTCCATGATCCAACAGGAAGAAAGACAGATCTCCACTTCTTCTATTCCTAATCAATCTACTTCCTGGAATACTCTTTCTAAGAGAAACCTATGATGTGATTATTGTCAAATGGAAGGACATGAAAAGGAAAAATGCTTCAAACTCATCGGATATCCACCTCATTATAAAGGCAAAGATAAAAAACAATTCAAAAGTAATTTTCGTTCTGACATTAATCTTGTTACAATGACCAAAACAGATCAACCAATACATTCTTCCAATTTCAAAAATGGAACTGCACCTGCAATCACAACTTCCATCAGTGATACTCAATTTGCGAATCAGAATCCTTTTACTCCGGGACAATTACAAAGCATTCTTGCTCTTATTCAACAACAAAACCAGCAAAAACAAATTTGCCTGGACTCCATTCAACGTTTAGCAGGTACTAGCTCCTATTTTTCCTTGAAACATCGAAAGGTTGATTGGATTCTGGATAACGGAGCGACAGACCACATTACACATACTTTTTCTCTCCTACATGACCCACATGATATGCCCCATTACACTCTAGTATATTTTCCAGATGGCTCTTTTGCAGAGATTACTCATATTGGCACGGTTTATCTAACGAATACATTTCTGTTACAACATGTGCTGTTTGCTCCTACCTTCACTCACAATCTGATATTCATCGGCAAACTAAGTCAAGATTCCAATATTTTATTCATTTTCAACATAATCATTGTGTTCTACAGGACCTTTCGAAGAAGACATCTGACTTCATTGGTCGACAAGTTGGAGGACTGGACTACTTTTGTGGGGATATCAATGGTACTCTTACCAGCAACCAATCATACCAATTTGAATAAATCAATTTTGTGGCACGATAGATTGGGTCATCCTTCAACTGCCAAGCTCAAGCATCTTATTTCATTAATTCCAGATTTTCACAATGTTACTCATCATGATTGTGTTGTTTGTCCTCTAGCCAAACAATCACGAATTCCCTTTAATAAAAGTGATTCTTTCTCTACACATATTTTTGATCTTATACATTGTGTATCCCGGGGGCCTTACAAGGTCACTACTCACCATGGTTTCAAGTATTTTCTAACTTTAGTTGATGATTTTAGTCGAGTGGACATATTTGATGAAATCTAAATAGGAAGTACCATCACTCTTGCAATCCTTTTATAATATGGTTCAACCCCAGTTTAACATTTCGATTAAAGTTTGTCGAACAGATAATGGTACTGAGTTTTTCAATCACAAACTAAAGATGTTCTTCTCTCAAAAAGGGATACTTCATCAAAACAATTGTACCTATACTCCACAGCAGAACGACATACCAGAACGAAAACATCGTCATATTCTTGACATGACTCGAGCCCTTCGTTTTCAAGCCAATCTTCCTCTCATATTCTGGGGGGATGCGTTCTTACTTTTAGAATAATTATTAATATTGTATAAAAGGCCCACTGTTTAGGCCCATACTGTAAAGCCCATCTAGGCTCTTTAGTCCCACATCTCCATTCTCCTCTTATGTACACACTCTCTCTCCTATAAATACCCCCTTCTTGGGATGAATAAAGTTCGGTTCATTATTCTCTATTTAGGCTCTATTTTCTAACATGGTATTAGAGCTACGATCTGCCTAATTTTTTTTCTTCCCTCTAAGTTCGCTTCTCCCCCTCTCGCGAGTCCCCCCCTCGCCGAGCCTCCCACTCGACGAGCCTCCCACTCGCCCTCCACCCCACTCGCGAGTCACCACCTCCCTCCTCCACTCGCCCACTCGCGAGCCTCCTTCCACTCACCTCCCCCTCCCCCCGCCCACTCGCGAGCCTCCCACTCGCCGAGCCCCACCCCCTCCCCCCGCCCACTCACGAGCCTCCCACTCGCCGAGCCCCCCCCCCCACCTCCACCCCACTCGCGAGTCACCACCTCCCTCCTCCACTCGCCGAGCCCACCCCCCTCCCCCTCCACTCGCGCGTTAACCGACTCGCCGAGCACCACCTCTCTCCTCCACTCGTCGAGCCCCCCATTGATTGTCTTAATGGCCGACTCTACTCCTACATCTGAGTCCCGTCTCCGCATCACTCTTGATAGCACCAACTACAGGATTTGGTCGTTAGGTGTCAAAAGTCATCTACACAGTCGACGTCTATGGGGCATATTGATGGCACCACTCCCATCCCTACGCCAACAGCTGACAAATCCACTGACAAGGCCTTCCTCAGTCTACTCGATACCTGGCATTATGATGAGCATCGGGCAATCGATGTCATCCTTCAATCTGCATCACCCTCAATCATGCTGCAACTTGAACCTTATGACACTGCGACCTCTATGTGGAATCACCTTCGCACCTACTTCACCCCCACTTACAACGCGCATGAGTTCCAGCTTCTTCAAACTATCCAGTCCACCCGTCAAGGAAATCTCTCCATTCGACAGTACCATGCCACCATGATTGATCTCTGGAATCAGCTTAGCATCATGGAGCCATCTCCTCTTCCCGGAGACACAAGTCTCTTCTACCAACAGTACCTTGCTCTTCGCGATCGTTGCCGACTACTGCAGTTCCTTATGCATCTCAGACCTGAATTTCAGACTTTTGCTGGCATCCTTCTTCAACGATCTCCGTCTCCTTCATTAGATGTCGCAGTAAATGAACTCACTGCCGAAGAAAACCGCCGCCTTGCTTTTGAGAATGGTTCCTCTCTGGAACCTATTGTCTTGGCCACCCCGATCACTCCTGTTATGGCCGCGACCTCTCGCCCTCCTCCACGGTCATCACCATCCCACTCTGGAACTCATCAATCTCGGGCTGTGCCAGCCAATCCCCCTGGGCAAAAATGGCGCAACTGGCACAAACGCTATGGAAATCATACCACTCAAGAATGCCTTGCTCTTGCAAACTGCAAGGCACAAGAAGCTGCAGGACACCGTCCTTCTAGTCGCCCACCTCCTCAGGCCGCTACTACTGATCTCCCACCAACCTTCTCTACAGAACAGATGCAGCAACTTATGGCAATGATGCAGGTCAACAGTTCTTCCTCTGACATGGGGGTTCCTCCTCCGCTGCTGCGGCCGCCGGTATTGCTCCTGCTTCTTGGATTTTGGACTCGGGTGCTTCCTTCCATATGACGAATGATGATAGCCACCTCTCTTTCCTTACACCTCTCTCCTCCTCCTTCTCCTCCTCTATTCGCACTGCCGACGACACTCTACTTCCAATTCAGGGTCGTGGACATCTCCTAGACCACTCTAACTTCATTATTCCTCATGTCTATTATGTTCCGAGACTGGCAATGAATCTCTTATCTGTCTCTCAACTTACTGATCATAATTTCTCTCTTTCTTTCAATACTGTTAATTGTTCTATACATGATTCAACTACGGGGAAGGTTGTTGGTAAAGGTCTTCGTCGGAACGGTCTCTACTACCTTACCATCCTGCACCTTCCTCTTCCTCAGTCAACTGTTGTTGTTGCTTCTCCTGCCGTCACCTCCTCGTGTGATCTTTGGTATCATCGTCTTGCCCATGTCTCGTTACCACGACTTCAGCTCATGGCCTCCTCCGGTGCTCTGGGCCCTGTCACTACAAAAATGCTTAACCCTTGTAATTGTATTCGAGGTCGTCAAATTGCCTCCTCTTTTCCCCTTAGCACTTCTGCTACTGTAGCTCCGTTTGATTTAGTTCACTCTGATGTTTGGGGGCCTTCTCCTCATATTTCCAAAGGAGGAAACAAATATTATGTTATTTTTGTTGACGATTACTCTCGCATCACTTGGTTATATATCTTGAATGCTAAGTCTGATGTTTTCTCTAAGTATGTTGAATTTACTTTTATGGTAGCAACGCAATTTGCCTGTAAAATTAAAACTTTGCGTACTGACTCTGGGGGGGGGGGGGGGGGGGGGGGGGAATATCTCTCGCACCACTTTCAATAGTTCCTTCGGTCTCAAGGAACCCTTGCTCAATACTCGTGTGCTCATACTCCCCAACAAAATGGAGTAGCCGAACGCCGGCATAGACTCATTTTGGAAGTAGCGAGATCTCTTCTCCTCACCTCTTCGGTACCTGTCCAATACTAGGCAGAAGCCGTTCTTACCAGTGTTTTCTTAACAAATAAAATTCCTACCCCAAACCTGCAAAACATCTCCCCGTTCAAACGACTTTATCACAAGACCCCAACATACTCCCGCTTAAGAGTGTTTGGGTGTACTTGCTTGTTAAACTTCCCTCAGTTGAACGGGATAAGCTATCACCTCGCTCTGTGGCATGTGTCTTTCTGGGCTACAACGAACAACACAAAGGCTATAGATGTTATGATCCTGTTGCCAAACGCATGCGCATCTCTCAACATGTGGTTTTCCTTGAACATCTTCCCTACTATGCCTTCCCAAATCCACCTATCCCATTAGCACCATCCACTCCTGAAGACCTCATATTTCTTGACATTTTTCAACCATGTACATCTCCAGTAACCACCTCTGCTACTCCCGATGTTCGAACTAGTGAATGCGACCCCACGAACGACCCAAATTCCCGATGTTCCAATACCAGTGAACCATCACAGTCCCCAATTCCTCTTCGTCGCTCTACTCGCACTCACAAGCCTCCGAATTGACTTAGCCTGTTTTCCTCCCTCACTCCCGTTCTCCAAGCTTTTCTTTCAACTACCTCCAATCATCGGGAACCCCAAACATACCATGAGGCAGCCTCTATACCCGCTTGGCAACATGCAATGGATGAATAATTACACGCCTTGAAGAAAACAAATACTTGGGACCTAGTTTTGCCTCCTAAGGGCACTCGACCTATCAGTTGTAAATGGGTCTACAAAATCAAAACTCTGGCTGATGGCACCATCGACAGATATAAAGCACGTTTGGTTGCTCGTGGTTTCCAACAACAACATGTCATTGATTATGATGAAACTTTTGCACCAGTTGCCAAGATGACCACCATTCGCACTATCCTTGCTATTGCATCTATTCATTCATTGAACATCTCTCAACTTGATGTCAAGACCGCTTTTCTGCACGACAATCTTTCTGAAAATGTATATATGACACCACCACCGGGAATTCAACACTCAGTTGGACAAGTCTGTCATCTTCGCAAGGCTCTCTATGGTCTCAAACAGGCTCCTCGCGCTTGGTTCTCAAAATTTCACACTGTGATGCTAGCCTTTGGCTTTACTGCTAGTCTCTCTGATCCGACATTGTTTACTCACGTCTCCGGCACTATCCTACTTCTATATGTTGACGATATGATTATCACAGGAGGAAACTCTCGGCATATCCAAGAAGTCAAAACTTATCTCAATACGCAATTTGAGATGAAAGATCTCGGACCGCTTCGATATTTTCTAGGTCTCGAAGTTGATCACTCTTCCAGAGGATACGTCTTATCTCAACAGAGGTTCATCACCGAGATACTTGACCGTGCTGCTCTAACAGATGACCACATTGCCACAACTCCTATTGAACAAAATGTTAAACTGAGTCCTCAGGAAGGAGAAATCCTATTTGATCCTTCCAGATACAGACAGCTAGTTGGAATGTTAGTGTATCTCACCATCAGTCGACCGGACATCTCTCATGCTACTCACATCCTCAGTCAGTTTATTTCACAACCACGGGGCACCCATTATGCGGCTCTTCTTCGCACTTTGCGATACATTCGCGGTACAAGAACAAGATCACTATTTTTCGACTCTGCAACCTCTCCTCTGGAACTTCGTGCCTATTCTGATGCTGATTGGGCCGGTGACATATCTGATCGCAAGTCTACCACTGGGTATTGCATATTTCTTGGCAACTCTCTGATTTCCTGGAAATCCAAGAAACAAGATGTCATATCTCGCTCTAGTACTGAAGCTGAGTACCGTGTCATGGCTACCACTGCTGCAGAAATAACTTGGCTTCGACGTTTGCTGCAAGAGTTCCAGACTACAATTTCTAATGCTACACCTCTCTACTGTGATAACACTAGTGACATACAGATTGCTTCAAATCTAGTTTTCATGAGTGTACTAAACATATTGAAATTGATTGCCACTACGTTCGACATCAATTTCTCAATAATGTTATCTCTCCGCCTCATGTACCATCTGCTTCCCAGATAGCTGATTTCTTCACCAAGGCTCACTCAGTCCAGCGACACGAATTTCTGAATCGCAAGCTCTCCTTATTCGACACATGTGACAATGATGTTCCTTGATCGCTTCAATGTTCTTCAAACTTCTACTTCAACAGTTATAAGTTTGAGGGGGGGGGGGGGGGGGGGGTGTTAGAATAATTATTAATATTGTATAAAAGGCCCACTGTTTAGGCCCATACTGTAAAGCCCATCTAGGCTCTTTAGTCCCACATCTCCATTCTCCTCTTATGTACACACTCTCTCTCCTATAAATACCCCCTTCTTGAGATGAATAATGTTCGGTCATTATTCTCTATTTAGGCTCTATTTTCTAACACTTACTTCCACATTCCTAATCAATAAAATTCCTTCAAGTGTCCTTAAACACAAATCTCCTTTTGAAATTCTTTTTCAAAAACCTCCAACTTATACCTCCTTAAGAGTTTTAAGGTGTTTATGTTATTAGCCGGGATGTTAAATTCTATGAAACCATTTTCCCTTTTCATGAACAAGTTACTGAGGACAATATTTCCTTCCCCTTTGATACTGTGGAGTTTGAACCAACAGACATTGATCCAATTCCTTCTGCCAATTCAGATGTTATTTACCGTCCTGAAATCATCTCAGGAGCAGACACAGATGCTGTACCTGAGAATGTTTCACATACTAATTCCCCTTCAGTTTTGACAAATATTCCTCTTGATACAAATACAATGTCTGAACCTCGACGTTCTTTCCGATCTTCTCATCCACCACAGTGACATGATGATTATATATGTTCTTCAACTATTTCAAATACTACCCATGCTGAACCTAAGTGTTACTCTCAAGCTTATCAAGATCCACTTTGGAGGGAGGCAATGTCAAAAGAGATTCAAGCCTTAAAAGACAACAAAACATGGTACATTGCAGAATTACCTCTTGGCAAGAAAGCTATAAGTTGCAAATGGATATACAAAAGCAAACATAAGGCTGATGGATCGATCGAACGATACAAAGCTCGACTAGTAGCAAAAGAGTTTACTCAAATCGAAGGTCTTGACTACCATGATACCTTTGCTCCTGTCGTCAAGATGACGACGGTTCGCAGTTTTCTAGTTGTGGTTGCATCAAACAATTGACCTATTGCTCAATTAGATGTTGACAACGCCTTCTTGCATGGGGACTTAAATGAGAAAATTTATATGAAGATACCACATGGTTTTATCATTCATAATACCTTTCGAAGACCAGTTTGTCGGCTAACTAAATCCATATATGGTCTTAAACAGGCTTCTAGGCAATGGTTTGCAAAATTGTCCACAACTATTAAGATTCTTGGTTTCGTTCATTCACAAAATGATCGTTCTTTGGCGATATCTTGGTTTTTAGCCCCACATGGAAGGACCACTTGAGCCACCTCTCATTCACTCTCCATACTCTCTGGACTAATCAACTCGTCTTAAAAAGAAGCAAATGCAGTTTTGGGCAGCACCAAGTCCAGTATTTGGGTCACCTAATCTCGGGAGAAGGTGTTCAAACGGATCCGGCGAAGATCCAAGCAATGATAGATTGGTCGACGCCAACGTCACTAAAGAAGGTGCGAGGATTCTTGGGCTTGACGGGATACTACCGGCGATTCATACAGGGATACGGTCTCATGGCGAGGCCACTCACCAACCTCTTGAAACAGCCGGCCCTTAAGTGGACGAAGGAGGCCGAGCAATCCTTTCAGCAGCTGAAAACAGCGGTCTCAAAACCCCCGGTATTACGCCTCCCAAACTTCGATAAACCCTTTGTGGTAGAGACGGACGCCGCAGATGTCGGGGTCGGGGCTGTTTTATTGCAAGAAGAGCAACCGGTCGCATTCTTTGGTAAAGCTCTTGGGAAGAAGAATGCCAGCCTATCCACCTACGAGAAGGAGCTCTTGTCCATTGTCTTGGCGGTTCAACAATGGAGACACTATCTTGTGGGCAGCTCATTCATCATTCGAACAGACCACCAAAGCCTCAAATTTCTATTGGAACATAAATTGGCGACGCCGGCGCAACAAAACATTTATCCAAACTAATGGGCTATGATTTCGTGGTATAATACAAGCGGGGACGAGATAATGTATGTGCGGACGCACTATCTAGGATGTAACATCCCGATTCGAGCTAGACCCCTTGTGCGCGCTTTTGAGTCACGCGAGTTGACTCGGGCTTGGGGTGTACTGAGGGCCAGACTTGCAACTGAGCCGGGGAAGTGCACTCGACGAATGCGGCGAGTACCAGTTCTATTCTTTGTCCCGATGTTTGCTGTATCGGGATCCGAGCCGCCCGGAGAGCATAACTTGAGCGATAAAACTCGAAGGAGGCGTACCGCCTCGAAGGAATTATAGTGCGTACGTTAGCTCAAATGTCATGGTGTTCAAATAGCGTTTATATGAAGTCGACCAAAACAGTCGCCTTGAGCTACGCGACGCCTCAAATATGACTATTGTGCAAATGACCGCATAATCGGCCTTAGTTGATTTTGTTAGACTCGTAAAGTTGATACCAGTCAAACGAAGTCGACTGCACTCAATTCCGATGTGTATCGGAGAATTAGTCGCGTCGACGCGACTCTAAGTAATCTATTTATCCAAAGCGGTGAAATCGAGCAATCGGCCTCGGTATTCACCCCAGTCAGTTTTGCTAGACTCGTGAAGCCTATTCGAGTTCAACAAAACTGTCTGCGCTTGATTCTGATGAGAATCGGCAATTTTATTAATGTGGTCTGCGAATAGCATATTTATCCAAAATGGTGAAATTGACCAAACAACCCCGCAATTGACCTCAGTCAGTCTTGTTAGACTCGTCACAATAGTATGAGTTCAACGAATCTATCCGTTTGCGATTCCGACGCCGTTTGAAGGAGTTTTAACATTTACGTAAATTAGGCCGTAAACGCTCCGACAAGCGTAAAATGAGCAAACGAACTCGAAACTGATCGTGAATCATTTCGATGGGTGCGTATCGGCGAGACGGTCATAACGAGCCCTTCCGGAACAATTTTCAAGTTCTCTAGGGCGTTGTGCGAGCGTTTGAATGCTAAACTTTTATATTATTATTATTATTATTATTACTATAATTAATATATTATATATATATGTATCCGTAACAGCTAGGTTAAAAAACTTACCTGCCGAGCTCCTCCCTGCTACCCGACGGCGGAAACGACGACCCCCTCCAGATCCGATCTACCTCCTCCCTCGGCCACAGCTCCGGCGACCACCTTCGCGAGCTCCGGCGACCCCTCCTTCACCTCACGGCTCCGGCGCATCTCTCTCCACGGCCGACCACCTCTCCTCTTCCTCCTCCGGTGCACCTCCTCCCTCGGCAAGATCCATGGCCGACCACCTCAAGTTCGCCCCTCTCCTCTCCTCCCATCTCCGGCGGCCTCTTCTCCGGCTAGCGCTCCACCTCCGACCAACCACCGAGAGCTTTCCTCTCTCTACCTCCTCCGACGAAGCCCAAGCTCCGGTGAGCTTCCTCCAAGCCTCGTAGTTTCCTCCAGCAAAACCGCCAACACCCTCCTTCCCGGGCAAACCGAGCTCCTCCATGGCCGAAAACTGCTCTCCCCCTCTCCAGCAAGTTGAGCTCTCCTTCTTCACCTCCGATCCGAGCTCCTTCTTTTCCGGCGAGCTCTCTTCAAACCGCCGCAGCCCCTTCACCACTCCGGTGAGCTAGCTCTAGATCTGAGATGGAGCTCCTTTCTTCTTCGTCTTTGGCAAGATCTCCTCTTTCGAAGACCCAAAACAGCGAGCTCTCGCTCTCCAAACCAAAACAGCCCACTCGAGGGGTTGACTCCACTTCGGCGACGTGTGGCGAGGCTCAGATCAACGAGATCCGGATCGGCGAGATCCGGCCATGAATCGGAAGCGGCGCGCAAATGCCGCCATCGCGGCTATTGGGTAGCATGCACGGAAATCAGGTGACTTCCTCCCCTCTCCCTGTGCTAGTTTTCTTAGATCCGCTAGGCGAGATATCGAACTCAATTGAGTCGATTTGCGAGCGTGATGAAGCTCCGTAGGAAAAAGGCCGCGTTAGGGTTTTTCGCCGTAGGGCGTCGTTCGCCGCGAAAATGCCCCCAATCGACTCCCCGCTTCAATACGAACGTGGGATGTTGGTTTCGTGATAATCGGAGGCCTCGTGAGGGTGCATGGGAGGAGTGAAAGTGGCTGCCCTAAACTTTCATATGGGATTTCATTAATTAGTTACCTGTAACTGAGATTTCGATTATATATATATGACTTGTAGCTGCTTGGGAAATAGTTCCCTGTTAGATGGAATTTCAATTATATATATATATATGTTCATTAGGCATTTGAGATGATAATAGAAATTAGTTCCCTGTTGATTTGGAGTTGAGAAATAAGATTCTTGTTGAATGGATTTCAATTGTATATATATATATATACATTTAGTTCATGTTTGGGGAAGAGAATAAAATGAAGCTCCGTTAAACATAGTTGTGATTATGTAATAATTGTTTGGGAAAGATGGGGAATAACGCTCTGATTAATTAAGGTTGCTAATTATATAACTGTGGATAGATGTGATGAAAGCTCCCTGTTAAATCAGATTCAATTCATAACTTGCTCTTGGTTATTAAGGAGAATTGTGCGCAGCTGGGTTCAAGCCAATTTTTAGGCTTGACCCCACTGGAATTAGATTTCGGGCTCAACATGAAAGTAGTAGCCCTTGAAAAGAGCTTTCCAACGATAGGTTACACGTTTTCTGGGGTGACCTGTAGCTCTCTAAAAATCCAGTCGAGTGGACTGTCCAGAAAACTAAACCTTGTTTTAGTTCTCTGATTTCTGCCCAGGTTTGTACAATTGCATTCAACACTGATTTTGGGTATGAAGCTTTAGGTCCTGGGTTTTATGGTAACATAAAAGTTGTAGCTCTCGTTCTTAGATTCCCATATTAGGGTTAATCATAATTTTTGGATGAGTGTAGCTTCTAGAATATCAGATTTACAGAATTGTGTCATAACACATGTGATTATAGTATATTTTGAATGTCTTGCAATATGTTACTTCGATGCTCATGAAATTGGTGGAGTAATTAATAACATGATTATATACCCCCTGTGAAGTTTTGTAATTTTTGGATGTGTAGTTTCAAAGTTATTAATCATTTATTTAGTAATTTAATTGTGATATAGGTACTGATTCGGAAGCTTGATTGAGCTAAAGTTATATATGAATCATGTTATAGATGACACGGTGACAGTGATTTTAGAAATATGATTTTAGCACCTTGTGAATTAATGAATTAAATACGGCTAAATTACCTTGGAAATTCTAAAATTATTGTGCCGTAAATAGCTATCAAGATTATTCCGAATGAGCTGGGATATGGTGTAAACACTTAAGACGCTAACCCTGACGAGTAGAAGAAATTTTAGAAGTCTTGGGTTTAATATAGCCATTTGATTGATCACTTGTTTGATGACGCTCTAGGACAATAATTATGTGCATGAAACTTTAGGCAAATTGTCTTTTGAATAGTGCTCCTAATTATATTATATGTAAAGGTTATTAATATGATTTTAATATAACATTGGAGGTGATTGACCTATATATTGGGGAAAATTATGTAATGAACGATTGATGGCGTAGTATGTATTAACATTTAAATATATATGTTGAATCTAACAGGGTTGGATGAGAAACAACCCTTGAGTAAAAGCCGAGCTTAGCCTTTTAACATCATGATATTCTTCTGGTAATAATCTTGAGTCAATTGGATGAATATTTGTAGTGCCTTCCCTTATGTGGTTCATATAACTCATTTGGTCTGCGAATAGTGAAACGGTAGAATGGAGATAACTTGTAGACCATTAGGTGGGAATGAGAGGTAGTTGGTGCACCTGATTTGGATGAAGAGGTTGAGGTCACCAAAAAGGAGTTTGGGTGATGAGAGTGCTTGGTGAGCTATGGGTAAGGCTGTGCTCGGGATTGACGGAAGATCGTCTTTCCCCTTAGAGGGACATAAAGCACTGATGTTTAATTCAAGCGAAATGATAAGAGGGTAATCTTATGGGTAGATACCAATAATACTAAGTGTCTTGAGAAAGGGAACTTTGGGGTGTCATCCCATTGTGGTTCCTAGTACCGTAGCGAGCCCCTTACAGGGTAACCCTCGGGAAGTCCAAGATTAACTCTAAATTGCAATAACATTTAAAGTAGGCAAGAGTAGCCATAGTAGGGTAAGATTGGATTTATGTATCTCCTCCCAGTGTGGGAGTGACAGGTGTGTGGTATACTGGGTTGGACGAGCTGGAGGCTCGAGGGGAGGATAGCCCCGTTAGTTCTTGGATGATTGTGGCAGGTCTTCGGTACTAGGCAGGTCGTCACACCGACCGCGGTACGTGGACTTAGCGGGTGTGTTGGGGTCTTAGGGGCCAGCTTGTCTGCGTGTCGGGACGACAATTCCTCGAAGACACCTTCCACTTAGCTCAAAGCCTGGTGGACTCCAGCAAAGAGTACGCAGAGCTTCGCGGTTGTTTAGCGTCGAGGCGTACGTGCGGTCTAGGCCTGGTAGTGTGCATACCCGCCTAGGAGTGGACAGCCCGGTCCGCTACCACCGTGTGTCACAACGGTTGGTACCCGAGAGGTTGGCTTCCTTTCAAACAGAGGGAACTACAAAGGTCTATGCGCATAGAGTCGTGTGTGAGTTCATTGCATAAATCATTCATAGCATAAGCATAGCATACACACTTGCAGATCATCATCATATAAATTAGTATGGGCTCTTTTATATGATGAGTTATAATTCCTGGAAATCCTAACTTATAAGTTTGTATGGGCATTCATATAAGTTAGGGTACGAGATTGATTACTTATCGCTACTGTTCTTACTGCCTTGCTTTACCCGCTTTACTTACTGTTTATTTACTGTTGTACACCTTTATTATACTCCTGCTTATACATGATTAGATTAGCCCCTTTTACACTTGTGTAGCTTAGAATTTGTGTATATACTAGTTTTCTTTCCCCGTCACCTGCTTTGTATATATTACTGTTATATTGCAGCTTTTCTTCCTTTCCTTCCGCCCGGTGCCTTGGAGTTGTCGGGGGAGCGGATGAGAAGCCACTTAGTCTTTATGACTAACGGTTGCTACCTCCCTCTTTTTAGGAGCACATTCAGATGTGTAGCAGTGTTCAGCACCGGAGGCCAGCCGGGTCAGGTGTGCAGGGCTGGGGTTTATGGTACCTTAGCTGCCATTAGTGACAGAGGCGGGTGAGTGTTTTGAGATGTAGCCCTTGGGGCATTTAGCTGATTACTCTGATGATTTGCAGGAGCTTGTGTAGCTTTCTGTCTTTCTTATACTCTGATTTGGACATTATTACTTATTGTGAATCTTTGGTTTTAATACTTTCTTTCATTGATGGGTTGGCGCTGTGGTGCAACCCGCGTCGCGTCCTTTTCATTATTTCTATTGCACATGTCGTTTATTTTTGTAGCGCATTTTTGATTTATGATGTAGCGTCGAGTTGTATTGCGCGTGTTATAAGCGCTTGGATGTATTTTGTATCGCGCATGTTGCTCGCGCATTTCTTTTTGGCTCGTTGGTGTGACCGGCCAGCGAGACCATAAATGCATAGGTCCGGTAATTTATGAGTTAGATTAGCTTAGGGCAAGCTTGTAACAATTAACTATTTTTGTAAAAAGGTCCCAATTGCCTATAGCCGGCCCCGCCCGAAACTTCACCTTACTTCCATTTTAGAAAAATCTGCAATTTTTAAATTGGGCTGCTAATAGCCAGTTTGCCCTAATCCTAGCTTTAAAACCCCCTCCCCCCTTCCATAGTGGGCGGCTGGAAATAGAATTGAACGAACCCTTTTTTGGTTTCGTTCGGTTCATCCAGCGCAGCCGTGCCCTTCCGCGATTCCTGAAGCCCCGACGTCAGTCTTCCTCGACCGAGCCCCCCACGCCACCGCCTCTCCACGCAAGCTTCTCCTCCGACGACATCCTCCAAGTCATCCCGCGTCCAGATCGTCGCTTCCCGCGTCGACATCGTCGTTTCCGGCGTCGACATCGACACTTCCTACGCCGGAAATGATGCTCCCTGCCTCATCTGCCGCCATCAGCGATGCCTCCTGCGTCGGCTCCCCTGTTCGTCGACACAGCCGGTTCTAGATCTCTCGTCCGGTCTCACCGCCGCTTTCCACGGCGTCCTTGAGCTCCGGCGCCTCCTGCAGAAGCCTCATTAGTCGGCTCCAGCAGTTTTGCCGCCAGTCTTCCCCCTTCCAGCTGCCCGACACTGCCTCCCAGTCCTCCTTCAGTGGACCTGCTCGCCTCGACTACTCTACCTCGTGGTATACCTCTCCATCCCTCACCCTCAAACCCTAGTTAATTTTCATGCCCATTTCAGTTTAACGAATAGTTAATCATTATGAGCTTGCCCTTAATTAGTCGTGTCTCCTATCTTATCGTTATTTCCAAACACGTGTGTGCCGCCGATTAATTTCTGTGCCTGTGAAATTGTGATTCATAGCGTTTGTATGCTCGTGAGGTAGCGTCTACGTTCGTTTGTGACGCCTAGATCGTGTTAGTCGTTGAAAAGCCCACAAGTTCCATCGCGCCGCATTTATTTTAAAAGATCACAAGTATTTTCCTTCCAAAACTACAGCCCTAGGTTTGAGATTACATCAGTTTGGTGTGGCTGCTGGGATATCTCACTCCTATTGTGGGATAGCCGAGCGCCGTTCGTTTCCAAAATATTTTAGTTAGTATTTTGCATTTAAAAAAAATGGAGAATCGCTTAGATCGAGTAGAAGCCACCTTAGGCGACTTAGCCATTCGTATGCGTGAACTGACAAAGTCGGTCGACACAGTCGCTGCAGTTTACACGCAGAGTCTGATTGGTCTGTGCGATGATGTACACCACCTCGAAAAGAGAATGCACAAACGACATGTTCTTCCTAGTTATCTCCCAACTACACATCACATAGTGGAACCTGTGGTTAGGTCTTTCGATAGTCCTCTGCCTCGTTTCGTTAGTTGCACGACGAGTACTTTGGTCCCACCCACCCCCACCGTGACACTCACTTCAGTCAAGGAGTTTCTCCCTGAGCCCCTGCTCCAGGAAGAAAAGCTTCCTCCTATCTTTGTCACCCCGACTAAAGTCGTGTCTCCACCTGTCTCCGCTTTAGCACCCCCTTCGATCGAGGAGGCTCTTCCCGAGCCCCTGCTCCAGGAAGATGAGTTTTTCCCTCCTCACTCCTTCCTCCCGATTGACATGGTGTGTCCACGTGCCCCCACTGACTCACATTCTTCAGTCGTCGAGTCGTTTCCTGAGGCCCCGCTTCAGGGAGTGGGACTCACTTGTGATGTGTCACTCACCTCGGATGACACATCCTCACTCTCTCTTCTCCCGGAAGAGTTGGTTAGTGATGAGGCCCTCATCATGAGTGACATAGACTCGTTCGTCATATGTCCTAATTTTCTTAGCCCACTGCCGCCACAAACCATTGAGGCCACAGACATTGTGCTTGGTGGCCACCCGTTAGTGACACTCGGGTCACCACCCTATATTGATTTTATTTTTGGTGAGCACGTCTTTTATTCACGTCACTTGTCTTTGGTTTTAAGCGAGCATGTTGAGTCCCCACATCACTACCGTCTGAATTATGACACGCCTAGGACTAGTAATTTTGAGGGAGTCTATATGATTCTTAGATTTTTTACTCCTCATAGGGACACCCGCTTCAAAGGATTTTTATGGAAAATTTTGCAAGATAAATTTGGGATCTATCTGAAATTTTGTGACTCGAGTGGGACCTTGACGGGTGAAATCATGACGATAGACGATCCTGGTCTGGCGAACATTCGTAGGTATCTATCGAGCGAGCGTATGTCGCGTTATGAGTTACTGATTCCACAGGTTGATCACGCTTGCTACCTGCTTTACTTTCTACCTTGCTCTTGTTTCCTGCTTTTTCCCCTGCCTCGTGTTTGCCCCACACACTGCCCCTGTCATCCTTTAAAATCTCTAATAATTACTATTTATTTAAATGTTTGGCATGAAATTTTGACTAATGGATTGCGAGTTTTTGGGGATGAGAGGTTACTTCCAGGTTTCGGGTCGCAGCGACATCTGCTGGACAGTCATGCAGCGTGTTCTCCGATCGACATTTGGACTTTTTACTTGCAGGTTACATCGAGTCTCGTCGGGGACGAGCTCTTTTCAACCCCGGGAGAATTGGTGCAACCCGCGTCGCGTCCTTTTCATTATTTCTATTGCACATGTCGTTTATTTTTGTAGCGCATTTTTGATTTATGATGTAGCGTCGAGTTGTATTGCGCGTGTTATAAGCGCTTGGATGTATTTTGTATCGCGCATGTTGCTCGCGCATTTCTTTTTGGCTCGTTGGTGTGACCGGCCAGCGAGACCATAAATGCATAGGTCCGGTAATTTATGAGTTAGATTAGCTTAGGGCAAGCTTGTAACAATTAACTATTTTTGTAAAAAGGTCCCAATTGCCTATAGCCGGCCCCGCCCGAAACTTCACCTTACTTCCATTTTAGAAAAATCTGCAATTTTTAAATTGGGCTGCTAATAGCCAGTTTGCCCTAATCCTAGCTTTAAAACCCCCTCCCCCCTTCCATAGTGGGCGGCTGGAAATAGAATTGAACGAACCCTTTTTTGGTTTCGTTCGGTTCATCCAGCGCAGCCGTGCCCTTCCGCGATTCCTGAAGCCCCGACGTCAGTCTTCCTCGACCGAGCCCCCCACGCCACCGCCTCTCCACGCAAGCTTCTCCTCCGACGACATCCTCCAAGTCATCCCGCGTCCAGATCGTCGCTTCCCGCGTCGACATCGTCGTTTCCGGCGTCGACATCGACACTTCCTACGCCGGAAATGATGCTCCCTGCCTCATCTGCCGCCATCAGCGATGCCTCCTGCGTCGGCTCCCCTGTTCGTCGACACAGCCGGTTCTAGATCTCTCGTCCGGTCTCACCGCCGCTTTCCACGGCGTCCTTGAGCTCCGGCGCCTCCTGCAGAAGCCTCATTAGTCGGCTCCAGCAGTTTTGCCGCCAGTCTTCCCCCTTCCAGCTGCCCGACACTGCCTCCCAGTCCTCCTTCAGTGGACCTGCTCGCCTCGACTACTCTACCTCGTGGTATACCTCTCCATCCCTCACCCTCAAACCCTAGTTAATTTTCATGCCCATTTCAGTTTAACGAATAGTTAATCATTATGAGCTTGCCCTTAATTAGTCGTGTCTCCTATCTTATCGTTATTTCCAAACACGTGTGTGCCGCCGATTAATTTCTGTGCCTGTGAAATTGTGATTCATAGCGTTTGTATGCTCGTGAGGTAGCGTCTACGTTCGTTTGTGACGCCTAGATCGTGTTAGTCGTTGAAAAGCCCACAAGTTCCATCGCGCCGCATTTATTTTAAAAGATCACAAGTATTTTCCTTCCAAAACTACAGCCCTAGGTTTGAGATTACATCACGCTGTGTAGTTGGTTTAGCCGGCAGGATAGGCGTCTTGTGGGGGAGGCTAGCTCGTGTGCTAGCGCTTCCGCAAGGCGGCTGTCCTGGGCATAAGATTCCCCTCGGCCGTGTTGTGTGTTCCGGGAGGGGGATCTTACATAGGAGGCATGAAACACCGGAGGCCGAGCTGAACATGATTGTGAAGGTGCACTCCGAACTCCTACAATTCATCAAACATTCATGGCAAGAGGATAAAAGGCTGCAGGAATTAATCGTAGCAAAGACCGTGGATAACACTAAACACCCTAAGTATAAATGGGAGCACGGCGTCCTTACGAGGAAAGGGAAGTTAGTGATCGGAGATATACCCGCAATCAAGGAACGATTGTTGCACTTGTACCATGCGGGCACTATGGGAGACCATTCCGGCATCACCGCCACCTATCAAATGATGAAACGGGTCCTATTTTGGAGGGGGATGAAATCGGACATCTATGATTATGTCCAACAGTGTGCCATATGTCAACAATGCAAGGCAGACAACCAAAGACTCATGGGTTTGCTGCAACCCTTACCTATTCCGGATCAAATTTGGCAAGGCATTTCGATGGACTTTGTAGAAGGGCTCCCGAAGAGCAATGGCAAGTCTGCAATTCTAGTGGTCGTCGACCGATTGAGCAAGCAAGCTCACTTTATCACTCTCCACCACCCGTATACAGCAAAACAGATTGCCCAAATCTTTCTAGATTCTATATTCCGACTGCATGGGCTGCCAACATCGATTGTTAGTGACCGCGATACAGTGTTCCTTAGCAGTTTTTGGCAGGAATTATTTAGGGTGCTGCAAGTACAACTGAATCTCTCTACATCATACCACCCGCAGTCCGATGGCCAAACGGAGGTTGTTAACCGCTGCATGGCGAGTTACCTCCGGTGCATGTGCTTCGACAAGCCGAAAAGCTGGGCGAACTGGTTGCCACTTGCGGAATGGTGGTACAACACGACGTACCAAAGTGCTATCCAGATGACGCCGTATGAGGCGGTGTATGGACAGGAACCGACGGTGGTACCTTCGTATGTTGAGGGATCAGCCACAGTGGAGGAAGTGGACCGCACCTTACTTGCCAGAAATCGAGTTATGCAGCTACTAAAATCAAACTTGGCCCAAGCATAGAATCGGATGAAGTCATTAGCTGACAAGAAGAGAAGGGAGCGGGTGTTTGAGGTGGGGGCATGGGTATATGTGCGGATTCAGCCCTACCGACAGGTCAGCCTCCGTTCCCATCAAAGTCACAAGCTATCACCCAAATTTTTTGGTCCATTTCAGGTATTGGAAAGCGTAGGGTCAGTGGCCTACAAATTACGTTTACCGGCGGAGGAAAAAATCCACCATACCTTTCACATCTCTCAATTGAAGGAGCACATGGGCGAGCCCCCCGATTACACCGTGCCACTCCCCTTGGCGGTGAACAAAGAAGGGAACCTCTTGGTGGAACCTATGACGATCTTGGATCGGCGCATCACGAACAGGAACGGCCGGGTGGTGACACAACTACTAGTGCAATGGTTGGATGGGTCGCCGGAGGAGGCCACGTGGGAGGACTTGCGGTCGCTGCGACAAAAGTGGCCCCAGTTCTGTCCTTGAGGACAAGGACATTCTGAAGGGGGAGATACTGTTACGTTCTAATTAATGCGGGTGGCCTTAGCGTTATTATTATTATGTTGTGGGGGGTGTTTATGTCTTGTTTTATGTTAGGGTTGAGAGTTAAGAGCCGATGGGCTGCTGTCCAAAAAACTATGCTTTTATTTTGATGTTATGTTGGTGCTGGCTGGAAGGTAAGCAACAGGAGAGCCCCTGCCCCTCCACCGATCTGTTCAGGGTTTGTTCCCTTAGGATCGACGTTATCTGCTATTGTTCTTCTGTGTTTGTTTGATTGAATCATCTGAAGTTGTTCTTCTTGTTATTGTGATACATTATTCCTATTTCTCTGGTTATTTGGAGCTTGCTGGAGTCACAGGCGGAAGAGGCGTAACATCACGTCGTTGAAGCCGTGGAAGAAAAGTCGCCGGAATCGCTAAAGAAGGGCGGAGGCGGGAGGTTTTTCGCAAAACCCTAACGACGGAGGCACAGGTGAATAGCGATTTCACTGTGCGTGCGTGCTGATAGGGAAATTAAAACCCTTAAAATTTATAAAATATGAGTGCGAATAGCCTAATCTGCAGTGCGGATATCAGCGTCCATTTTTTTTATCACCAAAGCCTATGTTCGACTTGGCTGCAACCAGTGGTGTGCAAAAATAATCGAAGAACCGAGAACGGACCGGAACCGAACTGTTCGGTTCCAAACAGGTCTAATTTCCATAATACTAGAACCGACAATTCGGTTAGGTTCTCGGTTCCACAAGTCGGATACCCGGAACTGACCCGAGAACCGAAAATCAATGCTAGAGAAAATATTTTGAGACAACAGTTATAGTCGTATGACTTAATACGTGAAATAATTGAGAATATAGTTGCTTGACTAAACAAAATAATTTTTGAACTAATGCAGTTGTATGACTTCAATGTCATAGGGACTCATGATTCAATTATTTTGAGACATTTGTAAGTTATATGACAAAGAATCATAAATTGGAAGATCCATTTTTCAAATTATTTTGAGATATGAGTAGAGCCGTGAACCGAACCAAAACCGAATCGGAACAGAAGCGAACGGTTCGGATTCAGCTCTATAGTTTAGGATAATTAGTTTTTATCTATTTGAGAGAATAGCTATATGATAATTGTTTAAAAATTAATTACATTGAAGAAAAAAATTAAAACCTTTGTGGAGCCTCCTTGATCATCGACATCCTTTTTATGGTATGGTTTTCAAGAAAATAGATTTATGGTCCGTTTGGCACGGCGACGGCGGTCGTGAATGTACTGATTATGAACCTTCATTCGTGAACGCCTGACCTCACCTAAAGACTGTCCACTTTTATGTTAAAATCTAGTCTTTTTTCTTGGTGGCAGCCATAACCATTGTCAGCCAAACACATTATGATAACGGTGTTTTTATCCAAACTCACCTGAGCAAAAACTCTACGGCAAACAGAACCTTAGGTCCTTTGGGGGCGGCTTTGGCGCTCCGGCGAGGCAGCGAACGAAGCGCCGGCTGTGACCGAAGGTGGGGAGGCCGGGTTGGAGACGGAGGATCTCCGTTTTGCAGGGGCTAGCGGGAGCAAACGCCGACGCTCGCACCTCGCGCACGTTTGTTTTTCCGCATTGCGACGGCGATTGCATTCCGCCCTGTTCTTCATGTTCTTTCTTTGATACATAAGGCATGTTGGTATGGCAAACTTACAGTCGAGTCAAACTAGTAATTGCGTCAATCTTATTCCAAAGGCGCAAAAAGGTACATGAAGGCACAAACTTCTAAGTCTGGTGAGAGTCTGGAGTCTTAGGCGCGGCCTTTAACAACATAGTCGCAAACTATCTAAAAATGAGAAAAAGATGGATGTAACCATTGGCAAGGTGAAACAAATTTAAAGAACTTAAAATAAAACCTAAGGTCCCTTAAGATAATAATGTTTGGCCAATTTAAGAAATTAATCAATAATAGGAAAGGTATTATTTTTATTAAAAAAAAACATCAACATACTCAAGAGTCAAGAGTGGCTTGAAATGAGCTTCAAATAAAAAGTATAGCGTAACATTACATTTTTAGAAAACTTCTACCCTGAGCACAAGCAATGGACTCACATACGAGGAGCAAAAGTTAAGCAGTAGAGTCTTTCAGTGACATGTTTCCGTCCTCTTCCCCATTCCTTAGAAAAATGAGCCACCGGGTTCAGACACAAGATACTATCATTACCGCCTGGACAATTAGACATCCAACCCGTAATCGCAACGACCCAATTGCAAGAGCGTAGCTCTACCAACTGAGCTATATCCCCCCGAGCCGAGTGAAGCATGCATGAAAGAGTTCAGATGCTTCTTATATTCTTTTCCCTGGCGCAGCTGGGCCATCCTGGACTTGAAACAAAGACCTCGCCCGTGAAGCAAATCATCGCACCTACGATCCAATCAATTGGGTGGGAGAGAATCAATAGATTCTTTTTCGGGAGCGATTCATCCTTCCCGAACGCAGCATACAACTCTCCATTGTACTGCGCTCTTCAAGTGTGCTTGTTCCCCCTTCTCCCTTACCATGACAAGTTTTTGTGAAATCACGCCGATGGGAAGAAAAAAGAAGGCGTTAAGAGACCCTTCACACGCATAAACCTACATAGAGCATTCGTTAATGATTGTGTATAGGTCAGCGCGTGCAATCTCTCCGGCGAGAATGCCGGCGAGATTACGTGGCAGAACAGTAGAACAAAAATAAAAAGAAACTAAAATGTATTAAAAACTTTCATGCATACATCTTAGTGCCTGAAAGAAGTTTGAATTCCTTGTCTATTCTATTCAGATTTACACAAATATATAGAAGAGATTACATGTGATGCTATGGAAAATAATTACAAGCATTACTAAGAATAGAAGACCTAAAATTGGAAAATATATAGAAGAGATTACATGTGATGCTATTGAATATCCTGTTGGAAGATTTCCATATAATGGTTGAATGGTATAACAGTAGAACAAAAATAAAAAGAAACTAAAATGTGTATTAGAACTTTCATGCATACATTGTATATCCTTAGTGCCCGAATATATACAAATATCCCTATCAATTTGCTACTATCGGACCGTTACATGTTATAAATGATATAGCCGCGTGGCCATTCGGCATTGGTTTATCTATTATCCCGCGGCTGGCCTTTGATCTGCCGTCCATTTGTCAATTGTGTGTTTACTGCTGTTACTACGCGACTCCAAAACACATCCATAAATTATTTTGTATAGGACCTAAGTTATCAAAGGTGCAAGGCGCATCGAGGCGCAAAGGGGTCCTGGAGCCTAGGCGCAGGCGCGAGCTTGAGGCATGTGAGACGTAAAAATGAATTGGGTGTCCAATTACTGAAAATCAGTGAATTGAGCACCCAATTCACTGAAAATCAGTGAATTTGGCATCCAATTCATTGATTTTCAGTGAATTGGGTGTGCCCAATTCGCTGATTTTAGTGAAATGGGTGTCCAATTCACTGAAAATTAACAAAATGTGTGACCAATTCACTGAAAATCAGCGAAATGGATGTCCAATTCACTGAAAATCAGCGAATTGGGTGCCCAGTTCACTGAAAATCAGCAAATTTGGTGCCCAATTCACTTAAAATCAGCGAATTGGGCATCCAATTCGCTGATTTTCAGTGAATTTGATGCCCAATTCACTGATTTTCAGTTAATTTGACACTCAATTCACTGAAAATCGGTGAATTGGATGTCCAAGTGAGCCTAGGTGTGCCTCGGGTGCGTCTGAGATCATGTTTTCCCCCCTCCCAAAAAATAGGTTGAAGAAAACAACTTGAAAAGCCTTTGGTGCGCCTGGGAGTTGGTAAGGCGCGCCTGGGACACGGCCCGCCTCTGCCTTGCAGAGGCGATGGCTGGTGCGCCTAGTGCGCCCGACGCCTCAGGCGCGCCTAGATAACGTAGTACAGAACTATTGACTCATACATCTAACCAAATATTGTGGCCAACTTTTTGATGTGTAAAATTATTAATTGCCATAGGTCAATATTGATTATGTACACCATCATAACCTTCTACAGACTCATTAGTATATGTGTTCATAACCCTCTAATAAACTATAAACAATCCTCAATGAATAATTGTGTACACCCATGAGTGCATATGCTTACCACCTCCATGAAACAGCTCCTCCCAATTAAGCACAGAAGATGATTGAATTTTCAAATGATGCCATTCTCCGAATCATCAGCATCGCAGTCGGTCGCAAGATCCCTCCTTGGCTTCGGGGAAAGCCCTTTGGACAGCATTTCTCGATCATACTTCCTCGCCATCTCCATCAGCCCCTTCTGCACCAACGCGTCGATGAAGGCGTTGTACGCAAACGCATCGGGACTGCATCCATGCTCCTCCATCGCCCTCCAGATCATAAACACCGGCCTCAGGAACCCCCATCTTCCAAACTTCTTCATCAGCATCACGTAGGTATCCATCCGCGGCCGGCAGCCGGCGTCCACCATCCTCCGGAAGAGCCAGAGGATTTCTTTTGGCCGGCTGGAATGCCTGAAGAACAGGTGGTATGTGATAACATCTGGATCGAATCCGCTCTTCTTCATCTGATGCAGAAACTCATACCCCTCCCTCACCCTCCCTTCCACGCACAGCAGCTTCACGATGGTGTTGAAGGTTGAAATGTTTGGCTTGCAGCCGGAGTCCAGCATCTCCCTGTAGAGCCTAATGGCGCTGTCAGCGCCGTCACAGTGGCCTGCGGCTTGGATTACAGTATTGTACGCGATAACGTCGGGGAGGATGCCTTTCTTCTTCATCTCTTTGTAGAGTTTAATGGCTTTGTAGGGTTTTCCGGATTTGGAGACGATGTCCATGTAGATGGAGTAGGAGTGGAGGTCCTTGGGGACACCGCGCGAGTCCATCTCCTCCCAGAAGAGCCTGCATTGGCCCCACCAGCCCATTTTGAGCCATCCCCGGAGGAGGAGGTTGTGAGCCTTGGTGTCGCCGGCGACGGGGAAGAGGGGGGTTTTGAAGCAGAGATCGTAGGCCTCAGGGGCGAGCCGGTGGTCGCAGAGAGCGTCGATGAGTTGGAGGAAGGTCTGGCGGTCGCGGAGGCCGAAGGCGGCTGAGCGATCTAGGGTTAGGAGGGCGTCGGAAACGAGGCGGGCGGCGGCGAGGCGGTTGAAGAGGGAACGGAAGGTGGAGCGGTCGGCGAGGGAGGGGAGGGAGGATATGAGAGACCAAGCGCGGTCGAATTCGAAGTGTTTTCCGAGGATGTCGACGGTGGCGGTGAGAGTGGCGGAGGAGTGAGAGAAGCCGGGAGCGGAGGAAACCCAGTGGAAGAATTCGAGAGCGCGGATCCAGTCGGTGGAGTAGCCGGAGAGCGTTTCGAGGACGGAGTCGTTGTCGAAGTTGATCGGCGGATGCGACGGAGGGAGTGTGGAAGGGGAATGAAAACTGCGGCAGCGGGGGGAGATTAGGCGAAGAAGGCGAAGGCGAGGGTGGAGGAAGAAGGGCATGCTACTGCTTCCGACTAGGGTTTTTCGGAGAATTCAGTGGAAATGTGGCGATATTAATGTCCTTCTGTAAATAAGATAAGGGAGATGTTATTAGCAGTCCTACGGCGGTTATTCGCAAGCGATCTGATATTAAAAGTCGGTTATCTGCAAGCGATCTGATATTAGCAAGCATTATATTAGTGATACGGCTATCTACAAGCAATATGATATTCGTACATAATATTTTTAGAAAAAATAAACATAAAAGTCCAAATTTCTAAACATTAAAAAAATCAAAATGATTGCTCATGCCGATTTAAACTAAAGATTTTGTTAACAACTCCTCGGGTATCATATCTCCATACATTAAACCCTTAAATTACGTTAAAAATTTAGAGTAAATATTGATAAAATCTCAACAAACCCTAGAATTCAAAACACATAATATAGCATTCAAGGTAAAATATTTATACCGGATCTGAAATATGGGAAGAAAACTTGAAGGAAATCCGCACCAAAGGAGGAGAGAATGCCACCTAAAAAGGAAAAAAATAGGTTTTTTCGGCGAAAAAATTTGACTCGCGAGCGGAAGACTCGCGGGCGGCTTGCGTGGAAGACGAAGTGCAAATAAGGGAGGAGGCGGTTTGCTTGCTAATAGGAGAAAAAAACCCTAAAAGGGACAATTTTTTAGCTCGATTAGCCAATATTGCGGTGCGAATATCACTGCCCTTAATTAATTTTCAAATTGATAAAACATTATATTAATAAATTATTGCTGAGCGTTTGGCAGTACTCTGAAGCTCAAGGCCATGGCTCCAGTACAGTGAAGGATTTCGGCACTCTGCTTTTCAGATATGGAATTTCTATTTTTCTCCAATTATCTCTCTCTTTTATAACATTTAATGGCTCAGTTAGGATAAGGCTTCATTTGGATAGGCGTTTTCACGCTGGTGCGGGAGCAACCGCCACCGCAAGGCAGGAAAACAAACCCGCGTCGTGCGCGGGCGGCGGCGGTTGCTCCCGCAGCCTTCGCAAAACGGTGATTCCCGCCTTGTCTCCATCCCGGCCGCCCGATTCCCACCGCCCATCCAAATGAAGCCTAAATTTTGTTAAAGTAGTCAACCATTTTATGTAATTAAGTTGCAAACGGTAAGCGGTCAATAAGTAACAACAAGTCACAAGAGTTGAGAATGGAGTGATATGTGGCTCAATGGACCAGCCATGGCCCGACCACAACCATCGACTTCTTCTTGCAACCACAAACTTGAGCGAATCTCCCTCTAATATCAGCTGTAATAGACTTGTCTCTTTATAAGTTCTCGTGCAACTTTAGTTCCTCTTTGTCATTGCGCGTAGCCTGGCTAGCTAAATCAGCCTCCTTCCATATCTTAATGGTGATGAAGAGAATACTGGTAAAACATCTCAAGAGAAAGTTCATAAGTGAAGAGAACTCTAATGAATTCTATTGTTTGTCTAAAACTTGAAAGCTTACAAATGAGTAGGCTTTCCTCTTTTATAGGGCCCAAAAAAATTTCCCTCCAAAATATGAAAGGATTTAAAATATCTTTTATTTTAGGTTATTCAATACATCTATTTTATTTACAATTGTTGTGGTTTACTCGAAGGCTCCTACAGCCGGTCTAGAATGACCGCCTTAGCCTGGGAGCGGACGAGCGTGCAATCAGTCACAAGAATGTGAGACGAATGACAGTCTTTTTTAACGTGGAAAACCCTAGAAAGGGATGAAACACCACATGGTCGGGGCGGTGCCGACCAAACTTCACTATCAGTTGCTTTCTTACAGGGATTTGGAGAGGAATTGAGGGCGACAGGCCGCTCCTCGTTACAACTTGGGGGGAGAGAGGGGAAGCGTTCGGAGAGTGACAGACCACTACTCTCGAAGCTTAGTCGTCTTCTTGCAGCGGTGAGGAGCACTGTGCTCTGGAACTTGGCGTGCTTCGGAACTTGCTTGCCCTGAAACTTGTGCATGCAGGTTGATGTCATCTTGGAGGAGGCGATTGTTGAACGCTTTGTGCTTGGAACAATGCTCGTTGGAGGATGATGAAAATTGTTGGACGACCTTCGAAAGGCTCGAAGGAGGACGAAGATCTTCGTTCGTCTTCCAAGTGCTTGAAGATTCCCTCAAAAGAGGCTTCGAAAAAGAGGTATATCTTCAAGAGAGCTCTCTCTCTTGAACTTAGGAGGAAGGAAGAGGAAAAAAAGGATCCTTGGAAAGAGAGCCCTAGAGTCTTATTTATAGGCCTCATAAGTGATTACGGTAGTTATGCAGTTATTCGCAGACCGTAATCACCATAATTGCTAAGCGCAGACCGGACTTATAAGGTTTGAGGTGCGTATTATTTTTGTATTATTCTATACGCAACCCGACATATTTTTGGAAAAAAACGCACCCACCCACAATGGGTGCTTATGAGGGTGGTTACGCGCCGATCAGAGGGTGGAGAATCTGCGGAACGATCGGATGGTCATGGTGGAGAGCCCGGCGGCGGCGGACGTCGGCCGGCGAGGAGACCGACTGCAAAGGGGGACGGTCGGCCGGGAGGGCGACCGAATTTGGGCGGGCGGCCGACCGGGAAGACGGCCGGCCGGCCGCAAGGTCCTCACGACCTTGCGGTCCCGCGAAAAAAGCCGGTCGACTGGGTTGTCGGCCGGGCGGCCCCAGGCTCGCGTAGTCAATGGGAGGCCGGCAATATGCCGGCCGTGGGCGTGCAACTGAGGCCGACCCCGCAACCATGGGTGCACCACCTAGGACGGTTGGGTGGCGAGGCGTCCGGTCGCTGGCCGGCCACTGGGCTCGGCTGCCGCGCGCCATCGGCGCACGACCAAGGTCGGTCGGGGGCCGGTCTCGCGGCCATGGCCGGCCGACCGCAAGGGCCTTATGGCGTTGTGATCGCGTTGCCAAAACCGGCCAGCCGGGTGCTCGGCCGCGCGGCCGGAGCGCCGATGGCGGGGTGCCGGTGGCAGGATGCGCGGCGGTGGGATGCTCAGGTGGCGATTGGCTTGCTTAGGCGGTTAGAGCGGCAGACCGCGCGACGATAGCGCGTAGGGATCGCGTGTGTGGCGGTTTTTGCTCCTAACTTTCCACTAAGTGGGTGGTTACGGAGTTCCGGCTATTCGCACCCCGAAACTCATATATGATGAGGGTGACTCCATCAACAATATTCATGAATCATCTACCATATTACAAAATGTTCTCTTGCGACCATCCTCGAATTCTCGTCATATTCATGCATCTTCTTATATACAAAAATCTTAATATTCCAAATTTCTATAAAATTTTCTCGAGGCTAGCATAAAAACTTGTCAGTGGCGAGCCTAGAGAGCGAGCCTAAGAGGATAAATATTTAGGTGTTGAAGCCAGGAAAATTCCGACTCCAAAATTCGGATCAATGCAGCCGGAGGTTACTGATCCCGCGATCAAACTCCACGGCTCGGATATCTAAAATAGGAGAGAGAAAACGACTATAAGCACCCCCAAGTGCTCTAGCAGGGAGGTCCCACCACATACCCGGAAGTTTGGGAGAAACTTCCCCTCCGCAACCAAAAGCTGGGCGAGGTACTAGGAGGGCATGGAATTGGCGAGTATCCAGCTTGGGGGACCTCGACCACTTTCAAAAGTGTCATTTCTAGTACACCTGAGGGTCTATTATAGAGAAATCCGGGTGGGGGGGGGGGGGGGGGGTTCCAGACGAGTATACTGTTTATGCTCGCGAGTTACAAGGGCTACTCACCCATACTCGCTCAAGCTCGCCTCTGCTCGCCTCATGCTCGCCTCTTGCTCTCCTCTGCCCGCCTTTGCTCGCCCATGCTCGCCTATGCTCGCCCAACGAAGTCTGCGAATAGGCGTCTCGTTAGGCATTTCTGATCTCGACGAATTACAGATAATACATTAGGTACGTGTAAAGCACGGTGAACATAATAGATCACCGTGCGCGAGCAAATTCCGCCGTATGATCCGTTATTTCAACAGTGTAGATTGTTTGCGAAAATATACGATCGTATTTGTGTAATATGGTCATATTGAAAAGGGATAAAAATCATTTCAGTCATTGAGATTACAAGGTAATGTCTATTGAAAAGTGATTGTATTTTAGATAAATCATGCGCAAAAATTCGTGCTGGTGAAAATATACTGCTGGATTCGGGGTCGCGCACGATGATCTAAGGTGTGTTACACAAACCAACATTTTTTGCCTAGGAGGGCGAGCCTAAGAGAGGAAAAAATGCTGGGGCGTGTAAGATCACAGCGCGCAACCCCCGATCCCACTGTATATTTTCGCCAACACAAATTTTCGCGCATGATCGATCTAAAATACGATTCCTTTTCAATACGACCGTAAAAATCACGAATTATACGACAAAATTTACTCCCTCACATTGATCTACACCGTTAAAATCACGAATCTACCGCGTTAAAATCACCAATCATACCTGGAAATTTTAGAGCTAGGCTCGGGCTCAGTTCCTTTGCACGTGTACTTACTTTGGAAAGCTCACTCAAAAATATTCACTCGATCTTCCCGAACCCAAAAACCTAGATAGAAGCAGCGGCAACGCTTCCGCCGGCCTTCACTCTGCATCCGGCCAGATTTCGTCCTTTTCACTTACTCTCCTCATTCTGCGATCATCGCCATTTTTTCTTCCTAGATAAAAGTACCGGATGACAATTTCTGAGCTCCTCCGCATCTGCGCCCATGATGCCGAGAACCCGACAGATTCTTCCCTAAGAGAAGCCTTCTCGTCTCTTCATGCCCGCCTGAAACCCCCCTTTCCACTAACCATCCCGTCACCCTCTGAATACTCGCAGCTCAACCACGCCCTTATCTATGGCGTCCTCACCGAGCCCCACCTCGCTAAAGTCCACCTCACCCACCTCCACGCTTTTGTCACAGACGGATACAATCTCTTCACCACAACGCTAATCAATCTCTCCAATGAATCCTACCCCAAGCTTCTTGAAACCCCGCGGTCGCAGCTTCTTTGGATCTCCTCCAAGCTAATCCAAGTCGCCGCCGTCAAGGTTGAAACCCTAATCATTTCCCTTCTTCGACAGATCAAAGTGGGCGACTTCTCCGAACCCAACCTCTGGGTATGCTCCAAGCTCATCAGCATTTTAGTTGATAGTTGGGATTGGCTCCTGGAGGAGCCCTTGGTCATGAAATCTTCATTGTTTGTCTTCCTTCGCTTGCTCTCCGATCATTACAGGTTGGTTGGTAGAGTGGATTTGGATAAATTAAAGAGGATGGAGATTGAATTCTGCATTCGTGTTTTGAGAAAGAATTTTGCTTTGTGTCTAGGTATTGGCAGAGATCTCATTCGGCTTCTACAAGATTTGGTTTTTGTTCCAGAGTTTAAAGATGTGTGGTCTGATCTTTTATTTTATCCTGAAAAATTTGGAGTCTCAGACTTCATGGATATCTCGCAGATTTATCGAACCAGAACACCTTCACACTTCTTCTTTCTCACAATTACCCCTGAAATGGAAACACAGCTGAGATTTCTGCTTACTCATGTAAAATGGGGAAACCAGAAGAGGTACCAGGCCTGGTTTGCTAAGAAGCATTTCTGCACACCTGAGAGTGAGACTGTGATTGTGGATATTGTCAGGTTCATTTGTTCTGCTCATCATCCATCAAATAAAATCATTCAGTCAAATGTTATTTCCCGATGGGCAATCATCGGCTGGCTGTTGAATTGCTGTCGGAAAAACTACTTCTTGGCTAATGTGAAGCTTGCTTTGTTCTATGATTGGCTGTTCTTTGATGAGAAGATGGATAATATCATGAATATTGAGCCTGCAATGCTTTTGATGGTGAATTCCATGAATCAATATGTTGACATAACTCGCACCTTGCTCGAGTTTTTGTTTCTACTGGTTGATAACTATGACGTGCAGAGGAGAGAACTGGTTTTAAAAGGAGTTTCAGTGTCGCTTAGCTTACTGGTGAAGAAAGGTGTTGTTCATTCTTTGGATTCACTGATTTCTTGCAACTTGCTCTCACCTGCGCTAAGAGAGAAGCTGGCTTCTTTAATTCCAAGTTCAAATGTTTCTTCTATTAAACGGTTGTTTGAAACTTGTGGGAAACAAATAGAGGTTTCCTCCCCAAAAAAACATCAAGTAGAATTCGGCCGGTGAAGACTAAGAATGGCGATGCTCTTCCGTGATATTAAAAGTGTAATTTGAAGGTTGCTTTGTTTCATGGTTGGTGGTTCTTTGATGAGAAGGTGGATAATATCATTGCATGACTTCATCAACTTATTAGGGTCGCAAGCAAAGAGTTGCAAGATCGAGCAAAGGGGGCTTATTTTACAAAATTTTAGCTTGCCGTGGTTGCAACCGCAGCGATAAAAATAGCCTTATGAACCACAGCAAAAACAATACTCCAAACTCACAACAAAAATAGTGCTGATTGTACGCGCTTTGACCCTGGCACCTGGGCCTCCTTGTTTGCTTATAAGGTTATTTGAGACTCTTTTTGCCCGGTTCTAGATGCAAATGTTGTGGTCAACCAAATTGTTTGTTCAGCTTCATATAGATGTGGCTGCTATACTTTTTATTTTATGTTATAATTAGCTATTTCAACACATCAAATTTCACACTTCATAAAAATCTGCTAGAATACCAGACGAGGTTTACCTTTTTGTAGGTTCTTACACACGAGGTTTTCGTTAGAACTCATAAAGTAATACTATATTCAGCAATTTTCAGTGAAAATGGCTGACAGCGTATAATTAAAATATTTCTGGGAGTAAACAATATACTTGGCAGATCTAGTATAAATTCCACAATCAGAAAAAAGCTTTAAATTTTATCTTGAAACATAATAATATATGATATTATGTTAGAAACCCCTTTAAATTTAGTTCCATAATTGAAATCATAATCTAATCTATCTCCCTAGAGTTATAAAGAAATGCTTGGCCAAAAATTGCAGTGTGCCACTTGGCTATCAAAATGCAGCTTCTTTCTATGTCTCGCCTGTGTTGCCCAAAAATCATTGTGCTAAATCCTCTGGACATGGAAAATACATGATTCCTAATCCTAACAGGAAAATGGAAATCCTAGCAGGAAATGGCGGGAAATGGATACTAAATTCAAAGTGAAAGTTAGTTAGCAAAATTCCTCCTTTAGCATTTCTACTTGAAACAATTTCCAATGTGCTATGAATGAACTTTATATCTTATTTTACATTGCAATTTAGCTTGGCTTATAATGTTACATTATTTTTACAGGCTTTTCCTGCTGGTTTTAGTCCCACTGATTGAACTGTTAGGTTGAAGCTCAATCAGGCTCCCAAAGTTAATAAAAAAGTAGTTAGGAATGATTGGGTTCTATTGCCACAATATCAGGATTGTTTTCCTGGTTCTATTCCATGGATATAGTAAGTCGTTTTCATTCCCGGTTTCTTTTAGTGTTGAAGACATAAATCTCCTTATGTTTCGAAGCATTTATGATCCTAGAATTTAGAGTTTCTCATTCATGTGTAGTTAACAATTACAGTATTGTTTGGAGTTTAGTGTTATTTTGAGTGGTATATTTCATCAGTCTTTTGATTCCCAAGTCAACGGGCACTAAAAATTCAATTTGTTTTTTATCCCTTTATTTTTCCTTTGAAAGAGCCTTGTTCTCAAGGATTTGTTTTATACTGACTACATATCTCATATATCTTCCAGTTTTGAACAATTAAGTAATCATGACAAAACAATGTTGAGTTAAGAACATGTCACATGGATGACAAACTATTTCTTCTTAAAAGAATTTGCCATCTCTCCTTAGCGTTGAGAGTCATATGGTTGTGCCCTGACCAAAAGTACTTGCTTTATTTTTTTCAAGAAGAAAACGACTTTTTTTTAAAGCTTCCTCAAATATGTACAGAAGCTATCTACAACTAGCAAAGTGTTTGATGAATAAATAGTTTAATCTCAGAGTGGTTGAAAGTCCTAGCACAGCTGATCATCCCAGTGAGTTCAATCTGATCCTGAGTTAATTTAGTTGAGTTGATATTCACTTGGTGATGAAGTTTGCGCTTTGTCATATTCTCCGAAGAGTTGGTGTGGGATTATGATGATGATCAAGAGTTTGTGCGACTCCCAGTGTGCCTATGATGTAGCACCAGGCGGTTTTTTAGCCAAGTGTGTATCACCTTACGAAAATACAGTTTGGTATAAATAAACTAGAAGAGGTATGCATAAAAGTATTTGCTCTCAGGAGTAATCCTAAAACCCGTCAGTTTTCTAGATTTGGAGAAGTGCTTATTTTCAGGAACGGAAATCTTATGATATGTTGGGAATTTCGTATGAGAATCATCCTCACCTTAAACATATCTTGATGCCTGAAAGTTAGATAGGCTACCCCTTAGCTCAATTATGTTCGAGACCTGATTTTGTGTGAGGACGTCATGGGGTTAGTATCAGGAGGAGGCTATTTTTGTTTCTTTAAATCTATAGGGGCAAATTCAAATCTTAGAAAAGTAAATATTAAGTGTTTCAACGATACTAATAAGTGCCACTTATAGAGATATGGGCAAATTGGTGATTTTGTTGATGCATTTTAGGATTGTAGTTGTTTTTATGTGGATATTTTGGGGGTGTCTTTAATTTTAGGCTCAGGCATGTCTTTTCACCCCTCTGTGAAAAGAGTTGATTATTAATTATGTTGCAGTATATGAAATGTTGCGTGTGTTGTTGATGGTGAGCCTAGGAGGAAAAATACAAGTTAGTGATATTCATGTTAAAATATCTAACAGGACTATGTGGATGCTTCACAAGGTGAGGCGCATTATTGGGTTGAGGCAGAACTTGATGGCTGTTGGACAATTAGATGTAAAAGACTACGGGTTCGTTTGGCACGGCGGCGGCGGTCGTGAACGTTGTGGTTATGAACCATCATCCTTTGGCGCTGTATTTGTGCTCCGGTGAGTTTGGACAAAAATGCTACCATCATGAAATATGTGTTTAACATGACAACGGTTATGACCGTCATCAAGAAATAAACTAATTTTAAACATAAAAATGGATGAAGTTCCTTAGGTGAGGTTGGGCGTTCGCGAACGACAGTTCATAACCACAACGTTCACGATTGCCACCACCGTACCAAACGAACCCTACATCTCTACTTTTTTTTTGCGGTGATAATACTTGGAAGGAGACAAAGGGGTGCTAATAGAATAACATAAGGATGTAAGTTTGACATGTAATATATTACTTCAGTTCTCATGGAGGGGAAGCTACTGTGGTCTCATTATCAAACATGCATGTTAAAGAGATGAAAATAGATTGATAAGTCGGTTGAAATAGGAGCAGGAGAAAAGCTCGAGTGCCTGAGATCAAAATGTAGTGGAGAATTTATGCATGTATAACAAGACACTTGTGGAGATCACTAGTCAAGGGGAATTGCATGAATATGGAAGCACAGAAATGTATTTTATCAACATAAGACCCTTAACTTATTTTCTTAAGCTACTTAAAAAGACGTGGACTGGAAAAGAAGTAAACAAAGATGAATATGTTAATCTCGTGGAGATATATCTAATAAATATTTGTAATATGATGATTTACTTATTGGGGGTGCTGAAATATATACTTGATCTGGAAGTCTGTGGTTGAGTTTAGAAGATATCAACATATGTCAAGACCAAACGGCTAGTACTCTCTCTGCCTATGTTGTTAACGGCGCATCTGAGGCCAAAGGCTCACCAGGCTTAGAGGCATTGCTCCTTCACCAGCTTTTTTTGCGACTTTGAAGCATAAAAGGTCTTGAGCGAGATTTCTATTATAAACATTTTTTCAAAATAAAGAAGAAAATAATGTAATACTTGAACAACTTACGAATGATCTACAATTTGTGAAACGTAATCGAGCATAAAGGCTTTGATATGATGCATTGATCTCACTTCTTAAGAGATATAAATGATAGTAATGAATGGTTGATGAGTAGAGTGGATGAAGAATCCGATCAAGAAGATGATTGATGTTCGATGATGGTTATTTAAAATGGGATGCGGGTGTACCTTGTGCTTGTCTTACATGCGCTTTGAGCCTTGCACCTAGGCTCGAGGACCCTTTGTGTCTTGATGTGTTTTGAGCTTTTAACAACTATGCTCTTTGCTTGTATTATCTGGTGATGACATATGCAAATCACCTGATGGTGCAATGTAGGAGAATTTTATAGAGTTACAGTTGTTTGTTTAGGGACAAAAGAGCTTCTCAGGTCTATTATAAATATAAATTAAAGCGCTAACATAGCCCTTATGGAACTATAATTTTTTTTTAAAATTTCGACCATTACTTGTGTAGATGTGCACTCCGAACAAATCAAGTTTCTTTTAAGTTCTTCATTGCATCATGCATGCATTTGCTTGGGTGGTTCTCAGAAACCAACACAAAGGAGGGAAAATTCAAATATTAAAATGGGAAAGCCTCTTAATGGTTTGGAGATCTTTGGCGTTGACTTGAAGAATGTTGTAACGACCCAACCCACAATACTTATCTAGAGGTGACTCCTTTTAGAAGTATTCTTATCCAGAGTACGCTTTACTATGGAGTTCCAAACAGAATTTTGCCAGTTGCTCCGAAAAGACATCTCTAGTATTTAGGAGTCTAAACTATTATTTAAGCCAGAGTAACTTTTCTTCCAATTCTGTTGTGAGATTCGATTTATTTCTGCGCCTCCTTTTACTTAGAAGCATTCATCCTAGAAGTCTACTAAAAGATGACTTTGTCCTAGCTTGACTGCCCCAAAAATGCTCCCCGCCCTCATCAGACTGCCCTCATCGTATTCGTACAAATGCAGTGTTAAATTTCTTGTCGACGGGATAAGTTTGCTAACGATCCTCTTGCTTGCCTGATGCTTTAGTTCTGATAACCTCAGACGACATAATCAGTCTTCTAATGGACGAGGTAACATTCTCTGACACATTGCCCTTCTATTCAATATGTTTGCTTACAACGAACATAGAAGTTTAGATTACTGTTTTTTTCTTCAAATAATCTATCCTGCATTTAACTGTCTTTCATTTTCATGAATTATTTATTTCTCAGAAAGATGGCATTGATATATGAATCTACATATGAACATATTTTTTTACTTCTGATCATAGGGGCATGTATTAGTTTGAAAGCTTCCCATCTCACGCAACAAATTGAGACTTTATTTACTTTGCGGAGACATAATCACATATCCCACATTTGGTGTGAGGGTCTGAAGTGTCAGTGATGTTTTTTTATGTCTTGTCGTTTTAGACTCAGCTTGCACGGTCACACGTCATTGACTCGGGATTTTGGGCTTTGGTGACCCTAGCCGGCTTGGGGAGCTCAACTGAGTTGCTTTGGGTTTTATGTGGATGCAAATGTTGTCGCTTATGGCCTTGGCATGCGGCTTTTCCTTTGTTTGTGTAGAATTGGACCTCTGGAAGAATCGTAATATCCGTGTTGGGTAATTCCAGGTATCATATTAGAAAAATTATGTACTTTACTCTTTGTAGTGGTAAGAAGTAAACTAGTATATAGAAGTGCTTCATTTTGAAGTCCAATGCAAACTAGATTGAGTTCAAAGTTGAAATAATGTCACTAGCCAATTAAGTTATTGTTTGCAATATTTTTTGTCTCTTTGATCATCATTAATACCCTTATCCCAACAATCCATCGTGAATCCTTGTTCATTCAATCTTGTAGATTTATTTATAGAATTCACTTCCCCCTTCCTCGTTCGTCGTCACTAGCTATATCCCTTATCTAGTTTTGTCCAAGTCTTTTCATGTAATTTCTACTGTGTTGTGCATTCTCTAGTTTTGTCCAAGTCTTTTTACGTAATTTCTACTGTGTAGTGATATGTGCACGCACGTCAACTCAAACAAAGAAAAGCACAATCAACTATAGAGGATGGATGTCAGCTAATACGTGGGTCAAGCTCAAGTTTTACTTTCTAGTCATTATTTCTTTTAGAATATGTGTTTACCTTCCTTTTATGCATAAATTGGAATCAAACATTTGTGCTCAGGCAGGGGACTTGCATCCGAGTTTGTATCATGATATATTTAGGCTCCGTTTGGGGGGGGGGGGGGGGACTTATTTTCACCGGTCAAGTGGTTACGACCGCATGAACCGGACCTTAAGTTCCCCCAAACGGAGCCCTAGTTTACCCTTTTTTGGTCTTTGCATTATTGGTCCATTCTTTTCTTTCATTCATGCCAAAATCTATTAAGTCAATATAATCTATCTTATCTGCAATGGATGCTACTCCCATGTTCTTTATAATATAACTTTTTTCTGTCCTTTATTTTATAACCTATGTATCTCAACACACTTATTTCTGCCATTTTAAACTTGGGCTCTGTTTGGGACTGCTGTGAGGGTAGACAAAGCGGTGGTGGGAAACTAGTTGTGGGATTAGAGCTATCAAAAAATCAGTGGTAGGAAAAGCAGTAGGAATGGAAAGGTGATGTGAACCTACGAGAACAGAAGCATGAAAAATGCGGAAAATTTCTTTTAGCTTTTCTGAAACTGGGTGGTTCACTACTTTTCAAAAAGGCCCACAAATACATTTTTGGCACATACACTTTTCCCACCACTACGAAACCAAACGCCTCTAAAACAGGTGTGGTTGTACGAATATAAATTTTCCCACCACCACCACCACCGTCTCAGACATAGCCTTGGTTATTTATAACTTCTTTGGTACCTAATACTTAGAGCTAAGGGGTTGTAACAAGAGAAGTCAGGCAGTAAGCAGGGCCTGGCTTTTTGAAAGGAGTAGAGAAGAGGATTATGTGAGAGCGGTTGATAATATAGGGATAGATCTTGATTAAACTTATCCCATCAAAATCATAATCCAATCACAAGCCATATGCCCACTGTCGTACTTATGATCATATAGTTCATATAGTTTATACTTGGCGGGCGGTCTCCGGCTTGGTTTTTAATTTTTTAAATTGTTGTGAAATAAGTAAAGAAAGCTTGAGAGAGCAAAGTTATGTATATCTCATTGTTAGGACTATGACCATAATTGATTGAAGTCCAAAAGCCTAATCATAAAATTCATTAACACTTAGGCTTCGTTTGGCGCGGTGGTGGCGGTCGTGAACGCGGTGGTCATGAACCGTCGTTCGTGAACGCCCGACCTCACCTAAAAAAATTCATGCATTTTATGCTCAAAACTAGTTTATTTTCTTGGTAGCGGTCATAACCTTTGTCTTGCCAAATATACAATCTATGACAATGGTGTTTTTGACCCAACTCACCAGAGCAAATAAGCCGCACCAAACGAATCCTTAGAGTTTAAGAATTGAATGGCCCTGTGGTGACAATACGCAACTGCCGCTTGATGTCCCCCGTGTTTAAGGACAACAATGGATTTTGCTCAACTGCTAATATATATAAGTACATATAAATTTATAACTTATAATGCGTTTAAATTTGATTATATAAACTAATTATTATTATATATCATTAATTAATATTGTCTTCCTAAATATTCAACAAATAAGAGTCAAATGAATATAATAATTGTTACAAAGAAATAAATAAAAACCCATCTATTTAGGCCTGCAAGGCCTCTCCTCTCTAGCTCCTCCTTTAGTCCCACATCTTTAGTTTACATTTAACTCTCTCTCATTCTCTCTCTCTTTCTATAAAAGGACACCCTTTGTACATTGTAAAGAGAGTAGAAAATGATTTTATAAGAATAATAAAATATTGGCCTATTTTATTCTCAAATTTCACATGGTATCGAGCCGGAAAAAATAATTCGATCCCTCCAAAAATATTTTCTCGGTTGAGCGTTTGCTCCCGTCAACCAGCGCCACCCTCGCTCCCGTAAACCTTTTTTTCGATTGAGCTTTCAAGTTGAGCTTTCGCTACCGTCAACCAGCCCACCCTCTCTGGCAGTCCGCGGTTCGTTGGTTTGCCCGCTGGTTTGCAGCGCCTGTTTGCGTGTTTGCTCTTGTTCGCGGAGGTGCTTGCATGGTGTGTTTTTCGACTGTTCGCTGGTTTGCGCGCTCGTTTACAGCGACTGTGCGCGCTGGTTTGCAACGCCTGTTCGCGTGTTCGTTCTTGTTCGCGGAGGTGCTTGCATGGTGTGTTTTTCGACTGTTCGCTGGTTTGCGCTCTCGTTTGCAGCGACTGTGCGCGCTGCTTTGTCCGTTGGTTCGCAACGGATGCTCGACTATTCGCTGGCGTTCGCGTGACTGTTCACAGCGTCGTTTGCGTTCGCAACGTCTTTCGCGTGACTGTTCGCAGTGCCTGTTCGCAGCTCCTGTTCGCTAGTGTTCACAGCTCCTATTCGCGGAGGTGCTCGCGTGGTGTGCGTTGTTCGACTGTTCACTGGTTTGCGCGCTCGTTTGTAGCGACTGTGCGCGCTGCTTTGTCTGCTGGTGTGCCCGCTGGTTTGCAGCGGCTGCTCGACTATTCGCTGGCGTTCGCGTGACTGTTCACAACTCTTGTTCGCAGGGCCTGGCCTATCCTGTGGACTCTTTCCCGCAGTTCCTCGAGCTCTTCCTGTTCGCAGTCTCGCCGAGCTCTCCTTGAGATCGCGGACTCTCAAGCGGATTTATCTGTGAGGTTGTCGTGCTCCTGCCCGCCTGCCCTCTGTGCGTTCGCAATGCTCCTGCCCGCAAGTGTTCCTGCTTGCTCGTCGTGTTCGCCAAGATCTTGCTCGCCAAGCTCCTTCCGCGGCCTCCTCATCTGAGTTCGCCATCTTCCGTGCTCCACTGGGCGATCCCTGCTAAAACTTCCTTTTTCGCTTTTGCCGAGGTGTCTCATGTATCCTGTCTTGAGAACACCAGTAACTCCTACCCCGAGCAGCGCCAGAAGACAGACAGCTCCCTCCAATAAATTTTGCGGCCGTCGATGCACTGACCATCCTTATCCGCTCACTGAAATCGACATTCTCCCGAACGAACTCTGCCACCTGCAAGCGTTGATTGCTCATAACTCTGGACCCGTGGCCTCCTCATCCCATACCCGTCTCTCTAACTTTCCTCTTGGCTCCTCCTGGATTGTGGACTCCAGAGCCACTCATCACGTCTCTCCACAACAACCTCCTCGGTACTTGGATTCTCTGTATCCGAAGTTCATTATAGTAGCAATCGGCGATACCACTCTCGTTGCTGGATCTGGCAATATGTTGATCACCCCTTCTCTATCTCTCCGCTCCGTTCTTCATGTCCCTGACGCTCAATTCAATCTGCTCTCTGTCAGCCGCCTAACTCAAGATCATGATTGCCTAATTACCTTTTCTTCCTCTTCTTTTGTTGTGCAGGATCGGCAGACGCGGAATATATTTGGATCTTCCTTCCTCCACTCTCTCTTCCGTCAGCTCTACTGATTGACATCAGCGTCTCAGTCATGCTCCTCTTCCCATTCTCCAAAAGCCTCATCCCGACGTATCTTTTTCTCCTTTTACGTGTGAATCATTTATCTATGAGAAACATCGCTCTGCTTTCCCTCCTCATTGTACTCGGAGCGCTGCTCCTTTTGATTTAGTTCATTCTGATATATGGGGTCCCTACAAAACCGCCAATATATTTGGTTATCGCTACTTTGTTACGTTTATTGATGATTATTTACGCATGACTTGGTTATATATGATGCATGGTCGCTCGGAGCTTGTCCGTTTTCCTCTCCTTTACTGCAGAAATTCACACGCAATTTACCCATACTATTAAAATTCTTCGCACTGATAATGCACGTGAATACACTGAACATGCTTTCCAGGAAGTCTGCACCTCATTGGGTATCATCCACCAAACCTCATATGTGTACACGCCACAACAAAATGGTGTTGTTGAACGGAAGAACCGTCAACTTCTCGAAGTTGCTCGGTCTCTCTTATTCCAAATGCAGGTCCCCACTACCTATTGGAATTTCGCTATCTCCACTGCCTGTTATCTCATCAACCGCATGCCCTCTTTCGTCCTCCAATTCGCGAGTCCCTTCTCTCTCCTATTTCCTGAACGCACTCCCTTTCCCTTGACCCCACGGGTCTTTGGCTGCGTCTGCTATGTTCACCATCCGGGTCTTCCTGTCGACAAGCTGGCCCCTCGTGCCATGCGCTACATGTTTGTTGGGTATTCGCGCACCCATAAGGGCTATGTCTGTTATTCTCCCTCCACTCGGAAGCTGATCACGTCTGTTGATGTCACTTTCATGGAAGATCAACCTTTCCATCAATCCGTCACAACGTCAATATCACCTCCTAATGTCCCACGTCCTCTTGTTCCTAACAATTCTCCTTTACCACATTTACTACCGACACCACCACCTTCCTCGGCTCCTCTTCGTGTCTACTCTCACCGCTATCCTCGATCTGGTGCCCCGCGACAACTTCCATCTACTACTGATACTCCGCCGACTGCTGATTCGACGACACCATCCACTGCGCATCCACTTTCCAATTATGTCTCCCTGCATCGTCTCTCCTTTGATTCGACGACACCATCTACTGATACTTGAAGAATGCTCCGGGACAAGGGCTGGTATACATGCCATCTACTTCTTTGTCTCTCATTGCATATTGTGATGCTGATTACGCTGGGTCCCTGGACGATCGGCGATCCACGAGCATCTACTGCACATATTTTGGCGGGAACTTGGTTACTTTGCAAAGCAAGAAGTAGAGTGTGGTTGCTCGGTCTTCAGCTGAAACAGAGTATCACTCAATGATTGTCGCCGTCTCAGAACTCACATGACTTAAAAGTCTCCTCCCCGATTTAGGTGTCAAACTTCTTTCACCAGTTGTTCTCTTTTGTGATAGTCAAGCTGCTATTCACATCGCTGAGAACTCTGTGTTTCATGAGCATACAAAACTTATTGAAGTTGATTTCCATTTTGTCAGGGAAAAGATTCAACTTCGGAAACTGATTCTACGGCATGTGAGGGTTGCTGATCAAATCTCAGACATTTTCACTAAGGCCTTGTCTCGCCCACTATATCAACAATTCCTCTCCAAGCTTGACGCCTACGACTTGTACGCTCCAGCTTGCGGGGGAGTGTTACAAGAAATAACTAAAAATCCCATGTATTTATTTTAGGCCCATAAGGCCTCTCCTCTCTAGCTCCTCCTTTAGTCCCACATCTTTAGTTTACATTTAGCTCTCTCTCTCTCTCTATGTTGTTAAAGGCGAGCCTCAGGCGTGCCTAAGGCTCCAGGCTCAACAGGCTCAGAGGCTTGCACCTTCATGCGCCTTTTTTGCGCCTTTGGAGTATAAATGGAGCGTCTGAGAGCGATTTCTGTTGCAAACCTTTTTTTTCCCAAAGAAAGAAAAAAATAATTAAAGAACTCAATATTTTTTGCATGATTTAGTGTTTGTGAAATATAATCGAATGTTAAGACTTAAATATGATGCAAGTGACCATATTAATTCTATTTTTTAAGAGTTATAAATGATAGTAATGAATGATTAATGAGTAGAATAGATGAAAAAGCTAATCAAAAAGATGAACTGATGTTTGATGCTTATTTTTTAAAATGAATGTGGTTGCGCCTTGCCTTCGTCAGGCGCGCGTCTGCGCCCTGAGCCTTGCGCCCTGAGCCTTGCGCCTAGGCTCCATGACCCCTTTGCACCTTGGTGCGCCTTGCGCCTTTAATAACTAAGCTCTCTCTTTATATAAAAGGAGACACTTTGTACATTGTAAAAAGAGTAAAAAATGATTTTACGAGAATAATAAAATATTGGCCCCATTTTATTCTCAAATTCCACAATAATAATAAATCGCCTTTTTGCCTCTTTCCTCTTGCTTTTTGGTGATAAAAAGAAAACTAATGTGAGAGATAAAATGAGAAGGATTTTGTTTCATTAAATAAGACTTTTTCTTATTATACAGTAGAAATTAAGTAGTTTATTAGCTTCGTGGCATTGTTTCAAAGTATTTAAGGTTTAGAGCTTGGGGTTTTGATTGCTTCATGCTTAAATTGAGTTTTACTGACTTTTCGTTTCCAACCACCGGAAACCCCTTCTGGTAGTTCACGCCTGCGTTTTCTGTGAAGTCGTAGAGGATCCCGACTGCTTCAGGCTTTGGTGCAACCACTGTCCATGTTCATTTCTCCTAAGCGACGGATCAGGGTTACAAATCCGCCTCTTAAAAGTATATGTCTTGGTCGAATCTCTCGGATTTTTGGTATATGAACTTCAGAATTAGGAGTGGGGAGGATTAGATTGTATCTTCAGTAATCGAATCGTATCTAGCGGCATAGATTGATTGTATCTGCAATAATCAAAATTCGCAACTGGGTAGCCTTCTCCACGGACGTGGGAGTAGGGAGACCTGTGAGAGCAGGACCTACAGGGCATCCTGGGAGCTAGTCTTGGAATGCTCTGAAAAAAACCTGGATGTTTGGTGCAGTCTGAAGATTTTCAGTGCTTAGTTTTTTTTAGAGTGGTGTTATAGGCACACCTATAATGGATATAGGCAGCCAAAATATAAATGCAGCCCAAATTTATATATTTGTACACCGAGCCTATAATGGCACACCAAAATAGGGTTTTGAACTAACCGACGGGATCAATGAACTCAGGAAAAGAACTCAGAAACCCTAAAAACGTCTTCGCGTTTATCCTTCCAGCCCGCTTCTCCAAAACTGCAGCCAGCAGAGGATTAAAAGAGGTAAGAACAACGAATGGGAGGATCTGCAGACCGTAGTATTCAACCAATCAACAAAATATCAAGCAGACAAACCGGAGAAGTCAACAAACTCAAGATCCCAACATCCTTCGTGCTAGGCCAAAAGATCAAAAGATCCAAGCAGTATCCTGGAATGTTGAGCAGAGAAGGAAGAAGAGTGGAACGGAAGGAGGAGAAAGAAAAGTAGAAGGGGGGCAGTGAAGCAGACAAATAGGGTGAGCATCAAAATGACAAAGGCTCCGTTTGGTGCTGTTTGTATTCTACCATTGCTGCACATGAGAAAGGCAAAATCGCCGGCGAAAATGGTGGCCGGCGGTGGAGATTTGGCCGTCGGCAAGAGAGGGAGGCGGAGATGCTGCGCGCGGCTGGGTTTCGCGAACGGGATGAAAGGGGGCGCCGGTGTGCGTGTATAGGCGATAGATATTAGGTTTAAGTTTTCTTTTTAGAGTATTTTGGGTGTGCCTATATCCATTATAGGTGTGCCTATAACACCACTCTTTTTTTATTCCTGTGTATGCTTAGGTTTGATCCCTAGTTGGAAATTGTGATCTCTATTTGGGATGATGGCAGCAGTGGGAAAAGTTATATTCTCACTGCTACCACTGTTTTAAAGACTGTTTTGTTTCTCAGTGGTGGGAAAATTGTGTGCCAAAAAGGTGTTTTTACGATTTTTTTCAGAAAAGCTAAAAGAAGCTTTCACATTTTCATGCATCTATTCATACTGCTTACCCTACCACTGTTTTTCTGCTGCCACAGCCGTCCCGAACAGAGCCTAAAGCTGATGCTGTTGGAAAGCTGCAGTTTTGGATTCGAGATTGGCTCATATACTAGTCAAGTTGTCTCACTCCACGAAATTAAAGCGGGTTTTAAACGTTATATATCTTTTTTATGTTTAAACTGGGGAAACTTAACGTTGTGATGTATATCATATTGGTTAGAGTAGTTATTACTTCAAGCTCAGAACCGACAGTATGTCGAAGTAAATTTATGAATTTGCTGATTTCCCCCCTTGCTTCTTATCATATTTAGGTTCACTTAGGTCCGTTTGGCACGGCAACAACGGTCGTGAACGCAGTGGTTATGAACAATCATTCGTTTGGCGCGGCATTTGTCCTCTGATGAGTTTGGATAAAAATGCCACCGTCATGATCATAAAATGGATGAAGTGACTTATGTAAGGTTTGGCGTTCACGAACGACGGTTGGTAACCACAGCGTTCACGACCACCACCACCACCGTGCCAAACAGATCTTTACTCTGCTCCGCATAATTCCATTTATAAAAAAGTTTGCAGAGCTAATTTGCAGGAGGTTTGACTGAAGGCCATGAGCCTGGAGTTGGCTTCGGCGAGTGCAATATCTATTTATACGTTAAATCATGTTTGGATTTGTATGTTATGGAATTACATGAAATAAATTTCTACCAGAAAATATGCTAAAAACACTTGTATGAGAAATAAATGTGACTTGTTCAAGTACTACTTGTTAAGAGAAAATTGAGAGTTGGAAAGGAAAAAAGAAAGCTTAATTATTGGGAACAAACAAATTTTATTATTTGATTTATTTATTTAGAAAAGACTGCTAATAATTCAGTAAGTTGTGCTAACATAGAGTTAGATTAGTACAGACATAGTTGATGTACAATTGCTAAGATTATTCATTTTAAAAAAACAACAACTAATTTTTAATCATTTATGGTCATTTTATGTTATAAGACCATCCATACAGTGAATAAGAAGCCCGCGCGTTTGAGAGCACAGATCGTTGTCCGGGGCCTGGCGGTCGGCAATCACCGATCCTAGACCCCGAGCAACGATCGCCGATTGGTGACCAGGCCTTGCTGCACGTGGGGGCCTATGGCCTCTCGACGCCGATCGGGAAGCCGCGCGCAACCAGACACGCGGCTGCGCGGATGGAAGTGCAAAATGGTCATTTCATGGTGATAGACGCAACTCTCCTTTATTCTATAGTATAGATAAGACCAAGCATAGGGTAAAATGTGAGTGATGGAGCTTCTCTTAGGAAATGAGACTCTTCAACTTTAATAGTGGCAAGGCAATCATATAAATGATGCAATACATATAACATATTGCTTGTAAAGAAAGAAAGAAAAAAAATAATTCAAATCTATTTAATAGAAATATTATAGTCCAAACCAGAGCCATACTTCCAAGCTTCTAAACGCCTTCTCCAAGTGAACTTGTTCTTTTCTGGAAGGTTTTCAATCCATGGCCTGAAAATAAAGGTATAATAGTTCAAAAATGTAGCCCAGAAATACTATAAGATTATAAGTTGTGAATCTATAAGATTATTAACAAGTATAAGTTGAATGTGGGAAATTAAATAAAAAAATCAAGGATATATTAAATGTTAGGGTTGATTGTAGAGTGAGCAACAGTAAGTACCATTTGCTTTGATTGAGAGTGCAGGGTTTGTTCATTTGAAACTTACATGCATTTATGGCACAAACTTCATTTTTAGGGCTGCACGGACTTGTCCGCTTGACAATATCGCGTGCGACCTTAGCTCCTTTCCGCTGCTAAATAAGAGGTGCATGCTTACTTGGTTGCTACAAAGATTGCAAAAACGAGCTAAGACTGCACGGATCAAGGTTTCAACGGAGGCCAGCGCTGTGTCCGTGACAGTGCGCCAGACAACATCAGATAATCGTGGCAGTATTGACCTAAAAATCATTTTGGCAAAACAATGTTTGGGATGTTTAAGGCTCCGTTTGGCACGGTGGTGGCGGTCGTGAACGCAGTGGTTATGAACAGTTGTTCGTGAACGCCAGACCTCACATAAGAAATTTAATCCATTTTTATGTTCAAAACTAGTTTTCTTTTATTGGTGGCAGTCATAACACTTCATTTATTTCTTGTGAATTGAATCGTTCTTTATTTGAGATAAACTGACTGCCACTTTCTTTATTTGAGATAAAGTGACTGCCACTTTTACTTCTTTAGCATTAACTTTTTTATAATTTAATTTTATTCATATTATATTTTCATGTGAAAAAAAAAACATACTGAAAATGATTATGTAGCTCCCTCCACAGATTGAAACTAACATATCATGAATTTAAATAATGAGAACTCATATTGAAAATAAGGTAAGCATGTAAAATGAAAGTGATTTAAACATACTGAAAGTGATTTGAGCATGTAAAATGAAGGGCCCAAAAATCATAATTATACAAAAATATATAAAATTTTGACAAAAAATATGTAAAGAAAAGTTTAAGCATTTAGCGAGAACTGCCAAAATGATTAGAAATGACTAGTCCTTTAAGAAGATTGTTACGAATATTTTAAGAATGTCTCGCCTTGGATCATTTACTGATGAGGAGATCGTGCAGAAGCGAAGTGAGAAAGCACAAATAGTTAGTAAGGACGAAAAATGTGTGCTCCAATAGTGATAAAAGATTCATTGATAGACCTACACTACGTATTATAAAAAGGAATAATTACCAAAACATTCCCTGAAAGTTAGCATAATTCCAGGTTGCACCACTCTTACTTTTGAAATTACAAAAACCTCCACTGAAATTTGCATTTCATAACATCCATGCACAAAAATATCCCCTCGGAGTAAATTTTCAGGGAGGTTTTTTGTGCATGGATGTTATGAAATGTACTCATACAGGAGAGTTCTTTGTAATTTCAAAAGTAAGAAAGGGGATATCTTTGCAATTTCAAAAGTAAGTGAGGCGCAGCCTGTAATTTGGCAAAACTAAGAGGGGAGGTTCTGGTAAATGGCCCATTATAAAAATTATACCAAGAGATACGCAAATAAAAGTTTAACACCTATTTTCAGCACTTATCGTGAACGCATGAGATTGATAAAGCTTAACCACAAAAAATTAGGATAAGGCTATCGGTGCTGATTGCTAGTGAACTCGTCGACTAAACTTTGAATGAAGGTAAAATGTAATTACCAACTTTAAAAGGAAGTTAAATGTAACTTTTCTTAGCTTTTTTGGATATCAAATTGCATTGCATACCTTATGACAGGATCAACATAGCTTGACAAGAATGTGTAGTAACCAAGCATTGAAAAATGCCCAAACCAATTTATGATCACACCAAAGCCAACCTGAAAAAATAATTCTAGATAAGCATCTCACATGAAATATATATATATATATATATATATATATATATAGGGTTATTTACCAGGACTTCTCCTCGAAGTTTGCATAATTACAGTTTGCACCACTCTAACTTTCAAATTTACAAAAACCTCCACACAATGTTTACATTTCATAACATCCATGCACAAAAGTACCCCCTTGGAGTAAATCTTCAGAGGGGGTCTTTTTATGCATGGATGTTATGAAATGTAAACATTGAGGGGGGTAATTGTAATTTCGAAAGTTATAGGGTGCAGGCTGTAATTACGCAAACTTCGAGGAGAGGTCCCGATAAATAAACCTATATATACATACATACAATTAATTTAAAATGTATAGAACTAATATGACGGGAGTTATATAACTATTGATTAATATTTAAATTTGGATGATTTATTAGACAGAAAAGTGTTTTTTTCATCACCATAAAGTCATTACCGCCTTCCGTTGGACAAGTTAAATCTTTGCAGAAATATTGTGTTAGTTGTCAAAGAGAACACTGCACATGTTTTAGGCTAAATATTCTCTAATACACTTATAATATGGTCAAGATTTTTTTTCATAGAATCATATGAAACATTATTAGATATATTTTGTTTCATTTTTTTTAAATTTGGATCATATTTAGATAAATAAGCTCAAATGCACTGTTCGCAGTAAAAAAAACTTTTTTGGGTGTGTGTTTGTGGGGGGGGGGGGGGGGGGGGGGGGTAACAGAGCATATTTGGGCATAAAATAGTCAAAAGAAATCTGCATATTAAGAGAACTTGTACAAAAAATGATCCAAAAGGGCAGCCCGGTGCACAAAGCATTCCCGCGCAGCGAGGGTCCAGGAAAGGGACCTACCACAAGGGTGAAGACTTTGGGATTGGTTATGATACAACATCCCCCCAAAAATGATCCAAATTACAAAAAAAATTTGAACCAAAATATTTCTCATAATACTGCACACAATTCTATGAAAAATAATAAGTAAAAAAGAAAAAGAAGAGTCTAGCATAAAAAGCGAAACATGATTAACGGTCAAAAACCACCATGATCTTTCTCTTTTAATAAATGAGGAACTCACCTGTTTGAATATGGACGGTAAGATCTGAGGATGTTGTATCATAACCAATCCCAAAGTCTTCAACAACGGTCCAAACTGTACCACATCCTAAAATCAAATCAAGTAATTTAATACACATACAACCCAAACCATGGATGACATGAAGACGAAGTTTCTAGAATTCCAAAACCAAATTGAAAGATGAAGTAAAGGGGCATGTTATTTACCTGGAGAAATGGTCGAAGAGCCCCATCGCCAAGTCGCTGATGAAGATTAGCGAAAAATAAAAGAGAAACTTGTAAAAGTTGAATCAAAACAATAAACTATTAGTAGATCATCATAACCTTCCGATGCTTACTAATATTATCACTTCCTAATGAGCTTTTACTTTTTAGCAATACAAAAAAAACTCATAATATCTTTTATTCTAATTTTGTTCTTTCCAAACTTGAAATTGCTGGCCTTTTTTCTTATTAGGGAATTGTGTCTAGGGGTATTCACGAATCGTATCGATTCACATACCACTTCAATCGAATTTGATTCTTTCATGTTTTGCAAGTATTCAGATTCAGATTTGCCTTAAAATCTAGTATTCGAATTCAGAGTAACAAAATAAAAAGGTATGTAAACTAAAGATTTTTCATTAAAAGAAAACAACAATATGAGCAAACTCGAATACCGAGCTTTTTAATATATTTTTTAGGTTGCAAATTTGCATATTTGGACCAAACTCTAATATTAGATTGAACTTAAATCAATAATGTAAATTACATATTATTATTTTTAGCTTAAATACTAAATATTCGTAAATCTTCAGAATAGAGACATAATAATTCGGATTCGGATTCGGATTCGGATTCAACTAAATAATCGAATCTGAATTTGGATACGGATTCAGATTCGAAAGATTAAAATCTGAATCAAATATTGTTGAATTGATTCTCGAAACATCACAAACTATTTGGTTTGTTAATACCCTTAGTTGTTGTTGTCACAACAACATCCAAGGTGGTCTTGAGAGTCACCTTCATCGTCATCAGATTTTTTTAAGGAAAAAGTTAAGTTTAGGTACAATATTATGTTTAATATTGTAATGTTTGTTCTATAAAAGAATTTACATTTATAACTTTGGCAAGAGCCATATTCATGTAACATAAAAACTAGGAGAATTATTCATTGGAAGAAAGCAAAATGTCAAAAAGTATATCTCATTTTGTAAGCAAGTGATTATAGAAGTTTCTGAAGAGATATACACAATAAATTTGAACTTCATCATGAAGGAGACTGGTATTAGTTGAAAATAATTATGATGTTGGTTTTATTATATTTTTGTAGCTATATATATGTATGCCCGGTTTAGGGCAAGGTAGCTTTCGATTAATCCCGTTCGACTTGGTATCAGAGCGAGGGAAATTTCCGCCGATCTCCTGCTCGCGTCGCCTGCTCGACGTCTCCCGATCTCCCGTCTCCCGATCTCCCGTCTCCCGATCTTGCGTCGCCTGCTCGACGTGCCGATCTCCCGTCGCCTGCTCGTGATGCGTTAGCCGACGCTCTCCTCCAGTCGGCCGACTGCTCGACGACCCCGCTCCTCTCTCTTATCCTCCTCCGCCTTCTCTTTCGGCTTGTCGTTTTGTCCTCCATGGGGGCTGCCGGAGACGCCCCTCTTCCATCCTCGGGTGCTCTCTTCGTTTTTCAGATTTAGTCTGCACCCGTCGGATGCTCTCTCATTTCTCTTGAGATCTTCTTTTTTTCTCTATGGGAGATCCTTCCAGCCCAGATCCTTCCACTCTTTTTCCCTCGTCTCAATCCGGTGCTCTTCCCGGATCTTTGGCCCCTCCATCTTTGGCTCTTCCGGTTGATGCTTTGCATCGTTCCTCGGGTGATCCTCCTCGGAGTCATGGCCAGTCTTTGAAGATTACTACAGTCGCCTTGGATGGCACAAATTACCTGGAATGGTCTAGGGCTGCTCAACATGCGATTCGCAGCCACCAGTTGTATGGTCTTATTGATGGTACTATTGTTGAGCCATCACGTTCCGATCCCTCGTGGCGCAAATGGGATGCGGACAATTCGTTGGTCGTCTCGTGGCTGCTTCATTCGATGTCCCCTCAGGTGTATCGAAGCTATATGTTGTTGGACTCCGCATATGATATTTGGACGAGAGCCCGTGATACTTACTCCCAGGCAGGCAGTTCGATGCAGGTATATGAGCTCACTCGCCTTGTTCTGGAATTGCGACAGGGGACTTTGACCGTTGCTGCCTACTACTCTGAGTTTGAGCGTCTTTATCAGGAGTTGGACTTCTTTAGTACCTTTACTGCTGCTTGTACGGTTGATGCGGTGGCACTTCAGAAGGATAAAGACCGTTTCCGTGTTCATGTCTTCCTTCTGGGCCTTAACATGGAGTTTGATGCTGTTCGTCTGCACATTCTCCATCGTGAGCCCCTTCCCTCCCTTCGGGAGGCATTCAGCATGCTCCTCAGTGATGAGAATCGCCGTCGCACTCTTGGTTCTGCTACCGATCACTCTGCGCTGGCAAGTATGACTCGTGGTCCTTCCCCTGTTTGTAGTCATTGCGGGAAGACAGGCCATGTCAAAAGCTCTTGTTTTCGTCTGCACCCGCACCTTGCTCCAAGTGGTCGGGGCTCTGGTACCCGCGGTAGAGGAGGGTACCGTGGTGGTGGTGGTGGTGGTCGTCCCTCTGATAACCGCTCTCAGTCTTCTGCTCACTCTACTGCCGTTCTGGATGATACTTCTGGAGGCCTGTCTACCGCTGAGTTAGAGGCCTTCCGACGCCTGTTGCGCTCTCACACTGACTCTACTCCTGCTTCCTCCCATGCTGCTGTTGCCACTTCAGGTCTGTCCAGTGCTCATGCCGTGTCTTCCACACCCTCCGAGTGGATAATCGACTCAGGTGCGACCGACCACATGACTGGCTCTGCCTCAGGTTTTACCTCCTATACTCCCCTTTCTGGTCGTGATAAGGTTATTGCTGCCAATGGCTCCCTCTCTGCCATTGCCGGTAAAGGGACAGTTTCATGTTCTCCTGACCTATCACTTTCCTCTGTCTTACATGTTCCTTCTTTTCCCAGAAATTTACTCTCTACTAGTCACTTGACTAACTCCTTACACTGTTCTGTGACATTCTTTCCTGATGTTTGTGTTTTTCAGGATCTGGCTACGAGGCGGACACTTGGCAGTGGTAGGAATGTCGGCGACCTGTACTTGCTGAACCAGTCTTCTCCCAGTGCCCTATCTTCCACCAGATCTCCGACTCTTGATGACCTTCGACGATGGCATCAGCGCCTTGGCCACCCTTCTCCTTTATATCTTACTAAATTGTTTCCTGTTTTTCATCATTTACTTCCGTCTTTTTCTTGTGATGCTTGTGAGCAATCTAAACATGTACGGTGTCGTTCTACTCATTTGTCTGTCCCTAGTCTGTATCAATTTGATGTTATTCACTCTGATGTTTGGGGTCCATCCCCTGTTCTCTCTTTATCTAGATGGTTTGTAACGTTTATTGATTGCTACTCTCGCACTACTTGGCTTTATATGCTTAAAAAGAAAAGTGACGTTCTTTCTTGCTTTCAAAATTTTCATAAGATGGTGGTCCAACAATTCGGAGGCACAATACGTGTGTTACGTAGTGATAATGGTGGAGAATATGACGATCGCGGTGTCTTTGGAGCTTATCTTGCGGACCATGGTATAATCCATCAAACTACATGTGTCCACACCTCCACTCAAAATGGGGTGGCCGAACGGAAGAATCGGCAGTTGCTGGAGGTGGCCCGGTGCTTACTTCTTTCTATGCACCTCCCTAAATCCTATTGGGGGGATGCTGTTCTTACCGCCGCACATCTCATTAACCGCCTTCCGTCCCGTACTCTCTCGTTTGCTACGCCTCTCTCTCGCCTAGAACAAAAACACATTGTCCACACCTCTCATCTTCCCCCTCGTATCTTCGGCTCCGTGTGTTTTGTTCATGTCCATACCCCGCATCGTGATAAACTTGATGCGCGGTCCCTTCGATGTGTTTTTGTTGGTTATTCTTCTACCACCAAAGGGTATAGATGTTATCACCCTCCGACACGTCGGTATTATTGTACTGTCGATGTCACCTTTCGTGAGGGGGAGTCGTACTTTGGTCCTCGTCAGGGGGAGATGATTACTACAGGTGCCGAGATGACCGACTCCCCGCTTCCGATTTGTGCTACTCCTCCTTCTGTTCCTGCTCCTCCACCTGATCCCGTTCCGCCACCTGCCCCTGTTCCTTCTACCTCCGCTCCTCCGATCATATATACATACTCCCGTCGTCCCACGACTGTTGAGCATGTGCAGACTGAAGATGTTCCGCCAGTACCGGTGAATGCCTCCAACCCAGATTCTGATGACGACCTCCATATTCCTCTTGCCCGTCTTATAGGTAAGAAGGGTAACACTAAACATCCCATTGCCACCTACATTCGTTATGATCACCTTTCTCAGGCACATCAAGCCTTTGTTTCTTCTCTCTCATCTATTGTTATCCCTAAGACATGGCAGGAGGCTGCTCAGATACCTGAATGGAAAGCGGCAATGGAGGAGGAATTGCGTGCCCTGGACAAGAATAAAACATGGCAGCTGGTGAGCCTTCCTCCAGGGAAGCGAACGGTCGGATCCCGTTGGGTATTCACAGTTAAACAAAACCAAGATGGTGTTGTGGAGCGGTATAAAGCTCGTTTGGTGGCTCAGAGATATACCCAGGCCCAGGGCATTGAATACCAGGAGACCTTTGCTCCTGTTGCTAAGATGAACTCAATTCGCGTTCTTTTTTCTGTTGCTGCAAGTCGTAGATGGGAACTACTTCAGCTAGATGTCAAGAATGCCTTTTTGAATGGTGATCTGGAGGAAGAGGTATACATGGATATTCCACCGGGCTCTGTTATCAAAGGGTCCAAGGGGAAGGTGTGCCGAGTTCTAAAATCTCTGTACGGCTTGAAACAGTCTCCGAGAGCGTGGTTTGGGCGTTTTTACAAGTTCATGCTTCAACTTGGGTACACTCAAAGTCATGCTGACCACACACTCTTTATTAAGAGAAAAGGTGCCCAGGTCTCTATTCTTATTGTGTATGTGGACGATATCATCATTACCGGGGATCACATGGAGGAGATCATTTACTTGAAGGAACAACTGGGCAAGGAATTTGAAGTTAAAGACCTGAGAAAGCTGAAATATTTCTTGGGAATTGAAGTGGCAAGGTCTCAACAAGGGATCTTCATCTCCCAAAGAAAATATACTCTAGATCTTCTTGAAGAGACTGGGATGCTTGGGTGCGCACCCGTGGACACCCCCATTGAGGCTAATCACAAAATTGATGCAGATACTAGTGGAGAAAAGGTGGATGTCTCAAAATACCAACGTTTGGTTGGACAACTCATATACCTGTCCCATACTCGCCCTGACATTACGTATGCTGTGGGGGTCCTAAGTAGGTATATGCATTCTCCTTCCATTCGTCATCAGCAGGCGGCCTTTAGAGTGCTACGGTATCTCAAAAAGGCACCCGGCCGTGGGATCCTTTTCAAGAACGGCCAATCTTTAGAAGTTGAAGTGTTTACAAATGCTGATTGGGCTGGTAGCCAAGATGACAGAAAATCAACTACTGGGTACTGCACTTTTGTGAGAGGCAACCTCGTTTCGTGGAGGAGCAAGAAGCAAAATGTGGTAGCTCGATCAAGTGCAGAGGCAGAGTATAGGGCAATGACACAAGGTGTTTGTGAAGGATTGTGGTTGAGGACTCTCCTTCGGGACATTGGCCTTCAGGGGAACAATCCTATCATGATCTACTGCGACAACAAAGCCGCCATCAGTATTGCGCACAATCCAGTGCAACATGATAGAACCAAACATGTGGAAGTTGATAGACATTTCATCAAGGATCATCTAGACAAAGGGAATATTTGCACTCCTTTTGTGAACTCATCCGATCAGCTTGCGGACGTCTTCACCAAGGGTTTATACAGCGACAACTTCAAGGACAACACAAACAAGTTGGGAATGATCAATATATATTCCCAACTTGAGGGGGAGAGTTGAAAATAATTATGATGTTGGTTTTATTTTATTTTTGTAGCTATATATATGTATGCCCGGTTTAGGGCAAGGTAGCTTTCGATTAATCCCGTTCGACTGTATTCAATGATGCAATATACAAACTGAAATCTTTCAGCCCAAATCCATAATTCTTGGAAAATTTTAAACTTCTATTTTCTAAAGTTTTCGAAGAAACTAGAATAATGTGTTAAGAGTCTAAAATATAATGGAGAATTCTATAATCTTCTAGAGAACTCTAGATTCTTCTAGAAAGTTCCAAATCATTATTGTGTAATGATCTATAGTAGTTTTCATTCTTCAAGAATGTTGTAGAAGGGCCAGAAGTTCTGTAGAATAGCCTAGAACCTAGTAGGTGCTTAAAGAGTTTTGTACATAGACATAAGAAGAGTATAGAAAAGTGAAGAAATATGTAGGTTTGTCTTATATATGGAGAAATCAAGATAATCCAAGTTTGAAGTCAAGCCATGGAGCCATATATTTACTTAGTAGTTTTCTTTACAACTTTAATAGATTAAATAAACCAGTCTAAAATGTAATAGATAAGCATCACTGAACCGAGCCGTTTAAGTCTTATCCTGTCGTTTACTGTTGAATGTGGCGAGCCTTATATGTATTACACCTGCAATTAAATGAAAAAAACAAGAAAGTTATCTTCTTCTTCCTCAGGGCTCTGCTCCCCTTAAGAATTTCGTTCATTTCTAACTTATTTTTCACCAACATCTGGTATCAAAGACAAGGCTCAACCAGTGTGCAAAGCTTCATCATCGGAAGGACAATGGAAACCTCATCTTTGAGTGCAGGAGCCTTCTCTTACTCCCATCACTCGATTCCCATCTTTGAGTGCAGGAGCCTTCTCTTACTCCCATCACTCGATTGCCAACTTTGAGTGCAGGAGCCTTCTCTTACTCCCATCACTCGATTCCCATCTTTGACACTTTTTGCTTCTCGGGGCCTGTGGGAGCTTGTTTCCAATGGACCCAAGACGCCAACTATGTCAAAAGGCAAAGAAAAAGGAGAAATTGCAATTGAGCAGAAAATAACAGAAGAAACAAGAATAAAAGATGCCCACGCCCTGTTGTTAATCCAACAAGGAGTGTCCAAATCTGTCTTCACTAGAATTATGGTGGCAAAAATGCAAAGCAAGTATGGGATACTTTAAAAATTGAATACCAGGTCCTCGAAGGTAATATATCTAAAACTTCAAGTCCTGTGGAAGGACTTTGAAACTCTCTCAATGAAAAACAATGAAAGTGTAGATGAATTTCTGGCTAGAACCGTTACAATTACCAATCAAATACAAAACCTTGGAGACACAATCAAAGACAAGAAAATTGCTCCAAAGGTCCTCAAAAGCCTGCCTTCATCTTTTGATCCCGTTGTAACAGCTATCGAGGAATCAAAGGATCTGTCAACTCTCTCCTTAACAGAGCTAACATGATCACTAGAATTTTATGAAGAATGATTGAGGAGAGCAAATCAATCCTTAGAGCATGAACTGCAATCCAAAATGTACTTAAACAAGCATCAACAAAATGATCAACGAAGGGGAGAACCTCAATACAAACCTCCACCTCACTGAAAAGAACGCAGTGCATCAAAATGGAGACAACCACCTGAAAGTGCACAGTGACTCCCCTGAGTATTCTCTAGAGGGGGGGGGGGGGGGGGTGAATAGAGATTTAAAACATTTCAGTAATAAATGCATAGAAAAATAATCCTAATTACTGGGCATCCAAAATTCCAACCAGAATAAAATAATCACAAAATAATAAAACTAAATAAAAGACAAGCACAGAAAATTCCACAACACAGAAGAGACAAGAACTATAGTGGTTCCCCAAAAATCTTGGTACTCCACTCTTCTACCACCTTGGTAGGAATACACTATCACAGTGCCTGAGTCTTATGATAAGGAGATTTTTAGAACCAGGGACCGAGCCTTTTGTTAAGGAGACTCTTAGAATCAAGCTAGATATTTTGATAAGGAGATCATGAACCAAACCAGATCTTTTAATAATGAGATCTTGAACCAGGCTGAATCCTTTGAAGAGGGATTCTTAGGATTCTTTACTCAATTTACAGAAAGTAGAAAATAGAGTAAGAAGAAGAAGATGAAGATTATTCTTCTGAATTAAATCCTCTTTCAGCAGTCACTGAGGATTGTAGGCACTAAGTGTTCTGGATCCATCTTCAGAGAATGAATCCTTGCTTAGAAGAAGATACAAGGATTATGATAGCCCTGATCCAGTTTTGATCTCTGTATACTTTGTATACTTCTTTCAGAGATGGAGGAAGAAAAGCCTTCTATCGTGTGTGTTGTCAGAGAGAGAGAGCTAGAGGAGAAGAATTAGAATTGATGTGTTAGTTGAAGAGCGAGAGAGGAAATAATCGTCATAATGATATTAAACCAACCCCCTTACTCATATATAGAGTAAGGGATAAAACCAAAAAAGGTAACGAGGACAAAACTACCCTTCAGAGGGTATTTACACAATAATATAATAAAGTCTTGAATTCAACTCTCCCCCTCAAGTCGAACGATAGAGGTCCGTCATTCCGAGTCTGTAGATATCATCTATAAAGACATCGCTCCCTAAGCTCTTTGTGAAGACATCGGCCAACTGATCTCTGGAGCGAACAAAGGGGGTAACTAAATTTCCTTTTTCGATATGATCTTTGATGAAATGGCGGTCAACCTCAACATGCTTAGTTCTGTCATGCTGGACCGGGTTATGAGCAATACTGATAGCAGCCTTGTTGTCACAGAATAGAGAGATAGGAGTGTCATCCTGAAGGTCCAAGTCCCTTAATAAAGTGCGCAGCCATAAGCCTTCGCAGAGTCCTTGAGACAATGACCGATACTCGGCTTCAGCACTAGATCTGGCTACCACATTTTGTTTCTTGCTACGCCATGTGACTAAATTGCCACCAACGAAGGTGCAATAGCCTGCAGTAGACTTTCTGTCATCACAGCTTCCAGCCCAATCCGCATCGGTAAAGACTTCAATCTTCAAATGATTGTTCTTTGAAAACATCAAACCCCGACCCGGAGCCTTCTTTAAGTAACGGAGGACACGATATGCGGCATCCTGATGTCTGATCCTGGGAGCATGCATATATCTGCTCAGGATCCCAACAGCATATGTGATGTCAGGGCGAGTGTGTGAGAGGTATAACAACCTTCCTACCTATCTCTGGTAACTTGCAGCATCCGTGCGATCTCCGTCAGTATCTTCATCGATCTTATGGTTCTCCTCCATAGGTGTGTTAGCAGGAGCACACCCAAGCATCCCGGTCTCAGTTAACAAATCGAGCACATACTTGCGTTGCGAGATGAAGATTCCCTGATTGGAGCGAGTCACTTCAATTCCCAGGAAGTAGCGGAGCCTTCCCAGGTCCTTTACTTCAAACTCTGCAGATAGGAGGACTTTCAGCTTCGAGATTTCATCTGAGTCATCTCCAGTGATCACGATGTCGTCCACATAAATAATAAGAACAACAATCTTCCCCTCATTTTTTCTGATGAATAGAGTATGATCAGAATATCCCTGTTGGTATCCAAACTTGACCATAGCCTTGTGGAACCTGCCAAACCAAGCCCTGGGGGACTGTTTCAACCCGTAGAGGGATTTCCTTAGGCGACATACAAGGCTTTCTTGCCCCTTCTTCACAAATCCTGGGGGAAAGGTCATGTAAACTTCTTCATCGAGGTCACCATGCAGGAAGACATTTTTAACGTCCAGTTGATGAAGATCCCAGCCCAAGCATGCCGCACAAGATAGAATAACACGAACAGTGTCCATCTTAGCAACAGGAGCAAAGGTCTCCTGGTAGTCGACTCCCTGAGTCTGAGTGTAACCGCGAGCCACCAAACGGGCTACCGCTCAACTTTGCCATCCTGATTTTGCTTGACAGAGAACACCCATCTAGAACCAATGGCTTTCTTTTCAGGAGGAAGAGGGGTGACGTCCCATGTGTGATTTTTTTCCAAGGCTGCCATTTCCTCCTTCATTGCATGAGCCCATGCCTGAGTGCCAAGAGCCTCCTGCCATGTCTTAGGGATAGTGATCATGGACAAGGAGGATATAAAAACCTGATGAAGCTGGGAAAGATGACCATAAGCAACATGATTTGAGATAGGGTGATTAGTACACACAGTTTTACCTCTTAGAGCAGCAAGGGGAACATGCAGATCAGAATCTGAATCTGAGTCCAAAGACGGCACCGGCAGCGACGGAATCACGGAGGACTGTTCACCTGTTTGCCGACGACGATATATATGAGGAAGAGGAGAGATGAGGGGCAGATTGTGGTATGTATGGGAAAATGACGTAGGTGAAGGAGGTGTAGGAGGAGCTGGAGGAGTGGCAAGAATAGGTGAAGGGGTTGTAGGAGGAGTGGCAGGAATAGGAGGAATCAGAGGGAGAGGCACCAAGTCAATAAGCTCATTAATAAGCTCATTCTCCCCCTGACGAACAGTGTGAGGCGAATCGACATAGTAAGATTCCTCCTCACGAAATGTCACGTCCATGGTACAGAAGACACGTCTGGTAAGAGGGTGGTAGCACCGGTGCCCCTTAGTGGTGGCAGAGTAACCAATGAAGACACATCGTAGAGCCCGAGGATCAAGCTTGTCACGCTGAGGCTGATGAACGTGAACAAAACAAACACACCCAAACACGCGGGGTGGAAGGTGAGCAGTATGAACAACGGAAGTCGCAGAGAGACGGGTTAGAGGAGTAGAAAAATCGAGAACCCGGGAGGGAAGACGATTGATAAGATGAGTGGCAGTGAGGATAGCATCACCCCAATATGATTTTGGGAGATGCATGGTATGGAGAAGACACCGGGCGACATCCAGGAGATGCCGTTTTTTCCGTTCAGCGACACCATTTTGGGTAGAGGTGTAGACACAAGTAGTTTGGTGAATGATTCCTTGACTCGTGAGGTACGTTCCAAACGCTCCACGATCATCGTATTCCCCACGCCGTGCGAGAAAAGCAATCTATAAAAGTAACAAACCAACGATAACCATTTAAAGAAACCACAGGGGAAGGTCCCCAAACATCAGAGTGTATAATAGCAAAAGGGGTAGTACTAGGAGAAGAAACATTGGAAAAAGAGTGTCGAACATGTTTGGACATATCACAAACATCACATTTTAAAGTTTTAACAAGATGCGATAAAGTAGGAAACATTTTTGAAAGATAAACAGGAGAGGGATGCCCGAGACGCAAGTGCCAGCGTCGAGCATCAGCAGCAGTAGCAGCAGAAGATGAGAGAGCAAGGGACGGTCGGGAAGCATCCAGATAGTACAAGCTACCGCGATTCCTACCACTGCCAATGATCCGCTTCATACCGAGTTCCTGGAAAACACACAAATCAGGAAAAAAGTTACAGAGCAATTAAGAGACCGAGTAAGATTGCTAATAGACAGAAGATTGCGAGGAAAAGACGGTATATGTAAGACAGACGGAAGAGATAAAGAGGAGGAACATGAAATGGTTCCCTTCCCAGCAATGGGAGACAAAGTGTCATTCGCAGAAATGACCTTGTCTTTACCTGACAGAGGTGTGTAAGAGGAAAAACCTGAGGAGGAGCCGGTCATGTGATCGGTGGCTCCGGAGTCAATAATCCATTCAGACAGAGGAGTAGCAGCGGCATTGGCACTATGCATGGTAGCAGTGGCAAAAGAGGTAGAGATAGCACTCTGTGAAGCATCAGACTGTGAATGCAGAAGACGGCGGAGAGCATCCAATTCCGATGTGGTGAAATGTCCGGGTGACTGACCCTGATGGTCGTCCAACACCTCAGTAGAGAAAGCAGCATCGTGAGAACGAGAACCAGTCTGACGATATCCCCCTCGTCCTGAACCACGACCACGGCCAGGGCCACGACCATGGCTGTATCCAGGTGGAATGAGATGAGGATGAAGTTTGAAGCAACCGTCCCGAGTGTGTCCCCTACGAACACAGTGATCACAGATCGGAACTCCACTAGGATTGTTGGAGCTTCCACGGCCCACACTGGTCAAGGAAGAACGATCTGGAGAAGGTGTTGTGATGAGGGATCTTCGACGGTCTTCGTCGCCAAGAACCATGCTGAACGCCTCCCGAAGAGACGGAAGGGGAGAGCGGTGAAGAATATTTGTGCGAACCATGTCCAAGTCCATGCTCAACCCCATCAGAAACACGTGTAGGCGAAATCGTTCGTCTCGTTTCTGCAGCTGAAATGCATCGACAGTGCAGGCAGGGGTAAACTGATCAAAGTAATCCAATTCCTGAGCGATGCGTTCGAACTCAGAGAAGTAGGAGGATACCGTCATGGTTCCCTGACGAAGCTCCAGCATACGCCGTGTCAGCTCGTACGTCTGAGTCGAACTGCCAATCTGTGAGTACGTCTCTCACGCTCGAGTCCAGATCTCGTAGGCAGAGTCCATCAACATATAACTCCTGTACACCTTCGGGGACATAGAGTGAAGGAGCCAGGATACAACCAGGGAATTTTCTGAGTCCCATCGAGGCCAGGTAGGTTCAGCCAAAGGAGGAGCCACCTTCGTCCCATCAATGTATCCATACAACTGATGACTCCGAATGACATGCTGAGCAGCACGAGACCATTCCAAATAATTGGTCTCATCCAAGGGAACCGTGGTGATCTTTAGAGACCCAGAATGTCCAGGAGGGCGTTGAGGGTCGCTCATCCGGGGGGTTACCACACTTGGTGAAGGGGAGTCACTGGCGGCAGACGAATCATCCATGAGGAACAAAACAGTGGCAAATGAAGGAGATCAGATATGTCGAAGATCTATGAAACAGAACAATCCAGCAGGCATAATGCAGCAAATCAGCGGGAAATCAGCGCAAGACAGCAGCAGACATGTCGCAGATCTGTGAAGAACATCGGCACAAGCGGCGCACAGGCCAGGCTGAAAGCACGACACAAACAGCGCACAAACAACGCACAAACAGGCAGATCTGGGAGAAGAAAACGCCCAAACAGCGCACAGGCCAGGTTGAAACAAAACAAAGCTGCACGGCGCCTTGGATTTGCGGCAAATCAGAGAAGAAACAGCGGTAATAGAGGACGACGCGAGCAGGGCAGTGGAAATCAGCGGCAAAAAAGAACGACGGGAGCGTCCCTAGCGACCAGCATCATGGGCGGCGGCTAGGACACGCATGGACGGGAGCGGAAACAACCACGGGGGACTCTCAAAATGAAGGAGAAGGCATGAGGGAGAGGAAGCGGCGGGAACGGGCGAAGCGGAGGCGGCGTCGATCGAATGGGCGCAGACGCAGTGCGGCTAGGGCACGATGTTTCCTCTGATACCAAGTTGAAGAGCGAGAGAGGAAATAATCGTCATAATGATATTAAACCAACCCCCTTACTCATATATAGAGTAAGAGATAAAACCAAAAAAGGTAACGAGGACAAAACTACCTGTCACGACCCGTCTCGACAAGAGTCAGAGCGCGCTTCGGGCGGGCCGTGATGCCATAGGCATGGGCGGAAGGAAAACCATGCCTGCTAAGGCGGAGATAGAAATACTATAAATAGTTTTAAAAGATTTACTTTTGATTAAAACAGGTTATTTTATTGCGGAAGCTTTAAAATATGCTAGTTGAAACAGGTGCACATGCAATTAGTAAAAGCTCAAGATACAAGTTTTGAAACAGATTTTTGTGCAGTGTTCATCGCAGATAAATGAGCATGCAAAACATGATAAATTCTAGTACATAAAATATTTAGCCTAGCAGTTGTCCATGAAACAAGAGAAAATGACTGATCGTAATTATTACATAGCCTAAATATCTGACAGTAAAAGAAATGAAACATAAATACAAAACCTGAAACTTGACGCAGATCGGCCTCAGCGAGCAGACGGCGCATGCGCAAACACTAAGGCAAATCCAAAACAAGAAGAAAAAGCCTCAGAACATTGATATAAATAGGAGTAAAGCTAAATAAAAATACGAGCAGGAGAAACAACATATTGAGTACCACTTTTCATGAAGCTGAGCTAACAAAACAGGCAAGCAAGTGAGACAAGCAGAAATATCTAGAGTTATAGACTACTCCGAAGTATAGCATACATAGATGATCAAGTAATAACTTAAGTTGTAACAAGTGAAAGTGTGAGTATTTTTGGTTGACGCACATGATTCGTGATTCAGACAGATTCAGATTCAGATGCAAGTCTTATCGGAAATTCAGGATTTCTACCCGTAGCCTCTAAGGGGCGGCTCTTTCGAACCCTCACCCTTGAGCCAGGGAGTTCATGCTTGCTATGACCGGTCCTTTGTTCCCGTTAGGGATTCAAGAGGGAACCCAAGTCGAGGAGTTGCATCGATTAAACACCACCTTTCATTGTTTACTCAAGTTATTAATGAAGTAATTCATGATTGAGTGATTCAAACATATCAAGACATGTAACCAAATTTTGATTCGGATATACGATAGTATATTTTACAAACGTGAAACGGGAGGAATCAAGTTATAGAACGTTATTTAACCAAGTCTTGGAACCAGACAGGAATAAGAAACAAGATTCGATGACACCGAAAACTAGGAAGTGAGTTTTGAACTTTGCGTGTTCGAGATAATAAGATTCCAATAACAGTTGAAATTAATTATGATGGTTTTTTCATGTTTTTTTATTTTCGCTATATATATGTATGCCCGGTTTAGGGCAAACTGATGATTCGATCATCCGGTTCCACTTGGTATCAGAGGCGAGGAAATCTTCCGCCGCTCGCCTGCTCGCGTCCCTGCGCCGCTCGACTCGCGTCCCTGCTCGCGTCCTCGCCTGCTCAGCGCGCTCGACTGCTCGCCCCTCTCGCCGCTTGCAAGCCCCGCCTCCTCTCGCCGATCTCGCCAATCTCCCGTCCCTGGATGCGTTAGCCGACGCTTTCTCCAGTCGGCCGACGCGTCTTCTCCTGCTCCGCCGTCTCCTTCGGCTTGCGTTTTGTCCTCCATGGGGGCTGCCGGAGACGCCCCTCCTCCATCCTCGGGTGCTCTCTTCGTTTTTCAGATTTAGTTTGCACCCGGTGGATGTTCTCTCTTTCCTCTTGAGATCTTCAGTTTTCTTTCTCTATGGGAGATCATTCCAGCCCAGATCCGTCCACACATTCTCCCTCGTCTCAATCCGGTGCTCTTCCCGGATCTTCGGCCCCTCCATCTTCGGCTCTTCCGGTTGATGCTTTGCATCGTTCCTCGGGTGATCCTCGGAGTCATGGCCAGTCTTTGAAGATTACTACAGTCGCCTTGGATGGCACAAATTACCTGGAATGGTCTAGGGCGGCTCAACATGCGATTCGCAGCCACCAGTTGTATGGTCTTATTGATGGTACTATTGTTGAGCCATCACGTTCCGATCCCTCATGGCGCAAATGGGATGCGGACAACTCTTTGGTCGTCTCGTGGTTGCTTCATTCGATGTCCCCTCAGGTGTATCGCAGCTATATGCTGTTGGACTCCGCATATGATATTTGGACGAGAGCCCGTGATACTTACTCCCAGGCAAGCAGTTCGATGCAGGTATATGAGCTCACTCGCCGTGTTCTGGAATTGCGACAGGGGACTTTGACCGTTGCCGCCTACTACTCTGAGTTTGAGCGTCTTTATCAGGAGTTGGACTTCTTCAGTACCTTTACTGCTGCTTGTACGGTTGATGCGGTGGCCCTTCAGAAGGATAAAGACCGTTTCCGTGTTCATGTCTTCCTTATGGGCCTTAGCATGGAGTTTGATGCTGTTCGTCTGCACATCCTCCATCGTGAGCCCCTTCCCTCCCTTCGGGAGGCATTCAGCATGCTCCTCAGCGATGAGAATCGCCGTCGCACTCTTGGTTCTGCTACCGATCACTCTGCGCTGGCAAGTATGACTCGTGGTCCTTCTCCTGTTTGTAGTCATTGCGGGAAGACATGCCATGTCAAAAGCTCTTGTTTTCGTTTGCACCCGCACCTTGCTCCAAGTTGTCGGGGCTCTAGTACCCGTGGTAGAGGAGGGTACCGTGGTGGTGGTGGTCGCCCTTCTGATGGCCGCTCTCAGTCTTCTGCTCACTCTACTGCCGTTCTGGATGATACTTCTGGAGGCCTGTCTACCGCTGAGTTAGAGGCCTTCCGTCGCCTGTTGCGCTCTCACACTGACTCTACTCCTGCTTCCTCCCATGCTGCTGTTGCCACTTCAGGTCTGTCCAGTGCTCATGCCGTGTCTTCCACACCCTCCGAATGGATAATCGACTCAGGTGCGACCGACCACATGACTGGCTCTGCCTCAGGTTTTACCTCCTATACTTCCCTTTCTGGTCGTGATAAGGTTATTGCTGCCAATGGCTCCCTCTCTGCCATTGCCGGTAAAGGGACAGTTTCATGTTCCCCTGACCTATCACTTTCCTCTGTCTTACATGTTCCTTCTTTTCCCAGAAATTTACTCTCTATTAGTCACTTGACTAACTCCTTACACTGTTCTGTGACATTCTTCCCTGATGTTTGTGTTTTTCAGGATCTGGCTACGAGGCGGACACTTGGCAGTGGTAGTAATGTCGGCGGCCTGTACTTGCTGAACCAGTCTTCTCCCAGTGCCCTATCTTCCACCAGATCTCCGACCCTTGATGACCTTCGGATGGCATCAGCGCCTTGGCCACCCTTCTCCTTTATATCTTACTAAATTGTTTCCTGCTTTTTCTCATTTACTTCCGTCTTTTTCTTGTGATGCTTGTGAGCAATCTAAACATGTACGGTGTCGTTCTACTCATTTGTCTGTCCCTAGTCTGTATCCATTTGATGTTATTCACTCTGATGTTTGGGGTCCATCCCCTGTTCTCTCTTTATCTGGATTTAGATGGTTTGTGACGTTTATTGATTGCTACTCTCGCACTACTTGGCTTTATATGCTTAAAAAGAAAAGTGATGTTCTTTCTTGCTTTCAAAATTTTCATAAGATGGTGGTCCAACAATTCGGAGGCACAATACGTGTGTTACGTAGTGATAATGGTGGGGAATATGACGATCGCGGTGTCTTTGGGGCTTATCTTGCGGACAATGGTATACTTCATCAAACTACATGTGTCCACACCTCCACTCAAAATGGGGTGGCCGAACGGAAGAATCGGCAGTTGCTGGAGGTGGCCCGGTGCTTACTTCTGTCTATGTACCTCCCTAAATCCTATTGGGGGGATGCTGTTCTTACCGCCGCACATCTCATTAACCGCCTTCCGTCCCGTGCTCTCTCGTTTGCTACGCCTCTCTCTCGCCTAGAACAAAAACACATTGTCCACACCTCTCACCTTCCCCCTCGTATCTTCGGCTCCGTGTGTTTTGTTCATGTCCATACCCCGCATCGTGATAAACTTGATGCGCGGTCCCTTCGCTGTGTTTTTGTTGGGTATTCCTCTACCACCAAGGGGTATAGATGTTATCACCCTCCGACACGTCGGTATTATTATACCGTCGATGTCACTTTTCGTGAGGGGGAGTCGTACTTTGGTCCTCGTCAGGGGGAGATGATTAGTACAGGTGCCGAGATGACCGACTCCCCGCTTCCGATTTGTGCTCCTCATCCTTCTGTTCCTGCTCCTCCACCTGATCCTACTCCGCCACCTGCTCCTGTTCCTTCCACCTCCGCTCCTCCGATCATATATACATACTCCCGTCGTCCCACGACTGTTGAGCATGTGCAGACTGAAGATGTCCCGCCAGTACCGGTGAATGCCTCCAACCCAGATTCTGATGACGATCTCCATATTCCTCTTGCTCGCCTTATAGGTAAGAAGGGTAGCACTAAACATCCCATTGCCAACTACATTCGTTATGACCACCTTTCTCAGGCACATCAAGCCTTTGTTTCTTCTCTCTCATCTATTGTTATTCCTAAGACATGGCATGAGGCTGCTCAGATACCTGAATGGAAAGCGGCAATGGAGGAGGAATTGCGTGCCCTGGACAAGAATAAAACATGGCAGCTGGTGAGCCTTCCTCCAGGGAAGCGAACGGTCGGATCCCGTTGGGTGTTCACAGTTAAACAAAACCAAGATGGTGTTGTGGAGCGGTATAAAGCTCGTCTGGTGGCTCAGGGATATACCCAGGCCCAGGGCATTGACTACCAGGAGACCTTTGCTCCTGTTGCTAAGATGAATTCGATCCGTGTCCTTTTTTCTATTGCTGCAAGTCGTAGATGGGAACTACTTCAGCTAGATGTCAAGAATGCTTTTTTGAATGGTGATCTGGAGGAGGAGGTATACATGGATACTCCACCGGGCTCTGTTATCAAAGGGTCCAAGGGGAAGGTGTGCCGAGTTCTAAAATCTCTGTACGGCTTGAAACAGTCTCCGAGAGCGTGGTTTGGGCGTTTTTACAAGTTCATGCTTCAACTTGGGTACACTCAAAGTCATGCTGATCACACGCTCTTTATTAAGAGAAAAGATGCCCTGGTCTCTATTCTGATTGTGTATGTGGACGACATCATCATTATCGGGGATCACATGGAGGAGATCATTTACTTGAAGGAACAACTGGGCAAGGAATTTGAAGTTAAAGACCTGGGAAAGCTGAAATATTTCTTGGGAATTGAAGTGGCAAGGTCTCAACAAGGGATCTTCATCTCCCAAAGGAAGTATACTCTAGATCTTCTTGAAGAGACTGGGATGCTTGGGTGCGCACCCGTGGACACCCCCATTGAGGCTAATCACAAAATTGATGCAGATACTAGTGGAGAAAAGGTAGATATCTCAAAATACCAACGTTTGGTTGGACGACTCATATACCTGTCCCATACTCGCCCTGACATTACGTATGCTGTGGGGGTCCTCAGTAGGTATATGCATTCTCCTTCCATTCGTCATCAGCAGGCGGCCTTTAGAGTGCTACGGTATCTCAAAAAGGCACCCGGCCGTAGGATCCTTTTCAAGAACGGCAAATCTTTAGAAGTTGAAGTGTTTACCGATGCTGATTGGGCTGGTAGCCAAGATGACAGAAAATCAACTACTGGGTACTGCACTTTTGTGGGAGGCAACCTCGTTTCGTGGAGGAGCAAGAAGCAAAATGTGGTAGCTCGATCAAGTGCAGAGGCAGAGTATAAGGCGATGGCACAAGGTGTTTGTGAAGGATTGTGGTTGAGGACTCTCCTTCGGGACATTGACCTTCAGGGGAACAATCCTATCATGATCTACTGCGACAACAAAGCCGCCATCAGTATTGCGCACAATCCAGTGGAACATGATAGAACCAAACATGTGGAAGTTGATAGACATTTCATCAAGGATCATTTAGACAAAGGGAATATCTGCACTCCTTTTGTGAACTCATCCGATCAGCTTGCGGACGTCTTCACCAAGGGTTTATACAGCGACAACTTCAAGGACAACACAAACAAGTTGGGAATGATCAATATATATTCCCAACTTGAGGGGGAGAGTTGAAATTAATTATGATGGTTTTTTCATGTTTTTTTATTTTCGCTATATATATGTATGCCCGGTTTAGGGCAAACTGATGATTCGATCATCCGGTTCCACTATAACAAGAAGATTCTTCAAGTAAAAAGAAGCGCAGGAGCAAGTTTGACATGCATCGATTCTGGGATAACAAGTACTCATTTACATTAAGCCACTTTATGACACGATTAACTTCCAAATAAGGAGTGTAGGATACAAGCATGATAGAGAGACATCGATCATATATTTGCTAGTCATAAACCATTACTATTGTTATCATGGTGCTTAATACTCATGTTCAACAATCTATCATTTCTCGAATTATTCATCAAATAAGAAATTTATTCATCTAGGTCTATCCAAATAAAATCATTCATGTTTACAGATTCGTATCATCTCAAATGCGAAAAACCTCAAACTACTAACAAGTCATTTCAACGTCCGAGATCTACGCTTATATGATGAAACAAGCATTCAAAAGTGAAGTCATAAATTCATAAGAGCAGACAAGGTAATCTACGATCAATGTTTGCAAGAGAGGATGATCTCTACTTGCCTTAAATGAGGCTAAAGCTGACGGCGGCGGCGAAGCGGCGCAAGCAAAAGTCAGAAATCATATTTTGAGCCTGATTAAACACAACGAAAACGAAGCTGCATAATTTACTACGCTAAACTTAAGCATTCTATGACACGGAAATTAAACAAAGAGGGATTAGCAGATTTACCTCCCTCAAAGGAGAGGGGAGAAGAAATTCCACGCGGAGACAGAGACTTGGCGACGCTTAGGTTGCAGAAACCCTAATTCGGAGAGGGCTTTGTGTGTTCCCGTCAATTGGGGCGACGAACGGCACCGGAGCAAGAAAACCTAAGGATTTGGCGATTTGGAAATGCACCAAAAATCTGAAGTGCAAAAAGGGGTACGAATAAATCATTAGAGTTTACCAAAATTCTGAAATCAAGGGTGGAGGAGGAAGGTTCTTACCCAAGGAAGACAAGATCGGGCTCAAGGAGCCGAATCCGAGTCCAAAATCTGAGCGGAGGAGGGTTCGAGCAAAGCCCTAGGCGAGATCGAAATCCAAGGAGGAGAGGGGATTAGGGCTGCCGACATCTGAGGAGAAAAGAGACTGCCGACCCTTGTTGCTTAAAGAAGAAGAGCTATTGTCGGCCCTAGCCGAAGGAAGAGGCAGAGGGGGAGGGAGCTGCTGCGGCTTGGAGAGGAGCAGGAGGAGGCGCTAGAGGCGGCGGCCACGGCTGGAGGGGGAGGCGTCGGCGAGCAGGGAGGCGGAAGCAGCGGCAGACGGAGCTGCGCGCACGAGACGGGAGCGGGAGCGGGAGCGGGACGGGAGCGGGAGACGGGAGAGCGAACCCTAGCCGAAAGGCTTGCGGGATTAAATCGCTGGGGGGGCTTGCGGTTCACGGGATTTAAACAGGGGAGGGGGTTGCTCGGGAAATAATAGAGGAGGGGATTGGGGTGCGGATAGCATCTTTAAAATCTATTTCATAAATTTTTTTTGGGGTTGTTACACTACCCTTCAGAGGGTATTTACACAATAATATAATAAAGACTTGAATTCAACTGTGTTCACATACTTTTTGAATTCTGTACGTATTATTCTTCTGTAGAATGGAGATGAATGACTTTCCTTTTCTGATCCTTCTCCAGTTGGAATGTCTAAGAAGAATTATTGTTCTCTTTCTATTTGTGTTGACAACACGTCAATATCCTTTTGTATAACTTCCAATTTCATCATTATTGAATCTCTGGAATTATTATTTCTTTTCTTGTACATGTGCGACCCATTATAATTCAAATATCTTCCATATATATCTTCTGAATAAGCATCAAAATCTATTCCAGGAAGTTTTCCAAATCTGTGACTGTATTCGTCGCTGCGTCGAATAACTTTTGACTTCTTATCGACGCACCTCTGAATACCATTAGAAATAGCTTTGAAATTTTCCTCAGCTTTGAATTGAACTTTGTTGTCGATGTTGCGTCGATTTCTTATCGACGTATCCGTCGAGATGAAGAACGTAGACTTCAAACTCTGCCTTCTGCGTCGAATACAATTCGATGTTGCGTCGACTTCATCTTGAAAGAATGTATGGATCTACTTCTACCTTCTGCGTCGATATCTAATCGATGTTGTGTCGACTACCAATGAAATGAAGCGTCGACTTGACTTTTGAAGTTGCACTGATATCTAGTCGGAGTAACGTTGACTTTCAGTCAACGTTGCGTCGACTAGAAGTCGACACATAATTACTCTGGATAATTTTCTCCATGAATTCAGTTTGCCTTTCTCATGACTTTGACTCAACTGACTTCCTAAGACTTATATGACCAAATTACCCTTACTATACATGGGTAATAATCTTAGGGAGTAAAATCACCTATAGTTAATTTGTTAAGTTAAATCAAAATGAGTTTTTCCCAAAAATCTCCATCTTTTATCGTAACAAATTTTACAAATTGTTTAAAGTGATTTAACAGAATAAAGTCATAATACAAAAATGTACATCATTTATGAATAAGGAGAAAGAAGAAACCATGAGCAGACAAATGAAAACTTGTATCTTCAAGATAGAATTTTAAACTTCGCCCTTTACAAATTCCGCATCAGCATTCAGCCTTTGTTTCTTTGTTCTTTTATCAACTGACTGTGATATTACCCTGAGAGACAACTTCTTATTTCTGTAAAAATTCTTTCAAATCTTTGAGAAGAAATGACTTGCTTTTCTCTTTCTGAATATCTAATATAGATAGCCCTTTTTTGCAATTTTAGAGGTGACTCTTCTTCATCATCTTCAAGTTCAGTGACTTCATTAGGAGCTTGATTAGCATCTTCCTCCCCATAAATATGTGCACCCTGTTCAGCATATTCAATCTTAATCTCCCCCTGAATATATGCACCTTGTCCAGCATGTTCAATCTCAATCTCCCTATGTTTATCAACCTGATCCACCCGATCCTCCTTCTGTTTCTCCCCTTCTTAACCTCATCAACATGGGAGGTTAAGAATGACCTAGTCACAGAGGAGGTTTAGCAACTTCAATTAAAAGTCGATGCAACTTCGAATAGAAGTAGAAATAACTCAGACTGGCAGTCGACGCTTCATTTGATTGATAGTCGACGCAACGTCGACTAGATATCGACGCAGAAGGCAGAAGTCGATGCATACATTCGTTCAAGATGAAGTCGACGCAACATCGATTAGTATTCGACACAGAAGCCAGATGTTGAAGTCCACAGATACGTCGATAAGGAATCGACGCAATGTCGATAACAGAGTTTAATTCAAAGCTGAGATTTTCTGAAGCAGATCTCGACGTAGCTTCTGATGGAATTCAAAGGTGCGTCGATATGAAGTCAGAAGTTCCTTCGACGCAACGTCGAATACAGTCCAAGAATGAATACTTCTTGGAATTGATTTTGAAAATTATAACAGACCGTATATATATGGAAATTATTTGAATTGTAAAGGGTCGCAACAGGATATAAAAAGAAAGAAAGGTATTAGAGATCCAGAGGTGATGAAATTGGAAGATCTATAAAAGGATATTGACGGGCTGTCAACATACATAGATGGAAAGCCACAATTCCCATTCTATACATTCCAATTGGAGAATCGATTAGAAGGTAAAGAGATTTGATTCTAAATCGACAGGAAATTATATATACAAAATTCAAAAAAGGAAGATCCTTCCGCTCTCAGTCTCTAGACTTTCTTCTTCTCCATCTCTGTCTCTCTGAAACAGCAGAGCTTCTTCTTCTTCTCCTACCGCTCTCTGAAAGAATCTGATTTGATCAATAGTAGTGAAGAAAAATAATTCTTGACCTTCTGCTTATCAAGGATTCATCAGATCTAAAGAAGAGATAATCCACTTAGTGCTCAAAGATCTTTAGTGCTGCTGAAAGAGGATCTTGATCAAAAAAATTCTCTACCTCTTATAATTCTTCTAATTTTCTTTTTGATATTCTTTATCATTCCATTATATTGTAAAAGAGTTTTAAGAATCCCTTTTCAAAAGATTCAGAATTGATTTTAAAAGTCTCTTTATCAAAAGATTCAGTGTTTCTAAGAGTCTCCTTATCAAAAGACTCAGTGGTTCTAAGAGTCTATTTATCAAAAGACTCAGTGGTTCTAAGATTCTCCTTATCAAAAGACTCAGCATTGAGATAGTGGATTCCTACCAAGGGGGTAGAAGAGTGGAGTACCCATAGTTTTGGGGAACCACTATATGTTCTTGTGTCTTCTGTGTTTGTGCAATTTCTGTGATTGTCTCTTGTTTATTTTTATTCTGTGATGGCTTTAATTCTGGTTGGAATCTTGGATGCGTAGGAGTTAGAATTAATTTTCTGTGCATTTTTTATTAAAAGTTTTTAAAATCAGTATTCCCCCGTAGAGAATTCTCAGGGGAGCAACTGTGCACTTTCAAAATTAGATAAGAAGAATGAGAAATGTGTGTTTATTGGATACAACGAGAAGTCGAAGGCATATCGACTGTATCACCCTGCAAACAACAAATTAATTATAAACTGCAATGTTGAATTCAATGAAGAAGAAGCTTGGCCATGGAAGTCAGAAAAGTTGTATAACTCTCATTCACCCCACTCATCTACGGGAGTTGAGCTTGAATCAAGCACCATCCAAGCCACGGAGAATGAAGGTGAAGATTCCTCCCAGGCACAACCATCATCTACTGATTCAGATTGCAGCTCAGAATCCTCATCATCAAGAAAAACACACAGTTTGAAAGAGATTTATGAAGAAACAAAAATTGCTTTATATTGTGAAAATCTCACAACCTTTGAAGAGGCCAACAAGCATGAAGAGTGAGAAACAATGAGTGAAGGGCTTAAAATTATAGACAAAAACAATACTTGGGAACTAATTAAAAACCAGCTCACAAATCCACAGTTGGGCTCAAGTGGATATTCAAAATCAAGTATGATGATGAAGATAATGTATCCAAGCACAAAGCACGGTTAGTAGCCAAGGGGTATACCCAAAAATTATGCTACGATTTTAATGAAACCTTTGCTCCAATAGCACGGTCACAAATCCACAGTTGGGCTCAAGTGGATATTCAAAATCAAGTATGATGATGAAGATAATGTATCCAAGCACAAAGCACGGTTAGTAGCCAAGGGGTATACCCAAAAATTAGGCTACGATTTTAATGAAACCTTTGCTCCAATAGCCTGTCTGGATACAGTGCGGCTTATTTTAGCATTTACAGCTCAAAACAACTTGCCTTTATACCATCTCGATGTTAAGTATGCCTTTCTCAACGACACAATCGATGAAGAGATCTATATAGATCAGCTTCCAGGCTTTGAGAAGAAGGGAGAAGAAAGGAAGAAAGTGTATAGATTAAGGAAGGCATTATATGGGCTAAAACAAGCCCTCGAGCTTGGAACTCGAATATTGATCATTTTTTCTTAGAGCTTGGAATGGTCAGAAGTATCAATGATCCTTCCCTCTATATCAAGAGACTTACAGAGCAATTTCTGGTGGTATGCCTTTATGTTGATGACATGATTGTCTCAGGAAATTCTCCCTCCATGATAAGAGAATTCGAAGGACTAATGCAAGAAAAATATGAAATGACTGGCCTTGGCCAACTCAAGTTCTTCCTTAGATTCCAAATAATCCAAAGTCCTGCAGGAATCTTCTTTTCACAGCAAAAATATGCCAATGACATTCTAAAGAAATTTCATATGGAAAATTGCAATGCTACTCAAATACCTATGTCAACAAACGAGAAGTTAGCAAGGAATGATGAAGAAGAAAAAGCAAGTGAGGAAGGAATTAGGATCCTTGATTGATTCTCTAATTTATCTGACCAATTCTCGGCCCGATATGGAATTCGTTGTGAATGTCGTTGCAAGATTCATGCACAACCCCAAGAAATCCCATCTTGATGCTGGAAAACGTATCCTTCGCTACCTAAAAGGTACGATGAATTGGGGGATTTTATATAGAAGAAGCAAAGAGGCAAAATTAAATGGGTTCTCAGATTCTGATTAGGCTTCCTGCATTGATGACTGGAGAAGTACCAGCGGTCATGTGTTCCTACTTGCAGTCAATCCCATTACTTGGGATTCAAGGAAGCAGAGCATGGTGGAACTATCAACCAATGAGGCCGAGTAAATGGCCTCAAGCAATGCCAGCTGCGAAGGCATTTGGCTCCGTAGAATCTTCATCGAACTGCAAGGCAAAGAAGAAAAGGGCTTTATGGAGATACTTTGTTACAACACCTCTACAATCCACCTCGCCAAAAATCCAATCATTCAAAGGAAGAACAAGCATATCAACCTTCGCTTCCACTTCATAAGAGACCAAATCGAAAGGGGGATTATTCAGGCCACCTACTACAAAAGCGAAGATCAAGCTTCCGATCTCATGACTAAGACACTGGTCCGGGAAAAACTCGCCAATCTATGGGCTTCTCTAGGGTTAAGGGGGGATCAAAGATTAAATAAACCAGTCTAAAATGTAATAGATAGGCATCATTGAACCGAGCCATTTAAGTCTTATCCTGTCGTTTACTGTCGAATGCGGCGAGCCTTATATGTATTGCACCTGCAATTAAATGAAAAACAAGAAAGTTATCCCCTCCCTCAGGGCTCTGCTCCTCTTAAGAATTCTATTCATTTCCACCCCATTTTCCACCAACAAACTTTACTCTCTAATTATATATAGAGTTCGGTGAAAGTTCTTCGGTTCTTTTTCTCCTCACAAATTTCGTGTGTTGTACTCTATGCACTCACTCCAACCGAATACTCCCACCATATTAATACCAAATAACTAGAGTAGAATAATTTCACAAGATTTGGTGATATATTGATAAATAATTAACTTCAGGATAATATAAGAGTAAAATCCCATCTTTCTAACATCTAAACTAGCTACAGTTACCTGCATAGCTTGAAAGTTGTAATAAAGAAGCTCATTAATGAAGGTGGCTGACACATCAGAATCTGTTCTTGCTGACATTGCTCTTTGAAACAACCATGATGAACTTAGGTTTGGCTGCAAAAGATAAACTTTCAAGCTATAAAAATGCAACAAAATAGGATAAATACTGGGACTTAAATCACAAACCATGTAAGGATTCAACAAACTCAAACTGTGCCGATCAAGAAAATCCCCAGTCACCGCTTCATATATCCCTATTTATACCCAAAAAACATAGAAAATAGGTGATATTAGAAGAAATTTTCCTATAGTGCTTGATTGCTTAGATGCTACAAAGGAACACATTACTAGCTAAAAGATAACTCTAGCAAGTATTTGGGAATAGTTATTAAATTTTTAACGTATTCTGAATTTCATAAATTTATATAATCATTTTAGGAGAATCTTTGAATACGATAGGCAGCTAATACAAAAGTCCACAAGAACTAGCAAAATAGAGAAAAGATTAAAATTGTTTCCTTACTATTTGTCATATATTGATTTTGACAACGCTTTTTTTCTTCAATATGATTCATACACTTATACAAATGTAACCTTTATGATCCTTCAATTAGTTTAATCGTCAAAAAACAATGAAAAGCCAAGGGAATGATTGTTCCTCACTCTCCTATTATAGAGATGGTGTTCTTGTTTTTGTTTCTTTACCTCTCATTTTTATGAGGAAAAGATCATAGTTAGGAATATAAAAAACAAATTAGTGAAAGAAACCTACGCTTGGTGAAGGTGAAGTTTATAGATAGAGCAATTCCTTTTGTCAAGTAACCTCGATTTATCCCGCCCTATTAATATGTTACTAGTTGTTTAACTGCAGGACCATGATCATCACATTTCGATATGTCCAGGGATCATATTCGAGAAAGAAAGACCTTTGAAAAACTCATTGCATCCTAAATAATCAGGAGACCATTTTGATCATTTTCTTGCCATCAAATGTAGGTAGCAACAATTTTCTAAGGTGTTGTCATGCTAGTGGCTCTTTTCCCCTCACCCCGTTAAGATTGTTCATGATGTTTAATGGCAGGACCGTAATAGCATGTTTGGATATTCCCAATATAATTGGAGAAAAAAGTAGTCTCAAAATCAATAGATGATAAATAATCAAAGTGTCATGTTGATCATTTTCTTGATAGCAAGCATACCAGCAGAGAGTCTTCCAAGGTGTCGTGTCATGCTGCCAAAACCACCAAAGGAAACTGGTGACTGGATTCCACTAGCATCGCCAACCTGTAGAGGAAAAAGGCAGTTTTGAAGTTATGCCAAGAATGATTTTTGGATAATCTGGGGAGTTCAATGGTTAAGCATCTAACCTGCAAAATACGATCAAATGCTGCAGGAAGTGGGCTGCAATGAAATTTAGAAGACAGAAAGATGCCATATTATGAAAGCTGGGCGTCGTTTAAAAAAAAGGCTCAATTTGGGACAATTGTGGCATTTGAGCGGTGGCTGTGTAAATCTGTGGTAGTAAAAATAGTGTTGACAGTTTACCTGCATTTCTTTTTTACTTTCGTGGTAGTTTTGTTGGCTCAAATTCAATTCTTTAAGGTATGGCCATTCTTCCGCTAAAGTTTGATCACACATGCAACTATGCAAGACTGTGGTGATGTTTTGTCCTAAAATATCATTTTAGAAAAATTGCCTTTGTCATCACACCAACCAAATGCTACCTATATTTTTCATAACTACGTTCAAAACCACCCCACTCTCCCACTGCTCTCCCAAACAAGGCCTAATGATTTTGATAATGTAAACGTGCTCAAATGCCGACAACTCTTATGGCTTAATATCAATTTGTTATGGCATAAACCTATGTCTAATATCTACTTGTTATGACATTACCCAAATACAAATGTTTCTACCCAAGTACATCTTTCTAATAGAGGAGGAATTCAAAATTAAATTGGTTTATAGCTCAGATTTAATGCAGACTAGACATTATGATTGCTGATTACCAATATTGGGTCTTGATTCCAATTGAGCCATTGGTGGGAATCACAGACGGCGAGCAGACTAGACATTAACGGTACCTGCATTGGTCTACATATGCAGGAAGCAGAGATAGGATCATCGTATTGACGGTACGAGCAGACAGTCTCATTCAGAGCGATGATGACATAATTTTATGTATTTTTTGTATTTTTATTTATTTATATTCTATGTATTATTGTATCAGATGATCGTAGTTGGTGAGCCAATATATGCCTGCAAACGACAGCGGTAAGCGTACCGTGTCGGTAATAGTATATGTTTATAAAAATCAAGGTCGTATTAGACTCGGGGTGGTTAAGTAATTCTACTTTGAAAAATCGCTATTATCTTATCAATTAGAACTTGGAGTCGGGGTTACGAATAGAAAAGAATAGAAATGCTAACGGAATTAATTCGATAGTTTAAAGGCTAGTACCCGATCCTTGAATCACCTTGGAAAAATCACGGAATGAAAATGCAATTCTCTTGTTGAAGAGGCTTTGACCGTGGAGGTTCCCGAAGCATGAACACCCCTCTTTCGAGGATTAGGTTCAACTAAGCTTAGGTGCATCGACCGAGCTCTCGCTCTCAAATCGCATCGCCTAAGACTTGTTTTAGGTTGTGAACCTCGCTATTGGATTTCACTCCAATCCGGAAAAGTTACGCCGTCCTCTCTCGAGGGTTGCGTTATACTCCTTTTACCTATAAGCGATCGATTCGTTTCACGAGCTTCTCGGCTAACCAGAGAACGAAAAACAATATGAAACTATATATCGATGATATAGCCTCATAACAAATTTTTTTATCAAAGGTAAATCATAAGCGTTCAACAATTTGAGAAAAACAAAATTAAAATCATAACAATATTATCTCATCCTTGGATCATCGCGATCGAGCACTATAGAATTTAGTTACTCATGGAGATGGGGAAAGTCATTATTATAAAAATGCGACATCATGAAGAAGAACGAAAGTGACAAGAAACAAAATTGAAATATGAATAATACTTTAAGTGAAATAGAAGTGAAATTTTATGCTAGTAGAAAAAAGAGGTTACGAGAAATAAAAGTGCGAGGTTACACGAAAATTCTAAATTGAAAGAGGAGAAGTACACAATTAAATTAGAGCTTCAAGAAAAATAACCTTAACACCTCTCCTCGGTAATGAATTTCTTTTTTTTTTTCTCTAAATCCAAAATCTCTAATAATAGTCTTTTCTTAACAGCCTTTTTTTTCTTCCCCCAATGAATGAATACTCCTTCCCGAGGAGCCCTCTTTATAGGTGCTAAAAAATGAATTCTTTATAAGGTACGGGCGGTGGTGCCGGCATTACTGTGGAGGCATAACGCCAGGCGGGATCTGTGGAGGAGGTGGAGCGTTACTGTTTTGCTAAGGATGAAATGGCAGCTGCGGCGGGCGTTATTCCGGGCGAAACGGCAGCAACGGAGGGCTCGTGCTATCCGACGTGGCTGCATGACGTGGAGAGAGAGAGGGTTCAGGCGGAGGAGGTTGTATGGAGGAGGCCGGGTTGCTGCAGGGTGGTGGCCGGGTAGCTGCAGGGTGGTGGCCGGGTTGCTGCAGGGTGGTGGCCGACAGCTCCATGCAAAGGTGGTGGAGCCGAGGGCTTGGAAGAGAGCTTCATGCATGCAAAGGTGGTGGCCGGCAGCTCCATGCAAAGGTGGTGGAGCCGAGGGCTTGGAAGAGAGCTTCATGCATACAAAGGTGGTGGCCTAAATCATCATGCAAATGTGGTGACCGGGTTCCACGCTGACGAACCTGACTCGAATAAAAATCATGGACGCGACAGCGGGATATTGCACAGAAATTCCCCCCAAACCTGCCGCATTTATACAAAATAGAAAATATATGAGTTAGAACATAAAATATTATTTTTATGGAATTTTTATAAAAATAACGAAAAATTGCAATTTTTTAATTAAATATCTAATAAGATAATATCCCTAAATGATGACTAAATTATTAGTCATCAAATACCCTATGTTGCACCCAGCGGCGGAACTAGGATTATTGTCTTACCCGGGCACGAATTAAAAACTAATAAAAAATAAAAAAAAACATTTAAAAGATCAAAATAGATAAATATTCATTACATACACTAATTCTTCACAAGCGGAATAATGCATGGTGATAGTAGGATATTGGCATAACATTACAAAATGATTTAAAGTTGCATTGATAAAGTGTAAAAAAACTTACAATTCAACAAACTACTTTTCGCGGACATATCTTCTGAAAACGCTAAATAATTTCTTCATTAGTAACTTTGTCTACAATATCTTTTTCAATATATGTTATAAGACAGTCATTCATCCATTCATCCTCCATTCTATTTCTCAGACGACTCTTAATGATCTTCATAGCAAAAAAGTATCCTTTCTACACGAGCAGTTGCAACCAGTAGAACACAAGCTAGCTTCAAAAGTCGGTAAACCAATTGGTAATGATTATGTTTTTTAAGCTCCACTAATTTTTCAAGAAGTCCACCATTACGCCTCATTAGGCTGCACATCAAATATATATATATATATATCCAGCTGACCATTAAGTAACTGCAAATCAATAGGAGTAAAATCACATGGGTAAAATTCTGCCAGTCGAATCAACTTCTCCTTATCAAAAACACTGAAATGATCACTAGGATCAAGACATGAAATACAAAGAAGCAATTCAGTTTTTACGTCATTAAAGCGATCACTTAACTCACTCAACATCAAATCAATCACAGGGTTAAAAATCTAAACCCGAAAATGATGATTATGTGTAATATCTCGTGTAGTGTGTCTTGATTTTCCTGCTGGATAAAATTTATCTTCCATGTTTGGAAGGTCAATATTGTGTTTTCCACAACAACATGATACTTCCATGATGAGAGCCACCCATTGTTGGTCAACATTTCTCAAATTAAGTAATAACTGTTTTGAAATTTTCACAAAATTCATTGCATTGATGATGTCTTAATCCTTTTTTTGCAACACTTGTGATAATTCATGTGTCTTCGACATAATGTTTTTCATTAGATGCAAGAGAGATAAAATCAAAATTCATAATATTTTTTAAAAGACCACTGGTCGTTCCTCTTTGATTTCCATCTACCCCCTCACGTGCAATAATTTTAAGAACATTGACAATAGATGAAAACATCCGAATGAAATTCAAAATAGTTCCGTAATGTGAACTCCACCGTGTATCTCATGCCAACTTAATCTCAAGTGGTTGATTTAACCCTCTTCCACTTTCTAACTCTCCACATTTAATTTCTTCAGCAACTCTTTCAATCTCTAATTCTCTAAGGCTGTCACGTCGTTTACAGGAACTCCCAACAACATTCAGTACACTGGTAATATAGCAAAAAAAACTCTGCAACTTCAGAATGTCCTTCTGCAACTGCGACTAATATTAATTGAAATTGATGTGCAAAACAATGAATATAAAAAGCAGAACTGTTATCCTTCATAATCAAGGTTTTTAAACCTTTAAATTCACCTCGCATATCAGAAATAATTTCTCAATAGCAAACTTGAGTATCAGAAATATGGACAAAACCAAGAAGTCTTTCAATAATTTTACCTCTTTTATCCACATATCGCAAAACAGTTATAATTTGTTCTTTAGTTGAGATATCCCGAGACTCATCAACTAAAATTACAAAACATTCTTGACCAATGTCCTCAATGATTTTGTTCGTTGTTGCACTTGCAATTGCGGAAACAATCTAGTTTTGTATCTTTGATGATGTTAACTGACAATTACTTGGAGCATTTTTCAATACAACTGCTTTGTAATCATTGTTATTTGATGCTAAAAAGTGTAACAGTTCCAAAAAAATTCCTTTGTTTGTCGACTCATCGGATTCATCATGACCACGAAATGACAATCTTTGTCGTAAAAGAAATCGGACACACTCAATCGATGCATTTAAACGAGCACGATACTCAACAATTTGAGTTTCTTCTTGTCTTGCAAGCACTATTTGAATGATTTGTTTCTGATTCATCAAATTCTCACACAATTTTTTAGAGGCATTATGACCACTATCATGTTTACCCATATGCTTTTCAAGAATTGTCTTATCCTTCCAGTACTTAAATCCACGACTAACAAATGTTGGAACACAACCAATTTGTGGGAAGATGTAGCAATACAGACAAACGCATCATCTTTATTCTGACTATACTCTAACCAACTCTTAAATTCGATGAACCAATTTTTGTTGAATCGCCGAACTTTAGTTCCGAATTCAGTCTGTGGAAATTTTTCTAATTGTGTTTGGCAAGGACTTTTTGTAGGTAATATATTCTAATTCTGTCTTGATCGTTGACATCATAACTCGATATTGGTTATCTTAACTCAGGATCAGATTGCAAGTCCTCAACACAATTTAACCGACGGCTCTTTGTAAATGATGATGAAGGAGATTCTTCCATGTTTTGAGATTTTTGACTAGATTGATCAACTTTTGGGAAAAAATTCTCCATAACTATTAAATAAACGGGAACATCAAGAATTATGACATATAAACTGTGTAGAAAGCCACAAAATATGACATGAGGATACCTGGAATAGTGGAGGCAAATGATAGAAGGAAATAGGGAATCCAATAAATTCGAGACTGAGATTTGCTAGAATTTAGAGATATGACCTTCTCCAAATCCTAAAATCCAATTGCTAGACAATAAACACCCTAAATCAAAAAATCATGAAATCAAATTCAGCCAGTTACTTGTTGTCCATCCTGCTGTCCAAATCAAGAAATCAAGAAAACCATTCTGATTCCTGCTGTCAATGACAAATCGACAACAGCTGAAGCCTGAAGGAGAGATCGTCACTGTCTCACTGCCTCACTGGAGAAGGAGAACTCCAGAATGGGGTCGCACCGTCACACTGTCGTTGTGCGCCTGTGCCTGTGTCGCACGTCATCCGACAATCGAACTGGAGAAGGAGAACTCTAGAATGTGAGAATGGAGATATCAAATATCGGAGGGGAGCGTGGGGGCCTAGGAAGTGGGAACGAAACGAAATGAGTAGAGGCGTAGAGCCGAGAGGGGCGATATCTATTTCAGCGTTTGGCACGGACGGTGGAACCCTAAACCAACTGGAGATTTGGAGGAGACCTCCAGAATGGACTATGGTCTATGCCTCTATGGAGATATCAGTGGACGGCGGGGAGCGTGGGAGCCTGGGAACTGGGAAGAGAGTAGAGAGATCGGCTTTAGCTTTAGGGTTTAAAGAAATGACGATGTCGCCCCGCGCCCGACCTATTTCAGCTTTTGCGCGGAACCTAAACATGTTCAGGCGAGTTAGGCGAGATTATGCCATATATTACGTGTCTAAGCATATCAATATTGCACATAAATAATTATAAATGGTTATAAATAGGGCTACATACTATTTTTTTCGCCAAAACTAAACACGAGCACGTGCCCGGGTGTGCCTGTACACAGTTTCGCCCTTGGTTGCACCGACACTGATACGCGACACGACACGTGACTCGTCAATTCTAAAAAAATCCGACACGCTGGGACACGTATATTAAATATTTAATTTTATACCATATTCCTGAAATATTTAACAAAAAATAAAAAAATGAACAATTAACAAATATTCTAATAAATAACGTCATCAAATATTCAAATGTAAAACTTAACAAAAGATCAAAAAATGAGAAAACATTAACACATTACCATTATATATCATCGACAAAAATAATGGATTCCATAACGGGCCCATCTAGTGAAAGATTTGCAATTTCAAGCATGCCAACATCTTCAAACATGTCAAATGAATCTCCAGCAATATCCCACATCTTGGACTCGGTATGGATTCGGTCTGGACTCGGTCTTTGTGGTGGTTGACAGGTTTTCCAAAATGCTACACTTCATCGCATGCCGCAAGACATCTGACGCTTCCCATGTAGCGAAGTTGTTCTTTCGTGAGATTGTGCGCCTTCACAGTGTTCCAAAATCCATCACTTCGGACCGTGACACCAAGTTCCTCTCTCATTTTTGGAAAACATTGTGGCGAATATTTGACACTTCCCTAAACTTTAGTAGTACAGCTCGCCCGCAATCTGACGGCCAAACGAAGGTTGTGAATCGTTCTTTGGGAAACATGATCCGGAGCATTTGTGGAAACAAACCCGAGCAGTGGGAAAACGCCTTGGCCCAAGTCGAGTTTTCCCTCAATAGTGTCGTGAACAAATCCACGGGGAGGGCACCATTTGCCATTGTGTACGCTCAACTGCCGCGTCAGGCGGTTGATTTGGTCCGTCTCCCACCTGGTCCAGGAACATGCGTATCGGCGGAGAAGCTGGCTGAACAATTACAGGCGGTGCAAGCGGAAGTTACCCAGCAGTTACAACAATCTAATGTTGCTTACAAGGCAGTAGCGAACTCCCATCGTCGTCACAAGGTCTTTGCGGTCAATGATATGGTCAAGGTGTTCCTCTGTAAGGAGCGGTTTCCTACGGGTACCTACAACAAGCTGCAGCCCCGCAAGATTGGTCCCTGCCGCGTAGTGAAGATGATAAACGACAACGCGTACATCGTCGACCTCCCGTCTCATCTCAACATATCCAGCACTTTCAATGTGGCTGATCTTTCAGCCTATCAGTCTCTGGATGATGAGCTCTATCCACAAGATGTCTCGAGGATGAGTCCTTTCGATGTGGAGGGAACTGATGTAGAGCAGATTTCTGAAGATTATTTGGAGCAGCGTGATCGACAGAAGAGCCAAAAATCTGCTCGTACATGAGGTGCGGGTGCGCCATCCGTTCCTCGTAACCGTTTACTTTGTCTTTATTTCCTGTCATTTCATATGAACCGTCGGAAAGGTAGGCGTGGCGATCTAGAGTATATAAGGGTCATTTTGTTGTTTTGGAATTACTTTTTGGATTGAAGAATTCAGAACCCTGGTGGGTCTCAATTTGGGTATTCTTCTTTGAGTTTTACCTGCTTTTTCCTGAAGGATTTCAGGTTCCGTTACCGATTTCCAGTGTGGACGCCGCTCCTACCGGGATCGATCTACAGTCTACGCCACCTAGCCACCCTGCTGTTTATCCAGTCCGCCCAGATCCAGCCCCCCAACAGCCACCTCTGCCTCCTACCCGCTACCCTGCTGCCACCGCCCCTGTCCAGCATACCCACCCGACCTCCGTTATTCCACTGCCGCCACTCCCGTGAATCCCCCACAAGCTGCCAGCCCAAATCTACCCACTACAAACCCCGATCCCACCCCAAACAGCTAGATCCTACCATTCCAACCCCTAATTCCCTTCCGGATCGTCTCCACCGCGCCATGCTTCACCGGATCTCCACACCTTGGGCAACCCTCATACTTTTGTGAGTTTTCTTATTGTACGAACTCTTATTTTCATCATTAAAATATTGTGTTGTGATCTTATACTTGTTTGAATAAATAGCATCATAGAATTTTGTCCTAGATATCTTGATTTGCAGGAACCATTCGCCGCCCATTCTTGCTTTGGCCCTCCACGCGGAGGAAAATCATTGCTTGTTCGCTTAATGAAATAATTTTGTCTTGCATAATATATATATGTGTGTGTGTGAGAGAGAGAGAGAGAGAGATTGAATCCTTTATTGCTATATTTTGATTTTGCCGCCGATTCATGCAAGTGCATTCATATGGAGTTTAAGTGTGTAACAAAATTATCTCTCGCACTTCACCTAGGATAGCATTCTGATCGCGCACCCACTTAGCCTACCCTACATCAATCGCCTAATATAATATCTTAATCTATAGCAAATGTTGAAGTTGACACTACCTAGCACAGGATTTTGCATATTAAAACTATTAGTTCTTACCTATCACAGAAAGTAGGGAAGATCCCAAATAAAACTCTTAGTACTTCCAATTTTTCAATTTCAATTCCCTGTAAAACGATGAGTGAGTCAACAAAGAGAACTACTATTTTCATAAACTCAAGACCGAATAGAGTTAGAAGATGGTCTATATGAATTGACAGAAAATTGGTAACAAATTATCACTGAAGAAATCAAAAGATAATTGCTCGTGATTACCAGGAGTTATGGCATGGGCAGCATGAACTATAACAAAATCACCAAGTAATTATTACCGACAATATTGTTAAATCATAAAAATACATCATAAACAAATATATATATAACTATATGTATCTCATGCCCAATGATGAGTGAAAAAAGAAAAAAAAATGTAGTGTATCTAGACAAGGATGTGTAGGTGGTCAAGTATGTGCAAAATATTCTCACTGCAATATGATGGGTCACCAAAGGATACTTGCTACAATCTAAGGGTTCCCCGCACCAGGCCAGCCTATGTCTCATCACTCGGTCTCATATTGCATTAAATTCTATTCTATCAGGGTAGACAACCATCCCAGTTTCTACAGAGGACTACTCCCATTTTCTCCAGTGTCCGGCTTTCCAGGCTCAGCTTCCTTAGGAAGTACATACAAGTCACATTGCATTATTTTTCAGATTTCATGACTCAATCATCAACATCTCCTACCTGGATTCTCAATTTAGGAGCTTCGAATCAAAAACGTTCTTGCTTCTTTAAACCAATGTAGTAATTTTCATCAACGAAAATCCTTTTAGACAAATTAAAAAAACTCAATTCCTCATTTAGAGTTGACAAATCATCTGACTGTAGGAACATAGCATTTAATTACCCATGGAAAAGACTAAACTCCACAATTATTTAAGAAAAATGGATAGAGCAGTTTAATAAGTAAATTGCGAAGAAGCTCAACCATGGGAGCAGAAACAATATTATGCAACAGGTGAAAGGTGACGAACATGATCCAACAAATAGGTCAAATGACGAGTGAATTAGGACGGTGAAGTGTCCGCCCATAAGATGGGCAAACAATGAGATGTAATGGTCCCAGGGCACAATATGACATCAATTCAATCCAAATGTAAATGAAAGGCGAATAAGATGGAAGGGGCAGGAATTATAAATACTCCGGTCAAGAGGTTTAAAGAAGGCAATCAAATATCTCATTGATGCAGGACGGCGCGTAGGGTTTGCGCGCCTGTCGGCTAATTCTAGGAAACCCTAAATGCATGCAATTTAAAAAATTAATATTTGAGCGGGCGTGCACGAACTTTAAGAAATTAAGCAACTAATTTTTTTATAAAGCACAAACGTTACTATTTTTTTGTTTTAAAATGGATTTTCTTAAAAGATAATGGTTCGATTTAAATCCGGGGAAGGAAGTTCGCATCTTTCGTTCCGTTCCCCTTGTTGTGGCCAACGGAAATCGTGAACTCCAAATACGTTTCCTCAACTGTTCATCTTCCTCAACTGTGCCACCAGCATGACTCATGAAATTAAATTAACAGGACCTTCTCTTCTACGGCAAATCTAAAATCAAACCTCAAGATTTCTTCTCCCCCTCCTCATCTACAGGACTCCGGAATATAACAAGCTTCCATGCCTGACGAACAGAAAGAATCCCGCAAAAAATAAAACCGCTCTCTCCAAAAACAGCAACCATGATCCCCCTCCTCACGATGGTGGAACCAGCGGCCAGGCATCGGAGGGCGTGGCTCGGGCGGTTGCAGAAAACTCCCGCTGGACGGTTCGACGAACGGACGAGGTCGTGGCTGCGTGTCGTCCAGCGCCATTGATGGGCGACGCCTGGAGTTTTTCCGCGAGCAGGCGTGCGTGAAGGAGCGGCTGGGAAGATGGACCGGGCCGGCTTTAGGTTTAACAGAACGATAATAATGTAATTAATTATATATGTATATGTATATATGTGGATGTATATATATATATAACAGAGAAGCAATAAAAGCTTCAAACAGGCTACGCGCGCAGGCGTGCAAAAATTAAAATAATACAAATGCAAATTTAAATAAATTTAAAATATAATAACTCAGGGCCGGTAGAGGTCCGGACGGGCGCGGCGTCGGGCACTTTTGCGTCGACCTGATCTGGGCTGGTCTCCACCAACTCTCCCCCTCTCGAAATCACTCATCACTGGTGAGTGCTCCGAGCGGTAGTGTTGTAGAAGATCGGCATCCATGCGCTGTAACTCCTCGGCCAAGACCCAGCTGGTCTCGGTCTCTGGTCTGTCGTGTCAACGAACCAAATATCTCTGAAAACCACCATCAGTAGTGGTCACTGTCTCATCATCCAATATCTGCTCGGGAACCAATATCTGTCGCGGAAGTCTGTCAGCGGCTCTGGGAATTGGTATGAAAGAATCACAAGGTGTCTCATGCTCAGCCTGAAAACTGTCAGTGAAAAATGGTAGAACTGCAGATGGTGTGTCAGTAACTGGATGAGTGTCGGTGTGTCCTGAATGTGGCTCCTCACTAGCACTCCCCAACCCAGAAGCAACAAATGGAGGAGAAGGCAATGGAAAATCTAAAGATTCATGCGGGTAATCGTGGAATAAAGTCAGATCGGCTACGTTGAAAACCGGATTTGCACCCCAATCGGAAGGCATCTCAAGTTCATACGCATTTTGCCCAATCCGCTTGACCACTCTAAAGGGTCTAATTCTACGGTCAGCTAACTTCTTTACGGTACCCGAAGGTAGTCGTTCCGAATTTAGCCGAACAATCACCAAGTCATCCACTTTGAAATTAATAGCTCTTTTATGCTTGTTAGCTTGAGTTGCGTATAAATCATAAGTACTATGCAATTTCCGCTCAATTTCTTTATGCAAATCATGCAAATGCAATGCATAGTCATGTGCAAACTGACTAGTCCTAAAAGTGGGTGGTAGTGGGGCTAAATCTAGCGGCACTCGTGCAGTGTGACCATGAACAACCTCATTGGGAGATAAACCCGTAGATCTATTCTTCGAATTATTATAGGCCAATTGAGCGTGGGGAAGAATTAGATCCCAATTCCCCTGGTGATCTCCTACCAAACAACGCAGTAAATTTCCTAAACTCCTATTAACAACCTCAGTTTGACCGTCGGTCTGTGGATGATAGGCGGTCGAAAATAGAAGTTTGGTACCTAATAGTCTCCAGAGTGACTTCCAAAAATAACTGGTGAACTTGACATCTCGGTCGGTAACAATAGTCTTAGGTATCCATCGGTGCGCGACAACCTCTTTATAATAAATTCGGGCGATATGAGAGGCGTCGTCGGTTTTGTTGCAGGGGATGAAATACGCCATTTTAGAAAACCGATCGACCACTACAAGAATGGAATCGTGCTTCCTAAAAGTGCGCGGCAATCCAAGCACAAAATCCATGCTAACATCATCCCAAGGAATACTGGGCACTGGTAAAGGTGTATACAATCCAGCGGGCTGTTTATTGCCCTTCGCTACCTGACAAGTGCGGCAGCTACTGACAATTTGTGCGATAACCCGCTTCATCCCGGGCCAATAGAATCGCTCGTCTACTAAGGCTACCGTCTTATCTCGCCCAAAGTGTCCACCTAAGCCTCCGCCATGTAATTCCCATACAATGAAATTTCGCAACGAGGTGCGGGGAATACACAGACGGGTTCCACGAAACAAATATCCGTCTCGAATGAGATAATCTGTCTCATCGTGAAACGGATCAGAGCGTATCGCATCATAAATTCCGCTAAAATCGGGACAACTAGAATAGTCATCCTTGATACGCTCAAATCCTATCACCTGAGTACGCATCTGTGATAATACGAGGGTGACCCGACTAAGGGCGTCGGCAACCCGATTCTCCGTTCCTTTACAGTGCTTGAGAACGAAGGTGTACTCCTGCAAATATGATACCCACTTAGTTTGTCGAGGGTTCAACTTTTGCTGCGAATTGATATAACGCAACGCCTGATGATCGGAGTGGAGGACAAACTCCTTGGGCAATAGATAATGCCTCCAGTGACACAATGTTTGCACAATCGCATAGAATTCGCGCTCGTAGTTGGAATAATTCAGCTTCGGGCCTGAAAGCTTTTCGCTAAAAAATGCAACGGGGTGACCCTCTTGACTAAGTACACCTCCGATCCCAACCCCAGAGGCATCACAGGATACCTCGAACACGTGACTAAAATCAGGGAGCCTCAAAACAGGTGCAGTGGACATCTTATCTTTGATGATCTCAAAGGCTCTAGCTGTCGATGATGTCCACTGAAAGTTTCCCTTCTTCGTACACTCAGTGACTGGCGCCATAATGGAACTGAAGTTCTTAATGAATCGACGATAAAAGGTGGCTAGCCCATGAAAACTACGGACATCGTGAATGTTCTGGGGTGTAGGCCACTCACGAATCGCTCGGACTTTCTCGGGGTCCATAGTGATGCCAGCGGAGCTCACTATATATCCCAAAAAGATAACAGACTCAGCCATAAAAACGCATTTCTTCAAATTGATGTATAGTCGCTCGGCTCGCAGGAGCTCGAAAATAGTACGTAGGTGAGTCAAATGCTCACTCTCAGTCTGACTATATATCAAAATGTCGTCGAAATAAACTACTACGAACTTCCCAATGTAAGGCCTGAAAACATGGGTCATCATCCGAGCGAAAGTACTAGGGGCATTGGACAACCCAAAGGGCATCACAAGCCACTCATAAAGTCCATCCTTCGACTTGAAGGCAGTCTTCCACTAGTCTCCTTCGCGTATACGGATTTGATGATAACCACTACGAAGGTCGATCTTAGAGAAGATCGTAGCCCCAGTCAACATGTCCAACATGTCATCCAGTCGGGGTATCGGGAATCGGTATTTCACTGTGATCTTGTTGACAGCACGACTGTCAACACACATACGCCCATTCTTATCATGGCGTCGCCTAGGCGACGCCTAGGCGTCCAGTCGGCCGATTGGAAACATGGCGACGACCGCTTTATTTTTTTTCGAATAATAGGAGAATAGACAGCGGTTTATATATAAACCGCTGTCTATTGTATCAGGAATGATACAATAGACATCGGTTTATATATAAACCGGCGTCTATTGTATCATTCCTGATACAATAGAGAACGGTTTATATAAAAACAGCTGTCCAATATACATATAATTATCATTTTTACCTCGACATTTTACCTTTTACTCGCTGCTGCTCTGTTTCGACTGTGCGAAAACCCTAACGGCGATTTCTTCAAAGATTCCCATCTCCTTTGGTTCGTTAATTCCTTCTACCTTCTTACGATTTTTTCCTTGCTCATATAATTTCCAAGTTCCTGTTTGTGGTTTAGGGTTTTTTTCTTCTTACGATTCACTGTTTGTGGTTTAGGTTTTTTGCTTTATTTATATGTGTGATTGCCAAGCATACTCTCTGTCTCTCTATGATAGTTATATGTGTGTTTTACTGTTCTTTATTTACCTCAATATTATTGAGGTTTTTTAAGTATTTTGTTTAGGTGTTTTGGATAGTTTAGGATTTTTGTAGGGTTTTCTTATTCTAGGAAAATGGCTGATAAAGGATCTTCATCAAAGTCAACAAGAGGCTACACTAAGATGTACTGATTGAATAAGCTTATAGTAGAGGGGAAGAAGCTTTATATTTCTGTTAGTGATGATGGCCACATTATTCCCGGGCCTGAGTATAATAAATTGATGAGTTTAATTGGTTCTCTTGTGAGGATGCATGTGCCAGTTACATTTGCTAGATGGAAGGAAGTTGATAAACAAATTAAAGATCGAATGTGGCAAGTAAATGTACGTAATTTCGTTTTTAGTGATTACATAATTGTGTTTTTTTAGTTAATTATTAATTAATATTGTCTATTATTTTCAGAATTATTTTGATAATGTTGATGGTGTTCGCCATCAATTAATGAAAAGCATGGGTGAAAGTTGGAGGTCTTGGAAATCCAAACTGTATGTCACTTATGTAAAGGATGTTGATTTGGAGCATCGTTACAATGTTCCTGTCAAGTATAATTTCATAACTCCCGACGATTGGAAAGTTTTTGTCGACAGTCGCACCACTACGGAATCTATGGTTATGTTTTCTTAATAAACTCAATGTTTTATAGCATTCTACTCTACGTATTAAGTATTAACAAATATTTATTTGTGTAGGAGAAAAGTAAAGCTAATTCAGAGAGAACAAAAGCACAAAAGTCGTTTCATACTACTTTCAGAATGTGTTATTCTGGATTAGAAAAAAGGATGGTATTAGTATTTACTATTTAGTTCTCTACTTCTCTCTCATATATTTTGTTTTAAAACTTGGTTTTCTCAATAATTTAAATGATAATTTATTTGCATTTTATTGTCAAGATTGAACAAGGTGCAAATGCACCACTTTCACGTGCGGAGCTATGGAAAGCCGGTCACAAAAGAAAGACTGGTGAATACATTAGTCAAGATGCAGCTGATTTGGCAGCTAGAATTGTATGTTTAAATTATCATTTCATCATTTGTAAATTTTCATTACATCATTTGCATTAATATTTCTTGATTTCACTTAGGATGAGGTCTCGAGCCAAGAGTCTCAGTCTGCTGCATTAGTGTCAAAGGGAAGGGATGACATCCTTGCATCTGTTTTAGGCAAGGAACATCCGGGCAGAGTAAGAGCTGGTGGCAAGTTTTCCACCATTACAGGTACATAGATTCACAACTAAACAAGTTTAGATACACAAGAAATGTATATTTTCATAATTCAACATCAATTTTTGCTTTTAATGATAAGTTTGCCAAAGATTGTATTAAATCACGAGCAGAAGAGCTAAAAAATAGGCTTGCTCAACTACAACCGGATTCTTTATTATTTTTGTCATATCATAGAGAGTAAGTATCAATAATTATTGTTATTTATTATTCTAATTAAGTTATTACTTATTAATGATTTTATTTGTTACACAAAGTACATTGGATGTTGGCGATTCTTGATTACGATAACAATACCATTTATTGGCTTGATCCTTTAAATAATGACATTCGTGATGATCTTAAAAATGTCATTGCACTGTAAGTTTATTAATTAGTATATTTCCTAATTCCTATTTGAAATTTAGATTCGGCTGTAAACTAATTTGTTTTAATATTTTATGAAGTGCATTGAAGGATTTGGCAAAGGAGCAGAGTCTCAAATTTAAAAAACCAAAGGTTTTACGGTGGAAGCCGGTAAGCTATAACCTATATGAGTATTTGTTATATAATTATTTTCATATTTACAATTCTAAATTCTAATGTTTACCATTTGTTTATTTAGTGCCCTAAACAACCGGATAGTATTCAATGTGGGTATTATATCATGTGCTACATGATTGACATAGTTGATGCTCTTAGGAGTACGACAATACCATCAAGTGTAAGTTAACTGCATATAGTTTCATACATGATAATAATTGTGTTGAATTTATTTTAACAAATATTTTTGTTTTTATTGCAGATCTATGATGGAGTGAATGAATTTTCGCCTGAGAAAATAGATAATATGCGAAATAAGATTTGTGATTATATAATCAATACATGTGCTAATCAAATTGAAAGTTAGAAAGTAGAAACATATTTTGTCTTATTGCTAATCAAATGTAATTGTGTAGAAACATAGTAGAAACAAAGTAGAAAGTAGAAACATATTTTGTCTTATTGCTAATCTATGATGTATGAACTATTTGTGTAATTGTTTATGGACATTGACCCTACTTATTAGTTATTACTTAACTTTGTGTTAGTGTGTTGCTTCATAATTAATTGTGTAACTGAATTTTATAGCTCTTGCTTCAGTTGTTTGTGAAAGATGGAAGACCAAAACATCAACAGTCTTGCTCCATCCGTTGATAGCAATGAGCTAGACCCAAAAACTGATCCTAAAAGAAAAGCAAATTCAAAGGATCCTGGATGGAAGTATGGACATTGGCCTGACATCAAGGATAAAAATACAGTTAAATGTAATTTGTGTGATAAAGTATATAAATGTGGAATCAAAAGATTGAAACAGCACTTATGTAGCGGATATGGAGATGTAGCAAAGTGTTTTAAGACTACTTCGGAAATAGCAACTGAAATGTATGCGGCTTTAAATGGTAAAAAAAAGGAAAAGGTGGATTTGACTGCTGATGATGATAATGCGAGTGAACAAGAAATAGAGCGAACAAGTTCACAGAATGTATCTACAGCTAAAAGTTCATTTGTCCCAAGTTCTGGGACAAGTGCCAAAAAGAGAAAAGTTCTCCACCTTCCACAAAAACGGGGCCCTATGGATGCTCATGTGAGACGTGCTCCCGAAGATGTAGTTGATGAAAGACGTGCTAAAGGTCCTGCACAAACTACTATTGAGAGATGTTTTAGATCTCCTGAAGAGAAAAAGAGAGTTGATGGCTATGTTGCTGATTGGTTCTATGAATGTGGAATTCCATTCAATGCTGCAAAAGCACGAAGTTTTGAAGTAATGCTTGAAGCAGTTGGACAGTATGGGTCTGGTTATAAAGGCCCTAGTTATTATGATTTACGAGTCCCTCTATTACTAAATACAAAAGAGAAAGTTAAGGAGATGAAAACAAAGTATGAAGCGTATTGGAGGAGATATGATTGCACTCTTATGTCAGATGGTTGGACAGACAGGAGAGGGAGACATTTGATCAATTTCCTAGTAAACTGTCCAGAAGGAACTTATTTTATGGGTTCCGTAGATGCATCCAGTCATATTCAAGATGTTGCAATGCTATCAGATCTGCTTGATAGTAAAATTACAGAGATAAGAGCTGATTGCGTTGTTCAGGTTACCTTTTTGGTTATACTAATTTTCATTTTTCAGGTTACCTTTTGCGTTGTTCAGGTTACCTTTTTGATATATACAAAATTTTGTTGTATGCTTGCAGGTAGTGACTGACAATGCCTCCAATTATAAGACAGCTGGTAAAATTTTAATGGAGAGAAGACCCACATTTTTCTGGACTCCTTGTGCAGCTCATTGCATTGATCTCATGCTAGAAGATATAGGTAAGCCACAACAAAACAAAATAGTGATAAAAAAGGCAAGGATGATTACAAATTTCATCTACAGGCACACTCGTTTACTTGATGCAGTAAGGACTACTATAGGTGGTGATCTAGTCCGGCATTCAGTGACTAGGTTTGTAACACCATTCCTTACTCTACAAAGTGTGCTTAAGCATGAGGAGAAGTTGAAATTATTCTTTGTGTCGCCTTCATGGAATGCTGCTAATCTAGCAAAAACCGAAGCCGGAAAACAAGTTGTTGAAGCAATACTTTCAACTGTTTTTTGGAATGGAGTAAGAGATTGTCTAAAAGGCGGAAAGCCACTTATAGCCGTTTTGCGATTAGTAGATGGAGATGAAAGGCCAGCTATGCCTGAAGTGTATGTGGCAATGGAAGAAGCCAAACAAAAAATCAAAGATCATTTTGATAATAAAGAAAGATTATATAAAAAGATTATTGACATTGTTCAAAATAAGTGGACAAAACAAATTAAGCAAAAGTTGTATAGGGCGGCTTTGTTTCTTAATCCAAACAAATATTTTGAATATGAGGAAAAATATGCTGATGATGCTTGGAAATTTCAAGATGCTTTCAATGATATTATTGCAAGACTAGTGCCCGATCAACAATTGCAAGACAAGATTGCAGAGCAAGGCACTAACTATAAAGCATCTCGAAATAGTTTTGGAAAGCCTATGGCTATTAGGAAACGAACCACCTTAAATCCAAGTAAGTATTGATTACTATTTTATTTATTCTTAAATATTTAAATGTTATACACTTATACTAATTTATATGTCTTAAATAAATAGTGGATTGGTGGGGTGCACATGGAGGACCTAATGTTGACCTTACAAAGGTAGCATTGCGCATACTTGGCTTATGTTGTTCTTCTTCTAGTTGTGAGCGCAACTGGAGTACTTTTGAGTTTGTAAGTAATTAAGCATACAAATTTTTAATTTAAAATTAAATTTGTTTTAGCTACTAACAAATAACAAGTTTGCAAATTGCAACTATCTTGATTCAGATTCACACAAAGAAAAGAAATAGATTGGAGCATCAAAGGCTTAATGATCTTGTATACATCCAATACAATCGTCGTCTACAAGCTCGATTCCAAGAAAGACGTGAAAAGGGAAGAAATTACAACCCTTTAGTGCTTGATGAGCTAGATTGGAGTAGTGAGTGGATGATGAACCAACAAGAGGAGGCTTTAGTTTATGATGATGATGATCTCACATGGGAAGCTGTAGAGAGAGCTATTGGGACTGGGGCTCGAAATTTAAGAAGTGGAGCTCCAGCTAATCATGAACTAATAGCTGAAGGGGATGAAGATCTAGATCATATTAGCTTTCCAAATGATGATGAAGATATTGTTGATAATTATGGCAAAATGACGAGTACCTCAAACCAACTAAGCTCATGCAATGCAAATGACGATTTACTAGATGATGATTCTATCTGATAACATTTTGGTATTGAGTGAAATTGTTGTGAACTTGTGATTGTCAATTTGTCATTATATATTGATTGTCAACTTGTCATACTTGTGATTGTTGTAAACTTGTAATATATATTGATTGTCAAGAAACTTGCATGCACAGATCATGTTTTAAACTGAGAGAACTATCTTTAGAGCCCTAATCATTTGGTGTCTTCTGAGTTTGCTTGATGTCACAGATTATAGAAATGATTTAAAGCATTCTTCATGCTGGTTGCAGGTTGCCTTGTTCATTTTGGATGTATTAATGAATAAAATCTGTGTAGTGAATGCTGAATAAAATCTGCGTAGTTAATGCTGAATGATGGTTCTCTTTTGCCTAAAAAAAAATCGGGATTATAGACAGCGGTTATTATAATAACCGCTGTCTATAGTCTCATGGCAGTCACTATAGACAGCGGTTATTATAATAACCGCTGTCTATAGTCACTATAGACAGCGGTTATTATAATAACCGCTGTCTATAGTGACTATAGACAGCGGTTATTATAATAACCGCTGTCTATAGTCACTTGACAGACACTATAGACAGCGGTTATTATAATAACCGCTGTCTATAACTTCATTTGTTTAAAAAAAAAATTTAATATTGTCGCCTTGCATTTGCTCGCCTTGTTGTCGCCTAGGCGTCCGCCTTATCGCCTAAGCGTCAAGGCGGTCGGGGCTCGTCTTGGTACGCCTTGACGCCAAGATAAGAATGCATACACCAGGTACCATCCTTTTTCGGGGCAAGGAGGGCAGGCACCGCACAAGGACTAAGGCTATGGCGAATGAAGCCTCTATCTAATAACTCTTCAATCTGCTTCTGCAGCTCCTCGTGGGCGGCAGGATTCAATCGATAATGCGGTAGATGAGGGAGGGAGGCTCCAGGAACAAGGTCTATCGCATGCTGAATACACCTCATGGGAGGTAACTCAGCCGGAAGCTCGTCGGGGTGTAGATCCTGGAACTCCTCTAAGAGTCTCCTAGCAGGTATAGGAGTAGACTCATATACCTCTGATAAATCAGATGTCTGTAAAACCACTAAGGTATAAATAAATCCACCGTCGAAACTCTCTCGATGGAACTCAGCACCTCGTATAATGCTAAGAGTCTTCTTCCTTTCAGTGGGAGGAAGAGATTCTTTCGCACTACTACTCGCGCGGAATGGCGGTGCTTTGGGTCGCACCGGGGTCAACACTACTCTCTTTCCGTCCAGTAGAAAGGAGCAAGTGTTGGACCTGCCATGTATGGTGACATCCCGGTCGTATAACCAGGGTCGCCCAAGTAATACGTGGCACACATCCATAGGCATAACGTCACACCAGATCTTATCAGAATACGTACCGATAGTGATGGGCACTAAACATCTCCTAGTCACCGATAATGTAGTCTTGGTAACCCAAGCTACCTGAAATGAGGATGGGTGTGGCTCAGCAGTGAGTCCCATGCGGGCTAGAGCTGTCTCAGCTATCACATTCATACAACTCCCGCTATCCACTACTAAACGACACACTTTCTCCTCAGCCTTAAAGTAGGCCTAGAAGATGTTCGTCCGCCAATAATCGGCTGACTCTTGTAGTGTAGATAACATGCATCTCACCACTAGAATGTCGGGATCTATCTCCTCATCACTAGGCGTACCGTACACTTCGTCGTTCAAAACGTGTGAGTCCCTCTCGACTCCATCTTCTTCTACATGCTCATCCTCCTCAGTCACCTCATGAATAACCAACGTGCCTTTCCTCTTGGGGCAATCTCTCGAAATATGGTCCATCTGCTGGCACTCATAACATCGGATCTGTGAAGGGGTCACAGTTCCCATGGGGGACTTCCTATTCTGATCTCGGGTGTAGGTCGAGGTAGGCTTCGACGCACTCTCCTTACATTTCAGTTCTTCTTTCTTGTAAGAAGTATTCATTTTAGGTTGAGATTTGAACCGGGAGGTTCGCTTTTGGTGCTCTTCGATATCGATGGCGATAGATATGATCTCAGGGAGAGAATAGTGGCCATATTGAATCAACTCATCTCGGATCTCAGATCGTAGCCCACACTTAAATTTGGATAAGGTATCACGTGGGTGTTCTACTACGTTGCACCTAATCATAAGATCCTTCATCTCAGCTAAGTAATCAGAAACTGATTTGGACCCTTGACGTAGAGACGTCAGCTCGTCTCGTAGACGGGACTGGTAATGCTGGAGAATGTACTGCTCCTCTAATATGGCCTTCATGTGGGGCCAAAGTGTAATGGGAGGGCGTCCATTCCTCTCTAGACTACGCTCTTCACCTATCCAAAAGATATTCGCTTGCCCAGTCAATCTCATTTTGGCGAACTGAACCTTTTGGTCCTCCGTCATACGATACCACTCAAAATAAGTCTCTATGTCAATAGCCCAATCTGAAAAGATTTTGGGATCCATAGATCCATCATAAAGTGGTGGATCAAGTTTCACCACTCGTGTGAGATCCGGTCGCCTATCCCGGGGAGGATAGTCGTAATCATCATCGTAAGGATCACGATAGTCTCGACGCCATGGGGGCGGCGGTCGATGCCAATCTCTAGGGCGATCATCACGATGCATGGCCGGTACAGGCTGATGATGGTCTCGAGGACGCTCCTCTCTCACCACGCCATAATGTGGCCTCTCCTGATAATTATCTCGCATGCCTAATATAGGCCCTCGTTGGGGTTCAGGAAAATTCCTTGGAAAATTCCCACCCTGATCACGCGCAAACTCGTGCCTATCTATGGGGTTCCGACCCTCTTCCTCAAATAGAGGATTTCTCCTAAGTGTAGACCTCTCTCCATAGTGTGGAGGGGCTTCGTACTGTGGACGAACAGAATGCTCATCTCGAATTGGAGGTGACATTGAAACTCGAGGAGGTACTTCTAAACTATTCATCCTAACACTAAGATTTTTTCAAACCCTTCTTTCACTTGATAGACACTCTCGGTTAGCGCTGCCATTTGGTGGGCGAAAGGTAGAAACCACTGGGGTGGTTCCGTCCCTTCGTTCACACGACTCGTTTGGCCACGTTCAACTCGACACATCTCAGAATTTACCTCTTGAGGGTGTTCAGGTGGAGTGTGATGTGGTGAACTCATGCTCACTAACCTACCACTACGCAGATGCATGCAAACACACAATTAAAATGATGATTATGCTAAAAAAATAATAATAAAAACTTCTTTTTTTTTTGAAAAATTAAAATGCTATGCGGGTTCCTATTCTACGCAGGGCGGATTTCGAAACTTAGAAAATTTCGCAACCTCCCTCTGATACCAAATTGATGTAGGACGGCGCGTAGGGTTTGCGCGCCTGTCGGCTAATTCTAGGAAACCCTAAATGCATGCAATTTAAAAAATTAATATTTGAGCGGGCGTGCACGAACTTTAAGAAATTAAGCAACTAATTTTTTATAAAGCACAAACGTTACTATTTTTTGTTTTAAAATGGATTTTCTTAAAAGATAATGGTTCGATTTAAATCCGGGGAAGGAAGTTCGCATCTTTCGTTCCGTTCCCCTTGTTGTGGCTAACGGAAATCGTGAACTTCAAATACGTTTCCGTTTGGAGTTTTCGACGTAGCGTTCGCTGACAATCCGGGCGAAAATCCAACAATGAATCTACTATCCTAAAGAGATAATTTAGATGCACACAAAGGAGGAGGAAGAAGCAAATTACCCACGGAAAGAGGCGTCTTTCCGCAACCGAAGTCGACGGCGATCCCGCGAGGAATTCCTCGTCACCTTCGATCTCCCGCTCCGAGGTCGCCTGCTGTCGCACACGGGCACCACGGAGAATGTTCGCTCACTCTCACACGAAAATGGTTCCACGAAATCTTAAACAATTACTAGTGTAAGGAGGCCACAAACTAAACAACTAACTTTCACCCGCTCTCACACCCAAGGTGGATCCACGAAAACTCGATCACTCAAAGCGGTTCCTCGAAATCTCTAATCAAATGACATGGGAGATAATATCTCACGGCAGCAACACTCTCTAATCAGCAACAGCACCAATACAAGTTTTAATAAAAGAAATCAACAGTACTTTTGATGATATTAATCATCTTCTTCAACTGGCAATAATTAAAACCTCGGCTACAGTTTATCATCACCTACGGAGGGCTGGAAATACATAACAAATCAACTCATATACTCAGCAACTCTAACTTCGACCAAGAGGGAGCACTGTTCATCTTCCTCAACTGTGCCACCAACAGGACTCATGAAATTAAATTAACAGGACCTTCTCTTCTACGGCAAATCTAAAATCAAACCTCAAGATTTCTTCTCCCCCTCCTCATCTACAGGACTCCGAAATATAACAAGCTTCCATGCGTGCCGAACAGAAAGAATCACGCAGAAAATAAAACCGCTCTCTCCAAAAACAGCAACCATGATCCCCCTCCTCACGATGGTGGAACCAGCGGCCAAGAATCGGAGGGCGTGGCTCGGGTGGTTGCTGAAAACTCCCGCTGGACGGTTCGACGAACGGACGAGGTCGTGGGGGGTGTCGTCCAGCGCCATTGATGGGCGACGCCTGGAGTTTTCCCGCGAGCAAGCGTGCGTGAAGGAGCGGCTGGGAAGATGGACCGGACCGGCTTTAGCTTTAACAGAACGATAATAATGTAATTAATTATATATGTATATATATGTGGATGTATATATATATAATGGAGAAACAATAAAAGCTTCAAACAGGCTACGCGCGCAGGCGTGCAAAAATTAAAATAATACAAATGCAAATTTAAATAAATTTAAAATATAATAACTCAGGGCCGGTAGAGGTCCGGACGGGCGCGGCGTCGGGCACTTTTTGCGTCGACCTGATTTGGGCTGGTCTCCACCACTCATCCTCAGACCTTCTTCTTCTTCTTTGTTCCTCTAAATTCTCTCTTCTTACTTCCTTTAATCTATTTTTCTTTCGCAAATTCACAATTACTCGTCATCCAGTGCATCAGAATTTAGATCGTTCATCCAAGATACTTCACGTGTAACATTTGGTGCTCTTGCTCATTCTTACGGTAATACATCCGCCTAAGTACACCGCCTCGCAAGAGTCATGGGAGCGCAGATGGAAGCCGCCTTGAATAATCATATGCAAGGATATAATTCTGTAATTAATTAGTTAATATTAATTAAATGTTATTAATTAAATTAATTGCATTAATTAAATATTTTGTAATCTCTTCTTAGTCATGCCCTTCCTCATCTATATAAAGAGGAGGGATATGGTATGAGAGATATCTCTTTATGCCTGAGGGTTTTGGGATCTCTCCTTGTGAGAGGGACTTCAAGGAGGAACCAGCCTCCTGAAGTTATGCACGAGTATTCTTCGTGATTGTATCTAGTTTTTTCAAGATCTAGTGCAATCCATTTTTTTGCATTGGTAACAACATACAATGCTATAGGTGTTATGGCAGGGGGCACATGGCGGCACAGTGCCCGACTAGGAATTTATTGATTGAAGAAGGTGAGCCCAGCGCTGAGGCTGCGAATACACCTATTGAGGAGATTACAACAACCATGTAGAACGGATGGAAGAGCGATGCTGAGAGATCGCTAGAGTTAGGAGTGATTCGCCGCCTTTTGCACATCCCTCGTGCAGAAAAAATTAGCGCCGCACAACTATCTTTTACACATATTTTCCCACCGCAGGCTACCCCTGCAAATTAGTCATAGATAGTGGTAGTTGTGTAAACATTGTAGCTAGGAAAAGTCTGAAGCGTGTGCTCACAGACGAGTCGTACACACATCCTTACTGCATCCTTTGGGTGGACAAGTCTACCATGCAGATTACACAAAGATGTCTGGTGCCAATTCATTTAGTGTCCGTTGAGGACAAGCTCTGATGCAACTTTATACTCATGGGCGTAACACACCTATTACTTGGGCGACCATGGTTGTATGACCGCGATGTCATGTGTTATGGCCGATCTAACACGTGCGTATTCTTTGATAAGGGACGAAAGATCACCCTATCCCCGACCCAACCAAAGGATCCTCACAAGGGTAAGGGCGACTCATCCATTGGTGCAGGGTAATCGAGGTCTTTGCAATCTTAAGGAAGGGTGACTTTTTGAGAGAAAGTTTAGATATTGGGGTTCTGTATGTAGTGGAAGCCACCGTGGCTTCCGAGGCCTCAACAGACACTGTGATTATTGATTTGGAGGTCCGTCAGTGGTTGGATGAGTACTCGAATATCATGTATGAGGAGCTCCCTCCTTTGAGAGACATCCAACATGCGATTGATCTAGTCGCGGGGGCATCTTTTCCTAACTTACCTCACTATCGCATGAACCCAACTGAACACGTCGAACTAAAGCGGCAAGTTGATGACCTCCTTCAGAAGAGTTTTATACGTGAGATTTTGAGCCCATGCGCAGTATCCTCCCTTCTTACTCCGAAGAAGGATGAGAGCTGGCGCATAATGTTAACAGTCGTGCTATTAATAAAATCATAGTGAAATACCGCTTTCCCATACCCCGCCTCGATGACTTCCTCGATGCGATGACTGGTGACAAGATCTTTTCAAAGATCGACCTACGTAGTGGGTATCATCAAATTAGAGTGAGGGAAGGGAACGAGTGAAAACGACCTTCAAGACGAAGGACGGTCTGTATGAGTGACTAGTCATGTCATTTGAATTATTGAATGCACCCAACACATTCACGAGGGTGATGAAGCGGATTTTGCGGCCTTACATGGGCAAATTTCTGGTAGCATATTTCGACAACATTTTGATATACAGCCAGGGCCGCACCAAGCACCTGCATCATATTCGCTTGATATTTGATATCCTCCGGAGGGAGCATCTATATATCAATTTGAAAAAGTGCTCATTTTTATCTGCGTCTGTCCATTTCAGGTATTTCGGTTGACCCTGACAAGGTCATGTCCATTTGCGAGTGACCCATCCCGACGAATATTCATGAGGCCCGCAGTTTTCATGGACTTGTCACCTTCTATAGAAGGTTTGTCTGAGGTTTCAGCTTTATTATGGCACCCCTTACGAGTTGCCTCTATAAGGGAGATTTTGTATTGACGAAGGCGGACACTCGGGCATTCGCAGAAATGAAAAAGAAATTATCAACCGCCCTTGTCTTGCGTCTTCTAGATTTCTCTAAAGCATTCGAGGTGGCTTGTGATACTTCAGGAGTTGGTATTGGAAGAGTACATAGTCAGGAGGACATCTGGTTGCTTACTTCAGTGAGAAACTGAATGAGCCAGACAAAAGTACTCGAATTTGTTCTGTATACTGACCATTAGGCCCTACGATACCTACATTCGTAGAAGAAGTTAGACATCGTCATGCAAAATGGGTGGAGTTTATGTAAGATTATCATTGCGTTCTTAAGCACCAAGCAGGCGTTAAAGAACAAGCCGGCTGACGCCTTGAGTCGCCGAGTCAGTCTCCTACATACTATCAGCACACGAGTTTAGGGCTCCGTGAGTTTAATTTACGACTACCCTGAGTGCCTAGATTTTGGCGACATCTCTGACGCTCTGATGAGCGATCCTCCTGAGCTTCGTAAGGGTTTTGTGATCTTTGATGATTATTTATTCTTGGGTTCATACCTCTTCATACAACAGACGTCCCTCAAAGATATTCTTATCTGGGAGCTACACGTAGGTAGAGCAGCAGGACATCCCTTATTTCCTCCCACTTGTAACAACCTTTGATTTTTATAAAAAAATATATAAATAAATATTTGATATGAATGGCTAGCCGCAGTTCAACTTTCCCTCACTCGATTAAAGCCCCCACCCGGCCAAGTCTTCCGCAAACCGCACGCGCTAGGTTTCCAGCAAGCAGCGATCCAGTCCTGTCTTCCGCTCCCGTCTCGCGCGCGCAGCGCAACCGCCTCCTGGTGCTCTTCCTCTCGCCGGCGCCGCCTCCTGCTCCCCCTCCTGCCGGCGCCCTCTCCTATTCCGTCTCCTCCTCCTGTTCTGGCCGACAACAGCCCCTGCTTCCTTCCCCAAGCCGTCGGCTTCCAACTCCTCCATCCGACATCAAGGCCATCTTCCCCTTCCAAGGTTGGCAGTAGCCACTTCAACGGCCGACACCAGTTTCTGTTCCCCTCCGGCGGCCGGCAACCGCTCTCCCTCGTCGTTTTGGCCATTGATTTCGGGAGGAAAAATCTAGGGTTTTCTTCCCTCTCCTCCTCGAGCCCGGATTTGAGTTCCTTGGGTAAAATTCCTCCTCTATTCAGATTTTCCCTATTTTTCTTGGAATGTTTGCGCTCCAAATTTCGGATATTTTGCGATTCAAGATTTTTGCTTGTCTTATAACTGTCCAATTTCTAGGATTTGCCCTCTTGTAGTCGTCTAACCCCCTCGTGGGTTTTTCGGTGCCGCTCCTCGATTCAATTGGTGGGATCCCGCAAAAGCCCTCTTCGAATTAGGGTTTCTCCTAGCCCAAGAGCCGTCAAGCCTCCGTCTCCGCGTGGAATCTCTTCTCCCCTCACCTTTGAGGGAGGTAATTCATAAACCTTCTTTTGTTTAATTTCCGCGTCATAGAATGCATGTGTTAGCGTAGTAAATTATGTTATATTGCTTTCGTCATTCTTAAGCAGGTTTGAAACAGGGTTTCTGTTTTTGCTTGCGGCGCTTCGCCGCCGCCGTCAGTTTCAGTCTCAATTAAGGCAAGTAGAGATCCCTCTCTCTTGCAAGCATTGGATTTAATTGTCTTGTTTGTTCTTATATTTATATAAATTCACCCTTGGATGCTCGTTTCGTCAAATAAATTTAGAGTTCGAATCCCTAAATAGACTTGTTATTAGTTTGAGGTTTACGCGTCCGAATAACACGAATTGTGAATGAGAATGATGGTTACTTGAATATTCACTTAGATGAATTGTGTCTCATTTATTGGAAGACGAGTTAATGAACGAAAGCTGTTTTTAATTGAATTTCCATTTAAATGAATTGCGTCTCATTTGATGGATAAATGTAAGACTAATAGATCTTTTCGAGCAGGAACATTAATTGTTATAATGATAAATGTTAAGATTCCTGCTAGCAACTAGATGAATTGCGTTTAATATAAAATATTCGGTTCGTACACATGTTTACTTGGAGGATAATCGTTTGTTGGAATGGTTGAAACTAAATGAATACTTGGTATCCTAGAAATTGATGAATAATAATCTTATTACTCGTGAATACTTGAACCCGCAAGTTTCAAAACTCTCTATCGAGTTCTTTGAGTCATCGAATCATATTTCTTATGTCTGTCTGGTTTTAAGACTTGAGTAAATAATTTTCTATAACTTGATTCCTCCCGTTTCACGTTTGTAAAATATACTCTTGTATATCTGAATCAGTATTTTGGTTACATGCTTTGATATGCTAGAATCCACGAAATCCTACACTAAGTGATTAATAACGTAAGTTAACATTGAAAGGTATGGTTTAATTGATGAAACTCCTTGAGTTGGGTTCCCTCTTGAATCCCTAATGAGAATAAAGTACCGGTCACAGCGAGCTTAAATTTCTGAATCACTTAGGTCCTGCGTGTCATAAGCAAATCTTGAAAGCTAGGGTTTAGATGGTGCATCGTCTTGATTGCATGGTCACGGTAAGCAAGAAATACTCTTATTCTAGTAAGACTTACACTTGAACTTGAGAGTGAATCATTCTTGAGCAGGTTTGAAACAGGGTTTCTGTTTTTGCTTGCATCGCTTCGCCGCCGCCGTCAGTTTCAGTCTCAATTAAGGCAAGTAGAGATCCCTCTCTCTTGCAAGCATTGGATTTAATTGTCTTGTTTGTTCTTATATTTATATGAATTCACCCTTGGATGCTCGTTTCGTCAAATAAATTTAGACTTCGAATCCCTAAATAGACTTGTTATTAGTTTGAGGTTCACGCGTCCGAATAACACGAATTGTGAATGAGAATGATGGTTACTTGAATATTCACTTAGATGAATTGTGTCTCATTTGTTGGAAGATGAGTTAATCAACGAAAGTTATTTTTAATTGAATTTCCATTTAAATGAATTGCGTCTCATTGGATGGATAAATGTAAGACTAATAGATCTTTTCGAGCATGAACATTAATTGTTATAATGATAAATGTTAAGATTCCTACTAGCAACTAGATGAATTGTGTTTGACATAAAATATTCGGTTCGTACACATGTTTACTTGGAGGATAATCGTTTGTTGGAATGGTTCAAACTAAATGAATACTTGGTATCCTAGAAATTGATGAATAATAATCTTATTACTCGTGAATACTTGAACCCGCAAGTTTCAAAACTCTCTATCGAGTTTTTTGAGTCATCGAATCTTGTTTCTTATGTCTGTCTGGTTCTAAAACTTGAGTAAATAATTTTTTATAACTTGATTCCTCCTGTTTCACGTTTGTAAAATGTACTCTTGTATATCTGAATCAGTATTTTGGTTACATGCCTTGATATGCTAGAATCCACGAAATCCTGCACTAAGTCATTAATAATGTAAGTTAACATTGAAAGATATGGTTTAATTGATGAAACTCCGTGACTTGGGTTCCCTCTTGAATCCCTAATGGGAACAAAGGACCGGTCATAGCGAGCTTAAATTTCTGAATCACTTAGGTCCTGCGTGTCATAAGCAAATCTTGAAAGCTGGGGTTTAGATGGTGCATCGTCTTGATTGCATGGTCACGGTAAGCAAGAAATACTCTTATTCTAGTAAGACTTACACTTGAACTTGAGTGTGAACCATGTTGTTATGAGCTTAGTTCGTTGCCAGATTGTTGGAGGCGGAGATACAAAGGGCAAGCCCTAGAATGGTGGAGGAGGGGATGAGAAAGGAAGAAACCCTAGAGGGTGGAGGAAGGACAGAAGAGCTTAGAGAGAGAGAGGAATTTAAAGAGAGAAGAGAACTTTCATATTTCATTGCTTAATTCCAAATACAAGAGAAGGGTCTATATATAGAACCCCGGGTGGCATACCCGTAAATACATAAAATGCAAACAATACTAAAACATTACTACGAGTCTAATAACTATGACTCCCTACACGCAACGAGATCATAAGATAACTGGCGGAGGATGATAACTCGTAACAATCCACCCGTCCTTATTTTTGAGCTTGTCCTCAAGCTCAAACTCCAGTAGGATGTTCGGATTCTCGGGCTCCTTGATCTCACGCCAAAATAGCGCCTGGTAGGTCGTCGCGGTGGTAGTGGTGGCGCCGTCGGAAAGACGAGTGGCGCAAGGACTGGGGCCGAGTGGTCCGGCGGAGCGGCGGAAGGCTGGAGCAGCAGGGCAACCGAAGGAACAACGTCCGGCAGAAGGAAGGGGTCCGGTGAGACCGGCGATGCGGTGCGAGGCAGCAACGGTAATGCGGTCGAAAGGGCCGACAGCGTAGTGGCCGACAACAAAGGCAGTGGCGTGGTCGGAGGCGGCAGAGCGCCAACCAGCGGTGAGGCGGCCGACAAAGCAGAAATCGACGAGGTCGGAGGGACCGACAAGGCAGGGGTCGGTGGAGCAAGGGCAGACAGAGGCGGTGACTGCGGCGACGGCGACGACGGCGGCGAGGACGGCGAAGGCAGCACAAGCGGTGCGGGCTTGGAGAGTGGGACCGTCAAGGCAGGAGCCGCTGGCGGAGGAGGCGGAACAGCCGGTGGCGGAGCAGCCGGTGGCGGAACGTCAACGTATCCCAATTGATCAAGCTTGACCTCGAAGCGAGACATGGGGGCTTGAAAAGTCGTTGACCACTTCCGCATTATCGCGTAGAGGACGCCCGCATCCGCGGCGCTAAGTTGAATGTTCATCAAATGAAATATGGAGAGGGGTGCAGTTAGAAAGAAGGGGGGTGCGGATAGGAAGAGACAAGAAAATGAAGGAAATTAAAATGAGGGTTAGGGGGGATCAGAATGGAAAGGGAGTGATGTAAAAGTTCTCCTGACAGATGACGTGAGGAGACCACGCCTAGCGACAAATAGCGGGTGGCTCGATGAAGATGGGGTACACGAAACTGGGACGGAAAGGGTGGGTCGAGGAAGTAGCGCAGGGAGGGGAGGCGTCGGGATGGGACAGGGGCGTAGGCGTCGGGATGGGACAGGGGCGTGTCGTCGATGGGGTCTGGCGTCGATCGGAGGAAGTGATCGGCCCGGAGACTCCCTGCAGGCTTGAGGATGCCGCTAATGGCGCTGATCGGCGTCGATGAGGGTCGGAAACGACGATGGAGCTGGGTACTGTGGGGTCGACGATGGAGGATGGTGGCGGTCGGGGTTGCTGGCGTCGTCAGACACGGGGCTGGAAAGGCTGTCGTCGGTGGAAGCGAACCGATGTTGAAGAGGCAGCAGGAAGCCAGCGAGGATGAAGGACGTCAGGTGGCGAAACAGCGGTAGCGGAGGAGTAGAGCGGTGGAGAGTACGCCGAGGAAGGATGGGCTCTGATACCAAGTTGTTATGAGCTTAGTTCGTTGCCGGATTGTTGGAGGCGGAGATACAAAGGGCAAGCCCTAGAATGGTGGAGGAGGGGATGAGAGAGGAAGAAACCCTAGAGGGTGGAGGAAGGACAGAAGAGCTTAGAGAGAGAGAGAGGAATTTAGAGAGAGAAGAGAACTTTCATATTTCATTGCTTAATTCCAAATACAAGAGAAGGGTCTATATATAAAACCCCGGGTGGCATACCCGTAAATACATAAAATGCAAACAATACTAAAACATTACTACGAGTCTAATAACTATGACTCCCTACACGCAACGAGATAATAAGATAACTGGCGGAGGATTATAACATGTAACACATGTGCACCCATTGTAAACACCTACACATTTCAACGATTACAATTTATGTCGTTGCAAGAATGTTTATGCTATACTCCGGAGTAAGCTAATATTTCCAGATAGTTCTGTTTGTTTCAGTTACTTGCTTGTTTCACTGGCTTGCTTCGGGATTAATTGGTACCTTAGAATTTCTAATTTCTTCTGCACGTACCTAAATTTATAGTTTGTTTACTGTTGATTTTCAATGTTCTTAGACTTTCCCTTCTTGTTTTGGAATTTGTCTTAGCGTTCGTGCCTGCGCCGCCTGCTTCCTGAGCCGATCTGCGTCAAGCTTCAGGTTTTGTGTGTGTGTTTCATTTCTTTTACTGTCGGATAATTCTGTTATGTAATAATTACGATCAGCCATTTTCTCTTGTTTCATGGACAACTGCTAGGCTAAATATTATATGTACTAGAATTTGACATGTTTTGCATGTTCATTCATCTGCGATGATCACTGCATAAATTTCTGTTCCAAAACTTGTATCTTAAGTTCTTCTGCAAAATGCATGTGCACATGTTTCAAACACACATTTTAAAGCTTCCGCAATAAATTAATCTGTTTTACTGAAAAGTAACTACTTTAAAACTATTTGTAGTATTTCTTCTTCCGCCTTAGCAGACATGGATTCCTTTTCGCTCATGCCTGTGGCATCACGGCCCGCCCCAAAGCGCACTCTGACTTCTGTCGAGACGAGTCGTAACAGTTGGTATCAGAGTCAGGTTAGACTCTAAAGATAAAGTATTTTGTAACTAATACACATTTTGAATCTTATTATATAAATATATATACATGCATCATTTCTTCACGCACCTTGTCATTATGTATTTTTCGCGGCTGAAACACGCACACTCACCCATAAGCATGAGTAGTATGCACACGAATGTTAAGGGAGTATGGGCAAACTTAACATTTTTGTGCATATGAATTTTCACTAAGGATATTCACCGTTTGCGAATATTAAATTGTATGGGCGGTTTAATATTTTCAAGTGCGTTGGCATTATAATCATAATATGCATGACATGTTAAGTGATATGAGCGCTTAACGTGGCATGTGTATCCATTCATTTGCATTCATATCATAAGCATTGCACAAGTGTCCAGCTAAGAACAACAATAATGATTGAACACGTATGGTTTTACTATTTGTTTGACATCGCACATGATCTTATTGTCGCATCTGCATGATCACTACTTAGAGTTGTCCAATGAAAATGTTGTAATTATTACATAATTTATGTATCTGACAGTATGGAATGTATTAGAATCTATAGTTCATGTCCCGGTATTCGTATTCAGTTTTCCTGTTCTGCTCGACTATCGATCTCATCTGATTCTCCAGTATCCCCTTCTAGTTAGCTCATAAGCGTTAGCAAGAATGAGGGTCTTCTTAAAAAAATTGCTCTGCTGAATTACTTTGGTATTGTTTTGTACTTTCCATCTCTAGAGTGACTCACTTTTGTCGTCACTCAATCGCCATTCAGCTTCTATTTCCCTTTTTGGTGTTCTATCTTCATTTCGTGCAAAGATTTTTTCTGCTCGTGAATTCTCGAGTCTTGCCTCTCAATTTGTAGCTTTTTGAAGAAAACTCTGTGATCCCTGAAGTCAACCGTTCCTATCCGGCCGAACCCTCTAAGATTGTGGATTACGCTTGAGAACTTGAATCTTTTATGCGTAGCAAGTACCCGTAACCCTTCTCTTGATCTTGGTAAACTTCCGAACATGTTTTCTTTGCTATTCCAGTATCTTCATAGTTAGCTTTCATGCCTTGATTTGAAAGTCTTGTGGAAATGAATGGCATCTGAATTTTCGCCATAAGAGCCCATATTCAGAGAATTCTCAGAAAGTAAGGGAGAATGTAACAACCCTTGATTTTTACAAAAAATATATAAATAAATATTTGATATGAATGGCTAGCCGCAGCTCAACTTTCCCTCACTCGATTAAACCCCCCGACCAAGTCTTCCGCAAACCGCACGCGCTAGGTTTCCCGCAAGCAGCGATCCAGTCCCGTCTTCCGCTCCCGTCTCGCGCGCGTAGCGCAGCTGCCTCCTGGTGCTCCTCCTCTCGCCGGCGCCGCCTCCTACTCCCCCTCCTGCCGTCGCCCTCTCCTATTCCGTCTCCTCCTCTTGTTCTGGCCGACAACAGCCCCTGCTTCCTTCCCCAAGCCGTCGGCTTCCAACTCCTCCCTCAAGCATCAAGGCCCTCTTCCCCTTCCAAGGTTGGCAGTAGCCTCTTCAAGGGCCGGCACCAGTTTCTGCTCCGCTCCGGCGGCCGGCAACCGCTCTCCTCGTCGTTTTGTCCAATGATTTCGGGAGGAAAAATCTAGGGTTTTCTTTCCTCTCCTCCTCGAGCCCGGATCTGAGTTCCTTGGGTAAAATTCCTACTTTATTCAGATTTTCCCTAATTTTCTTGGAATGTTTGCGCTCCAAATTTCGGATATTTTGCGATTCAAGATTTTTGCTTGTCTTATAACCGTCTAATTTCTAGGTTTTGCCCTCTTGTAGTCGTCTAACCCCCCCCCCCCCCCCCCCCCCCCCCTCCCGTGGGTTTTCCGGTGCCGCTCCTCGATTCAATTGGTGGGATCCCGCAAAAGCCCTCTTCGAATTAGGATTTCTCCTAGCCCAAGAGCCGTCAAGCCTCCGTCTCCGCGCAGAATCTCTTCTCCCCTCACCTTTGAGGGAGGTAATTCTTAAACCTTCTTTTGTTTAATTTCCGCGTCATAGAATGCATGTGTTAGCGTAGTAAATTATGCTATATTGCTTTCATCATTCTTGAGCAGGTTTGAAACAGGGTTTCTGTTTTTGCTTGCATCGCATCGCCGCCGCCGTCAGTTTCAGTCTCAATTAAGGCAAGTAGAGATCCCTCTCACTTGCAAGCATTGGATTTAATTGTCTTGTTTGTTCTTATATTTATATGAATTCACCCTTGGATGCTCGTTTCGTCAAATAAATTTAGACTTCGAATCCCTAAATAGACTTGTTATTAGTTTGAGGTTCACGCGTCCGAATGACACGAATTGTGAATGAGAATGATGGTTACTTGAATATTCACTTAGATGAATTGTGTCTCATTTGTTGGAAGACGAGTTAATCAACGAAAGTTATTTTTAATTGAATTTCCATTTAAATGAATTGCGTCTCATTGGATGGATAAATGTAAGACTAATAGATCTTTTCGAGCATGAACATTAATTGTTATAATGATAAATGTTAAGATTCCTGCTAGCAACTAGATGAATTGTGTTTGACATAAAATATTCGGTTCGTACACATGTTTACTTGGAGGATAATCGTTTGTTGGAATGGTTCAAACTAAATGAATACTTGGTATCCTAGAAATTGATAAATAATAATCTTATTACTTGTGAATACTTGAACCCGCAAGTTTCAAAACTCTCTATCGAGTTTTTTGAGTCATCGAATCTTGTTTCTTATGTCTGTCTGGTTCTAAGACTTGAGTAAATAATTTTTTATGACTTGATTCCTCCTGTTTCACGTTTGTAAAATATACTTTTGTATATTTGAATCAGTATTTTGGTTACATGCCTTGATATGCTAGAATCCACGAAATCCTGCACTAAGTCATTAATAATGTAAGTTAACATTGAAAGATATGGTTTAATTGATGAAACTCCGTGACTTGGGTTCCCTCTTGAATCCCTAATGGGAACAAAGGACCGGTCATAGCGAGCTTAAATTTCTGAATCACTTAGGTCCTGCGTGTCATAAGCAAATCTTGAAAGCTAGGGTTTAGATGGTGCATCGTCTTGATTGCATGGTCACGGTAAGCAAGAAATACTCTTATTCTAGTAAGACTTACACTTGAACTTGAGTGTGAACCATGTGCACTCATTGTAAACACATACGCATTTCAACGATTACAGCTTATATCGTTGCAAGAATGTTTATGCTATACTCCGGAGTAGGCTAATATTTCCAGATAGTTATGTTTGTTTCAGTTACTTGCTTGTTTCACTGGCTTGCTTCGGGATTAATTGGTACCTTAGAATTTCTAATTTCCTCTGCACGTACCTAAATTTATAGTTTGTTTAATGTTGATTTTCAATGTTCTGAGGCTTTTCCTTCTTGTTTTGGAATTTGCCTTAGCGTTCGTGCCTGCGCCGCCTGCTTCATGAGCCGATCTGCGTCAAGCTTCAGATTTTGTGTTTGTGTTTCATTTCTTTTATTGTCGGATAGTTCTGTTATGTAATAATTACGATCAGTCATTTTCTCCTGTTTCATAGACAACTGTTAGGCTAAATATTATATGTACTAGATTTTGACATGTTTTGCATGTTCATTCATCTGCGATGATCACTGCATAAATTTCTGTTCCAAAACTTGTATCTTAAGTTCTTCTGCAAAATGCATGTGCACCTGTTTCAAACGCACATTTTAAAGCTTCCGCAATAAATCAATCTGTTTACTCAAAAGTAATTACTTTAAAACTATTTGTAGTATTTCTGCTTCCGCCTTAGCAGTCATGGATTCCTTTTCGCCCATGCATGTGGCATCACGGCCCGCCCCGAAGCGCACTCTGACTTCTGTCGAGACGGGTCGTAACACCACTCCACCTCAGCCTCAGTCTGATGAGTTCCACCATGAAGGCCACCTCACACCATCGATGGTTCCACCAATTCAGTTTTCAGACAGAGATACATCTTACTCAGAGCTGTCAACGACTGCCAGAGACATACTTCAAATTGTTGCCCATAACTTCATAGTCGTAGACAGGCGAGATACATTGCGATCTCTTGTCCGTTGGAGTGGCCGCCCGTTCTCAGATGATACTTAAATTCCCCAGAGGAGCTCAAATGATTCTCCCCTAGGCCACACTGAGAGTACGACCATCTTCACACACCAGAGATGAGTACTTCCAAGCCGGGGAGAGTTGATGGAGATCGTCGGCCCACATACGTGTATTCATGTAGGAGGCAGTGATCTGTAACCTGTTCGGACGATCCGAGACGACGGATGAGTCTGAATGGTCGATCTGAGTCATTTTCCAGTATTTATTTTTTGTTTCGAGTTGTATTAGACACATGATCAGCATGGACATTATGAGTGATCCGATATGGTAGCCCTTTTTCAGTTATTTAGTTTATATACGCAGACAGGCGACGGTTGGAGGAATCGAGGTTTAGATTCCACTTCAGGAACCATCGATCTCCTCTCCCGATGCGACGCTGAGAGCCCCTTTGGTGCGACTCCAAGGCCTTCTCCTTCCTCTACCCTAGTTTCCGTCTTTTGCGACTCACAGTTATCTGCTCCTCCGATGCCTCTACAAACTGAAAACCTCGCCTACTTCCGCCAGCCACAAGCCCCATCAGCGACATCGATCCCGTCCCCGCCTCCCGTCTGCGACATTGATCCCGTTCTTATCTCCCGTCTCCGATCCCAACCTCCACCTACGATCTCGATCCCCATGGCCTGTGTTGTTCCCGATTACATTTTCATTCGCTTGTTGCGATCCCGTCTCCCACCCCATCCACGATTCCCCTCCCTGTTTTGACCACGATCCCATCTTCTCCACTCAACTTTCTCTCCCAGTCACAGCTAGCAAGCCCCTCGCTCCGAAACAGTCGCAATCCTACGTCTCGCTAAGCCACCATTCCCATCCGAGTTCCCTTTTTCTACAACCCAACAACCACACTTCCTGCCCGGCCCCCTCTTAACCCAATATCCAGAGGATCTCTTCTCTAGTGGAGCCAGTAGTCCTCGGATCATCATCATTACACATTTCACATCCGCTTGCATGCATAAATCATAGTTGGTGTTTGTGCTTCTTTACATTGTTTACTTGGACTATATTTGGTGGATGTGAAATCATATGTTGTTTTTTGTAAGAGTGTCTAACATGCAGGACTTATTCATCACACGTTTACATTACTTGTGCTTCTATTGTTTGTGAATCATTGTTTGTTTGTCAATTCCACTATCTACGAATGAATATGTTTCTGTTTAAATTTTATATTAATTAATTACTCAGTGCTAATTTAATCGGACTGATAATTGCATTTGGTCCCCCATTAGGGTTCGTCAGTAAGTGCACCACATTAGGGCATTCATCATTTTCAACCCATCACTGCATCAAATTATGTATGAGCAATAAATAATTGAAGCAAAAGACTATCTATGCTTTGGTGCTTTATTCCATTGAGATCTTCTCTCAATCAAAGCTTGCCAGATCTGGCCTGTATTTTAATATACTCAAGTACAACCCATCAGACTACATATCTTCATCATACATCTCCACAAGATTAATACTTTCATCTTTGTGTCCTTTTGTTCCAGTCCCCCCATTTTCAAGCAGCTTACCCAGAGGAATTGAGGGGGTCCTGTGTGATCAAATACAACATAAGACTCTCAGCTTCATGTGAACCTCCTAGACTAGTCCCTTCTACATTTGACTTGCCATCCATGACAAATCTTCTATTGCTCTTTGATCTCAAGCATTCGAGCTTTTCTCGTGATCTCTTTTCATTCGACATATTCATCTCCTAAAACCTCCAAGAGAAGTCAGGAAAAGACTCCCAGACATTGCTATGAACATGCTCCAATATCCTAGTCTTGGTTTTTTCTTCTAGCAGCATAATATTATCCTACCTTTGCTTGTCAAAGAAGAATTTGTTAGGGTCCCACATCACCAGTTATCTATTAGCGGTTCTTTCACGCATACTTCAATTATGAGTCTTTATGTATCGAGTTCGAGTTGTTTGAGTCGAGTTTGAGTCGAGTCTGTCCGAGTCTAAATGTATTACTAATTTTCATATTAGTGTCGTCATTTTTAAGAGTCGTTATTTACGATTATTATGATGTTTCATGTTGTTGGGTTTTTCTAAATACCATTCATAATGATATGAACACATCAAATGTGCGCAGCGGAAGAAAACTAGAACAACCCAAAGAGTAAGGATCTTGCGGATCTCATGAATCAAAAGATTAGGAAAGCAAAATGCAATATACCTTCGCGGGATTGAGTCAATACTCAACCAAGGTGCTCCAAGAAGGAATCCGATAGACTAAATCTGAGTTCCAAGAACCGAAATGTATCGGCTCCTCTACAGCGATCCACACGAACGATGGAGAACCCCAAAGCCTTGTCAAACAAGGAATGGGTCGGAGAAGGAAGCTCTCAGCGTCCCCACGAACTGCTAGGTCCGAGACAGGGGAGGCGGCGCCGTCGGCGGCGGATCTCAGCGGACGGGAAGAACGAGAAGCCCTCTTGCAGAACTTTTCCGGACGGCTGTTCTCTTCTAAAATCGCGAAAAGGGTTCGATCTATTTCCCTTCTTTTTTTTTCGAAGACCTAATCGCGCTCCTTTTATACGTAAGGTATAAAACAGGCTATCCGCAGACCAGAGGAAAAACAGAACATTTCTGTATAGATTTACACATTCGCCGAATTCGACAATTCGACTAAACAATATAACCGAATTCGACTATATACAATAACCGAATTCGTCTATATGTTATAGCCGATTCGACTATATAAATTCGATTATATGATTTCGTCGAAACCATTTCGTCGAAACCATTTCGTCGAACTAACACATTTCGGCTAAACCCTTTAGTCGAATTTGTTACAGTTCGGCTAAACACTTTAGCCGAATCAATATTGCCGAATTCCATTAGTCGAATCAACATAATTCGGTTAAACTTTTTAGCCGAATTTGACACAGTTCGGTTAAACCCTTTACCCGAATTTGTCCAGCATAAATCCATTCGTTTAAACCCTTTATACAATTTCCCGTTGAGACAATCTCAAGTTAATGCCAAGCAATCACAGGATTGGTCCTCCACTCATATCCAATATGAGTAAGACCAACACAATCCTTTCTCCAACTTCTCCAAACGCATTTATGTGCGACTCTATAGGCTCATATTGCGTTGGCAGTAAGACTAACTGTTGATTGCTTTGAGATCACCTCAGAAACTCCAACAGTCTCCCACTTGATCACAAAGTATCAACAAAAGTCTCACAAACAATGAGCGGCATCTAGCAATACATCATTGCTACCCAAGCAATAAGAGTTCATAACTCAATAAGCCTGTCTTAACCAATGAATCAGTGTTGTCATGTCCCTTTGTCCTTTACATCCGGATAGAACTAGAGACATGGACTGTGTCACCCTCATAATTGTTCAATCCCAATTTCCTGATCTAGAATAGACTGTCTGAAATTGGTGAGCTCAATATCATATATTGACTCAACCAAGCATGGTCATGCATTTCTCAGTCTCATTCCATCAAGGGGCTCATGGATGTAACTCTTGTCATACAGGAGGACAAATCTCATTTCTGCTCACACACAAACATCCAAATGATTCGTAACATACCCAACAATCACCCTTATCGTCAACCTTTCTCAAGAGAAGACTTTAGATGACATCAAAGTACGCTCTTCCTCACCTGATGAATGTTATGACTTCAGGTCAAAGGACCAGAAACACCATGGTCACTTGAGACCTACTTGTGACACGTTCATATAACAATCCACAAAGTAGTCTCACGGGGGGTCTGTCCAGTACAACTTGTTCTTAACAAGTACCCATGTGATGACTTGATATCACAATATCATGACCTGTGAGAACCGGTCATCAGTCAACGCACATGCTAGTCTTATGGTCTCATCATCGCCCTAAATTTCTAGGATGATACCTCGACCAGGGACCATTTAAGAATGGAGCTTCATTTAAACATAGACCCTCACATTCAAGTCACATACTTGAATTCCTATGGAAGCAAACATTCTAAGGGCATTCATTATGTAAATTAGTCTATCATATAGAAACGGTTGACATAATAAAAGAACTTGCCATAAATGTAAAATGAAACATACAGTACATAACACAATTCATCAAATGAATAAACAACCGACAAACATACAATCCACAAGGATTCCACTAAAGACGATCATTCAGGTATCTAATACCCATTGATCTAACGTGACCATCATGCTTCTTTTGCGCAAGAGGCTTTGTCAGTGGATCCGTTGTGTTTTCTTCAGTCGGTACTCTGCAAATGTTCACATCTCCTCAATCGACAATCTCTCGAATAAGATGGAACCGCCGAAGTATGTGCTTGGAGCGCTGATGAGATCTAGGTTCCTTAGCTTTGACAATTGCACCGTTGTTGTCACAGTAGAGAACTACGAGACCAACAATGTTAGGAACTACATCTAGCTCGCAGATGAATTTCCTAATCCACACAGCCTCCTTTGCCGCATTTGGGGCAGTAATATACTCGGCTTCTGTCGTAGAATCGGCAACTGTCTCATGCTTGGAACTCTTCCAGCTTACAGCTCCTCCATTAAGGCAAAATACAAAACCTGATTGAGACTTTGAATCGTCCCTATCAGTTTGGAAGCTAGCATCCGTGTAACCATTTACAACGAGCTCTTCTTCTCCACCATACACCAAGAACATATTCTTAGTCCTTCTCAAGTACTTTAGGATATTCTTGACAGCTATCCAGTGACCATCACCAGGATCAGACTGATACCTGCTCGTCATGCTCAAAGCATAAGAGACATCGGGTCGAGTGCATAACATTGCGTACATGATTGATCCAATTGCCGAAGCATATGAAATCATCTTCATGCGGTCCTTATCTTCCAAAGATTTAGGACACTGGTCCTTAGAGAGACTCACACCATGTGACATGGGTAAGAATCCTTTCTTGGACTCAAGCATGTTGAACCGTTTCAACACCTTGTCAATGTATGTACTCTGGGTCAAACCCAGCAACTTCCTCGATCTATCTCTATAGATCTTAATACCAAGTATGTAAGTCGCTTCACTCAAGTCTTTCATAGAAAAGCAGTTCCCTAGGTTGTTCTTAACAACTTGCAGGGTCGGAATGTCATTCCCGATCAGCAGTATGTCATCTACATACAATATCAGGAAGACAACAATGCTCCCACTAATCTTCTTGTAAACACAAGGCTCATCTTCGTTCTTGATGAAACCAAACTCTTTGATCTTCTCATCAAAACGCAGATTCCAACTTCGAGAAGCTTGTTTCAATCCATAAATGGATCGATTCAACTTGCATATTTTAGTGGCTTCACTTGGAGATTCAAAACCCTCGGGTTGTGTCATGTACACTTCCTCAAGGAGGTTTCCATTAAGGAAAGCCGTTTTGACATTCATTTGTCAGATCTCGTAGTCATAATAAGCAGCAATAGCAAGTAGAATTCTGATGGACTTGACCATGACCACAGGGGAAAAGGTCTCATCATAGTCAACACCATGAATTTGCCTGAAACCTTTAGCCACCAGCCGGCCTTTGAATGTCTGTACATTCCCATCCATGTCGGTCTTCTTCTTGAAGACCCACTTGCACCCTATGGGTCGTACCCCTTCAGGTGGTTCCACCAAGGTCCAAACTTGGTTTGTGTACATGGAGTCCATTTCAGATTTCATAGGCTCAAGCCACTTCTCGGAGTCTGGTCCATTCATAGCCTCTTGGTAGGTTGCAGGCTCATCATCATGATCCATAAGCAACACATTAGCTATTTGAGTCATGAGAAATCCATATCTCTCAGGCTCACATCTTGGTCTACCAGATCTACGTAGGACTTATGTTTCTTGAGCAGGCTCTCCAGCTACAACTTCTTGTAGTCCTTGCTCAGGTTCCAATTCCGGTTCGTTCATTGTTTGTGGCTCTTGAACTTCTTCAAGTTCTACTTTTGCAGTCTTTCTGGATAAGAACTCTTTCTCCAAAAAGACACCAGTTCTTGCGACAAACACTTTGCCCTCAGACGGCAAGTAGAAGTAGTATCCTTTGGTTTCCCTAGGATACCCCACTAGACAATATTTATCCGATTTGGGTTCCAACTTGTCAGGCATTTGACGTCGCACGTATGCCTCACAGCCCCAAATCTTGATGAACGACATACTGGGACGCTTCCCAGTCCATATCTCATATGGTGTCTTTAGAACCGTTTTCGTTGGAACTCGATTTAGTGTGAAAGCAGCAGTCTCTAAAGCAAAACCCCAAAAGGAAACGGGCAAATCTGCATGACTCATCATCGATCGCACTATGTCTAACAAGGTATGATTCCTCCTCTCAAAAACACCATTATGTTGAGGTGTTCCGGGCGGAGTGAGCTGTGATACAATACCACACTCTTTCAGATGATCACGAAACTCATGACTCAGATATTCGCCACCTCGATCAGATCGGAGTGCTTCTATCTTTTTTCCCAGTTGGTTTTCTACTTCATTATTAAACACTTTGAACTTTTCAAAGGTCTCGGATTTGTTCTTCATAAGAAACACGTATCCGTGTCTACTGAAATCATCAGTAAATGTAACGAAGTAGTAGAACTCACCTCTAGCCATAGAACTCATGGGTCCGCATACATCACTATGTATTATACCCAAGAGATCATTAGCCCTCTCATTACAACTAGTGAAAGGAGCTTTCGTCATCTTGCCCAACAAACATGACTCGCATCTCTCAAATGATTCATAATCAAATGAGTCCAGTAGTCCATCTTTATGGAGCTTGGATATGCGTTTCTCGTTTATATGGCCTAAACGACAATGCCAAAGGTACGTAGGATTCGAATCATTTGTTTTTAGTCTTTTAGTATTTTCTACATTATAGATCGGATGGTCTAAGTTCAAAACATATAAACCATTAAACAATTGGGCTACACCATAACAAACATCATTCATAAAAATCGAACAACAATTGTTCTTAATTATAAACGAAAAACCTTTCATGTCAAGACATGATATGGATATAATGTTTCTAGTTATGGCTGGAACAAAATAACAGTTATCTAATTCTATTACAAGCTCAGTGGGCAAAGAAAGACAATAGACACCAACGGCGACGGCAGCAACTCTTGCTCCATTCCCGACGCGCAGGTCTACCTCCCCTTTACCCAGCATTCTTCTCCTTCTCAGTTCCTGCACATTTGTACAAATGTGAGAACCACATCTGGTATCTAATACCCAAGATGAAGGAGCAGAAAGGTTTATCTCTATAACGTAAATACCTGAAGTGGAAGTCATACCTCCCTTCTTTTTCTGCAGATCCTCAATATAGAGGGGACAGTTCCGCCTCCAATGTCCTGCCTTACCGCAGTGGTGGCACTTTCCTTCTTTCGCCAGACCTTTCCTTTTCAGTGTAGAAGACTTGAGATCAAGAGGAGACTTAGATCCAATCTTCGTCTTCTTAGATTCCTTGGCCTTGCCCTTGCTCTTATGCACCATCAATATGGGGCTGGCAGGCTTGACCTTCTTCATGTTATTCTCGGCAGTTCTCAACATGCCAAGGAGCTCGGGCAGTGTCTTTTCTATTTCATTCATGTTATAGTTTAAGACGAACTGCTCATAACTGTCCGGCAATGATTGCAGGATCAGATCCGTGACCAACTCTTGGCTCAAGGGAAAACCCAGTTTTTCAAGGTTCTCTATATACCCAATCATCTTGAGTACGTGAGTACCTACTGAGTCTCGAGCTCCCATTTTGCACTGAAACAATGCCTTGAATATGTCAAACCTCTCTTGTCGGGCTTGCCCCTCGAACATTTTCTTGAGGTGCCCGATTATCTCATAACCACACATGCTCTCGTGTTGCTTCTGAAGCTCAGAGGACATGGTAGCAAGCATGAGGCATTCCACATCCAAGGTATCATCTTGATACTTCTTGTAAGCATCTTTGTCTGCTCTCGGAGCATTTCCGGTCGGCTCTGCAGGGGCTTCCCCTTCCAAGACATAGAGCTTGCGCTCTTGCCTAAGAACAATTCTCAGGTTCCTATACCAGTCGAGGAAGTTCGTCCCATTGAGCTTGTCCTTCTCAAGGATGGCTCTCAGGGACAGCGTGGAGTGAGATGTATTTGCCATGGAAATTCTACAATAAATTTGCAAAAGATTTCAGTACTATATTTCAAAATACATTTTACTTTAATAAGGACTTTAATTAAAAGAACTCTCACTATTTCAATCAAATTGATCCCTTAATATCGATTCGGAGAGTTTATGCGAGCTACTCTCTTAGTGGACAAGATACGTATTTCACCAACACAACGAGTCCGCTTTGGCGTTCCTCTCATAATGCGGTTATTTAGGTAGACAATATTTGTCAATTGCATCACTATGCAACTCATGTATGGTTGGTGAATAACTTTTTATTCGCATCATCATATGGAGCATGCCAACCATATGCCTCTAGGCACTCAACCTTTGAGGTCACCTAGTTAAGTTAGACCCGATGTCGACAGTGGGATATCACAATTATCCGCTCGCACCCTTACCAAGATAGATTAATGCACCTTGCTTTGGCAAGCCCACACTTCATCGATCGAGGCAGGAAGAGTGTCATCCATCGGAAGACATCCATATACTTAATATTAGATAAGGGATTTTATCTTTCAATTGATGAATATTTCATCGTGATTAACATTTAATCACCATGCACATACACAAAACAAATGCATCCCCTATGTGCACATAAAAGGATTATCAACATTTTCATAAAAGGGGCTAAATCTGAATACTTAGAACACTTCTAAATCTCCAGATTTACATGCATTGCACACAAGCAAAGCAACTCCACTTATGCAGTAGACAAGCTCGTCTCTCAATGTCAGATTCAAAATCCACGACATTTGATTTCATAAACCATATCGAGGGACGGTTACTGCAAAGGAGAAACAATAAAATCGCAACGCAGTCACATGCGTTCCTGGCGGGGTTCCAAGGGGCAGCACTTGATCGCAACCTCGCTCTGATATCACTGTTGGGTTTTTCTAAATACCATTCATAATGATATGAACACATCAAATGTGCGCAGCGGAAGAAAACTAGAACAACCCAAAGAGTAAGGATCTTGCGGATCTAATGAATCAAAAGATTAGGAAAGCAAAATGCAATATACCTTCGCGGGATTGAGTCAATACTCAACCAAGGTGCTCCAAGAAGGAATCCGGTAGACTAAATCTGAGTTCCAAGAACCGAAATGTATCGGCTCCTCTACAGCAATCCACACGAACGATGGAGAACCCCAAAGCCTTGTCGAACAAGGAATGGGTCGGAGAAGGAAGCTCTCAGCGTCCCCACGAACTGCTAGGTCCGAGATAGGGGAGGCGCGACCGTCGGCGACGGATCTCAGCGGACGGGAAGAACGAGAAGCCCTCTTGCGGAACTTTTCCGGACGGCTGTTCTCTTCTAAAATCGCGAAAAGGGTTCGATCTATTCCCCTTCTTTTTTTTCGAAGACCTAATCGCGTTCCTTTTATACGCAAGGTATAAAACAGGCTATCCGCAGACCAGAGGAAAAACAGAACATTTCTGTATAGATTTACACATTCGCCGAATTCGACAATTCGACTAAACAATATAACCGAATTAGACTATATACAATAACCGAATTAGACTATATACAATAACCGAATTCGTCTATATGTTATAGCCGATTCGACTATATAAATTCGGTTATATGATTTCGTCAAAACCATTTCGTCGAACTAACACATTTCGGCTAAACTCTTTAGTCGAATTTGTTACAGTTCGGCTAAACACTTTAGCCGAATCAATATCGCCGAATTCCATTAGTCGAATCAACATAATTCGGTTAAACCTTTTAGCCGAATTTGACACAGTTCGGTTAAACCCTTTACCCGAATTTGTCTAGCATAAATCCATTCGTTTAAACCCTTTAAACAATTTCCGGTTGAGACAATCTCAAGTTAATGTCAAGCAGTCACAGGATTGGTCCTCCACTCATATCCAATATGAGTAAGGCCAACACAATCCTTTCTCCAACTTCTCCAAACGCTTTTATGTGCGACTCTATAGGCCCATATTGCGTTGGCAGTAAGACTAACTGTTGATTGCTTTGAGATCACCTCAGAAACTCCAACACATGTTTTTCATTTCATGTAGGGTATTTTGGTAATTATCGAAGTCATGTAACCTCTATTTAAGGGACCCCTTAGATCATGAATCATTATGAATCCAAATTTCCTTTATCTCTCTAATTTCCTCCCTCTCTGTCTACTTCTCTCATATTCTTCCCATTTCTAGGGTTAGGGTTGAGCAAGGCTCGCCTTCTTCCTTTCCCCTCACATTCTCCGCGGGTTGAGCTCGGCTCCCCTTATATCTCCGCTTCCACCACCAGTTATGACAACATTACGGGCTAGGCCCATAACATCTTGGTATCACAAGAATCATAATCCTTATACTCAAAATTATAAATTTACCAATTGATAATAATTTCATCATCCATTTAATATGCATATTTGAGTCCATAATAGTAATCATCGTCTCGGTGATTAAGGTAACATGTTGCATGTCAAACTTCATTTTACTACGACCATAGAACTCTTAGTCACCTTCAAGTATCACTATAAAAAGTAGAGATGTAACCTTTTGTATCCATTTGTCCAATAGAGAGAAAGCTCTGCCTCACCCAGAAATATGCCACATTTTGTGACGCATCCACATAAACCTATTAGAAGTTTTAACAAGCATATCACTAACTTCACTATCCTCGTGGGCTCATCATTATTAAGATATGTAACACCATAATTTCCTGTAGCTTAATTAATCTTCAATTTTTAAGGGAAAGAATGAAAAAGGCACCTCAATCCAAGATCCAAAACTCCTCCAGACAATGTACATTAAGAACCAGTGCACCCTGAAAATTATTTGTTGTAGCATTCACAGATTCATCCATCAGCCTAGAACTTTGCCCACCTTGCAATGGAGGACAATTTCTCTTTGTATGGCCAGCCATGCCACCTTGCCATTAATATTGCCACCATTGGATTGACATTTCTGAGGTTTGGATATGCACCTTAGTTTTCCTTCTATATTTTTCTCTCTTAGCTCTTAAGATTCATATCAACAAAAAAAGAACTCATGATACTCAAGGTCGGCACAACGGTGGTGGTCGTGAATGCGGTGGTTATGAACCTTCCTCGTTCATGAACGCCCGGCCTCACCTAAGAAACTCCATCCATTTGTATATTGAAAATTAGTTTTTTTTTTCTTGGTGACGGTCATAACCGTTGTCAATGTCAAACACATATTTTATGACGGTACCATTTTGTCGAAACTCATAGGAGCAAAAACACTGGGCCAAACGGACCCTCAGTCTACTAATATTCTCACTCATAATCAGGTTACAAACATCATTAAGAATTACCTTTGTAGACTGTTATGTGCTTGTGGGGGATTCCTCAGATGGCAGCAGGGTGGGGGATACAAGGGGGGACTTAACCCTAGAAATGGAGGAGATGAGAAAAGATGAAACCCGAAGAGGGTGGAGGAAGGAGAGAAGAAACCGTAAGGGAGGAGGGCTTAGAGAGAGAGAGACAGAGGGAGAAGCTTGAGAGAGAGGGGAAACTTTGATTTAAATCTTGCATACTCTTACATGACCCCAAAGACCCTATATATAGTCTCCGATGGCATAACCGTAAATACCCAATATACATCAAATATTACAACACTTAAACGCTACAACGACTCGACTCCTACAACCTGACTTGATACAATGATTCGACTCCAACATAAATACTTATAATAATACATAACTAGATAGCTGAGGACGCCAGATCTAACAGATAATTGAGGGCGTCGGATCCATAACATAGACCCACACGAACTGTTGACCCTTGTCATAGCTCCACACCAGCTTTCTAGGGGAGATGATAACAAACTCAATGCAAAAACCTCATTTAACTTTGAATAACCCATTGATTTAAAGAATCAATAAACTAGAATGAAATATAACATTCAACATAATACAACTCCAACAACATTGATTGTCAACTACAAATGAATGAGAAATTCTATTGTTGGATCATAAATACTAAAAATTATAATGGGCTCTTATGTCTTCATCGCCAAAGGGAAAAAGATATAGGGATTGATAATGATAATTCTTAGAAAAACGCTTAAGGATTGTAAAATATTTACTACAGCTACGGATTAGAGATACAAAAACAAACCTGGTATTGTGGCAATAGATCCCAATAATCCTCTAACAAATGTTCTAACTTTGGGGATCCAGGTTTAGCTTCAACATATGTGAACATGTAAGTAGTTCGATCAGTGGGACCAGAACCAGCAGGAAAAGCCTGAAAAAATAATGCAACATCACATGTAAAGCACAATGCAGAAGTAAAAGAGGCTTTAAAGTTCAGTCATAGTGCAATAGAAAATGCTTTAAGTAGAAGAGTTCGCAAAAGAAGGGTAAAAATTTCGAATATGGAACTAAATTTTAAGCTGGAATTTTCTAAGAAATCATCACATAGCATGTTTCATTTTTCAAATAATTATCTAAATTTTTTTCTGATTTGGAAATCATAATAGAAATTGAAAGTGTATCATACCTCCCAAAAGTATTGTAATTCCACATTGTCAATCTTTTTCACTGAAAAATTGCTGAATATAATATCACTCGATGAGTTCTCATGAAAACCACGGCTGCACGAACCTACCACAAGGCAGACCCCATCTGGTTTTCTACCTGATCTTATCTAGAAATAAAGGTGCAGTTTGAGGTGTTGAAAATGGTTAAATATAGCACAAAATTAAAAAAAAAAACATAGTAGAAATTTGGTTAACCACAAAATTACAAGAGTTTTGAATAACTTTGGCAAGAATAAAGAACACATGGGTGATGGGACCACGTGAGACCAAACAATTACAATTCTTTTAATTTTATCAAGCTTTACTGTTGCGTCGACATCATTGGATAAGATTTTTATGCATATTTAGGTGATAATATACTTTACCAATCAAAGTTACAATAATATCGTAATAATAAACACTGGAGTGTTGGGATTAGTCTCCCGTCTAATGGTGTTGATACATGAATTTTGTTACGACAAGAGTCTTCAATGAGAGACCCACTCAATGCAATGTGCACGAGGGAGAGAATGAGTGACTCAAAACAACGAACAATGCATTACATTCATAAAGGAAACATAGGTGAGAGGTAGATAGAAGAGTCCTAAGAGGAGAGAGAGACCATCCAATAATGATCCTCCAGGATGCCAAACACTCAAGCCTCTCCTCCTTATATAGATGAGAGAAGGCATGCAAAATACTTTTAATTAATATTCATTACTTAATATTAACTAATTAATTAATACTGATTAATTACAACATATTATATGAATTTATCATGGAGAATTCCATATGCGCGCTTCATGAATTCCGACGAGGGGGGTCTGCTTGGCCGAATGTGTGAGTGTAACAGTATACCGCCCTTAAAAATTGATCTTGCCATCAAGGCCGAGTTTTAATTTTTTAATGGGATCTACAATAATGGCCACGACAAACACGATCAGGATGAAAGGCGGCGGTCTTTGTCCCAACATAACATTGCTGGGGGCGGATGAGCCGTGGAGCAAAAAATTTGTGGGAGTGGAGTGGGTGTGAGTGGATAGAGGAGAAATGAGTAATAAAAATGAGGCCTTGTGAGCGGCATACCACAACGAAGAGGTATGATGATTTTTATTATTTCTTAGGGGAAAGGGGGATGGAGTTTTCAGCAGAGTGATAGCTGACTTTCTGGGTGGATTGCTTGCGGAAAGAGAAATTTGGGGGGGTTGCATGGGGAGGGAGTGGGTGAAGTTGGGCGTGAACAAGAGAAGGGAAGAGTATATGGCAGAGAAGTGTATAAGGCAAGTTATGACATCGCAACAAACGTGGGGCTCAAGAGAGATAAAAAATATTTGATGTAGGATGGGATGGTGCTGCAGGTGGGAGGTTAAACTGGAGTTTGTGGTGTGGGTGTAACGGTAAAGGCACGGGAAATGAAAAAAACTATAGGGGGAAGGGGTAAAATTGCAGGCCGATAGCTTTAAGACCTTGATTACTGTGCTCGACAGCTTTAGGTCCTGGGAAGGGGATTAAAAAAAGGATGTTGTGTGTGTTGTAGCTCGGCGGGAAAAAACAAAGCGGCAAGGTAGAGAGAAAGTGAGGGATACGGAATTGGACCGCCAATTGCAGAGGGCGACATGGGGGAAGTGTGCGGCATGGGTGGGAGAATAATGGCATTGAGATGGGAGAGGACGTCATCTCCGGAGCCTGGGAACAAGCACGAAGTGTTGCGACAATGGGGCGGCACTGTTGTTATGTGAGACGGACTACGACGGGTGGGTCTAAGGAGGCGTCAATTCATGATACAATGGTGTTGTAGGGGGTGACAGGAACTGTGGCAGGATATCTTGTGGAAGAGGTTGACCGTTATCCTCGTCGATAGGAGCGGCGGAGGACCCCGGTGCGGAGGGCCGTCAACGCCCTCGTTGCTGGGAGGGACGAGTGAGGGTCGGCCTGGGTCGGCGGCAGGGGAGTCGGGGAAGAACGTCGGTGGAAGTATTGGACGTCCATTCCCGCCGGCAGCAGTGGTGGAGGACCCCTTGTGGCTGTGGTGATGCAGTTGTGACTGCGACTGGGGAGAAGCCCAGAGCCCGTGAGCATGTGATGACGGAGGAGCTGGTTGCTGGTGACGGCGAGGGCAGCGAATTAATGGGATGTACCTTTGTACTCATTAATTAATATTAACTAATTAATTAATACTAATTAATTATAACATATTATATGAATTTATCACGACGGCTTCCGTATGTATGCTCCATGAATTCCGACGAGGGGGGCTTGTTTGGGCGAATGTGTGAGCATAACAAAATATCGTTGGTTGTGTCCGTCATCTGTTGGCTTTTAATAGTACACGTTATTTTCTTCCGTAGAAGGTGGTTGAAAAGGCCAGCCAGATCTAAGGTTTGAACTTGGAAGTTGATAGAAAACTGTGGTCATTGTAACATGCAGGATCATAGAGAAGTTTTTGACCAATTCAGTATTATCAACGGAAAGAGAACAAGTTGTCGCACTTTCAAGAAAGGACAAGGTTGTACAGGATATCAAAAATACAGTGAAATACTAGTGTAAACAGCATACTTAAGATGCATAATCGTAATTCATTGGAGGAGTGTGCTCCTCAGAGAAAGCTGCACTGAAGCTGGAACAAATAATTTATTAAATGACAACGTGCAACTTATAATTGTTTCTCACTGATGATGAGGGACCCAAATGAAATGGTCAACGGTATCTTCTATCCATATGTTAAAGTGAGTAAGAAAGATTACTATAACATGATGATCATGACAAGTGTGGTGCCATTAATTTGAATGTCTTTAATCCAGCTTAGTCATAATGTCCTCTGTCACAGCATGAATACAAACACGAGAATCCCAACAAAATCCCATTTTTATTTTTACTTTATTTTATTTATTGAAGTTATTACTAAACTTTTGGAAAACCCAAAAACTAAACCCTTGATTCAATAACGGATTTTTATCCCCTCTATATATGGAGGTCGACGGTACAATACGAGAAATATAAAGTAACGCTTACTATTGCATATTACAAATTATAACACTCCCCCTCAAGTTGGACGTGAGATGTTAATCATGCCCAACTTGTCAGCAATCCTTCCAAATGTACTCCCGCTCAACCCTTTTGTGAGAATGTCGGCAAGTTGCCTGTCAGAGGGAACAAAGGGAGTACACACAACTCCCTTCTCAATGTTCTCTTTGATGAAATGTCGATCTACTTCAATGTGTTTAGTGTGGTCATGTTGGACCGGGTTATGTGCGATGTTGATAGCTACCTTGTTGTCGCAATACAATCGGATGAGCTCAGCTTCTGTGAGGCCCAGGTCACTCATCAAGGACCGTAGTCATAAGCCTTCACAAACCCAACGAGCCATAGCTCTAAACTCAGCTTCTGCGCTGGATCTTGCCACTACTTGTTGTTTCTTACTTCTCCAAGTAACAAGGTTTCCCCCAACAAGGAAACAATATCCCAAGGTTGATCGTCGATCTTCAACAGACCCGGCCTAATCAACATCAGTGTAGACTTCAAATTTATACATGGATTTGGAGCAAACAAAATCCCACTCACCGATGAGGATTTGAGATATCTAAGGATTCTATGAGCAGCATCCACATGACGTGTCTTTGGAGCATGCATGAACTGACTGATAACACTTACCGCATAAGAGATCAGGGCGAGTATGTGACAGATAGATCAATCTCCCCACTAATCTCTAAAATTCAGAGATGTCTTCGATCACCTCTCCATCATCACGTCCCAATCTGTGGTTTGCTTCAATTGGGATGTCGGTTGGTCTACATCCACTCATTCATGCCTTCTCAAGGAGGTCCAATGTATATTTCCTCTGGGAGATGAAGATCCACTGCTTGGACCTTGCAACCTCAATACCCAAGAAATATCTGAGTTTTCCCAGATCCTTGACCTCAAACTCATTAGCTAATTTTTGTTTTAGATTCTTAATCTCTTCCACAACATCATCTGTTATAACAATATCATCAACATATACAATGAGAACAGTGAGGTTGTCGGTCCTATGTTTGATGAACAATGTGTGATCAGCATTGCTCTGGTGATACCCAAATGACAGCATGGCTTTGTGGAATCTTCCAAACCGGGCTCTTGGAGACTGTTTCAACCCATATAGGGCCTTCTTTAACCTGCAGACCTTTCCCTCTGCACCTTTAGGAGTAAGACCTGGTGGAATAGACATGTAGACTTCCTCATCTAGGTCCCCATGAAAGAACGCGTTCTTCACATCAAGTTGCCAAAGATCCCAACCTTTGCAGGCAACACAGGATAATAGGACCCTAATAGTGTTCACCTTTGCCACAGGGGCAAATGTTTCCTGATAGTCGATTCTGAGGGTTTGTGTGTAACCTCTTGCCACCAGTCTCGCCTTACACCTTTCAACAACCCCTTGAGAGTTCTGTTTGACGGAGAACACCCATTTGCACCCGACAGTCTTCTTCCCATGGGGAAGATGTACCAAATCCCATGTGTGGTTCTTCTCAAGGGCAGCCATTTCTTCCAACATTGCCTCTCTCCCCATAGGATCTCCAGTGCATGCTGCCAAGATGAAGATATAGAAAAAGAAGCCAGGGAGGACACAAAGGTCTTGTGGGAAGAAGAGAAATAGTCATAAGATACATAATGGGAAAGAGGATGTTGAGTACAAAATCTGATACCTTTCCTTAGAGCAATAGGTGGATCAAAAGATCCCGAGTCCAGATCCAATGATGGTTCAGGTGGCAAAGTCAGGTCTGGTGCGTTGGACTTCTTTGTGCGCCGAGTATAGACCTGCAAGCACGGAGCAGTAGATGGAAGAGGTAAATGAATAGTAGAGACAGTAGAGGGACTCACTTCCAATGATGTAGACTCCCCCTGAAGTGAGGGATATGGAGGTATAGGCAGAGGTAAAGAAGGAGAGGATGTAGAACGGGAGTCACCCGAGGCAGGGTAGTATGCCTCAGATTAACGAAACGTGACATCCATGGTAACAAACACTTTCTTCGTAGGTCGGTGAAAACACTTGTACCCCTTCTGTGTGGGAGAGTAGCCGATGAAGACACGCTTAAGGGCGCGAGGATCAAGTTTGGTCAGACGAGGGAGATGACTGTGGGCAAAGCAAACACATCCAAACACCTTAGGGGAAAGCTGAGAGGAAGGAACATGAAGAGTGCTAAGGGGTGTGGCATTCCCAACGACCCGCGATGGAATACGATTGATGAGATATGCCGCAGTGAGGACAACATCCCCCCAATAATACTTGGGAAGATGCATAGTGGACAAGAGGCATCGAGCAACTTCTAGCAAATGACGATTTTTCTGCTCGGTCACACCGTTCTGAGCAGGGGAATAAGCGCAAGTAGTTTGGTGGATGATGACATGATCAGCAAGATAATGCTCAAACTACGAATCCATGTACTCACGGCCATTGTCGCTGCGAAGAGTCTTAATAGTGGCATGAAATTGAGTGGAGATCATGTTATAAAATTTGCGGAAAATATGAAATACATCACTCTTTTGGCGCAATAAATATAACCATGTAGTACGAGAAAAATAATCGATAAAAGTAACAAACCACACACAACCAGATATAGAAGGTACAGAGCACAGTCCCCAGACATCAGTATGAATAACTGCAAAAGGAGTTGAACTTCGTAACGAAACATGATTAAACGAGTACGATGATGTTTGTTAACACTACAGACATCACACACAAAAGAATCAAAAACAGTAACAGACATAGCAGTACACAACAATTTCATAACGGACGCAGACGGGTGACCCAGGCGACAATACCAGGAATACAAAGGATGAATAGTGCTGGAATGAAGAGCCTGAGGAGGTGGAGCAGGGCTGGAGTCGAGCACAAATAAACCATTGACCAAGCTATCAGAGTCAATCACCTTTACCGTCATCAGGTCCTGAAAAACACAAGAGGAAGGAAGAAAAGTTACAGAGCAATTCATAGAATTAGTTAGATGGCTAATAGAAAGTAAATTACGAGTGAAATTGGGAACATGAAGAACAAAGGACAAGGTGAGAGAGGAGCAGGAGACGGAACCCTTTCCGGCAATGGAGGAAAGGTGCTGAAGGATGCATCGTGGACGGAACTAACGCGACAGGTGGAACTCCCGGCGAGACCGGAATCGCTTGGCTTGAGAAGATCGACCCGCTTTGGAAACCTCGGGCCATTTAATTATTATCATTAGCATGTGTTGTTTTCTATTTGTATTTGCATGTTTATTTTGCTCTTTTTGCTTGGTGTGCTGTTAGCGGGTGTGCTAATAGTTGTGGCTTTCCCCTCGTAGTATAAGAGGTGGGATATCTTATGTTGTAAGCAGTTTTTGACAATTAAGAAGTAATTTGGTTGCCCTAGCCGCATTCCCTCCCCTCTCCGTACGAGAGAGCCCAGTCCGGAAGGACCCGCCGCCGTACGTTCCCCTCTTCCCGTGAGGAAGATCCTCGCCGGAAGGCGCCACCCCCTCCACGCTCGACGTTCCTACGTCAGTTGGTATCAGAGGTCTCCGTCGACTCCTACGCTCGGCGTTGTTTCCTCCCGCTCGCTGCTGCATCGACGCTCCCGCTCGCTGCATCCCGCTCCTTGTTTCCTCCCGCTCGCTGCATCCCGCTCGCTGCATCGACTCGCTCCCGCTCGCTTCATCGACGCTCCCGCTCGCTGCATCGACGCCGCTCCCGCTCGCTCGCCGCTCGACGCTCGCTCGACGCTCCCGCTCGACGCTCTCGCTCGCCGCTCAACGCTCCCGCTCGACGCTCTCGCTCGCCGCTCCCGCTCGACGCCCCCACTCGCCGCTCGACGCTGCATCCTGCAGATGGGCGACACCCCGCGTGACGACGCCGACTTATGGGCGGCCATCAATGGCATCACCGCCCAACTTGCCACCCTCACCGCCGCCCTCGGCAACCTGCAGCCAGGCCGCAACCCGCCTCCACCTCCCGCCGACGCCAACGCTCCAGCGGATCGTCTCTTCGAGCGGCAATACCGACGTGGCCGCATGCCTCCGGCTGCACCGCCCCTCCACCCAACCCTTTCCGAGTCCATCTCCGATGAGGACCTTCCCAACGGCGGCAATCCTTATCGCGGGGGTGACCAGCAACCTCATTACCAACCAGGATACCGCTTGCGCGCGGACATTCCCCACTTTCATGGCAACCTGGGCATCGAGGACTTTCTCAATTGGATTTCAGAAGTCGAACGTTTCTTCGAGATGGCCGAGATCGACGACCGCCACCAAGTGAAGATGGTCGCTTACCGCCTTAAATCCGGCACAGCGGTTTGGTGGGACCAACTTCAACTCAACCGCAACCGCCAAGGCAAGGCTCTCGTTCGCACGTGGCTGAAGATGAAGAAGTTGTTGCGGAGTAGGTTCCTCCCGCCCGACTACGACCAGCATTTGTTTCAGTTCTACCAGAGTTGTTCGCAAGGCACTCATACGGTGACGGAGTACCTGGCGGAGATAAGCCGACTTGCGGACCGCAACGGCCTAACCGAGACGGATGGCCAGCGTGTTACGCGTTTCCTACATGGGCTACGTCCCTCCCTACGGGAGAAGATTGGATTGCATGTCTTGCGGACGGTGGATGAGGCTTACAGCATGGCCCTCAAGTCCGAACAAATGGAGAAGGCAGCAGTACCGCCACATCGCGCGACCTCTCGCCGCCCTTGGACGGATCCTTCGGGCTCTAGGAGCCGGGACACTACCAGCAAGGAGATTGCAGATCGGGGGCCGGCCTCCTCTTCCGCACCAAAGGGTCGAGCACCTGACCGCGCACCGGCGGGCACGTGTTTCAAATGTCAACAACCGGGCCATTTCGCCTCTGGTTGGCACCTGCTTCGCCAGCCCGTCCGCACTGTAGCTCCGGACGAGGAGAGGGAGGACGACGTCGGGGAGGCCGATGAAGTCATTGATGAGTATGACGAGGAGGGCAATTTCGCCGCTTGCGTGGTTCATCGTCTACTTCTTACACCACGGCAGGATGAGCACGTCCAACGTTGCAATGTTTTTCGGAGCTACTGCAACATCAAGGGGAAGATCTGTGACGTCCTGATTGACAACGGCAGTTGCGAGAATTTTGTTGCGAGCCGGTTGGTCTCCTACTTGCAGCTAACGACCGAGCCGCACCCACACCCCTATTCCATCAGATGGATCCAGCGCGGCCCGTCAGTACGGGTCACCCACCGCTCTCACGTCCCTGTTGCCATTGGGAAACACTACCGGGCAGACGTTTGGTGCGACGTCGTGGAAATGGACGCGAGCCACCTACTCTTGGGGCGGCCGTGGCAATATGACACGGATGTTTCATATAAGGGCCGCGAGAATGTTTACTCCTTCACTTGGGCGGGCAAGAAGATACAGATTATTGCCCGGGTCGGAGGGAAACCCGAAGCTAGTCCGCCTTCAGATAAAGGGCGTAGCCTGTTGGTGATGCACGAAGACCCCTCACTGTTTGAGCGAGACGTTGCGGAGGCCAAGGAAGTGGTGGCCCTCGTCTCCTACGGGTTGTACGCCACCAGCAAGCAGGAGGCGGAAGCCACACCCCCGGACGTGCGAGCGCTGCTGCACGATTTCCGAGCCATCACGACGGAGGACTTACCCGACCATCCCCCTCCCCTTCGGGATATACAGCACCAGATCGACCTCATTCCAGGAGCCAGCCTTCCGAATTTGCCTCACTACCGCATGAGCCCCAAGGAGCATGACATCTTGCGTGCAAAGGTGGAAGAGTTGTTGAAGAAGGGGTTCATCTCCGAGAGCCTCAGCCCCTGCGGGGTCCCGGCCCTCCTCGTGCCCAAGAAGGACGGTTCGTGGGGGATGTGCGTCGACAGTCGCGCAATCAACCGGATCACCATCAAGTACTCCTTTCCCATCCCGCGCCTTGACGACATGTTGGACATGCTGGATGGTTCCAAGTTCTTTTCCAAAATAGACCTGCGCAGCGGGTACCACCAAATCCGCATCAAGCCGGGTGATGAGTGGAAGACGGCTTTCAAAACGTCGGACGGTCTCTTCGAGTGGAAGGTAATGCCTTTTGGATTATCTAACGCTCCAAGTACGTTTATGCGCCTAATGACACAGGTACTGAGACCATTTCTGGGGAAGTATGTCGTCGTCTACTTTGATGACATCCTGATCTTTAGCAAGAGCAGAGCGGATCATCTATCACATCTCCGTGCTGTGTTGGGAGTGTTGGCGGAGCACAAACTATTTATTCACCTCAAAAAGTGTACCTTTCTCGCTCCGCGGCTGAACTTTTTGGGCTTCATTGTGGGCGTGGACGGCATCCGGGTTGATGAGAAAAAGGTCCAGGCAATCCGAGATTGGCCGACTCCAACGACGCTAACGGAGTTGCGGTCGTTCCATGGCTTGGCCACATTCTACCGGCGGTTCATCCGTGACTTCAGCACCCTTACAGCGCCGATGACCGATTGTTTGAAGAAGGGGCGGTTCCTTTGGGGGAGAAGAGGTCAGTCGCTCTTTCGACTTGATCAAACAGAAGCTTAGCTCGGCCCCGGTCTTGGTGCTACCCAGCTTTGATAAGCTCTTTGAGGTGCAGAGTGATGCTAGTGGCATTGGTATAGGAGCGGTCCTCTCCCAAGACAAGCGGACAGTTGCGTTCTTCTGCGAGAAACTAAGTGATGCCAGGCGGAAATGGGCCGCTTATGATCAAGAGTTTTATGCCGTCGTCCGGGCCCTCAAGCATTGGGAGCACTACTTGCTGCACAAGGAGTTCATCTTGTACACGGACCATCAAGCTCTCAAGTTCATCAACAGTCAGAAGCGCATGGATGGGATGCACCTTCGTTGGACCACGTATCTCCAACGGTTTCCATATATTATCCATCACAAGCCGGGGGCTACCAATGTCGTCGCCGACGCACTTAGCCGGCGGAGTTGTTTGTTAGCGACTATGCACCACGAGATCGTCGGTTTTGATACTCTTGTCGACTTGTATGCCGACGACATTGATTTCCAAGAGGTTTGGCGCGCCTGTTCGTTGGGCGGATCACATGGTGGTTTCCTCTTACTTGATGGGTTCCTGCTGAAAGACAACCGCCTGTGTATTCCCCGCACTTCCTTGCGGGAGAAGCTCATTCGTGATTTGCATGGTGGCGGGTTGAGTGGCCACCTGGGCCGAGACAAAACTCTTGCCAGTCTACAGGAGCGCTATTTCTGGCCGCAGCTGACAAAGGACGTGGGGAACTTCGTTCGGAAGTGTTATGTGTGCCAACAGTACAAGGACCATGCACACAACACTGGGCTCTATACACCCCTCCCGGTCCCCTCCGGCGTTTGGGAGGATCTCTCCATGGATTTCGTCTTGGGCCTTCCGCGCACACAACGTGGGGTCGATTCGGTGTTTGTCGTGGTGGATCGTTTCTCGAAGATGGCACATTTTCTTCCTTGCTGCAAGACGTCCGATGCTTCTCACATTACGCGACTTTTCTTCCGGGAAGTGGTTCGTTTGCATGGCGTGCCGACCACCATTACGTCCGACCGAGACCCCAAGTTTCTCGGCCACTTTTGGAAGATGTTGTGGAAGATGTTTGATACCTCCCTCCAGTTCAGTAGCTCCGCCCATCCCCAAACTGACGGCCAGACCGAAGTCGTGAACAAGACCTTGGGGAACCTCGTTCGTTGCATCTGCCAGGATCGCCCAAAGCAATGGGATCATGCCCTCGCGCAGGCTGAATTTGCTTATAACAATGTGGTGCACAGCTCTACCGGCCACACGTCTTTCTCCATCGTTTATACCAAGGTTCCCCGACATGCGCTCGATCTTGCCCGCCTACCGGCGGCCCCTCCTTCAGCAACACAGCTAGCGGAAGAGACCCGCGACATCCAGACCGACACCCGGCTCAAACTGCTTGAGTCTAATGCTAAATACAAGGCTATGGCCGACAAGCACCGTCGCGAGAAGATTTTTGAAGTGGGAGACTTAGTAATGGTCTTCCTCCGCAAGGAGCAATTTCCAACGGGACACCACCACAAGCTCATGCCGAAGAAGTACAGCCCCTTCCCCATCACCCGTAAGATCAATGACAACGCTTATGTGGTTGACCTCCCGCCGGACTTCAACATCTCCAAGACCTTCAACGTGAGCGACTTATCTCCTTTCTACCCGGACGTCCCGCTCTACCCCGAGCACTCGAGGTCGAGTGCCTCCCAAGGGGAGGCGAATGATGAAGGATGCATCGTGGACGGAACTAACGCGACAGGTGGAACTCCCGGCGAGACCAGAATCGCTTGGCTTGAGAAGATCGACCCGCTTTGGAAACCTCGGGCCATTTAATTATTTTCATTAGCATGTGCTGTTTTCTATTTGTATTTGCATGTTTATTTTGCTCTTTTTGCTTGGTGTGCTGTTAGCGGGTGTGCTAATAGTTGTGGCTTTCCCCCTCGTAGTATAAGAGGTGGGATATCTTATGTTGTAAGCAGTTTTTGACAATTAAGAAGTAATTTGGTTGCCCTAGCCGCATTCCCTCCCCTCTCCGTGCGAGAGAGCCCAGTCCGGAAGGACCCGCCGTCGTCCGTTCCCCTCTTCCCGTGAGGAAGATCCTCGCCGGAAGGCGCCACCCCCTCCACGCTCGACGTTCCTACGTCAAAAGGGGCCCATCAGTGAAGCTCACCTTATCGCGTCCAGAGAGAGGGGTATATGAAATGAAACCTGAAGTGGAACCAGTCATATGGTATGTGGCCCCGGAGTCAATAATTCACTGGGTGGTAGGGAGAGAGGTAGCAGAGTGAGCACCTGGAAGTCCAGTGTGAGCATAGGAGGAGGAGGCAGTAAACTCAGCAGAAAAGCCCTGCATCAAGCGACGGAGGGCAAGCACTTTGTTGGCCGAGAAAGCACTGGGAGGAGGGGAGCCGTCAGTGCCAGGATGGCTAGGAGGACTATCCACAAGAACATCAGCGAGATGGGCTAAACGGGGAAAGGCATGACGACCAGGAGGTCTCCCAAAGCCACGACCGCCACGAGTAGGGGCACCTCCTCTTGGTGGAGAGAATCCATGGAGCCTGAAGCAAGTATCTCTAGTGTGATGGTTCTTCCCATAATAATCACAGAGGAGATGGTCTTTATCGGAGCCCTTCGTCTTTGGGTCATGAGACGGACGACCCCCAAGAATAGAGGAAGTGACAGCAAGGGCAGAACTCTCAGGACGGGATCAGGTAGCAAAGTCTGACGTCGGTTGAATTCCTGTTGCACAATACTGTAGACCTCAGGAAGAGAAAGCAATTGAGGACGCACCAAAATCTGAACACTGATCTGATCAAAATCACGATGAAGGTCATGAAGAAACTCAAAAAATTGATTATGTTCCTCTCTGGCACGAACCATCGCCTCATCGACCGGGCTAACAAATGTGAGGGGATCAAAATGATCGTATTCCTGATACAGCTGTGTAAACTCCAAGTAATACAATGACATAGGGTGATCTCCCTAGCGGAGAAGAGATATCTTCAGTCGTAGCTGAAAGATCAGAGCGGTATTTCCCCTATGTGAGTATGTTGACTCTGCTCGCCTCCAAATGTCTGCAACGGTGTCGAGAAATAAATAATTACGAGCGATTGACTCTTGCATATAATTTGTAAACCAATACATGACCAAAGAGTTCTCTGAATCCCACTGTATCCAATCCGAGGAGGTTTTGGCAGGTTCCTTAGTTTGAGCAATGACATAGCCAAAGAGGCGACGGCTTTTGAGCGCCAAGGTGATAGATCGGAACCATGAGAGGTAATTAGAAGTGTCCAGACAAATGGTGGTGATCTGGGGAGTATTATGATCATGACTCCCACTGAGAAAACTCACTGGAGGAACAACCGTTAATGAGAGAGCGGGCGAATCATCACCGCTAGACATAGTGGCTCGAGAATAGAAATCTGGAGACCACGCAAGCCCAAGGGAAGCAAGGGACGGCGGTTTACACCTAGAAAACACGAATCTGGAGGAGAGAGAGAAATCCACCCCATGCAATCACCATGAGGCGCAGATGGCGCTGAAGAGAGCATGCATATCACTGCATATGGAGACCGACGTCTGATGTAGTCAGAAACGAGCTTAGGAGGGCATCAGCACCGGACAGATGCTAGAGCCGAGAAAAACGGCTAAAGGAGAAGACCGGCAGTCGGATTTGAGAGGGAGGAGCGCGCGGGCCGGGGGGGGGTAGGCCGGCTGGAGGAGTGTTAGAGGATCGGCGGAAGCGAACACTGCGGGTGAGACCGCTGGTGGATCGGCGGAAGAGGACGCTGCGGGTGAGAGCGCTGGAGGATCGGCAGAAGCGGACGCTGCGGGTGAGAGCGCGGGAGGATCGGCGGAAGAGGCCGCTACAGAAGCTAGGAGGCGCACGAACAGGAGCGGAAGCGGGATCGATCGACCGGTGCGTGAGCCGTCGTGTTGATGGGAGACTGCGTCGACGAGCGTGGAGACGGAAGCGAGCGGCTAGGGAACCCGGAGTAAAAGCTCTGATACCATGTTGAAAAACGCAAAAACTAAACCATTGATTCAATAACGGGCTTTTACCCCCTCTATATGTGGAGGTGGACGGTACAACGAGAAATAAAAAGTAACGCAAACTATTGCATATTACAAATTATAACATAAACAAATATGTATTAGCATTGGTGCTTAAACAACAAGATGTGAGGGTTTATACTTCCATGAAACCATGTCATGCCCGAAGCTAGACATAATTTAAACTAAATTTCAAGCAAAGTGAGAACATTGCCTGTTTGACAAATGGAGAGAAGTTGCCCATTGCATCAATAACAAGATATGATGACAAAGTATCGCCATTGTTCAATTTCAAAACCTGAGACAACGGTAAGTAAGCATTAGAGGGAAACTACTGCACTTAAAAACTGTCCCAAAAATCAATTTAAGGTTGGATAATGGTTGTCCACAAAATCAAACTAGGAGATGAGATGTCACCAAAATTAATATATCTATGAACAAAAGTAATTATATTCGATTTTTAATCTCTTATGTGCCTTGCATTTTGAAGACTGCATGTGCTTCTGCGAATGGAAAAAATTAGTTTCCTAATGGATGATCAAGTTTCTTTTTAGTACACTATATAAAGTGACCTCAAGGTTAGGCATCATTAAATTAAGTTAGACACTTCCTTCCATCTCCGAACTACTTCCATGATGAGTTTAAAATAGTGTATTTGTATGTAACACCAGAAAATTAATTACATCATATGCTAATTTTAGGTTCTGACCATGATTAATATTGTTGGCATCGCCGTCCGATTGAGATATATGCCTCGACACCCTTAATTTCATGAGTTAATTAATAAATAAATAAATTTTCATTAGCAAGATATTTTACAAGACTATTTCTCCGCAAGTTAGAGGTTCACGAGAACTTTTCATCATGATATAAGATCAGTGGAGGACGCATAATTTTCTCTGTGTGGGTGGAGTACTAATTTATTCGAAAAAAATTTAATCAACAAATATAAAAAATTATGTCTATGTTATATTAATGTCACATTTTTTTACATTATGTCCATATATTTTAATGATATTTGTTTGTACAATATCTAAATATAGGAAAAGTATGTCTATATTTTTAATGAAATTTTTTGTGCAATATGACTATATATAGAAAAATATCTACATTTTTAATGTTTTTGTACACAACAAATTCGGCAAAATTATGATGTCATAAAGAATTGAACTCATGACCTTTCACTCAAAAATATAAGTCCATGACCACTATGTCAATCCTATTTTATTGAAAATTTAATGAATAGTTAGAATATATAATATATATAAGGAAAAAATAATTTTAATTTAATTTTGATTAGTGAAAAATATTTGTTAAAATTCAGTGTGGGCAGCCGCCCACACTGGCCTTATGTTGGTCCGCCCCTATATAAGATTCTAATTGATAGTGGCATACTTGTAATCATAAGGTAACCTAATTATGTTCCTCTTATATAAACGGAAATTGATACCCACTTCTTTCACGCTGCCCTTCCCCATGTCTATCGTAACTCATGTCACTCGCTCAGCAGTTTTGGAACTGCAACTAGGGCCTTCTTCTGTCGACTGGATCGTAGTCGTTACTCCTTATGGTGGGAGTGTACATCAGAAAGACTTCCTTTACCCTCTGGCTTCGACTGCGGCAGTCCGACGGAGCCTCTTCTTCAATCGCAACTTTCAGTCGGGGCCTTTCCGTCGATTTAATAAGCATTCGACACCACCTTCTCCCATTCAAGTTTCGTTGTTGGTCGACTGTTCTAGTAGCATCAACCAACGCATCCCCTTCGACCATAACATCCAGTAGCATCGATGCTTGTAATTTTCAATATTTCCTCTTCCTTTCCATTAGCCGGTAAGGGTCAAATCGACGTAACCAAACTCTTTTTTGCAGTGTTTGTTCCTACACCCCCACTTAGCCACTTGACCTAGGTTAAATGAAGGGGATTGGATAAGTTTCGGTATTTTTTTCCCTAAATTTATCTCAGATATTTTTTCCTGTTCCCGTTGCTTAAAAAATTTATTGACGGAATTTCAGAGAAACTCTAGAAGTGAGGGTATGATTTTGGTGCTAGATTGGAGAAGGTTCATTTCCTTGTAACCTAGAGAATCTTGTCGTCGCGCTACGACTTTTAACACATGAACATAAAAAAAACGGCAGCCCGGTGCAGAAGCCCGCGTAGCAAGGGTCCGGGGAAGGGTCCCACCACAAGGGTGAAATGTAGGCAAACCTTACCCTGCATTTTTGCAAGAGGCTGCTTCCTGTACTCGAACCCGTGACCTAAAGGTCACACGACAACACCTCACCGGTGCGCAAAGGCTCCCCTTCTTCTAACACATGAACATCTAGGGGAGAAATTCTATTTCTCTTGGTTAGACATTACACTATAGTATTTAGTAGATACAAGCGATTCTACGCGTAAATCTGGCATTATGTCAAGATCGTACTCAATGTTGCATTGCATTTCAACTTAGGTATAATATTTCATATGCGCTAATAAATCTCATGAAGTTAATGTCTATCAAATTGAGCATCTACAAACTATGAAAAATCATTATATGCAATGAGATGTACTAAAAAGGCAACTACGAGATAACTCAAAATGAAAATATGAATTGAATGATGTCCTTAGACTGGTGGGCCTATGCGGGTGTCTTAATCAGTTGAGCATTTCGACCACTATATGCATAGATCGCCAGGGGGGTATGGGAGGTGCTTTCTCTCATGATTGATGAACGCAAACCATCATACTAATACGACACAGTAGATCATATGAGCCTCGACTAGAGGTCGATGACCCATTCTTTCATGTATGGAATCAGTTAGATTTGAACCCATGTTTTATGCTAGGAACGCACCAGAGCACCTCAGTTGCCACCAGGGACTCAAATCACATGATGTGCTTAATAAATTATGAACCTAAGAATCAAGAACATGAATGGAAATGTCCTAAGGTATATGTAGAAACTCAGAATTTATGTATTTTAATACTTAAATGAAATTAAGTAAGATTTGAACTCGAAAACATATTTTAAGCACAGAAAAAAAAAATTATGTTATTATGTTCTATTTCATATACAAGCATGCATAGTTACCATGTTAGAAATCATGATCCCTAGATTCAGTTGTTACATGCATTGATTTTTCATGTATAATTACCTTTGTTGTTTTACTGTCACTGGGAAGAAAAAAAATTATACTCATCAGTGGGCTGACCCCATGTTCGGAATCTTCTTTTTAGGGAACACATGTCAGGAATTTTGCTTAGGATGAACTTATGAGGGTATATGCAGTTTTAGATTAAGTCTTTTCCTTTGCACCTATTTTTGGTAAGAATTCGGTTATTGCATATTTCTTCATTTTGATCTCATTATTAAGATTTGCTCGCACTTACTTTTCTATTTGGCTCTGTGATTCAGAGTTTGAGGTTTTTCATTAAGCATAGCTTCAGTCTTTTGTTTCTGTTGTATTTTTAGTTATTTTTGTTATGGTACCAATTTTATTATTGTTGCTTAGTTTGCATCATATCATGAGTATCATTCGGGCTTTTGAAATGTTGATAAACTAGGTAAGGGTGTTACAATTAGTATCAGTGATCCTCCAAGCCCTAAAAATTCACAGCGCACTGGGAGTTCATCTGAATTGTTTCTTGGAGATTAAGTCGTTAAGCTATTATCCATAAGTTTATTTAAGAATGACGTGAGATGTTTATCATAGCTAAGTTCAGTGTGGGATGTTTAGTTGATGTTTAATAGTTTGATCTCGTCCAATCTTTTAAGTGTCAGAAGGGACTACTGATGAGGTTTTAATCTATCATTTCTTATTTATGAGTCTTCTCAGAGTACATATTGAATTATTCACCCTTATAAGATTGATTCTACAGAAGAAGCACCTCAAGTTAGAGTTTGAGAGGAGGAAACCCTAGATAATTGTATTAAGAGTAAAAAACAACCCCTTACTCATATATATTATGGGAGAAATACAAAGACCGAAATACCCTAGCGAGGGTAAAACATAAAGACGAATAAAAAACCCGACAAAGACTTGATTGCAACTCTCCCCCTCAAGTCGGACGGTAGATATCTGTCATTCAGAGTTTATGGATATCATCAATAAAATTATCGCACCCCAAGCTCTTGGTGAAGACATCGGTTGATTGGTCTTTAGAGTGAACGAAAGGAGTGAAAAGATTTCCTTTGTTCATGTGGTCCTTGATAAAATGACGATCAACTTCAACATGCTTAGTTCTGTCGTGTTGAACAGGATTGTGAGTTATGTTGATGACCGTCTTGTTGTCACAGAATAGAGAGATGGGAATATCAACCTGTAGACTCAAGTCATTCAGTAAGGTGCGAAGCCATAAACCTTCGCAGAGACCTTGGGACATTGACCGATACTCAGCTTCAGCACTAGATCTAGCCACCACATTTTGCTTCTTGCTACGCCATGTGACCAAATTCCCACCAACAAAGGTACAATACCCTGTTGTAAATTTCCTGTCATCACGACAACCGGCCCAATCCGCATAAGTAAATACCTCGATCTTTAAGTGGTTATTCTTTGAAAACATAAGCCCACGACCGGGAGCCTTCTTTAAGTACTGAAGTACACGGTAGGCAACATCCTGATGTCTAATCCTGGGAGCATGCATATATCTACTCAAGATTCCAACCGCATATGTAATTTCGGGGCAAGTGTGAGAGAGGTATAACAACCTCCCAACCAATCTCTGATAACTCGACGCATCAGTGTGATCGCCATCACTGTCTTCGTCGATCCTATGGTTCTCCTCCATAGGAGTATTAGCAGGGACAACCAAGCATCCCAGTCTCTTCTAACAGATCCAAAACATACTATGTTGAGAGATAAAGATACTCTGACCAGAATGGGTCACTTCAATTCCCAGGAAGTAACGCAATCTCCCTGAGTCCTTCACTTCAAACTCAGCCGACAGACGGGTCTTTAGATTTGAGATTTCATCTGAGTCATCACCAGTGATCACAATGTCGTCAACATAGACAATAAGAACCACAATTTTTCCCTCATTTTTCCTGACAAACAGAGTATGATCAGACTTCCTTAAGTGACAGACGAGTCCCTCTTGTCCCTTCTTCACAAACCCTGGGGGGAAAGTCATGTACACCTCTTCATCAAGATCATCGTGTAGAAAAGCATTTTAACGTCCAGCTGATGTAGATACCAGCCCAAGCACGCAACACAAGATAGAAGAACACGCACAGAGTCCATCTTCACTACGGGAGCAAAGGTCTCCTAGTAGTCAATTCCCTGAGTCTGGGTGTAACCACGAGCCACAAGGCGGGCTTCGTATCGCTCAACTTTACCATCCTGGTTTTGTTTAACAGAGAAGACCCACCTTGAACCGATGGCTCTCTTGCCAGGAGGAAGGGAAGAGACATCCCATGTGTGGTTCTTGTCCAAGGCAGACATTTTCTCCTTCATTGCTTGAGCCCATGTCGGGATACAAACCGCCTCCTGCCACATCTTTCGAATAGTAATCTTGGACAAGGAAGATATAAAACCCTGATGAAGCTGAGAAAGGTGATCATAAGCAACATGATTAGAGATAGGGTGTTTCGTGCACACAACCTTACCTCTTAGCACACCAAGGGGAACATGCAGATCAGCATCAGAATCTGAGTCCAAAGGTTGCATTGGCAGCGAGGGAACAACGGCGGTCTGTTTATCTGCTTGACGACGATGATAAACATGAGGAAGAGGAGTGATGAGAGAACGACGATGATATATATGAGAAAATGACGTAGGTGTCAAGGGAGACGAAGGAGGTGACAACGAAGGTGTAGGAAGAGAAGCTTTGGTGTACGACAAGATAGGAGTAGGAGAAATCAGAGGGAGAGGAACCGTAGGATCAGAATCAATGACATCATTCTCCCCCTGGCGAGTAGAGTAAGTCAAATCCAAGTAATAAGATTCCTCCTCGCGGAACGTCACGTCCATAGTGCAGAAAAAACGTCTGGAAGGGGGGTGATAACACCAATACCCTTTTGTAGTGGCAGAATAGCCAATAAAGACACAACGGAGAACCCGAGGGTCAAGCTTGTCACGATGAGGTTGATGGACGTGCACGAAACACACGCAACCAAAAATACGGGGTGGAAGATGAGAGGTATGAACGACAGACGTGGAGGAGAGGCGGTCTAGAGTAGTATAATCTAGGACCCGTGAAGGAAGGCGGTTGATAAGATGAGTGGCAGTTAAGATGGCATCACCCTAATATGATTCCGGGAGGTGCATGGTGGTGAGAAGGCACCGGGCAACATCAAGAAGATGCCGGTTTTTCTGTTCAGCAACGCCATTTTGGGTAGATGTTTAAACGCAAGCGGTTTGGTGTATAATCCCATGACTAGTGAGGTAGGAGCCAAACACCCCACGATCATCGTATTCTCCCCCATTATCACTACGAAGAACACGGATATTACAATTGAACTGAGTTTGCACCATTTTATGGAAGGTTTGAAAAACCTGAAACACTTCTTTTTTTTTCTTTAAAAGGTAAACCCAAGTAACTCGGGAAAAACAATCTATAAAGGTGACAAACCAACGATAACCAGTTAAAGATGCAATAGGGGAAGGCCCCCACACATCAGAATGTATAATAGCAAAAGGAGTAGTACTAAGAGAAGAGAAATGCGACGATGAATGTCGAACATGTTTTGACATTTCACAAACATCACATTTTAAAGTTTTAATATACGACAATAAAGTCGAAAATAGCTTTTGAAGGTAGACAGGAGAAGGATGACCCAGGAGCAAATGCCAACAGCGAGCATTAACAGCAGTAACAGCAGAAGAGGAGAGAGCAAAGGACGATGAAGTAGCATCCAGATAATACAGGCCACCGCGGTTCCAACCACTGCCAATGGTCCGTTTCGTACCCAGTTCCTGAAAAAATACAAGAATCAGGAAAGAAGGTTACAGAACAGTTAAGAGACCGAGTGAGATTGCTAATTGAAAGAAGACTGCGAGGAAAAAAAGGAACATGCAAGACAGAAGAAAGAGAGAGAAAAGAGGAGCATGAAATGTTTCCCTTGCCCGCAATCTGGGACAAGGTGTCGTTTGCAGAGATTACTTTGTCCTTACCAAACAAGGGAGTGTAGGAAGAAAAACCTTAGGATGAACCAGTCATATGATCAGTAGCTCCCGAGTCAATGATCCATTCAGACGGAGGAATCGCAGCAGCATTCGCATTGGGCATAGCAGCAGTAGCAAAGGAAGTAGAAGTACCCGAGGTAGTGTCTGAATGAGAGTGCAGGAGGCGATGAAGGACATCCAATTCAGATGCGGTAAGGTGTCTTGGGGGCTGACCATGATGGTCTTCGTGAACCTCAGTGGAGTAAGCAGCATCATACGGACGAGAACCACTCTGTCGGGCTCCGCCACGTCCTGGTCCACGACCACGGCCGTAGCCAGGTGGAGTGAGGTGAGGATGGAACTTGAAGCACACCTCCCGAGTATGGCCTCTGCGACCACAATAATCACAAGTAGGAACTGCGTTGGTATGGTTGGATCCACCTCGACCAACACTAGAAAAAGCAGAGCGATCAGAAGGAGGGGCAGTCGTGCTGAGGGACCTCCGACGGTCTTCATCCCCAAGCACCATGCTAAAAGCCTCCCGAAGAGATGGAAGGGGAGACCAGGGTAGAATATTAGTCCAAACCATATCCAGTTCCATGTTCAAACCCATCAGAAAAACATGTAAACGAAATCGTTCATCCCTTCTCTGCAATAGAACTGCGTCGGCAGTACAGGCAGGAGTAAACTGTTCAAAATAATCTAGTTCCTGAGAGATACGTTCAAACTCAGAGAAGTAAGTAGACACCATCATGGATCCCTAACGTAACTCCAGCATACGGCGCGTCAGTTCATAAATCTGGGTGGAACATCCGATCTGAGAGTAAGTCTCGTGTGCCCGAGTCCAAATTTCAAAGGCAGAGTCCAGCATATAACTACGATACACCTTAGGTGATATGGAGTGAGGAGCCGGGAGACAACAAGAGAATTTTCAGAATCTCACCGCTTCAAAGAAGGATCACCGGGCGGAGGTGCCACACTTGTCCCATCAATATACCTGAATAGCTGATGACTGTGAATGACATGTTGTGTCGCACGAGACCATTCAAGATAATTTGTCTCATCTAAGAGCACAGTGGTGATCTTCAGAGAGCCTGTGTGGCCAAAGGACCGCTGAGAGTCACCCATCTGGGGTGCCACAACACTCGGCGATGTAGAGTCAACAGCAGCCGAAGAATCGTCCATGAGGAGCAACCGGGAGGGTCACACAATACAAGCCATCAATGAACAGAGGAGTAGATCTGGAAGCAAGCAACGGCGGATCGAGATGAGGACGCAGAACTCGATCTGAAAGGAGAAGCAGAAACAGATCTAGCCGACATCGGTGACTGTAGCAGAGCACGGCAGCGAACAGCGGCGGCTGTGGCAGAGAACGGCAATGGAGGAGCCGACGCAGAACTTCAATCACGGCGGCAGTAGCAGAACATCAATCACGGAGAATCGTCGATCACGGAGCTAGAGAGGATCGACGGAACAGGAGAAGCAGATCGACGATCACAGAGGCGAAGATGTCGATCACAGAGCCGGAAGCTGGAGACGATCGGAGAATGGAGACGACGACGGGATCGGAGCACGGTTCATGAGGAGAGGCGGCTATCTCCTTCATCGAGCTCCACCGCCGACGAAAAAGTCGCGGCTCACCATGGAGGGAACGTCAAAACGGTGAAAGTTGCTGCCGTTGAAGGAGCAGGAGGCGGACGCGGGACGAACGGGTGAAGCCTTTTTTTCGCTCCTCTGATACCAAGTTGAGAGGAGGAAACCCTAGATAATTGTATTAAGAGTAAAAAACAACCTCTTACTCATATATATTGAGTAGGGGAGAAATACAAAGACCGAAATACCCTAGCGAGGGTAAAACATAAAGACGAATAAAAAACCCGACAAAGACTTGATTGCAACTGTTAGTGTATGGTGTCAAGACAATAACTTGTACGAGTATGAGTTCTCACATTAGTCGCATTATCCATGGACTCATTTGAGGAATCTGAATTTTTAAGGGAAGCATTCACTCTTGCTATATTAGAATTCAATTGAATTCAGTAGAATTAATTATTATCTCATCTTTTCAATTTCTTCATTTCCGAATCATGATCCATTCTCATTAGCATTGATTCATCGCACCCGTTTAGAATTTTTTGCTCATAATCGAGCTCATAATCTTTCTAGTCGTGTCAATGAGAGAGCTACCAAGATCTCATTAGAGGACAAGGAACTAGAATTCTTTCATTTTTTTTCATCATTCCAGCATACACACGCCTTTATATAGGCTTACAAGATAACAAGCTCATAATTACTAACTCCTAACTTCTAACCACTAACTCCCAACTACCACATAATTAAAATACTACATAAATAATAATGGACAACAATGACAATAATAAAAAACCATAAAAGATAACCACGTCTGGTGCTTGAGATCCATAACATCTCTCGCGTGCTTCAAATCGAGTTTGTCCTCAAGCTCGAACGAGCCTGGCATTGCTTGAACGTCTGGCTCCTTGATTTCTCGCCAGAACAACATCTGGTATCGTGTTGTTGTAGCGAAGGATGCATCGAGCTCCAGGACAGCGATGAACAGGCGGAGCTAGGGTGCCCGACGACGAGCCCTCCAAAGGATCGAACGACATCGAGCGTAACACTCCTGATCCTTTGTCGGCGAGATCGAGCTTTCCTGGCGACCGCCCGACCATCTATACCGCGTTACTGTTCATCATCTTCATGCGCCTCCATTCATCCCTGTCGACACCTGGTTTCCTTCCCCAGACGGTAACTTATTTTCCCTACCTTCCCACTCAGCCAACCCCATTCCTATCGCATCATCCACACAAACTCTACCTCCCCAGCACCGTCCCTTACCCATTCCTGTTACTTCCTCCGGTCGACTATCTTTTCACACCGAGCCTAACCCGGACCCACTTTTCCTTTGAACTTCCATACATCCAGATCCAAAACCCCCTTTTCCTTTGAACTCCCATGCATCCAGATCCAGCCAAATTGAGCCTCACTTGACTATCCATTCATTTGTACCTTACACCCGCTTTGAACCTACTTTCGTGTTGTATTGTCAGGTAGGTCTCAACCCAGGTAATCTCTTCCTTGTTTACTGTTATCATAATTTTTATGCAAAACATAGGTGATCAAAAATTGAAGCTTGCTTGCTAATCTTCTCATTCTCACTGGCGTTATTGTGCTACATGTTATACCCCTTGTTAGTTTACAGGTTATTATGTGCAAAATCTCCCGTGGAAGCCAAGAATATTGCTTATAGTTTGTTGGCTAACTCTCTAATTAAATTAGCAAACACTACGATCTTTTTCGACCAACATTTAAACATCGTTCGGGAGCTAGTCTTTGATAGAAGCGAGTTCTTATCACTTTTTTCTCTTTCAAAACAACAAAAATAGTTTACATCAATTTAGTATCAGAGTCAGATTTGATTCACTCTCATCATGAATCAGACGATCCGTATTTAAAAGTTGCTTTAAAATTTCAATTTTCAAGAATCAGACGATCCTTTGTCGCCATTGTGCCATATCTTTAGTCATAATCTCACTAAAGCCTAAGTACATCATGTATTTCCTTATAGTTTCATTCCAAGTCTTTATTAGTTCACCCCTCCCCCGTTTAACATGCCTAGTGACTAAACTCTCACAATGCCTAACAGGTGCCTCTAATGGTCTCCTTTGTACGTGTCCGAACCATCTTAGTCGAGCTTCTCGCATCTTCTCTGCAATTGGCGCCACTCCTGTCTTATCCCTGATACATTCATTCCTAATTTTATCCAGTCTCGTGTGTCCACAGATCCACCTAAGCATTCTCATCTCCGCAACTCCCATTTTTTGCTCATGTACACAATTCATTGCCCAACACTCAAAATCATAGAGCATCGCTGGTCTAATTGCAGTACGATAAAACTTGCCTTTAAGTTTTAATGGTACTTTATGATCACAAACCTATTGGATGATAAAATTATTATCAAGTATAACTTCTCAATACCTCGTTTGGATGATATGCTTAGAGGATCCCAAATTTTCTCTAAAATAAACCTTAAGAGCGACTACCATCAAATCTGGATCCGATCTGGAGATGAATGGAAAACCGCCTTCAAAACTAGGAAAGCGCTATACGAGTGGTTTGTGATGCATTTTGGCCTCTCGAATGCCTGAGTACCTTTATGTGACTCATGCACCAATCCTTCATCCTTTAATAGGAGTTTGTGTGGTCATTTACTATAATGATATCCTAATTTATAGCACTGACCCCCATCAGCATTTAGATCACCTTCAATAGGTTCTCCAAATCCTTTTAGAAAACAATTTCTATGTAAACCTTAAGAATTGCACATTCTTGACTGATAGTTTGACCTTCTTATGGTACAACAATTCGTCTGAAGGTATCAAGATTGATCCTGAAAAGGTTCACTCCATTAAATCGTGACCTAGTCCCATGACGATCATCGAGGCCCGTGGATTCCACGGTTTAGCGTCTTTTTATCGTCGATTCATTAGGACCTTTAGTTCCCTTATCGCACTTGTGACGGATTGTCTTAGGAAGGGTCATTTTATCTGGGCTGATGGAGCTGAACGAGCTTTCACCCTTGTGAAAGATAAACATACTAGTACTCTCGTCCTAGCGCTTCCCGATTTTGAGAAAAATATGAGGTAGACTGCGACGCCTCGATTATAGGTATAGGAGCTATTTTAAGTAAAGAAGGTCGCCTCATCGCCGTCTTTAATGAGAAATTGAATAAAGTCAAAACTCGGCATTTCACATATGATCTAGAGTTTTATGTCATCGTTCAAGCCTTCCGTCACTGGCGACACTACTTGATTCAACGTGAGTTCGTACTAAATATCGATCACGATGCACTTATGTTCTTGAACTCGCAAAAGGAAGTACGTTGATATGCCAAGTGGGTTGCATTCCTTCATGAATTTACTTTTCATTTCAAACACAAATCTGGTGTTTCAAATAGGGTTGCGGATGCACTTAGCCGTAGGGCACGTCTTAGTCACTCTACAACCACATATCCTCGATTTAGATTGCCATAAGGAATTTTATCCTTCCGACTCCAATTTCGGTGAGATTTGGGCCACATGTCAGTTTAGTGGAACTGATCTCACGATCCAGTATGTCCTGAGTGAAGGTTTTTTATTCAGGGAACTCGTCTTTGTATCTGTGATTGTCCATTACGAGAGACCTTTCTTCGAGAGCTCCACTCATCATGTTTAAGAGGCCACGTAGGTCAATCCAAGTTTTTGGACATCGCTTGTATTTATTTTTATTGGCCCAAAATGAGAGAGGACTTAATCAATTTGACAAGTTGTTCCACATGTCAATTATATAAAGGAGGTGTCCATGAACTTTGTTGAAGGCCTACCACTCACTAAAAGGAAGGGTAATTCAATATTTGCAGTAGTCGATAGGTTTTCAAAAATGGCTCATTTTATATCTTGTAAGAAAACCTTTGACAACATCAATGTAGCCTACCTGTTTTTTAAGGTCTTGCATAGAGTTCCTATAACTTTATATCTGATAGGGATACTCGTTTCATGAGTTTTTTTTTGGAAAACTTTATAGGGTAAAATGAGGATGAAACTTGAAAATAGCAGTGTCTATTATCCTCAAACAGATGGACAAACTGAAGTTGTAAATCGAAGCTTGGGCGACTTTTTTAGATGCTTAGCAGGAGAACACCCAATGCAATGGGATTTGTGTATTCCACTGGCATAATTTGCATATAGTAGCTCAGAAAATCGCTCTACCGATAAATCCCCCTTTGAAATCGTCTATGGCTATCTTGTTCCCTTATTACTTGATCGTCACTCCCTCCCCTATTTTGAGTGTACTTCTTTTGATGCTCTTTCCTATATTGATCATTTAAAATCTTTGCATAAATTTATCTCTAACAATTTACAAACATCTTCTAAAAAATATAAAGTTATTGTAACATCCCAAGATTCTGACTTGACTGATTGAACCTCCTGGGGGACCTAGCTGGTTCAATCGACCTCTTTGATAAGCATATACGAGGTCAGTGGGGCCTTGTTGACCCATGAACTGATTACAATGTGTTTTACACTTATCCTAGCTTATACGAGTCCAACGGAGTCGACCGCGCTCAATTCGATGAATATCAGAGAATTTGACGTATCAACGCGTTTTTAAGTAACATAATTATCCACTTGGTGGAAATTGACAAATTGTCCTCAGAATCGATTTCAGTTAGCGTCGTTAGACTCGTAAAGCTCATACGAGTCCAACGGAGTCGACCACGCTCGATTTTGATAAGTATCGGAGAATTTGTCATTTGGACGCGGTCTGCGAATATCGTATTTATCCAAAATAATGATATTTACCAAACGATCTCAGAATTGACTTCGGTCAGTTTCATTAGACTCGTGACGACAATACGAGTGCAACGGAATTGTCTGTGTGCGATTTCGACGTCATTCGAGTAGTTTTGACGTTTAAGTCAAATTAGGCCATAAATGCTCCGGGGAGCGTAAAATGAGCAAACAAACTCGGAATTGATCTTGAATTGTCCCGGTGGATGTGTGTCAACGACACGGTCATAACGAGCCCATCTGGGAGAAATTTTGAGTCCTCTAGAGCGAGATACTAGCATTTGAATGCATTAATAATAATAAAATAAAATAAATATTATTATTATAAAGTATATTATATATATATATATACATATACATTTGGTTAGAAACTTACCTGTACGGCAGCCTGACGGCGGAAACCCCCTCCCCCTCCAGATCTGATCTCCCTCCTCTCCTCCGGCAACACCTCCTCCAGCAACACCTCTCTCTCTCTCTCTCTCCCTCCCTCCCTGATCCCTCATTCGGCCGACCACCACCTCTTCCCTCTTCATCTCCGGTGAGCTCTAAAGCATCCATGACCGAACTCCATCTCCTCCATGGACGGCCTGAGCTCGTCCATGAAAACTGACGGAAGCTACTCCAACAGCTCCCCTCTCTCGCCAACAAGGCTTCTTCCACTCCAAATTTGGGCAGCACCGCCGCGGCCTCCCTATGGCCGACCTAGATGCAGTCCAACTACCTCCTCCTACAACAAACTGTTACGATCCAAATCATAGAACGCCACAAATTGAATATTTCACTAAGTAAAAGTAGGATACAAGACAACTGATCTCACCTAAGGGGAGACCTGAATGGATCGATCTTCCGGCGAGGGGAGGAGTTACCGTTCAGCCACACATAACCAAAAGATACACACAAAACATTCAACATAACATAACCCTAACAAAGCCCACTTATTTATAGAAGCCATAGCTGAGGAATTACATAACTACCCCTAACATAAAATAAGAACACATCACAAACTATAAATAAGGTGGTTGGACCTCTCTATCAGGCTGAGATCTATCAACCCTCTAAACAGAGAACTCCATATCTGAGAGGGTTCTCCCTTCCCTCTCGGTTTTCCAGCGAGCCGTCTCTTTTCAGTGTTCCAGCAAGATCTCTCCAAAGATCAAGAATCTCCTTGACTCCCTCTATTTCTGGCAAGCAACACTTCAACCGAGAGCATTCCTAACTCTCAAAACAACGAGCTCTCCAAGGACAAAATAGCTACTCAAGGTGCCGACTCCTCTTCGACAATGTCCGACGAGATCCGATCCGTCGAGATCCGAGTATGGCTGGGAGCGACGGACAAATGCCGCATACGCGGCTATCGGGTAGCATGCATGGACTTCGGTGAGTTCCTTCCCCTCCCCCTGGAAATTAGATCTGAGTTTTCTTGCATTCAGAGCTTTCCGCCATTAATGGAAATTATATTGGTGCGCGCGATCGAAATAACGACGATCACGCAACGATAAATTATATTGGTGCACGCGATCGAAATAACGATGGTCGCTCAACGTAAATTACATTGGTGCACGCGATTGAAATAACGACGATCGCACGACGATAAATTATATTGGTGCGCGCGACGATAAATCATATTGGTGTGCGTGAGTAAAATGACGACAATTGCGCGCCGATAAATAATATTGAATCGCGTGATTGAAATAACAATGATCGCACGGTGGAAAATAATATTATATTGCGCGACGAAAATAAAGTGAAATCATGCGATGGAGATCAACAAAGAATCATGCGACGAAAATCAATGATGAATCGCGCAATGGAGATCAACAATATTTGTGGCAAAGATCGAAGGTGGATCATGCGACGAACTCAACGGAGAACCGCGCAATGGAAATAAATGGTGAAGCTTGCGGTGGAGACTTACGATGGAGAAGAAATCAAGTCTGTTGTCACGCAATTCAGATTTAGAGTAGAATCGTCGAACTAAGGAAGCGTCGTCAATTTCAATATTACTTAACCAACAACATGATACCTTCTAAGGGTATTATCGTTACCACTGATAATTGATGTTTATGAGCGGATAGTCCAAATCCTGGTGTAGAATTGAGGATATTAACCATTGGAATGCTTAGACGAGTCTGATGACCAAAACATATATAATGAACTTACACTTTGAAGAATTAGTAGGTTTAAGCCTATTATGATGAAACCAGGACTGAGTACGAAATGATGATTGCAGTCTTGAGGTTATGAATCTATAAGATGCCTTCGACGAATATGGAGTAAGCTACAATTAATGTGATTACCGATTGATGTTGGATTGAAGAATGTGAGTGAACCTAATCTAGAAATATATAAATGGTTACACATCTAACAGGTCGGTTTCTCGCTAAATCAGTTCATTAGTTTAGTTTAATATTTTCATGAGACCAAAACTAGATTGAAATAGTATGTGTCTTTTTACGATACTTAGATCTAGTGAGACCGAATTTATATTGAAATAGTATGTGCCTTTTTACCATACTTAGATCTAGTGAGACCGAATCTAGGTTGAAATAGTATTTGCTTTTTTACCATACTTAGATCTAGTGAGACCGAATCTAAATTGAAATAGTATTTGCTTTTTTACCATACTTAAATCTAGTGAGACTGAATCTAGATGAAATAGTATGTGTCCTACCATACTTAGATCTAGTGAGACCAAAACTGGATTGTAATAGTATGTGCCTTACCATACTTACATCTAGTTGTGTTTATATATTGAGTAACATGGTGATGTAATGACAGAGGTGAGGATGATAGTTATCCTGAGAGGGTAGAGTTGTTGGTTGATCACCTTCCCTGATTGGTAATGATTTATAGTGTACTATGCTTGTATGAAATGATAACGCATGTGCATTTATGTGGCGGGTGATGAGTCTGATATTTACACTGTTTATGGACTCATCCGGGCTAGTTTTCACTTGTGTGCACTACACTTTCAAGCCATAATCGTTTGTATTTCACTTGTATACGCTTTCACGTTATGTGCACTGTTTATGCCCGTTTTGGTGTGCATTTGCACTCCATGTTGTTGGGGGTAAGCACATGGTGCTCCCCAACCTTTTTTTCTGTATTTGGATTGAGCTGGAGGGGTCTTCCAAGCTGTGTGATTGCAGTTTGGATTGCCGTGCAGCTGGGTAGATCGTCAATTTTTCCCAGATTTCATGTCTGCATGAATCGCACGGTCGTGTGTTTCCTTGGCGCACGATCGCTCCGACCGTGCGCGGTCATCTGCAGCTCAGAATGGTGTTCTGTCCCTGCTCGTGCGATTTGTTCGCGCACGGGCAATTCGCACGTGCGTGAGAAAAAACGCACGAGCTCTCTTGTTGTCCAAATTTGTATGATTCCTATTGTCTGTGCGTTTGCTTCACGCGCGGTTGGATTCAACTGTGCGCGAAGAAAACACATGATCTCCTGTTGTGAGCCATATTTCAAGCTATCTGGATTTGCAGGTGCGTTTTGCGCGCACCGTCGGTTCTGACCGTGCGTGAGTAAAATCGCACGGGCGCTTCTGGGTCGTATTCCCGGGCTTCCTGTAAGATTAATATCGCAGGGTCCACGCACGGTCGTGCGTTCGACCGTGCGTGACCAATTTCTGATTGTTTTGTATAAAAGTTGCAGATCTCGACCTATTCGGGAGTTCGCCCGATCCATCTTCTTTCCCGCGCCAAGGGTTCCAGTTCCGCCACTCCATCGCCGCCCACCTTGGGGAGGAGCTCCGGCCACCATTTTCTTGCAAATCCAAAGCTGGAGCATCCTCTTGGCCTCCTCCATCGTTCGTGTGCTTCCAAGCTCTGTTTCAAAAGATTTCTTGTTGCACATGTGAAGTTCTCCGACGAGGCCGTGGCCGAAGACAATTGACGGAGAAGACGGGTACATTAAAAGAAGGTGACGGCTCTTCCAGACCCGGACGGCAGTTGGAGCCCGAGTTCGGACAAGGCTTGACAACCCTAGATTCCGACCATGAACCTCCGACGAGTCTCTGCCCCTTTGGTTGTAATCTTACCTCCTTCATATTGTAGCATTTTCTCTCTTGATTCCTTGGTTGTATGACGATGATTGGTAAACCTTATTATTGTTATTTAGTTTATTTCATGTCTATGTGAAATTATCTTGTGGTTTATGCAAGTGAGGAGCGCCTCTATTCCATCTTCCATCCGTCATTACCCTCCATTCCATTACGCAAGTCTACTCTTCCACTAGGTGAGACTACTCTTCCACTACATGAGCCTACTCTTCCACTACGTGAGCCTACTCTTCCACTACGTGAGTCTACTCTTCCATTCCGCAAGCATACTCTTCCATTCCGCTTGACTACTCTTCCACTCGCCAAGCGAAGCGGTGCTAATGGCCCGTATAATCCATTTCACTTCCGCCGGTGCGAACCCTCCATCCGCTTGCCTTCTCGCCCATCCACCCAGCGAAGTAGTGCATAGCTGCCTGCATAATCTCCATTCACCTTGTGAAGCAGTGCATAGCGGTCTGCATAGTAATTTAGTAGTTAGTTTTATTTCATTTTCCACAATCCAATCCAACTCTTCCGCAATCCATCCGACTTAAAGGACTTCGATCTCAAGTCCCTCCTCGATAGATAACTCCACCTTACTGTGTTCCTTGAAAGATCGATACTTGGGGAAATTCACTCATTTTATTACTTGAACGATCAGTACATTGTCGTTTCGTGTCGCAGTCTCGCTCCCGTCTATAGCGGTGTGCAAGATTTGTGCATCAGCGGGTCGACTGGCCCTGTCGGTGGCATACTTTGGAGAGTTAGGACAGTGTGAAGGTGAGGTTAGATCTTAGATTTACTCTAGAGGGGGTGAATAGAGTTTTAAAAGGTTTTTCACTTAATTTTATAGCGGAATTAAAATTGTGATACTTATATGTGTATTGCAGAGTGAGTTATAAAACAAAATAAAGAAACACAGCACACAGCACAGCACAGAAAATAAACACAACACAGAGGACACAAGGATTTTATAGTAGTTCCCCACTAAACCTGGGTACGTCTACTCTTCTACCACACATGGTAGGATACCACTACACGTTTTTGATCAGGTGCCCTGCCACCAAGGAAGTTTTGATCAGGTGTCCTGTTACGATCTAACTAGGGGAAGGGGGAAACTAGAGGAAACTAGGGCTAGGGTTTGAGGAAACTAGAGGAAGAAAGGGAAAATACCTGGATAATAACCTTCATGCCCCACTAAGGAGGAGGGGTTGGGTATTTATGCCCACCCAACCCCTAGGGCCGGCCGGCCCCCATAGGGGCTGAACCGGTGCGGTTCAGCCCCGGTGCTCCTTATATTAATATTGGCGGGCTGAACCAGATGGTTCAGCCCGGTCTTCCTCCGCCTTCTCCTTTGGTCGACGTGCCCAATAGCCGAATAACCCGGTAATGACGTCGGGCGTAACATTCCCTCCCCCATCAAGGACCAGCTTGTCCTCAAGCTGGAGGCGGGGAGTGTGAGGCTCCTGGAACAAGCCGGCTCTGGCGTGCATCTGAGGCGAGACCTCTGTTTGGGAATCTGGTGGCTCGGTCCCTTCCTTCGGCGCCCTCCCAGCTACGTCATGCTCGTCTCCTAGCAATCTCCAAGCATCGAAGAAAGGCCCCTGTACTGGTAAGATTCTGATTCCATTCAGGCAGTACTCCCTCCCTTCCTCAGCAAACTCCATAGTCAACTCATCCCAATCCAGAGTGACCCTCCCCAGCTGACGCAACCACTGGGTCCCCAGAATCATATCGGACCCCTGGATGGGCAAGAAGTAGACATCCATCCTGTCGGTGTATCCTTGCATACTGACCTTCACGTCCGGAAACCTGCCTTCGCACTGCAACGCGCGTCCACCTGCCACCATAAACTGGGACGCAGCATCCTTAATGATCTCTTGCCCAAGCTGCTGTGTCATCGCCGGGTTGAGGAAGTTATGTGTACTCCCGCTGTCAAACATAATGGTCACCGGTTGTTGGCCGAGACACCCTGCAACAGTCATAGTGGGCGGCGCGGAGTCTCCTGGCAAGGTCAGGGTAGAGACCTCGAACTCGGTTGTATCGAAAATGTGCTCCCGGTCCTCGTGGCGCCCCTGGAATGGAGGGGAATCCATGGCAGACGCGTCGATTTCAAGTCCCCTATTGAAGATGGAGGCCTGATCGGTACCATCTCGAACCGCAGTCTTTGTGTTCCGATGCTGAAGACGGAATGAGAATCTGGACTGCGTTGGTTTCTTTCGCCACAGTCTGACCTTTGATGTGCTGAGTCAACAAACTTTTTAGCTCGTCCATGCGCGTATCTATCTTTTCTGCCAATCGTTTTTCTGAAGCCTTCAACTGTTCTTCGAGGGCCGCCACCGTGTTGGCCAACCCGGTGTAAGTCTCTTCGAGGGTGGCCAACCGATGAGATTCTTCTTGGGAACAAGTCACCATGGTCGACTCCGCAGAAATTGGACGAGGTACTCCTCAAGGAGAAGTCGGAGAAGAAGCTCGTTGTCGAAGAAGCCGCTGGAATCAAACGCCTTGAGGCTCGGCGAAATCGTCGCGGAAGAGGATCGGCGGAAGAGCCGGAACTGTGCGACCGGCGGAATCGGCCGCTGGAGACGTCGCTGGAGAGGTCGCTGACGGAAATCTGGACTGTCGGCAGCCGCTGGAGTCGGGGCCGGGCTGATCCGAAGGAGTCGGGGTCGAGCGGATCCAAAACAGGCGGAATCGGCCGCTGGAGACGTCGCAGGAGTCGACGTCGAGGGCTGGAGCTTCAGGCGGCGGCCTCTGGAGTCGGGAACTGGAAGCGCTGGAGCAGCAGCCGTCGGGATCGGGATCGGGATCGCGCTGGAAGGCTGGCAGGCTGCGCTGGACGCAGTCGTAGTCGCGGGAATCGTTGCTGGGACTGGAGTCGATGCTGGAATCGTCGATGTCGGCGCTGGCGCTGTCGAGGGTTGAAGTCGACGAGGGAGGATGGCGCTTGCGAGTCGTCGATGTCGAAGGATGATGTCGGACGCGAGAGATGTAGTCGGCAGTCGCTGGAATCGATGGACGCGCGGGCTGAAGCGCTGGACGCGAGGGATCCGAAAAAATATCGGGGAGGACGAATCCTCTGATACCAATTGTTACGATCTAACTAGGGGAAGGGGGAAACTAGAGGAAACTAGGGCTAGGGTTTGAGGAAACTAGAGGAAGAAAGGGAAAATACCTGGATAATAACCTTCATGCCCCACTAAGGAGGAGGGGTTGGGTATTTATGCCCACCCAACCCCTAGGGCCGGCCGGCCCCCATAGGGGCTGAACCGGTGCGGTTCAGCCTCGGTGCTCCTTATATTAATATTGGCGGGCTGAACCAGATGGTTCAGCCCGGTCTTCCTCCTCCTTCTCCTTTGGTCGACGTGCCCAATAGCCGAATAACCCGGTAATGACGCCGGGCGTAACATGTCCACACACCAAGTGAGCTTTTGATCAGGTGCTCTAACCAAACTACAGGTTTTTGTTCAGGTGCCCTGCCACCAATGGGTGTAACTTTTGAAGGGAGTTATAACCCTTTATACAGTTGAAAGAAAACAAAAATATATTGTTCTTCTCTTTCAGAGAAGACTCTAGTGGATCCTTGATGATGTTGAAGAGCTCCCCCTGATTTGATTAGTGTTTGATGATCAGGTGAGGAAGCTTCTTCTCTAGAATGTAGTAACTCCTTTCTTCTTCTTCTGCAGTTGAGATCGTGAGCAAATGATCTGGATTAAGTATCTCAGGATGAAGATGATCTGCAGAGAAGAGTTAGCAAACAAGATAGATAATAATATGTTGTTCTTTGTGTCTCTTCTTTGTGCTTTCTGTCTGTATGTAATCTGGAGAGCTTCTCTCTTATCTTGAATTCTTCTTCTTTTTCTATATGAAAAGGGAAGAGATAAAGTCTCTTTTTATCAACTGGACTCCTCGAGAAGAGAAACTATCATCTTTAATTTAAGCTGTTCTGCAACGGCTATATCATTAAAATTGTTCTGCAACGGCTATATCATTAATTATTCTGCAACAGCTATATCATTAATGTGAGGCAGTGACAATTCATACAAAAGAAAGGGCAGCAATATATAAATAGAAACTGTTCAAAATATTGCTTTATCAGATCTGACAACATATAGATTTTTAGTCGATCTGAGAAATGAGATTTTATAAAGCTGATAATATTTCGTCGATCTCAGCTTGAAGTTCGTCGGGCTGAGCTCGACGTTTGTCGATCTGATCATTGATTAACTGCTGAATGAACTTTCGTCAAGCGCTGCTTGGAATTCGTCGATCGCAGCTTCCTTGATATTTTGTCGAGCGCTGCTTGCTTTTCGTTGATCGCAGCTTCCTTGATATTTCGTCGATCGCAGCTTCAGAGATATTTCGTCGATCGCAGTTTAACTTATATTATTTTCTCATTCTTCTGTCTTAATGAGATTTGATCTAGTTTATACAAGATGTGTTATGATAGAAACTTAGACCATAAAGATGGATCCTAACTCAAATCAAAACTAGGGTTCTAACAATCTCCCCCTATTTGAGTTGGGATACAGATTTGAAAATTAAAACATACAGAGATCCTAATCCAAATCAATACTGGTGATCCAACAATCTCCCCCAATTTGGTTTAGGATGTCAAGCAAGAGAAAATAGAATAACTCAAAGCATAAATCATTTCAGTAGATATTATAAAGCTTTAAGGAGATATACAGAATAAACAGATAGTAAAAAAATTAATTGTTCTTTTGAAAACATTTAATCATAAATTACTAAATATTTTCTTCTTTTAATTTTCTTCTTCTTTTAAATTTCTCCTTTTAAATTTCTCCTTCTTTTAATTTCTCTTCTTCTTTTAATTTTCTCCCCATGTCTTGATTCAGGGAACCCTGGATCAAGACCCCTAGAAGAAGGGTAAATGGGAATATAAGCAATTCTGATTCCTAGATTTTGTTTCAATAGGATTCCATTAATATGATGAGTTGCTACAGCTGTTAATGGATTCAAAGGAATTTTTTTGTTCTCAGAAAAAACATTGTCTGATACCTTCCTTCTTACAGAATTCTCTCATCAGAAGAAATTCAAACTCAGTGTCATGATCACTTCTGATCAATGCAACTAGAGTAGAATACTCAAATTTTGATGGACCTGAGAAAGTCTGTCAGAACATTAAAGGTATCTGACTTTGTTTTTAAGATAGAAAATTCAAGTGAATCTTATAACTTTTTGTTGATTACAATCGGAGTTAAAAGATTTACAATAGGTCAAGTATTGCCTTATAGTTAGTTATATTGGCCTTTATAACTGATAAGTGTTTTACCAGTTGAAATTTTCTTTGATAATCATTAAAATATATGTTTGATAAACTATTCTGATTTCGTCGATCTCGGGTTGACAAAGTGCAGTGATTTTGTTGATCTCTGATTAAGGAATAGTTATATTTATTCTCTGTGTTCAGAGTTCGTTGAACTCTGATTCGTTGAGCTCTGATCATAAGAAAATTATGCTTGATTTTTGTGTTCGGCTTTCGTCGATCAGCGTTCGACGAAGTCATTTGATTTCGTCAATATCTGTTCGACGAATTTTGTTGAACATAAAAAATTTCAATGATTTCTACTAAGTCTTCTGCCACATCTTTTTCCTTAGCAGAGACAAATTTTATAGATGTAGTTAAGAGTATTTTTCTTTTGAATATGAGATAGATTAGATGAAAATCCTAAGCCAAGTTTGCTGTCATTTAATCTGGCATTTATAGTGCCTGTGATATTCATTAGTTTGATATTTCTTCCATTAAGAGATTGTTCAAACATTTCAGCCTTAATTGACTTATTTTTCAAAGAAATAATTTGCTCTTCTGATGTTTTCAAATCTTCTTTAAGTTTAGTATTTTCATAAGTTAAATTGTTTATTTTTATTAACTCTTTTCTGAGAGATGTGATTTCTTTCTCAAATTTTATTAAATCTGTACATAGCAATTTAAAATCTGATTTGAATTGTTCAGGAGTAAAATCAAAACTTGAAATTTCCTCATCTTCATCAGATTCAGATTCTGCATCTGAGTTGTGGTTTGAGCCATTTATGGCAATCATGCAGAATTCTATAGCTTTTTGTTCTTCTTCTTCTTCACTTGAACTAGATGATGATTCTGTATCTGAATCACTTGAGGTGGAAGAAGATTCAGCTACCATTCTTGTGAGGGAGTTCCATATGTCTCTTGCTGAAGTGCAATCAGCAACTATTTGAAAAATGTCATTTGACATTGCTTGAGTTAATATATCCATAGTCATGGCATTAGCACTTTTCAGCTTCTTTTGAGCATCTGTTGATGTTGGTGAAGGTGAAGTTGGAGGTCCTGTCAGGATAGAATTATAAATTTCTTCATCTATTGCATTCATATATAATCTAATTATGGCTTGCCATAAAGAAAAGTTATTCAAATTACAAATAAGTGGTCTGATACTTGAAAATTCTTCTTGTGCCATGAAAAAATAAAAACTCTAAAATAAATTTAAGATCTAATTGATCTTTTTGATTCAGGTGTTAGCCTGTATAAAATCAACCAACCTCTGATACCAATTTAAGGTGAGATTAGATCTTAGATTTACTCTAGAGGGGGGTGAATAGAGTTTTAAAAGGTTTTTCACTTAATTTTATAGCGGAATTAAAATAGTGATACTTATATGTGTATTGCAGAGTGAGTTATAAAACAAAATAAAGAAACACAGCACAGCACAGAAAATAAACACAACACAGAGGACACAAGGATTTTATAGTAGTTTCCCACTAAACCTGGGTACGTCTACTCTTCTACCACACTTGGTATGATACCACTACAGGTTTTTGATCAGGTGCCCTGCCACCAAGGAAGTTTTGATCAGGTGTCCACACACCAAATGAGCTTTTAATCAGGTGATCTAACCAAACTACAGGTTTTTGTTCAGGTGCCCTGCCACCAATGGGTGTAACTTTTGAAGGGAGTTATAACCCTTTATACAGTTGAAAGAAAACAAAAATATATTGTTCTTCTCTTTCAGAGAAGACTCTAGTGGATCCTTGATGATGTTGAAGAGCTCCCCCTGATTTGATTAGTGTTTGATGATCAGGTGAGGAAGCTTCTTCTCTAGAATGTAGTAACTCCTTTCTTCTTCTTCTGCAGTTGAGATCCTGAGCAAATGATCTGGATTAAGTGTCTCAGGATGAAGATGATCTGCAGAGAAGAGTTAGCAAACAAGATAGATAATAATATGTTGTTCTCTGTGTCTCTTCTTTGTGCTTTCTCTGTCTGTATGTAATCTGGAGAGCTTCTCTTTTATCTTGAATTCTTCTTCTTTTTCTATATGAAAAGGGAAGAGATAAAGTCTCTTTTTATCAACTGGACTCCTCGAGAAGATAAACTGTCATCTTTAATTTAAGTTATTCTGCAATGGCTATATCATTAATTGTTCTGCAACGGCTATATCATTAATTGTTCTGCAACGGCTATATCATTAATGTGAGGCAGTGACAATTTATACAAAAGAAAGGGCAGCAATATATAAATAGAAACTGTTCAAAATATTGTTTTATCAGATCTGACAACATATAGATTTTTAGTCGATCTGAGAAATAAGATTTTATAAAGCTGATAATATTTCGTCGATCTCAGCTTGAAGTTCGTCGGGCTGAGCTCGACGTTTGTCGATCTGATCATTGATTAACTGCTGAATGAACTTTCGTCGAGCGTTGCTTTGAATTCGTCGATCGCAGCTTCCTTGATATTTTGTCGAGCGCTGCTTGCTTTTCGTCGATCGCAGCTTCCTTGATATTTCGTCGATCGCAGCTTCAGAGATATTTCGTCGATCGCAGTTTAACTTATATTATTTTCTCAGTCTTCTGTCTTAATGAGATTTGATCTAGTTTATACAAGATGTGTTATGATAGAAACTTAGACCATAAAGATGGATCCTAACTCAAATCAAAACTAGGGTTCCAACACAGTGATTCATGTATAGCATCATGGTCGAACACAGCATGCGCACTAGCCTAGTTGTTGTTTGTTTAGGTGTTAGTCACCTTGAGTTCGACATGAGCTATGCCTCGGTTCTTTTGTTTATACCGTCTTATGGCGAAGAATGAGTACGGGCTCAGATAGCTATGCATAAGGCCTAGGGATGATTTTGCTTAAATACCCTGGTAGTGGCAAGGACGGGTCACTGCCACCGTTTGGCCACGACGGTGGTGCCTATGAGACTAGCTACCCCACGAATAAGAGATCTCAGTCGTTAGTTTGCACTCGATTACGATCGGGTGTCAGTGTCTCGACACTTTGCATGATAAATCTATGTTGACATAGTGGGTGTGTATGTGCATGCTTGGATATGATGATAGTGATATGAGTATTTACATAGTGTGACCCTATGAGTCGTGTTGGTTATGAGTTGTGACACTCCTTTGACAAGGATAGCCTTGTTTGGCGTGTATTGGTTGCAAGGTTAGATCATAGTTGTGTTTGCATTTGGTAGTTTAGTTTAGATTGTGCAAGATCTCAATCATATAGATTGCATGAGCATCTTTATATGATTGGTTATTTACATAGACACTCTTACTTATATTATTTAATGTGTGCATACGAGAGTGTGTGCGTTGTGGACACTGTTAGGGTAGAAACAATGATGTGTTTTACTTACAGTCGTTATTTATTACCGCACTTCTTTATAGTATATATTGCACTCCTTAAATACACAATTGTTCATACTGCTCATATTTATATATATTGCACTGTGCTGACACTTACTGCAGGACAGCTTACCGCCTCCCTTGAGCACATAAGTGGCTCAGTGGGAGAGGCGGGAACCGACTTAGCTTATACACATAGTATTTGTTAACCCTCCCATTCGTTGACTCCATTAGGAGTTCCATGAGCTACGACGTGAACATGATGTGGACATGACGTGGACGTGATGTGGGCATGACGTGGACGTGATGTGGACATGACGTAGACTTGATGTGGAGATAGAAGGCTTATAGAGGATGGTTGCTACCATTGGCAATATCATTGGTCTTATAGTTAGCTCGGTAGATTTATAGATTTACAACATTTTATATATTAACATTTATCCGGCTCGGCATGTTACCTGTGAGCCTCAGGACTATCTATACACTGTTGTACTTGGACTGTGGGGTCATCGTGTCGGATTGACGGTGGTGTGCGATAAGATCCTCTGGTCTTGCTTAATTTTTGAGAGGGGGGGGGCTTAAAACTATGGCTGATGTACGTAGCCGAGAATTATATTTTTCAAAAGGAGATTGGATCTTTGCTTTTTAAGGAATGGGAGATTTCCTACAGGAACGTATCACAAATTACGACAACGAATGTTTGGTTCTTTTCGGGTGAAGAAACTGAAGATGATCTCAAGAAAGCATCTTCGAACGCATGAACATCTAGGTAAGAAATTCTCTTTCTCTAGATATATCACATGTTAATAGTATTTAGTAGATACATGCGACTCTACACATAAATTTGGAATTATGTCAAGATCGTTCTCAATGTTGCATTGCATTTCAACTTGGGTATAATATTCATATGCGTTAATAAATCTCATGAAGTTATTAAGCGAATGTTTATGAAGGAAACTCTATTAAGTTGAGTATGTTAGAAACTATGAAAAATCATTAATGCAATGAGATGTACTGAAAGATGCAACCACGATATAACTCATAATGTAAATATGAATTGCATAATAAGTCCTTAGACTAGTGGGCCTATGCGGATGTCTCCATCAGTTGAGTATTTCGGCCACTAGATGCATATATCGTCACAGGGTATGCGAGGTACTTTCTCTCATGATTGATGAATGCACATCATTATACTCATACGCCACAGTAGATCATATGAGCCTCAACTAGGGGTCGATGACCCATTCTTCCATGTATGGAATCAGTTAGATTTGAGTTTGTGTTCTATGCTAGGAACGCACCAAAGCACCTATGTTGTCACCAGGGACTCAAATCACAAGATGTGTTTAATAAATTATGAAACTAAGAATCAAGAAGAACATGAATGTAAACGTCCTCTAGCATAAGTAGAAACTCATAATTGAGGTATTTTAATACTTAAATGAAATTAAGTAAGATTTGAACTTGAAAACATGTTTAAAGTATAGAAAGCTTAATTTATGATATTATGTTCTGTTTCGTATTTAATTATCCCTAGTTACCATAATAGAAATTAACCCTAGATTTAGTTTTTACATGCATAGATTTGCATACACATTTACCTTTGTTGTTTTAGTATCACTGGGAGGAAGAGTTTTTTTACTCCACAGTGGGCTGACCCGTCTTTGGACTCTTTTTTTAGGGGACACGTGTCAGGAGTTTTGCTTAGGATGAACTTATGTGGGTATATGTAGTTTTAGATTATTTTGTTTCCTTAGAACTTAGTACTTGTTTCTAGTATAATTCGGTTGCTGCAAACTTCTTGATTTTGATCTCAATATTCAAATTTGTTCGTACTCAGACTTTGAGATATTTCACTAACCATAGCTCCAGTCTTTTGTTCCGCTGTATGCATTAAATATTTCAGTTATGGTATCAATTTTATTACGGATGCTGAGTTTGATTTATATCACGAGTGTCGACAGGACTTTTGAAATGTTGCTAAACTAGATAGGATGTTATATATTTTTTATTAGGACGATATTTTTATAATTCCATGATAGCTAACGAAACAGTGGGAAAAGGGAGATGAGAGATTGCACGCAAGGCAAACAAGATTTCACTAGGATTTGAGAACAAAATACAAATGAATCCCCACCAACTCTCGAGGGTTAGTTGCCCCGTAGAGCTTCCTCTCCAAGAAAGATACATAACTCAAATGATCCAAGCCTCCTTATATAGACTTCATGTGCACACTCTAATAATAGAGACTAAAATAAATATGACTCTTGACATTTCCACATTAATGACATTAATGTCTCCCATTAATTATCTGATAATAATAACCAATAATTATGACATGACATATTGTTGAGATGTCTCCTCTGATTCCTTCATGATTAATGTGATCTCCATGCGTTGTCATGGCGGATCCGGTCTCATCTCTTGGCTGGCGCTTATGTGTATCTATTCGTCTCTTAACAATAAATATATATACACACGCACACACATACACACTCACACTACATATTAAAAAGTTCTTTTGATGAGTTCATGGTAGTCATATAAGAGCATCAAAACAATCTCCTCTGTCCAATCTCAAATCGACTTTAATTTGAATTCCCTATTTTGACTTGAACCCCTCACTTAATCTTCCATGATATTTATTATCTACAGTATCTTAAATGAACTTAAATCCTACCTAGCTGTCGAAAACCTGAAGACTTTGCATTGCTCCTCCCAAATTTTGCGGTATGGCACATGGTGTTCAAACGAACTGGAGGCCAGTGGAGAGATTTTGGCGACAGTGCGAGAGATGGAGGACAGTGGAGAGGACTGGATGACAGGGAATATCATGTTGCCACCATAGGGGTGGGTGCAACTTTCTTGCAGAAGGAGCTCTACGTCCACGAAGGAGTTCACTCTGCCTTCTGGAGCGGGCTTAGATTGACTATATTTTACCTTCCGGGCAACGCAATATTCAAGTAGACTTTGGGGAAATGAATAGTGAGCAAGAAATATTCATAAATCCTATCCTTCGAGATTTTTGGTTTTCTCCCTCGCTTCTCCCTTCAGGCAATCCAACTCTGGCAGCTGTGAAAAGGCTCCATTGTATCGTTACGATCTACGTTTACAAAATATTCACCTACTTTTTTTAGTTGAACAATGAAACCGATATTGTTACACTCTAATTTTACACTCTTTCCCTTCTACATGATGCATGCATTCTGACAAGAATGTGTAGTGGAGTACTCAAAATTGTATGTTAAAATAAATATTTTAATAAAAGAATGAGCATAATTGATACAAGATTAACTAACAAGAAATCTACAAATATTCCATCCAAATAACCTTTGGCATACCGCAGCATCGTCATAAATGTGGATGTTGGACAAACTTATTCCCTCAAATACAACGCCACCTAAGGAAACAAAACGTTTCTTCATAATCTCCAATAGTTTAGCAGGCCTGCACCCATAGTTTTAAATGTATGACAAACAATCTCACCAAAAAAGCATATATTCTGGTAATTTTACTGTTGTGCAACATAACACGGGCTTTAAATTAGTAGCATAAACTTCATAAAAATTTCAAAATCGAAATCAGTCTTAAAAAAGAGAAAATAATCAAAACAATCACCTAAGTATTTAGGATGTATTGATTTTAATTCCAGACTTTATTTCGAATATGATCCCTAAACTTGTCACTACGTGACCATAATGATTTTTCTTTTAGCTCAATCATCAAAAAGAAACAAAAAGGATCATGTGAGCCATATGCCAGATGAAAATTTTGACCTTCTATGACCCAAGAAAATGCATATTTTTCTTACATGTAGAATTAACCGATGTTTAATGGAAGGACCATAATTGTAACCTTTAGATAAACCAAGAGATCGTATTGGAAAAAGAAAGTACCCAGTCAAACTCAATACACAACTAATAGTCATCCAGGAACCTTTTTATCATTTTCTCACCATAACATATATAAGAAGCGTGAATACCCTCAAAATAATAAATGATGAAGCACTGACAAAGGAACTGTATAATATCATTTTAATATATTGCTTGTGTGATTGATGAAAAATTATTAACCTCGCAGCAATATGTCACTCACAATCTAAAGGTTTGTAGACCTTCCAAAAAACAGAACTTGGCATTCTTCTGTCATTTGCATATCTCATGGGCATTTTCATTGAATTAATGATTCACCACCCTTTCATGCAATACATAAAGAAAATAGGCCTTTGTGCTTCCACATTTCATATCCCACTTAAGGAAAGGTTCATGGACCTATAAGGTTGATATTGAATAGAATTCATAAACAAAGAAGGATGTATGTTGTACGACTATATGGGATTGTCATATCCTAGTCATTACTCTAGGTAGCATAAGGGTGCTTTTGGCTAACTAAAACTGAATAAGCTGATCCACTACCTACAATATGGATTAGTTTTCATCCTCAATATAAGGATTAGTGATGTTATTAAAACAGGCTGATCTTACAAGGATAGACAAACGTGGTGTTGATACGTGGTCTGGGTGTTGGGCATGTTTGATACATGATGAATTCCCTAAGGCCTGTAATCCCTAAGCCTTACCCCTAACACGGCTCTCCTCGATCCCCAGACCTCCTTGATAAGGAGCCTTCAACACGGCTCTCATCACCAACTGAGCCGCGGCACAAACTCCATCGTCATGAGGTCCCAATCAAAAGTAACCCGCTTCAGCTGCTGTAGCCACTGAACTCCGAGTACCATGTCCGATCCTCGGATGGGTAGAAGGTACACATCCGTGCTCCCAATGTATCCCTGGATCCGTAACTCCACTCCCTTCATTACCCCTTCGCACTGCAACTTGCTGCCGTCAGCCACCATAACCTGGAATGCCACTCCTCTGTCAATCTCGTGTCCCACCCGCTGTGCAACTGCCGGATGAATAAAGTTGTGGGTACTCCCACTATGCACCAATATTATCACCTTCTCGCGTCTAACCCTTTCGGCAACCCGCATCGTGAGGGGCGGATTGCACCCTTCCATGGCATGGATGGAAACCCCAAACTCCGTCACATCCACGTCCTCCTCTAACAGCGCCTCCTCGACTGCTAACTCGGAAGGTGACTCGTCGCCTCCGTCCTCATGCAACATGAAAACATGTATCTTCTGCATTTGTGCCCCGGTACAAATTTCTCGTCACAGTTAAAACAGAGGCCTTTCTCCTTGCGGGCCCGAAGCTCGCCCCACGACAAACGAGTCACCGTAGGCCTCGCAGCCGCCTGCGGCTCTCTCCTGGCAACGGCGGGGTGGCAGCAGGTCTCCCCGTCGCTCGCGACCGCTGCCGGTTGAAGCGCTCCTCCTGAATGCGGGGCTAAGCTGATGGCGTGGTTCAAACTCCGCGGCATATATGCATGAACCTCATCCCGCAAGTGCTCCTTCAGACCGGACACAAAACAACTCAGCAGTGTCTTCTCCTCCCAATGTACTCGGTTTGCCAGCTTCTCGAACTCTGTCTGGTACTCCATCACTGTACCTTTCTGTCGTAACTTCTGCAGAAGCGCCTCAAAGTCCTCGTACTCTAGGGGCCCAAATCGGGCGGTGAACCCCTCCACAAAATCAGTCCAGGGTACATAATTTCGATCTCTCATGAACCACTGAGTCCACTGGAACGCGTCGTCTTCCAGATGAAACGATGCTAGTTGCACTCATTGCCCTTCTGGGATCTCCTGGTAGCTGAAGAACAACTCCGCCTTCTGAACCCACTCCAGTGCATCCCCCCACCCCTTTGAACTTGGGGAAATTCATAAGTGTCAACTTCGGTGGCATGTACGCTCGGGGCCCTGCCTGCCCTTACCAGCCCTGTCCATACCCATTCTGTCCCGGTCCGTTCCACGCCTGACATCCCGGGCCCACATGACCATCATGTGCCCCCGGGTAGCCCTGAGGTGGCTGTCCCGGGTGAGGAATATGTTGTCCGGCCCACGGAACCCGTCCTCCATAGGCGTCGGGAGGAATGTCGCCTCGCAGGTGAGGAAGAAGCCCCGCCGCACCTCCTGGAGCGCGCACGGTCGTCCCCTGCCCTCCGTCCATCTGCAGCCATGGCTGCCGGCCGCAATCGACCCCTCCAGCAAAAGACGGGAGGTCGCCTGATGGCCTGGATGGCCCGCAATCGGCCGATCCCGTATAACCAGGGCCAACACCTCCAACGCCTCCAGATGCAGCTGCCGACCACGCCGCCCCTCCTTGCGCCTCGCCGGTGATCCCCCAAGGTCGGGACAAGCCGACGCCGGCGTTTCCCCCCATTCCCGACGCTCCCAGGCCGAGACGCGCCGGATCGGGCGATCCCGATGCTTACGCCGACCGATCGGGCCTTCCGCCGATCGGTTCTTCCTCGCTCACGGCCTTCCCTCTCAACATCGTCTTGAGCTCTTCCATCCGCGCATCTATCCGATCCTCTAAGCGCTACGTAGGCGTCCGCATCTCCTGCTCGATGGCCGTTACCGAATCAGCCAGTCCACCATAGTTCTCCTCCAGGGTTTCCAAGCGGGTGATCTCCTCTTGCGTGCGAGTGGTGACCATCGTCGGAGGAAGACAGCTTTGATACCAATTGATAGGAAGCTACTAGAGAGGGAGAAGAAACTAGAGAAGAAGAAGGCTAGGGTTTAGAAGAAAGGAAAATACCTTGAGATTATCATGCATGCCTCCAAAAGACCACCTCCCCGGGTATAAGTACCCGGGCCAAGGAGGGAGCCGGTCGGACCCCTCCAAAGAGGGCTGAACCAGTTGGTTCAGCCCTAGGCCGGCCGGATTACTGAGTGGGGGCTGAACCGGTTGGTTCAGCCCCTTCGTCGCCCGTCTTCTCCTTGCGCTTGCGAACATAATGACGCCCCGAGAAGCGAGGCGCCGTCGGAGGCGTAACACACCTCATTAGTTAATAGACCATTTTGCACTATCTGAAGTGAGCATGAAGCAACAATAGATGGCTTCCAATAAGATTTTGAAGTCATCAGTTTGAATCTGAAAGCAATCTCTTTGTAAATTAGTGGTGAAGTTACATACATGAACCCATCTTCAAACCTTATATAGGTGGGAGCCTCATATATTAACAACCTAACGTAGGTGGAACCTTCATACATTGGTTACACCCTTTTGTTAGAATATGCATTTCGCATCTCTTGGTTTGAGAATAACAAATATCATTATGTATTTGATCTAGTCTTTAGTGTGTTTATAGTGTGCAGGTCATATAGGTACAAACACGCATTAAAAGAGGAAAATTGATGAAGACCGTTTGCTATGAATTGAGAGCTACCGCGGAGCGGTAGCACCTACCGTTGGCGGTAGGTTTGAATGCTGGGACAGCTGGCAAATTGACTTTGAACACAAGGATTGGCGGGAGCAAGTCCATCTTTAGTAAAGCTTACCGCGGCGCGCTAACGCTAACGCCCGGCGGTAACATATGGCAAGCCCGACAATCAACAAACTGATTGACGATCCAAAAGGAATAAGAAATCATCCTAATGGCGGGAGCGAATATGGAGCTATCGCGGTGCGGTAACTCTATCGCGGCGCGGTAGATATTGCCTAATATGAGGAGCCTACATTCCATTCCAAGACGGATGCGCCGCAGATCTCATACCATCTGGGCTACCACCCGGAGGTGGGACTTACCGCCGGCGCTAGCTCCCAGCTATAAATAGAGTCGCTCCGCTTATTTTTTGATTGATTGAAAAAAGGTACAACTCTGATCCTTTTAGTGAGAGCCCTCATCCGAGACAACCAAAGGCTTCCCTAATGATATATTGAAGAATCAAAGGAGATCTTGAAGGCGCTTCTCTACAACGCATATTTTACGCGAAACACGAACGCAGCGACAACGACAATCTCTTGCGTGTCTTCGTCACCTCATTCAGATCTGATATAGGGAATCTTTATTTTCTGAATATCTTTATCTTGTATTTTCTCTATGTTACTCTTTTGTTGAGTGGAGAAATTCGTTCGGTGGTTGGCGACTAGGTCCAAGAGCGACTTAGGGAGAATTCGCCCGTGGTAGGCGACTAGGTCCATATGAGGCTTGGGGCAGAAATTCGCCGCGGGTGTTGGCGACTAGATCTAGGGGGCATCTTGAGGCCTTATCTAGGGAGAGATGGGCTAGGGCCAACTGGTCCTCAGAAGAATGGTCGGTATAGAAAACAAAAGGGAATTTTTACATTTATCGTCTTGATCTCAGCGTCATGAGATCATCACTATTGTAATCATTCATATTGATAAAATATATTGAAAGTTTCTTTTGTGTTCATCAAATCATGTTGAGACTCGTGAGTTTCAATCACTGCGAGTTAACGTCATGCGGTAGCCTTTACCGCCGACGGTAGTGAACAGAGATTGAACTCCGTCCTTATTATCATACAAAAAGAACTATCATATATTATCAACTGTGAAAAGATAAAGTAAAGCTTTCCATTCTATTTCTTATAAGTTTTTCTATTAAAGTTTAAATTTTGTAAAACCCTTATTCCCCCCCCCCCCCCCCTCTAAGGGCGTCAATAGATCCAACAAGTGGTATAAGGGCTAGGTTATTCCAAAACAATTTCACCGCCAGGAATAATGGCGCGTCATGATCTCGCATCTACTAGAGGGGATGAACTCAATAAAAAATCATTAGCACCACCTTTATTTACCGGCAAAAATTATAAATGGTGGAAAATTCTAATGAAACGATTTCTTATATCCTTAGATATCTAAGTTTGAAATATTACCATTAGAAAGCCTCCAAGTGTGTTAAATAGGAATGAATATTTTCTAAATACAAAATCAATGAATAGTTTATTTTGTGCACTAGATCATAATACTTTCAAACTCATTTATATTTTTTCTAATGCTTATGAGATTTGGCTTCACCAATGCTTTGGATGTTGAATGAAGGAAGCATGGTTATGTGCACATAAATCAAAATGGATTCTTGGGTCTGCCCTCTCTGATGTCTTTGGCATTGATTTGAGGGCATGATTCCGCAGCAAACGCGACGGTAAATGGGGCCACTATTTCAGTGGTACTCTGTGAGCAGACACTTTGTGCATTTATTGTCAAAGGTTAGGTCTTTCTCCTCTGAGAGAAGCCACTTTGTGCATAGTGCCAAAGGTTAGGTCTGTTTCCAATCTTCCCCAGCCCATACCCCCAATGATTGGAGACTATATGGGTTCTGTTGTTGTTGTTATGAGATTTGAAAATTTCTTGAAGAAACTTATGATTCTCCATCTACAGGTATGGAACAAGTACAAGAATTGGAGAATATGCAAGCTTGCAAAAATCTTCAAGAAAGTTCCTCCTTTGACGGATCCTTGGAGTGCACATCAAGTGAAAGGGAAAATGGCAACACATCAAGCGAAAGGAAAGATGGCAACTCATCAATGGAAGAGAAAATGTCAAGAAGAAGATGATAAAGGAACTTTATATTCAAATCATTCCTCATCCAAGAGCATTGTAAGCAAAAAAAAAATCCTCCCTTCTTATTACAAATTCTATTTCTACGTTGCGTGTGCTTGAAATTGCTAAACGTAAGATTAAAATTTTGAAAAACATTAATTCTAAATTACCTTAAGAAAATAAAATTTAAAAGCAAAACTTAATGTAGAATCTGATATTGATGTGTCTATTTCTTCATCATGCTCTTTATTTGAAAATGCTATACCTTGTTTTGATTGTAATTCACTTAAAGAAAAATTCAAATTTTTGAAAAAGAGCTCCTTATTGCGAAAGAGCATAGTAAAAAATTAATGAAAATAATGCTCTAACGAATAAACCAGATTCATGAGTTGTTCAAAAAAAAATCAAGTAATAAAAAATCTTTTATATTTAGTTGTTCTTCAAATTTGTGTAAGGTCTCTACTAGTGTTACAAATCTTATAAAACATACACCTAGTAGAATATTTAATCATATAAGCACATCTTATATCAAGTGCACCATATATTCCAAATTTGAACATATGTCATCTTGTTGTAAGAATAAACCCAAACTTTGCACATATCACCAAATTTGGGTTCCCATGCTTTCACTATCCAAAACATTTGGATCTATATGGGTTCCCAAATAATGTCTTCGTGAACCATGAGACTATTGATTGTCTAGGGAGATGCATATCATGTTATGGTTTGTTTTTCATTAAAATGATTATTATTTTATCAAACTTATTTTTGCACCCTAGTCAATTTAAAACTATAAAAATAAAAACAACTATTTTCTTTTCTTTTTGCTTTATACAATTTTGTGTGTTGTCTTTACATTTTTTGATTTAAAAATATTACATGTTCAGCATTTGATATATTCAAAATTTTACTTTGCCTTGTGTTTGAAATCTTGTACTTATTAAAAAAATAACCTTTGTGAACACCATGGCTAAATCCACAATTTTCTAAATTGACTATTCAAAAAATGCTTTTAGGTTTAAGAGTAATGCGGATTATGTGATATGTGCAAATTGGTTACACGAAAATTGGATTTAAATGGTTTATTAGATATCTTAGGCTAAAATTTTAAATCAGCAATTTTTTGATTATTTTTCTAATTTATTTGCTGCATTTAATCTTCCCCCGCCCATACCCCCAATGATTGAGGACTATATGGGTTTTGTTGTTGTTGTTGTTCTTTGCTGCATTTGATAGACCATATCACGACAAATCATAATCAAGAAAAATTAGAATAAAAAAACACTAAAATCATGTTTATTTCATGGAAAATCAAATCTTTGTCTGCTACCGCATGACGTTATGCCTTACCGCTGGCGGTAGCTCTATTTTCTAAAGATTTCTAATTTTTTCTCTCCTATGCTTTCTGAAAATTTGTTTACTTCTTTAATTAATGTTCTTTTCTGCTTTCAAAAAAATTTACGTAGTTTTGTTTCATTTTCATAAAAATAAAAAACAAAGAAAAAAAAATTTAAACAATTTAAAATACCAAAAACATGCTCACATTTAATATATATATATAACATATTCACCTCGTAAGCTTAAACTATAATTAATTCAAAAATGATGAATATAAATATTGTAGTACTTCATATACATCACCATGAATTATTAATCTCATTATTATAAAAACTTGATATCCTATGATTAAATTGTCTCTAATCATATATCATAAGTCTTGGTCTATCAAGTATTTATCATTATAATACCGAATCAATTATTCCTATCACACTTAGGGTTATAAATGATAAAATGATTATTGGTATCATTGTTCCTTATTTTGTTTGGATTATTATGTGTGTGATGTACTTCACTTTTGATTGCATATATCTCATTTCTATCTAGACTCTAAATCAATTATGCACTTATCAAAACAAATTAAATAGATCAATCACTTCATTCTAAGTCTATGAAAAATTAGATTGAAACTCTATATTGAATACATGCAAATCAAATATATATATTGAACTTTATCTTAAATGACATAACATTGCATCCAAACTCATGATTCTAGTATCACCTCTTAGTACATGTTCAATTTAGTATCCATGCTAGTTATCTATAATGACATGCTATGCTACATTAAAAATTGAGTTGAAAATTATGATATCTATATGTTTGAATATATGAATAAAAAAAATCCATGTATGACTTTAAAATCAACTATCGTAATTACTATAAATATTTCAAAAATTCTTCATCCAATAAAGTCATAGTTCATGAATGGGTAATTAGGTTTAAAATGTTTAGTATGTTCATGATCATTCTCCCATGTCATGTGTCTCGCAATAGCGGGGCGTAGGATTGTGTGCATTAGATGTGCTAACATGTAAGTCATGTCTTGTCCTTGACCAGAGATGGTTCCAGTGGGTCTTGCGAGGCACTGGGGGGAAAGAGTGTTAGGTTGAGCGACGTGTTGTGTATGCATATGGGAATCACATCCTAACCTACGACATATGTGCAACTCCTCATCCTCATCCGTCATTTAGTACAGGGCTAGTGTGTAGATTTGTATTTGGGGTAGTTTGGTCGTGAGCATTTCTATGTTTTATATATTATGCATGCACTCTTCATAAATTAAATATTTCATGCATATTTGTTTTTTTTGAGCCATGCTCATCTTGTGTTTTGCAAATCTCATTTTTTTGAATCTAGAAAACACAATAAATTAAAAAATAACCTTTTTGAACACATTAGGCCAAAATCTTAAATACACAACTTTTTCATTATTTTTCAAAACTCTTTGCAGTAGTTGGTGTCCTTTATCATGGAAAACATTAATCAAGAAAAATCAGAACCAAAAAATGTTGAAAACCATAATTTTAAAGTTAAATAACACATCTCTGTTTGGTAGCGACGAGCGGTAGGACCTAACGTCGGCGCTAGATCTAAAAATTAATTTTCCCTTCATTTTATTTTCCTTCCATGGAAGAATATTCGTACTAATGTGCTCATACATGACTTCTGTCTTCAGAAAATTTATTTACCTCTTTATGTTTTTGAAAATATGAAAAATCAACTAGAAAATTACAAAACAATTTCAAAACACAAAAATATGTTTTTCTTGCTATTTTTCTAAACTTTTGTTTTGTGTATTTTCATAAAAATCAAAAATGGTAAAAATTGCTTATTTTCATTGCTAAAAGTCAAGGATGAATATATATATTTTTTAAAGATTCATTAGAATGTATAATTTAATTTTCAAGTTTTTTAAAACATTATTTTGTTTTGTCATACCTTGAATACTATCTTTTTATACAATGAAATTGTTTGTAGAAATCATGTGTAAGAGTTATTAGCATGCCTCTAAGTATGAGTAATGTGTTATGATAGATAATGATTTAAATCACTTACTTTTTTATTCTTACATGTGTCTTCAATCGTAGTTTTGCAAGATTGTGTAGTGTAATAACATAACACAGTAGAAATACATGAATAGATTAGCTACACAACATTAAATTGTGTCTTGCAATTCTGTCCTTTCATGCACATTTTTTAGAATTGTGGTCAAAACGAAAAATTATATGTTTGCTAAACAAGTGAATTCAGAACCCTTGGTCACATAAAAAAATCAATCAAATAATAAATGACAAGGAAACTACATCAAACACTACTCACCCGCATGATAAGTCCTAATAAGCATTACGAGGTTAAGCACCTTTGAGAGAATTATAAAGTGTCTTGTGTAAACAATTTAATACAGCATTTCTCTTTTGTACACCAGATCACAAAACTTAAAGAATAATATTAAGTGATCCTCCAAACACTACTTCGCTCCCTGATAAATTTTAATAAGCATTGTGTGTGCGAAGCATCTTGGTATTGTACAATTTAATTTTTTGCGTTGAAATTTGTGAAAGTACCTCTATTTATGCTTGTTGATAATGTTGTGTTTTATTCCATTACATATGTCATGTGCTTTGATTAATGCACTTTTATACTTTATCAAAACACACTTTGTAAATATCATTATCTTTCATAAAACTTTCACTCATGAGAATTGGATCCTGACGCACAAATACACTATTTCCTACAAACTTAAGTAAATGCACCAGATAGCAAAGCATGATCTCTACAATGTTTATTTTTACTTGAAATGCAAATTATTTTACATTGTAGTTATTATCTTTTCTTGATATCTAAAATTATGCTTGCAATTTTTCAATGATATAGCATTCTTTATACAACATTTCAAACATCTTCATTTTAAGCTTATAACTCATTATATTTGTGTATTATTCTTTTCTCAAAAGATGTTTATTCTAAGTTTTCTTAATTAATTTCTTGTTGCATTATTACTAATATGCTCAATCATGATTACCGTTTCTTTAAATTTCGTTTTCAACAAATGGTGTTATGATCATTCTTTAATTCCACCATCTAGTATACAACAAGATTATATTGCATCTTCTTTCATACATGCATAGGGCAATCTAATCTGTATCGCTAAAACTCGCATCCACCCTCTTTTAATTATACCAAAAAGGGGGAGATTAATTTTAAAAAAACTAATGATTTAGGAGGAGTTCAATATAAAATCATAAATGTTTAAATAAAACATTTATGTATGCGGAGCATTCATATAGGGATCGCATACATTTTGTGCTCGATCATGACAATATTTCAAACAAGTGGTCCTTTATGTCATTTGTTAGAAAAGCCCATATCAAAGGCCCATAGATAGGCTCATTATTGTATTTATGAGTGCATTTATTTCTCTCTCTCCTTTAGTCCCACATTGTGTATAGGATTTTCTCTCCTCTCTTCTCTCCTATAAATATGTATTCCCTCCTTGTATTTTACAAAATAAGAAATACATACAAGCTTCTACATGGTATCAAAACATCGGTCCAAAAATTCCGGTCTCCCGTTTTCTGACCGCCCACCCTCCCTGTCGACCTCTGGCGATCTCATTTTCTGAGACCGCCCCTCCAGCCGCAGCAATCTCCAGCCGCAGCGATCTCCAGCCGCCGCGAGCTCTTCTTGCGATTTCCAGCCGCAGCGATCTCCTCCGCCGACCTCATCGCAGCGACCTCCTAGAATCCTCTGCTCGTAGCGATCTCCAGCGCCCTCCTGGTAGCGATCTCCAGCGCCCTCCTGCTCGTAGCGATCTCCAGCTACCTCCTCGCAGCAATCTCCATCGACCTCCTGGTATTCTCGCACGGTCTGCTCGCAGCAAGCTCTCCAGCGGTCTCCTCTGCTAGCAGCACGATCTCCAGCGCGCTCTCCCGCGACCTCCTGCGACCTCCAGCACGCTCCCTCTGCGAGCTCCCTTTTCCGAGCTTCTAGCAGCGATCGTATCCCTCTACCTGGTGTGCTCACCGTGACCGTGCGGTCTAGCTATCCTTCCTGCCGGCTTGATCTCTTCCCTGCAGTCCGCCGCTTTCTCTGATATAATGGGCTCGTCTGCGAACTCCTCGCCTTTGCCCACTGAGACCGTCCAACAGCACCCTCCTAGTGAGCTCGGTGATGAGTTGTGAATTACTACTCTCTCCCTCTCCGGGAAGAAAAACTTCATTCCTTGGGGTCACTCAATCCGCCGGGTCCTCCAGGCCAAGGGTCTTCTGGCTCATCTTACCAATGATCCCCCGGCTCCTACTCCTGAGTGGCTCAAGAATGACGGTCGGGTCCAGACCTGGATCCTTAACTCTTTGGAGGGCGAACCATATGAAATGGTCATGTACCTGCCCACGGCCAAAGGGATGTGGGACGAGCTCCACTCCTTATACTCCGGCAAGGACAGCCTTCAAAGTCTCTTCGACATTATCTCTGACCTTCAGGCTCTGGACACCAGTGGACCAAACATTACCTCTGTTGTTGTAACAACCCTATATATTAATAATAATAATAATAATAATAATAATAACATACTCATTTTCCCCCTTAAATCCCGAGCAGCAGCCCCCCCCCCCCCTCTTATTCTTTTTCCCGCAAACCGCACCCCCCGTCTCCCGATCCCGCTCGGCTAGGGCTCCAGCCGCGCTCGCCTGTTTCCGTCTCCCGCACACAAGGCGCCGCCGCTCCTCCTCCTCCCGCCAGCGCCACCGCCTCCTGCTCCCGGATCCGTCTCCAGCCGACGCCGCCCCCTTCTCCTCCGACCCCTCCAGCAGCCGACCGCTCCTCCTCCAAGGATCGGCAGTAGGCAACCCCAAATTCTTCAAGGGGCCGTCAGCAACTCCTCTCCTCCTCTTCCTCAAGACCGGCAGCCGCTCCGCTTCCTCCGGCAACTTCTCTTCTCCGATTCTTCTTCGTTTTGGGTGGGGATTTGCAAGAGAAAAATCTAGGGTTTTCTTCCCTCTCCTCCTCGAGCCCGGATCTGAGTTCCTTGGGGTAAATCTCCTCTCTTTCTCCCGTATTTCAGAATTTTGCCTTTACTATTTGGGATTTTGCGCCCCAATTTGCATTTTCAGATTTTTGTGCACGTCCTAATCGCCGAATCCTTAGGTATTCGTGCTCCCCGGCGTCGTTCGTCACTCCAATTGACGGAATCTCTTGAAGACCCTTCCGAATTAGGGTTTCCCTAGACTAAAGCGCCGCCAAATCTCTGGCACCCGCGTTGTTATTCCTTCTCCCCTCACTTCGAGGGAGGTATTTTGCTAAGCTCTCTCTTTTCTAGGTTTTGTGTTAATATTAACTACTTGTGTTAGCGTGTAGGGTTTCAATATCACCCTTGTTTATGCTTAATCAGGTTTAAAATAAGACATTGAAATCTTGTTTGCGCCGCTTAACTGCCACTGTCAGCCTCAGCCTTCTTAAGGCAAGTAGAGAAACTTCTCACTTGCAAACTCATGATTTTACTTACGATTTTCCTGTCAGATACCTGAATCCTCGATTTGATTACTTGTCTCAGTGTGCTAGAATCCATGTAATTCTGTATCTAAGTCATTAATAACGTAAGTTAACATTGAAAGGTAGGGTTCAATTGATGCAACTCCTTGACTTGGGTTCCCTCTTGAATCCCTAATGGGAACAAAGGACCGGTCATAGCGAGCTTAAATTTCTGAATCTTCTGAATCCGTACTTGAATCTGTCTGAATCTGTCTGAATCTTGAATCATGTGCATCAAACAAAACACCTACACTTCCAATTGTCTCAACTTATGTTATTATTACTTAGACTTTTATACTCCGGAGTTGTTTAATATTTCAGTTCTGCTTCTGCATTTCTTGTATTTACCTGTCTTGCTAACTTTGTTATTTACCTTGCTTTAATTACATGTATCATAGTTCTGAGGCTTTTTCCTTGTTTTCTTTGGAATTTGCCTTAGCGTCCGTGACTGCGCCCCGTGGTACCTGAGCCTGCTCTGCACCCTGTTCCTGCTTCCCTGGAGGTTTCTTTTGTTAGTTGCTGTGTCAGGTTCCATGTTGTATTTCCTTACCGTCAGCTATTTCTTATTATGTAATGATTATGGTTAGCCATTTTCTTTTGTATCAAGGACAACTGTTAGGCTATTATATGTACTATCATTTTGTATCAATGCATGTTCACCCTCCCGGAGGTCTATATTACTTGCATCTGTATTGCAAATTTCAGAAAGAAGTGTTTTTCCCATTATGCTTGCATATTTCTTTACTTTTTGTGTGTTTTAAAGCTTCCGCTACAAATTAATCCGTTTTACTAAAAAAAGTAGCTATTTGTGGTACTTCTGCTTCTGCCTTAGCAGACATGGACTTCTTTTTTTTGCCCATGCCTGTGGCATCACGATCCGCCCCGAAACGCACTCTGACTCTTGTCGGGACGGGTCGTGACAATTGGTATCAAAGCTGGGTTTAGCATCAAAAGACAAAGTATTTTGCATATTTATGCATGCATCATTTCTTCACGCACCTTGTCATTATCTGTTGTTCGCGGCTGAAACACGCACACACTCACTCATAAGCATGAGTAGTATGCACACGAATGTTAAGGGGTTATGGGCAAACTTAACATTTATGTGCATATGAATTTCCACTAGGATATGCACCGCTTGCAAATATTAAATGGTTATGGGCAATTTTAATATTTTCAAGTGCGATGACATTAGTTGCATAGTATGCATGACATGTTAAGTGATATGGGCACTTAACATGCTATGCATATCCATTCATAAACATTATTAGAAATGCATTTAGGCAAAATTGCATTGCATGCATAACATAAATCATTTGCACAAGTGTCAAGCTAGGAACGACAGATAATGATTGTACACACATGGATTTGCTAATTGTTACATACTGCACCTGATTTTTGTTGCATTTGCATGATCATTACTAGCAGTTGTCCAAAGAAAATGCTGTAATTATTACATAATTTACATACCTGACAGTATAAGATGTGTTGAACCTCTAGTTTCCAGTTATCTTATTCTTGCTTGACTCTCGATCTAACCTGATGCTCTCGTATCTCCTTCTAGATGGCTCCCAAGCGTTCTCAGCGCAAGAAGCCAACCCCTCCCGCAGTGGAAACTTCTGGTGGTGCCACCGCCCAAATTCTGAAGCAGATCCTGGATCGCCTCACTCGTCTTGAGGGGGATCGCCAGACTCCTGACCCAGCCTCTGGTTCCGGCCCCTCGGGGACAGCAGGAGTGACTACCACTCCTGAAGCCGCTCCTCTTGCATCTGAACCTGTAATCAGCCCGCTCGCTGTCAATCTGGTGACCCCGCTTGCATCGATTCCGACTGCTCCTCCTGTGGCGATGGCAGACACTTTGGCGTTCAAAAGACTAAAGCCGCCATCTTACGATGGCAATCGTGACTACTTTGTCATTTCCGAGTGGCTCTCTCAAATGGAAAAGCACTTTGAGTACGCTGGAATTCCAGATGTCCAGAAGGTTCCTCTTGCGACCTATCAGCTGATCGAGGATGCGTACACCTGGTGGCTTCAGCGCCGCACTCTTCCCGACTCTGCCACCATGACTTGGGCTCAGTTCAAAGGAGCTCTTATGGATAAGTTCCTTTCTTCCGTGGAGCGTGACCGGCTGGCCGAGAAGTTCTTGTCCTTTCAGCAGCCAGGCAGATCAGTGACCGAGTATGAAAGAGAGTTCTCCCGCCTGTCACTCCTTGCTGTGGAGTTGGTGCCAAGCGAGTCCAAGAAGATCAACCGCTTCGTGAAAGGGCTTCGACATGATTTCCGTCAGCATGTGGTAGCTCATGGCGCCACTACCTATGCCGAGACCGTGGAAGCCGCGTTGCAGGTGGAAGCTATCGAGTTGGAGCGTTCTTCTAAGAAGGTCCAACATGGATCTAGCAATGCTGCATCGTCTGACCTCAAGCGCAAAGGTGCACCATTCCAGGAACAAGGCCCCAAGTCCAAGGAGGTGTGTGCGTTCTGCCACAAGGTGGGCCATGTCGCCCAAGTCTGCCGCACTCTCTTGAAGAAGCAGAAGATGGTTGTTCCTGCACAGCAACCCCAGTTGACGCTTGCCACTGTTACCTCTGACTGCTCTTACTGTAAGAGGCCAGGTCATCTGCTGAAGGACTGCCGCCGCAAGCAGAATGCGTGCTACCGATGCGGTCAGGTTGGGCACCATATCCGGGACTGCACGGTTCCCGCTCAGCCTCCGCAGTCTGTTCCGGGAACTCAGGGACAGGGTAGAGCCGTGCTGAATGTCATTACCCAGGGCGAGGCACTTGCATCCACTGACGTCATCTCTGGTATGTAATGCGCATTTTGTCATTTCCTGCAGTTTTATTTTAGCTTATTTTTTTCCTTCGATCCGGACAATCATGTTTTGCGTGCATGTTCTTCTTTCTTAGGGAGATTTAGGGTCAACAATAAATGGATGCAGATTCTTTTTGATTCTGGCGCATCCCATTCGTTCATTGCTCGTCATGTTGTGGATCGTTATCGTTGGCCTACTTCGCCTCTTGAGGTTCCTTATGAAATCTCCGTGCCTGGTCATCTGCATCTTTCGCGTAGTGGCATTCCCAATTGTCGAATCATGCTTGGTGAATTGCAAGTCTCAGCCGATCTCATAGTCCTGGAGATGTCAGAGTTCGAGGTAATCTTGGGAATGAATTGGCTGGTTGCGTATAAGGTTAAATTGGACTGCGTGGCAAAGAGGGTCAACCTCAGCATTGATGGCAAGGAATTCAGCGTTCATGTTCAGACCCGCAGTCACATGAAGGTAATTTCCGCTGTACGCGCCACTCGCCTTCTTAGTCAAGGATGTTCTGCGTGTTTCGTGTATGCTGCACATTCAGATTCCGTCTCTCCTCTTGAATCCATACCTGTTGCTTCTGAATTTCCTGATGTCTTTCCTGCCGAATTGCCTGGGATGCCTCCTGATCGAGATGTGGAGTTTTCTATTGACTTAGAGCCGGGAACTCGCCCCATATCTAAGGCTCCGTACCGTATGGCCCCGCGCGAGCTAGAGGAGCTTAGATCGCAGTTGGATGAATTGCTTGAGCGTGGATACATTCGTCCCAGCTCGTCACCCTGGGGAGCCCCCGTTCTCTTCGTGAAAAAGAAGGACGGTTCTATGAGGCTCTGCATCGATTATCGGGACTTAAACAAAGTGACCGTGAAGAATAAGTATCCCCTTCCGCGTGTGGACGACCTTTTCGATCAGCTCAAAGGTAGTTCAGTCTTCTCCAAGATAGATCTTAGATCAGGTTACCATCAGCTGAAGATCAAAGAATCCGATGTTCCCAGGACCGCCTTCCGAACTCGGTATGGTCATTTTGAATTCTTAGTGATGTCTTTTGGTCTGACTAACGCTCCTTCTGCTTTTATGGATATGATGAACCGTGTTTTTCGTGAACATCTGGATAAGTTCATCATCGTGTTCATCGACGACATTCTGGTTTATTCCAAGACTCATGAGGATCATGCAGCACATCTTAGGCTCACTCTCTCCACTCTTCGTCAGCATCAGCTCTATGCCAAGCTGTCCAAATGTGAGTTCTGGCTGGATCATGTTGCTTTTCTGGGACATGTTGTTTCTGGTGATGGACTCTCTGTTGATCCTGCCAAGATTTCAGCTGTTATGGACTGGAAACGACCTTCTACCCCTTCTGAGATTCGCAGTTTCCTTGGGCTTGCTGGTTACTACCGCCGTTTTGTCAAGGATTTCTCCTCTCTTGCTGCTCCGTTGACAAAGCTAACGCAAAAGCATGTTAGATTCGATTGGTCAGATCAGTGTGAGCAGGCCTTCTTGGAGCTGAAGCAACGTCTGTGTTCGGCGCCAGTTCTTGCCCTTCCTTCAGAGGGGGCAGATTTTTCAGTTTATACTGATGCTTCCGGAGTCGGCTTGGGATGTGTCTTGATGCAGGGTGATCGTGTCATTGCTTATGGGTCGAGGCAGTTGAAGACTCACGAGCGTAATTACCCCACTCATGATCTGGAGTTCGCCGCTGTGGTATTTGCGTTGAAGCTTTGGCGTCATTATCTCTATGGCGTGAAGTGCCACTTCTTCACTGACCATCAGAGCTTGAGGTATATCTTTGATCAGAAGGATCTCAATCTTCGTCAGAGGCGGTGGGTCGAATTTGTAGCAGATTATGATTTAGAGCTTACCTATGTCCCCGGCAAGGCCAATGCGGTAGCTGATGCGTTGAGTCGTCAAGTTTCTGTTTCCTCTGGTGCCCCCATGTCAGCTACTCTTGCAGCTTTGATTGGTGACCTCGAGCGGATGGACATATCCATCTTACCAAAAGGTCAAGACCAGGTCTTTGGTCCGTCGTGGGTGGAGCAGGTGAAAGATTTGCAGCCTTCCGACCCCATTCTCCAGCGCATTCGCCGAAGGGTTGAACTCGAGTCTCTTCCAGATTTCTCAATCTCTGATGATGTTCTGCGTTTTCGAGGCCGTCTTTGCATCCCCGCTGTTCCTGAATTACTTGATACTATATGCCGTGAAGCTCATGAGTCGCGCACATCTGGTCATCCAGGCAATAATAAGATGTATCATGACTTAAAGCAGATCGTTTGGTGGCCTGGTATGAAGAATCATATAGCTAGCTTCATCTCTCGGTGTCTGACGTGCCAAAAGGTGAAAGCTCAGCGTCAGCGTCCGGGTGGCCTTTTGCAGCCTCTGCCCATCCCTGAATGGAAGTGGGAGGACATTTCTATGGATTTTATCACAGGTTTGCCTCGCACTCCGAGAGGACACGATGCGATTTGGGTGATAGTGGATCGGTTGACCAAGGTAGCCCACTTCATCCCTTATAAGGAAGGTCACTCAACTGAGAAGATGGCTCGAATCTATGTGTCGGAGATTGTTAGACTTCACGGGATTCCTTTGCGTATTGTGTCGGATCGTGACTCGAGGTTTGTCTCTCATTTTTGGAAAGGCTTTCAGCAAGCTTTGGGCACAGATCTCAACCTGAGCACCGCTTATCATCCGACGACCGATGGTCAGACCGAAAGAGTTAATCAGATTCTTGAAGACATGCTTCGGTGTTACATTTTGGACTACAAGGGAGCTTGGGATGAACACTTACCTTTGGTCGAGTTTGCCTACAATAATAGCTATCAGGAGAGCCTCCAGATGGCCCCCTTCGAAGCACTGTATGGGCGTCGTTGTAGGACCCCTCTCTTTTGGTCAGAAGTTGGTGAGAGGATTGTGTTGGGACCTGAGTTGCTCCAGGAAATGGAAGAAGCCACAAAGAGGACTCGACTCCAGCTAAGTCGTGCTATTGAGAGGCAGAGAAAGTATGCTAATCTGCGTCGCCGTCCGCTAGTTTTTGCTGTGGGTGATCAAGTTTTTCTGAAGGTTTCCCCTTCTCCTGGGGTGAAACGGTTTGGTCGTCATCACAAACTTAGCCCGAGGTTCATGGGACCTTTTTCTATCTCAGAGCGTGTTGGGGAATCTGCTTACCGCCTTGAGTTACCTGCTTCTTTTGCCGGAGTTCATAACGTCTTCCATGTCAGCCAGCTTCGGAAGTACATTCATGATCCCAACCGCATTGTTGAAGAGATTTCTGTAATTCCTGAAGCAAATCTCTCGTACCCGGTCGAACCCGCTAAGATCGTGGAGTATCAAGAACGCAAACTTCGAAAAAGGACCATTCCTATGGTGAGAGTACTTTGGATGCATGGCAAGTCGGAGGAGTTCACTTGGGAGCTCGAAGCTGACATGCGTAGCAAGTATCCGCACCTTTTCTCTTGATCCTGGTATGCCTCCGCTCTTGTTCCTCTCTCTATTTAAGTACCTTTTCATTTAGTTCTCTTGACTTGAATTTCAAACCCCGTTGGATTGAAAGACATCTGAATCTTCGTCATAAGAGGCCCCAATCAGGGAATCCTCAGAAAGTTTCGGGACGAAACTTCTTAAGTAGGGGAGAATGTAACAACCCTATATATTAATAATAATAATAATAATAATAATAATAACATACTCATTTTCCCCCTTAAATCCCGAGCAGCAGCCCCCCCCCCCCTCTTATTCTTTTTCCCGCAAACCGCACCCCCCGTCTCCCGATCCCGCTCGGCTAGGGCTCCAGCCGCGCTCGCCTGTTTCCGTCTCCCGCACACAAGGCGCCGCCGCTCCTCCTCCTCCCGCCAGCGCCACCGCCTCCTGCTCCCGGATCCGTCTCCAGCCGACGCCGCCCCCTTCTCCTCCGACCCCTCCAGCAGCCGACCGCTCCTCCTCCAAGGATCGGCAGTAGGCAACCCCAAATTCTTCAAGGGGCCGTCAGCAACTCCTCTCCTCCTCTTCCTCAAGACCGGCAGCCGCTCCGCTTCCTCCGGCAACTTCTCTTCTCCGATTCTTCTTCGTTTTGGGTGGGGATTTGCAAGAGAAAAATCTAGGGTTTTCTTCCCTCTCCTCCTCGAGCCCGGATCTGAGTTCCTTGGGGTAAATCTCCTCTCTTTCTCCCGTATTTCAGAATTTTGCCTTTACTATTTGGGATTTTGCGCCCCAATTTGCATTTTCAGATTTTTGTGCACGTCCTAATCGCCGAATCCTTAGGTATTCGTGCTCCCCGGCGTCGTTCGTCACTCCAATTGACGGAATCTCTTGAAGACCCTTCCGAATTAGGGTTTCCCTAGACTAAAGCGCCGCCAAATCTCTGGCACCCGCGTTGTTATTCCTTCTCCCCTCACTTCGAGGGAGGTATTTTGCTAAGCTCTCTCTTTTCTAGGTTTTGTGTTAATATTAACTACTTGTGTTAGCGTGTAGGGTTTCAATATCACCCTTGTTTATGCTTAATCAGGTTTAAAATAAGACATTGAAATCTTGTTTGCGCCGCTTAACTGCCACTGTCAGCCTCAGCCTTCTTAAGGCAAGTAGAGAAACTTCTCACTTGCAAACTCATGATTTTACTTACGATTTTCCTGTCAGATACCTGAATCCTCGATTTGATTACTTGTCTCAGTGTGCTAGAATCCATGTAATTCTGTATCTAAGTCATTAATAACGTAAGTTAACATTGAAAGGTAGGGTTCAATTGATGCAACTCCTTGACTTGGGTTCCCTCTTGAATCCCTAATGGGAACAAAGGACCGGTCATAGCGAGCTTAAATTTCTGAATCTTCTGAATCCGTACTTGAATCTGTCTGAATCTGTCTGAATCTTGAATCATGTGCATCAAACAAAACACCTACACTTCCAATTGTCTCAACTTATGTTATTATTACTTAGACTTTTATACTCCGGAGTTGTTTAATATTTCAGTTCTGCTTCTGCATTTCTTGTATTTACCTGTCTTGCTAACTTTGTTATTTACCTTGCTTTAATTACATGTATCATAGTTCTGAGGCTTTTTCCTTGTTTTCTTTGGAATTTGCCTTAGCGTCCGTGACTGCGCCCCGTGGTACCTGAGCCTGCTCTGCACCCTGTTCCTGCTTCCCTGGAGGTTTCTTTTGTTAGTTGCTGTGTCAGGTTCCATGTTGTATTTCCTTACCGTCAGCTATTTCTTATTATGTAATGATTATGGTTAGCCATTTTCTTTTGTATCAAGGACAACTGTTAGGCTATTATATGTACTATCATTTTGTATCAATGCATGTTCACCCTCCCGGAGGTCTATATTACTTGCATCTGTATTGCAAATTTCAGAAAGAAGTGTTTTTCCCATTATGCTTGCATATTTCTTTACTTTTTGTGTGTTTTAAAGCTTCCGCTACAAATTAATCCGTTTTACTAAAAAAAGTAGCTATTTGTGGTACTTCTGCTTCTGCCTTAGCAGACATGGACTTCTTTTTTTTGCCCATGCCTGTGGCATCACGATCCGCCCCGAAACGCACTCTGACTCTTGTCGGGACGGGTCGTGACAGTTGTCGCTCGGGTCAAGTCACTCTCCGAAGCATGGCTTCAACACCAGTCGCCCACCTCTGATCATGCCACTCAGCGCGCGCAAAGGGAGGCCGTCTGTATTGCTATGCTAATGGCCCGTGTTCCTCCACATCTTCTGAGTATTCGGGCACAAGTCTTGGCCTCGACTCCCGCTCCCTCCTTATCGGCTGTCTGCTCCATGCTACTCAAAGTATCACAACCTCCGGAGGCTCTTGCTCCTCCCTCACCGGCTCTTCTCCAAAATGTCCCCACTCCTTCATTTCCTCCTCCTTCTAACCGAGGAGGTCGGTCGGCCTACCGTGGAAGGGGCCGTGGTGGACGAGGACGGCCGAAGTGCTCGTTCTGTGGTCGTGATGGCCATTATGAGTCCACCTGCTTTCGGAAGACTGGCAACCCTCCTCCTCCTCCTCCACGACCGACTGCTGTAGTCGTTGATGATAGCTCCTCGGCCTCTCGTGCCGATCTTGAGGCTCTCCGCCTACAGTTCCAGCAATTCCAAGGGATGATGACTCCACCTGCCTCGGTCGCCTCCGTCTCCAGCTTAGGTATCGTTTGTCTCTCCACTAGTCCTCGCTGGTTAGTGGATTCGGGTGCCACTCATCATATCACCTCTCTTCAGCCGCCAACGTATTCGGGTGCTCCTCATCCAAAGTATATCACTGTGGCCAATGGAGCGACTGTCTCTGTGTCCGGCTCAGCTGACCTATCTCTCAGCCCATCCATTTCTCTCCGCTCGGCACTCCATGTTCCGGGCTCCCCGTTTAACTTACTCTCTGTTAGCCGTCTCACTACTGATTTGGATTGCTCCGTCACTTTTTCACGTTCTTCTTTTCTGATACAGGATCGACGGACGGGGACTACCATTGGTAAAGGGCAGCTGCGCAACAGGCTCTACCTTCTCGACGACTCTCCCACCATCCTCGCCTATGTCTCTTCTACTGACTGGCATCAGCGTCTTGGCCATGCTCCCCTCCCTATCCTCAAGAAGGCACTCCCCGATGTATCATGTATTTTCGGCAAACAGCCGCGTTCATCCTTTCCTGCAACTTGTACTCGGAGCTCCGCTCCTTTTGATCTTATTCATTCCGATATCTGGGGTCCCTATAAAATTTGTAGTATCTCTGGATTTCGTTACTTTATTACTTTTATTGATGATTACTCCTGCACAACATGGTTATACTTCGCGAACGCTCTGAGTTACCTCGTGTGTTTAAGGCGTTTATCCTTGAAACCCGCACTCACTTCTCCACCACCGTCAAAACGCTGCGCACCGATAATGCTCGTGAATACACTGGCAATGAGTTTTCCAGCTTATGCTCTGAATTCGGGATTATTCATCAAACCTCATGTGCTTACATCCTTTAACAAAACGGTGTGGCCGAACGGAAGAACCGACATCTACTTGATATGGCCCGCTCGATCATGATTCACATGAACGTTCCTAAGGTCTATTGGAACTTTGCGATATCTACCGCATGCTTCATTATAAACCGCCTTCCCTCCTCCGTACTCAACAATGTCAGTCCATTCAGTCTACTCTTTCCCTCTACTCCGGTCTTCCCTCTCACACCTCGAATCTTCGGTTGTACGTGTTACGTCCACTCCATGGGACCATCTACGGACAAACTCGATCCCAGAGCGACTAAGCAAATGTTTGTTGGCTACTCCCATACACAGAAAGGCTACGTCTGTTATTCTCCTCTCACACGGAAAATTTCGGTGTCCGCTGACGTAACCTTCCGAGAAGACCTGCCATTCTTTCCAGCTCCAGCAACACCTTCTCCATCACCTTCTCTCCCACAACCCGTCATGCGACCCATCATCCCGGTTAACACGCCTCCTCCACAACCTCTGCCACAACCACTCCCTACTCAGCCTCCCTACCGGCCGCCTATTATCCAGGTCTATTCCCGACACACTTCCCGCCCCGTTGCCCCTGCGCAGTCGTCCTCGTCCTCTGGTGCTCCAAGTCCTGCTGATCCGGTAACAGAGTCCACCGCTCATCCAATGGCGAGCTACGTATCCCTGCATCGTCTCTCCCCTCCACTTAAAACTCTTACTACTTCTTTGTCTACTGTGGCTATTCCTCACTCAGTGCAGGAGGCTCTCCAACACCCTGGCTGGCGCGCTGCCATGGAAGAGGAAATGACAGCTCTCTGGGCAAACAAAACCTGGACTCTGGTACCCCGCCCTCCGGGTCAGAAAACAGTTGGCTGTAAATGGGTCTTCGTTACCAAACATGTTCCCAATGGCACTATTGATCGGCTGAAAGCTCGCTTGGTCGCTCGTGGATATACTCAACAACATGGCATTGACTATGAGGAAACCTTTTCTCCGGTGGCGAAACTGAATACCGTTCGTGTGCTCATCTCTATTGTTGTACATCGACGGTGGCCCCTCTATCAATTGGACATCAAAAATGCGTTCCTCAATGGCGATCTACAGGAGACGGTGTACATGGAACAACCTCCCGGGTTTGAGACCACGGGGGAGTCACTGGTCTGCCTATTGTTGCAATCTCTGTATGGTCTCAAACAATCCCCGCGGAACTGGTTCAACAAGTTCAGTAAGGAACTTCGGGTACTTGGTTTCAAACAGAGCTCGGCAGATTCCTCTCTGTTCATTCGCCATCAGCCAACTGGAACAGTCATTCTGCTAGTTTATGTGGATGGCATCGTCATTTCTGGAGATGACGTCAAAGGGATACAGAAGGTCAAACAACATCTCAGCACTGCCTTTCAGACAAAAGATCTAGGAAATCTCAACTACTTCCTGGGTTTAGAAGTCGCCAGACGATCTGATGGTCTCGTCCTCTCTCAGCGGAAATACTGCCTCGACCTTCTCCACGATGCAGGTTACTCTGGATGCAAGCCAGTCAACACTCCAATGGATGTAAATCACAAGATTTCTGCTCAGGCATCTGACACTGATCTTCTGCTGCAAAATCCGGAGTATTATCGCCGTCTGGTCGGAAAATTGATCTACCTCACAGTGACAAGACCAGATATATCATTTGTTGTAGGTATTGTCAGTCGATACATGCATGCCCCTCGGAGTTCTCACTTGCAGGCTGTTGAACGAATCCTCCGATATCTTAAGACAGCTCCTGGTCAAGGCCTTGTGTACAAAACCTCATCTTCAACTCCAAATCTAGTCGCATATTCAGATGCTGACTATGCTGGGTCCATAGATGATCGGCGATCAACAAGTGGTTTTTGCACTTACTTTGGAGGACACTTGATCACCTGGCGGAGCAAGAAACAAGCAGTAGTTGCACGATCTTCAGCTGAAGCAGAATATTGGGCAATGGCATCAGTAGTATCTGAACTAACGTGGCTTGAAAGCCTTCTCAGGATCTTGGTATGAAGCTTCCCGCACCTGCTCTCCTTCTCTGTGACAGCCAGGCTGCAATACACATAGCCAAGAATCCCGTCTTTCACGAGAGAACAAAACATATTGAGGTAGACTGCCACTTCATTCGAGAGAAAGTCCAGATGAAGAAGATTGAATTGAAGCATGTTCCGGGTACTGAACAGGTTGCGGATGTCCTCACAAAGGCACTGTCCAGTACTCTCTATCATCAGTGCTTATCCAAGCTTGGCGCCTACGATTTGTACGCTCCAGCTTGCGGGGGAGTGTTAGAAAAGCCCGTATCAAAGGCCCATAGATAGGCCCATTATTGTATTTATGAGTGCATTTATTTCTCTCTCTCCTTTAGTCCCACATTGTGTATAGGATTTTCTCTCCTCTCTTCTCTCCTATAAATATGTATTCCCTCCTTGTATTTTACAACATAAGAAATACATACAAGCTTCTACATCATTAATTAATCTCATGATTATACTCACCTAACCCACTTTTGCTAGTAACAAAAGGAGGAAAATAAATTAAGAAATCTAGTGCTAGAGGGACTAATGGTATAAGGGAACACATATATAGGGGGAGAGCACATATGAAGACGAAACAGTAATATAGAGGGAGTTATATATTTTATCATGCTAGAAACCTGTATTCACAAATATCATGTCGCATTATTTTATAAACTAAAACTTAATATAAAATGTTTGATTTCTCATTCGGGTATTTGTTATTATCAAAAGGAGGGGTTTGTTAGAATATGCATTTCGCATCTCTTGGTTTAAGAATAACAAATATCATTATGTATTTGATCTAGCCTTTTGCGTTTATAGTGTGTAGGTCATACAGGTACAAGCACGCATTAAAAGAGGAAAATTGACGAAGATTATTTGCTCTGAATTGAGAGCTACCGCAAGGATTGGCGGGAGCACCTACCGCTGGCGGTAGGTTTGAATGTTGGGACAGCTGACAAATTGAGTTTGAAAGCAAGGATTGGCGGGAGCAAGTCCATCTTTAATAAGGCTTACTGCGGCGCGCTAACGCTAAAGTCCGGCGGTAACATATGGCAAGCCCAACAATCAACAGCTGATTGAGGAGACAAAAGGAGCAAGAAATCATCCTAACGGCAGGAGCGAATATGGAGCTATCGCGGTGCGGTAACTCTATAGCGGAGCGGTAAATGTTGCCTAATATGAGGAGCGTACATTCCATTCCAGGATAGAAGCGCCGCAGATCTCATACCATCTGAGCTAGCGTTGGCGCTAGCTCCTAGAGCTATAAATAGAGTCGATCCGCCTATTGTTTGATTGATCAAAAAAAGCTACAACTCTGATCCTTTTAGTGAGAACCCTCATCCCAGACGACCAAAGGCTTCCCTAATGCTATATTGAAGAATCAAATGAGATCTTGAAGGTGCTTCTCTACAACGCATATTCTACGCGAAGCACGAACGCAACAACAACGACAATCTCTAGCGTGTCTTCGTCACCTCCTTCAGATCTGTTATAGGGAGTATTTATTTTCTGAATATCTTTATCATCTTGTATTTTCTCTTTGTTACTCTGTTGTTGAGTGGAGAAATTCACCCGGTGGTTGGCGATTAGGTCCGAGAGCGACTTAGGGAGAATTCGTCAGTGGTAGGCGACTAGGTCCGTGTGAGGCTTAGGGCAGAAACTCACCGCGGGTGTTGGCGACTAGATCTAGGATTTAGATTTAGGGGCGGCTTGAGACTTTATCTAGGGAGAGATAGGCTAGGGCCAAACGGTCATTAGGAGAATGGTCGGTATAGAAAACCAAAAGGAGTTTTAACATTTATCGCTTTGATCTCAGCGTCATGAGATCATCACTATTGTAATCATTCATATTGATAAAATATATTGAAAGTTTGTTTTGTGTTCATCAAATCATATTGAGATTCGTGAGTTTCAATCTCTGCGAGTTAACGCCACGCGGTAGTCACTACCGCCGGCGGAAGTGAACAGAGATTGAACTTCGTCCATATTATCATACAAAAAGAACTAGCTTATATTATCATTTGTGAAAAGATAAAGTAAAGCTTTTGATTCTATTTCTCATAAATTTTTCTATTAAAATTTAAATTTCGTAAAACCCTTATTCGCCCCCTCCCCCCTCTAAGGGCGACAGTAGATCCAATACATTTTGTATTTACCTCTTATATAATGGATAGAAGACCCAGCATGCCAACCTAAAGATAATTTCTAATGCTGTATCTTATAGTTAATACATGGCATATATTTATGACCATAGTTTTACATTAGACAATACTTGATCCCGGACGAATTTACAGTTGACGGGTGCGTGATGCCCTAACTCTATATGCAACGCAAACAAGCACAAACACATGCAATGGATCTACGACCAACCCTAAAATGAAGATGTGAGTACAAGTATGCAATCAAATGAACGGAATGCTCGCAACATAAACTTTAATGCAATGCAAATACAAATGATTCAAACGCAATTACTTCTGACACATAATTAATTAAACAAAATCAATTTTAAAATCTTGCACTAGCGTCATAATCAATCACAAGTACTCTAACTAAGAAAATGGCAATTGCAAATTAATCGAGATTGCACTGAAAGTAAATACAGGTGAATAAGTGATGGCGATTGACGAGTTTTGGATCATTGGATGGATGATCGGAGACCGTCATCGCATTCGTCGCGATTTTTCACATTTATGTATTTTATTTTATTTTTTGGACTTGTATTATTTGAGTTATGTTAAATTATCCATCGAGCGACCGTGGTCGTTAGATATACTTAACCTAACTCCCCCTCTTTATATGTCAATAGCTACCAGTTCATAAGGGTATCGAGAGTTACGGTTTTGAAAGGAGAAACCGCTTGGTCCTCCTTCGGTGCGGCGTTGAAGGCCCCCGCGCAGTGCGATGCTGAAGGCCCCCGCGCGATGCGACGCCACCGGTTCCGCCTCCTGGGGGTGCGACGGCCCTTTCCCCCACCACCCACCGTCCTTCCAGCCATCGGCGGGTCTTCGAGTCGCTGGATTTGGGATCCTCCACAACCCGTCTTCAGCTCCTCCAATAATCGCCGCCCAATTTTCCTCTGTTGCACCGCCGCCTCTCCCTCATTACCTGAAACCGCCACTCCGCCCCTCCCATTCATCCCTGCTTGTCCCCTGCTCAAACCACCACCCAACTAGGGTTGTTTCCACCCCTAACTGCTGCAGACGTAAGTCTCCTCCTATCTAGGAATCAAATCCCCCACTCCAAACAGCATCCAGTCCTTTTCCAGCCCCCTTCCAGCCTTATTCCAGCCTCCACCAGCTCGACAGCCACCCCACAGTACTCTAATTTCCTTCACAACACCTTCTCTGCCCTCCACAGCCCCTCCCCCACTGAAATTCACTCTCTATCAGCCCTGAACAGCCAATATTGCCCCCTAATACCCCTCCAACTCCTCTAAAATAGGTTCCAATTTCCTCTAATAGTCCTACTTCATCCTCAAACTACAGCGCCTACACTTCCGGACAGCCACCACCACTACCGGGTCTTCCCCACCACCTCCGGCATCAACTACTTGGTGAGCTTTTATACTTCCAATTTCATTTCTTTGCATTGTACGGGTTCCTTGTATTGCTAGTAATATATTGCTTAAAGTTAATTTGACTACGTCTCTTTTTCATAGAGTGTATCTCGTAATTTGTCATGTGCTTCGAATTCTAGTGCACTCTTGATTAATTTGCAATTATCCCTTACTTATTTAATTTGAATGTTCATGTTCACATGTGATTAAATACGCGAGTTTCAAAATTAACGTTGTTTAATTAATTACACGTCGGAGCTCTTTGCATGATTGGATCATTTAGATTTGCATTAGGTTTAAGGTCTGTGTCGTAGGAGTATATGTGCTTGCATTTCTCTCGCATTTTAGGGTTGTTGGTTCTATTACATTTACTTGCAATTTTTTGCTTGTCATTTAGGTATAGGGCACCGGTCTTCCACCACCTATATATTTGTCTTGCGACAATAAGTAAAATCAAATCAATAAGACCCAAATAATTCAAGAAATACAAGTAACACTCGTGTACTGCAAAGGAAATGACAAGTGAATGTAAAACTCACCAAGTAATCGACACAGATGGTGGAGGGTGTGGTTGGCGGGCTCGGGATGGTCGTAGGTGCAATGTGTTAGTCCCAACATGCGGTTGTCGGGGAATTATGAAGCGTATGGAATTTCTAGGCTTGTAGATTAAGGGAGGAGCTTTGGGATGTGACAAGGCTATCTGGATGGCTGGTCGGTGGGAAAGAATCGTGGGGGAAGGTTGTTTGGTGGTTACGGAGGCAGAGGAACGGATTTGAAGGGTCGATTGGGCGGGCGGGGCGTTGGTCGATGGTTTGGAAAGTGGGAAAGGGCTTTATGGAGGTTTGTGAAGCTAGGGAAGATAGTTGCAGGATGTGGAGATTGTGGTGAGGCTGTCAGATGTAGGGCTAGCGATGGGAGTGGCTGACAAGTGGTTTCGGGCGGCTGGGTGCGTCGGTGGAGGGCTGGAAGGTGGCAACGTGAGGCGGAATGGCGGCCGACAACAGTACCCCGGCCGCGACAGTGCTCCGGCATGATGACACTCACATCACTTGCAGCCCCCCGAGCGCAAGATTGCAGTCCCCCGGCAAGACTGCCCTCGGGGTCCGCAACGGCGGTGGGCAGAGTGTCGTCGGATCAGGAGGAGAGTGGATCGTGAATGGGTTGTCAGCTCACGGCTGGAGAGGGCGTCGGGGTCGAAGGGGGATCGTTAGTAGGTTGCGGGCTGGGGATGGTTTTTTATGGGAGATTTTTTTTTTTTTTTGAATCAATGGTTGTGATTTATTTGATGGGTCTCACCATTACACCATTAAGAGAATATTTATATATATAGAGAGAGAGAGAGACACACACACACACATACATACATGCATGTATATATAAGTGTACATGTATATATGCCACCTTTTAAAAAAAGGAAGAATATAAAATATAGAAAAATTCGTATTGAACAAGTAGAAACATGAATAATTTAAAACAGCTAATCCTCTTATACATAATAAATAAATAAAATAATAAAATTTATATCGAATTCTTCGTAGTTCTAATAATAATAAAAAACTTTAAATCTAGAGCACATTTTGATATTATAATAACCAACAACACTAGTTTCACTAAAGAGTCCCAATTTTTTCTTTTCTTAAAAACACGAGATAGACATTTGTTTACTTTAGAAAAGCGGACTCCTATCACAATATGCGGAACGATCTACCAAATCCAAGTGTATCCATAAACCATAGTAGCAAGTGTATCCGTCGAGTATCGGGTAAGTACCGGTACTGAAAACGTACCTGGTACAGGTACGCGGCCCTCAGGGAAGTAAAGGTGTTTCATTGATGCAAGCTCTTGAAAAATAGCCACATTATATTCTCTCGTTGTATATTTCATTAAAGATTTAATTCTAGCTATATTAAAATAAATTTGTCATTAAGATAGAGATAGAAAAGGGATAAATATATAGAGAAAGAGAGGTAGAACAAAGATAGAGATATATAGATAGAGATTTGTAGATATATATATATATATATGGGCATTGTTAAAGGCAAACCAAAAATGGATATCCGCACACCATTAATAACAGCAAACCATACTTTTTGAAAATTACTCAGTGTAAATAAATTTGTTAACGACAAACCGATATTGTTAACAGCAAATCAAATCTAAAATTAGAAAATTTGTCATTTTTTCCAACCATTGAGAGAGTTTTGAGGATAGTTGTTAATCAAAGTGACCCAAAGGAAAAAAGGAAGTAAATGATGAGTTCTTGCTTCTATAAAGACATACAAGGTTGTTCACCTAATTTAGCTTTTTGAATAACCAATGTCTGATCCAGGAAGGAATGAAAATTCTGATTTCAGCATTCATGCTTTAACCACAGAAGTTAGCTGACAATCTCAATTTATGCATGAGTAAAGCATGATCACTAAATTTTTTGCACAATTATTATTTTTATTTTTTGACACTGTAGTCTCAAGAGTCATTTGTTATGCTATATTACCCTTTGGAAATTTCTGAAAGATAAGAAGATGATTATATACATCTTATTGCATTTCTTTGTTGATTAACATTTATTATACATGCACATACTGAATAAACAAATCATTATATAATGTGAGAAGGTTTCGGCAGAGCGCGAGAGGGAACCAGAGTGGGTTTTCGGCACTGGCGTGCGGCTTATGGTTTGTCCGTAGAAAATTTCTGAACTAATTTTAGATGAGAATTTTAAGTTATGTCGGTGTGCGGATAACAGTTTTTGGTTTGCCTGTAAAAAAATCGGAATTAAATTTAAATGGGGATTTTAAGTTATGTTGGTGTGCGGAGAGTCGTTTTTGGTTTGCCTTTAACAATGCCCATATATATATGTGTATATATATATGTGTGTGTATATATATATGTGTGTGTATATATGTGTGTGTATATATATGTGTGTATATATATATGTGTGTATATAATTATATATATATATATGTGTGTATATATGTGTGTATATATATATATAAGTGTGTATATATATACTTATCATATATAAAGAAGTATCAAACCCATGAATTTTAAAGCCGTTGAAATGATTACGGCCGTCGAATCTGGCATGATATTTCATCAGCCGCCGAATCAAACCGCTCCCTCTCTCTCCACTTTTTCATAGGTCTCCTAAACCTACTAGGGGGTAACCTAAAACTATGAAGTGTAGAGTACCCTAAAACATGAAATTACGATTTTACCCCTAAATTTATTGAAAAAGAAGTGTCATATGACCCATTTTTTAATCTTACAAAAATTGTCAATGGTGAGATTTGAACTCAGGTTTCCATTATGTCAAGCAAAGATGACAACCATCATACCATATGGTTTTTGTTGAACAAAATTGAATTAAGTTTTATATATACGTATATAAATATAGATCGCCCCCGCCGAAAGTCACCACCCCTGCCGAAAGTCGCCCCCGCCGAATGCCGCCCCCGCCGAATGTCGCCACCCCTGCCGAATGTCGCCGCCCCTTCCGAATGTCGCCCACGTCTAATGTCGCCGCCCCTTCCGAATGTCGCCCACGTCTAATGTCGTCGCCCTTGCCGAATGTCGCCGCCTTGTCACTCGTATATGTATATATATATACATATATATGTATATATATACATATATATACATATATATACATATATATACATATATACATATATATATACATATATACATATATATATACATATATATATACATATATATACATATATATATACATATATGTACATATATATACATATATATACATATATATACATATATATATATGCATGTCTATATATATGTATGTCTATATATATATATAGAGAGAGAGAGACATACATATATTGATTATGTATTAGTAAGAATGATCACATGTTGCTCTAAATCCATGTTCACAAGCTTGTATCCTGTCACTTAATTGATTATGTATTAGTAAGATTGATTGAGGGAAAAAATCATAAACCTTAATAGAATTAAGTTGAAGCAGACACTGCATATCCTTTTCTTAGGCTAAAGAATCTCATGTACTGTGATTCATAGCTATAAGAATTAGCAATATTCATTTGAATATTTTTTTATCAGCCCTCTGAGAAGACTAAAAGAGGGGAAGTCTCACACTACTAAAGAGCATCTTATCAATGCCTTTCAAGAAGGAAGAAATCAACGTCCATAAAATTGACCTTCAAAGAGTACATGGACCGTTCATAGGAATATTATGCTCGGTTGATTACCTAGCAACCTCTCTTACTTAAAGTATGCAAGAGAACAAAATACAATGAATTATATCCTATCTAAAATTATTCAAGAGAATAATTCTATTAAAAAACTAATAATTATCCCTGAAATATAATTTATTTATTTATTTCATGAAAATCCTACATGTCATCAGGTCATGAAAGACGGATAATACTTTGTTGTTTAACAATTGTTAGAATAATGTCGTCCCAGGTAAAAACTATAGGTGAAACTGTGAAACAACAATAAGAACCAATAATCAAACTTACGAAACTCCGAGGTTAAGAATGTCTTCAACCCAAATTTCACCTTTCTTCTCAAAGCCGCATCTGTTCTGTAAAGCAAACAGATAAGAGAGAGGACAATTTTCTAACATAGTGCATACAACCAGGTCTAGCAACTTACAGGATTGAATATAGATGTGGATATCTGTTCAATGTCTTCTATTGTTAAAATCCCAACATGGACAAGTTCCACGAGCTCTTTTCTAGAGATATTCCACTCTTGCTCCCTCTGATTAACCAGACACACTGTTTAGCAGGGTAGTAAGTATAATAAAGATGCCAGATACTATAATGTAGTAGTGCATAATCATCAGTACCCTCCTTTGAGGTTGCTAACTATTATTTACCCAACTTAGGTTAAGATATCAAATCCCTACCTTTGGTTAACTTATCCATGCAGCTACCATTAAAAAGAAGGATGTCTTAGTCATTTATATTATTAAAAGGGAAAAATATCAACTCAAAAATTGTTGAACTCTAATTATATTTTCATTAACTTGAGTAAACATCATCTGGAAGCTATTTCTTTTGTTGAATAAAAAGAACACTAACCATGTTTATTTGGCTGTATTGTTGCCTGATGATCAAATAGGATTCGGTAAGTACTAATAATTAAAATTGTAATTTTTTAACGATATTGGATGGAGAAGTTAACCAAAGGGAGGGATTTAATATTTTTCCCAACTTCAATAGTGCAATACTATCACCAAAAACTCAGGTGAGTTGAATGATAAATATCAATGTACTGGTGTATGAGAATTTTTACCCCCTTAAGCTGGTTTCTTTCAACAATGCTGACACGTAGTCCTCTAGAGACTAGTGCTGTAGCAATAAAGATGCCTAAGGTGCCACCGCAGACTACAACATCAAATGTTCTTCTGGAAATGTTCTTATCCGCGTCATTGTAAGAGGAAGGACCAATAGTTCGAGAAATTACTTCATAGTTTTCCCTTTTACCTGAAAATACAAAAACTAATGATAATTGTAGAATAGTTAAATTTCAGAAATGGCTCTGCATATATATATATATATTATAGAACATAAAAGGTACTTATCGGGAACATCTTATAATTATTCTCAAAAAATTGGCCAATTGGGTATTTAGGATGTACTCATTTTGACATCAGAATTCTCTTTTTTCTCCAATATGGTTCACTACTAGACTTGATCCTTACGGTCCTTTCTTTAATCAAACAATAAAAAAGCAACAAAAAGGCTTGGGCCAGCAGAATGATTGGCCGGACAGAGGCTAGGGCTCGAAAAGAGAGACAACAAAAAGGACTAGTACGAGCTACTACTACTCTAGTGTGGTAGACGGCGAGGGCACATGCCAAGGGCAAAAATGACCTTTCATGACAAAAAGTGTGTTTTCCATCGCCTGATGAGATTTAATTTGATGTTTAATGGAAATGTCAAATGTCACAATGGCGATGTGTTCAACTAGATAAAATTTTAGGTTGTGGACGGAAATATGAGAACAAACTTAGTGTTTATATTTTTTTATGTATGTTATGGACATTGTGATCTTACTATGTTATAACGGGTTGAGTCAAGTTGTTGATGAATCCTCAAGAATGATGAAAATCCTCAAAAAGATAGAGAGAAAAGAGAGTGCACAAGTGATTATGCACGAATGTGCTAATATAAAAATAAATAAAAAATCTAAAAAGTGTCACCACGTCTTATGCTTTTGTAATTCAAAATAATAAATTATATTGAAGGAAATTTGGCAAAAATAAATAAAGGTATAAAATACTCAAAAATGATATGATTCAACATTTTTTGTCTGGTTTGACACATTAGATTTGGCCTATAAAAATTGACTTGTTGAGATAACCAAGTGACATACTTCACTTTCTTTGGTGGGGTTGTTCAAGTTCTTCGCAATGAATAGTACGTCAAGGGTTTTCCATGTAGCACGAGACTTGCGCCTCTCTTTTCTGCCACCAGCTGGAGCCATTGAATTGAAGGGGGAAATGGAGGTAAAGTGAGTCTGCCGCGAAGTCTTTGGTCCGCCATCCCTTTTGTGCAACAACTCAGGCGATGGTGTCAGAGTTGCATCATCATTCATCATTATTATTTGCATCCTCCGTGGGGACATTGCAAGTGCTAATGAAGAATTGCAATATGGAAGTACTTCGTGTGACTTTTATTTGCTCCCTTTCTTCTTCATCAGTGTGCTCCTTAAGGTTGCATTGTGCTTCTATGATCCAAGCTTATGTTTGGATTATCTCTAAGCTTTGAGTGTGGAGTTCATCAGGCATAATGTTAGGAACTATGCTTCACGACCTTCCTTTTTACAATTTTTGATCAACCCCCTCTCTCTCTTGGTTTCATATTTCCACCTCCACTGCAACATCCCCTTGGTTGAGAAAATACTCACATTAAAGTGATGCATGTTTCAATATTTCAAGGCAAAAGTATTTAACTTGGAAAATCCCTCTAAAAGATAGTTAATGTTGTTCGTAATAGTTGCAACGATACTAATGAGACATTTATTTGATATCCTAGTCCCAACATAGCTCCTGCTAAATTACTAGACCACTGTTAGTAAGCTATTTTCCGCAAAAAATAAACATCTTAAAAAAGATAATGATTACTTGGTGAATATGGATTTTAGAAATAGAGAAATTCCTGTTATCTTCTTCAACTGATCTTATTTCTACCTTTTATTCTGAAAATTGCCGATATAGACCTTGGCCTTCATACATTGCAGTTTCTTCTTCAAAAGGATGCAGTAAGGTCACATACTTAACCTAGTTTTTTCAGTTGTCATGGGTTCATTTTGGAGCATAAGATTTTTTGTGTCGCCACCATGTTAGATCAATATGGAGAAGAAGGGTGATGATCAAAGATGAGGAATTCATTATGAGAGAGATTAAGTAATGGGTTTTTTTTTCAAATCCAAAAGCTATTAACAAAAATACCTGGTGTAGTGGCACATATGTTAGACCAAAGCTGGTCCAATTTCTTTAAAGATTCGTAAGAAGAAGCTCCACCGGCCCCTCCCACATCATCGCATGTTGAAATTTTTTCCATTATCCTCTACAAATCCATCGACATGTACCTTATTAGTTTCAAATGTAATTTAACCTCTGAGCTAAACAGAGTATTGTTTTCACTCAAAAAACTCCTTTGAAAATCAAACTTGACATTAGTTCAATTTCTATAATGACATAACTCATAATATCTGAGGTGTTTCTGCATTAGTTCAGCCTAGCTCCTATTAAGATGAACCTTGTAATTTTATCATTTTACTGGGATGGACTGTGAGCACTTCTCAGAAGGTCATTCATCTCAGAATTTACTCCCACGAAGTTCCTACCAAAACTGCATCACTTTCCTGAAATATCGTCTGATATTATGGGGTTAAATTATTGCTCAACTTTTAGTTCAATTTTGATGTAAGATTTAGTTCATCCATTTCATTTTTCCTCCAAAACTTATCATCCTAGAAGTATGTCAAAAGCTACTCTTTATTCAGGCTTCACTATCCGCCGAATTTATGATATTACAACTTCATTCTATCTAAAAGGAGTGAATTATTACGTTCTTTATTTGCCCAAATAAGTGAGAACCAATTCGAGGAGAAAAACAATATGCCCTAAAATGCCGCGACACTCCAATCTGCCCTGAAGAGTCTGCTTATACCATGGAGGAGATACATCACCTGAGTCCTAGAAGGAACAGCGTTGTGGGGAGAAACGACGGCGGATAGCCTCCGGCGAGGAGCAATTCCGACTCTCCTCCCCGAAAAAGTTCGCCGGTGGAAGGATGGCCGAGCATTGTGGAGGCCGTCGGCGAGGGTCTGGGAGCGGATGTGGAGCGGGAACGTCATGGCCGGAGGAAGCGAAAATCCGCACTCGCAATACTCCCGGCCACTCGGAGAGTTTTCGTGTATAATTTTATCCGTTTGTGGACTTCGGTGGATTATGGCCATGCACATTAATTTGCCACGTGGATTTTTTTATTTTTATTTTATTTTTTTGCTCCAGATGAGTTTGGACAAAAAGGTATTTTCTCCTTAACCAATGCATGTTTGGCATGACAAAGGCATGATTGTCAACAAAAAAAAAATTAGTTTTGAACATAAAAGTGGATGAAGTCCTTTGGGTGAGGTCGGGCAGTGAAGAACCACTGTTCATAATTACTGTGTTCGCGACCGCCGCCGTCATGCCAAACGGAGCCTAACTAATATCTTAGACTTGCTGATTCAAAAAGAATGTCTCTATCGGAGTGTCGGGTGGCTACGAGATTTTTTGGTGCGTATAACGAATGATCCTCAGTTCCTCACCGTGCGGAAATAAATACCGCCCACATTTTTTGAACCTGAAGCCGACACCTTTTCGCTGCAATTTTTTTTCGTCCACCCTGATAGCGAAGAAGGCGAACCAGACGAACGAGCCACTCCTCACTCATCTCGTCTTCGTGTTATCTCCCAGCCGGAACTTCCAGATCCTCATTTTCGTCTTCGAGAAATTAAGAACTTCCAGCTCCCTCCTCATCTCGTCATCGTGTTATTGACTTTTGGCGAGAAAATACTTAATAAAGTATTTCGCCTATATGTATCTGGGATAAGGGGATTGTATCTGAGTGATTATAGTCTGATTGCTTTCTCTTCGGCGAAATTTTAACTGTGCCTCTTCCTAGTTCCCTCGAGCAAAATTGGACAAGGATTTGCTGAAAAAAGGGCGCATGAAAAAGCTTGATGATATTGCTGAAATTGGACAAGGATTGGCCACTCTCATTGTAAACAAGTTGGACAAGGATTTGCTGAAAAAGCTTGATGATATTGGGCCCCTCCATCTATTTTCTATATCAGGCGCCCCCCAAAATACTTTAATCTTATATGTCATGGTAATCCATTATAGATCAGTCAGTTTGAGCTTCAAAGTCAAGTCTAAGAAGCTGAAATTGACAAGCAATGATGCGCAATGATTGTTGGCTTGCCAAATCATGGAGAGCATGTGGAGTATGACTTTAAGGCATTCTCCACCATGACGAAAACGAAGTTAAAGTCCAAATTACTGATGCTAGCTGGAGATGGTTATGTAGTGCAGGAAAATGATTTGAGTAGTATAATACTTCATGTATTATGCATTTTTTTCTTTCCATACAGTAGCAATCGTGTCCTCAGGGAGTTTATTAGTTTGTCCGAGCCAGATGTGTTTATAGATTATTATTGGCCTAGAGCTATTCATGGGTATTTGCTTGAAGGTTTAGCAACCATAGCCGAGAAAAAGAAGAGGCCACCAGAGGCGATGCGAGACTTGAATGACTGCTCGCATATCTTGCTTGTGATTTTTTTTCCCATTTTGATTTAATAATATATTTTGAGGATAAAACTTTTTATTTCTTGTTACAAATTTGGATTTTGGGACATATAGGAATGTAAGTGCCTACGTTTCCTGAAAAAGACCATGTATACATCGATGGACATATGTTAAGACCCTTGCCCTTACTACGGTTATTGTGTCTTGCAAACATCAAGGATGACATGATATGACCCATTAACATTACTTGTATAATCTTGTTATTTGTGTACTTATACAATGAGTTATATATGTTGTCTCACTTTATTTCAGGGTCTTGTAAAGTTTGAAGATGTTTTGGAAGATGTAAGGGTATGCAACCTAGAGGAGGAAGAAGAGGAGGAGAAGGAGGGGGATAAGGAGATAAAGAAGAAGAAGATGAAGGAGGAGATGGAGTTGCCTTCTAGTAGTGTTCCTGGAGAAATGTCCGAGCCTCTAGATCAATTGGAAGCTATTGGAAAAACCAACATTTTGTGAGCCTCCTACCTCGCAGCTAGATAATTATATGCATTTGCTGTCCTAATTGTAGCTCCGACCATGAATTTCAAGAGAACACACATCTTCACACTTATGACCCCTATGTGATCGAAGTAAATGTTGACTGTCCTTAGGTACAAGTGAATGATGATGTTCCTCAATAAATTTTCCAACAGTTAGATTATTGTTTTTTTATCAGCCTTAAATACAATCATCGCAGGACAATTTGTTCTACCATCCATCCGACGATATTTAAGTTCACTTTCAGGAACTTTAGGAGCTCGCTGCTCTATTGCAACAATACTCTCTTGATTTTAGAATAGTTGTGCTTGGAAATAATAATCGACGCTTTTTACGTACACTAAATCCAATGGTACATGCACAATCACAATACATTTTGTGGCCCTCATCCTCATTTTGCACAATTGAGAAAACAATCTTGAAATTTTCAACCTACATCACAACAAAGAAACATTCTTATTTTTAACTCATATATTTCTATAATATAAAGCCAATAAGACATTATGCCGAGCTAATGCAAATTAGACGAGAAATTAGCGATTTAACTCAGATATTTCTTTAATATTTGAGATCTTCTAATTGTATATCAATATTACATAAAATATCTGAGATATTCTAGTTATATCTGAGATATTCTAGTACTCTCCTAGAATTTACTGACAAAATATGGACAATCATCACTATCTCACAGATATTCCTGCTGTTGTTTGTCTTCCCCAAACCAACCTAAGGTGCTTACATTGTACAAATGTAACAAATCTACCCTAAAATAGAGATAACGATGAAGAGAAACCTTTCCTATCTCCTCTTCCGTATTCCTTCAAGATTCAGACGTCTTCAATGGCAAGGTTGCTCCGGTTAGAAGGTCTCCGGTGAAAAGGAGAAGAATTATAGTATTTCCCGCCCAATAAATAACTAAAGGGCGCCGCTATTAGCACCGCAGTTTTGGCTAGTCGCACCGCATTTTCTCCTAAATTTTCGCGCTTTTTGGAAATACGTCTTGTACATGCCTTTTTAGGAAAATTGTCAAACACCAAAGTTGTAGATTTCGACGAGATCTACAAATTTTGTGTTAAACACTTTTCCTAAAAATGCATGTACAAGACGTATTTTCAAAAGACGCGAAACCTGGGCGTATTTCCAAAGTACGTCTTGTACATGCATTTTTAGGAAAAGTGTTCAACACGAAAGTTGTAGATCTCGTCGAAATCTACAACTTTTGTGTTGGACAATTTTCCTAAAAATATATGTACAAGATACATTTCCAAAATACAAGAAAAATTAGGAGAAAGTGCGGTGCGACTAACCAAAACTGCAGTGCTTGTACCAGCACTGTTTTTATGTGGACTCGACCCATTTTTATCCCGCCAAGCAGACAGCCGGAGACCGGAGCAACAACAGACCAAACCAGGGGCGCTATGCTGGCCCTGTCCACTAATGGCGTCCTCTTACCTTTCAAAAGCCTCTCCCGCCGCCATATATGCACTGACCGCTGCCTTCGCCTCCCTCTTCTCTCACCCCTCTTCTCTTTCTCTCGTCGCCCGAACACCTCGGTAACCCTAGAGTACGCCGCCGCAGTCTCGTCGGGCCGCGATTTCATTGAATCCCCAGCCAGCCACGCCGTCGACGGTAACATTTATGGGTCCCTATCTTCCCTCCAGAAAGAGCAAATATCTATTTTTGTTAGCGCCCTCCTTGAATGGAACGAGGTATATTTTGTGTGTATTGTGCTGTCGAAATGATTTGTATCGTTGGACTTGCCTTGTGATTGATTTCCGCCTTTGGTTTCCCGCAGCGAATGAACCTGACGGCGGCGACGCAGGAGAGTGAGGTGATGACGAGGCATGTTGAAGACTCCCTTGCTCTTCTTCCTCCTTTACGTCGGTCCTATCTCTCCATGTGCTCCTCTAGTTCATCATCTTCTTCTTCCTCTCCTTCTTGTGATGGAATTAAACTGGTGGATGTTGGCTCCGGCTCTGGCCTTCCTGGTTTGATTCTTGCTATTGCCTGTCCTAGTAAGTTATTCATTATCAACGCGCCCGACTTACTCTTAATTTGTGTCTTGTTCACGGTGTAATTTGTGGATTTGTATCTCCATCATACATCACGGTTGGTCATGTCTTAACAAATGAGCACATAGCTTCATATGCCTGCTGATGCAACTTCGGATCTGCACTTAGGCTATTCTGATGCAACCAGTGGAAATATTGTCTTTTTTCCCCAAATGAGGTTGTGGAGTAGCTTGATTTCTGTTACAGTCATTCTTATTGGCATTGATTACGGCATATATACAAGTTGGTATTTGGAAACGGTAATCAGTTTTCTTTAGAAGGATTTTTAAATGCCTGGGTCTAGCTGAGAAAGTTTAATTAGCATCGTCTCTTTCTAGTTGATCTAGATGAATATCCAACTCTTATCAGATTACGTTTGTTAGGATAAATTTTCTAGATCAAAGCTGATTAGATAAAATTGTCTAAAGTCAACGGATGAAAATCATTAAGTGGAGGGACAACTCTTGTCACTCGGGAAGCTACCAATCTCAGTTGAAGGATGACATGCATACGAGATTCTCTCAGCAGTACTTTGGTGGGTACCAAGATCTCTGGAGTACCCCTATTCAATATGGAGGCGTCAAGTGCTTGTAGGTTTCATTATAATCCGACCATCAAATATTAGAAGTAGACTAGGGCTGGTGATCGGAGGTTCTCCCTTGTACGGTTTGAGTAAGAATATATAGAAGACTACGCGGATTTGCGCCTCTTAAAAATTTTTAAGGGAGCGTAGAATTTGTTGGGGAGACGTTGCGTGTTATTTGTCGCACAGCTGCGAGCTGATGATCAGATCACAACTCAACCCATAACCAATCTCCAATCGTCAACTGTAGTTCACCGTGATGTGTATCATAATGTGTCTTCATGTAGGCTTGGGCCTGTAGGAGGCGACCCTTACTGTTTTAAACATTTGATCTTGTTGATTAAGAGCCTGACTGACACTTACTACCTCAGGGACTTGTGAGACATACATCACCCCGAATGATGTCGTCCTTACCGAGGAGTTGTAAGAAGTATTGCAACAATACTCGGCCCTGGACAAGTGAGCTACCAAATACTTAGGGTTGTCCCCTACTAAGCATCGTAAGTACATCTAGATTGTCTTGTTCACGATCTATGTATGTTCGTCAGACTGTGAGTGGTACACGGAGGAGAATGCCAGTTTGGTCCCACAGAGGCGGAACAACTCATCCTAGAGTCGGCATGTAAACACTACATCGTGGAACACGATGGGCTCTGGTACCATCTGTAGGCGCACGATGTGCTCAAAGAAGGTGTGTGCCACATTGATCGTTGTGTTAGGATGCCTTAAAGGTATGAAGTGGGCTCCCTTCGAGAAACGGTCCACCACCATAAAAACTATGGATTTGCCCCGCGAACATCCGAACACGACAACCCCTCAATGAAATATATGGATATCTCAACCTAGATCTATGATGGGATGTGGAGAGGTTGCAAGCGTCCAGTTGGATGAGTCTGTAATTTTTTGATTTGTTGGCAGTTGGTATAGGTGCGCCTGGCCTTCTTGACCATACCTTTTAAACCCTTCCAGGTGAATTCCGTTCGTACCACCTGGAGTGTCTTTTTCACACCCTCATAAGTAAGATTGTGGATGATGCTGATGATGAGCGAGATGAGTGGCGATGTTGGCAGAAGATAGATTTTCTCCTTTAGTCAAATCAATCCCTCTCTATAACTCCACCAACTAGGAGCTCCTCACGTATATATGCACGCCTCTCTGGGCCAAAACGGGTTGGAGCTCCCCGCCTCCATGGTGGCCTCGAGCAATGCTGATGGCGATGCTGATGATGAGCGAGACGAGTGGCGATGTTGGCAGAAGATAGATTTTCTCCTTTAGCCAAATCAATCCCTCTCTATAACTCCACCAACTAGGGCTCCTCACGTATATATGCATGCCTCTCTGGGACAAAACGGGGTTGGAGCTCCCCTCCTCCCTGGTGGCCTCGAGCAATGCTATGTACGGCTAAAAAATGGCTAGTAAGAATCCCTCCTCCTCCTGGTTGAAAAGAGAGTATGCTGCTTCGTCGAGCCTACCGACTCAGGACTCGAACCTGAAGTTAAACCCCAAGAGCCGGATGATCTAGTTTTGCTGTTGGGAGGTGGTCAACTTCTGCTCCAGGAGGTATTTGAGACTGTAGTGATCTGTCTTGATGTTGAAATGATGCTCCTCAAGTTTGAGTGCCAATGCGTACTATGTTTACTAACCCAATCAGCTCCAGTTTGGGCAACTTCATGTGATGTGCCACCGACTTGCGGTTGAAGAACGCAATATGGTGCCCCTGCTACTGTATGACCTCACCAATCCCTCTCCACTATGCGTCACGCTCCACTACAAAGTCTCATGTGAAATCAGGGAGTTGTAAAATTGGGGAGGTTGCAAGTGATATCTTCAGAGAGAGGAATACCCGTGTCGCCTTTGGTGTCCACTGAAACTCATTCTTCTTGAGCAAGCTCATCAGAGGGCATCAATCACTCCTAGTTTTGAATGAATCCGCGGTAGTATACTGACTAGCCTATAAATCCCAACAGCTCCTTTTGCAGACTGTGATTGTGGCCAATTCTCGACCGCGTCCAACTTGTCAGAGTCAGCTCAGACCACTGGCTATGGATAGCGTGGCCCAGATAGGCCACTTGCTCCCTATCAAGGGTACATTTTGAGCGCTCGGGGAGTAGCTGGTGTTGGTAAGGAGCTTCAAAGACCATTCAAACCTAGTGGAAGTGCTCGACCCAGGTGAAGCTCTAGATTAGCATACCGTGATATCATTGAAGGAAACATGCGCACATTTACGGAGAAAAGGTTCGAGTGCCTCACTCATAGACGCCTAGAAGGTCGACAATGCATTGATGAGCCCGATTGTCATCACCAAAAACTCAAAGGTCGCGCTGGATTTGGTAATTCGTTTCTCCATGTCATCGACCTGCATTCGAACCTGGTGATAGCTGGGTCACAGTTGTAGCTTGGAGAACATGTGGCTCCATGCAGCTTGTCTACCACTGGGATCGGGAATTTATCTTCGATGGTTTTGATGTTCAATTCCCAATAAACATGCAAAAACGCCAGGATCCATCATGCTACTTAACTAGAAGGACAAGTGATGAAAAAGGGGATTAGATGGCTAGATAATCCCTTTTTGCAACATGTCCCGACTTTGCTTCTCAATCTTGTCATTTTAAAAGAATGGGTACCAATATGGTTGGGAAAATACTGGTACTATCCCTAGTTCAAGGTGGATGTGATTGTCCTGGGATCTCGACGGAGGAAGGCCTACCAAACCCGCAAAAAAGGGCGCATGAGCCTCCAGTAAGTCCTCCAAAATGTCCTGCTGAGAGGTCGGGGTGGGGGGAGTGAATGGTGTCAAGTCATGTCAAACTCTTCCGTTCTTCACGAAACCAACACAGTTGGCGGGATTGCAACTAGAAAGTCTTGGCGAGGATGGCAAATTCCCACATGATCGGGATAGTGTGGAGCCAATGAACTCACAATACAATTTCGAATCCGGCCAACAGAATGGCGCAGAGGTCCACCTTGATGACATCTGTATGAACTTCCAGCCGCGGATTATCTGGACTAGGTAGCCGTTCACCATTGGTGGTGACCACGTATGCCCTCCGTCTGTATGGGTAGTCCCAAAGCTCGAGCGATAGTCTCTCCAATGATGTTGTGGGTTCTGCCCGAGTCCACCAAAACCCTAACAAAGTGGTTGGCCTTCCGAGTCTGCAACTGCATCGCCTGTAGTCTTCGTGCCCCGGTCATGGCATGGAGAGAGATCTCTAGCTCGTCATCCTCCGTAGGGACCACATCCTTGTCTATCTCTAACTGTAATAGTTTTTTGCACTGATATCTGGGTGCATAAGCCTCATCGTAATAGAAGCGGAGCCCCTTTGCTTGGCGCTCTGCAATATCTGCTGGAGACAGCTTGTAGATGAACGGAGTGTGCCGCACCTGGACCCCCATCGTCGCCCCAGGGGTGGCTCGTTGATAAATTAGTGGGTGTCTGGGAGGTGGTGACATTTGTCGGTAGTCGCTGACTCTATCCAACTGAAGTCGGCAATCACAAATTCACGCCAGCACCATAGTCGTAGTAAGGTTAGGAGGACCCTCAAACTCACCATCTAAGTGGGGAATCTCCTATAGCCCGCCTGTGAAGATGAAGACCCGCTCAGGTCAAATATTCGGTACATGCGAGAGAAGAGTTTGGAACTTCTCTAGATAGTCATTAGTCACTCCTGTATGTCTGAGAGAAATTAAATCCCTCAAAGGATTCCCTTGCATCGGGGGTGCGAAACACAGGTGGCAGTACTACTTGAAATTGTCCCATATCATATGAAGCTCTTCATCTCCAGTCGCAAAAACCACATATGGGTCGTTTCGATCAAGTGGGAAGCGACTAACAAGATCCACTCCATGACCGACGTCCTCTGATTGTCAAATAACTGCTCGCACATGGCTAACCAACAATGTAGGTTGCCTTATCGTCATGCGTTGGAAATTCCAGCTTGACATAGCGCAGGAGGGCATTGTTCCCGTATCCTCCATAGGGGGTTGTTAGATCCCTTCATGGTTGGCTCTAATACCAAGTTGTTACCGGCTGTGTTACAAATTGTGCACTGGGCGGGATGCTGCGAAGGAGGAAGGTGTGAAATGTCACGAGTTACGTTTTCCCCCTTGAACCTCGACGACTACATATGTTGGAGTCGAATATTTGGAGCCTTTATGCTGCGTATGAAGCGAGGGCTTTGAGGGCAAAGGGAGGTAGAATCTATTCTTGCACGAAGGGAACTTGGCGCTTATTAGAGGGTTGGACGGATTGCATACATTTCACCAGATAACCACTCGTCGAGTTCCAATTTAGCAATTTTCTTTAGGTTCTCCATGGTTTTCTTTACACTATCGGGGCCCGATCCTTCCAAACCATTGTCATACTCTCCTCCCATATAACACCTTATCTATCTGAAGGTGCCTCTTACATAGGCAGGGCAAGCTCATTGTGATACGATCAGGGGGTTACCACGTCGAGTCAAAGTCGCTCATGTAGGTTGTCTATGAAGACATGCACCTGTTACTTTTAGTTAGGCTTGTAAGCGGTGCGAGTTGGTGTGGTTTGGACCCATACCACAACCTCATCGATAGGAGTCGGTTTTGGTTCGAACAAAACCACACCGCATTGAAACCACACTGTGCATATTGATATTGTTATATGTCTTGCCGTCAAGTTTTTTCTAAAATAATTGGTGTTAAAATATGGAGTGACAACTTCCTTTAGTATTTTGTTATTTTTTTGTTGATGGAAAACACGGTCTATTAATTATTAAACATAATAATGACAAACTAACTATAGCAGATAAATGGTAACACCGAAGTAGATATGTTATTTAAAATAATTCATCAAAAGCAAAACTGCAAGAGCAATAATTAGATAAAACCAACTCTATGTCGCTGGAGAGAGATCGGGCAGTCTCGTGCACTGTCGATGATTGCCATTAGCTATTTGGGACTCTTGACCAGGGGAAACCCGCAATGAACGATCGCAGAACCTAAACAATTTTCAAGTGTGCATTAATGAATATTAATGTATTTCGAAGACAAATAATAGGTTAATGACTTAATCATTGAATATTCAGAAATATTAATATTATTATTTATTAATGTGTAACACATTCTCAATTCTAGAATCAGAACTCATAAAGTCCAATGGAACCACAACTTAGCAACTTGCCAACTTTTGGAATTTATTTGCGGTGCGGTTTCTCTGGTTATTTGGAGGAGAAAATTGAATTGGGCCGCAACATGTGTGGTTTTGCAATTAACAAAACCGCACCAGAATTGTTCGGAGCGGTGCAATTTTACTGTTTTTTGCGGTTTCATTTTTTAATTTTCAGCCCTACTTGGAGTGGACCGAGATGAATGCTTGGAATATATTGGAAATTTAAAAATTCGTTTGAATGGGGGAATTATTTAAATGGTTCTAAAAAGTTCTGGATGTCACATTTCAATTTTAGTTCACTCTTCTTCCTTTTTTCATTTTGCAACGAAGAATCGTGAAAATATGCAGATAGATGTCCTCATGTGACAGTGCTGGTTTATTTTAGCAATATCGTGAAAAATATGCAGATAGATGTCCTCATGTGACAGTGATGGTTTATTTTAGCAATATCGTGAAAAATATGCAGATAGATGTCCTCATGTGACAGTGCTGCTTAAAATCTTCCTATCAAATTGGGGTGTTCCTTGTCACCCTGAAGAACCATAATTGAGTTGCTCTGTCGAGATGTAAGGACGTGATCCTATCCATAGTTAATGAACAATTGCTTGCATCTTTTAGCTACCCTAACAGATAGATCCTCTCGGTTATCAAAGTGGGGAAATCCAAATTGACTTGGCGTGGCACGCTTTCGCCTGCCGGTGTCCTGGATGCTTGAATTTTCACTATTCCAAAATGGGGATGTCCAACCCTTTTCTAAAATTGGTAGTTCGCCGTAGATTTTCTTGGGAAGTTATCCCACATTCTTGGTTTATTATAAATTTATCCTGTTTTAATAACTTTTGTCTCAGCTTGGAAGGTTACTCTGCTGGAGTCAATGCAGAAGCGTTGCTCCTTTTTGGAATACGTTGTTGGGCTTACTAATCTCTCAAATGTGGAAGTCTTAAGAGAAAGAGCTGAGGTAAGTTTATACAATTATTTATCTTACAATTTGCTAAGTGATACTTCTTCCAGAAATGGAAATGGTAATGACCGTTCTATAATAGGTTAATAGATTGGCAATTACAAGTTAATTGTTGATGTTGATGAAAGTATCCCAATGCCTTCAGTCATCACTTAATTATGACATTAGGGTGTTTCGCTTGACTCTAAGTACAGTTCCTGACTTCCTGGTCTTGGAAACTGTATTATTGACACCAGATTGGTATTGTTCATATGGAATTTGTTGCATTAAGGAGCTAGCATGTGGGGTTCCAAGGAGATCCAATGTGCAGGAAAGCCATGGTCGACCTGGTGAGAAGCTAGGAAAAATGTAGCAGTATGAATGCTATGCAAGAAGACCATGAATATTTGGATTTGACTAAATCTAATGCTGACCTTGGCAGCAGAGTAGTTTACAGCATTTTCGTTCACCGCTAATGACGGAATGCTCAAAACTTTTCGGGTATCAAATAAATAATTGTTGAGCATTTGGTTGCTTTCAAGTGATCTTGGACCGTCGGTCAAGATCATACTTAAATCGTTGAGTGCTGCTCGACGATCAAGTGTCCTATCATCGAGCGATGGTCGACCATCAACACTCAGTTGTTGAGCGCCGACCTCATGCCTTCTCGCGTGGGGTTTACATTCGACTCAAGCGCGGATCCATAATAGTAATATGGAGGACCAATTACTAACATGAATTAAACAAACATGGCAAGGTGTTATTGCTAGTATTGCGTGGTTTGTCAGCCACCTAAACAACAGTTCTATCATGATGAAAGAGGTTTTCCTCACGAATAATGCTGCAAGTGGTTTGTTTTGATAATTTTCTTTTGTTTTTCTGGTTACCCGTACTCAAATCATGATGGAAGGGGGCTTTCACCAAAATTATGAATATGTTGGTATGTTTGACATGTTAAACTTATAGTTCATGCAACCTGTCAGAAGTTTAAAAAACATCATGGATGCCGGACGACAACTACGGTTTAGAGCCTGCAGTTGAAATCTGCGGATTTCTTAGGCGCAGTCGGTGGAATGCTGGATCGCAGTGCAACCAAAATGCTGCAAAGTCACGTTGACATTCCTCCATATGCGGGAAATCTATGGCGCCAAACGAGCCCTTGATTTTTCCTTGGCGTGACCATGTGTTACACACACATTTGCCCAAGCGAACCCCCCTTGTCGGAACCACCGGTGCACACCTATGCAAGCCGCCATGGTACATTCATGGCGGAATATAACATCATTAATTAATAAGTCTTAATTAATGATTATTATTTAATTAGTTAATTAATTAGAATATTATGTATATGCACTCCCTCATCAATATAAGGGGGAGAGGCATAAGTGAATGGACTCTCTCTCTCTTCCTCCCTCCCTCTCTCTCCCCTCTATCTCTCATGTATGTAGCTCTTATGAATGGAATGCAATGTTCATCGTTTTGAGTCGCACAATCTATCTGTCGCGCGCATCGCATTGAGTGGATCGCTCATCAAGATTTTTGTTCGTAACAATTGGTCCTTCTTGCTGTCTTTTGGCCACGATTTCCGTCGCCGGATTTCCACCAGCGATTCCGTTGACCACCGATCTGAAACCCTCAGTTCTGTACATGCCCTCCGCCGCCACATGAGTCCACGAGAGCCTCGATCGGCAAAATGAGATGATCCCACACATTCTCGTCATGGCACAGTGTCTCGAGGCCAAACTCGATCGACTTGATGAGCTCGATCAAATCAGTGCAGCGGTATATTCCATTAGTTTGTTGCCCTCACCGTCATCAAAGCTCCCCCACCATTGTGCATCCCATCGTGGGACTTCCGCTCGCCGACAGTCGTTGAAGGAACTTGCCGTCCCTGCAATCCTACCCCGGCCGAACCAACTCCGCCGCATTGCAGCAACACGAGGCATGCCAACAACTGCTCGCTGGCCAAATCCGAGCGAGTCCTAACCGACTCGATTTTGGCCCTCAGGACAAGTTCCCAGTCACAACCCAACCCGACGAGCCCCCGACGCAAGCCGCGAACAACCCACACGAGTTTCCAGAGCCTGCCACAGGTCCTCCTTCCCCACGCCGCTCTCGACTGCCAAGGAACCAGGCGAGTAGGATGAAGTCGCCTTCCCCCAAGGGCCCTCCACCGTTGTCGCTGATGGACATCGACGTCCCACATTTCAACATGATCTCCGGCTTCGACTGCTACCAGTTTCCCCTCCCTGCGCCTCCATCTTAGCTGACGAGCGGCCCACCATCCTGCGTAACCCAACGACCTCGCCGCCTTTCCGCTCTTTGGTATGATGTCGATCCGCACGCTGCTCCCTTGGTCTCACCCTCGCCCCACCGCTTGTTTTTTCCACGACCCCTTTCTCGAGCCCTATCCACGCCGTCTGACAGCTTTGCCGTTTCCAGCAAGCAAACCGGGCCATCCCGTCTGGCATCCAGCCTCACGCGCCTCTGCTCCCTCTTCCTTTATCTTGTCACCTCAACATTTTCCCCCCTTTATTTTTTTTCCTTTGTCCAAAAAGATCCATTTTCCCTTCCCCTACCTGCCGACGCTCATTCTTTTTCTGTACCCATCTAATGTCATCATTCACCCCCACACCCCAACCCACTCTAGTTGTCCCCGTCTCTTCTCACCGCCCACTAATAACACCTAAACTTTCACCCCCTCTTTTTCTTTCTTTTTCAGCACCTCTTCATTCGTTCTCCTCATGGCACACGTAACCATCACCGATCATCCACAACCTTTTCTCGTCAAAATTCTTCAGGATCCCGACAAAAAAATAAAACTCGATCTTGAGGACAAGGTCGATTTTCAAGGGCGGTATAATGTTACGCTCACACATTTACCCAAGAGAACCCCCCTCATCGGAACCATCGGTGCATGCATATGGAAGCCGCCATGGTACATTCATGGCGGAATATAATAATTATTTAATTAGTTAATTAAGTGTAGTATTATGTATATGCCCTCCCTCATCTATGTAAGGGGGAGATGCATACGTGTTGGGAATCCGGGGTGGATCATAAGTGAATGGGCTCTCTCCTCTCTTCCTCCCTCTCTCTCCCCCCTCTTGAAACTCTCCTCTCTACCTCTCACGTATGTAACCCTTATGAATGGAATGCTATGTTCATCGTTGTGAGTCGTACAATTTCTCTCTCGCGCGCATTGCATCGAGTGGATTGCTCATCGAGATTCTTGTTTGTAACACCATGTCTTTTTAATATTATGTATTCGTGATTGGACACAACATATTTTGTTTTCAAGCATTGATATTGTAACTATGGCAGAACGTGGGCCGGTGTGCTGATTTCCGAGAGCTGTTTGATGTTGCAGTTGCAAGAGCTGTTGCAGAAATGCGGATTCTAGGTTGGTGAAAGTTTACATTTTGCATTGATATGTGGGATAGTGAGTTGAATATAAGTAATTCTTGTTCTTTTATTAGTTTAATTGAATGCATCCAGCTGAATACTGTCTTCCACTTGTGCGCGTTGGTGGTTTGTTCATAGCTGCAAAAGGCCATGATCCTCAGGTATTCATTTCATGACCTCTTCATCATGCAATTACCCAAATATTCTACTCGGACAACGGTTTTGCTATAGCTTCAATTCCATTGATTCTTGTCGAATCAGTTTGTGATGTCTGTTTTAATTATATAAAATTGGGCGATTGTCTTCTAATTGAATCCAATTAGTTTGTTTTTGGTAAAAAAAAAATTGTTTTGAATATTGAATAAAAAGACAAAATGATTGATTTTTTTAGGTAATTTGCAAGTTTCCTAAATAAGCAATTCATAACTGAAATTCATGAATGAACGTAGATGAATTGAGAAAGATATAAAAAAGGGCAGCCCGGTGCACAAAGCATCCTCGCACAGCGAGGGTTCGGGGAAGGGTCCCACCACAAGGGTGAAATGTATGCAAACCTTACCATGTATTTTTGCAAGAGGCTGCTTCCAAGATTCGAACCCGTGACCTCAAGGTCACGCGGCAACATCTCAATCGGTGCACCAAGGTTCCCCTTCTTTTTTGAATTGAGAAAGAGATGGTTGAATAGAAACAATTTCTTTTTTGAAGTTTGATTTATGTCAGAGGGCAATGCGAATATTATACCATATTCGATTAAAACCCTCAAAGGGTTACACAATATATCAGGTCTAGAAGTAGGTCAACATTTATATTTGCAATTTAAATCATCTGCTTCTTTCTTCCCGATGATTTTTGCAACATATGGTGTCAGGAGATAAACTTGAATCTTGGCGAGACACTTAAAAAAAGAAGGGTTTTAGGTTGAGCAGGGCAAAGACGAAGTATATGAAGCTTTAATTTAGCCGTGCAAGAAGGACAGATGACTTTGTTATTAAGTTGGGTGATCAAGATTTTTCCCGCACTGAGTGCTTTAAATATCTTGGATCAATAGTTCAAAAAGATGGAGGTGTTGATAAAGATGTGATACATAGAATCCAAGCAGGTTGGTTGAAGTGGAGAGGCACGTCGGGGATCTTATGTGATCGTAAAGTACCATTAAAACTTAAAGGCAAGTTTTACTGTACTGCAATTAGACCAGTGATGCTCTATGGTTCTGAGTGTTGGGCTTTGAATTGTGTACATAAGCAAAAAATGGGAGTTGCGGAGATGAGAATGCTTAGGTGGATGTGTGGCACACGAGACTGGATAAAAATAGGAATGAATATATCAGGGACAAGACAGGAGTGACACCAATTGCAGAGAAGATGCGAGAAGCTCGACTAAGATGGTTTGGACACGTACAAAGGAGGCCATTAGAGGCACATGTTAGGCGTTGTGAGAGTTTAGTCACTAGGCATGTTAAACGGGAGAGGGGTAGACCAATAAAGACTTCGAATGAGACTATAAGGAAAGACATGATGTACTTAGGCATTAGTGAGATTATGACTAAAGATAGGGCAAAATCGCGACAAAGAATCCATATAGCCGACCCCACTATAGTGGGATAAAGAGTGTTGTTTTTGTATGGTGTCAGGAGATCGTGTCTAAAAATTATTCCCTTTTAGCTTTTTAGGATAACTGACACATGACTATCGAAGTGAAGGTCGGGTCTAGGAAATGCCTATATATGATCTATATGGAATTATCTGACTATCTAAGCTTGCAATAAAAGAAAATTAAAAATAATACATAACAACCTCAAGCGAGTAGAATTTCAATGAAAGAACAAATACGAGTGTGTAAATGTAAGAGTGCAAAACAACAAATGCACAAGTGAACAAAACTTCTCAAATCGTAAGGCTTATTGACACAAATATTACAGGTTAAGATACCAAAAACTGAGAATTAATACATTGTTCAACAATGAAAATAAGACATGCATAAAGCGAACTCATGATGATTGAAAGAATTTTGGGCTAGAAGGCGAGGATGTAAAACAAGTGACCGATGGCTGGTGAAACATAGGTGGACTGAATCTGGATGTTAGCATGTGGCAGCATGGTGAGCCCATGACTCATAGGTCTTAGTATCGTAACCTAGCTCTGATATCATGTTGAAAATTTGAATTGCTTGCATAATCATTTACAAGGAGTCTCACTCTAATATATATGAGTGAGGGACTGAGGGGTAACGAGGAGAAATACATAAGAAAGAGAAATACAGGTAATAACAAAATATCAACTGATACAGGCTAACGCTGGACTTTCGGAGGAGTTGGAGGGATGGAAGGTTCTCTTCGGGCGATAAAATGTGGTTTTAGTGGGCTGTTTGATGAGCTGGAGGGATTGGAGGGGCTGTCAGATATGGGAAGGCTTTCTGGAGGTGGGGCTCTGGGAGGAGTAACGTGGTTGCTGTGAAGGGTTCCAGGGGGATGGAATAGTTCCTGGACAGCTTCTGGACGGAAAACAGAGGAAATGGAGGGGTCTGCCTGCCTGCTGGGAGGGCTGGGAAGCAGGTCCAGGAGCTGGAGAGGGGAATGGTGAGGCTGGGAAGAAGTTTGAGGAGGGGGGGGTGAGTATTGGTTCCTGGATGGGATTTATGTTAAGCCCCAAATTCAGACCTCATAGAAAAGTTGTCGGACAAGCAAGAAGCAAAACAGTTATCTTTATGTATACATAAAATTCAGAATCCCTTAATTGATCCAAGCATGCCACAACATCACACCTTAAGCCGGCTAAGAAAATAAAACAAGGTAACCCAAAACCCCCCACTTTCTGCCATAATAATATAACCCTAACTCAATATTTCATGCGTCTATATATTTTTGCAGTCTATAGCAGAGGAAAGAAACAAAGAGAAGGAGGAGAGCTCACAGTGAGCGGTTGTAACGGCCAACGACCCCATTATTCGGCTACCTACATTGGTTGAGGTATAGTTGTATTACCCATTCGAATAGCTTCAGCTAATGCTTGCATAACTTCGGTTAATGGAGGGTTTGACCTCCCGGGACTTTGTCTTTCTTCTGGTTGGCTGCCCTAAATGTTAAACAAAGGGTTTTCACCACTTTAGTGAGGGAACACCACCCTCAAGCTTAATTGTAACTTAAATGAAGAAAAATACATCAATTCCCAACTACAAAATTGCTGCCCTAATTTAACGGAAAGGGTTTTTGCTCCAAATGAGGGATAGAACATATAAGGAGCATTTTTCCAACATTAGGAATACGTAGAAATTCTGAAATTGCATTACAACAACTAGGGTTTCACCAAAATCACTTGAAATCATGAACTAATGCCAATATATGCGTAACAATCCCTTTCAGAAACTTTTAACATGAAAAGGAATTGAAAAAGGCCTAAGAAAGCAAACCCTAGATTTTTAGCTCTAATCAAACGATGCCAAATCTTTGCATAAGATCTAGGAGGAGTATAGAGGAATGAATTACCTCTTGAAAGAAGAAGAAATCGAGAGAATCGGAGGAGATTTGAGCTCTCGGGAGGCTGGAGCGTCCTTCGGCTTCCGAACGCGTCGACGGGCTCGCAGAGGGCTGGGAGAGGAAATAAAACATCGCCTTTTTGATTTCTCCCTCATGCGCGACTCAATTACCCCCCTTATGACACGTCTGCTCCCAAATAGCGCGAGTCACGCTTTTTCCGATCAGCCTTGGCCAATTTAAGTGTTAGCCGGTCCCCATGTATTCTCCTTTTCTTTTCTTTTTTATTTTCTCTTTTCTTTTTATTTCTATGTCTTACTAACATTAGTTAAGATACGTAATATTCATTTCAGAATCACGTACACAATTACAATTTTCTATTCTCGTCGCTTCGATGTGCACATTTCGTACATAACATAATATAATTATTCGTACCTGTCGTCGCCGGCGTCACAGCGGTTGACGAGCCAAGTACCACCAAACAAGAGCACCAAATCTCCTTTAGGTAGCAGCAGAAGAAGGGAACAACACCTTCCCAAGCTCTCCCAGCACAGGAGAAAGAAATCAATAACGTCGAGAGGCAGGAGAATCGCAGGCAAAGCCAATCCCTAGAGTCGACCGGCACTGTCGAGCTTTTTCCAGGAGACGGGAGAAAGAATAGATGAATATGGCGAAATGAGTATATACTAATATAAGGAATCCACCGCCTCATATGTAATCCACCGCTCTTATAATTATTATAATATTATATGTAACACCCCAACTTAGTTTTACCACAAATCAGCAGTCCGGCCGGGCCCCGTGATAAGAAGTAAACTAAGTAGCAGTAATAAAAATGGTACATAGCAGACATATATAAAAAATGCTAAGAGAGTACTTACAGTGGAAATAGTAAAAGAAGCTAAGGGTAAGAGTGTACCTCAAATTTTGAATTCACAGAGCCACTAAAAATTGAAAGAGTCACAATGCTTGAAAAACTGTAATCTTAAACATAGTTTGATACAAGAATCATTAGAGAAATCCCGATACATGTCCAATATTACAAAACAGTGCTGGAAGGATAAACTACTGAGAGAAAACAAACTAAACAAGGTACAACGGCAACCACGCTCATTCTAGGCGCAACACCCCACCTGTGACTCCTGTAATAAGAAGCCCAAAAATGGGTCAGCCCAACTGGAGAGTAAGAAAGACCATTCTTCTTAGTGACACTAAAAGCACTTGGAAGAAACATGTGTGCATACTTTTTAAAATAATATGTTCATGCTATGGGGAAAACATTTACTGTTGTACTATGCATACTTTTCAAAACATTATGCTTAAGATAAATGTCTGTTCTAATTTCTAAACACCTTATGCATAATTAATCAAGTCCGAAAGGAATGGTTAACCATATTCCTATTTCTAATTTTTGCCGTATGCTGAGAATCTGTTTATGCGCATTCTATCGATCCGAGTCCCTATTAACGAACGCTGAGGTTCTAGTGTCCCACGGACATAGACTCGCATCTTCTGAATTTCTAAATGGAGAAAACATCTCCGTGCAATAGAGGCTCATAAGGTCTACTATGCCCCATGAGTAAGATAGCGTGTCTCTATCTATCACGAAGGAGAAAGTCTCAATCATGCCTCCTAATAAAATTTTTCGTTACCTATTGGATTTTAGATTGGTTCAACTGACTAATTATATGTCGTACTTCATTAACATGTTGAATGTTGATGTCTAGATAAACGCGGTTGTATAACATTACAAATTTTCCTCCTAATATACGAGGATATAATCTGTGTATATAACTATTTGGTATGTCTAATTAAAAAGAATAGAATTTCTTACCGTTGAATTTCGTTGCTCGTACACAAGACGCGGCGGCATGACTTCCGTTGAGAAATGTCTAAAATGAGGTCCTAGTAGGATGTTCACCCTGACCCGCACCTGCGATCCATTTAAGATCTAAAATTATATACACACAAGGCAAAACAATTTCACTAACCTAGGGTTTTACCGAAAAGTACTTCGACACCCCAAATTGACACTGCAATGAACGGAAGGGGGCTTACCACTCTCCTACTAGTGGAGTATACTGATTTCTGAGACGGAGGCAACTACACAAAAAAATGAAATTACCGGTCCCGTTGATAACCTAGAAGATCCAATGTTCAAGGTAGGGCTTAAGAAGAAATTCCGACAAACATCGCCATATGCAAAATCTGAAATTTTCAAAGGAGTTTTGACAATACCTGAACAAGAGTGTGCCGGAGGACACGCGAGAAGAACACTTATACTCCCAAAATCTGATGATGAGGAACGAGAAGCCTTGTTTAAAATTTCTGAAACTGATAACAGAAATTGTAGAAATCAAAGGGAGGAAAAGTCTTTGGGCCGCTACCTGGAAGAACAGCGATTTAGGAGACGAAAGGGGCTCCAGTCGACATTCCAGAGCACGGGCAAAGAACGACCAAGCTTCCTGATCGTCGACGATTGCTGCTAAAGGAGGAAGAATCGGCTATACCCTAAGCGGCGTTGAATAGGGGCGTGGCTGGCGCTGGCCTTCGCCGTCGATAGGAGAGACAACGTCGACTGCAAAGAGCGAGTGGGAGCGTCTGCAAGAGGGTTAGGGTGCGGCTCGATTCTCGACTGAGAGATTAGGAGTTACACGCGATACGTGGGGGGGGGGTGCGGTTTTTAATCTAAGCGGCGATACGCGTGAGGGAGGGGCGGTTATGGTAACCGAGGGGAAAAGGGAATTATAAAACGCCCCTTAAACTTTTTATTATCTTTAATTAAATTACTAATTAATGCGTAACGCTAAACATATTGATTCGTACCTCGACATAACGTCTGCTCGATCAATTCCGCTAGTGGTCGGCCCCTGTAATTTATCATTATTATTATTACATTAGCAAATTACGGATGCTACATTATATGTCAAGTATCTAAGCAGTAACATAATAAACTGGCCAGCCACTCAAGTTCCAAATAGCCAACAGTAAAACCAACGATCTTAAAATCAATTCAGCCAACTTCACCTCCACCATAATACCAATACACATAATGATAATGATGCCAATAAAATTTCAATAATAAAAAAATTAAACTTAAAACGAAACGAGCGTCGCAAAAACATCGAAAATCCAAATCTTCAAAACTTAATGTGCGACGTCGTATCGACACTGATTTAAATTATTTCATCATCGGGAATTTTATTAATTATTTTACTTCTCTTTTGGGTTCGCTTAAAAGTTTTGGTCCGTTACAATTTAGGCGTGGATGAGAGGGGGTCAGTTATCTGCTATAGTGGAGATACTGGGGAGTAGAGGTCTGGCCGGTTATGGAAGAAGTAGGAAGGTAGTTTTGAGGAGTTTGGGAGTAATGGGCTGCAGTTTGGGGAGTTTATATGAGAAGTTAATGGATAGTTATGGGTTAGTGGGGTGGGTAGGGGCCGGCTAAGGGATGGGGAGGGATTTTCTAGGCTTCGCACTTAGGTTCCGGCTTTGGCACAGTGATCAAAACGATAAACCTTTTTTTTCAACTTTGATCCCTCTAAATGAAGCCATGTAGTCCTATTTATAGAGTTCAGAGCCATCATGAACGTTCATCATCTTCTGATAGAGTGATAGGGACAACTTTACAAGTGCACTTTAAATAAAATCAGAAAATACAAAAATATAATCTTGGATGAATGACTGATCATCGTGTACATCACTGCGTGTCTCCATCAATACCTTTTTTTGTAATACTTATCATTGACCCCGGTGGTTGTGCTGGCTTCTCAGGAACTCTACAAAAAGTATTCCTCTTGCAGTCAACTTTGTTTCACATCAAATAATCATTATGGTTTATTATAGCTTAAATTGAACACAACTATGCACCTTAACATCCTGAAGTTTCAGTTTGTTTTATGGACCATAATTAGTATCGAAGATAGCTAGTCTCTGCTGAATGGAGATTGATGCATTATTTTTTAATTAAATAGAAGATCAATTGATCATGGCATCAGCGAAGAAGTCATGACCCCATTGAATATTTTCTGATTTCTTGGTGAAAACTCTTGAAGTTCTTCATTTCAACTGTTTACTCTTCATTTTTCTTACGTTTTATACACAATGTGTTGTGTGCTTTCTTTTGCAGGAAGAAATAAGAAATTCAGAGAAAGCTATCCACTTGATGGGTGGTTCTATTGCGGAACTGTGCACTGGTATGCATGAATGTTTCTCATTCACTAAATATGAAATTAATTTTAGGTGGCCAAAATTATGTATCAGACTTTTATAAGGACAAATCGTAATTTTGACTAATGGAAACAAGGGGCTTACCAGATCATCGACTTATAAGTTAGAAGGCACAACATTTATTTCACTAATAAACGACCACTAACTCAAAATGTATTGCCATCGGATAAATGTTTTGTTGGCTTATGAAGCACTAATGGTCGAACTAGGGATGTAACGGTTCGGTTCGGTTTTGGAGCAAAACCGCAAATCGAACCACCCCTACATGGTTCCAGAAATATGGGACCGAACCGAACCGTGCAACCATTGGAACCGAGCCGAACCGCGCAAAACATTGGAACCGAACTGAATGGTTGGTTCGGTTCGATTTATGTGGTTTAAAAAAATTAAAACAGAAATACATAATCTAAGACAGAATAAAAACTAAACGGTATACATGATTTTTATCCAAGTAAAAAATTAAAACATAAATACATTTTTTATATCATTTGAAACGAAAATCATTTAGATACATAATTTGAATGGTTGGTTCAGTTCCATTTATGTGATTTAAAAAAATTAAAACATAAATACATCATCTAAGACCGAGAATAAAAACTAAACGGCATACATGATTTTTATCCAAGTAAAAAATTGAAATACAATTTTTATATTATTTGAAACGAAAATCATTTAAATACATAATTTTATGATATCATATTCTTATTATATTATATAAAAAAATTTATATTGTAATATCTATATGGTTCAGTTCGGTTCGGTTTAGCATTAAAAATCGTGAACCGAACAGAACTATGCGGTTTTTCAAAATTTGAAATCGTAACCGAACCTCCGCCTATGAAAACCGAACCGAACTCTTTGTTCGATGGTTCGATTGTTTTTTTTACTTGCACCCCTAGGTTGAACCGCCAAATAATTTGATTAATCAAACCCCAATGACTGAATCAAAAAAGACATTCCTTCCATTAGGCCAGCTCAACGTGTAATGAAAATTACATTTTAGATAGGGGGAAACTTTAGGCACCCGCCAAATAAGGAAATTTAGCTGGACTCAAATACACCCAGAGCTAGAAGCCTAGTGATGCGCGTTCGGCAAGTGCACCGGTCGCTGTCAAGTAATAAATTTGGGAATAGCTTCCCCGAATGTCGATCTCTTGAGGAATGCAGGTTCTGGTGAACGAAACGTGTGGTGAGTCGATTGTTACACGAGCGAATAAAATAAAACAGGGGCGTTGTGATTGGTGTCCTAAGCTATTGCGGAAATGAGAGAAATGCGGGTCGAAAAGCACCGCTTCGCAAGGTGTGGGTGAGTGCAGCGGCCGCGATGCCGCGCTTCGGTAAGCGGGTGGAATGGCCACAGAGCGAGGTTTTGTGAGGGTCGTATTCACCTCTTCGCCAACATCACCACTAGCTATTGCTAGATGGCTTCACACACAAACAACTTAGAATATCACAACAACAAGGAAAGCTATTCTCACCACCACAGCATCATTGCACATGAACAACAAGCAAGGATCTATAACATTAATCTAACGAGCGTTCATTACAACAACACAAAGAGAAAGCACAAACATCAAAGTTTAGAAAGGACCAAAAAGAGGATGTCACCGCGTCTTGGGTTCTCGGCCGGAATGAGAGGTTGTCGGGCTCTCTCCGGGCTCGGCCCTCAGATGGTGTGCGGACTCAAAGGAGGCTGTCACCGCTCCAACGATCTACAACATTTTTATGGCCTCCACGACGAAGAATGCTTGAACTAGTGGCGGAGAATACTTGCAAATGCTCCCGGATGGAAGAATGGTGAAAGAGATCGCCGGAAATGGTCTCCTCTCGTCTCCTCCGGTGGAAGGGACGAAAATGGCGGGATTCCTGGCTTTTTCCGCGAGGGGAATCGGGGGCCTCGTTGACTGCAGCTTTTCCTGCTTTAAATACTAAACAGTCAGAGTTTTGGTCACGCACGGGCGAACGCACGATCGTGTGCTGCCCGTGCGTTATTTAATGATAAAAACAGACTTGAAGACGAAGCCGCGCCGCCCGTGCGATTTACTCACGCACGGGAAAACCCGCCCGTGCGTAAAACGCACGGGTAAATTCAGAAACGCTAAAACAACAAGAAGAAACAGGCAACCGTGCGTTTTAATCACGCACGAGTAAATCCGTCAGTGCGTAAAAACGCACGACTAAACTCAGATCGCCTGTTTTCTGCCCAGATGAGAACGCACGACCGCAACCGTCTGTGCGTCAAGGAAACGCGCGACCGTGCGTTGTACACAATCATGAATTCTGGGGGAAAACTGGATGATCCGACCACCTGCACACAAGACAAAACAGCTGGGAAAACACCCCCAGCACCAGATAAACACAGAAAAAGAATTGGGGAGCACCATGTGCTTACCCCCAATAACAAGGAGCGCAAATGCACACTGAAACGGGCCTAAGAGTGCACATAGCAAGAAATAACAAATATGATCGAAAACATGCCTAAAGTGTAGTGCATCGACTAAAAATACGGCCCAGATGAGTCCATAAATGTGTATATGAATGAGACTCATCACACTCCCAGACTTAACCATTTGCACGTCCCGGGCAAACTACTCAGCTCTCATGTCGGAACAATTGGATGTTAGAGTGTGATTGAGCGGTGGAGACTCATGCGAAGTCGCATGCTCACGTGCGTAAAAATACATTAGAATAGAATTAAACTCAAGATTATATCTAACTATTTCTAGAACAGTAATTTGAAATCTACTTTACTTGGATGGTGAATCCCGGAGAATCTTTCGGTCGCGCACAAGAGAAAATAGCGTGACTAATGAGTAGAGTATTACTCGAATCAAAGCTCGGGACAATCTCCTAAGAAATCCATCAAAGTCGATGTCCATAGGCTTGCACGTTCGCACTCTCTCTACTGCATGAGACGACTCGTATCTAAAATCAATAGGACTTATAGGTTAAGATTTGGCTTAGGTTGAGTTTAGGCTAGATAAGTAGAAGGACGATGGGAATCGCACTCAACATAACCTGAGCACTCAAGAGAATAAAAATCACCAATACAACATTTTCAAGAACTACACAACACCCCCAGACTTCAACTGAACCCTAGGTGCGTGCTAAGCCAATCATACTTTGTTTTTGTCGAGAGAAAGTAGTTGAAAGTTCTTTTTGAACAATTTTTTTTTTCTTTCCTTTTCTCTACTCGACAGAACATCTTTTGTAGGCTCAATAAAAACTTCTCCTTCAGCTTTTTCAAGGCTACCATACACCACAAAGATAACACAAAAGGTGATAGATAATTAAATTTCTTTCAGCTCATTTGTTGGTGCGAAAATAGGTTTGGCCGTATGGCTTTGGTGAGATTTTAGTGGAGTTAAACAAGGAGGCCAGGTGGGCTCAAGTGGGCTTGCAACGGTGATTACATTGGTAAGGATTTTAAAAGCACAAACGGATCAAGAAATGACCTAAATCACGCTTTATAACGAGTACTTCAACGCAATCGTTTCAAGAGTCGCCTAGTGCAAGTTCTAGCCACCGAGAAAGGTTGTCCTTCCTTCCGACCCTAGTAATAAGCTACTACTAGTCCAGCTATACTCGACCCTATGCTACCGTTGGATTCACCGGATTCACCACTAAAGTAAAATAAATTGCAGCTAACTATAATAGAAATAATTAAATTACAACATTGAATTTTATTCTACTATAATTGAATTTCTAGGCGTGACGGGAGCACTCGACTAGAGCGCTACTCGAGTCGACATTTTTCTCTACTCCTCACTCCTACACTAACAATCCAATTCTTACGAGCGGGGAACCTCGCAGCAATACCCAATAAGCGCGCGTGATCAAGTGCGCGTGAACTAGGTGCAAGTGTATGCAATGTGCACAATGAAATTAAAAATTCCTAACTCTGCACATTCTAACATGCCATGCAAGTGTGTGCTCGTGCACAGCTCGCTCTCTCCCCCAGACTTGATCGAAACCAAATAAAATAAAAAATTCAATCATAAGGAAAAGAGGGGTAAAGTGGACCTATGCTCACGAATGAGCATGCCAGAAGTGCGGTAATTCCATCTTTAAATTTTCTCCTTCCTCATCCACCACGCGAGAGCTTCAGCCTACGATGTTAGCAAAAAGGAAATAACAGAACATAAAAGAAATTAAAAGGCAAACGGAACCGGTTGGTTTCCATGGGTTGTCTCCCAAGAAGCCCTTTTGTTTAACGTCCTTAAAGGCGGACCAAATACCTGTATTAAAGTTTGATAGCAGCAGTTATAAAGATTGTTTCAGACTGAATAAAAACACAACATAACATGGTCAAGTAACAAGACACAAAAAAACAGAATAGAAGAAACAGCACAACCAAAACCCGGAGACCCATCACGCATCAGCTATATGCTGATTTGTGGTGGTTCTCCCCAGCCACGCGAGATGGGAAGGAGGTGAAGGCTTTAGGGCCCAAGGAGGATGTCTCCCCCTTGCCCCTAACCTCCTCCTTCTCGCGCCGGAGGGCAGCAGAGCGTGCTCCACGCAACAATCTTTCTTGTTTCAGCTTCTCCACAGTTGGAGAGCGCCAACGTTGATAATCGTCAGAATTTCCCACCTTGGTGGTGGGTGACATCACTTCCGTTGCCGCCGTGGCAACTGGATCAGCCCAATGGACCTGTTTAAATTGTTTACAGTTCTCATTACGACTAAGAAAATTATTCATAAGGCGCTTTGCTCCGCCTTCTCCCTTATTGTTCCAAACTTCAGTCTCGCTGCTTTCTCTTGCCTTCTTCACCTCTTCATTCACGACCTGCTTCGCTTTTTCTTTCTTCTCTCCAACTAACAATTCTTTTTCTTTCCTGGCTTCAGCAGTACTAAACAATTCATCAGTAATAAAAAGGGGAGAGTGAGTTAATGCTTCGGAAGCAATCTTGGGACAAGTAGGGGGTGTTACCTTACCAGGTAAGACAACACACCCCTTAGAAAAATCCAAGGTGGCACCGCTCTCTTTCAAGAACGGTACTCCCAAGATGGGAATAGATTGATTTTGACTAGGTCCCAAAACTTGGAAGTCGGCGACCACCACCGTCCCTTCAATTGTAACTTCAACATTTCTAACTTCTCCCTCAGACTTAATGACGGTCCCGTTGGCAAGCACTAGGGATTTCCGATCATCTGTGTTCATTTCAAGTTGTAATTTAGCAACATCCTGCAATGCAAGGACGTTGCGAAATGAACCGGAATCACATAGGGCCGTCGTTTCAATATTATTAATGGTGCATGAGATTACCAACTCATTTGGGTCACACGCTCCTGCATCGGTGAGACTCTTCCCTTGGTTAATTGGATTCTTTTCAGTATTACTGGGAAGGGTCCCTTGCGAACGCTCGATTAGCACTTGAGCCAATTGGCCCAATTGCGTCTCCAAGTTTCGCATGGACGCAGTTTGGTTGGTCATATTCGAGTTGGCGGCTTCCATAAACCTCTCCATCATTTCTTCCAAATTGCTTTTCTTAGGGGTCGAAGCACCTTGATTATAACCCGGATGAGGCGGCCTCGGTTGGCTTCCGGACGCTTGAGCATCATATTGATGCTGGCCCGGTTGCCACCGTTGGCCTGCAGTGTTTTGATTCCAGAAAAAATTGGGGTGATTTCTCACACCCGGATTATAGGCATTGCCGTAGGGTGCCCCCTTAGCTTGATTTCCAACAAAATTTACCAACAACAACAACAACAGAACCCATATAGTCCCCAATCATTGGGGGTATGGGCGGGGGCAGATATAACGAAACTGAAATTCTTTGCAAGGAAATTTACACAAACTAATAAAACTCCTTGGATTAAACTTGCCTAAAACTTTAAAATAGAAGAGAAATAAATAATAACAAACAATATATAATTAAAAGGCAAACAAAATAAAAAAAATGGCTATAAACACTCGAAGAGCTACTATCTCTTGTCTCCCTCTACAGCAAACTCACACGACTGTGCTCCCCGGCAACGGCTCCAAAAACTTGATGCGCTTTCGGCAAGTGCACCGGTCGCTGTCAAGTAATAAATTTGGGAATAGCTTCCCCGAATGTCGATCTCTTGAGGAATGCAGGTTCTGGTGAACGAAACGTGTGGTGAGTCGATTGTTACACGAGCGAATAAAATAAAACAGGGGCGTTGTGATTGGTGTCCTAAGCTATTGCGGAAATGAGAGAAATGCGGGTCGAAAAGCACCGCTTCGCAAGGTGTGGGTGAGTGCAGCGGCCGCGATGCCGCGCTTCGGTAAGCGGGTGGAATGGCCACAGAGCGAGGTTTTGTGAGGGTCGTATTCACCTCTTCGCCAACATCCTCACTAGCTATTGCTAGATGGCTTCACACACAAACAACTTAGAATATCACAACAACAAGGAAAGCTATTCTCACCACCACAGCATCATTGCACATGAACAACAAGCAAGGATCTATAACATTAATCTAACGAGCGTTCATTACAACAACACAAAGAAATAGCACAAGCATCAAAGTTTAGAAAGGACCAAAAAGAGGATGTCACCGCGTCTTGGGTTCTCGGCCGGAATGAGAGGTTGTGGGGCTCTCTCCGGGCTCGGCCCTCAGATGGTGTGCGGACTCGAAGGAGGCTGTCACCGCTCCAACGATCTACAGCATTTCTATGGCCTCCACGACGAAGAATGTTTGAACTAGTGGCGGAGAATACTTGCAAATGCTCCCGGATGGAAGAATGGTGAAGGAGATCGCCGGAAATGGTCTCCTCTCGTCTCCTCTGGTGGAAGGGACGAAAATGACGGGATTCCTGGCTTTTCCCGCGAGGGGAATCGGGGGCCTCGTTGACTGCAACTTTTCCTGCTTTAAATACTAAACAGGCAGAGTTTTGGTCACGCACAGGAGAACGCACGATCGTGCGCTGCCCGTGCGTTATTTAATGATAAAAACAGACTTGAAAACGAAGCTGCGCCGCCCGTGCGATTTACTCACGCACGGGCAAACCCGCCCGTGCGTAAAACGCACGGGTAAATTCAGAAACGCTAAAACAACAAGAAGAAACAGACAACTGTGCGTTTTACTCACGCACGAGTAAATCCGCCCGTGCGTAAAAACGCACGACTAAACTCAGATCGCCTGTTTTCTGCCCAGATGAGAACGCACGACCGCAACCGTCCGTGCGTCAAGGAAACGCACGACCATGCGTTGTACACAATCATGAATTCTGGGGGAAAACTGGATGATCCGACCGCCTGCACACAAGACAAAATAGCTGGGAAAACACCTCCAGCACTAGATAAACACAGAAAAAGGATTGGGGAGCACGATGTGCTTACCCCCAATAACAAGGAGCGCAAATACACACCGAAACGGGCCTAAGAGTGCACCTAGCAAGGAATAACAAATATGATCAAAACATGCATAAAGTGTAGTGCATCGACTAGAAATAAGGCTCAGATGAGTCCATAAATGTGTATATGAATGAGACTCAATCACCTAGAAAACACAATTTTGGCTCAATAAACCCACGATCCGGGCCTATCGATCCTATGTTAGTTTTGAGACCGATGGATCCTTATATTATTGATTCAAAGAGCTATATCATCAGATTCAGTCCAAGAACAGAGCTCAAATACTACTCACCAGTTCAACAAGCTTAAGGGACAAACTGACACTACTTCAGCTGACAAGTCCAAGGGCTGAGTTACTTTGTCAAATCAAATGCTATAGCTGTTTGCTTGGTATACATATAAGATGGCTCAACAAGTCTATGGATAAAGTAAACGAACTGGGTTATCCATCTTTTCCCAGTTTAACAGTAACTAGCTTAAGAGCTGAATTGGTAAGATCTCAGCTCATAAATTTGAGGGTTGAGCCGACTTCTTTCTTACATTTTAAAAAACATTCATGAACAGAACACTTGCTAACCCTAAATGAGAGTCTTTTAAAAGGGCATAATCAGTAGTTTCACCTTTCATTTCTAAATATCTAGTGCTTGCTTGAGAAGAATTTGAAGAAATACATAGATTTTTCTTCAAAAATACTAAGGTCCCTTTTGTTTGGGCATTATTTCTTTGTTGCTATTTTGGGAAAAAAATGTAAATGCTATTTTTTGCCCGTTTGGGTATGACATCCTTTTGGAACCATGGATTCCCAAAAACTCCGTATTATATATGCCCTGCCATAAGGAGAGAGTCACATTTAGAAGCGTAGTTCTATCTCCATGCCCAACTTCATAATTGAAGTACATTTTAAACTCAGAAGACATGCATATTCAGGCACATCTATCATCTTTGGTGAATTATGGTGTTATATCATACTTCATGTTGTTCGTCTATAATGAATGACAAATATTGTAGTCCTAATTAAGTAGGTTTACTTCATCTGCAATACTTTACCTTATGATTGACCATATTCCATTAATTTAGAGTTTATTAAATTCATTTTTTTGGAAATCATACTTGTTCTACCTTTTAAAAAAACTCCCTTAACTTCTCATTTTTAAATTCTTTAAATTTGATCTCCATCAAATGAAGGGGGTGCAATTGTCATCTAATAACAGTTGTCTTGAAATTCCTTGGAATCGCAGCTATATGTTGTTCAAGTTGTACTAGAATTATTTACTTTATTTATTTATTTAAAACCTTACATAGCCCTACACCATTTTAATACAATTCATACAATAATATGCGTCAACAATTGGATTATTTAGCTATAAGATTTTCATTTACATATAATTTATATACTGGAGAGAATCTACATAGTATCAAAATTATAAATTCTCATTTACATATAATAATTATATAATGGGGAGAATCTACGTAATATCAAAATTAAAACTATTTCATCATGCATCCAATTTTTATAATTTAATTTTTTTGATATTACATCACCTGATACTTTTGAAAGTTAAGGATGAGATTAGAACTAAACTAAGGCTTGGTTTGGCACGTTGTTTTTGCTCCGGTGGGTTTGGATAAAAACGTCACCGTCATAGAATATACGTTTGACATGACAACGGTTATGACCACCACCAAGAGGAAAACCTAGTTTTGAACATAAAAGTGAATGGAGTTCCTTAGGTGAGGTCGGGCAACGGACCCTAAGAAGTGAAGCTATCAATAATATGGAAATTTACTATATCATTTTCACCCATTTTCTGCCAAAAAGGAAATACCATATATTAGGTTCGACAAATTAAAGTTGACATATTGAGTATACTAAAGGATAGTGGACATATCATTATCATGTATAGTACCACCAAGTTTGTTGCAAAATGTTTTTTTTTTTTTGCTTTATAATTTCGGTATTATCTATATCCACGTCAGCGTTATATGTTTAATGTTACTTGGTTTTGTACTTAAAATGTTATTTTTATCAAGATGTAGCAGTTCTTTAGATGTTAGGTCCTCAGTACCGGCCAAATTTTGATATTTGCTCTGTTTGACGCGGCATTTTTGTTCTAATGAGTTTGGACAAAAACACCACGGTCATAGAATATAGGTTTGGCATTACGACGGTTATGACCCCCGCCAAGAAAAGAAAACTAATTTACGACCATCTCAAATGAAGGTATCTCTTGTTTATCCTATAGTCCAAATTGGATTATGGACTATAGGGCCACCAATCATATTACTCCGCAGAAGCCTCCTCAGTACTTGAACACTGCTTGTCCCAAGTTCATCACTGTGGCCAATGGTGACATCACTCCCGTTCATGGTTCTGGCAACATAGACCTGACTTCATCCCTCTCTCTTCGCTCGGTTCTTCATGTTCCGGGCTCTCATTTTAATCTTCTTTCTGTTAGTCATCTTAATCAAGACCTCGACTGCTTTGTAACATTTTCTTCCTCCTCCTTTGTTGTGCAGGATCGACAGACGCGGAATATCATTGGTAGATGAAGATTGTCTAACGGGTTGTACACCTTGGATACTTCCTCCACCGCTCTCTCTTCTGTTACTTCCGTTGACTGACATCGACGTCTTGTACATGCTCCTCTCCCAATTCTAAAAAAAGTTCTTCCAGATCTATCCCTCACTGACTTCAATTGCGAATCCTACATCTTCGGAAAGCAGCATCACTCTTCTTTTCCTTCTAATTGTACTCAGAGCAATGTTTATTTTGTTTTAGTTCATTCAGACATTTGAGGTTCTTATAAAATGGCTAGTGTTTCTGGTTATCGCTACTTTCTTACCTTCATTGATGATTACTCTTGCATAACTTAGACTTACTTCGCGATCACTCTGAATTACTTTGTGTCTTTCAAGCCTTTAATGTTGAGATATGTACTCAATTCTCAACCACTATTAAAAAATTTCGAACTGATAATGCCCGCGATATACAAGTCATGCATTTCAAAACATTTGTACTGAGTTCGGTATCATCCACCAAACCTCATGTACACACCACAACAGAATGGCATTGCTGAGCGCAAGAGCCGTCATGTCCTGGGCGTTGCTCGTTCACGTATGTTTCAACTGCAGGTGCCTAAGGTCTATTGACATTTTGCGGTGTCCATCGCCTGCTATCTCATCAAGCAATTGAGGTAGCTGAGACTTCTACAGAGAAGAAGGTATCATTTTTTGCCTTCATATTGGAAGGTGATGCAAAGATGTTGTGGTTCAAGGAGTATGATATATGTTTCTCTGGATATATTCTCACAATATTCAAAATGGGAGAGTTTGCGTCCATTTTCCTAAAGCACTATCTCCTTGCGACAACACGACTAGCCCATCAAGAGTAATTTATTTGACTTCATCAGAGGGACATGATCATGGATGGTTACCTATAAGATTTCACCAATATGAGTCAATTTGGACACGCCTATAGTGGATGATGAAGAAACGTGTCACCATTTCTATGAAGGGTTGTGAGACAACTTGCGACAACTACTTATAGCCTTGACGAAGGCAGGCTTCTATGAGCAGGTTGAAGCTGCAAGGACTTTGGAGATGGACATTGAGAAAACCTAGCACCATAAGGGGTTCACATTAAATCAAGGAGAAGGTAAGCTTTCCCAATCTCCATGGAGATCAGAGGGAAGCAAAGGTAAAAATAGATTCACCCTAAAAAATCAGGCAAAGGGAGTGAAGTTGTAACTAGTGGAGTCCATTCAAGGGGACCTCTAGTATGTTACAAGTGTGGCTGGTTAGGCCAGATAGCTTGGAATTATTCTGATAGAGTTCTCAAGGGAGAGCAAAGGTAGGAGTCCACTCTCCAGGTTTTTGGCTGTACCTGCTATGTTCACTCCCTTGGCCCTGCACCTGACAAGCTTGATCCTCGAGCTACTAAGTATATGCTTGTTGGTTACTCCTGCACCCAGAAAGGTTATGTATGTTATTCTCCTTCCACTCGCAAATTAGTAACGACTGCGGATGTAACTTTCCTCGAAGATCAGCTTTTTCATTCCTCACCTCTGGCTTCGCCTGCACCTCCTCTTCTACCATGTCCTTCCATTCCTGTCACTTCTCCTGCACCACCTCTCCTTCTCACGCCATCCACCAGACCCACCAACCCACCTCCTCTTCTCCGCGTGTGCACTCGTCGTCCTCCTTGCTCCGATGCCCCGAGGTCGTTATCCCCTACTGATGAAGCTCTGCACTCTGCTGATCCGGCCACGACTTCTACAGCTCACCCCATAAATACTTTTGTTTCTTTGCATCGATTATCTCCGCCGCTCCACACATTTACGACTTCGTTGTCGTCTGTTTCCACCCCTACTTCTTTGCAGGAGGCTCTTCAACATCCGGGGTGGAGGGCGGCTATGGAAGAGGAAATGACTGCTCTTTGGGCTAATCACACCTGGGATCTTGTCCCTCTCCCTTCTGGCCAGACATGTGTGAGTTGCAAATGGGTCTTTACTATCAAACATGCTCCAAATGGGACGGTTGAACGTCTAAAGGCTCGTCTTGTCGCCCGTGATTTTACTCAACAACAAGGCCTGGAAGTTAAATACTGTCTGTGTCTTGATCTCTCTGGCTGTTCATCGTCATTGGTCGTTGCATCAGGTGAATGTCAAAAATGCTTTTCTAAATGGTGAGCTTGTCGAGATTGTCTATATGCATCAACCTTTCGGCTTTGAGACCACGGGGGCGTCCCTTGTATGTCACCTCAATAAATCTCTCTATGGTCTCAAACATTCTCCTCGAGCATGGTTTGACAAGTTTAGTCGGGTTGTTAGTGATGTTGGGTTTACTCGAAGCTCGCCTAACTTCTCTCTATTCACCCGACATTGCCCAACATGCACCATGATACTCCTGGTTTATGTTGATGACATTCTAATTACGGTCGACGATTCAAAAGGCATCCACATGATTAAGGAACACTTGGCCTCCGTGTTCCAGACCAAAGAGTTGGGGAATCTCTGATACTTTCTTTGCATCGAGGTAGCTCGTTATCCTGATGGCCTTGTCCTATCCCAAAGAAAGTATTGCCTTGATCTTCTTCATGACGCTGACTTCTCTGGTTGCAAGCCAGCTGACACACCCATGGATGTCAACCACATGCTCTGTGCTTTTTTCCTCCGACTCTGATACACTCCTACTAAACCCAGAATACTATCGTCGTCTTGTGGGAAAGTTGATCTATCTTACAGTTACAAGACCTGATATATCCTTTGATGTTGGGGTTGTCAGTCGGTTTATGCATGCTCCACGAACCTCTCATCTCCAGGCAGTTAAGCGCATTCTCTTATCCTGAAGTCTGCTCCTGGATAAGGGCTCATATATAAGCCCTCCTTATCTCTATCTCTTATTGCCTATTCTGATGTTGATTATGCTGGATCCTTGGATGATCGTCGTTCCACAAGTGGTTTTTGCACATACTTTGGTGGACTTCTTGTTACCTGACGAAGCAAGAAGCAGTCTGTCATCGCACGCTCATCTGCAGAAGCTGAGTATCGATCAATGACCTCTGTCATCTCTGAACTCGCATGGCTGGAAAACCTTCTGGGAGACCCGAGTGTCAAACTCTCCTCTTCTGCCACCTTATTCTGCGATAGTCAAGCTGCTATTCATATTGCCAAAAATCCTGTGTTCCATGAACGTACCAAGCATATCGAGGTCGATTGTCACTTTTTTCAGGAAAAAGGTTCAACTATGGAAATTGGACTTGAGACATGTTCCTGCTGCAGAATAAATCACTGATATTCTTACCAAAGCCTTACCGCGACCACTATATTTTCAGTTCTTGTCCAAGCTTGGTTCCTACGATTTGTATGTTTCAGCTTGCGGGGGAGTGTTGAATAACTTGTAAAGAAAGACTCATATAATAGGCCCATGTAAAACCCTCTTAGGGATTAGTTCCACGCCTTAGGATGGTGTTTAGGCTCTCCTCTCCCCTCCTATATATATGTACAAATACTTGTGTTGTATTAGAGGAATATACATGAGACATTAATATAATATTGTTTTTCTCTCTCCTACCGTGATTCTCTACCGTAACCACAGCGTTCACGGCCAGCCGGCACCACAGTGCCAAACGGACCTTTAGTTAAAGGAATGTATAAAGTTGTAAGTGATATGTTAGTAAATAGTAAAATATATATGCCAAATGGTATAATATATATGTCAAATGGGTGTGCAAGAGACATTTAGTGGCAAATATGTAAATATTGTAGATTGCATATACCTGAAAAAAAAAATTTCTGATGAATATCATTTTTGTGTGGCTTTCAGTAGAATCGCACAGTCCCCTTGGTCAAAGAACTGCTGTTATATGCTTTAAAGGCAATAGTACCCCGAAGAGATATCCCAGGAACACAGGTATTCCCTCCAAGATCCCTTTATGTTAAGTGCAGAAGTGAATCAGAAAAAGGAGAGAACTTGTACAAAACAATAGAAGAGATTTTGTATTCATTTATATATAGGGGCATCTGTAAGTTAGAAAATTTACAGATTGCACCCTCTTATTATTAAAATTGCAAAAACCTCCTCTAAATGTTACAAAACATAACATTTACCTCTAATGAAGTTCACATTTCATAACATTCATGCTCAAAAATACTCCTCGGAGTATATTTTCAGAGGGGGTATTTTGTGCATGGATGTTATGAAAACGTGAACTTCAGGAGAGGTAAATGTTATGTTTTGTAACATTCAGGGGAGGTTTTTGTAATTTCAATAATAAGAGGGGTGCAATCTGTAATTATGCTAACTTCCAGGGGGGAGTTTTGGTACTTATTTGTTTATATATATAATAATTGTCTTGTACTTGTAATCTTTGTATGCATAGAGGAGATTCTGTATGAAGTTAGCCAACACTGTATATCTTTGTGGTCATTCAGTCTGGTTTGAGGCTGCCTTTTTCCGCTTTCACGTGTGACGGGGATTGATCGAGTGTTGGCGTTTGGAGATCCCGTCTTTTGTTGACAGACTGATTTTTCTTGTGTCATTCACGACCTCGCAGATGACCACTCCCGTGCTTCCGTCTGCGACCTCGCAATTGTTTGATGTGGTAAGCGGGCGTCACAATAAGAAGTTTTTAGCTCCAACCCTATCCCTTAGCTCTGGATGAATCCAATGCCGTAAGGGTTTGATCACCTGGACAAAATTAGGGTAATGAAATTAGATTTGGAGGTCCATTTTTACTGAATAATTGAATTTCAATTTCAATTCCAAAGCCCTGTTTTGTCCAACAGAATGGACTATATAGATATAAAGTTTATAGAATTTTTTATTAAATCTTTAATACTTCTCATCAAAAATGTCAAATGCATTATCATGAAAGTGTTTGGCATGCTTATTAAGGCTTCGTTTGGCTCGGCTTATTTGCTCCGATGAGTCTGGACAAAAACGTCATTGTCATAGAACGTATGTTTGGTATGACAAGTGTTACTACCGTTACCAAAAAAAGAAACTAGTTTTGATCATAGAATGTTTGGTACAACAAATGTTACTGCCGTTATCAAGAGAAGTAACTAGATTTGAGCATAAAATGTTTGGTATGGCTGACGTTTTTGTCCAAACTCACCGGAGCAAATTAGCCGCCAAACAAAGTTTAAATCTATTACACGCAATCTATTGTGAATGAGAATAATCAAAGATTTGGATAATAAATTATAATGGTCTTTTTTGGATCCAAACAAACTCCATGAACTAAATTAAGTTGTAGCTTAAGCCTCGCGGTTTGGCTAAATCACAACCGCACTTTCACGGATCAGTTTGGGACCAAACAAAACAGCACTGTATCTAAAACGTGCAACGCGGTTTGGTATTGGTGCGATTTGTTGCTGGATTTTATATCTTTATATGTACGTATTTACTATTTTACTCTTGTTTTTTGAAAAAAAATCGCGATAATAAATATAAAGGGCAGGCATGCACCTTGTATTTAGTAATAATTGGGTTGGACTAACATATGTCCAATAAAATATATACAAATTGAATAAGAATAACGTCCTTAGCCCAATAAACTGAACTCATTGCCAAATTTTTTGACAATTTCCCGGTATTTCGCCCGATCTCCTGCAACTTCTTTGGGCCAAAGTGAGCTCGGCCATGTCGAAAGTGAGTAACTCCGATATGCAAAGGCCAAATATACGCCACTCCAATCCCGATATTTGCTTTTCTCCGCCGCACTGACATTTTGCAAAATAAATATAAGTAAATAATAAGTAATATAACTATATAAATAAAAATAATAATAACTAATTAAATAATAACACATAATGACTCACTAAATCCCCGTTTGGCATGGAGGTGATGGTCGTGAATAGGCGTGCAAAAAAGGCCCGGTGGGTCCGGGCTTTTTTGTTGCCGGGCCCTGCTCAAATTGGGCCCGGGCATGAACAAAATAAGGGGGCCTGATTGAGCCCTTTAGAGCGGGCCCAATCAGGCCCCATGCTGGCAGCCCCAACATTTCTGTTGGGCCGCCAGCATCGGCAGCCCAGCAGAAATACTGGGCGGCCAACATTAAATGCTAGCTGTCAGCGGGCCTTAATGCCCGGGCAGGCCCGGGCCGGGCACCAGGCCAGGCCCTGCCCAAATAAGGGGGCCTGTTGGGCCCCCTTAGGCCTGGCCCGGGCCTAACCGGGCCCAGACCTAATCGGGCTCAGACCCGGGGCTTTTTTGCACGCCTAGTCGTGAATGCGATGATAATGAATTGTTGTTCTTGAACGTCCAAACTCACCTAAAGAACTTCAATCACTTTTATGTTCAAAGCTACTTTTCTTTTCTTGGTGGCGGTCGTAATCATTGTCTTGCCAAACATGCATTCTATGACGGTAACATTTTAGTCTAAGTTGACCGGAGCAAAAACTTTGTGCCAAACGGAGCCTAAATCGAATAAACACCTATACCAATGTGTAAATCGGAACCCCTCGTCACATGTTCTTAAATCACAAAAAAACATAAAAAATAGATGAGTACATATTTGCGGTGTGGTTTCTTCAATTTTTCAAAGGAAAATATCTAACCACATAACATAAAGCGTGGTCTTGCAATCAAATGTAAAAGCAATCTTTACAAAAATAGAAGGATCTTGATTGTGATATATAATACCAATAGTGCTTCTGTTTTTTTTAATCTAATGTCATCAAATTTTTTTATTTATTTTAAAATAATTTAAATTATAATATCCACCTAAGTAATTATGCATCTAAAAAGTAAAAAAAACAAGTTTTCAAAATTACCTTGTCAAAATCAAATTTTCTTGTCGTAACTATTATATTATTTAAACACGACTGTCAAATCAAATAAATAAATGTGACTTTAAAAGGAGAAAGAAGAGAAAGAGAGGAGATGAGAGAGAGGGGGTGTCATGAGGCTACGAGCCGCATCGTCGCGGCCGTGGTACTATTGCGGCCACACAGGGGGGCCCTGTGTACTATCACTTGTGTGTGTGTATACTAGCATCTTTGCACGGGCTTCGCCCGTGCTCGATGCTCTCGGGCGGGCTTCGCACGCATCCTAGAGGGCTCCGCCTGCATGAAGCCCGTGCCCACTACTCGCACCCCACTGTCAAAGTGATTGAGCGATAGATGGAATCGTGACAGTGGGTTGCGAGCGGCGAGCACGAGCTTCATGCGGGTGGAGCCCTCCGGGATGCGGGCGGAGCACGCCCGCGTGCGAAGATGCTAGTATCACATAACAATAGCTAGGCCTTTAAAATAAAATGCAGCTTGCGAATCTGCGATAGGTTGCTTGTGAAAAACTAATACCTTCAATTGAAATGCAAGAACAAATTAGCACACAAACGCCCACAACCTGAAGCCTATCTAGATTCTAGACTCCCCTCGTGTCCCCTTTCCCCTCCTACGGGAGGTTACTTTTCAGCTTCCTTAACCTAACACAGTCTCTCTGCATTCCTAACCCCATAATTAAGACATGGAAAAGAAAAATTAAAGCTGAACAGAACTATACCCCAAATCACTCAGTGATCTTCATGGGAGGTTTAACATTTCTTTTTTCCTTCTAGTTCGAGAGCCTATTGATTTCCCTTATCTCTAAACCATGCCTATCTCTCTTCCTATCTCTGCATTAACCGAAACGATAAGACTATCACAGAATGAACAGTTCGCTTACCTTCTTCCTGTTGCGGACGACCGACTGAAAAGCCCGATTTCGCGATGCAGCGAGGTCGGCCTCTCCAAACGGGCCTTAATCCGAAGCCGATCTCACTTGCTTCAACTGCATTTGATCGTAGAGCTGCTCTCCCCTCCTGCAGCCGATGGGAGAAACCCCCTTCACTCTCGTTTCCAGACTTCTCCAACCCCAAACCGGGAACATGGTTCGCCGTCGGTGCTGCTTTCTGGGGTGGCGGTGGAGGAAGCCATGGAACAGGAGGGAGTTTATATATATGTATATGAGAATTGACATTTTTGCCATCAAATTTAACTTGTGTTGGAGAACTTCATTTTTATATACTCAAATAAAAGCTTTAGATTAGGAAAAAAAATCATATTCTACTCTTATACAACTAGTAAGTGAACAATAAATAGTACATTTCCTAACAATAAAAGTTCATTTTTTCTCTCCTAATATAGCTTTTCTTAAAACAGCATAAAGAAGGTTAGTTCACCAGGGTGAGGTGCATCGCATCAATAATAAATTATGTCGCTATTAGCTTCAACTATTCGGAAGCCACATCGACAAGGAACTTGTTCACATTGAAGTCTACGGGTAGTCAAGACGCTACTTTGAAGCTCCTATGTAAACTTGATAATCACAAGCAAATTGTGAGTCAATTCTAAATCATCAAGGTGGCAAGCCGACTCGTCTGTGGGGAATGAGGCGCCGCATTCATACCTACGATTAATGACAATGTTGTTAATCATATTTTAAATCTACCCTCTGATTGCTTATGATTCTAACCATCTGATCAATTCTTTTACTAAAAAGGTGGCTTGCATCCCCCTTCCTCCAACATCTCGCCCGCATAAATTTGAATCTATGCAAATCATCTTGAACAATCTTTCTCCGTAAATTTAATTCAAGATGCTAAGATGATTACTGGTGTCCTCCTCCACATCAACCTGATGAAATGAAATAAGTTCTTGATGTAGACCAATTGGGGGTGCCTTTAGGCAAATGGACTGTTGAAGGGAATAAATACTGGGGATACAAGAGGAATGCCCTATATATATATAATAGGGTTAATTACCGGGACCAATTGGGGATACAAGATGAAATGAAGCAATTGAGTCACCTTGGTTGAATCCCTTGACTGCCTCTACCCTTTGGGGCCTGATCAATAACTAACACAAAACCAGTCCCAAAATTGCAAAATCTTAGGATGGAGGAACAAGCTGCCATATCAATTCCATGATCAATGGAAAAGAAGAATTAATGGGGGATTGAAAGTAGGAACTTCAGGTAAAATGAAGTTAAACCACATCCTAATTGAACCACTAGCTCAAAGATCAAATCATTTTTACAAAAAAATGATTATATAGATAAAATGAACCCAACTTTTTACCTAAAAATTGGCAATTCTCAGAATTTAAGACTTTAGGTCTGTTTGGGGCCGCGTTTTTGCTATAGTGAGTTTGGACAAAAACGTCATCGCCATAAATGTGTGTTTTACATGACAACCGCAGGGAAAAAAGATACTAATTTTGAACATAAAAGTAGATAAAGTTCTTAGGTGAGGTCGGGCACTCACGAACGACTTGCCAAACAGACGCTTTCTTTGGGATGACTATGATGCTTTGAGCGGTATGCAACTGTGTAGTAAATTCAGTGGAGACAGTTTACCTGCGTTTCAAGCTTCATGATAGCCAATTTAGCCACAAATCTACTTGTTGGTGTCCGGTTGTTCACGGCTACTAACGCTTGAACGCAGATGTTTGTCCTAAACGTCGTTTTGAAAAAGAAAAAAAAAATCGTTATTGCACCTACCCAAATACTACCGGTGTCTTTCAAAATTGCATTCATAAATGCCACCACTTTCTCATTGCTCCTCAAAATGCAGTTTCTCACAACAGAAAACAGCAGGGGGTTGTTGCGAACAAAGATTCAATTCACAGCTTCAAGCACAAACTTTCAGTAATCAATCAAGTTTAACAAAAAGAATTGCAAGTTTAAAATGTATGTTGAATTTGTCCTACATCTATATTTAAATCTTATAATAATGAGATACAAAAATCTAGTAATTGATGAATAAATCTAACATCTAATAGCATTAATCTCTTAAGTATATGACATTTACATGACATTGATCTAATCAGCCTCTGATCCAAATGAAATGAGGATGAGCAGCAGAAGATTATATTCATTACCTTGGCTCGAAGAACGGTAAATGGAGGCTATCAAAATAGCTTCGTCCCTCTCAGAATATGCAAAAAGAATCACAGTCGCCGTAGAAATGTCTGGCGGATGAATCATCGCCGCACTAGTTAAGCTTCCACCATGGCTTGGAAACTCTCTTCGCCATCAAGTCTTCACCTTTATCAGAAGAGCCTTCATCTCCCGAATCCATGTCTTCTTCACACTCGCTCCCCTTGCGTTTGCCCTCTTTTGGCTCCAACTCCGGCTGATTCCGCCATTCCAATTTCTTCAATAAATCCTTGTCTTTCCACTTCAGCACAGCCGAACCTGCTTCCTGCTTCGCCTTACCAGAGACCACGTCCTTCCATGAGAAGGAAGAATCGGCGCACCGCTTTAGCGACCCGTCTCCGTCGTCGCCCACCACCACCGTCTTCAAGCACCTCGTCCTCGCCTCCCTGATAATTCCGGCAAACCCAATGTTCTTTGAAACCAAGACCAAGCAGCCAACTCTTCGCCTATCGATCGTCTCCACCATGTGCTCCGTAAGGGCCCGATGGGCTGCCTCGGGACGACCCTCCACAATCTGGATCGAAATCCCCGCCCGCCGGAGCTCGTCTCCAAGGGTATGCCCGACCCTAGGGATCAGAATCTCCCTCGCCACCTTCCTGTACTTCTCCATCTTCATATTGAGCTGGGCTTTGAGGCGGACATAGCGGCCGCCGGTGGCGGATTCGATGCGGCTGAGGCGCTTCGCGTGCTCGCGCTCGTGGATTTTGAAGTGATTGAGAAGCTTGGAATGTGTGAAGAAGTTGCGGCCGCAGACGCGGCAGGTGCAGGGCTCGGAGGAGGGTTCGGACGCGCCGGATTCCTGAAGGCGAGAGGCGCTTGTAGCTGAGGGGATGCGGCGTAATGTCTGGGGAGTGGCGTGAGCGGCGACGAAGCGGAGGTGGCCGAGGGAGTAGGCGGCGAGGCGAAGACGAACAGCCGCATCGTAGGGATGGATGGACTTCGGAGGCATGTTGTCGAGGTCCCAGAAGACGGCGACGGGCGGCCCCCTGACACCGGTACCGACTGGGGAGGAGGCGGTGACTAGGGTTTTGTGGATGCGGCGCACGGCAAGGGAAGGAAATTGGCAGGAGATTCGACGGTAAAGCGGCAGCATTCCAGCAGGTGAGTAGCCGGCGTGCAATCGGATTGGAAATCCAGATCAGGTTCTGAACATAAAAGCCAAACCTCATAAATCAGGATCCGGATCCTCTGGAGTTCCCGCATAATATTTTTTGGATCCTGTTTTTTCGGAGCCTAAATCGGGGGCCTAAAGACTTTAAATAAAAAAATGATCAACATGAAAGTTATTCGTCTCGGCGAGATCTACAACTTTGATGTTAACCACTTTTTTTTATTCCACTTGGATTGGTCTCAAAATAGAAACTCCACCCTCTGGAGTTCCCGCAGAAACTCCAGAGGATCCGGATCCCATAAATCAGTATGAAAAAGGTTCTATTTTTAGGTGATTGTTAACCTAACCCAAAATTAGCTATCCGCACTCCATTGTTAACTATTCGCACTCCATTGTTAACGGCAACCAAAAATTTAAAACTCCGCCCCATTGTTACGGGAAGGAGGGAGAGGGGGCGGTGGAGGGTTTCCTGGCCGAGATCCGCTCCTTGTGTGTGTGGAATGGTGAAATCCCGAGCTCTCTCTTCTGTTTTCTTTTTCGGAAAACCGTCGCCGCTCTCCTTTAAATCGAGAGAAACCGTTGCCAAGGTCTTCTAATTTCGGTTCTATGTTTTCTGGAGGAGAGAAGCTACTAAAAAGGAAAACCTCATGCACTCTGGTTCGCATCATCTCACATTAAGAGGTTTTCGCCTGTCGAGAGGTGCCGATCTATCCTTTTTTGGAGGGTGCCGATCTATCCATTATGTTTTCTGAAATCGGGGCTGCGTCGTGGAAATCAGGCTGTGTTTCTTCTCTGTTTACGAATCATCTCCCCTTTAGTAAAACTGCATTTCCAGATTTCTTCCCTTCAGCGAGAGGAAGGAGAAACCGTTGATGGGGAAGAAGCGGCCACAATAGTTGTTGAGGAGCTCGAGCACCAGAGCTAAGTCGCTCACCGACCACTTCGTCTCGCAGATTGTAAATGATGATGAAATAGGTTAGTCCGTTAGCTTTAGGGATCAATTTCATAAAGTGAAATTACTTTTGGGACTGATTTATAAGTTTTGCCTAAAATATATGTTTAGCATGACAACGGCTATGATCGTAAGACAAATTGAACATAAAAATAGATGTTCTTTAGGTGAGGTCGAGCGTTCACAAATGACAGTTCATAACCACCGCAGCGTCAATCGAATCCTTAATCAACAAACCTAATTTAGTTTCCCCTCCATGCATACCTAAAATTGCTACATAGCCTACATGCATATGAAAATCAAACCAAAAAATCATGCAAAAAAGCCGCGTCAAACGAAGCCTAAGCCTCCGTTTGGCGCGGCGGTGGCGGTCACAAACTCGGTGGTTATGAACCGTTGTTCGTGAACGCCCGACATCACCTAAGAAACTTCATCAACTTTTATGTTCAAAATTAGTTTTATTTTTTGACGGCGGTCGTAACTGTTGTCATGCCAAACATACATTCTATGACGGTGGAATTTTTATCCAAACTCACCGGAGCAAAATAGCCGCGCCAAACGAAGCCTAACCTTACGTTCGGCACGGAGGTGGCGGTGACGAACTCGGTGGCTATGAATCTTCGTTCGTGAACGCCCGACATCACATACGAAACTTCATCCACTTTTATATTCAAAATTAGTTTTCTTTTTTGACGGCGGTCATAACTGTTGTCATTCTATGACGGTCGCATTTTTATCCAAAAAATTCACGCGAAACGGAGCCTAAGCCAACAAATGTTTGATTGATGGAGAAGGGAGAATGCTTGGATCCTCATATGCCACTCATATTGGCCAATATCTACACATGGATTGGTCCACACGTGTGGCATACAGGGAGCCAGGCATTGCTTGTTTCACATCTCATTCAACTCTTCTCTCTCTGCTCTTAATAGTTGAAAAATTCAGCATATATAGGCTTCGTTTGGCGCGATTTTTTTTGCTCCGGCGAGTTTGTACAAAAACGCTACCGCCATAGAATGCATGTTTGGCATGACAAACTGTCATAACCGCCATAAAAAAACTTGTTTTGAACATAAAAGTGGATGAAGTTTCTTAGGGCTCCGTTTGGCATGACGGTGGCGGTCGTGAACTCAGTGGTAAAATCGTCGTTCGTGAACGGTCACCTAAGGAACTTCATCCACTTTTATGTTCAAGTGGATGAAGTTCCTTCGGTGGGCGTTCATGAGTGACGGTTTTACCATCGCGTTCATGACCGCCACCACTGAACCAAACAGAGCCTAGGTGAGGTCGGACGTTCACGAACGACTGTTCATGACCACCGCACCAAACGACTGAGAGAGAGATTGAAATAGTGATTCAGAGGGAGAGAAAATGCTTGGATCCTCATATGCCACTCATATTGTTCAATCTCGGCGCATGGATTGATCCACATGTATGGCATACAGGGAGCCAGGCATTACATGCTTCACCCCTCCTAATTCATCACCACTTTACTCTTAATCACGTCGATATTTGTCGGCCGAGAAAATGTTCTTAGCAAAGAGAGGGAGATATATATATATAGCTAGCTAGAGAGAGAGAGAGAGAGTCGGCGATCGAGAAAGAAAGCTTGGCTCTTTGCATGCCGCTCGTAAAGGCCAAACTCCGCACATGGATTGCTCCCCCTGCGCGGCATTGCTTGAGGTTGTGCGCACTCGAGTGAGTAAATACGGGAGGGTCGAGTTGAGTTGAATGTGGTGAGGATGGGAGGATTTATAGGCAGGAGGAGAGCATATCAATTTCCATGATGTATATATAATACATTGATTAAGGGCATGTTTCTCAGGCCGAGCACAAGTAGATTCCCCATCATCCCGCTGGCACATCCGTAATTAATTATATCAAAACTCCACATGAAACCCAAGTGGCAGGATCATATTAATAGGCAATTGTTATTCGCAGACAGAGTTTGTCTATTCGTAGATTTTTACTATTCGCAGCTCTAAAGAGATCCATTTTTTGTTATTCGCAGCTAATTTTGTTATTCAAGCCCTAATGAGGACAATCATCAGGTCACTTAGGATTTTTGATTTCGATTTTACGTTTTATTAATCATTTTTCGATCAGAATATGAGACTATGACTTAATTTTCTTGATGTAACAGAGCGAATATGTATCCGATAGGGACAAGAGGAGTGCAGGTAAGTGTTTTCTCTTTCTCCTACTTCTGATTTCTTCAATTTTGAGTTTGTTTACCTTGGTGTTCAGATGTCGAAATTGTTTATAGAGCCGGAGCAGTGTCGTCTTCGGGCTCGGCTAAGGGTGGAGTCGTCGGCCTGTGCTCAGAATATTACAGGTTGCGCTCGGCTTAGAATGGAGTCCATCCGCGACCAATGTTCTGTAATTTTACGTTTTTTTAAATCTTTTCGATGAGAATCTGAGATGTATGACTTAATTTTCTTGATGTGACATATCGAATATGTATCGGATAGGGACAAGAGGTGTGATTTCATCTCTGGATTTATACGGAGAGCAGATAAATGTTTTCTCTTGCTCCTACTTCTGATTTCTTCAATTTTGAGGTTGTTTACCTTGATGTTCAGATGTTGAAATTGTCCATAGTGCCAGAGCATTGTCGTCGTCGTCGGGCTCAGCTTAGGATGGAGTCTTCGGACTGTGCTCAGAAGGTCGCAGGAGAAGTTCCTTCATTGTCGGGCTCTGCTCAGGAGAACGAAGACATCCACTGCTTACGTTTAAAATTGGTTTGCGGATAGACGTTTATGGTCTGCGAATAACAATTGCTTGTTAGTATAATGCCGCCCTAAACCCAAATTATTCAGTTGTTAATTAATCGTAATTTGTATAATGCGGGCTTGTTCGTCTCTTGATTGAGCGTCTCATTGGTCGCCATATGTTTAACGACTCCGCATTGCGTGATTTACAACTATATGAAAACGATTTATAAAATATAATTACTAATTTACTAGGCCAACAGCTAAATGACATGGAATAATATTTGAGTATAGATTAGCACCCAATGGAAAAAGTAAAACTGACATTATTATGTCATTTAAGAAATTTATGTCATTCATAAATAAATAAGCTTTATTTCGGTAGGTCACAACAAACAAGAATGCCGTCATAATTTGGAAAGAAGGAAATTTGCTAATAATAATATATTTAAAATTCAGGCCATTTGTGGGGCTGATATAGAGTTCGAGCGATTTGTTCTCAGCTCGAAATCGAAATTTTTGAGTCGAGTTCTGCTCGAAATCGAATCGAGGCGGCTCGAAATTGAGCATTTTCTCTTTATTTCTAGTTGGCTCGGAATTAAATTGGGCACCTTTTAAATTTAGCAAATAAAACACTTAGGTACCGTTCGTTTGGAAGAAATTGATATTGAATATTTGAATTGAGATCACTTCCAATTCCTAGCTTCTAGAAATTGAAGCTACGAATTGGAATTTGTCTAATTTCAATTATAGTGTTCGCACAATAATTTTTTTTTGATAATATTGTGACATTAATCTTTTTTGTTATTCGTATGTTAGATAAAATTCAATCTTAAAAATACTCGCGCTAGAGCAAAAAACGGGCACCTGGGCAAAAAAAGTGTTTGTGTGCACTGGCGAAAATGCGTGCGGTCAGGCAAAAAGTGCGCGCCCGATTGAAAATGAGCGTGCTCGGGCTAAACAGCGCGTGCCCGGGCGAAAAACACTCGCCCGGGAGAAAAAAGCGTGTCTGGGCGGAAAATGTTAGCCCGACCGGAATATGCATGTCCGGAGAAATACCCGCGCCCGTGCGGAATACGCGCTCCCGGGCGGAATACACACTCCCTGGCAGAATACGCGCACCCGGGCGGAATACGCGCACTCGGGCGAAATACGCACGCCCGGGCAAAAATGAGCGATGTGGCGAAAAAAAGTGTGTTCAGGCGAAAAAACGTGTACCAAGGTGAAAACGAGCGCTTGGAAGAAAAAAATGCTCCCACATGCGAAAAAACGCTCCTCCGGGCAAAAAATGAGCTTACAGGCGAAAACCGTAAGTAAAGGCGAAAATCACGCACTGGTGACAAATTGTGCCCGTGCACGAAAAAATGTGCACTAGGGTGAAAAAAGCACGCACAGACGAAAAATGCCGGTCGAGCGAAGTACATGCTCCCAGATGAAATACGCGCGCCCGTGTGGAATACGTGTGTCTGGGCGAAAAAATGCGTGCCCGGGTGAAAAATGAGTGTTGTGGCGAAAAAGCACGTCCGGGCAAAAAATGCTCACACGTACGAAAAATGCTCGCCCGTGCGAAAACACTCTCCCGGGCGAAAATACGCGCTCTGGCAAAAAATGCACGCCCAGGCAAAAAATCGAAAGTCAAGGCGAAAAGCATGCACTGGCGAAAAAAATGTGCGTCCGGGCGAAAAAATGTGCGCTTGGGCGAAAAACGCGTCATGGCGAAAAAAGTGTGTCCGAGCGAAAAAAGTGCACTCGGACGAAAAAAAGAATGAGGTGGCGAAAATGCGCATCCGAATGAAAAATGTTCGTCTGTGTAAAAATACTCGTCCAGTCAAAAAAAATGCGCTACGGGCGAAAAAAATACGCCACATGCGATAAACAAGTCGCGGACCGAATTATTCAATTCTTATATAGATTATAAAGAATTGACTTTTGTTCAAAATGAATTTCATGTAATTCATTAAAATTCTAATTCCAATGTTCAAGGCGCAAAAGAACAAAAAATTGGAATTACACCTTAAATTCCAATTCGAGGAGATCAATTACGTACAAACGAACGGACCCTTAAAGAATTTACTCTTTTATTGTTTAAATTTTAAAATAATAATATATTAATAATTCATAATATTTTTAATTAATTCGAGTTGATTCAAATCATATTTCGAGCGATTTAGATCTATTTCGAAATGCGATTCGAGTCAAATTGAATCGACTCAAATTGAGTCGAATCAATTGTAATCGATTCTAATTCGGCTCAATATTCGAGCAATTTTTGCATGATTTTTGAGTTTCGAATAATATGTTTATCCCTAGTCATTAGTGTCGTAGAAGAAACTATGAATAACAATAAAAAAGAAACGTGATGTTTAACCAATGATTTAAATTCGAAATTGTCAAATATAGCTTCATTTTTTTTAGTTTAATGACTTAACGTATTGTTAGAAATTTTGCAATTAAAAACATTTAATGTATTGTGTTTTATTGGAGCATTTTATGGTGTTTGATGTTTGACTCCTCATAAGTGATGAAAAGCTCCAAAATCAAATGAAGAGAATCCAAATATTTGGAGGGAATCCAAATATTTGGAAGGAACCTTTCATTAAGAAAAGAATGAACCATTTAGTCTCACCTTGTCATTTTACATTCTTGTTAGTAAGTATATATAAGTCTTCACACTCTCTTATTTGTTCAAAGTAACATAATGAGGAACTTTGAACCATACACGCGCGGGCGCACGCACCGCACCGGACCGGATCCGGATTTGAGAATAATTGAATTGTATTTTTTGTACAAAATAGTTTCAACATTTTTTATTCGGAGTTGCGTCGAATGGAAATCGAAGTTGCGTCGAGTAGAAGTTAAAGCGACATCGACAAGCTCGCAGAAGTTGAAGCTGCGTTGAATGGAACTCGACGCCCCCGCCTGCGTCGACTGGAATTGCGTCAATAAGAAGTCGAAGCAGCCTCTTGCGTCGATAAGTTCTCGATGCGTGCGTCGATAAGAAGTCGAAGCGGTCTGTCGTCTTGACCTGCGTCGATAAGTATTCGACGTACCGTCGAGTTGCGTCGAATGGATTCGACGCAACGTCGAATGGATTCGACGCAACGTCGAATGGATTCGACGCAACGTCGAATTGAATTCGACGCGACCTATCGTTTTGCGCTTTCTCTTCGCAATGATTATGCGTAATTTCTAACCGTTTCTTTTACACATTTTTCTCGTCATTACTGATTTACGTTGGAAATCTTACACGTTTCTCTGCACGATTATCTCATACCAATTACAACCGTTGGAATTAATTACATGTTAATTTTGTGAGACTCATATATAGGAGATTTATTCTGAATTGTTTTGCATACGCTTCACGCTTTCAGAAATCTCTCTTACTCTTTGATTTTTGCTACCATTTTCGTGATTCTGCTTTCTTTACATTTGTTTCATCAAGTGGGAGTTCGAGTGCTCTGTGCTTCTTCGGTGTCTGCACACATCGGAGTTTTCGGGATCTAGCCGGGTGTTGCACCTTGAAGAGGTGAGCATCGATCGAAAGCCCTGCCAAAGGGTGGTGCAACTTCTTTAGGGCAGTGATCACACGCCTTACTCAGGCTCGATTTTAATTTATTCTATATTCTGACTACTATTATTTCTAACACATCTGTTTATTCAAAATCTGTTACTATTTTATTATTTACTATTTCTCAAATTCGAAAAATATATATAAATATAGGAATATATGAAAAATATTTTAACAATCTAAAGAAGTTGTAGATCACATCACATAATCTCTTGCGAAATGGTCGTGTTGGGCTATCATCCCACAAAACCGCCTAGTACCAGTGAGAGCCCTTCATCGGGTATTCCTTGGGAAGTCCAAGAATAACAAGATAAATAAAATCAAATAATCAAAATGATTATCTCAGTTTTCTTGTTTGCATGCATTGTTATTTATTATATGTATTTTAAATTTAAGAAATCTGTAATGACATCTAGATCTGAGGATTCTGCAGGGATCAAACCTGAAAATTTTAATGGAAATGGATTTCGTCGTTGACAAGCTCAAGTAGAATACTGGCTGAATACCCTAGGTCTTTTATCTGTTATTTTTTATGCTCCTGCTGTAGAAACAGAAAACCCCAGCTCTACAACTGCAGTCATTTCCTCTCTTCCATCGTCTTCATCTTCCAGTGCAAATACCACTAGAACTTATATTAGACATGTTCCTCATAGAGATCCGGTAGATATAGAATATCATTGTCGCAACTGAATCTTTAGTGCCTTGTCCGACAGCATGTACGATGTCTTCCTTCAATATCGTACGACTAAGGATTTGTGGTATGCTCTTGAAACACGCTATAACCTTGATAATACGGGTATATAACGTTACAACGTTTCAAACCTCCACAAATTTAAGATTGGTGCCTCCAAGCCTATCAATCCTCAACTTCATCAACTTGATGAGATGTTGTCCAAGATCCGAGCAGATGGCTCAATTCTTTCGGAAAATTATTTAGTAGCATGTCTTATTGATTCTCTTCCTGATTCTTGGTCTGGCTTTAGCACTAGACTTCGTCATGACCAATCAAATCTTACTTATGTTCAAATCCAAAATGTTATCCGCATAGAGGAGGAACATAAATCCAAAAGTTCCAAGACCCCCAAAGACCATGCTCCTAAAGTGAATCTCACTAAATCTTATGGCAACCATTCCTCTCACCATCACTTCAAAGGCAAAGGTAAGATCCATAAGAAACCTTTCCGTCCAGGTTCCCGCCATCAGAAACCTAATCATCCCAAGCCTGGTCCTTCAAACCAAAACTCAGGTAAAGGGAAATGGTGCTTCATCTGCGGCCGCACAAATCATCTGTCTACCAATTACTTATACAAGAAGACAGAACCCGTGATTGGCAAGTCTCGTGGTGACAAGCCTCAGGCCAACATGATCCAAGCACCAGATCAACCCATCTTCAGATTAGATTATTCTCCTAGTCTTCTTCTCACTTGTTCATCAAATTGGTGGCTTGATTCCGAAGCAAATGTTCATACTTGTTTTGATCGTTCTTGCTTTGCCACCTTTCAGGACATCAGTGGAGGAAGCGTGATCTTAGGAGATGCTTCTTCGGCACAAATTCTTGGTTGCGGGCGAGTGGATCTTAGGTTGACATCCGGGAAGACACTAGCCTTGCATGATGTGCTCTATGCGTCGAGAGTTGGGAAGAATCTAGTGAGCGGATCCTTATTAGTGAAGAAGGGTTATAAGATTGTCTTAGAGTCTAATAAAGTTGTAATAACATTTAATGATATTTTTATTGGTAAATGATATATTTGTGATGGATTGTTCAAATTGAATGTTGCTGATTTAGAAGTAAATCAAATTTCATCTTCTATTGCTTCAAGCTCATCTTTTGATTTTTGGCATGCTAGATTAGGGCATGTGAATTCAGATTGTATGAAAAGAATGATGTCTTTAAATATAATTCCTAAATTTAATATTGCACAAAGTGCTAAATGTGAAATATGTGTGCAATCTAAATTTTCAAGAAAACCTTTTAAATCAGTTAAAAGAACTTCAAAACCTTTAGAGTTAACTCACCCGGATGTGTGTGACTCGAACCGCCAACATACAAGAGGTGAAAATAAATATTTTGTAACCTTTATTGATGATTTCACTAAATACTGTTACATTTATTTACTAAAAACCAAAGATTAAGTATTTTCATAGTTTAAGATTTTCAAAGCGGAAGTAGAAAATTAATTAGGATCTTCAATTAAAATTCTTAGATCCGACTGAGGTGGAGAATTCACTTCAAATGAACTAACCCATATTTGCCAAGAACATGAGATTATTCATCAAGTGACTGCTCCATATTCTCCTCAATCGAATGGTATAACTGAACGCAAAAATCGGACTTTGATGAACATGGTCAATGTCATGTTAGCCGAGTCCGGTTCTCCAGAAAATCTTTGGAGTGAAGTTTTGCTCACCTCCTCTTTCATCCTAAATAGAATTCCTTCAAAATATGATGATAAAACTCCATTTGAATTATTTAAATTAAGGAAACCTAATCTCCAAATTCTTCGAGTGTGGGGGTGTTTGGCTAGGGTAACAATCTTTGAACCTAAAAGAAAGAAAATAGGTCCTAAAACACTAGACTCCATCCTTATAGGTTATGCTTCCGATAGTAGTGTTAATAAGTTTCTTATTACCAATTCTCAAATTAGTGAAATATCAAATAACACTATTATAGAAGCTGGAGATGCCGTTTATTTTGAAGATAAATTCTCATATAAATTAGACAAATCATCTCAACCATCTTCTTGTTCAATTCAACCTTCATCTTTAATAGATCCATTACAAATTAATGAACCTAGAAGAAGCAAAAAAGTTAGAACCGAAAAAACCTTTGTAGAAGACTACTTCACCTACCTAGTTGAAGGAGCTAGATCTTAATTCATTTGAGGAAGCTATGACCTCATTTGATTCTCCGTTTTGGAAAGAAGCTATAAATGTTGAAATTAATTTTATTCTAGAAAATAAAACTTGGATTCTAACTGATCTTCCTTCTGGTACCAAAGTCATTGGTTGTAGATGGATCTTTATGAAGAAATTGAATCTGGACGGTTCCATAGAAAAATATAAGGCTCGTCTTGTTGCCAAAGGCTATGCGCAAAAACAAGGGATAGACTACTTAGATACCTATACTCCCGTAGCTAGGATTACATCCTTTCGTGTTCTAGTAGCCTTAGCGTCGATCCATAAATTAATCATTCAACAAATGGACGTAAAAACTGTATTTTTACATTGAGACTTATATGAAGAAGTCTATATGACTCAACTCAAAGACTTTGTAGTTAAAAGTCAAGAAAATAAAGTTTGTAAACTTATCAAATCTCTTTATGGATTAAAGCAAACTCCTAAACAATGACATCAAAAATTTGATTATGTAGTCTTATCATTTGGATTTATATCTAATGAATATGACAAATGTATTTATACAAAACAAGAAGGGAATGAATATATTTTGTTGTGTCTTTATATAGATGATATTTTAATATTTGGAAGTTCAATTAAAATTATTAATAATATCAAAAATAATTTATCATCTAAATTTGATATGAAAGATTTAGGAGAAGCTAATGTCATTTTGGGAATGAAATTAGCTAAATCTGACTCTAGTGTTTCATTATCTATTTCTTATTCAATTGAGAAAATGTTGTATAAATTTAATCTATATGATTCTGCTCCTGCTTCTACACTTTATGACGCTAGCATAAAACTTTGTAAAAATTTAGGTGAACTTATTGACCAACATAGGTATGCACAAATAATAGTGTCGCTGCTTTATATTGCTAATCGCACTAGACCCAACATTTCATATACTGTAGGCAGGCTTAGTAGATATACTAGTAATCCAAGTGATGACCATTGGATGGAGTTAACTAGAATATTTAAATATCTTCGCGGAACTATTGATTATAGTTTAATATATATGAGTTTTCCCGAAGTACTAGAAGGTTATTCAGATGACAATTGGGTAACTGATTCGTTAAATGTTAAATCAACAACCGGTTATGTTTTCCTCCTTGGAGGAGCCGTCATTTCATGGGCTTCTACAAAACAAACTGTGATTTCAAGAAGTACCATGAAATCTGAGCTTATAGCTTTAGACACTACATGTGTCGAAGCCGAATGGCTTACAAAATTACTTTCCGAAATTTCATTAGTTGGAAAACCATCACCTGCTATTTCTTTGCATTGTGATAATAAATTTGTGATTGATTTAACTACATCAAATAGTACTAATGCTAAAATGAACAAGTTCATGAGAATTAGGTACAAGTCCGTGAAGCAAAGAAGAAAAGAAGTGATATCACTAAATTACGTAAAGTCATAATTGAATCTGGTTGATAATCTTACCAAAGGATTGTCCCGAAGGGAGATATTATTGTCATCGATGGGAATGAGGCTTAAGCTCACATAATTTGCTGCTAACGGTGGATACCCAACCCATGTGATTGGAGATCCCATGAATTGGGTTCAATGTGGTAGAAATGAAGTCGTTGATGTAGCGTAGTTGGGAGCACAAATTTATAAGTTGAGAAAACCTTCTCCTCATTCCTTGTTAGATTATGACACCTCATTGCGCTCGGATCGTTAGGATTGTGCCATGTCACCGATCCGTGGGAGTAATTCTTTCTTAGTTTAGGATTATCTCTATATAGGAATATCATTATGTGGAGAATATTTCTCAAGGATGCCTATTCTATTTTGGCCAAGCCTAAATTTGGCTATCTCTTATTTAGGAGTTTATTTCCTAATGGTGAAGATGCATTCTCATCATATATATAGGAGCCGGTTATAGCTGAAAATAGGAGAAATCTGATATATTCGCGAGAGACAAGGAGGAGGAGGTGCAGGAGGTTTCTGTGGGCGTTGTTGCGGCTGCAACTCTGGTCGATCCAGGCGGGATCGACATCCGGTCGTGCTAGCGGCGACAACTCTGGTCAGTCCAGGCGGGATCGACATCCGGTCGTGATAACGGCGACAACTCCGGTCGGTTCAGGCGGGATCGGCATCCGGTCGTGCTAGCGGCGGCAACTCCGGTCAATCCAGGCGGGATCGGCATCTGGTCGTGATAGCAGCGACAACTCCGGTCGGTCCAGGCGGGATCGGCATCCGGTCATGCTAGCGGCGGTGACTCCGGTCAGTCCAGGTGGGATCGGCATCCGGTCGTGCTAGCGGTGGCAACTCCAGTTGGTCCAGGCGGGATCGACATCTGGCCGAGCTAGCGGCGACACATCTTGTCGGCTCATGGTGGAGTGACATCTGGTAGGGCTCTATTCCGACGACCGTGATTCAGTATCTGTGTAACCTCTCTGTAACTCCTCAGTTTATCAGTGGATCTTTTCCGGCGCGCTCTCCCCGTGGACGTAGGAGCTCCTCTCCGAACCACATATTTCTATTTGTCGTTTGTGCGTGCTTGAAATATTGTTCAGTATTTTTTATTTTGCGTCATTGCTTGTGCTTGATTAAATTCTGTTGCGCTACCACGATACTCGATCTAATTGCATAACAATTGGTATCAAAGCGAGGTTCCGCGGGGGTGATAATCTGGACGTTCCGGTTTTAGATTTGGGTCAACGGTAGGTGACGACATCGGTCCGCTCCCTATCTTCTCAGATCTGATCCGTGAACATTATTAAGATTGCCCAGTAGCTCTGCGAGCAAAGCAATGACGGCAAAATTCGAGATCTCAAGGTACGACGGCAAGTCTAGGAGAGAGGTTTGACTGCCTCTCAGGCTATAGGACTCTACAGCATATGCTTTCCAAGCAATATCCTCAGATCCTGGTTCCTATGAAAAGGCTATAAAGAGCAGAGACCGCTCTCATGGGAAAGCTAGGAAGGACCAGTAGAGGAACATGGCAGGTTTCGTGGTGAGGGAGTGCTCGCAGAGGAAAGGCCTTGACGAAGGTAAAATCTCCGCAGCCGTAGAGGAGAAGGGCAGAAAGTCATCTCAGGAGTGCCCAGACACCGCAAAGGGAGCCATCTGGCTCAAAGGTCCCACCAAGGAACTTAGGATCACTCGGGAGAAGGTGGAGTTGCACAGTGATAATTCGAGTGCAAGTCGTCTTGCAATAGACTCGGTCTATCGTGCAAGAATAAAGCACGTCGGTGTGCGCCACCAGGAGTCGAGGGAGTTTGCTGGAGGTGGAGGCGTGGAGTTGCGGGAGATATCTACGGAGGAAAATGTTACGAGCATGCGAGAGAAATCAGTGAGAGGAGTCAAGTCCAAGCGCGGTCCTGACTTGGCTCAGACTGATGCATGTTGATCGTGATGCCCCCAGGGAAAGGGGGTAGTTCACCGGAGGGAGTAGATCCAAGTTTCAGGTGGAGTCTATCGCATGAGGCGTCAAGGTAGAGATTGTTAGATTATGACACCTCATCGCGCCCGGATCGTTAGGATCGCACCATGTCACCGATCCGTGGGAGTAATTCTTTCCTAATTTAGGATTATCTCTATATAGGAATATCATTATGTAGAGAATATTTCTCAAGGATGCCTATCCTATTTTGGCCAAGCCTAAATTTTGCTATCTCTTATTTATGAGTTTATTTCCTAATGGCGAAGATGCATTATCATCCTATATATATAGGAGCCGGTTATAGCTGAAAATAGGAGAAATATGATACATTCGCGAGAGACGAGGAGGAGGAGGTGCAGGAGGCTTCTGTGGGCGGTGTTGCGGCGGCAACTTCGGTTGATCCAGGCGGGATCGACATCCGGTCGTGCTAGCGTCGACAACTCCAATCGGTCCAGGCGGGATCGGCATTCGGTCGTGCTAGCGGCGGCAACTCTGGTCGGTCCAGGCGGGATCGGCATCCGGTCGTGCTAGCAGCGGCAACTCCGGTCGATACAGGCGGGATCGGCATCCGGTCGTGATAGCGACGATAACTCTGGTCGGTCCAGGCGGGATCGACATCCGATCGTGCTAGCGGCGGCAACTCCGGTCGGTCCAGGTGGGATTGGCATCCGGTCGTGCTAGCGGCGGCAACTCCGGTTGGTCCAGGCGGGATAGACATCTGGCCGAGCTAGCGGCGGCATATCCTGTCGGCTCTAGGTAGAGCGACATCTGGTATGGCTCTATTCCGACGACCGTGATTCGGTCTCTGTGTAACCTCTCTGTAACTCCTCAGTTTATCAGTGGATCTTTTCCGGCGCGCTCTCCTCGTGGACGTAGGAGCTCCTCTCCGAACCACGTATTTCTGTTTGTCGTCTGTGCGTGCTTGAAATATCGTTCTGTATTTTTTATTTTGCGTTATTGCTTGTGCTTGATTAAATTTCGTTGCGCTACCGCGGTACTCGATCCGATTGCATAACAATTCCTATGATGTTGCGCTCTGCGTAACAGTTCTTCTCCACATTCACATGATGTTGTGCTCTACGTAACAGTGTATGATGAACGTTTAAGTTCTTAATGGTTGCCAAAGACATATATCTTTGCAAGATATTAGTTACAAAATATCTCTTGAGGCACCATTATATGGGGGTAGTCATGAGGCCGTGACTTTGGGATCCGAGCTGAACCCTAATAACCCTCATGAAAATATCAAGGAATGTGCATGGCCATTAACGCGCTCACCGTGTGCTTATCTAATTTACCGGTCAAAAATTTATAATTCAAAGCCTCTAGCACATTATACTCTTCGGAAGAGGAAATAAGTACTAAGTATAGGTTCAAGATAACCATTCCACTTATACCCATTGCATTAGATACAACTTGATGAAGCAAATTTGTATTTGATTTTATTTATCATTATTAATATCATAACTTATGAAGTTCGCTTTTGGTTTTTCGCTTTTGTGGGGGATTGTGAAAAATTTTGTAATTAAAAATATTTAATGTATAATATTTTATTGGAGCCTTGTATGGTGTTTGGTGTTTGACTCCTCATAATTGATGAAAAGCTCCAAAACCAAATGGAGGGAATCCAAATATTTGGACGGAACCTTTCATTAAGAAAAGGATGAACTGTTTAGTCCCACGTTGCCATTTTACATTCTTGTTAGTAAGTATATATATATATCTTCACACTCTCTTATTTGTTTAAAGGAACATAAGGAGGAATTATGAACCACACACGCGCACACATGCACGCACCGGACCGGATCCGAATTTGGGATTTGGGAATAATTGAATTGAATCGTATTTTTTGTGCAAAATAGTTTCAGCATTTTTTATTCGGAGTTGCGTCGAATGGAAATCGAAGTTGCGTCGAGTAGAAGTTGAAGAAGCGTCGACAAGCTCACAGAAGTTGAAGCTGCGTCGAATGGAACTCAATGCCCCTGCCTGCGTCGACTGGAATTGCGTCGATAAGAAGTCGAAGCAGCCTCTTGCGTCGATAAGAAGTCAAAGCGGTCCATCGTCTTGACCTGCGTCGATAAGTATTCGACGTACCGTCGAGTTGCGTCGAATGGATTCGACGCAACATCGAATTGAATTCGACGCGACCTGTCATTTTGCGCTTTCTCTTCGCAATGATTACGCATAATTTCTAACCGTTTCTTTTACACGTTTTTCTCGTCATTACTCCTTTACGTTGGAAATCCTCCACGTTTCTCTGCACGATTATCTCATACCAATTACAACCGTTGGAATTAATTACGTGTTAATTTTCCGAGACTCCTATATAGGAGATTTATTCTGAATCGTTTTGCATACGCTTCACGCTTTCAGAAATCTCTCTCTTACTCTCTGATTTTTGCTACCATTTTCGTGATTCTGCTTTCTTTATATTTGCTTCATCAAGTGGGAGTTCAGGTGCTCTGTGCTTCTTCCGTGTCCACGCACGTCGGAGTTTTCAGGATCTAGCCAGGTGTTGTACCTTGGAAGAGTGAGCATCGGTCGAAAGCCCTACCGGAGGGTGGTGCAACTTCTTTAGGGCAGTGATCACACACCTTACCGAGGCTCGATTCTAATCTATTCTATATTATGATTACTATTATTTCTAACATATTTATTTATTCAAAATATGTTACTATTTTATTATTTACTTTTTCTCAAATTCGAAAAATATATATAAATATAGGAATATATGAAAAATATTTCAACATGTATATTATAATCTATTTAAAAATAAATAAAATACAATGTCTTATCCCTAAATAAAAAGTAATAATGGAAATCTATAAAATCAAAAAGTGTTTAGTTGAGCTCATGTATCTACTGTGGCAGGTTGTCATTAGTCATGTTAGCGGTATTTTTTAGGAGGTTCTCATTAAGCATTTCAGTAGTGTTTTCGATGAGTTGCCATTAGAGGTGGAAATTTGGCCCGGGCCTGTCCAGGTTTGAGTCTGATTAGGCCTGGGCCCGGTTAGGCCCGGACCAGGCCTATAGGGCCCAACATACCCCCTTTTCCAGCCAAGGTTCGGCCTGGGTCGGGCCCAGGCCGGTTCGGGCACCAGTCTTTGTCTGGTGCCTGATTTGCGGAAAAAAGCTGGGCTGCAGCCCGGCTAATTTAAATAGCTGAGTGGCAATGCCAACTATTAAGAAATAGCTAGGTCGGCGTCCTGCAATTAAAAAATAGATGGGCAACCGCCCAACTTGTAATTTTTTTCAAAAATTTTGTTTTTAAATTTTCTTATTTTAATTAATGTAATTAATAAAAAAAATTATTAGGCCAAGGAAATAGGCCTAAACAAAAAAGACTGTCGGGCCCGTCCGAGACCGGTCTTTTGGCCGACCGGTCCCGGACCGATCCCGTGTAAACCAGTCTCGGTCCAGGACTGGTTTTTCTTCGAGCACGTCCCAGTCTGACGCGCCTAAATCATGTGCTTCAGCACTATTATAAAATTATATTAATAACGTTTTTTGTGACAAAACTCGTTTTAACATTTTATAAGTCGAGTTTCATCGTATAGACATATCATAAGATGGTCCCAAAAATTTTTTACCTTGGGAAATAACAAATTTTTTGAAATCTTGTTTTCTTCATTTAGAACTATAAGTACCTTTTAACATAGTGCGTATTTTACTAACGTAGTCGTTCATAAATTGTAAACTATTTTGCACAATTAAATTTAAAACGTGACATACACAACGCGCATGAAAAAAAAATTCATCTAACATGAGTTGCAAATCTGATAACAAATATTTGATGGTAATCTCATTATTAGAAGCGTTATCGAAAGAAATACTCATAATTTTTTATTTTATTTTAAATTCCCTAATAGTTTTAATAATAATCTGATAAATATGTTTATCGGTCTGCGTATATTCAAATCATTCAAAACAAATTATACGTTTATTTAGTTCCCAACTATCTGGATCAACTCAGTGACAAGTAATGCAAATATTAGAAAATCCAACAATTATACTGTTAGTCCAAACATCGCTCGTAAGCTAACGTGACCGTCGAATGTTTCAAACAAGTTTTTTAAATATGCTTTAGTGGCTAAATATTCTTTAGACTGCAAGTAAGCCACTAAAGCATTGCGTCTAGTTGTAATACGACTTATCTGGTGATATTTAGTCTGGAGTACGTCGTGAATGTAAGACGTCATATCTTCATCGTCTTAGTGGTTGTATGAGAGTCCTTTTTTGATGACGTTCTCCATTTTTTCGCTCTCGTTGTCGAGCTTGGTCGTACGTCCAAATGTGTCCGATCGCCGAAATTTGAGCTTGGGTAGACTCTGGGGCTTGTTTAGAAATACAAGATTTCACATGTCGGACCAATGTTGTGTTGCTGCCAACGACCATTAGTTTCCCACAAAGTTTGCACTTCGCCTTTATTTCGCCATCGACCAGCACATTATCAAAATTCTCCCATACTGCTGCTTTGTGGTGGTGTTGTATTATCATATGAGCGACAGACGCGGAGGAGAACGTTGGCGTGGATGAGGAGGAAGCCATTTGGAGAGTGAGAGAGTGAATGAGAGAGAGTGGGTGAGAGAGAGTGATAGAGAGAAGGGGGGAGGGGGTCGGATTATAGGAGGGGGGGGGGGTTATTAATTTTTTAAAACAATTTAATTTTTTTAAATAGCCTAGGGCCTAGGTTGTGCAGCCTAGGCCCTAGGCTGGCGCAGGATGTAGCAGCCCTGCTGCTGCAGCATGCCGACAACAATAATTGTTGTCGACCAGGTAACGGCTCTTTATAGAGTTGTTACCAACAACTCTTTAAAGAGTTGTTTTAACAGCTCTTTAAAGAGCTGTTAACGGGACCAGTCTTTAACCTATCCCAGTTCTGGTCCTATCCCAGGACCGGTAAAAGATCGGTCTAAGACCGGTCTTTTACCGGTCCCGGTCCGGGATCGGTCTTTCCCGGCCCCGGTCCGGGACCGGTCTTTGAGGGGAAAAAGGGGGACTCATAGGGACCCCTGGGACCGGTCTGGGACCGGACCAGTCCTAATTGGGACCGGACCAGTCCTAATTGGGACCGGACCGGTCCTAACTGGGACCGATCCTAACTGGGACCAGTCCCTAGCCGGTTCTAAACGGCCCGGTCCCAACCGGACCGGTTAGGGCCAATTTTTTGTGCACGAATACAAGGAAAAGCCTGGGCCCGATTTACAAGGCTCATGCAAGCCTTTCCTTTTAAGAGGGACCAGGGCTTGGTCTGGGACCAGTTTGACCAGGGCTCGGCTTGGGCCCGACAGCAGTAAAGCCAGGGCCCAGAAGGCCCAGGGCCGGCCTTGGCCCAGCAGGCTTTATTTGCACGCCTAATTGCCATTAAACTCATCAACTTTATTCAAGTTGATTTGACATTTACAATGATATATGCATCAAGATGATGATTCATTAATTGATATTGTGTTTATTTTAAGTTGGGTTAATTAATTGATATGGGCAGAGGCCTGTGTCTGTCGCGGTTGGGATAAAGACTAATCAGCCAGCAGGAGGAGTAGAAGGCCTGAGCGAGTATGAGCGATCATGTGCGAGCATCCCCTCATACTCACCAGGTGGGCGACCAAGGGAGATCAACGCCAAAACCAGGCGAGATCCTCTTAATGTCGCATAGACGCTGAGTAGGACTGGGCTATAAATAAGACCCCCTTTGGATTTGCCTATAAATAGAACCTTATAGGTACAAGGAATTGCACCTTTGGCTGAGCTTTCAGAACCCTTTTTCGAAGACTTGGACCGTGAGATCAGGATCATACCCCTTGGTCGAGACTTTAGATACTCACAAAGTTGGTGCCTTCCTCGTACACTGCTCGACCATCTTTGGTTGTGGAGGGGAAGTTTCTTCTGAGCTTCCAGGTGTGTGGTGAGATCTCCATACCGCAACACATGGGGTAGTCAACTGTCAAGTTGGACCGTTGGACTAGTAACTTTAGGCTGCATTGATACGAATATTTGAAGCCGGGATTTTTAAGGCTTCAACACTTTGGTGCATTGAGTGTGGATCGCAGCTAGTTGAGGAAAATCTAGTAAGAAGGCGAGATGGTGGAAGTCGGCGATCATGAAGGGATAGTTAACAACTCGGCAGGAGGGGGAGAGTATGTGATGAGATCGAACTTCAAGGATTTTGCACGACAAATAGAGGGGACCTTGTGAGCAGTATTGCTTCCTCGCGCGGAGGTCACGATGACCTCGCCTCGTCGCATGACTCCATTGTAGGACGGTGGTCCCTCTAGACGACCAGGAAAGGAGCATGTGATGGAAGAGCTGGAGCGACTAGTGCAGTCGCAGTTCTACCCGGCGAGCTCTCAAGGAATAAGATTTCAAGATGTGGAGAATCCGGCAAGATTCCAAGATCGCCCAGGTGACGAGTATGGTGGCGCTTCTCACCAAGTTGAAGATCGTCGCCAGCAATGTGGGAGGAGACTATTTTGCGATGAGGTCCTTTCTGCCCCAGTTCCAGAGGGGTTCACGGAGCCCATTTTAAGTTATTACTCTGGGAGGGATGATCATGTTCGTCATCTCCAGTTATTACTCTGTCTTGGAGCTTCCCGCAAGGGTAATGTTGAAGCCAGGAAAATTTCGACTCCAAAATTCAGATCAATGCAGCCGGGGGCAACTCGTCCAGCAGTCCGATTAGACGGCTTGACTGGCAACAATGAAGGGACTAGAACGACAACAATAAGACCTTAGGTGCTGCGGTAGGGAGGTCCCACCACGTACCCAGAAGCTCAGAAGAGACTTCTCCTCCACAACCAAAGATGGCTGAGTAGGGTACGAGGAAGGCACCAACTGACGAGTATCTAGGATGACGGTCGAGGGTGATGGTCAAGAACTCAGGGGGACAAGTCTTCAAAAATGGGGTTCTGAAAACTCAGTCAAAGGTGCCAATCCAAGTAACCATGGGGTCCTATTTATAGGAAAACTAAAGGGGAGAGGGGGCTATTTATAGCCCTGCCCTGCCCGGCGACTACACGACATTGAAGGGAATCTCGCCTGGCTTCGGCGAGCATCCACTATGGTCGCCCACCTTGCGAGTATAAGGGGCTTGCTCGAACATGCTCACCTATACTCGGACAGGCCTTCTACTGCCTCTGCTTGTTGGGTTGCCCCCCATCACACTTCTCATACGATTGGATAGATTATCAAAAAAGAGTCTGGACGTCAACCTCCCAACTCGATGAAAAGACGATCGATTTAACTGACAGAGGGTTCCTTGTGTAAAGGTGTCATCAACTTCAAAGAGCTAAAAGCTCGATGCAAAGTCAAGCTTATTGTCATTTCTTCCAAATCATGTGAGTTGGTGCCGGTAAACCCCTCTGATTATTGAGTGACAGGACGAACACCTCTCAAGAAGAGAGAACCTGAAGTAGGATGGAGACATCGGGAGAGTGTGTCCCACGGGACCCCCCGTCTGTCATTTCCTACTTGCCGGTCCTATCAGCATCTCACCGTGAATTAAGATAGAGGCATCGGGAGTGTGTGTCCCATGAGACCCTCTGACTTTCATTCCCTACTTGTAGGTCCTCTCAGCATCTTACCGCGAAGTAGGATGGAGGATTCAGAAGTGCGTGTCCCGTGGGAACCCCGGACTGTCATTCCCTACTTGACGGTCCTCTTAGCATCTCACTGCAAAGTAGGTTGGGGACCTCGGGAGTGTGTGTCACACCCCCCCCCCCCCCCCCCCGATTGTAATTCCCTACTTGCCGGTCCTCTTAACATCTCACCGTGAAGTAGGATTAAGACCTCAGGAGTGTGTGCCCTACGGGACCCCCCCCCCCCCCTCATTTCCTACTTGTCGGTCCTCTCAGCATCTCACCGTGAAATAGGATGGAGGCCTCGAGAGTGTGTGTCCTACGCCCCCTGTCATTCCCTACTTGTCGGTCCTCTCAGCATCTCACCGTGAAGTAGGATGGAGACCTCGGGAGTGTATATCATACGGGACCCTCCCCTCCCACCCAGACTGTCATTCCTACTTGCTGGTCCTCTCAGCATCTCACCTAGAAGTAGGGTGGAGGCCTCAGGAGTGTGTGTCCCACGGGACCCCCCAACTGTCATTCCTTACTTGTCGGTCCTCTCAACATCTCGCCGCAAAGTAGGATAGAAGCCTCGAGAGTGTGCATCCTACGAGACCCCTCGAGTGTCACCCGCATGTTCAAGCAGGGGCGGACCTAATAAGAGTCCAGGGTGGGCAGCTGCCCACCCTGGATTTTTGTAAATTTGGTATAAATTTTTAAGCATTTAAAAATACTCATTATTAATATTACTTATTATTAAGCATTTAAATTTATAAAACGTTGTACATCCCCTGATCCCCGACCCGCGCGTAAAGCCTAAATTATTTCTCTAGGTCTTCCGTGCTCCCAAGCTCCTAGCGGACTGCGTCTCGCCTTCCCCCTCACAGATTCGCCATTTCTCCTCCCTGGTTTGCATTCCGGCCGCCTGACAGCCCAAGCCCGCCCCGATCTCCCTCCTCCTCCCCGGTAATAGTTGTTGACATAGTTTCATTTCAGATTTTTTTTCTTTTTTGATTTTAAGGTTTTGAAGAACTGATATGTTTTGTTTCTTTTTGATGTTAGGGTGGAATAGGGCTGCATTGGAGGTGGAGGCATCTTCTCCAGTTGACCAATTCTACACCCGATTTAGGGGTGGCTCGTGGCCGTAGTGTCCGGCTTTGTCCGTTTCGGTAACGATTCCTCTCACCTCTCCCTTGTGTGATTCTTCTATATTGATTTGGTGAATGATGATATTTCGGAAGCGACGAGTGATTGGGAGCACTGAATAGCCCTTCGCCGTCTTCCGACTCCTTTGATTTGTGAATGATGTTATTGTCCTACAACACTTTTTAATAATGTCATTTGCAATTATTTTACAGAAATGGATAAATTTTTTAAGAAACTTCCAATTTCTGAATCATCTTCAAAGAGGGGGCGGATTGATTCTAATGTAGACAACATAATAGCCGATCCAGGGTTACGAGTTAGAATGTCAGATTATAATGCTAATGATAGAGATGGTATTAGAAGACAATATTTATTGAAGGGTCCATGTCAACCACGACATCATCAATTTCCACAGACAATGTTTGGGTCTACAACTAGAAGGTTTAATTCTTCATTATTTGAGCAATTTCCTTCTTGGTTGGAATATAGCATAGCAAAAGACGCAGCATTTTGTATATTTTGTTATCTTTTTAAGCCTGAAATGGGACAACAATCAGGGGGAGATTCATTTACTATTGACGGATTTAGAAATTGGAAAGATGGTTTAAGTAGACTTCGAGAACATGTTGGTGGTCCCAATAGTATTCACAATCAAGCTGCAGTTATGTGCACTAACTTAATGAAATCAAGTCAGCATATTGCGGTCCGGTTTCATAAACAAATAGATCTCGCTAGACACGAGTACAAGACACGTCTAACTGCATAAGTTGATTGCATTCGATTTTTAATACAACAGGGCTTAACATTACGTGGTAATGATGAATCAGAGTCTTCAACCAATCAAGGAAACTTTCTGGAGCTTTTACGATTTCTTGGAGATCATAATGATGAGGTGAAAAAAGTGATTTTGCATAACGCGCCAGAAAATAACAAGTTAACTGCTCCTGAAATTCAAAAAGATATTATCAATGCAATGACAGTGGAAACAATAAATTGTATTAAAATGGATATTGGAGATGCTTTTTTTTCTATACTGATAGATGAGTCACGAGATATATCTACCAAAGAGCAAATGACTATTGCTTTACGTTATGTTAACAGTGAAGGGCAGGTAATTGAACGTTTTCTTGGAATTGTGCATGTGATAGATACATCAGCTCATTCTCTTAAAGGAGCATTAGAAAAATTCTTCTTATATCATGGATTCAGCATTTCAAAATTACGAGGACAGGGATATGACGGTGCAAGTAATATGCGAGGAGAGTTTAATGGACTTAAAGCTCTAATTATGAAAGACAACCCATCTGCATATTATGTTCATTGTTTTGCACGCCAACTTCAATTAGCGTTAGTAGCAGTTGCAAAAAATCATGTTCAAGTTGCTTGGCTTTTTGAATTGACTGTCACTTTGACCAATATTATCAATGTCTCATGTAAGCGTCAAGAGCTTTTACGCGAGTCTCAATTTTTAAAGATTACTGAAGGTTTACAAAAGGGTGAACTCTTAAGTGGTACTAGTTTAAGCCAAGAAAGGACTTTAAAAAGGTCAGGTGATACTAGATGGGGATCGCATTATGGTTCATTGCTTAACATAATTGTGATGTTTTCCTCCATTATCGATGTTCTCGAGATTGTTGAAAAAGATCCACATTCAAGTTCTGATCATAAAGCAACGACTTTTTCATTATTAGATTCACTTCAATCATTTGATTTCATAATTGTTTTATTTTTGATGAGAGATATATTGGGAATAACAAACAGTTTATCACAGGCATTGCAACGTAAAGACCAAGATAGTAGTAATGTCATGCATTTAGTGAAAATTTCTAAACAAATGTTGAAGGATAAACGAGATAAAGGTTGGAAAGACTTATTTGATGAAGTATCCTTATTCTGCAATAGTTACAAAATTAGTATTCCAGATATGAATGATTTATATGTTGCAAGAGGCCGATCAAGAAGAAGGGTTCAAGAAATGACAAATTCACATCGTTATCGAGTTGAGATATTTTATAATGTGATAGATATGCAGCTTCAAGAATTGAATAACCGATTTAAGGAGACAAATACAGAACTGCTTCTTTGTGTTGCAAGTTTGAGTCCGAATAATTCATTTTCTACTTTTGATAAGCAAAAATTGAGACGACTTGCCGAGTTTTATCCATCCGAATTTTCAAATTTAGATATTATGGAACTGAGTTGTCAGTTGGAGACTTATGTTTATGATTTTCGGGCTAATAGTGACTTTGCACAAGTAAATGGAATTAGCGATCTTGCAATGAAGATGGTTGAGACAAAAAAGGATATTTTATATCCTTTGGTTTATCTACTGATGAAATTATTATTGACTTTACCAGTTGCTACAGCTACAGTTGAGAGTGCATTTTCTGCAATGAATATCGTGAAAAGCCATTTGCGTAATCGGATGTGGGACTCAATGATGAATGATTGCTTAGTTACATATATTGAAAGAGATATATTCAAAAATATTGATAATGAGACTATCATCAAACGCTTTCAAAATATGAAGAGTCGACGTGGTCAACTATGAAAGGTAATGTGATTTTTTATTTTAAATTAGTTGAAATATTGTTAAATATTCATGTACTATTTTTGAAATGTAATGTGACTGGTAATATGTATTATTGAAAATGTAATGTGTTTTTTAAGAAGCTGTGGGCACTGAGCTGCCCACCCTGACATTATTTCCTAGCTCCGTCGCTGTGTTCAAGTGTCTGCAACCTCTGAAGAAGGCGAGTATATATATAGGTGTGAGCATGCAGATGCGAGTATATGTGTGCGAGTATGCGGGTTTGGCAAGCTTGACAACTATGGCGAGCATCTTTCAAAGTCGCATCGGTCATAAACGACGATCACTCAAACTCACTTCGAGCCTAAGAGCCTACTGAATCTCGCAAACAGGCGAGCATAAAAGAAGCAGACAAGCAAAAAATATATTTCTTTCATTTAAGTGAGTATTGCATTGCAAAAATCTGTACAAGTCCAACAAGTTGGTCAAAAAAGGTTCGTGCCGACTAGACATCGTCATCACCTGCATCATCTTCGTCGATGTACTCCTCGTCATCAGTCTCTTCATCCTCGAAATCTTCATCATCAACATCAACATCGCCGGACAAGGGAGGTGAGGAGCGATTAGGAGAGTGAGACTCTTCAACGAGTAGTCCGGGGAAGAGGTCCATCACTGTCAAGTTGGTCACCTATGGTATCAGATAGCCATCGACTTTCAACTTGTTCAGGATGACATTCCCAGTTGCTCACGCGATGTCGCGACGAATGTGTGGCATCCCATCGTCGTGCATCCAGATCTTTTTTCCTTCTCTGGAGGGGCCCGCCACTGATGGTTGTTGCTCGGTCGGGCGAGTTTCCAACTCAATAATTCTCACTTGGGCGACCTCCAGAACTGCGCGGGTGTCCTACAACTCCTGCTCCATCTTGAACATCTTCTTCGTTGTTTCAATCTTGGCATCTTGTGAGCAAGAAATGTAGTCGTCAGCAAGGTAATTGACGAGTAGCGAGAAGCGACAATTTGGAAATGTTTCAATCAAGCAGCGGTTACCTCATAAGCCTTGCACTTAGCAACTTTCGACTCTAGCATGAGGATGGTCCTACTTAGCGCCTTGTTCCTCGCCTCAGTAGTGAGTAAGCTCCTCACCGTCTGGTGGTTGAGCTCTAGAGACCGCAGGAGAGAGAGCAAAGTCTGGTGCGCGAGATAATCGGACGAGACGTCCAGAAGAGATTTTGCATATGTGCGACCATAGAGGGCGAAGACGACATCATACGCCTCACCTCTATCCTCTCAATCTTCCGACCAGGCGGGCAAGTTGGTGCTGAGCATCACCTTATTCTCGCCCTCAACCCAGGTCACCAGTGGGCAACCATAAGTATCATCGATGCTTCCCCCTTCCCCTTCCCCCTTCCCCGAAGTTGGGAAGGAGGTGAGGCTCGCCAGCCTCTGAGGGGTCCGCTTTCTCGCTAAGGTCCATGCTCGCGAGTTTCTTCATCTTTCTCGCGGGCTCCTGGGCTTTGGCCTTGCATTTTCCTTTGTCCTTCTTCTACGAGGATTCACCCTTCTCGCTGGTCTCCAGCAAGTCATCAGGAAGCAGCGGCAAGTTAATTGGGTATTCCGACGATTCCTCATCATCACGCGTGGGGAATTCTCGCATACCGCCGAGAAGAAGCTGCATCCTTCACCAAGTGGAGAGGCTCGCGCGGAAGAATGCGAGAAGCTGTAGAAGACTAGAAGACAAAGTTAGTCGCCAAACGAGAAGAATGTCGAAGAATGCGAGTTGGAAAGAAGCAACAACAAAGTTGGAAAGATGCTCGTTCGCCCAAATCCTTCTGCTCGGTGGCCGACTTCCTGAAAGTCGGAGCAGCAAAGTTATTCGCATGACCAACACGCCGAGCAGCAGCAACATTATTCATCTTAGAGAAGTGCGAGAAATACCGCGAGTACTGATGATGAGAAGGAAGGAAGTCGGAGGTCCTCGCAGGAAGAAAAAGCAAGTCGCCGGTAGCGTAATAAATGCAATACCCCATATTTGTAGGCAGAGGCAAATGGGGGTTTCGTCCCGCATGCCGCGACTCAAAAAAGGGGTCTAGCGAGTAGCGTATGAAGTCACCGCCAAATAATCGCGCACAGGAAATCACTGACCTACATGAAGCGTTTAGAAGCTTGCCGAGTCTACACACCAACTTAGCATCTATGCTCGCAAAATTGAAGAAACAAGCAGAAACATCATCACAGAACACAAGACAGTAAATCAAAGACGAGATCAAATGCTCTCCAAATAAAATAACAAATCAAAGTGGATGTTTACATAATCGCCAAGGGCGAGCACGCAAAGAAGAAAAAGGCAAAAATTCCTAAGACCTAGGAAGGTTCGCATGCTGATCTAGAGGCTGAGTATTTTGTCCGACCCACCTCTTGTTGCACGCGCACTTGAAGTGCTCGACAACTACAGTCGTCGCGTCCTTGCCCTTGCGAAGTTGATCCTCCATTCGCACCAACCTTCCCGCCGAGCCCATGCTTGCCCGCATGCTGACCAGTTCCTCGTTATGGAGTTGCTGGCGATGTTCTATCATCGATACTCGCCGCTCCAACTCGTTGATCAGATAGAACCGAGACTCCGAACCCGCCAGACGCTCCCTGAATTCCTCAGTTTTAGTTACTTGCACCTCCAGTGCGGAGATGCGGCGATGGGGTTCACAGATGGCTAAATGGTCAAACTTGGTCTCCAGCTCCAAGTAGGCACGCACATTCTTCTCCTGGTACTCGCGGAGTGGAAGCTCGATGACATCGATCAGCGCACCCCCCAGAGTTGAAGAGCAACCTGTCAAAAAAGAAGATCATCGTCCAGTCGACAAAAATTCCAGCAAAGAAGTGGCGACTATACAGAAAAATGGTGAATTACCAGGACGAGGGGTGTTCCTCGCCTCGCGGAGAGGTCTGCGAGATCGATCCCTGCGAGGAGTTCAAACCCGGCGAGAAGAAGGGCTGCGATGAGTTGGATCTCACCACCCTGATGAAGAGCCCCCATGATGATCCCTATCCATTGGAGGAGAGCGCAAAGGCGATGATCCAGGCCGTCTGGGAAGGTCAGCCGCATGTCCCTTACTGCGGACATCTAGTAGTCGCCCTCCCCCTCTTGACGCAAAGAAGAACGAGGACCTCCCGATCCCCCTGCCCTGCGATGATCCCGCAAGAGGGTTCAAGCGGGCAGAGACCGACAAAGGGCGGATATTGTCCGGAGAAGCAGATGTCGGCGACAAAGGAGGCGGCGGTGGAAGGTAGCTCGCGGGCAACTGCGATGTGCTCGCATGTGTAGGTCGCGATGTGTTCAGAATCAAAGGAGGTGGGTTACTTGCCAGTGGAGACTCTTGCTCGCTCACATGAGGCGGAGGCACCTTGCTCGCCCCAGGTTGCGACGTCCTCTTATTGTCGCAGTTGATCCAGACTGATTGACCAACTCGTGATCCCTGCTGAGATTCATGGGCGATTAGAGGAGTTAATCGCAGCGGAGGCACCGCCAGATGCTCGCCAGGAGCTCTAGTAGTCGACGACACTACAAAAAGAAGGAAGAACATTAGCACGAGCAAAGCGAAGTCAGTAACAATCTAAAAAGCGAGTTGAAGCTCTAACCTCGCAAGGAGGTGAGGTCTGGTTGCGACTTGGTCTGGGACCCAGTAAGGTCCGCCCCAGGGGGGATCTGCTGCGCAGGTAGGTGAGATGGCTCGGGAGCGGGTTTCTCGACATCGTCGCCAAGACCTAGTTGGTCAAGCAATCTTTGGGTGCCCGCGGGAATCTGTTGTTGATCGGTAGTGGAGGTAGCAACATACGCTAGAGCGGGTTGCTGGTTCTTCCTCTTCTTCTTCTTCAACGCGAGAAACTCAGCGAGATCGTCGCCCTCGCGAGGACACTTCAGACCAGGAGGCTGCAAGTATCCCGCCAACTCGGCGATGCTCGCCCGAAGGGCTTCCTCGGTAGTGAGCTACATCTCATGCAAGTTCAGAAAAAGTGTCAAATGAAAGAACCACCCCCTCTATTTATAGGGGTCGGGGGTTGGCAAGATGGTGCCGAGTAGGCCAGATACTCGCCAGGAGCAACTCGCCGAATAAAGATTGGATGTTTCTTTTCGAGCTCCTTCGTAGTTCGCAAAGAGCGGGGATTGCGTACAACTCATATTCGTCGAGGGCAGGGCTCGTTCAAGCCACAGAGGCAGAAGTCAAAGTCAAAGGTCAAAGCGGACGTCAGGAGTCAGAGATCAAGACAAATCAGCCAGCGGGAGCAATAGAAGGCCTGAGCGAGTATGAACGAGCATATGCGAGAATCTCCTCATACTCTCCAGGTGGGCGACCTGGGGAGATCGTCGCCGAAGCCATGCAAAATCCTCTCAATATCACATAGTCGTCGAGTAGGGCTGGGCTATAAATAAGACCCCTCTCCCTTTGGATTTGCCTATAAATAGGACTTCAGGGGTATCAGGAATTGCACATTTGACTGAGCTTTCGGAACCCTTTTTCGAAGACTTGGACCGTGAGATCTTGATCATCCCTCTTGGTCGTCACTTTAGATACTCGCCAAGTTGGTGTCTTCCTTGTACCCCGCTCGGTCATCTTTGATTAAGGAGGGGAAGTCTCGTCTGAGCTTTCGGGTACGTGGGTGAGACCTCCCTGCCACAGCACATGAGGTCATGTTGTTACTCTCTTAGTCTCCTTGTCCTTGCCCATCAAACCATCAAGATGGACCGCCAGACTAGTAACCTTAGACTGCATTGATCCAAATATTTGAAGCCAGGATTTTCCATACTTCAACATCACGATTGGTCGTAGGGACGGAGCCCTCTGTCTCTCACTCGTTATATTAAAAAAAGTGCTCTCTAGTGAAACATTTTTAATACAAATATAAATCTGCATTTTTTTAATTTAATGTCTTAGAAGAATCATGTTAAAATTCTAAATACTTTAATTTTAAAGACTAATAAGGCAATTTGTCGTCTCTCACACAAGTGACATGACTTGGGAGTGCGGTTTCCAACAAAAACCAGAATTAAAATTTCGTGATTGTTATCAGCACTACAGTTTGGATATCCGCACTTTTTTTTGTATGAGTTATTACGCGTATTTTGAAAATACGCCTTGTACAAGTATTTTTAGGAAAAATGTTCAACACGAAAGTTGTAGATCTCGACTAGATCTACAACTTTTGTGTTGAACATTTTTCCTAAAAATGCATGTGCAAGGCGTATTTCCAAAAATTCGCTATAGTTACGCACATATTTCAATCAGGGCGGCAATACGTCTTGTGCGTGCATTTTTAGGAAAAGTGTTCAACACGAAAGTTGTAGATCTCGATAAGATCTGCAACTTTTGTGTTGATCATTTTTCCTAAAAATGCATGTACAAGACATATTTCCAAAAGGCGCGTAGTAACTCATACAAAAAAGTGCTGATATCCAAAATTGTAGTGCGGATAACAATCACCTAAAATTTTGCCCCCGGCAAGCCCATGTACTTTTCATGACATGTCTTTTTTTTCGAATTTCAAGAAAAATTGCATTTTTTAAACATCTAAATTTTAAAATTTAAAATTCTGAAGCACGATTTTGGTGGGAGCTTTGTGATAGCACCTCGCTCGATTTTGTCGTGCGCACTAGGGTTTGAGAGCAGCGGGAGCGCCCTCGTGTCGGAGCAATGCCGCGGTCAGGGTACTGTCATGCGGTGAACAGAGGCCTCCCATGTACTGTCACTCGTGTGGAGATCGTTTTTGATAAAAATTAAGGGGTGTTCGCAAACCGAATCGAAACGAATAACACATCAATCAAATCTTCACGAATTTTATCGATTCTTCGTGAATCGATTCCCAAATTGTTCACGAACTATTTAGTTTACGAACATCCTTACTTAAAATGTATACCAACCCCAAAGAATATATAATCTGATTGGAATTAATGCTACAAAAAAAATGAAAAACTCATTTTTATATAAAAGGCAAATACTGTTTTATATAATTAACTTATTATTATCCTATATTAAAAATTAAAGGTTCAAAAGTATTTATTTTGAATTTATAAAATAAATTGAATGACCCATTTTTAATTATACGAGTGCAGCGCACGGGGTCCGTACGGCCGCGATAGTATCCCGGTGCCACAATGTCCCAGCCCGACGATGCTCCTGTCGCTCCCTACTCCCCGAGCACATTAGAAAATCGAGCGACTGGCGCTCGGTGGGGCTACGAGGAATGGGAGTGTTATCGGGCAGGACATTGTCACTAGTGGGGGCTCAAGATTTTCGTCTGACCAAGACACCGAGTAAAAGATTTAGATTTTTGGTAATTTTTAAATTAATTTTTTTTTTAAAATATTATTGCAATATAAGAAAGTCTAAAACCGGGGTTTTAGCACAATAAGAAACAAAAATACAATATGATGACCAAAAAACAAAGCATACCTTTGCCAGTGGCGGAACTAGGATTTTGATGTCGCACGGGCACAATTAATTTTAACATACATTTATAAGTTGACAATTTGTTACTGGTTTTGTTTTCTTATTCCGCAATGTAAAAGCATAACATATCTTAATAAATATGTTAATTAACAAAATAAAACATCAAAAAAATTTACAGATCAACATGATACTTTGTGTTGACACATGCTCTGGAAGCGTGAAATAATTGTTTCTGTAGTAATAGTATCCACAACGTCTTTTTCAATGTAAGCAATCATTCATCCATTCATCCTCCATTCTGTTTCTCAAACGGTTTTTAATTATCTTCATTGCAGAAATGTCCTTTCAATACTAGCTGTTGCAACTGGTAAGAGGCAAGCTAACTTCAATGTTGAAACCTGCAACAGGTCTCTTGAGTTCGGACCTACTGGGGGTGCAGTCGATGCTTACTTCTCCCTCACTAGACTCTCTTGACGGTGGATGTGAGAATAAGAATAGACCCAAGGCTGAAGCGAGGAGGTCCCGCCACACACCCGGAAGATCTTAGAGAGCTTCCCCTCCCAATCCAGAGCTCAACCGGGCACCTTGGAGGGCACTAGCAGCCGACCAAAAACTAACCTGGAGGAGAGGATTCTCTAAAATCCGTCTTTCTCCAAGGTGCCCTTAAGGGTCTATTTATAGATTTTCCTCGGCTGGTCTGTCAATAACATGAATCCGCCTTTTAATTTTACTAATCGCACCCCAAATTGGTCTGCAAATAGCCTAACTCCGCTGTTCGGAAGGGCTACTTGCAGCCCACAAGGGGCATCATGGTCATTTCCTCCTCAAATCCTTTGGGGCGAGTGGTCCGTGAGGGCACCACTCGCCGAGCTCCCGCTCAGCTGGGCGACTGCCCATACTTCTGGGCGAGTGGTCCGTGAGGGCACCACTCGCCGAACTCCTTCCCGCCTGCAGCTTACCCCCACTGATCCGGGAGTCTTTCCACCTGTCTCAGCCTGGGCGAATGACCTGGCTGACCCAGGTCTCACCAACTGGCTTTGAGGGACCACTCGGCGAATACGGGTTGTACACAGTCTTTCCACCTGTCTTAGCCTGGGCGAATGACCTGGCTGACCCAGGTCTCACCAACTGGCTTTGAGGGACCATTCGGCGAATACGGGTTGTACATTCAACAATCTGAAATTCAACTGATAAGTATCTTGTTTTTTTAATTCTACTAATTTTTGAAGAAGTCCGCTAATTCCTTTAACTTCGGAAAATGTGTCCGTTGATATTGATCGCATGTCAAAAATATATATGTCGAGTTGCCCTTCAAGTTGTTGTAACTATATTGGAGTGAAATCATTTGGATATAATTCAGCAAGATGAATTATTTTTTGTTTATCATAAGAATCAAATTGATTTTTTGGGTCTAGACTAACGACACATAAAAGTAATTCCGTGTTAACCTCATCAAATCGACCATTTAGCTAGAAAATCCAAAAGCTCGAGCAAATTTCCTCGATTGATAGACTCTTTAGTTTCATCATGCCCACAAAAGGACAATCCTTGTCGTAACAGAAATCTAACACAGTCAATCGATGCACACAAACGAGCACGATAATCTAAACTTTGTTGTTCTTCTTGTCTAGCAAAAGCAATTTGAATACCTTATTTTTGGTTCATCAAAGCCTCACACATTTTTCTAGAAGTATTGTGTGGAGTAGTGTGAGCTCCAACATATCTTTCCAATACTGTTTTATCTTTCCAATATCTAAATCCTCTGGTAATAAAAGTAGGCTCACAACCTCTTTGAGGCAAAATATAACAATAAAGGCAAAATGCTGCATCTTTTTCTTTACTGTATTCTAACCAGTCTTTAAATTCGTTAAACCAATTCTTGTTAAAAACGGCGAGCTTTGTTTCCGATTTCTGTTTGGGGGAAAATTCTCTAAATGAGGTTGACAATGACCCTTTTGCAAATAATATCTTCTTATTGACTCTTGAATATTTGCATCATAGGAGTTTATAGGATGCCTTAAGCCCGAATCTGAAGGTAAATTTTCTAGTTTGAACTCTTGTACTCTGTTGAAACCAACAAATTGGTCTCTCGAGGAGTTCGGACCCTCAACGAGTTGAGTGGTGACCAACACTTATTCCTCCCAAGGGAGAGCTCTAGGATAAGAGGCTAAGGAACTAGGAACAAGGCCAAGGGCTTAGCGAGGAGGTCCCACCACACACCCGGAAGATCTTAGAGCGCCTCCCCTCTCAAGCCAATGCTAAGCTTGGGCACCCTTGGAGGCTCTCTCCACCCAACAAAAGAACATAGGGGAAGAGAAGGCCAAGAGAGAAGTGCCTCCAAATGGTGCCCCCTTGGGCTTATTTATAGTTTTTGGAACCGGGTCTGCAAATAGCCACAATCTGGCCTATGAGATTACGAAAATACCCCCGGATTTGGTCTGCGAACAACCAAATCACGCTATTCTACGGTGCTAAACGCAGACCGAACCTCTTTACTGGAGCTGGGGCGAGAGGGGGCAAGCCTCCTCCCTTGCTCGCCCCCTCACTGGGCTGGGCGAGCCGGGAGGTCGCCCCTCCGAGGCTCGCCCTGCTGGGGCGGGGCGAGCTGGGAGGGCGCCCCCTCCTGAGCTCACCCCCCTGCTGGGGCGGGGCGAGCTAGGAGGGCGCCCCCCTCCTGAGCTCGCCCCCTGCTGGGGCGGGGCAAGCTGGGAGGACGCCTCCCTCCTGAGCTCGCCCCCCTGCTGGGGCGGGGCGAGCTGGGAGGGCGCCCCTCCTGAGCTAGCCCCCTTGCTGGGGCGGGGCGAGCTGGGAGGGCGCCTCCCTCCTGAGCTCGCCCCCTGCTGGGGCGGGGCGAGCTGGGAGGGCGCCTCCCTCCTGAGCTCGCCCCCTTGCTGGGGCTGTGCGAGCTGGGAGGACGCCGCCCTCCTAAGCTCGCCCCCTTGCTGGGGCGGGGCGAGCTGGGAGGGCGCCCCCCTCCTGAGCTCGCCCCCTTGCTGGTTGGGCGAGCGGGAAGCTCCCGCCTCCACCGCTCGCCCCCCCCCCCTCTCTTTCTGTCATGGATCTTGCTGGAGAACAATGTCTGAAAAGACTACTTGGGTCCCGGGAGCCTACTCGGCGAATACAGGGTTGTACATACTCGACTTCTTTTACCAGTTAAAACTAACTCCTGTGAATCTATTGAACTTTGACACACTCCTTTTTTTTTATAAAATTTATCCATTGCTTATTACACAAACAAAACACACTGCATAAAATGAGAACAAATGAGAAAAATGAGAAAAATCACAGTTGCATATTAATTAAACCCTCAACTTCAATTCCATGTTAATTAAACCCCAACTTCAATTCCAATCCCCCAACTTCACATCCATATTAATTAAACTTAAAACAAATGAGAAAAATCACAGTTACTGTTGCACAACAATGAAAAAAATAATCACATATAACATATTAACATATATACCTTGCACAACAATGAAAATGAAAAATCCTAATTATTTAAAATCTTGGCACATTGCAGTGGAAAAAAATCACATCACAATTCACAAATATACCTTGCACTAGTCAATCGATGCACAGTTCACTGCTTGGCTTCTTGCGGACTGCGATTGCAGAAAATCTGAAATACCTCGCACAGTTTTCTACTTCACTGGCAACTGCTAGTCTGCAGTCTGCTACTGTTCGCCTGCAACAAAAGAGGAGGAAGAACTGAACAAGGGCAGCAATTAATGCGCGTAAAACAAGAACAACTGAACAACGGAAACAAAAAAAACCATGGATTTGTGTGAACAAGCACAACGGGAAAAAAGAGAGGAATATACGCGATTTGATTTGTGCGAACAAAACATAGGAACTGCGAAGAAGAGATCCTGAGCGGCTGAGCCTAACCTTGAGCGAACTGAGTCGGCGATCTGCGATTCTGCGAAGAAGAACAGTCGAGGAACTGCCGTCGGCCCGTCGCCTGCGAGCTGCTGCGGCCTGAAATCGAAAAAAGACCTAAATCGTGATTGATAGGAAACGGCGAACCGGGGGAGCAGCGATTAATGCGCGTAAAACACGGTCGGGCACGTGCCCAACCGTGTCTTGTACTGGGTCCGCCCGTGACCTTTGCAACACCAATAAACCAAACATCTCACATTCTGCAAAAATTCTTCCGTCCGATGCCCGGACTCCGGGTTCTACTAAGCAAATAAATCAAACGAGTTCACTTTTCCGGTTCGGTTTTTTAGTTTTGATCTCCTCAATTCGAAATTCCACACGGCAGAATAGAGGGCATCCCTGACAGAGATTTCGGAGCGGGCACTTGCACAGTTGCACTATCAGAAAATTGGAATTGATTTAGAAAACTCAAAGTTTGATTAAGAAAACTCTAGGAATTGATTTGGAAATGGGGAACGGAGCCATTAACCGTGTGAGTTTTGAGTTTTTGGAACTGCAACTGCATAAACGATTTGGAAATTGGAAATCTGGAATGGAAGTATTGGAACTAGGAAATTGGAAATCCTGTCAAAAGATCCATAAAAACGTTATATTTTACCTATTTCAGGGATAAAAGGGAAGAAAGATAATTCAGTGTAAGTGAAGAACATGGAAAAAAATCCAACCTTGCTTGGATCAATGAATTGTGAGGCACAAGGCCGATTGAGATAAAACCCTCGATCCAGATGGGAAGTTTTTGAACATCGACAGAGAACGAGTGTATTTGAGAAGACGAACAATGGTCTTCTTCGCCATTTTAGTTCGGCAGACTCCCACAAAAAATTGCAGTAATCCAAATCCGTGCTGTTGAAACCAGTTGATGGAGTTCCCGCTAAGTTTTCCCAGAACAAACTGGGCCGAAGCGCTCAAGCGAGCTGACTCGATCAAGTGAACTGCACGCTTGGGCCGCGTTCGCTCGAGAAATCCAAAGGCCGCCCAAGTGGGAAAAAAACCGCACGCATGGACTGCACGCGCGCGCGCGGCCGGCCATTGTTCGGCCGCCGCCATCTTCGGGCAACCTGCCCGGGCCGCCCGGACTGCCTCATGAGCATGTTCGTCATTTTCGAGAAATTGGTGATCCAGGTGACCGAAACCGAGCAACGACATTCGTCAACTCCATATTCAGCCATGTGCAATTACCGGCGCGTCCCTTCAGAAAACTATAAAAAGACACTCATGCTTCGTTTGAAGTCAAGCAATAAAAGGGAGAAGGGAGAGCTCTGCGGTTTTCCGTCGAGGACGCGTGACTTAGATCGTTCCTTCGCTCTGAATTCCCTTGGCTAGCTCCCAAGTCTATTCGAGCTCAACGCTCGCGTGGGCGCATCAACAGACAATGGAAAAGACTTGAAAGAACGCGCCCGAGGACACTCCCGCCGAAGCTTCGTGAACTTGGTCATTTTTCCTTCTCTTTTCCGCATCTAAAGCTTGTAAACGGAGAGGCGGACTGTCACCCTCCAGAGAACTCAAATACTTGCAACCTCAAGGAAAATAGTGGATTTCGGCACGACACAGTATCAGCCGCGTGATTTTTCACCATTTCCGGATTTTCCACGCTAAAACGCCTCCGTTTCATTATTGTTTGGCTTATTTTTGACTGTTTGCGCGCCCGATCCGACTTGGAGCTAGAACGGTACGATTCCCCGGACCAGAGGAAAACAGGGCGACCCGCAACACCGGTAATCCAAATCAGGGAAAAATTCTTTTGCTTGTGTGCGAAGAAGAACGTCACATCAAGATCGAACAGGAACCCCTCCTGCAAAGAAGAACATATCTGGGCTATGGATGCACACAGAAAAGGAAACAACGAAGAAGAAGAAACAATCGAACAACAAAGAAGAGGAAAGACACACGCAAAAGGGAACATCGGGCTTCCTCTCATGCGGACAGAGGTGCGGGGAGCCACTCATGCGGGAAGAAGAACAACTAGGCCGATGCGGGAAGTGGCAGAGTGGCTGAAGCATGAAGCCTGAGCAGTCGCAGTCGCATCAGCAGAGACACAAACAACAAAAATGGAATGAGAGAAACCCGTGGAGAGAGCAGGAAAAAACATAAGCCGCTAAGCGCCAAACGTAGCGGGGGTGTCCAGACATAAATTTGCCCCTGATTGTCGCGGTCGAGATACTGTCACGAGGGGCCGTGCACTGCACTCGTATATAAATAGACCGTTGTTATATATAATATGTAAATTTGTGGTCTTTAAACATACTAAACACAAACCAAATAAACACGTAATAACAAAGTCGGTTGTAAACAAGTATTATGACAACAAATACCTTCTATATTTTTAAAGACCTCAAATTTACAAAAAAATGGTTGCAAGTTATGCTACTACCTCCAAAACTGTGAAGTTATTTTCTTCATAGTTGGAAAGCATTAAGGGCCTGAGAAGATTCAGCCTTGAAACTGAGAACAAGACGACGTATGGGTTAGCTATGATTCACAATTCATTAGTTCTTATTTCTAATTCTAACTTTTAGTTCTTTGAAGTTAGGGTGCGTTTGGCGCGGCTTATTTCCTCCGGTGCGGCAGAGAAGCAATGGAGGTTTGTCAAAAAGCACCGTTTGGCGCGGCTTATGGAATGAAACGGAGGTTATTAATAACCTCCGTTCCTTTGTATGGCCCAGACGCGACTCGCCTCTCCAGTTCAGCCGCGCCGTTCCTCCTTCTCCTCTCCCCTGCG